>JARFIY010000337.1:11247500-12715000 GCA_036346155.1 Sinelater perroti
AATTAAAGGAAGCTTGGAAAGCTCTCAAGGGAGTTATGCATGAGTTTTTACGGAACAAAAGAGATGATAACTACACTCAGTTGGTGATAGTACTTCTACAAAAATACCATCAACTTGGATGCAACATGTCTCTAAAAATCCATTTTCTCCATTCCTATTTCGATTTTTTCCCACCTAGTTGTGAAGCTGTCAGTGACGAGCACGGAGAAAGGTTCTAACAGGATATTTCTGTGATGGAACGGAAATATCCTGTTCGCTGAAATAAAGCAATGCTTGCGGATTCTGCTAATTTTTGTGTAGGGATGTTCCAGAACTTACTTATAAAGGAAAAGCCAAAAGACAGCGATCTCATAAAACCACTAATTGATTTTCTGTAGATCCAACCACTTGGTAGTTGTTCTTTTATCAATTTAGGATGTAACTGTTGTTAAAAAGAACTAATAAAAATTTTTCTTTGTCATATTCGTTTTTCTCAACCCAAAATTAGTAAGAATTGATTCAAGAAATGAAAGGAACATTGCACATTTTTTTTTGTTGGACCGTGTTATTAGTGTTCTGAAAAATTTGTTGTATTGGTAAAGACAATTGTATTTGAGGCGATTGTTGAGTTTAAAGGGCTCTAGAATATATTTGATTTTAAGAATCAGGAATTACATATCCTGGTTAGGATAAATTTTGAGGGTTAGGTGTTGGTGGGAACATGTCCCCCAAGAGTAATTTAGAATCAGGTGTTTACCTGCGGATGATCTTAAGTAAGGTTGCACGCTGCCTCGGTTGTAACGCAAGCTCACAGTCATAGCTGTAGCACGGTGAACACGTCCGCTCAGGCTGAATGCACAAGCCCGACTCACAATATTCTTATATCATTTTTGCTAAATATATAATTTTTTATTATAATTTATTTTTGAATACGTGTGTGCAAATATTAAACAAAAGCATTACAACTTTAACTCAGTGATGATTGATTATTTGGTATATTTATGTTTTACAATCAGCTAGTTGTTTCTGGTTTGATCTGCTGGCTTATTTCTTTTAAAACAAACGTGTTGACCCATTTTATGCTATTAGAGTGGTCTCTTGACTTTTGTAACGTACGGATGTGTGTGAATTACAAATTACTCTACGATAAAATAGTGAACGTTGTAAATATTTGTGATAAATAAACTTAAGTAAACTTTATCTGTAAAATTCAATAACAAAAGTATATAAATAAAATGTTATCTGCATTCAGTGGTCTGGGATCCACCTACAATCAATCAAATTATCCAAACAACAATTATGTAAGGGTGCGCCAATGCCAATTCCACACACGAGTAATTTCCAACTTTTAAGCCAGCAGCTACAAAAGGTAACAATTTTACCTACCTCAGAACCAGTTACCACCTTAACCAAAACAATAGTTTGTTGGCATCCTCCTTGAAACAAGTCTTAAATAATGACAGAAGATTATGTAAAATGACGTCTACTAGTGATGAAGAGTTCCACGAAGTCGAAAACGACGACTTACGAGGGTGAGGTGAAAAGTTCTCGGCCTGACACAGAGATGGTGCTGCAATCGGCAAACAATTGTGATTCCTGCTTGGGTGCATGTGTCATTAGTTTGTATGACTAGTTTCAACTTGTTCGCTCAAGTAGTTTGTTTACATAAATTATTTCAGTAGACATGTTGCATGTTTTTTGTTAAAATGGATAAACTTGGCTATCGTGTGGTTATAAAATTTTTAGTTTTGGATGGATTAACCCATAAGGAAATTCATCCGAAGTTAACAAAAGTTTACGGGGACTCTGCTCCTTCCATGTCAACTGTTAAAAAGTGAGCAGCTGAATTTAAACGTGGTCGCACATCCCTCGAAGTTGACCCACGTGAACGACGGCCAAAAACCGCAACCACACCAGAAACCATCGAAAAAGTGCATGATATCGTGTTGGACGATAGGCGAGTGAAGGTGAGTGAGATAGCTGAGGCTGTGGGGATATCGGAAGAAAGGGTACGAAACATCTTGCACGAAGAATTAGGGATGCGAGAGCTCTGCGCAAGACGGGTGCCACATTTGCTGAATGCCGATCAAAAGCAAATGCGCAAACGATTTTCGCAGCAATCTTTGGACCGATTTAACAGGGATCCGATCGATTTTGTGCGGTGATTTGTCGCCATGGACGAGACATGGGTCCACTACTACACGCCAGAAACGAAACAGCAGTCCAGGGAGCGGGTAGAAGCCGGTGGTTCAGCGCCAAAGAAAGCGAAGTCGATCACATCTACCGGAAAGGTGGCCAGTGTGCTTTGGGATGCGAAAGGGATCCTGTTAATTGATTATCTTGCAAAAGGCAGAACAATTACAGGCGAATATTACTCCAACTTTCTTGACGAACTGGATGCCAAAATTCGCGAGAAGAGGCCTGGATTGAAGAAGAAAAAAATCATCTTTCACCAGGATAACGCACCTGCGTTGGCGATGGGAAAACTGCGGGGTTTGGGGTATGATTTGCTTGGCCACCCCCCTGATCTCCTGATTTGGCACCCTCAGATTTCCATCTGTTCCTAAACTTAAAAAATCTGGTTTGAACATCACACGACTTTCCTTATCCTATTATATATATATATATATATATATATATATATATATATATATATATATATATCGGCCCTGCGCTGCTCTTGTCCCAGAACTTGTTATTTTAAAAAAGGACGAGGCGCGAGTCCAACACTCGAAAGCTGATTAAAATAAACAGTACAAGACAATAATTGACTCGCACTTACAATTTTGCTACGTCACTGAAGGTAACCGTGCGGGCTCGGTCGCACAGCCTGCGTGGTCCCTCCTAGCGGCCAAGCGCTCCCCCCGTCCTCCCGCAGTCGGCCCGGAAGCTCTCCGAGCGCGCTGTGATTGGTCTGTTTAATTAATTTTTAATCGGCTATAACTTATTTATTTGACCTCGGATCAAAAAATTTCATTTTAATTTTTTGTTCGTCTCGGTTTGATCTATCCAGTAATATAAATTGCCCGAAACATTTTATGAACACCCGGTATATTAAAAATCCTGAGTTTCAATTTTTTTTCGATTTCTTATTTTACCAACTTTTATTTTAAATTCATGTTTATCTCGTAATAATAAATCATTTTTATTCTCATAAATTTTTTGTATCTTCAACTGTTTAGATTCGCGACCGCTTTGAGACCGATTTTGGGACCTTGCGACCAAACGGCTTGGCCGATTTTTACCAAAAGCTACGCACTGCGCCCCCTACCTACAAGTAACTTGCATACCAAATTTCAAGTCTCTAGCTCTTACGGTTCTCGAGATATCTTGTTTACTGACAGATAGACACACACACACACACACACGAACCAATGGCTAAAACCAACTTTTTTGGTGTCCTGGAGCTATATTTCGTCCAGAAATGTGAAAAACTGGGTAGGTAAAATTTCCGCCGATTACATTACTTTCCTTATTATAGGATCAGGAAAGTAAAAATTTGTTTTTGGGAAGCGCTTCGCATCCAATGAAGAAGTTGATGAATATTTTTACAATCTTCCAGAATCTCACTTCCGAGAAGGAATACTGATGTTGGAGAGGCACTGGATTAAGTGTTTTCAAGTACAGGGAGATTATGTAGAAAAATAAGTCTCAGTCTTTCATTGTCGGGCCGAGAACTTTTCACCTTACTCTCGTAGCTAACAAAAATCTATGGAAATCCGTTAAAAACATCTCAAGTTATCATCACGAAATTACCCACAAATAATGTATTTAGTCAGCTACATGTGAAGCAAATAGTAGCATTGTATGGAAAATAATGTATCATAAAACTTCTTTCGATATTTGTGTATGGAGTCAAAAATTATCAAGACATAATACAAAAATTATAACCAATTGTGGAAAATGAGCAACTTAGCACAAAAACACTATACGATAACACTATAAAAATCTGGTGTAACATCACACGACTTTCCTTATCCTATTATATATATATATATATATATATATATATATATATATATATATATATATATCGGCCTGCGCTGCTCTCGTCCCAGAACTTGTTATTTTAAAAAGGACGAGGCGCGAGTCCAACACTGAAAGCTGATTAAAATAAACAGTACAAGACAATAATTGTCTCGGACTTACAATTTTGCTAGTCACTGAAGGTAACTGTGGCAGCTCGGTCGCACAGCCTGCTCTCCTCCCAGCGGCCAAGCGCTCCCCGTCCTCCCGAAGTAGGCCCGGTAGCTCTCCGAGCGCGCTGTGATTGACCCGTTTAATTAATTTTTAATCGGCTACAATTTATTTGACCTCGGATCAAAAAATTTCATTTTAATTTTTTGTTCGTCTCGGTTTGATCTATCCAGTAATACAAATTTCCCGAAATATTTTATGAACACCCGGTATGTTAAAAATCCTGAGTTTCAATTTTTTTCGAGTTCCTATTTTACCAACTTTTATTTTAAATTCATGTTTATCTCATGATAATAAATCATTTTTATTCTCATAAATTTTTTGTATCTTCAACCGTTTAGATACGCGACCGCTTTGAGACCGATTTTGCGACCTTGTGACGAAACGGCTCGGCCGATTTTTACCAAAAGCTTCGCACTCCGTCCCCTACCTACAAGTAACTTGCATACCAAATTTCAAGTCTCTAGCTCTTACGGTTCTCTAGATATCCTGTTTACTGACAGACCGACAGACACACACACACACACACACACACACACGCACACACACGAACCAATGGCTAAAAACAACTTTTTTGGTGTCCTGAGGCTATAATTCATCCAGAAATGTGAAAAACTGGGTAGGTCAAATTTCCGCCGATTACATTACTTTCCTTATTATAGGATAAGGAAAGTAATAAACTGCTCTACTCCAGAAACACACCGGAAACTAATACGACAAGACTCCAACAATTCATCATACCTACAGCCCAAAGAGGAATGTGCTTTCAGGGTTGTTATCAAAAACCTATATGCACAACAGACACAAATGAAATTAAGGAGGAGTTAAGTAAACAGGGACATAAAGTCAGAAATATTCTTAATGGAAGAAATAGAGCGTCTGAAGGTCCACTAAACTTATTCCTAGAAGAGACGGACAATAAAAAAATATATATCATTACGCGGTATTCAGAATAGAATAGTTCTAATTTAAGCACCCAGAAAAACCAAAGGATTAACAAACATATACAAAAACAATCTGTAACCGACCTTACTCTTGTGTGAAATGTAGAGCTGCACATAATTCAACGAGTTGTAAAAAACCCAATAACATATCTGACACATATGTGCTTTGCGGCCCTCATCCTATCAACTACAGAGGCTGTAAATTTTACCATGCCATTCTTAAACAAACCAATTACGCTTACTGCAGACTAAATATTTACCAGGCACCAGAACCGAAAAACAAACAGCACATTCATACCAACACAACAATTATTCAAACAACTAACACTTATCAGAAAATAACACAATCACTCTCAGCACATTCCTGGTAGAATTCAAGTATATATTTTAACAGTTAATGCAACAAAACAGCTCAATTCTCAACACGCTTACAATGCTCATCAACAAAATTTGCTAGATTTATACGAATTGCCCAATAGAATGCCAACGGCATCCTCCAACACAAAAGAGAAGTAGAGACATTTTTGAATCGCAACACAATAGATATTTTTTTCTTTAGCAAACCTCATTTTATTGAAAGATCTTTCGGTCGATACTAGGCCCACGTCTCCACCTTGCAAAAATTTGAGGGAAGGGGGGTGAAAAATTGTTAGCCTAGGACGACAAAAATTCCTTTTTGCGGGCAACCTCTCGTCACAAGCCATCTCATTGAATGTCTTACAAACTAAGTGTTTCTGCTGTACATTACCATGGTGTACCACGACATATCTTCAAAACCAATTATTTTCGGAATTTTGTTGCCACACTAGGCTCAAAATTTATTACCGCAGGCGATTATAACAGCAAACACACTCTTTGGGACTTCAGGCTTAGAAGCACGAAAAAAAGAGAGCTCGCCAATCTCATGCAAGTAAACCAATATTCTTTCCTATCTAATGGCCACCAAACGTACTGACTTAGTGATCTCAATAAAATACCAGGCTTTCTAGACTTTTGTTATTACCAGTGGGATTTCTCCCACATTTATGGAAGTAACTTCAAGCTATGATCTGCCATCGAATCACTCCCCGATAATTGCAACAGTCAGTACGTTCGTAATTTATAAGACCATCAGAAAAACTAACTGGGACAACTACAGAAGCAAAGCGTCTCTACGGATCAATCTTAAAACAAGCCTCAAAACTCCTGGCGAAGTTGATCATGCCTTAAACTCATTAACCAATATTCTTAAACAATCTGCAATAGAATGTACTCCGCACATTATTCATGACAAAATGTAATATCAATACTAATTGAAACTAAACAATTAACTGTTAAAAAAAAAGTAAACCAAAATCTAGGTGGCATTACACTCAGGCACCAGAGAATAAAACTGTTCTCAACCGTATTAGCAACTAACTGAAAATAAACTTAGAGAACTTGGTGAAAAATCCTTTGGCGACCAATAAAATCTAAGAAGAAACTAAAGGAATACAATATTCTAATAAAAACTTTGTCGTGCTCAACGCTAGATAGGCCAGAAGTATTAAACGTATTTAAACCTATTAATCAAGAATGAAATAGTGATATTTAAAGAAACATAAATAATATTCCACAAAACATACCTCAAATTGAACCCTTCACCTAAAATGAAGTTCAAAACGAACTTAGCTATCTTAGCATCCGTAAAACCTGAGACCTAGATGGAGTAACATCGAAAATGTTTAGAGAATTACCAAGTAAGGGAATAAGTTAATGTTAAAAAGTGCTGAAATAATATTAACACCAAAACCAGAAAAGTGCCCTAATGATGTGACATCCTATCGGTTTGCTCCCTACGATTTTTAAGGTACTAGAAGACTACTACTACAGATAATCAATGCCGGCATTCCACCAGAAGATTGAATTTCACCATACAAATTCGGATTCGGTGTAGGTCATTAAACTGTTCGGCAAACACATCGATTAACCCAAGTAATCAATCAGGCATTTGAGCAGAAACAATACCGTACTTCTATTCTCTTAGATGTGACTCAAGACAAAGTGTGGCACAACGGATTGCTGCATGAAAATCAAAGAAATCCTTTCGCTGCAGTACTAGGTAAATCGTATCTAACAGACCGCAGATTCAGAACTAAAGTGGACGAGGCTCGCTCAGATTATTATCTAATTGAAGCGGGAGTTCCCCAGAAAAGTGTTCTGCGCTCTCTATAACTTTTACACATCAAACATCCGACGACTACGTAGTTTCTGGGCAGCTGACCTGATCGAGGACTAAGAGAGGACCTCCATGGAGTGGAGCTCTAGTTACATCAATATAAGGTTGTAGCTTTGAAGTCAACATATTAGCTCATAGAATGTATTATATTCGGATTGCTAATAATAAAAAATTCTGCTATTACAGGTTTTATAGTTGCAAAGTGATGTATGAGGGTTTTATGGCGGCGTCCTTTAAATTAGAGAATGTCTTTGTTTGCGCCAATCACCAATTACTTTTATTTGGATTTTAAATTAGGATCGGCCGTCTTATGGCTCCCCCTGTGTACGCGCTTTAGTTTTGATTTGAGATAGCGGCGGCCAATTTGCCCGCGTGCGCGGCTGCGGCAACGGCTTTTCTCTCTTTCGCTCGCTTCGCTTTGAATTTGAGTTGTGATGGTTTAGAAAGCGTGCGACCGGCTTTAAATTTTCTGTCGGCAGAAGTTTCCATTTCTAGGTGGCCGTTTTGTTGAAGGCTACTTTGTTGCGGAATTCGATAATTTGCCGACCAGATTATCCTCTTCCTGGAGGTCGTTTTGTTGCTGGATTGCATTTTGGGAGTTGAAATTTTGCCGGTGAGAAAACTCAGTCCGATTTCCTTTGTATCTGATCCGGCGAAGAACCAAAAAAAACCTAGTCACAAACTTGGATACCACACAAGTTGAAGGAACCTTGTTGCACGAGGACAGACACTTCCGATCGGCCCTGCTGTGAAGATTGGGGTAACTTGTCCTATCTTTTCACCCACACACTTATTTCCTCTTCCTGGATCTCTAAGAATTACAGCACAGGGAACCGGTTTATGCAGAAGAGGTGAGTGTTTCAGCTTTGGCTTTTGTTTGGTAATTTTATGTTTAGGCAGATGTAGGTTTGTTTTATTAGTTCTTTAAGGTTTAAATGGTTGTTGCAGAAATGACTAAATCAAACCAAAATCTCGTTAATGACATGTGCTGGCTTGGTTGGAGGCCCTACAGAACTTATAAAGGTCACCAGTTGAGTATAAAATTATTACATGACTGTTTAGTTAACAAATGTATTATCACTACAAGAATATACAACGTGCATTTAATTGATATATTTAATATAAAACTATTGAAGCAAAATTACCTTCTCAACGACGAAATATGGGCTTGAAATTACTTTATCCTCTTTTTTTAAAGCCAAAAAGATTAATGATTTACATTTAAAACTAGTACTGTTCAGTAAAAGTCTCAAGTTTGTCCATAGCGGCATGTAGAATACCGTTTTTTTCATGGACGAGTAGGAACGATGTGCAATTTGTTAAAATCTTTATTAGACTGTAGATTCATGACTACAGCAACGATTTCTAGCTTGTCATTTCAAATTATTTCGACAACAATTGTGATTTTCAAAGTTAATTTTTTTTTAGTTATCAAAATAAAAAAGCCTCAGTACACGTTATTGTAATCGGCGTTTCTTTTGGACTTTATTTTTTTATCTGAGGAGGTAGGTCTCGCTTTTCTGATTTAAATAATATTGGTGAAAAAGCGGATTGCCCTTCTTCCAGGTTGCAGAGTGATTATACTGGACATTTTTGGGGGTCTGTGGTGGTGTTCTTCAAACTAAGCTCACTGAGACTTCTTTTCTTACTTAGGGCTGTACTTGAACTTCTTTAGGAATTTGTGCTTTCCAGAAAATCATTTTTACAAATAGTAGTGATGTTATTAGCACCAAATGTGGTTAACAATCTTTATGAATGTACAGCGTAGCTGGAGGTACAACAAGTTGTGGATATATTTATTAGTTGCTTTTGTTGAACAATGTGATCATAGGATAGGAACTAATAGGGAATAATATTTTTATGGTAACTCATATTCTCAGGATTGCATTTAGGACAAAAATTGTAAAATAGAACGTAACACGATGTAAAATAACTTTCGTCAGCGTCTGCTAAAACTGGAAAAAATATTACAAGTAGCATGCGTAAGGCTTCAGAAAATCGTTAATTCATACAAAATATAAACAAGCCTTTTTGACTTAATATAGATAGATATTCTCTAGTTCAAACTAACGACCAAACGCAAGATAGCGTCATATATGAACAATCTGCAGGAGGTTATAAATTAACTTGAGGATTGATTTAGCATTTAAAGATTTAGAATTATTTTGGAAAAAACAAGGATTTGACGATCTTTGGTCATAGATAGCACTTTGGGATAATAGCGTGCTTTAAAAATCCATGTAGTACTCTTTATCAATTTAGTTCTTAGTATTTAAAATTTCGTAGTAAAGCAAATTAAACACCTAACATTAAAAAATATATTTTCTGTTATTATTAGCAGTAATAATAACTAAAAATGGTTATTTAGAGTGTTGTGTGTTTGTTTTAAGCAGCCCCGTCAATTAAAGCGAATTGTGGCAGCTAATTGACAAATTTATTTTAAAATATGTTTTTTCTAATTTCTACAGAGCCATATTACGTCTTTGTTAACACTAAAATGTGTAAAATTGAGCACAAAAGGCCTTGTTTCGTTAACCAAAGCATTAATCGGTAATTCGATAAGTATAATTAAAAAATCTCATTATTAGATCTGGAAGACATGTGTTTCTCTTTTGCTAATGTTTTATTATTTACAGATTTATAATAAAATATTGTTAAGTGGTTGTTTTTCAGTACTTGATTTCCCACACGCGTTTAAAAACCATTTTTATTGTTTACCGCTTAGAAGCTACTCTTGAGGAAGAGCAAGAAATTCAACAGTTTTTAACGGACTCATATCAGATGAGATTACCAAGTAAACCCTTCAAAACAAAAGAAATATGAACAGCAATTAAAAAACTAAAATGCAATAAATCACCTGGTTACGGTCCACTCACTGGAAAAGTCTTCAAGGAGTTTCCACCAAAAGGTTTCATATTTCCGACAAAGTTAGTGAAGGATGTGCTTTGAGCCATTTTCCCGAACAATAGAAGGTTGCTAGCGTAATTGTTATTCAGAAACCTTAGAAATTAGCTAAATAAGTGAATTCTTATCGGCTCATAAGCCTTCTTCCTCTTGCTTCCAGAGTGTTCGAAAAACTGTTTCTGTTAAAATTTAAGCCAATAATTGGAACCAATAAACTGCATCATCAGTTTGGTTTTCAGAAACAACATTCTACAATAGAACAAATCCATAGAATTGTAGACCAAATAAATAAAGTCTTAGAAACCAAAAATTACTGCTTATTGCGACGAAGTTTGTTTACATCACATTTTCACTTAGACGAGAAACCTGCCCCCCACTTACGTAAAATGTCCATCAGATATCGCAACAAGACACCGTCAAATACTTGGGTATGCACCTGGATTGTCGTCTTACATGGAAACAGCAAGTGGGGGCCAAAATAAAACAGTTAGCTTTGAAATATAAGATGTATTGGATGCTGGGACGACAATCACAACTGTCCTTGGACAACAAAATTATCTAGTACAAAGCTATCCTATGGCCAGTATGGACTTATGGCTTGCAATTATGGGACTCAGCAAAGAAACAGCTCCATTGACATAATCAAAAGGTACCACTATAAAGTTTTACGATACATTGTTAATGCTCTCTGGTATGTGCCTAATGAAGTTATTAGACACGAACTTAACATAAGTTTAGTTAGTGAAATTATCACAAACATGAGTGTTAAGTTCCAAGCTAAACTTAGTGCATATCCTAACAAACTAGCCAGTGATTAAATCAGCGAAATGCGAAGGCTCAAAAGGTTTAAACCCTTAGACTGACATAATCAATTTTTATAGTTTATGTACAGATTAGGATCTATCTAGCTATTATACTAATTTTAAGTTAGGTTATCTCTTGGCCAAATCCAGCCTAGTACCATAAGTTGATGGTTAAAGAGAATTGCTATATTAAGTAATTTTCTACATGACATGTATTTTTTATACCATTTACTAAATGCTTTAATATAATAATACAGACTATAAATAAATACTACCAATACAAAAATGTACTTTTAGAATCTTTCCAGATTTTGGTCTCTGGATAACACCAGTGGTTCTTGATGAACATATCACTCAGAATTGATTCTTCTGGGGTAGTACTATTATCTGTTTCAATACATTTTTTGCTGAAATATAATAATCAAATATAAAATTTGGATCAATCTAAAACTAGGGTTTTCAACACTTATGAAAATGGAATGATCTTTAAATGTATAAAACCTTCAGCTTGATATATTACTTGTGGTTTATGTTCATACACTTCCCTCAACAATATATTTTTTTAAATTAAGGTGAAAACTGATTTTAAGACTTTAAGTTACCAAGTAGCTATTGTATAATTATTTATATTGAAGAACTTTATTTCACATTTAATTTTGTATATTTACTTCACGGGATGAACCGCGTCCATTTTGAGAAAATTCTCGACGTTTTGGCATCGGCTTTGATGCCATTTTCAAGAGGTTAGCTCTTCACTCAGGGTCTCAATCTGCCTACTCCCCAAGGAGAGCTATGAGTCTTTGAATAACACTGAGCTTTCGTGTGACCTGCTTGGTTTTTTATAGGGCTGGAAGTGAAAGTTTGTTTGGCGGGAGATGCATTGGGTTGGGGAAAGTTTGTAGGATTAAGGGTGTTGCGTAATTGGCGGTGCGGAGCAATAAGAAACTTCCATATGACAGGCAAACGCTGGCTGTCATCTCTTGTGTTGAGGCACTGTGGGCGTTTTTCTATTTCAATTGCCCCACGTACTATTCTGCTGGTAAAATGGGAAATTGGGGCAATGGTTTTAGCCCCAGAGAAATTAATTTTGTGGCCTGTTTCTTTGCTGTGTTTGGCAAGTGCCTAACCATTATCGCTTTTCCGTACGGCCACAGAATGCTCGTATATTCGGCTAGATATTTGCCGATTTGTTTGACTTATGTAGGTCCTTTGGCAGTCTCCATAAGGTATTTCATACGCTCCTTGGGATTCATTGGGGCAGTGATCCTTTGCTGAGCGAATAAGCCCAGATATTTGGTTGTATTAGTATGCGGCTTATTCAATCGGTGATGCCTCTGATGTAAGGTAGGAATGCTTTTTGTTGGTCAGGAGGGTTTTGGGATTAAGAGTTAGTGTTTTTTTTATTTTTGATTATATTGGTTAAGGATTTGTTGGAATATCCATTTTGCAGTAGGGTAGTGGTAATGGATTTAATTTCTGTTTGGCGATTTTTCGTATCGGAAAGTCTGATGGATCTGGTTATGAGGGATTTTGCAACCGAATGGATTTGGGCAGGGTGGTGATGGGATTTGGCATTTAGGTAGCGGTTAGTGTGAGTGGGTTTTCTGTAGATAGTGTAATAAAAGCTGTCATTAGAAGGATTTCTTGTTATGAGAGTATCTAGGAAGGGAAGGAATTGTTATGTTCAGTTTCCATGGTAACTTTGATATTGGTGTGGACTTGGTTGAGGTGGGAAAGGAATTCTGGAAGGGTATCATATATATATATATATATATATATATATATATATATATATATATATATATATATATATATATGCAGTTAAACAGCACGTTTTTAACAAGCTTATATGGTGTGGGTGTGTGAGAGAGGGAAAGTAGGCAGTGACTTTCACATTCCACACAGTTGAAAGTTTAGTAACTATATAGCGTTGGAGCGGTGAATAACGAGGTTTTGCTGTTAAATCGTATTTAGAAAATGATCGAAGTTACGTACGAGCACAATGCACGTTCCGCCTACATTTTCATCTTCCGCCTCGTGCTCCTGTTCCAAGTATAAAAGTTATTTCTGTTTAGGCTAACAACTTACGTACGACGGGCCAAAAAATAAGAAGAAGAACTGTTAAAACCACTGAGAATGTAGAGGCTGTATGAGTAGTGATTACAAGATGCCCTCGGACTTTAGACTCGAACAGTAAGGAGAATTTTGCATGATGACTTACACCTATACCCGTATAAAATGCAAATAGTTTACGCTTTGAATCCCGAAGATTATCCTATTCGCGTTGGTTTTTGTGAGCACATATTACAACTGCTTGGGCACCACTTACAGCTCATTGATAATTTATGGATGAGCGATGAAGTTTATTTCTATCTCAGTAGATATGTCATTAAACACAATTTTTGCTATTGAGCTGTTCCCAACCTTTAACAACTTTACGACCGGGCTCTACATTCCGCTAAAGTGATAGTCTGGTGTGCAATCTCTTTGAATGGAATAATTGTCCTGTATTTTTTCGAGGATGATGATAGCCATGCAGTTACTGTAACATCAGCGCGCTATGTTCAAATACTGGAAACCTTCCTTATCATAGAACGTCAACGATTTCCTGTGAATGAGAACATTCATTCTCAACAAGATGAAACAACTAGTCACACAGCCGGGGTGTCAATGAACTTTCTGAAAGATCTTTTCCCGAAATGTCTTATCAGTAAGAATGAGGATGTTTAGTGGCTTCTAAGATCACCAGAACTGAGCTCCTGTGATTATTTTTTTTGAGGATATCTCAACTCGAAGATTTTGAGACTTGCCAGCAACTATACTGGACTTAAAAGTGAGACTTGAAAAAGAAGTTTGTGCAATAACACTGGCGGCACTACGATGTGTCAGCAAGAATATTCGTATGAGACTCAGACAATATGTACAAAATGATGGTCGCTATTTTCCTAGAGTGATATTTAAAAAGTGAAACTTTTTGTGCTTTTATATCAATTTTCATTTGTACTCTTAACATTTATTGCAATAAATTAAAAAAAAAAATAATACCTACAAATAGTGCTGTTTGACTATCCCACCCTGTATTTTAGTAAATATGGCAGTATTTGTGTTTACTGAGAATTATTTATGTATATTTATAAATTATTGTATTTTAACAATTATATAATTGTAGCAATTATTTTTTAGTATACTTTTTAAAAGTACACCTCTACGAAGCACGTTGTATGTTTATATATAACTACACAATTCTCAATAAAATAGATAGAATAATACGTTCAAAACGAATTTATGATTTGACATTGTTTATTTTAGGTTACTACTAAAATAAAATAAATAATTTTATCTTTCTCTTTGTTGTGTTAGAAGTTGCAAAATATATTTATTGCTTAGGCTATATACATGTTCATTGTGAGCAAACACACAGTAGACGAAGCTTGTCCTAAAAATATCGAGTCAATGTTAATATAAAGAAAACATATTACGCAACTGCGATGTAGCCTAAAAGTGAATGAGAGTAGGCTGTAATGGGCATGCGTAAATGAGGACGACTTTAGTGGGCCGGTTGTAAATTTTGAATTTTGATAAAAAGTTGTTTTTTTTGTGTTGGAAATAGTTTTCTTTTGTGTGCTGCACTTTTCCACGATAATTCATGTTAAGGCCACTTTCTGGCCGATCGATTCTTGCCCACATCCAAAGTAAGAGTGGGGTTGAGTTTTTTTGCACTGCTACCACAAGCGAGACAAGGTGGCGCGGTGGTAAAGGGCGACAGTTGTGTGCTGGAGGTAGCTGATTTGAACTTGGGTCTGGCACTTTTGCTTTTATTATGTGTAGATGTAAACTGTTTTTATTTAATACATGATTAAAGCGCAAAAACATGTTACAATAAGCACATTTTATAAAGTAGAGGAAACCCTTAATGAGCGCTATGTCGCGCCTGAGGGTACTGTCAGAAACTAAACTTACCAAAATTAAAACGCTTTAAAAATTTGCAGTACAAATAGAGACATGTTATATTAGGGATAATCGGGAATCTGTTAAAAATGATTTACATTTAGGAGGCTAGCTACTAGCAGAATAACAAAACATTTTGAACGCGTACGAGCTCATAATTAATAAAAAAATCATTCTTTAGACTGCGAGAAATAAAGGAACTTTTCTCAAAGAAGGTCATGACTACAGATAAAACGTGGATTAATTAAATTTGGACAACTTAGTTCAAGGACCTGAAAAGATCATTTTGATGTTTCGGTATTGCTTAACTTAAGAAAATACATCATGAAGACTGCCAAAGAACCTATAGAGGTCAAATAAATAGGCTGATATTTAGCCAAACATATGAGCACTCCCTGGTTGTACCAAAATGGCAACTGCTTGACACTTGTCAAATGCAGTAAAGAATCAAGCCATAACATTAATTTCTTCCATGCATAATCCATTGCTCTTATGTCTCATTCTACGAATAGAATTATATATCGTATCGAGTAAATGAATAGAGAAACATCTTAAGTATCTGAATAATACAAGAGACAATAGCCAACTTACTTGACATATGAAAACCCCTCATTACCTAGCTCTATCAGTTATGCAACATCTCCAATCTAATAAACTATCCCAAACTTTATGCATGTTCCGTTAAGAACATTTCCACCAAATTTCAATTTTAATCCAATAAATAGTGAGCCAAAATGCATAAAAAATTAGTCTTCGTCAAAGACGATCTAGTTCTTCTTAGGAAGTAGGCAGATTGAGGCTATATCAGGTAAGCTGCTTTTGTTATTATATTTAATTCTTTTGTATTCATGGGTTCTTTAACACGTTCGTTTGTTATTTTGTCAATACTAGAAATTTTTGCTGATTTTCTTAGTACATTCATTCTTGTTGCGCTTAATCTTCGTTTGTCGCATTTCGATAAGGTTAAGTTATCTGCCTCATAAAGTTAACACAATCTTTGCCATATCATCTTTATTCCAATTTTGACATGTACACCCTGTTTAGGGTTGCTATTATCCTTTGCCGATGTTCTTAGTATTTCATTCCTCATTAGTAAATATTGATTCCAGATTTTTATATTCTGAGCCCTTTAGTATTCACTTTTATTTTTAGATTTATTGTGAGTTTTAATTTACTATAGTCTTTTTTTTGGCAAATAAACTTGAAGTCTTTTTGTTTGATCATATGCAAAAGTTTTAGAGTGCAACATTGTATCTCATACTATAATATTTCCTTTTCTAAATACTTGAAGCTTTTGCAATACACATTTAAACAAATTTGAAGATAAGCAGCAATCTTACACCGGTCCTTGTAATAATTTAATTTTAATTGATAAGATGATTTTAGTTTAATATATGTCTTGCTTCCGTTATATAGATTACTTAAGCGCTTTCTATAACTTATTTGAAGTAACATTATCATGAGCGCCAGTATGGCGGTGCGGCTAAGACGTCAGATGTCTTTTGAATGGCATACTCAGTCGTTAAAAATGATTGAGTTTATTTTGAACAAGAGGTAATGATGCGGTCGTTTAAGGCACGGTACTTTTCTTGCACCAGAAAAGGTGCGCGACTACCGAGCAGTGAGAGCGAACATAATCTCTCAGTTCGCATGCCCCAAGTGGGGTATAAAGTCTCACCATAAAAATATTATCAGACGTCTTTTTGAGATCAATAGGCAAAGGTGCCTAGGCTCTCCTTTCTATAAACTGTTTCAGTACAAACACGTTGTTATCAGTAGGGATTACTTCTTAGGCTTGTCATTACATACTCTGTCCTATCTGAACTTCTCTTACTCTTCGCTTTTTGTTGAATTAATCTTTTTTTATTGAATCTCCAACAGTTTGCTGAAACTACTTCTTACCGAAACATTTTTTCTATTTCCATGTTTATAAATGGGGATGCTGTGTGTTATTTCAATTTTTTTGAAATTTAGGTTGATTAATGTTTTTTTTTTAATAAAAAGTTGAGTTTTGGCTAATATAATGTACGAGGCAAATTTTTAACGATTCTGCTGGAACATTTCATCGTTTCGTTGCTTTTTATGGCTTTAATTTACTTAAGACTGTTTCTACCTGTTCGATAGATATCGCTAGTGGTTTGTCTTTCTCTATAATTTCTCCAGTACTTGCTTCATTTTCGCGTAAGAATTTTTTTATTTTTTAGTTGCTACAATTTTGACTTGAGATACATTTCTTAAACGAGCGTGCGTATATACACATAAATTAAACAAATAAGAACAAATAATACAACAAGCAACTATTAATATTGCAAGAACAAATGATGCAACAGTCAACAATAAATTTAATTCAGCAACCTTACTATAATATGATGAATAGGAAGCAACCCCATTATAATGCAAACACAACGAATCGTCAATAAGTTTACTACCTAAGAACAACACACATAACCGATAGAAATTGTGTAGATAGAAACAGTGAAGAAACTGAACAAACAAATAATAAGAATAGGAAAAAACTCTTAATATTATCTTGATATCCATAACAAATATGGAGAATTACTAAATCTATCAGATGACGGGGAGAATATGATAACCAACTAAGACAAATATACTGATCCAATTCAAAAATCCATGGCCAAAAGAAATAAAATCTCTACCAATATTTTTTTTACGATGTAACTAACTACAAACAAACGACCGACTATATAAATAGAACTCTAGAATAAAAACAATACACCAGCAAAACCCAATCAAACAATACAAAATTAATGTTAACACGCTTAATCCTCACTGCAAACTAATCAGATCTTAAAATAATACGTGGTAGTCCATCGCACTTATCAATTTAAACTATAAAAACCGTGCAATATAGTACACAGATAATTTGACGCTTTTTCAGGTTTTTAATAACACGCACCTATATTGTTGTTTAATTGATAGGAATAGATTTATAATTATTTAATAATGATTTACACCGTTCCACGTTTTCGATCTAGGGAAAAAAGCCGATTCTGTTAAAAAATTATATGCATAAAATCCTGGGATATCTGTGGAACATTGTTGTAGTTACCCACCTTATTGTACTTGGAACCTTGGGATAACAATAAATGCATTTGTGGTATTAAAGAAAGAAAAATAAAATAGTGCAGTGTATCTGATATCAATTGTACGGACACAAAAATATACCGTAAAAAGCCATATACAGATTCCAAAAAAGCAGACATATGCCATAAATAACAGTAATTAACTTCTTTCAATAAGCTTAAACCTTCCACAAGGTAATTCTGCATCTAATGGTCGACCTTCTAGATGTTCCACGGGCTTTTGATAAAGTCTGGTATATTGGTCTTTTACATAAAATCAAAAGCATTTTTTCTAGTTTGTATTCCCATCTTTTCAAATAAAATCAAAATCTAGTTATTTCAGCTACTATCATATAAAATTAGGAATGCCTCAAGAGAGCATGTTGTGTTCATTGCTCTTCTTGCTCTATACCTCAGATTTACCAATAGCAAATACCATCAATGTAGCAACATTTGCGGATGATATTGTATTGTTATTAATAAACATTAACCTAGTACTCGCATCACAGGACCTACAGCATGACTTCTAGGTTTTATAGAACTGGTTTGGTAAATGAAAAAAAATTAGACAAATCAATAAAAGAAAAAGTACGTTCACTACAAAACGCATAGTGCCTGCAATTTTTTAAAACAATACTCAAATACCAGCGAATACAGAAGTGGAATACCTAGGGTTAGATCTTGACCAAAAACTTAATTGAAACAAATATATAAAAACAAAACACCAAAAAATAAACTTAAAATTTAGAAATATTATGGTTGACGGGAAAGAGGTCAAAACATGAATAGATAATAAATTATTGTTATACATCATATCATTAAGTCTATTTGGACTTATAGCGTACAATTATAGGAATGTATGAAATCTTCAAATACAAAAGTTATTGAAAGGATGCACTCTAAAATCTTACATTCTACTACTAATGCCCCCTGGTACATATTTAACTTGACCCTACACAATCGATCCAAACGTTCCATTTGTCACAGAAAAGATCAAATAATTGTAGACACTCTGAACGAATAGGACATAAAGGTGATCTAGTATAAAAAATAATCACCCCCAAAGGCAGAGAGGAGAGTTAGGAGGGTTTTTCACGGACAAGAGAATGTATAATGGTAAATTAGTCAAATACAATTTATTAGTGCTGTTTTTATAGAATGGTCAATGGACAATTACATTGTTGTAGCTACCCACTTTATTGTATACTTGGAACCTTGGGATAACAATAAATGCATTTATAGTATTACATTTCAGGGTAATATGAGAGTCTTAGTCCAGTCTCAAGAAATAAAAATGAAATAGTTTAGTGTATCTGATATCAATTGTACGGACACAAAAATATATCGTAAAAAGCCATACACAAATTCCAAAAAAGCAGACGTATGTCGTAATGACAGTAATTAAATTCTTTCAATAATCTCAAACCTTCGACAAGCTAATTCTGCATCTAATGGTCGACCTACATATAATAATGGTTGTGGGTGGGGTGCTCCAACGCCTCGTGTGGGAGCACGGTCTGCAAACTGAGAAGGTTAAGGCTCTCGCATGTTCGCTCTTATTGCCCAGTCGTTGTGCACCATTAGAGATACAGGGTAATGCGAAAAGCACACGCCTTAACAACCGTATTATTACCATTTGTTTGAAATGAACGCAGTACTCTATTATTTTTATCGACTTGAGTAGGCTACCCGCCAGGTATTTGAGTCTCAGGAACGAATCCGGGTCCGTTTGCACTGCAGTCACGCGGTCTCAACTGCTTGCCCACACTAGTGTACTGACCTACATAATCTTAAGTAATTACTTAAGACCAGAACCTCCCAAATTTGGCGGAATAACTTACAGTCTTTTTAACTGAATTTAAAGCAATGTATGATCAACTGACTAATTAGCATAGTACTGGAGCATCCGCCACAAATATTTCTAGAATATAATAAAATAGAGCTAGACCTACAAAAAATGGATTTTCTGATTTCAGAAATGCATTTTTCCTCTAGAACATTGCTTAAAGTACCATATTATAACGTTTATCACACAATTAATTTATATGATAGGCATATGTTGATGTAGCAGTCATAATTCGCAATCGAATATTCCATTACGAGCTAAATCACTAACAGAGTAACAAATACAATCAGCTAATATCAAGGTAGATACCAAGTCATGGCCATTGATAATCTTATCTACGTGGTGGGCTGCTTGATACTGCTGCGAAAAACTGCGAAAAACAAATTTTTAATATTGAAAACTTTTTATTGTTTTTCAAAATATTTTCCTTGACGCTCAATACATTGTTGCATACGTTGGAACCAATTTTCATAGCATCTTCCATAGCAAATCAGGTATTTCTAAAACATGGGTTTTGAACGAATCAATCGCCTCTTCCGACGTCGGAAACTGTTGTTCACGCAGTTTGTTCTTCACGAATAAAAAGAAATTGTTGGACTGTACGCGGATACTGAGATTATCATATTATCCTATAAGCTAGAAATTTGCCTACAAGAAAACATGCTAATAAAGCAAGTTAATATCGTCCAATTCGTCTTTTTCCTATTTATCTAAGATTTTAGAAAAAGTGTAAATGAGAAAAATTAAAACTGATTTAGAATTATCGACAATTATTCAAGACTAACAATTTTGTTTCAGGGAGCGCCACTCAAGTGCACAACATACACACAGAACGCTAATAGTACTATCAAAGGACTCCGTACTTCTAGATTTTACACGGGCTTTTGATAAAGTCTGGTACATTGGTCTTTACATAAAATCAGAAGCATTTTTTCTAGTTTGTATTACCATGTTTTCAATTAAATTAAAATCTAGTTACTTCAGCTACTATCATATAAAATTAGCAATGCCTCAAGAGAGCATGTTGTGTCCGTTGCTCTTCTTGCTCTACACCTCAGATTTACCAATTGCAAATACCATCAATGTAGCAACATTTGCAGATGATATTGTATTGTTATTAATAAACATTAACCCAGTACTTGCATCAAAGAATCTACAGCATGACTTCTAGGTTTTACAGAACTGGTTTGGTATATGAAAAAAAAATTAGACAAATCAATAAAAGAAAAAGTACGTTCACTACAAAAAGCATAGTATGCCTGCAATTTTTTTTAAAAGATACTCAAATACCAGCGAATACAGAAGTGGAATACCTAGGGTTAGATCTTGACCAAGAATTTAATTGAAAGATATATATACAAACAAAACACCAAAAAATAAACTTAAAATTTAGAAATATTATGGTTGACGGGAAAAAAGTCAAAATATGAATAGAGATAATAAACTATTGTTATACATCATATCATTAAGCCTATTTGGACTTATGGCGTACAATTATAGGAATGTATGAAATCTTCAAATACAAAAATTATTGAAAGGATTCACTGTAAAATCTTACATTCTGCTACTAATGCCCCCTGGTACGTATTTAACTTTACCCTGCACAATGATCTAAACGTTCCATTTGTCACAGAAAAGATCAAATAATTGTCGACACTCTGAACGAATAGAACCTAAAAGTGAGCTAGTATCAAAAATAATCACCTCCAAATGCAGAGAAGAGAGTTAGGAGGGTGTTGTTCACTGGCAAGACATGTATAATGGTAAATTAATCAAATACAACTTATTAGTGCTGTTTTTAGAGAACGGTCAATGGACAATTACAATCCATTAACTTTTCTAGAAGGCATACTGCACTTCATATCACATTTTTTGTATGTTACAAATAATTCTAATAAACACACTTTATTTTCCCACTTTTATTATTTAACTTATTATAATAACAGCTAATGAAATGTTATAAGAGATTGATAACTTAGCCAAATTAGCTGTTATAACAAACCTTAGATAGAATAAAGAATAAATGATCAAATGGGGTGGTTGTAACGTATACAAGTTTGGAAAGACTTCTTTTTGAAAAAGTGAAAAATGGAAGAGTAAATTAACAGTGTTTAAATGAAGACACATATTAACTTGAACAATTGAAATAAAAAATAAAACTGAAACAATTTAAAAAAGAATCATTTACATAATCCACATAATAAATTATATTACTTGAAAAAACCTAATATAAAATCGATTACACAGGCTAATAGTGCCTTAGTTTGCATTGATAGGAAAATATTGTTTATGCGTGTCATTTTTAGTCTATTGTTTAAATGAAAATGAATTATTCCAATCTGTTTCTTTGTGATTACTTTCTTCTTGCTATGACTTAGATCTTATAGAGTTTTAGGCTGCTAATTCATTTTTTAAGTAAGGAGAAATGATTGCTAGAGATTTCTCAACTGAATCATGTGAATGTATTTCTGTGTTATTAAACTGTGAAAAAAAAATAGTTTTATTGATAAGGTGTTTGTTTATTTCTTTAAAATATCTACACTGCAATTTTTGATTTTAAGTTAATCTGTTTTGTTAACGAACATAATTAAATGATTTTGTTGAAGATCTCAACCACTTCAGTTATCAAGATGAATATTTCGGATGCGTTTAAAGTATCAAATAAAAAATACTCAAATAATGTAATTTGTAAACGAGCAATAAAATTTATTTTGTCTATTTTAGCTTCAAAGGGTAAGTGTTGCATGGTTATCATGATAAAGAAATATTTGAGATGCATAATTCAAAAGGATGACATTTTCTTGGTGACTGTAAAATGTAGCTTTAATGTTATATTGAATTAACACAAAACCGGGTAGATTTTAAAGAGTTTCTAGAAAATGAATTTAAAAAATAGAAACTATGTACGATAAAACGCTACGCCTTTACGTTTAAAATTTTGATTAAAGAACTAGAAAAGCAAAAAATATGTTTATGGTAGGAAATCCGCGTGGGCGTCTTCCTAGTTGGCGGATATGCCTTTCAGATATGGATGGTATCGAGGAAATAAAATACCCGAGGTGGAGAAAAACTAACATAAAACAGAGCAGCAACTGCGTTCATGACTGATTAAAAGCTATCGTAGAATAATTACTCTAAATGCTCGATATCCCACATTCACAGCCACGAATTAAATGATAATACTTGGGGCTGTAATACTATGCTACAGAAAAAGTAGAACCACCTATGAATGAAAAAACTGCCCGGCATTCTTTAAATGGGATAGGTATATGAGGAATCCTAGGGCGGAAACCTAAAATCAATTTAAATCGCTTTGCCACGTAGAACGTAAATGTATTATAAAACGGTATACAGCTAGCAACAATAGCGTTAGAAATGCAAAGGCTTCAAGTGAATGTATTTGATCTTATAGAAGTCAGATCAAAAAGATGTGGTAGTGTGGACCAATTTTGTTTCTTACAATGATCGTATGATGTTGATGCAACTCAGCGCCTATGGTTGGAGATACAAGTTTAGGCTTAAAGAATAAAGAAGGTAACATGCTGGTGCAATATTGTCAAGAAAAAGATTTAATTGTAATAAATACCCAAGAGAAGACTGTATACCTACATAGACACAATCTGCGCACACTAAAGATACAATAATAAAAAATCAAATCGATCGTATTTTAATAAACAGACAATTTAGAGATAGAATTAAGAGCTTATAAATTTATCCAAGTGCTAACGCAGTTTTTGATCATAATTTATTATTGGCTAACGCAAAAATAAAAATAAAAAAATTAGAAAGAAAGCCTAGAAAGAGAAGCATAAAATTAAAGACTGCAGGTTAAAAATGCCAACAAAATATTAACGAGATAGAAGAAGAAAAACTTTAGGAAGCTACAACAACAGACAATACATGAAAGAGAATTCCACTGGTAACAAGAAATATGCAAGGAGAAATTCAACTGTTCGAAGAGCATAAGATAAAAATATTTAGCAATATTGTTTACAGAAAAAGAACTGAGGAGAGTAGCGGCACTTTGGAAATTTAAAAATCAGAAGTTGAACATAAAAACCTACAATTCCCATTTAGCCAAACATACAAGGAAAGCAAAGTTTTAGAACAATTTAAATTATTGTTTATACCTATACCTAGAGGAGTTCGTACCTGCAACATTACCGTGGCCGAGTAGCAGCTTTAAGGTCAGGCGTATTTATTTATTCAACAATTTAATATTCAGTCACTATTTCGACTGAAAGTCAATTTCCAATAAACAAACCGTTTTTGAACCTATGCGGAGGGATTCCTTAATGTGAGTAACAAAAACTTTAAGCAAGATTCTTCCGATCTCTAGCCATCCACAACGGAACCCAGTAAAAAGTACCTATTTGAGCCGGAAACATTACTTTCATAAAATAAATACTTTGTGTCAACCGAACAGAGAGGAAATGCAGGAAAATTATTATATCAAGGCAAACATGCCGCGGCAATCAGAGCGATGGACATCTCCGAGGCTGCATCGCCGCGACAAGCACATAACAGCACAAAAACGAAAACAAAATTCTCACCAATTGATCTGCGCAACGCAGATAAATTAAAATACCAAGAAATTATCTCCAACCTCAAGGAAAAGGCCAAGAGCGAATTTTCAACAGTAATTAGAAATGCCCAATTGCGTATTATATTAACCTAGAAGAATGACAATGACTAAACACTACAATGAGACAAAACTATGTTACCATACTTTTGAAGACCCGGAAGTCAACAACCTTTCAGTGGTAATTTGAAATATTCCTGTTTCACTAGCCGAAACTGAAATTAAAAATAAATTAATCGCTCAAAAATTTCCTACTGAAGGTTGCCCGATTTTAAAACAAAAGTAGATACCCTATCCCATTATGTGCTGTAGATCTTAACAATACCCTGAAGGTAGGAAAATATTTGGATTAACAAAACTAGTTAGAGTTAGAGTTAAGAAGAAAATTCAAAGAAATATCCCAGTGCAAAAACTGTCAATTATACGGACATATCCGTAACTACTGTCAAGCGCAAGAGCAGTGTGTAAAGTGCACTGGCAGTGCGCTAACTGTCTTGAAAAACAACCGGCCAACTACAAAGGCTGTAGTTACTATCTGAAGATAAGCAAGAAACCTACTTTTAACACCCATATTCGAACACCACATAAACTTTACTCTGAAGTAACAAAACACAGAAAAAATAAATACCTCAAACGAGCCACCCTCCGGACACAATCAGCAAGGACTGAAACTAAACATCAACTCTTCCCATAACAAGCAAGAACCAACGGACTACATCTCTATCATAATTAGGAAAATAGTAGAGCGGCTCATACAACACTTAGACAAACTTATGGCATTTTTAACAACATTAATTCTATACTGATAACTAATGGATCAAAATAGTGACCCATTAATTATTAACTTAATAGTGGCCAATTGAAAAGTCAATGGCTTAAAAAACAACGTTCAATCTTCATAGAATTCTTGTCACGACGTAACATAGATATAGCGTGTATTACCGAGACACACTTTATCTGCACAGAAAAATTTCGAATTCCTAGTTATGAGGTGTATCGGAAGGACAGAGAAGCATTAATTGCATCTGGTAGTGTTGCAGTTTTTATTAAAAATAAACTTAACCACCACCTTCTTATATGGATGCCCTCCATAAAACTAATTATGAAAAACAATGGTTCTCCTATATTTTTACGTCTACAGACAAACCACCGAATAAGCGGCTCCTAGAAGATAAAATCGGAAACTCTTCAATAGTAACGAACCCACTCTTCTACTGGGAGATCTAAACTCAAAGAACATTATATGCGGTTGCAGGGCTAGCAGTCCTGACGGAATCAAATTACACACATACTGATTCACTACGATATACTGCTCTCAGCTCCAAAAGATTTCACCGAGCATCTATATAGAGCTAATCACCAACGAGATATTATAGATATAATTTTACGTAAAAACCTTTGTGATCCAATATTCCAAACAGTAACCTCAAAACTAGACTCCGATCACCTCCCCATAATTATCTTCAAGTGCAATACTTTTGAAACAATTCCTTCTCTAATCAAACTTGCTTACGGAAAAAATCAGTTAGGAAACATTCCAATCTACAATTGATCAAAAGTTAAGACGGATGAATCCTATCAAAACATCCAGGGATTTAGACCATTCTGTCCAGCACTGTATGTTTGCAATCTAAGATGGCATTCAAAAGCAACTACACCCCCGCAACACAGAAAAGTTTCTGACTACGCCAGAACTCCTGGTTTCACACTCGAGCTGATTAAATTGAAGAATAGATACAGAAGAGACTGGTAGAGATCTCGCCCACCATATTTTAAAACTTTATATAACCGGCTCTGCCATTTAGTCAAACAAGAACTTGACAACATAAGAATCCGCGGATATAGTTCTTATCTTGAAGAAATGGAACGCCGCGACTTTACCATGTAGTTGGCAACCAAAAGATTATTACGGCAACAAAATGTCATCTATTCTCTGATGGATAATAAAACTACTTATTCTTCTGACATTGACAAAGCAAACCTAATAGCAACATATCTTGAACAGGTGTTTATATCTAACATAGGGGAGTATGATGAACATCTTAACTACCAAGTCACAAATGAATCGAAAACTTACGCCTACAAGAGAATGTAACAATAGACGCTGCCACGACTCAAGAACTTAAATCATACATTGAACGCTTACCCAACCGTAAGGCACCTAGGCCAGATATGATAACACATGAAATGCTGAAACAACTAACCAAGAAGGCTATCGCCTACTTAACCACAATTTGAAATGTTTCTTTCGATTGTGTGCTGTTATACTTTCTATATACAAAACTGCCAAACTGAAGAACAGTCTAGACAGCTTCAGATCCATAAGCCTTCTATCATCCCTGGCCAAATTTTTTGAAAAAGTAATACTTTCTAGAATTCAAAAATACTACTGGAAAAGGACATACTTTCCCCACATCAATTTAAGCTTCGTTCATCTCACCCACCGGCTGCTTAGAATAAGCGAAATAATTGAGAAATGATGCAAAGATAAAAAATACACTGTCAGTATCTTCTTGGACTTGGAGAAAGCGTCTGATACGATGGACTAATTTATAAAATAAACGTGTTAAACATACTGATCTACCAATAAAGGTCACCCTCTCATTTTTGCCCAACAGAACACACAGAGTTAGGATTAGTACAACAATCTCCAGTTACAAAACCAAAAAAGCCAGGGTACCCCAAGGGGGCTTATTGAGTCCAACATTATTTAACCTGTACGTACACGACTTGCCTGTAGTTAATAACTCAACACTTGTCATGTATACCGATGACACGGCGATTATAACTCAGGACTTCAGTCCCGAAACCGCAATTACACACCTACAACACGCTCTTAACCTACCGTTCAGCAAGTGAAAAACAAAAATAAATCCTGTAAAACCCCAAACAAAGTTGTTTACTCTCAAATGATACACGCAACAATCAAAATAGACAATAATGAGACAAATTGGAACCCTAAGGACAGAATGTTCAGCTCTGATTTACAAATCAATTCTCTCTCAATACTCACCTACGTCTGCCCTATTTGATGCAATACGTCGAAGACAACAATGATTAAACTGCAAAATATGCAGAATAAAGTGCTTCGAATCGTCATAAAGCACCATACCCAAATTCACAAGAAACTAGGTGTACCATTAATAACCGATTTCATCAATTAAATAGCACAAAAGTTTTTCCAGAACTATTATCTGCAAGTGCTACCAAACTAGAACTAGGCCAAAAAGAGATCCACAAACGTCTTAAATGAAAAATGCCACAGGATTCAGTTTAATTTATTAAAAATGTAAAACCTTTGAATATAATTTAGACAGAGGTGTAATATGTAACATGTAACTTACTCCTCACTAGATTATAAGTTAGTTGTAGTTAAATATATTATGTATAACAAAGCTGTGTATTGAATACTGTCTTACAGATCCAGCTATAACAAATAAAAAAACTATACCTGTGTTAAATGTGCCTGTGTTAAATAAGCCTGATGAGTCATATATTGAAGGTAATTTGGTGAATTATACAAAATCGTACCTACAGAAGATGTGAAAAATAATTTTGTTGCAGTCAATTTAGATTTCCAGGAGGAATGGGCACTAGAGGCATTATGACTGTCCTATTGTAAAAATATCGAGAATACAACAAAAAAAACTTACTGATTGATGCATAAAAAGGCCTAACTTAAAAAAAACATATTACAATGAAACAGCGACGGTACGAATAGATGACACTGAAATAGCTGCAACTGAGACACAAAGAGGTGTTAGAGCGGGTTGTGTGCAGTCTCCTCTGCTATTTAACATTTATTTGCAAATAATATTTTGGGAAAGAACCGAGGGCGTGAACAGAGGCAGAGTACTAATCAACAACATTAGATTTGCGTGTAATACTGCAATCATAGCGGAAAGTAATGAGGAGTTACAGAAATTGAGTTAAATATTAACATTGTTCGGGCCAATCACCAATTCCTATTTGGGTTTTAAAATAATCAGTTTATAGGCTCGGCCGTCTTGTGGTACTCTCTGTACGCGTTTTTTTTTTTTTAGCTATAAAAGAAGCTCAGCTGCTACGGCCGTTTTTGGGTGTAGCCATGATGGTTTTGGAAACATTTGACCGGCTTTAATTTTTCCGTGTGTACGAAACCGTTTTTCACTGAGAGTTCGCCGGCGTGTTTGATTGATGGCATGAGGTCGTTTTTGTAGGCCGGTTGCGTGTACGGGAGTCGATATTTGCCAACGGAAAAACTCGGTCCGTTTTCTTTTGTACTTTACCCGACAAGGAAGTAGAAAAACCCTGTTGTAAGCCTCGGACACGACCAGCTGAAGGACCCACATTAGGAAAGACGCTTCCGATCGGCCCCACAGCGAAGATTGGGGTAACGTGTCCTTTTTTCCGCCCACATCCTTCCCTCCTTTTCCTCGACCCCCCCTAATTACAGCCCAGCGCGAGCCAATTTCTACAGCAAAGCATACGTTTCCACGGTGAGTGTCTTCCAGCTTTTTGGCCTTTGATTGAAATTCATTTTTTTTTAAATTAAAAATACGTTACAGTCTACTTATACCTGACCAAACATCAAAAACACCAAGTACATTATTATATCTAAAAATCAAGCAAACATAAATAAATAGAACGTGTAAAAATAAATATGTCGGTGCAATTATAAACTCTGTTAGATCCGAATGAGAAAATAAGGACTAGAATATAAATATCCCGGAAAGCGTATGTAAAGTATGCTGTAATGTTCATAAACAAGCACTTAAGTTGACCAATAAGGTTACGATTCTTAGAATCTGTGTATGGTTTCAGCTATTGCATGGGGTAGAAATCTAGACGATAAAACCACAGATACAAAAAATGGAGTTGAAATGTGGTTTTATAGGTGAATGTTGAAGATTTCTTGGATTCCTAGAACTGTAAATGAAAAGGTTCTAAGACGTACTGGATACAGCCGAAAACACATGATACTTAGGATACATTATTCAAAATGACAAATAGTTATTGGAGAACATAATGCAAGGACAAATTGAAAAAAAGAGTTGTCGGTAGGAGGAGGGAATCTTGATTATAAAATATCAGAGACTGGACTAATCTGTTAGTGAAACAGACATTCCTCATGGTAAGAGCTAGGGAAGTGTTTAAAAAAGTAGTCGAAAAACTTCGATAAAAGATGGCATCAAAAGAAGAAGGAAAAATGTTGGCTTTTAGTGAAGAAAATTTTAAAGAACTGGAGATACGCTAATTTAATTTTTTTCTACGACAGAAACAAAGCATATATTCTTTTCCTTCTATACTTTTCAGTGACTCCCAATTATAAAGCGAGCAATGTGTTAGATATTTTTCATCGGTAATTATCAGATGCCAATTTATTTATTGATTTTTAAAGAACATAAAGGTTGAAGAACTTAAAGACTTGTATGCAAATAAATATATAATGATTTTCAAAAACTGTTAAGAGTTACTGAAAACTGTTAAATGTACAAGTAAATAATATTATGACAAAAACTGTAATCTTTTAAAGGACAGCTTTGCCACTAGACAAAAGTGAAAGGGTCGGTAATATTATAAGTCGGTCTTTAGCATAGTTGTTCTTTAGGTTAAACGGTACAATTATTAGAGGTTAATAAATTCTGGTCTAAAAATTTGGACTAAGAGATTGGTAAAATTTATATTGCATAAAACTAATGAAGATCAGATAATATTCCGCTCATATATATATGATATAACTTTTTTTGATATTACGCTTGTAACTTGTAATTAGTGTATTTTTATAGATTCTTTAGTAAAAACTATAATTACCAGTTTTTGAATTATATTACTGTAATTATATTACTGTAAACGTGATCGATTGTTTAGCGGAATATAATTTTCTAAATTTGAAAACTAAAAGACTGTATATTAGATAACTTCGGCTCCCATCTTGGATTAGATTTTTTATTTATTCTTACACACATTAGACCTACTTGACTGCAGTATCAATAAAGCAATTTAAAAACAGTTAAAATAAGTATTAGTTACCATCAAAGATCGATTTTATACTACAAGAAATAACAAAAAAGTAAACGTTCCAGACGAAAGTTACATTTTTTGTGTTACCAAAAAAATTAAATTATTACTACTAAATGTCATGTTTGTAACAAAATGGGAATAAAACTGGAGTTTAAACAGTACAATAATTTTACGCAAACGTTATCAAGTATGTATAAAGTGTACATATCATGAATTATTTAAACCATAATGACTTTTGATTGACGACCTGTTTTCTCGTTTTGAAAGCCGTATGGGCAGTACATTACGATAAAATTGAAATCAAACTGAAACACTTAGCATGTAAACAATCGATAAGCCTGATAGTCTATTCATTTTACATTTGGTTTGTAACTATCAATTGAATTGAGCTACTAACCTCTAAATCTTCTTTTTCATGAAAGGTCATCTCGTCCCTTCCTCCGACGTGATACTCTCGGAGCAAGTAGAAGGCGGACTTGGAGTGTTGCGAGCTGACCATCTTGTCGGCGATGTCCTTGTCCTTGAATCCTTCCACATAGTTGAAGCCCCCGGGGTGGTTTCTCAAGAAGTCCGAAATGTCGTAGTTGCCCTCGCCGTGCTTTATCACGAATCGCTCCTCGGCCATCGTTTGAAGTCACCCGGTTATAGCAGCGCACCTGGGAAAAGGACAATCCTGAAAGCTCTGCACAAGGGGTGCTTGCACTTCGAGCACCGAGGGCCAACAGCGGCCTTCACCCATATTTCGTGGCAGTTACGACTGGACGACTGAATGCACAAAAAACTCATGAAAAAATGAGCGTGTAATCAATTCATGTACTATGCATTACGTCCGGTTGCAAGCTTGCATGACTCGAGGTTGTGGGCTTTAGCATGTCCGAAGAATACCTCTGATCGATTGTGCTTTAATATTTGTACCAAGGTTATTTTAGATGCACTTTTTCTTTTATTGTGATTTATCGAGCCGGTGACGTTGTAGCAAATCTTGCAAGGACTTGTAACTAATTCATTTAGGTGACAAGTGTGCCACTTTGCTTGATCTTCATAGGAAATGTTTAAGTAAAACAATTATATTTAAGTATATTTACCTTTTGTAGTTTTGTTTTGTTTTAAATTATGTAATACTATATAGTACTTATATTGATATAAAATACATGTTATTACTCATATTTTTTCTTAAATATTAATATGTTAGAGTAGAACTGTATTAATAAGATTTTAATAACTTTAACAATTTTAATTTAAATATTTATTCTTTTTGTTAGAAGAAATATTGCATTATTATTGACACAATTGCAATGAATTGCAATTTTAATTAAAAAATAAATTAAGTTTAATTTTTCTATAGTTGGCATGTGTTGTTTTATCAATACGTTATATCCCATACGATGTTGTTTCTATTACGACAATCTTTTGCAATACTTCTTTGCATGCGCATGTGAGATGTATATCAATGAGAAGTAAAATGCAATTTTGCCACAAAGTATCGACAAAGATAACAGAGGAAACGTGCCAATATGTAATTAAAAATGTTATCGAGAGTTAATTTTGGAGGTTAGAAGTACTTAAAATAACTGATATTGTATTGTGTTTGTACAGATATTATATATTTTTAATTTTCCACAATGACTTCAAAAAGATTTAATACGTATATAGATGTTACCAGGGTTAGTACTTTTTGATAACATACGTAGTATACCTAAAAAGTATTGACACTTACTAGCATAAAGAAGTTTTAAAAACAGAATGAAAATGAAGAGTATACTAATACGGAGCCAAAGACTGACGAAAATGACATAAAAAAAATGCAAAACAGGAAGAATTAAACAAAAAAATTTAATATATATACATCCCCACATGTAGCAAATAATATAACATTAAAGGAGACAAGATTGTTGTGAAAGATGAAAATATATCTACAAGGATAAGAAAAATTGTATAGTAACAACAAAAAAGTAAAAACAAAGTAAAAGAAAACCTACCGAAAACGCAAAAAACTACGATTAAGATAAATTAAAATATTTTGGATACAACATTAATAAAAGCACAGTTGAAAATAAAGATCTAATAAAAAATTAACATAAAAAGAAAGGAACAAAAAAGGATGTAAAGCAAAATAAGTACAGAAATAGGATACATAAAAATAGAAAAACATTAATAACGAAAGAAAATCCAAACATAAATAACAAGAACATTTAAAAATAAAAACGTGAAATATCCAAAGTAAATGGAAAAGAAGAAAAATAGAAGATAAAAAGACAAAAATTAAATTTTTTTGAAGATTATAGAATCAAAAAATTCTATGTGCTTGTGATGTTTTGGGCAGAAGTAAACAATCAGAGTACAAGCAGGAGTAGGATTGACACTGAGCTCAGAAAAAATAGAAATTGTAGTGAAAGAAAGATATATAAAAATATAAAATAAGCCAATGATGATTTTTTTTCAAATTTACAAAATATTAAAGAAAAGCATTGTAAATTCTAAAAAGAAAAATTTTAAATAAAGAGCGCCTCGAAAAGAATTAAACATAAACAAATTATATTAGAAGTATCTAAGGAAAGTTGTAGGGTAACAAAAACCGGAAATACTAATATAAGGGCAACGTTGTGGTGGACTCCTGAAAGACAAATGGTTAAAGGGGAAAAGGAACAATGAGATAAGGATTTATAGAGCTAAAGAACGGAAAATTATGACAACTATAAGATTTATATATATATATATATATATATATATATATATATATATATATATATATAATAAATATATATATATGGATTTACAGAAATCAGAGGAGTGTGGAATCAAATATTTAGAAGGAAACAGTGAAAAACCTATTAAAAAAGGAGGAGAAATGCATATATATTTCTTAGGTTTGCAGATAACTTTTAACAGAATTAAAAGAGAACAAGTTTGGAAAACATTGAGAAAAGGGGGAATTAATGATAATAGTAAAAATTTTATACGATAAAAGCATTAATATAGTAAGATCAAGAAACGAAAAAACAGAGGAGTTCAGAATAGCAGCTGCTATTTATATTAGTATGAGATAAAAGAAAGTAAAAAACAAGCTACAGTATACAAAGTAGGAAATTGGAGAACGGGCATGATTCAAGTGATAATATGGCGATTTTCGGTAAAACAAAAATGAATTACAACACAATACAAAGACACATTACACTAAAGAGCTGAAGAAAAAACATAATAATTAATGAAGGCTAAATAAAAATCTTGATACTAAGCTCAAAACCAAAGACATACGGTATTATTGTAGAAGAAAAAAAAATGAGCAAGTGGATTTCTATAAATCTTTCGGAGTATGAATAAGAAACAATGGTAAATTACTACATTTTCACGAAAAAAGGTACCAAACAAAATAAAGGCAAAGGTATTTTAGAAAGTGGCGGTACGAATTTTGACATAGAGTAGTAAATTGGAGTGCAAAATTAGAAGTTTAGAGATGGGATTTATAAGAAATATATAAAATAAAATACACAAATAAATAATATTTATTTATGTATTTAAGGAGATTTTAAAAATTAAAACAATGAAAACGATGGCACAAAAGCAATAGTTAGGTTGGGTGAGATAGACAAAATAAACAATAGAAGATCAACAAAAAAGGTGTACGAAGTAAGAATTCCAAGAAAAGGCAAGAAAAGCAAACCAAGAAGAAGATTGAGGGACAAGGTGAAAGAAGCAGTAAAAGAGAGAGAGGAAAAAATGGGATAAAGTATCAAGAACAATACAAAATCAAAAGAAACGAGAGGAAATAAGTAGAAAACTATAAGCCAACGGACACAATAAAACTCAGTAGTTTTACTTTGCAAGGTACAAAGGCTTAGAATTAATAATAATAATTGATTTAAGTTAGTTAGTAGAAAGCTAATGATGTGTCACATTTGATTATCTATTTATTTCGTAATTCATGTTAGTTCCATCTATGTGTTTACTTGAGTGACTACAAGTTTTTTACGGTATTATGATATATACGTTTGTAACCCGAACAGCTCGTATTTCTTTCATATTTCAAAAGTTTTGGTAAAATTCTGTTATCGCGGTCTCTTGGTTATCCTTTATTAACTTTTGTTGTAACTTTGAGATATTTTTATCTTATCTATTCAATGCCATTCATTTGCAATTTTGAGTTCTAAAAATAATTTCCAGGCACATAACAATATGGTTGTGGACATTGCTTTCATGTAATGAAAATTATCACTTTATAGGTGCATTTCATCGATAACAAATTGGTTTTTTTTAATTGAAAATGAACATTTTAAATATTTATTTTGTATAAACTGTATAGTGTGGCCAAGTGTGTCTCGCTTCATTCTTGGGCTCAGGTGCCTGACGAGTGGCTTACTCATGAAAAATAATTGAGTACCTCTGTTCACTTTAAACAAGGGGTAATAATGTGTGTATCGTGTAGAACACTGATAACTTAAAAAACTAATTTTTCTGGGTAGTCTTGGAAACTTTATGATGAATGTTGACAAAGGCACTAAATACCTGTTTAAGGGACGTTATAAACTTTATTATAATTCCTAGGGGCAGGAACATTCAAACGCTCTTGTAAATAAATAAAATAAATTATTCTGGACTATTCTATTTTTTACGGAAGTTTTAAGTGGTGTTTTTCGAATTTGCACCAACTCAGAGATATGATTAATTTATTTCAACGGAGCAGTCAAATATTCAGATTCGTTTGGTTTAAAAAATCATAAAAGGCTTCTTTAAAGTTTTTTAGTTTTTAGTTGTTTTTCTTTTAAGTTCCCCCATACTGACTACAATTTTAAACTTTTTTATTGGACTCTAAAATTTCTTTATATTTTTTGTTCATTAATGCTGCTTTGCAGTTTACATTACATGTAGGTCTTTGAACCATATCCAGTTATTGCATCTGTTGTATTTTTCTTTAGATTACTTCTTCGTACTTATTCTAGCTATATTTAGCGGCAAAATTATTTTATTTGAAAAGTACATGACTTTGCGCATTAAAATTACCCAAATTAAAATAATGAATGATTTGTTTAAAATTTTACTAATTCTAAATTGATTTATTATTTCTTGCATTTTATTTGATTATTTAATAATAATTATTATTTCTGTATAATCAATTTCTGCAAGACAACTTTTGACTAATAAAATATTTTTTTTAAAGCATGAGATATATTAGTTATTTCTTATTATTCAGTTATTTTTAGGTCTCGCAGTAGTTTAATGTCACACTTGTATTGTTATTGCAAATGAGGCGCCATAAGATCAATGGATTCATCAAAACTAAAACCCACATGGCCTCTGGCGTGTCGCTTTTGAGTCAAGGTCCAGCCTAACTACGCCAAATGAGCCGATATAATGAATTGTTTGCAAAGATAAATTGATTTGTTATGTCGCTCTATTTGCCTATTCATTTATTACTAGTACTTATTGATCTTTGTAGAAATGCTTTTCTAGTTACGGCATCATCATTTTCGAGAAGCACATCGGCCTGCTTAATGTTTAATAAATATATTTTTTATTGTTACTTAATTTTTAGACATTACAAGGAATTTTTTTAATATAAAAATTTGTAATTTTGATAAAATATTAGTTGTTTTGCAATATTTTTATGTTTTAGTAATAATACTACAAGGAACGCAAACAACAATTTATTTATGTAATTTGTCTTAGAGTGTGCTTTTCCTCCATTTTCTCAAGTACTAAACAAGCACAGACGTAGAACTCCTTTTCCACCAATGTCTGGAGCTTCCATACAAACAAAAATTTCCAGCCAGTTTCTGTCAAACCGTTCTTAATTAAATACTAAAAACGTTATGTTTCTATCTATCACAGATCAAAAATTATAAGACGCGATAGATGTCAGAAATGACAGAAATATAAACTGGTCTCCAGCTTGGAAGCTGCTTTGATCAAAAGTTATAAGGAATAACACATTGAAACTCTTATTGCATTATTGTAGGATATTGCACCTATGCCACCTCGCGGATGTGAACCCGGTAGGCCATAGGATTTCAAATGATACCCCCCCCCCTTATGTATTTAGATTTAGTACTTCTTGAGTTGAAAGTTGCGACGGACAGACAGACGTCCTCACCGATTTCACTAGGCTTGCCTTTCAAGTATAGAAACCATATAAAGTAAAAAAAAATAGTATGATTGTTGGGTATTATGCAATTGAAAAAGTCTCTACCGGTCGTATAATAGTTCTATATATTCTCATTTTAGTAGTTCTAGATGCATTTGCTTGTAAAGGATCCTGAACTTTCACATTATTTGATCAAATGAGCCTTCACTTTTGTACTGTATCCGCCTCTGTCGTATAGTTAAATTCGAACAATCTCTCGAAATAACATTCTTCACCTCCGTCTGTTGTGAAAATTAAACTTTGTTTTGGTCTTACGTTGTTCACTGCAATTCTACTTATTGGGTCTTGTCTCTATTAATAAGCAGTCCATATTATTTTGCGGATTTTACTAAGCTTCTTAAGACATCTTTAATTTCATCCTTTTTGAAGCAGTTAAAGTTAGGTTGTTATTGTATGCAACAGCTTGGTGATGGTGAATTATACCTCTAGTATGAATATTGCATTATTTTATCAAAGACCAGGTTAAACAGAATGGGCAAAAAATATTTTTATCTGAAGTGTTGGTTAATATTAAAGATTTATAACATATGTTTATCAATTCGAATCCTACTTTTAAAAATAATTAATGCCCTTTTTATGAATATTATCAGTTTGGCTGAATCTTCCATGTCCTGGTGAAGTTTACCTCTTTTGATTTGTGTCTCATGTCTGTTTAAAATTAATGAATGTTAAACATACTTGTTTATCACATGCTTTATCCCGAAAATTTGATCATTTCCTGATCTATTTTTGTGAAAGTCGCATTGACAGTCACTATCTCTGTTTCTACCACGTTGTTTTCACCTTCTGATAAAAATTGTTTATTTTCTTAAAATCTCCAATCGTTTGTAGCCATTGCTAAAATTGCTTTTGCTTTTCATTTTTATTATCCTTTTGGTTTCTTCATAAATGGTTCTTGTCTCTTACATGTTATCCTGCATATTTTGTTTGATTAGAATGCTCTAGGACTAATGAAGAAATCTGTAACCTCTTTAGGCTTCTTGCATCCACCAAGACAGATTTTAATAAATTTATTACAATGCCGTTTAGTGACCTCCAGCTACTACTATGTATTTGCTTATGAAAGAAATGTTCCTTGACTTGTGAATTCGATTAATTTTGACCCATTTACGTGTGCTATTTACCCATCATGGCATTGAAGTCTTCAACCACAATTTCAATGTCAAAAAATTTTGTAATGTTTTTGGATTACTTTTCTATGTTTATTTGTAACTTTAATAGGAACAAGCTCATTTAATCTCTTCCGCTTTCAAGAAAAATGTAGTTCTCTAGTCCTCCTATATAATTTCCTTTCTAATTGATTTTTTGCACAGAAATAACGCTTATGCTATATACTAAAAAAACATATTTTCAACGAGTTTTTTCTAAAGTGCCTCTCACGTTCTTCTCTTTAGCCAGTTTCGCACAATTGTTCTCTTCAGAGATTCCTCCTTTCTTGTAACTTTCAGTTTTTTGTTATATATCCGGACTGATGTTTTTTAATCAAACCGTCCATGTTTTGCATTCTAAATGCACAACTCTACGTCTTTCGTCGTCACCTTTTGATAACGTATAATTTTTTCTATTTCTCTATTTTCTAATTATTGCTTGAGTATGACTTTTCTATTGTTAGATCGTGGTCTATAAAAACTACATTTCTCTTTAATCGTGCTTTTCCTTATTTTGAGTTTTTGCCCCATTTATCTATTTTATCAATTCTAAAGGACGCCTTAGCTTTGGTTTTTACTTATTTTGGCTTTCTCTCTTTTTGTACCAATATTCAGATTTTTGGTTAAACATTTTTTAACGTATTCTTTTTATTTCCTTTAGGTGGTTGCTAATTCTCTTATTCTAATGTTCTTTTGTCTCTCCTTGTATTCAATTTTTAACTTTCTTTTAAAACTTATACTCTAGGTATTTGTTTATTTTTTCTTTTGAACAGATAAATTTCTTGTTTATTCTGGTCTTCTATTGCTTAATTTACTGTTTGTGTTAGACTTTGTGGCGCCCCTCTCAGTTCTCATATATTCATAGAATTTTCATTTCTATCCTTAATAACATAAGTGTTCTTACTGTTTTTCTAAAAAGATTTACCTTTCTGGTTAACGACGTATTTAGCATCTCATTTATGTTTATTTTCGTTTATTATCGCTATTATATTGTTCCAACTAATTCATCTTATTTAATTATTTTTAACTTTCACCTTTTACAAAAGTAATTCTAGTATATTTATTCATTTCAACGAAATTATGTTAAAAATTTCTCAACAGAGTCTAAAGTTTAGATTTATTTATCGACGCTCGAATTCATGTCTGTTCACCGTAAGCACAAATTTCCAAACGTTCCCCGTAACACAACTGTTCAACGTTTGAATTGCGTCATGCTTGGTGCCCGACACTTTTAGCAGGACGTGTTCACAAACATTCCAGAGAATACGAGTGCGGCGTTTTCCAATGTTTGTGGCGTTTTCTGGAATATCGATGGGGAGACATAAATATCACCCGACGGGTCGGCTCTCAGACGGGAGCTGTGTTTACATAAATAACGTGTAGTTAGTGCGTATACATAAATAGTGTTAAGAATTTGCATAATTGTAAGTACAATAAATAAGTAGTTTTACGTAAATTAGTACATCTTATTCACTACTGTCAAGAGCAGAAACGTTACAATACCTGTATTACATGTTCAAAATATTAGTACACAATTGTAATAATATTATAGCACAATAATAAGATAATAAATTGCGAACATTTTCTGAATAACAAAATAAAAGCAATTTTAGTTTGAACTTTATATTTGGTTCAACGATGTTTCAGCTTCTCTAATTTTTTCCATGAGTGTCTTTTTTTAAAGACTGACAAAATAGCCAGTTACCAATAGGTAAATAAGAATGGAATAAGATAAACAATAAAAGATTTAGAATTCTAATTTTGTCAGTATTTCTTAATGATGGTGCTTAAATGGGCCGTTTTGTTGTAGCATTAGAACAACACATTTTTCTTTTGATGCTTTTAGTAAATTGAAAAGCGTTATATAATACTGTTTGATAATCGTTTTTTCTTTTTTGAGATACCCAATCAGTAAAATTTCTTTTTTCTAAAATACTAATGCTAACACCTTTTCAGATAATTAAATGGACTTTGTTTTCTTTGGAACAGATTTAACGTGCTTAATTCGTTCTCTTTGATATGTAATAATCATTCAAAGGCTCAGCTGTAATCACAAATTGTTTCTTGAATTTTGTTGAATTTCTCTTAAAACCATCCAAGCAATCGCTTGAAGTTTTTATTTTAGATCCCATACACCCGTAAAACATGAATTACTCATTTACAAGAAATGCTCGTGACGTCTTCATTTTTATACGTCTTTATTCAGCGATCTGTCAAAATTACTTATAGACCAACCGCAATCTTTGTTATTGTAATTTGATGTCCTGAATGTGGTTCATTTTGGTGATGACCGATGTAGATCTAAATTACTACCAAATTTTAAATTATTTGAAGTGTGTTCTTTGCAGTTTTTGTAGTTAGATTTTTAAAGTATTTTGGATTTTGAGAGCTTTATAATTTATCCTAAATTACGTTTTGCTTAGAGAAACGCAAACACCATTCGAATGTACGTAACATATGTGTGCTCCAATAGTTCAATTCTTCAAAGTAATTGCTCTAATGCTGCCTTACTATAAAGTATATATTAAATTTATATTCGTTTATTATTGTCAGCGCGGTCCAGTGGTCGAGGCGTGGGATGCAATGCGAACGGACACGGGTTCCATTCCCGGAGCTCTCTGATGCCTGGCGGGTGGCCTACTCAGCCACTAAAAATAATTGAGTATCTGTGTTCACTCGAACAAGAGATAATAATGGCGGTCGTCTAAGTCGCGGTGCTTGCCACATCACCCTGCATCAGAGATGGTGCTCGACGACCGGGCAGAGAGAGCGAACATATATGATGATAGCCTTAACTTCTTAGTTCGCAGGCCTTGCCCCCATTTCTTTATTACAAATTACTTGGAGTGCACCTAAGTAGCATTTTTGTTAGATTTAATTGATTTTGTAAAGTATGAACTACTCCTGCATGGAAATACTCACAGCTTTTTTATTTTTACGTACCATTATTCAGCGATTTGTCAAAACTACGTTATGGATTTCATTCACAATCTTTGGTGTGGCTGTTGTTCTTGGGCATCTTGCACGTGGTTCATTACTTGTGTGTAAAGGGGTAAGTTTAAATCCAGAAACTTTAAAAGCCACGGTGATAAATAAAGGTGATCAATTTCCAAAACCAACATCCAACCTGGATTTAATTTTTGTTACGGTTCTTTTTACAAATAAATAAAGTTTAACGGTCCAACTTATTAACATCTAAAAATGTGTAAAGTTGTCTTTTAATGCTTTTCAAAAATAAATTGTTTGGCAAATTAGTTTGATATTTACAGTCAATTTACATAAAAAAACTGTCAAACTAAAAATATTTGGAGAAATATAACATTTAGGGCTAATTTTAGACTTTTCAATTAATATCCATTTTTTATAAAACCTGCAATATAAAAAATTAACATATTTAAAGTCAATGTTTATTAAGGATTATAAAATTTGTAAAATTGTGAATAACGTAATAAAAATTATATGAAATATATTTATAAATAAATTAACGTATGTAGAGCTTCAGTAATTTATTATGCGTAATCCTTTGCATTAATATTATCTGTTATACGTATTCTAGGCTGTTGCATAACATATACCGGGAAAGTGTTAATTTCATGTATCAAACAGGTTGGAAGGCAAAAAGATATTTCTTCTTATGACTTCGCTTTTTTTATTCTTTTCTAATTATTTTGTACAGCTGCTTATTGAAATGATTTATTTATTTTATTAAAAAAGGTATATAATGATTTATAACTCTCGAAGTTTAGTTGTTCTAATGCAAGTTAAAAAAGAGCCAGTTTCAAAAATACTGCTGGCTGCCAGGTAATATCGTCGCTAGCTACCGTACATTTTTACTCTCCATTCATACCAATAATCATATAAATTAAGTCCATATATAAATAATATTTTTTATGCTATTGATGGCCATATGTTTATTAGACCTTCTTGTACTCCTCATAGTCATTAACAGGCACATATTGATTTACAAAATTATATACCTTAAACAACATAGCTTTTTTTTACTCTGATTTAAAGTCCTCATTTTTCTTCATCTTCTTCCCAATCGCCTTGTTACACAAGTTCTTTAATTGGTCTCAATTAATAAATTTATAGCGCAGTTGCCTCTAGAGGGTGTTATATATCTGTTAGCGCGTTTCATTTATATGTTTTGGAGTAAGTGCAACTGCAGCACCATTTTTAGTGATTATTTTGGTAAACGTGGCCAAGGTACGGCATTAAATTTTTACTAGTATGTAAACGCTAATTTATTAAATTAGCAACGGGTGGATTACCGGATTTCAAACCCACATGAAAGGAATACTCAGATTTTATTTTAGGATTTTTGATTTTAGTAAGTTGTATAATACCAATATATTAAAAATACAACTATGACAATAATGATAAAGTTCAAGTACTAATTTTAAAAATCACTTAATAAGAATAATATCTATTAGAGTTTAGGTTTAAACAATACAATAAATGAGTGGTAATGGAACAATGTATAGTTTTAATAGACCTTTGTATTTAAAATAATAAATTATGTGTAATATAATCAGATCTTCTTGTTTTGTTTATTTTTGATGTTATTTCACAAACTGGTTGAATAATAACAAATGTCAAAATTTCACCTTTGGCTAAATTAAATTAAATAAAAACTGGATGAGTAAATTGCTAACTGATTATACAGTCAATTTCTTGCTTGATTAAATTGTTTTATTTATTTTTATTACATTTATTATATTAGTTGGCTATAGCTTGCATTTTCAATTGTAAAATGTTTAAAGAATTTATATTATTTTATATGAAGATTGAGCATGATGTGTACCCCTTATAGAAAACTCCAGTTTTTTTTATATTATTTTTCGGATTTTAGATATATGGTAATTTACAAAATTGATCTGAAGATTTGATCTGCTATGCTGGAAACGGAAATTGTGAATAAAAAAAGTTGTAAAAGGAGGTTTGCGATTTCCAAGCGCAAAGAACCGTGAGCGAACTGACTGTTTCGTAATGACACAAGCGATTCAAGTGACTTTAAACTTGAAGATCAATCACATTCTGGGTGATTCTCCGATTTTAATTTTTTGGTTGAACTTGACGTCTCGTATATGACTTTCTGGAATCCTTTAGGTGTTAATTTGATTTTGTACACAAGAAGCCAAAATAAGATACTAGAGGACTGACTGAAATATGAATTAACGGGTAAGTTTATGGATGGTCAGTTTTGAAAATTCATATTACTTGTGAAAAAGAATAGGTCTACTACTGTCAGTAGTGATCGTGTCGCATGTTGTTTTTTGGGGCCCAAAATCCGCTGTTAGTTACTCGGTAGGAGCCAGCCAGGATTGCAAATAGCTGTACAGCGATTAACTTAGACGGATTTATAAAATCTTAGAGTAAAAATATCCAATTTTGATCAATTGCGATCAAAGTTTTCTTTAACAATTCTACTCAATTTCACAAAAATACTAACAAAATTGCTAAACTGGATAGAATTGCGGTCTTGCCACATCCAGCTTACAACTCCAATATATGGTGCACTTTTTGTGCGGTTGCTGTTTTGAGTCGTTTGATCAAGTTGAAGAGGCACGTTAAAAATGATTTATTTTGAATTTGCTAGATTGGTACTGTGAACAGATTCGATAACCGGCCAAACATTATTGATAATGACGGTTGAGAGTGTGTCCTAAATAAGAAAGTCTACCGGATACTGTTGAGATAATTTATGGTCTCTTTGGTGTTATAAAATTTGTCATTAAAATAATAATATAATACCTAACAATAATTTGTGCTTTGAGTTCTGCAAAACAGTTAACATTGACCTCACTTTTATAAGTTTCTTTCATTTTAAATGTCAACAAAGATAATTAAAACTAACTTCTGTTATGTTTTTAAAAATAAATATTCCAAAATCTACAATAAGAAAATTTAATAAGATAAACTTGCATATTTTTCATTTAAAATCCGGAAATTTAATGAATCCGAATTATATATACATAAAAAATATCTTAATTAGTAAACTTACCTTCACACATATTCAAACTTTTGGTTGTGCTATGTTTGTATTAAGCTTGTTGTCCTTATCTGAATTTAAAAATAGCAGACGTTTACTGTGACAAACTATAGTAAGATGCAGTACTTGTTTATTCCGACAAAACGTATTTACTAACTTTACGCACGTAAAGTGCATTCAACTTTAACTAATTCAAACAAAATAGTATGTTTTAGAACCTTAATTATAATTGTAAGAAAATTTAAGAATGCCTCCAAAATAATATATAATGTATTTATAGTAAAGTTGGGCAAGAGCCATAAAAATGTAAATTTACGTGGGATTTATTTAAAATTCTGGTAATTATGTAGGTACGAAACAGCAGAAAAATCATGTGTGTATTAGTCATATTTATACGCGTATTAGTATTTCTACTTTGGATGTGGTATAATGTGTATAATGTAATTTTTATCCACGTTTTGAATTTGGAAAGTGTTATTAAGAGAAAACACTTTATATATTTTTGCTCTGATAGTTCAGTTCGTTCTGAATAAATTGCGCTAATGCAAATTGATCTTTTAGTATAAAACATGTATAAAACTTAGATTAGCTCATTCCTTTTATTTAGTTTATTTGGAGTAAATTTTTGTGTAAATTACTTACGCTTTTAAAGTGGCTAGAGCTTATTTTGTAGGTATTGTTTTCTTGAGATTGCAGTATAACAATTTTAGTATACGAACTTTATATATTATTTCAACAATCGTTTGGTTTTTGAAAATTATTTTTAGATCTATTAGTTTCACACGTAATCAAACAAATTGTCATTACCACAATACTATTACACCTGCCATATAGACAACGCAGCCCATGCTGGAACAGCAATTATAGTCAGCAACAAATTATCACACTACGAAATAGACGAGTTTGAAACAAATCATATACAAGCCACAAATGCCAAAATTGAAGACCGCGTTGGAGTCATAATAGCCCTCCCCGACATTTAATAACGCAGAATCAATTCGAAGACTTCTTCAGAACGCTAGGAAACATGTTTATAGTAAGTGGTAGTTTTAATTCTAAACACGCTTTATGGGACCTCAGATTAATTAACCCAAACGGAAGGCAACTATATAAAACTATCTTAGATAACCACTATAATGCGGTAGCCGCAGGTAAACCCACCTATTGGCCAATATATCGACGAACACCTATCGGTTCCAGCAGTACTCAACACTGGAAATGAACAACTAACACAAACCTTACAGTATGGTTCTTAGACAGCTACGTCTATAAAACTACAGCATAAATGTAACAAAAACAATAATAACTACTCTTTAGAGATTAGACAAAAGATCAGCTACAAAAGAAAAACAAGACGGATCTAGCAACAAACAAGACACATAAAAGACTAATTGATTGTAACTTTAATGCGTGGAGACATGTTTATCTTCGTTAATTGTTAATCGTTATTTTAAATTTGGGCAAGTGTTTGACATTTTGTTCTGGTTTTTGCCTGCCTACAATATGGGATATTACGGTACGGCAAGAGACATTTTTAAATTGTTCAAAAAAGTCTGTATATAACAAACTACTAGCATATTATTTTATTGATCATTTATAAATTTACACTCTACTTGACATTAAAGTAATGACCGAATGATATAGTATTTGGCGCTTCAGTCCTCCAATTGTTGGGTTGTTAGAGAGCTGTTGTACTTGTTTATTGTGGTGGTATGCTAGTTTTTTTGTGATATGCACAAGAAAGTCGTATTTTTTGGCTACGTAGGGTATGTGTAAATCTGAATGGATTGTTTCATTGGTTACGTACCAGAGAGCATTTGTCATGGAACGTAAAGTCATCGGCTGGAATCTCTGTAGTATCTTTGTGCCTTAGCGCTAGTCCAGAGTTGAATTCCTTATGTCCAGTTAGGTTTTAGCACCACTTTATACAAAAATAACTTATTGGATATAGGGAGCTCGGAATTAATCAATCCATTTCTTATGTTTTGAGATCTAGCTGTGTAGGTTTGGTCTTAATATTTTCCAGTTCAGATGAGTTTATAATCCAAGTGTAGCATTATTTGCTGAGATACGGTGGGTTTGTTAGTCAAAGTTGCTAAAGCAGATTTGACATGATGAACAGTAATTTTCTACTTTCTGAACCAATCACTTAGTAAGTCGAGATGCTATTGTAATTGTTGGGCTACTGATTCTGCGTTGTTATTGACCGCCAAGATAACCGTATCGTCGGCGAAAGTGAACATGGTTTTTGTTGTACTTGAGGCGTCTGCTGTGTATATTAAGAACAGAAGAGGTCTCAGTGCACTGCCCTGTGGCACTTCGGATTAAATTGGTAATAGCTAGACACAAAATTGTCCAACTTAACTTGGAACACTCGTTCGTTTAGGTAGGACTTTAATTCTAGATAAAGTTGATTGGGGAAGCAAGCCTTTATGCCACACCTCGTCAATGGTCTGTTCACTGTTTCGCGACGTATTTAAAGCAACCATAAATTGTTATCTTTATAATACTAGAAAAGTTAAAAAACTTCACAGATAAGTTGTCCACGAAGTGACAGAAGAAGAAGATGTTTGTGTTGCTCAGAAATAATCGGATTGTTAAATGTGATAAAAATAATTGCTGCGCAATAATCGTAAGCCAATGAACAGCGGTGTGACCGCACAGAAAAAGTATGTAAAAGCTAGTTGTCATTCTATGAAGATCATGGTGACTATATTGTGGTTTGACGAAGGTATCATACGCTATTCTTTCTTGAAATCTGGTGAAATAATTACGGTACAGTCCTGTTGCAGGCAATTAAAAATTATGCATAAGAAATTACGTTTAGAGCAGTAATCTCTGACTAATAGATTTTATTTTTGTGGAACCTGGGCACTATTATGCAAAGCTAACTGCAAGCCTCATTTCGGCGTTAGCAAGAATAATTCAGATATTTGCAAAACATGAAACTTTGCACCATCTAACAGACATTGTGACAAAACAAGCAGCAATCCCTCAATACAATAAACTTCTCAAAAGCCTTTTAAGAAGGACTTAAATCATAATTTTGTATTGGAGTAAATAAATATTTAATAAAATGCCTTGTAATGTAAATGATAATTGGCAAATAATAAAGTTAAAACACAATTCTTAGTGCTTGAGAAGCAGCTTATTTATGATTCATTTATTTTTTTAAATATGCATGGGTGCATTAAATGTAAACGGGAACAAAGGTGAAGGATATTTTAAACTACCACTTTTCTAGTCAGTATCACAATGTTAGTGTAAGAGGTGATCTTGTATACTACGCAACGGATTATTATCAAGAGCTGTCCGAAATGTTGGGATTTAAAGCACAGTTTGGAGACAACATTTTTAAGGAGACTCAAATATAGGCGTGGTATTTTTCAAAAAAGTTAAAAGTGAGTCACCTGACGATCAGGGTGACTGAGAAGAATATTTGCATTGTTTGCTGTCTTCTTGAGAATGGCTGCCGATTTACAGTTGCTAAACTGCCCCAACTCAACAAAAAATAGACGATTTGTTCTGGACTAAATCAGACTATTTTCCTTACGGTACGAATTTATTATCCTGCGATTAAAATTTGTTTGGATTGCTAAAAGAAGCAGTTAGAGGACAGAGATTTGAGGATTATGTTGCTGTTGAAGCATTCTTGAGTTATTTGGCTGTTATCACAACTACCTTCACTTTATAAAAATGGGATCAAAAAACTTTCTTTTTATTGGGAAATGCGTTACTAAGTTAGCAGGTTATGTTACTTCAATAAACGAAAAACATAATTTTGGCTTATATTTGCTTTACCCACGTATTTTTAAATTAATATTCTAAACATATTATTGCTATAATGAATATAAATTCTATTAGACTCCAGCAGCGTCCCAATCCTAAGTTTAAGTAAGGGCAGCTTTTTGAGTTGCTTGCTTGAAACTTTTAGTTTTTTTATTTTATTTATTATGAGTAAGAAATAAAGGTGAATTATAATTTAAATTAACCCAGTGGCCTTTTATAAAAACGTTTTCATGCGCGTTACGGGTTAGCTACTTTAGAGTTTTTATTTTCATACTTAGAACAAACTTACAAATATGCAGAATAACTCACCAACACAACTATCAGGAAACTAACATTAAGTGAAGCGTTTTGAAAGCTTTTATATTTTAAGATAATTTCTTGAAGGTTACAGGTGTCTTATCTAAAAGCTAAGGCAGCGGAAGTCGCGTCATTTATAGAGCATGATAATGTCTTTATGCACGACGATCAAGCCAAAACAGCTTCGTAATTAGTGTATATGAGTATCAAAAAAATAAAGTAGCTAGGAAATTATCACCATAAGAAAACTAAAAAAATCTTTTGTCGTACAATTGAGCCGAACGATTAATAAAATCTGATGTATTAGAAGAATCCCGGTAAGAAAAGTCCCTTTTTGAAATATTTTTTTTCAATTTTTTAGCCTAAGTAGATTAAGAATTTAATTAAAAAATTAAGGTAGTTAGCTCTTTTGCTGCCCATTTGAATTGGATTAGAAAAAGTTCATTCTAAGGTTTTACCTTATATATTTCTAATTTTTGAAAGTTAGAAATTCCACTGCACCATCCAGTTGTGGTAATTGCTACCAAATTAATATTCTTAAAATTTGATTAACAAAATTAGTGATAGTTGAAGCTCCCTAAAATTTTGTACTTTTTAGTATTATTTTCTTATAGAAAATTATTAATATTAGTGTATCTTAAAAAATCAGAAAAAATTAATTATAATTACATAACAATTAAAGTCTCCTTTTTGTGTTTGGAAAATTTTTCGTACGTTCTTGGGCTACATGCAACAGGAACTGTCTTTGTTCCTTGTCTTTGTAAAGCACTTGTAGAAGTGTTGTAAAGGGTGTCCCAAAATTCACACAAGAAGTGATTTTGATAGAAAACACAGGTTTCTAATTAAAAATTGTAATTTTTTTATTGATTTATAAAGTACCGGGTAAATAGCCTCCACGGTTTTGTTGGCACATGGGCACTCTTTTGTTGAAATTTTCCATAACCGTTTTATATAAATGTGGCTGAATATCGTTGATACAGCGCTTAATTTTCTCCTTTAAGGCGTGGTCATGGGTTTGTTGACATAAACCTTAGACTTCAAAAAAAAACCCAAAGAAAGAAGTCCAACTGCGTTAAATTGCGCGATTTGGGCGAGTACTTCTGATCACCAAAACGGGAAATTACACGACTAAGAAATGACTGATGCAGTAATAGAATTGTTTTGTGGGCTGTATGGCATGCGGCACCGTTTTGTTAGAACCACAAGTCATATACATCCATATCTAGGCACAAAAACTGGATTATCATGTCGCAATAGCAAGCACCGTTAACTGTTATTGCCTGACCAGCCGCATTTTCAAAGAAGAATGGTCCGATAATGTCTGCAGTCCAAAATCCGCACCAAATAGTGACACGTTGTGGAAGCATTTGTTGCTCAACAATCACTTGTGGATTTTCTGAACCCCAAATGCGAGAATTTTGACGATTAACGAAGCCCTCAAGATGAAAATGAGCCTCACCGCTGAAAATAATTTTGCCTGAAAAATCAGCGTCTACTTGTTGTTGTTCCATAATCCATTCAACGAAGTCTCTTTGCTGTGCGTGGTCAGTAAGCTTCAGTTCTTTAGTCAATTGAACTTTGTAAGCATAAAGATGCAAATCTTTCGTGGGAATACGCTGTAGAGATTTTCCCAAAATGTGTAATTCTTGATTACGGTGCCGAATTGATGTTCCTGGACTATCAGCAACACTCTCACGAACTGCTTCGATGTTTTGTGTTGAACGACTTATTGAAAGGCGGCCAGAGTGTTTATTGTCAATGATTGATCCAGTCTCTCTGAATATTTTAATTAATCTCTGCACAGTTAATTTAAACCACTATTCCGACCATATTTAGTCATTCTCACATTTGTCATTCTCAGTTTCCTAACGATAATTTCCTATTCTGAAAAGCTCCTTGGAATTTTCAAGTTTTTGCATCAATGTTTAGAAAATCATTTAGTATATCTAGAAGTTCAAAGAAGGTCATTGCATGACAAACTCTGTAGGATACGTAGATTCTCATTTAGCCTGATCTTGACTTTTTTGAGAAGTATCTTATCGTCGTAATTTTGCTTAATAGAATTTGTCATACGTTGTTTGATGTAATCGGCTAGATCAAGATCAAAAAATGTCAAACCAATTACTCGCTAAGATACTTTATATGATTTCCAACTTTTTAACCTTTAAGACTTTTGCATTTACCGACTTGATCTTGTATAATTATGCTTTTACGTAAGCCCAACTTATAAAAATTAATGGACTGAAAAGCTAGATCTTCAAACATTATACAGCTTTTACCAACAAGTGTACTCCTGACTTGGGTTTTGAAGAAATATCAAAATAAATTCTAGCAGCTTTTTGTAATAATCGCATAACTATTTTTTATGACATTGCTAACAACAGAAGCTCCAATTTCTGTTTAATAATCTTGAAAATAGCTATGTTAGATTAAATACATCGGAACACATCAAATAGAGTAATTTTAAAAATATTGCGTGAGCACGCTAAATTCAACAGCTCTTTTTCCTGTTTTCGTTAAAAAAGTACAGGCTCTATCTTTTACCTTCATATTACTTGACATAATATTGAAACATACTCTTTTTATCTGGTTCCAAATTAACCATTTTTAATTAATTTAAATATGTCCGAACCTTGATGCCCAAAGCGTGTCTATGTTTAATTTTGGAATCTCTAAAAATTGATCTATTCCCCCACCAAACACTTGAATTGGAAGTGTGTTAACCATCTATTATGTATTTTACTGTTTCCAAGAAAATTTTTCTCTAGTTCTTTTTACGGCGAAACGGTTAAATGACAATTTCTCAGTATTGGAGCCAAGACTTTTGTATGTAGCAGTTAAAACTGTTGCAGCTCTTTGAGTGTAAATGTTGGTCCTATCACGTGCTATGGCAACATCTGTATTCAATATGCCTTTTTCGCTCTCTCTTGACTTCTTTTCCCGTTACAGCTCCAACAAAATTGTAAACTTTTTATTATCACTCGTCTCTTTTCTCCCTTTATAAACTATAAACACAGCAAATAAAATACCCTGGCCGCCGGTTCCCTCTGGAAGAAACAAGAGGGAAAGCCAAATCTGACGTAAAATCCGAATCCACGATCAGAAATTTAAGAAAACCGGTGCAAGTGGCCTAAAAATAGTCCTTTTAAAAAGTATAAAGCGTGAAAGATGTCAGAAATGACAGAAAAATGGACCGAACGAACCAGCGCACAAAGTGCACTTTCCCGTAGTGCCTAATTGAACGATTTGGTAGCGGGTTTGTTTCGAGAAGCAAGATTTGTGAGTGTAATCTCTTTGGTGGTTGCCGTCTTTTTGCAGTCTTTTGCAACATTGGCTACATTTAAATGGGGGAGAAAGTAGGGCTTGCACTTCTTACAAGGCACGAAGCACCTCAATGCACACCGCTTGAAAGCATTACCATCTCATGTATAGAAGTATACTTCAACAAGGCCTTGAAGCGGCCTTTATTGCATATCTATCTTTCCCTCTATAAACAATAAGGATAGCACATAAAATTCCCTAGCTACCGGTTCTCCCTAGAAAAAACGAAAGGGACAGCCAAAGTTGACGTAAAATTCGAAACCGCATTCAGAAATTTAATAAAACCAGTGAAGTGGCCTAAAAAATAATCGCTTTTATGTTAAACATTTATATACAGTTGAAAAAAACCTTTGGAAATTCCTTATAATACATAACCACAGATTTCCTAGTCACCTGTTCCCTCTGGAAAAAACAAACGGAGCAGCCAAATTTGACGTATTATCCGAATTTGCGATCAGAAATTCAAGAAATCAATTGCAAGTGGCCTAAAAAAATTCACATTTAGATGCCAGTGGCTACATTTAAGTGGGGGAGAAGGTAGGGTTTGCACTTCTTACAAGACGCAAGCACCTCAACGCACACCGCTCGAAAGCGTTACTATCTCATGCATAGAAGTATAATTTTAACAAGGTCGTGAACCGGCCTTTATGCTATAATTTTTTATTAAATTAATTAAAAAAACGAACAAAGCCGCTTTGATCATTTAAATGTCATGGTAAAATTTTCGAATTGAGCAGAATGACATGTTTGATGTATCTGCACAAAACTAAAAAGTAAAGCTGATGATTGTTTTCGTTTAGAATTTCTAGAGCAGTATAAAAACTGCCGTATTATTTATATGTTTATCTTACTGCTTTTACTTTTTCTTTCGTCTTAAATTCGGTTCTTCACATTCTTGTATACGTGATTTTTACTTATGATATTGTTCTGAAAAGCTTTCTGAATCACTAGAATAATTTTTGTGGAAAAATGTTCCAATTTCGCACAAAATTAGAAGCAGATTTGCTGTTTTACTTTCTCAGTAACTGCAAATGTGACAATTATATACTACATGGATTTACTCACCGGTATTTAACTTCCAACTGAGCCGGTCAGTAATGTTAGTCTCTCTGATTTACGTATGCGCATTACTCTCCACTCTCATCGACTGCCAGGTTACATCGCAGCCGCGCAAACTGTTTTTATTATATTAAGATTAGAGTAATATTTTTGGGAAATTTCGTATCCGTTAATGCTGCGCATGCTTTTTATATTCACTTTTAATATATCACATTTAAATTTAAAGGTTAAACTAAATAAACACATTTCTGACTTATCGTAGCTTTGGAAAAATATAATGACCTTAGACAATTTTAACTAACTATATTTAGAACTATCTCAGGATGTACTCCCATAATTAAAATGATTAGGTGAAAATAAACAATTTGATTACCATATTAATCAAGTTCACTCGAAGGATTACTTAAAAGGATTTTTTTATTTAAGCTGCATTCAAAGCATTTTGTTAGTGATTTTACAAGGTACACATCATTATGTTAATATAATGATATTTAAACAATGTAATACAGTACTAATTACTGCAAAATATTTTTTAATTAGCTGGTAGCAGATTGCAGAATGGAACAAGAAAATCAAATTCTATAGATATATATTTGAATTTCACTACTATTTTTACATAAAGGCTTTTTTGACTTATTTATTAAAGGTATTAAACATTAAAATGCTTTTGAATCTAGTGAGAATGGGAACAAAAATAAAACAAATAATAATAATTTTGTATCGCAACAAACAAAGGACGCCCATAATTTGGTTTAGCTGAATTGTTGCCGAGCTTTTAGTTTGTGAAAAAAAATTTGGTGGATTAATAGATTTTGGACAAATTTTGGGTGTCTAAAAATTACAAGCGCAAATTGAGAAAAGAAAACTTTTTGGAAATTTAAACGCTGTGAGGGCCTACTAAAAATATATTTGTTGGATTATGTAATAGTGTAAGTTTTGTATGTAACAGCCATTTAAATGAAAATATGTTAAGGGATGTCCAATAAAACTCACAGGTGACGCATTACGACATGCCAAAATGGCTTCATTTAGTACGTTGTTCTGTTGCATTATTCAAACACTTGCTATTTATTAAATTCAATGATATTTAGTAATATTTAATCTTACTTGCTTAAATAATTATAAGCTTATGTGTGTTTGCTAATAATTTTGAAATTATATAAAGATCGATCTATCCATGGTCGGAAGTTGCCAGTTTTATTCCTAAAAACGGTGAGTGAGTATTTAATTACTTGCGAAGCAAGTTTAGTGTCCGAATCACTATGTAAAATTATTTGTGTCGGGAAGCTAGTCGCGGTAAATGTTACCAGAAGGTTATCTTTATCCTTATCGTCAAATAAACTAAAGAAAACGTCGACAAATTTGTAGAAAATTATTTTTCTACAAAGAAAATTTTGTTTTTATATGTGAAAACTTTGTGAATATCAATCAAGTTTAGTAATATAGGCTGTTTATTTTTTGGCTAACACAAATTTCCCAAACATTCAGTTGTAACTTTTATAGAAAAAATGTGTAGATTCATTTTAAGTAAAAATGCATAAGACTTTGTTTCGTTAGTACTCCATGTTTAACGCCCCAGAAATCAAATGTTTTGTTTCATATTTGAATGACTTTTATTTCCAATGTGCATTAACTTGCTGTTAAGCCCTATGATATGTTTTTGCTTGAATTAATTTTATAGCTAGATATAAAAAATCAAAAATATAATCACATTCTTATTGAGTACCACAAAACTTCTGAAGACGATAAAAATTATAAATTGCGACCGTTAAAAATAGTTTAAATTAAGCTTACACGAATGGAGAAGTAACAAATCAAAGAAAAATACTACATCACATCACTACATATTTTATAAGAGAGACCACCAAGAACAAAGAAAATTGGATAAACCCGAAAGATCCACGAAAACAACGAAATGGTAAGAAAGAATAATTTTAAGTACCCTTAAATATAGAGTAAATAATTAAAAATGTCTACTTACATAGGATTATGTAGCACTTAGAACAATTTCGAACATAGTGCTTCTAGGTATAGCAACGCAACACCAGCCACTAACTTCTAATCGACCAAGAATTGCGGCCGGGGGTTGCAGTAATAATCGCGGCGCCATCAAATTACTATTATTTTACCGAAGGGCTGCATGTCTATTGGACAATTTCCGTGCGTTAAATATTTACAAGGGTCGTTCTGCATAAACTCACGCGCGCTAGTTGAGCGCCACTTAAAAATGCATTCCCGTGACCCATTAAATGGAGCTAAGCAGCTCCTAGCGATAAGTTTGCGGGCTAATTAAATCCCGTGGTATATATCGATTTACAATTACTACGAACTAAACTTTAATTATCTGTAACTCCACTAAATAAGCTCAGTTTTAGTTCGGCTTTGTGGAGAAACGTTATGCACAAGCGAAATTTTTTGATACGAATGTATAATTAGAGGGTTTGTGATGTACAGGGAGTGATTGTTAAATGATATTGTAAAGTATTTTTTATTGAAAGCAATATTATGATTTGTGTAGTAAATTTACTGCAACTATTATAGTAGTATTAGAAATTTCTTTTAGTCACTGCCATGACGTCCTGCAATAGATTATTACCAAGCTTCTCACGACAAAATTTAACACAGGTGGAGAGTAAAACTATTAATTTCAAGCGTACGCGTGGCATAAACAATTTCCAGGAAAACAAAAAGCAGTTAAAAATAAAAGTGATTGACATCGCTCGAGAACTGACAGAGAAGAATATTCGTATTGTTCGCCACCTTCTCAAGGATGACCACCGATTAACAGTTAATGGGGTTAGAATAAGCTACGACAGTGCTGAAGCAATCCAAGACTTTGTCCTACTTTATGTCAACTCCCGACTCTATACAGCTGGAACACTTTCCTAACCGTCTGAAATTATCGCTTTGCAATTATCATTTGTTTGAAGCACTTAGAGGGAAGAGGTTTGACGATAATATTGCTGCAGAAGTGTTTATGCGCGATTGCTTTGTGTCACAGTCACATCCATTTTATAATAGAGGTATCAAAAAAATGCCTATGTGTTTTTAAGTCAGGACATTATGTAGAAACATACCTTTGTATGTTTGTATTTTATGGTATTTTTTCCTTTTCTTCTTTTAGCTTTTACCATTTAGGTTTGCTGTTTTTTGTTTTCGAAAATCTTCTGTTTTTCTGCTATCACCGATTTTATATAGTTCTCCCATCTTAAGATTGGTCTTCCTGGTTTTCTCCTACTGTACGGAGGCTATTCTGTAAATTTTCTTAGCCAACGTTGATTTGGCAATCTCTTTATATGTCCACACCATTACAGTGCTTTATTTTCTAAGGTTTTAGTAATTGACTGTTTAATTCTCAATTTTCCCCAAAATGTTTTCTGTTCTCATTCTGTTTATTTTAGTTACTTTCAGGCGTCTTCTCATTAGGTCGAGTTCTACTGTCCATATTTTATTTCTAGTAGTCCGAGTTTGTGTACAAATTTCTGTTCCGTGAAGGACTATGTTTTTAACAATATTGTAAAAAATCTGTTATCCCGCAACATCACTGTACATAATCTCCCTGATTATCCCTTTAAGTGAACTAGCTATTCTAGTTTTTGATAAATGTCACTATTAATAGTATTTCCACCAAAACATATCACATACCAGATAGAATCATCTATTACTAAATTCCCCAAAAAACACAGCCAGACAAAAACATCATTATCCTACCAGCAGACAAAAGTAATGTTACTGTTATTCTCAACAACACAGACTACATTGCTAAAATAGAGGACTTACTAAAATCATCAGACTATCGCCAAGTATCCAACAATCCACCTCGAAAAAAAAGCCAAGACTCTTTCTTAGTAACAACTCTAAACAATATTAAAAGACCTTATACATATTTTCAAGAATACTAAACTTGTAGGGCCTTCCAAAAATTCACAAGGAAAATAATCCACTACGACCTATGGGTAGCGTCTTTGGTTCACTTACATATAACAGCCAAATACTTAGCTCCCTACAGAACAAGCTCATCAAACATTCGAAACTCCTATCAATTTCCAGAAATTCTCAAATTCTTCTTCATACGTAAAGATTTCTATGTTGTCTCCCTCTTCCCTAATATACTCTTTCCTGAGACTTTGCATCTTTTGAAAACCAACTACTATAATTAACTATTGCTTATCCAATATTTATTTTATCTTCCAAAACAAATTTTACTTCCAAACTAGTGCTGCTCCCATAAGTTACCAAAGAAATTTTAATTGGATGCAATTCATGATGGCGTGTAAAATGTATGGTATTATATGTTTTTCGCAAAAATGTAAATGTAGTTTAGATGCAAAAATCAAAATCTACAAGAAAATTCTTCGCTATCCTTATAACTTAGAAGAGTAGATTTTCCTCAAAAAATATTTTGTAGACCATTGCGTACTATGTTTTGCTGATAGATAATCCATTGAACGTACAAATTGGCTGTGGTATCAGCAAACATTGATGTCGTACGTGAACAGATAAAACAAGATCGTCATGTGACTTATTGGCATTTTTAGGCATTAGTATGACTAGCATACATTTGATATTGTATGAACATTTAAGAAGCTGTGTGCGCGTTGAATTTTGCATAAGCTAACGATCACTTAAAAACCGGATTGTGTCGATTGGTCGAAAGAAATGCTCAAGAAATTCGATCGCGGTGCTTCAAAAACCGTTTGCGCCATTGTCATAGATGACGAATTTTGGATTTATGCGTATGAGCCCGAAAGTAAACATCAGTTGACTGTACTGGTCTTCCAAGATGATCCAAACGCAACAAGAGTCGTTCGCGTTCGAAGCACTTTGAAGCAAATGGTCGCAATCGTAGTTTTAGAGAATTGTACAACGGTCAATTGTGAATGGTACATAACCATTGTTAGAAATCTTCGAAGAAATAAGAAAAACGAACGCGCGACGTCGGATCATTCTCCATCATGGCAATGCAAGCTCATACACATCGACGCAAGCAACTGGCTTTTTTTACGTAGATATCTGATTTGATATAGAACAAATGCTACGAAAATTAGTTCCACTGTATGTAATAATGTATTGACCGCCAGGAAGAATATTTTAAAAAACAACACAAAAGTTTTCCCCATTGAACATTTGTTTGCATGAGTTTTTGGCAATAGATATCGTGCAGCCCACGTAAATTACTTGTAGCTCAATAACCTTCTTAAACATTTGTGCGTAGTTTGAACAACGGTATGCTTACTAGGTGTGAAGATCTACTTGGTTTTATCAATGATCTAATTGTGGCGCTTCGTAACGAAAATAAGTGTGTGTTCAAATTAACCTGTTAAAGACCCTCGAAAAAAAGTGGCCAAACTGGGGCATGTCAAAAAAAACAGGAGCACTGTCCAATGCTATTTGCATAATGTGGGGGTGTAAAATGTGTTATTAAAAAATAACTTTTGTCGAGACCTTTCCAGAAAAAATGTCAATAAAATCGGACACAGAGATGTCCTCTCGATCGGATGACTTTTGGCGTTCCATAATTTTTTTTTTATAAAAGCAGATATTCAAATTTAGTGACAGAAGTGCAACCTGAGTACAAAGGCGTTCATCCATTCAGTTAAATGATATACTTTTTTATGAAACTGTAAAATGTGAGAGAGTTAGCGTACTAACTCTAATGTGGGGTGCTATTTGGTGATAACACTGTAACTCCTCCCAAATATATTAAAATTCTAAATAAAAGACTTTTAACGGTCTTAACTAGTATTTTCATTAAGACAAATTTTGCTTTTATGGAGGATAACACTCCTTGTACATTGATCGCGTACAACCACCGTGTGGAAAGAGGAGCAACAAATTTGACTTGTTATAGCCGAATATAAACTCGATTGACAACCGGTGACATATTATCTAACAAAAGATGGCTAAAAGATCAAAATAACTTTCTCACAAAGCCTAATAGAGCACTACACCGGCACTATATCCCAAAGTTTATAAACATTGTACGGCAGTAAAGAAAGTTAAGACATTAATTATAAGTTTTAATTGAATACTTGAGTAAGTGTTGTTTTAGAGGAAAATTATCTATTTTATTCTGGCATTTTAATGTAAATACACTTAACAGTAAAAAATTAGGCTTACTTCCAGTAAAAATTAGCAAGGCACATTTGAAAATAAATAAAAGCAACAAAATTTAGTTCAGAGACCGAGCACGTCAGTAATTTTATTGATGCACAAATAACGTAAACATCAAGGACAGGCCAAACTACTAAGGAATTTTCCAACAGCACGTGGAACTCAAATGACTAAAGATATTTCAGATATGAAGGGTAAAATATTTTTTAATTAATTAAGAATCATTTAATGTTGCTATTAAACAAGCGTTTAAAAGGTTTTTTGGTTGCCGTACATCTTAAAAAAGTATAAACTACTCATGAGGAAACGATATTTAAATAACAACAAAATTATCCACTTATCAATATAAAAAGCGACTAAAAATAACAATACAAAGTAGAACATTATATCTGTTTAAAAGTGCGCATAATATGGATGTAATAGAAACTAATTAAATATAAATTATTTATTTTTATAGAAAAATAATTGATGCATATGATAAATATAAACTATTTAATTGTTGAAAGGTACAAAATGAGTATATGACAAATAAGCCAACAATGCAATTCAATTGAAAAGTTAAAGTAGATAGCATTAACCGTGAGTAATTGAATAGGATAAGTCATTGAAAAAGTAAAACAGGCGATACAAAAAATAGTAATAAATGTGCATATAAATGCATATCGTTAATAATAGCGAAATAAAAATTAATTTATAAAAACAATAAACATTAAGTGATAAAATAAAAAAGCAAAGAGAATGTTACGATATGATAAAAATACATAAGGATTATTAAAGACGTTGATTGAAATATAATTTGCCCAATAAAGAAAAAATTATAAAGACATTAACAGCTACAGAAATGGACTTCTGGAGAAGGCTGGCAGCCAGATCAAAAATGGAAAGAGTAACAATTAAAAGAATTAGAGAAATTATGAATGTAAAGCACCCTATAATATACGACATCAAAGATAAACAATTTATATAACTTGGACTTGTACAAAAGATGCCAAAAAATAAGAAATGTAAGAAAAAGGACTGGAAGAAAATTACTGGATCGATAGGGGGAAATGGGGATTGGGTATCAAAATATGCAGGGTTCTGCAAATTGAGTGGATCATTTTAAGCCAGAGAGGTAAGTATTTTATTACACTTGTCTTAGATATACAAAAAACCATACATTATATCCTTTGTTAAAAAGATTGCTGTTATAATTTTCTAGAACTATAAAAATAGAATTGCCCACATATTTTTATACAGTAAACGCTGAATATTACTCTATACACAGTTTGATAGCAGTCACTAATAACAAAAAACTAGTGCAAATGTAAGCGTAACATTTTTCTAATAACATTTCCTCTGCAAATTGTTGCTTGCACTATAAAAACAGGAAATTTAATGAAATATTTACAAAAAACTGTTCTAATATTAATGAGGATGCAATGACAACAGATCAGAGGCAACTAAAGCAATAAATAAAAACTTCTAACGCAAGATTTTACAATACTCATAATTTATAATTTATTTTTGTTTAATCCTCGTATGTTTCTTGGATATCTACGATTATTTGTAAAATGTCTCATTACACTTCTGATGTGACGCCAGCAAAACAAACATCAACTAGGAAAATTTAGATGAAACCGCGAAGAAGAAGCAATGTAGTTAATTAAACCTTCATATAGAGGCGATGGTAATTCAAGCAAATGGTTCAAGTCTGGTGCAATAAGTTCCGCTGACCTAAATAATCTGGGCACGCAGCATACTACGGCTGCCTCGAATCAATTGTACGACACTGCCAGTGTAATTGATAGACACATTTCAATTTGCGGCCGCCGTTGTTAATAAGCGCCAGCTCCAAGTGTCGCCTTATCAAGCAAACCGTAACTAAAGCTAATCTTATTGCAATCTGATGTAACAAAACTGCGCATTATAAAGCAAATTGTATAGCGGTTGGATAAGGACATGGCTGAGAACTACTCACAGTTTATGAAACACAGCCACCGGCAGTTCGGGTTCGTATGCACTTGTTTCTGACTGATTTCGGAGGATGTTGATCATCGCATATTTATGGGCCCAAGATAAGATAGCCAGGAGTAGATTGACACCTGCGTGTCTTATCGATTTTTGGTAAAAACGTAGACGTCGCATGCTAATGTTTTTTGGGATGACGGTAAGTGCGGTTTGTGAATACACTTCTTGGAAAACCTGCACACATGTTGTAAAGGGGCTTTTAAATTGGACATTTTAAGGGAAGTGGTGGTTAATCAAATATATCTGAATATCAAAAAATTTAAAGAGACTAAAAAAGTTTTACAATATAATTAAAGATTAAATTTATGCATGTAGTGTGTGGTAAACTCGATATTAATTCATATCCAATTCCAAAAGGTCAAGAGAATCTGAAGTTACCGTATGTACGGAGAGATAGATTTAAAAAATCTTCCATTAAAGAGCGCACAATAAAAATAACAGACTTAACTTAATATCAGTGATAGAAAACTTTAATAAACGCATTGATCTATAAGATTCAACAGAATAACATTAGTAAAAAAATTAATATTCTTCTTATAAAGCACTTATTTCCAAATCACAAATATACCAAAAACGTTCAATACCCTATGTGAACTACGCTTTCCAATTTTGATGTGGATATCAATTGAATAAAATTGTAGCTCGAATTGTGGACTACATGAAAGGTAAATTTGGAAAGATGATTCACTTGTAGAGTATTAGACTTTATTAATAAGAGTGGGGATTCCAGACTGTTGTCAGTGGAGATGTAAGAGTTTTTGCACATCTTGCTGCGTTTGCAATATTTTTTGGGGCAAAACTCAATGATTTAAAAAAGCACAAATTTGATGCTATAATGGAGGATTATGCTACAGAGGTAACACCTTATCGGAACGGTGAATCCAAATGCTGTCGTCAGGAGAATGTTTTCGGCTCTTCGTGCTACATCCGGGCAATTGTACTGACCTGCAGGTTGTAAAATTTTAGGAGAAAGAAGAAGATGTAGCAGAATAAAAAAATCGTAAAAATATAAAACAACCCGGAGATGTACCTCAAAAGCGATCAAAAGAGCAAAAGTAATAATGGAAAAAGGAAATATGAATCTCAATATAGTCATACTGACAGAAACTACACCTACGGAATAGAGTAGCCAAAAGCAAAAGAGCAAAAAAGGGGGTATGCGTATAAATCAAATAGGAATGGACAAACGACAATTATATAAGAGTATATGTTATAAATGATGATGCACGAATAAATCAGAATAAAGTTTTTTAATATCCTGGACGAAAGTGTTATCAACCAGAATGAGCTGATAGTAATTGGAGATTAGAGTAGCAGAGTGGGAAAGAAAGAAAATTATGAGACTTGGATAATTTGAAGACGATAAGGTGTTTAAAAATAGAACGCGGTTACTTACTTTTATCTAGAAAATATAGATTAATGATAAGCTAATTCCTCTTTTTGGCATAAGAATATTTACAAATATACTTGGGTACATTCAACACGAGGGCTCAAATCTATTATTATATGATAGTAAGATGAGACCGAAAAATGTATTACTTTTGTATTACCATATGGTAATAGAAACCTTTGTTTGCAATTGTAATAGCGACGATCAGATACCTGGAAGAAAACGGAATAGAGCAGTTAAAAGAAATAAACGATCCAAGGTATAAAATAGAACTGTTCAGACAGGATAGTATCAAAGTACTATTTCCAGATAGACTAGAAATGCATGGAGGGAAATACGAGCATATAAAACTAACGTTCACAAAGAAGCATACTAAGCTCTGAGAATGAAAGTAAAGAAAAATAATAGAAAATAAGTAAGTCAGGAGAAGATAAAAAATTAGAAGGAACATTGTTTGCAATGGTTAAAGGAAAACAGATGAATTTATATAAAATGTAAAAGACGAATGAAACAAATAAAACAAGAAAGGAATAATATATGTAAAACATAAGTAGTATAAGAAGATTTAATAAATCCAAAGAAGCTTCAAGGATTATTCGCAGCTTAAGACAAGAAACAAAGAGCAACTTAAAGAAAGCTAAATCTAATGACATCTGGGAAATACATAGATAGAATTCTATCAGACATTTCGACAAGAGAAAAGAACACAGTATATGACAAATCAAGAAGATAACGAATAAATTAAGAAGTTATAGCAAAAACAGAAAGAACAGTACAAGATGTGACAGAGACATTAAAGAACATTACGGGACAACGGGACCGGAAAAGAGAATAGAATTTTAGTAAAGTATGGTGTAAGTAGTTTAATAGAAATAATAATTAGAAGGCTTTAAGAAGTAGAGAGTGGAGAACATAGAAAAACTCAAATATTGTGTGAATATATTAAAAAAAAAGAGACAAAAAGGTATGTCGTGACTAAAAAGGAATAAGCATATTACCAACAATGGTGAGACTTCTAGGAAGAGTTGTAAAAATAAGATGGAAGAGCATATGAAAGAATTCATTGAAGAACAAAGTGGATTTAGACCGGAAAGATTATGTAAGGACAAAATTTTTTACATCACACAAGTAATCGAAAGAACCAAACAAACAATATTGAAAATGAAGAAAATAAGAATTAAAATAACCATATCAAAGCACAGAACTCCAATTTAAAATTAGGGATAAATTAACAAAACCAATGAAATTGTCTAAAAGGTTGAAACAAGGCTGCAGAATGTCATTCCTGTTTTTCGCTATATACACTGAAGAAGCATTAGAACAATGTATAAAAAAGGTAAAAGAATGAAAACACTGATAGGACACAAGACATTATACTTACTAATATTTGCCGGTGACTAATTTATTTTGGCACAAGGTAAGGAAGATACAATATATATGCTGCAAAAATTAAAATAAGAATACCACAAATAGGATCTTCCAATAAATTAAAAAAAAAATAAATGTGCTGCGAAAGTTGTACGTAACTTATAGATAGGACACAAAAAGAGTCTGTGCAGAATATAAGTATTCAGGCTCTATATTATCAAAAAAGAAAAATTTTAATGCAACCGTAAACAGTATGGAGAAGAAATGTAGTCTGTGACGAACAAAATAATAAATATAAGAACAGTGCATCTGGCCGAAGCTGAGACGAAATACACACGAAAAAATAAGAAAGAACAGAGATAATTTAGACAAAGATAGAAATAGACACGTCTTTTACAAGAAAACTGAAAACAGAATGTTCAGATGGTACGCCCATGTTTAAAGGATAAATGATGAAAGATGGTCGAAGACAGTTATGGCTTGGTCACTTAGAGGAAAATGGCGAAGGTGTCATTCAGCAGTTATATAAAAAAACAAATGTCAAGAAGATGATGACGGAGAAAGACTTACAAGAAGGTGTGGAAGACAGGCAATTATGGAGGTTGAGAATGGCTATCCCATAAAGGGAGAAATTCTTTACAGTGAGAGAGAGAGAAGAGAGAGAGAGGAGTTAGAAAGGGAGAGGAAGAGAGGGAGAGGAAGAGAGAGAGAACTTGATGTTTATATTTAAAGTTATTTGATAGTATAATCTTTGCTGGCGTTTGTTAACTAAAAGTTATAAAAATCAGTCACATTCTTTCCAAAAAAAGATATGATTAAATTTTATATTAGGAAAATTTAGACGGATAACTGCGATACAGTTACGTTTGGCCGCTTTTTAAAAAAAATTTCACATCAAAAATATCAAAAGCTAATTATCGTTAAAATTATTTAGTCTCTTCAAAATTTGCTATTTTGAAGTCATAAAAGAAAAGAGGAAGTTGAGTTACTAAAATTAAAATATAATTTTCCAATAGATGACGCGAAGACAAAGTCATAATAATCGGATTGAGAAATTCGATATCTGGCAAGCATAGATTCTTTCGGACATAACAGTTTTTATCTAACATTTTGTTTGCCGAAGGATGATGAGGTGTTTTTATCGAACTGTTTATTTGCCTTCTTCTATTGTATTTAATGTCTGGTACGGTTTGCTCCGTTTACACAACTGGTGCAGGCACAGAAGTATCGGATGTACATAAGAAGACAGATGTGCCTTTAAACCTCCGACATATTTTTTCACACAAATAACTTATCCATACATCTAAGGTGTGTGTTTTAGTAATCAAGAACGTAATAAAGAAGAATAATGTCTGGTGTTGCTTGCATATTTTTAATTTATGTGGATAAATACAATTTTTTTAAATTTTTAGTGAGTTACAATCGTTTAGGTTATTTAAATTGAGAGTTAAATTTAAGAAAATACGAGGGCCGTTTTATTAAAAATAACATACTGTCATATTTCTCGTGCAATAGTTAATTAACTACTTGTTCAGAAGATAAAATCATAATAAAGCATTTAATAGAAAGGTAAAACAAATAAACATTGGATATAAAATATTTTCAAATTATTTAAAATAAAACAATTTGTTACTACCAACTCTATAGTGCATGATCAGCATTAGAGTTGAGTTTTTCTATTTATACTAATTTTATTTTCCCACACATTATTATTGTATAATCATAAGTTTGCTTTGTACTTCCTTCCATTGTACTGATTTCGTTTTGATAAAAGATCATACTAATAAGATTAAATTTTAAGCAATAAATATGAGCCGAATTTTCAACTGTTTTTGAGAAATTTATGAAGCAAGTTAGGGATTTTGGGGGTGTCTGGTCATTCTAAAATTTTGTTATTCCTCCAAGTATTATCATTGTAACTTTTGCTACCAAGGAAACTAGATGTAAACAAGGATGATATGTGCTTAAAAGTTTAGTTCTTAGTGATATTGTTATTATCGGTCTAAAATAATAAACTTATGACACGAACATTTCAAATTATTTAAAACAACTTAAAGATTATTAACAAAAATAAATTAAAACTGTTCAAAATGGCCTCCTGCAATTTTTGAACATAAAGCAATGCGACGTCGTAGATCTCCTTGCCAATTGGAGTCTTCCATCTATCCGCGAATCGCATAGAAAGCTTCCTGAATTTTTGCAATAAGTATTTTTATTGAGTCAGGCTTGCTACTACGATACATAAATGACTTCACATGACCCAAAATTAGGTAAAATGATAACCGTTTGCAAGAAAAAAGGAAGAGATAGAACGACCAAGCACCCCCAAACATTCCTAACTTGCTTAATCGATATTCGAAAAACGGTTGAGAATTTGACCCATGTATGGTGGAGCTTTTTCTGAAAATTGAATTTTATTAGTATAATCTTCTATCAAAACGCAATCAATAAAATAAAGGAAAAAGAAGAAAAGTACAAAGAAAACTTCTGATTTTACAATGAAGTTTTGCCACACCTGCAGTCTACAACTGGACTCGGCTTTGATGCTGTTCATGAAGTATGGAGAGTTGATAATAATTGTTTTTATTATTTTTAATAATATTAAATCTTGAAACGATTACTCTTAACTTTTGTTGTCAGATAACTTATGTCATGTACGGGAGTGTTACTTTCAAATTATATATACATTTGAATTGAAATCAAATACACTAATAACTAAACTTTAAAGTATCCAAATTCCAGAAACACAGACTGGATAAATACAGGTCAACACACTGGATATAAAATTTGCAATTAAAAATAATACAGTTATCGAGTTAAACTTCGTACAATTGTAGCAGGCTATTATAAATTTATATTAAACAAAAGCCTAGCCTAAGCAAATCCGCCGATAGGGATGTTACTTAGCGGAATGTAGGAATTATAAGAGTAAAAGAGATTTTATGTGGTTCAACAAAACAGTAATAAGTGCGTGGGGTAAGTATTATTAAACCTTCACTAAAATAACAAAAAAAATTTATGGCAAAAGGGATGTTTGAAAATAAAGAGTAAAATTATTGTTGTGCCAAAATTTTGTTGGCTAGTAAAAGAAAACCTGGCAACAAAATGTTTCTCTAGTTGAAAGCGCTTTAGAATTTCTAAACCTTGAGAAGATTTCTTCCATACGAAGGCTTACAGATTTAGCGGCTCATTATTTTTTTATGGTAGAGTTGCTGGAGAGACTGACTGATAGATATATTAAGAAAATTTTGCCGTTAGAAAAATTGTTCCACTTACATTAATATGCGTATCACCCAGGAAAGTTATGTGATAGCGTCCTTAAATCAGTGGCGAGGAGAATTGTTAGAAAAAAGATTGTAGAAGTCTTTGATCGTAGTTTCTTTGAGTTAATAGTAACCGCGCGAAGGAGATCTCAAACAAAAGATAGTCTGCGGTGAAAATATAATGTTACATTATAGAAAGCTAAAGAAAATATTACTGGTAGACCAATTAAGATAATAAGTTATTAAAAAATTCCCGTAATGAAGAGTTTTATTAGTTTTGCTGTAAAAGCTAGCAGTGAACTAGGTTCTGGCTTAAGTAATTTGGCAAGGCTAATACTCACAGAGATAGGTCAACGATCTGGTGGTACTTTGCTTGCAAAAATTTTCCAGTACAATTTTAGAGCTCACACAGAATTTTCTGAGCATTGCAGAAAAAGGGCGCGTCCCATGTAAATACGGGGAAACCGGCACCAGTATTATTTACGATAAGAAGGATATTGAGTAAGTTAAAACTATTACAACTTTTTAATAATATCTACAAACGAGCCAGGAGATGTATGTAAAGCTAGCTTGGAAAGAACACATATTGCGAAAAGAAGGGAAAATAAATTTTAATGACAATAAAGTGAGCACTCAATAAGCCAAGGGACTTAAACCATGAATTGTACATTTATTGTAAGAGGTCTGCCAATTCAAGCGCAGGAAAGTATACGCTTATTGAAACTACACTATGATTGTATAATCAAGCAGGGTATTTTAGTTTAAACATTTATATATGCCATTTATGTGTGAAATATAATATTACTCAAATGTTCACGACTGGCTTTACAGACGTCGATACAATGATCGAAATTTTCGATAACATTTTCACATACAGTCGTTTCAATGACATTTATCTCCGCAATTATGTTGTTATTGAGATCATGGATGGTGGCTGGTTTATCGACGTAGCCTTTACTTTTCAGATATCTCCACAAAAAAGTCTAAAGGCGTCAAATAATTTCAATTTTTCGAAATTAAATATTCACCGAACTTCGATTGCAATAACTCGGTATTTGCACGTATTGTTTGGCAAGTTGCGCCGTCTTGTTGAAAATAAACGTCATTTATATCAGTTTCACTTAGTGCAAGACTGACAATCTCGGACTAATTTATCTCCTTGTCTTGAAACGCCTTTATCGTCGCCCTATCGGGACTTACACGACGGATGATGATGATATCAGTTTGATTAAATTTAGGGAAGAAATAATTATTAATTATGCTGCGGTATAACTCAGAATTTATAGTAAGCACTATTTCCAGCCTTATTTTCGAAAAAAATGGTCCAATGACACCTTTTGACCATAGAGCACACCAAACAGCCACTTTTTGAGGATGTATTGGTTGTTCTTGATATTCTCCTGGATTTTCGTTAGCCCAAATGCGACAGTTTTGCTTGTTTGCCGTCTCGTTTAATGCGAAAAGTGCCTCATTGCTTAAAATGATTTTCGATGAATAATTCGTATCAATCGCACGATGTTGGAACAGTCAATCAGAAAACACACGTCAATTGAAATAGTCAACTGGCTTAAGTTCTTGTAAGCGTGTAAATTTAAATTTTTGTGCATAATACGGCGTAAACTGGTCTCTAAAATGCCCAATTCTTGCGATCGAGGAGTTGTTGAGAGTTTTGGGTCCTCTTTTACACTCTCCTTCACCGCAGCGATATTTGCCGGTGTGCGAACACTTTTGTGTCGTCTACTCTTTCGTCTATCACCAACAGAATCAATGCTCTCGAATTTTTGAACCAAACGACCGATGGTGGTCTTATTTGCACGGTTATAATGACCGACATCATCGCGGAGAGCTCGATAGAGATTTTTTTACCATTTTTGTAGTGTACTTTAACCACTTCAACGGGGCTTTCAATTTAATATAACTCAATAGCAAAAAATACCAAACCTTAAACTAAAACAATGACTCTGGGTTGATAGAAAAAAAAACATGACGCCTATGTCAAATTTACATTTACTTTCCTGCTTTCTTATTGGCAGACCCTTTACTTAACTGCGGTACGATCTATGGTTACCTTTAAATCACTGGTATGGTGGCCTAAAATAAAACAAGAGCAAGTTAAGTTGGAGCTGGCGATTAACTGCTTTACGAATAAATCACATTATAAACATTGTTACGCAAATAATCAATTAAACCATTTAATATAAGGTACATCGCAAATACGACATACCGGATTACAAAATATAATCATGAGGCATAACAAAAAAGGAAAAAATTGACTTGTGTCCTAATGCATAGCTACGCCTACAATTGGTGCACTCGATTTTAGATTGTTAAATATTTGGCCACTTTAGTTGCGATGCCAAGCAACAAAAAAAAAGGTAAAAAAGATGATAGAACATTAAAATAAAGTTCACTGACGGTACAAATAAAGATAGCACATTGCAAATGCAAATTCCATCAAAGTTACCGTACACATGCAGACCGGCTACCATGCTAACATTTCTTACCAAGGATTTGTGAGTGAATATAAAATGCGTATTATTAAATACTTAACTAAGACGTATTAGGCTAGTGATAGGTATTGACAATCGGTCGCTACAACCCACATATGCATACAATCGGAGTTCTTAGTAAAGAATCTATTTGTAGCTTTTGTAACCTGATAAACGAAACAATTTCACATATTACTTCCTACTACAAGATGATTATACGATAGAAACATGCGCTTTTAGAAATAACTAACTTTTGAGAAATTATTATAAAAGAAAACTGTAAAAAGGCATTGAAATAATTTAATAAAACTATGGTACTAGTGCACTTAGCTTAACTCTTTTAAGACTAACAAGACAATATGTCTCAAGACATTTTATTTATACCGACATAAGTATCAGTTCAGTCTTTTTCAATTTATTATTTACAAAGTAAGATAACCTCGTTTTGTAGGTATTCATTAAAAAAATTATATCTGTTTATTTTCTATAATTAAGTACCTTTGTTGTAGTGTATCTAATAATTTTAATATATAAAGTGAACAGACTTTATCTTTGGGATCAATTATACCACCAAACTAAGATTTTTTCCTGAATGAGTGGAAAAGTGTTACTAACTTCAGCTCGATTTGAAGAAATTGCTGAAAATTTTGACTTGTATCAAAACAATACTAACTCTTATCAATATAAGAATGATAAAAATCCAAATCAGGGAAATTCAGGGTCGGAAACTGAATATGTGCGAAACGATGATGTTAAATTGGATTATAGCAACGTTGAGGCTGAAAATAACAATAATAGTAATGATATTAGTTAGGATAATTTTCTAAACACTAATTCCTTAAAATGCGTCTGCAAGCTTTCAGCTTATTCTGAAAATAGTCTTCAGCTTCGTAGAACTATATTGCACAAATTCGACCATTCATCAATTAACAGATTTGAAGTTGTCTATCAAAAAATGTATACATATTTATATTCAAATACACCATAAAAGGATTAGAAATTTTAAAAAGTAATGTTTAAAAATTTACTGATTATTCCAAATTATTGACGATAAGTGATGACAAAGTGCTACTGACAAGATCACTATTTTATGGGGAATATTACAATTAAAAATGCCACGTCACGCTATTGGTAAAACTTATTCAGAAAGAACATCAGACTGCAGTAAGATTTATTACATTAAAAAGCGTTTGTAATGTTTCAAACATACACATCAGAAAAATACGTTGATAAAAACATTATCATATACAGCAGTAACCACTTGCATTAGTACACCAAAAAGTATACTAAAAAGTCTGAACAAACTAAAGAAAAATCAAATTAAATTTTTTGTCTACGAATGACGAGAGAACTATTAGTAGATGGCAAAGTACAATAGACATTTGACAATTAGCAGCTGTATGGTATTGAACGGTCTAAGATTATTTGGTTTTAAAAAAAGGATATGAGAGGTGTCAATATGATAAATCACTTGGTCTCAGCTATACAAATTTTATGGGAAGTAAGAGGTAAAAAGTACTATTTTTGGATATCTTAGAGGTTTTGTCAGAAAGGTGGGAGAAACAAGGCGAACGTAAACAGACCTTCAACCTATGGATCACTTTCGATCACATAATAATAGGCTAATGGGATAAGTTTTTTTTTCAAAAAAATTAAAAAGATTACAAATAGGCATTTGAAAATTTTGGTCGTGATAAACACGCCCTTTATAAACATTAAATTTTAGTAATATTTTTAAAGACAATGAATCATTTTAATAAAAAAGTGCGTAAAAAGCTCATTGGCTTTATGAAAGAAACAAAGAATATGTTAAAATTACTGTTAAACATTCCAACAACAAAAATAAGCTATGCTATAATTAGCAGAATTAAGCATAGGGAATAGAAAATCTTAAACAAGAGTAAGAAAAACAAAAATTTAAACAAAAATAAAAAATCGCTGAATCAAGTAATTGGAAAAGTGGGTCAAACTCTGGGAAGTTTGGTAGAAAATTTAAAATATCTTGTAGACATATGCTTAAGGTTCTAAAAACGAACGCAGTTATACAAAAATAAATGTCTGCCTTTAAATACATACAGAAGCCACTGATGACCAAAAAAACGGCGCTGTAAAATTACGTAAATAATTTTGATGATTAAGTATACTTCTCATTATTTGGTAGTTTGTTATAAACCCAACTTATATGTTTATATACCAACAGATTTAGTAGTAAAATTAAAATATTATAGCAAATTTCTATATGAAAGCCAGATTCTGGGACTATATGTCTTTTTTCGACTCTGTATCAACCAAAATGTGTATTTTAAAAAGTACATACACAAACGACTGATACTTTATTAAAGAAACATCGTTTTGGTGGTTAATATGTAGGTACAGAGTCATCGAGGTAAATCCAGAATTTTTTAGGTTGTATTGCGTAAAAACCTAAGGCTGCTTTATAACGCATGCGCAGTCTATTATTAGGTAACACAGAATTAGTTTCACATAATCAATTTGGGATTGTCGACAAAATAAGCTGAAAATAAGACCGCAGAGTAGTTTGGTTATGAAAAGATCTAACCTGTAGTTAAGCAGTACAAGGAATCTGATCGTCAGGAGAAGCTAACTGCTGACAACTCATGAAAAGCGATCTAATCGCAAGAGAAGTGATGAATTCGTTCGCGAATTGAAAGAACAGAACGGTTAGAATCCTGGGCGGAACATTATTGAACTGGCAAAATAAATGGATATGGCGACGTCGATCAGTAAATCAGGGTCTAAACTATAAGTCTTTCGTCCTGAAAACCGCTAATTGTTGGCTGAGAAGAACAAGATAGACAAAAAGTTAAAGGTTCAAGCACTGCTGAACGACATCAGGTGCGACAACGCTAACTTCCTGAAATAAAAAAAAACTTTATCCAGGACAGGAAGCCCTAAATGACCGTTGGACCTGTTATGCACAGAAATTTTGTCGTTTCTATGGCGTTATGGGGGCTTGTGAGCAGCAAAGAGGGTGCCCTTTATTTGAATAATGACTGCCGAAAGCTAAATTTCGTGTCGCAAATAGTTGTCAAGCCTGGGATAGAAAAGGTGGCTACTGGGTGGGAGTACGTGTTCCATTAAGACTCGATTCTTGCCTATAAGGCAAGAAGGACTTAGACATGGTTTTAAAACAATTTTTATTACCACTTGTGGCCACCCTTTAGCCCCGACTGAAATCCTCTTGATTACTTCTCTCCATAATGGAGGTAGTAACGTGTATACACAAGGAGGAAGTTGGGTTTGGTCTGCAGCAGGTTTACATCTCGCCTCGAAGAGGTCGTAGCCGCTAATGTGAGCTACATTGAATATTGTCATTTTCAATACTATTTACTTGAATTGTCCTAAATTTTATGTAAATAAATACATACTTGCTCTATATGGCGATATCTTTTAACTCTAGAATATCATAACCGTTTTTGAAAAGTGCGGATTATGATACATTTAAAAAACTTAGAAATGCACTAAATCGCTTCTAATTGAGACCAATTAAAGGATTTCAATAACAGTTAAAGCAAAAAGTATACGAGAATAAGTGGGATATAGAAACAATCGCAAAACTTAAGACAGTAGACGATACAGCATACGTTATCTCAAGTTAAAATAATATGTGTTATATTTGTATCACAAATACTCTTAGGACTTAATGAGATAAGATGGTTGAATAGTAAAAATGCAATATCTTAGTCTGTAGATCTGTAAAATAAAATAGTAGCTTTACATGGAGTAGAAAAATTTTAAAACCTCTAAATAATCTTCGTACTCATATTACATCATAACATGTTGTATTAAATTAAATAGATTTTGTATCGATGAGTGGGAAATTCAAAAACAATATTCTGAGCACTAATAGATACCCAGAACTAAATAGCACAGATTTTCACTAAAGTTCAGTGCAAAATGAGAGGTTATAGCTCTCATATGCCCGATTTTACTGCCCGGTCGTCGCGCACCATCTCTAACGCGAGGCGGTGTGGCAAGCACCGCGCCTTAGACGACTGCTATTATTACCCATTGCGCGAGTAAACGCAGGTACTCAATTATTTTTAGAGACTAAGTAGGCTAGGCCACCAACTGTCTACAAATAATAACGAAAAAAAGTGATTATCTAGTCGATTACAGTTCACAAAAAGAAAAAGTGAACAAAGGCATAAAGAAAAAACGAATAGAGAGAGATTAAATAACCTAAAATGTAGGGGTTTTAAATTATCTCCTATTATATGGTAGACTTTGCGTTTGTATAAGTATATTTTACAAAGTATAAAATTAATTATCGGTAACGTTTTACGGTTTACTTTGTTTATAATAGACTGCTTATGCAATGAGTCGTCGTTTGCAAAAATACGTTTTTCATGGAAAATTGCTAGTGTTTACAATTCGATTGGAACAACATTCCAGAGATTCTAATATCCCAACTTATCAGTATCATATATAACCGGATTAAGGTTTTGAAATCAGTAAAAGGTGGCACAACTAAGTTTTAATATATAAATTTAGTTTTTTCATTAAGTGAAAAATAAAACAATATTTAAAAATAAGGGTTGCTAGTTATTTATGAACTGTCTCTGTATATTTTATATAGAGCAGATTTTGATTTTTGCCATTCTTGTACCTGCAAATGGCGAAAAATGTTTAAAAAATAATAATAATTGACATGCGTACCTTAATAGTGATATCAAATTAAGTTGAATTAAAAGAGCTTATAATTACAATGGTTCACTTTCGACTGCACGCATAGAAACTTTTACGGCCTGGAAAATCGTTCTTTCTAATGTGATGATGATTCACGTGCTGGCGACGTTCTTATCTTATCTGCAGTATTTATTGAGTACTTATTTTATTTATCTTTTGCTGGAACCATAAAATGATTAAAAATAAATAATGTCATTGAGTTTAAAAATTGTGTGCCAAATTCCATTGTAACGTTGGTATTACACAACACTTAGAAATGCAGATATACATAAAATTTTATATTTGTGATTTTAAAATAAACTTTTGCTAAAAGGGAATTGAATCTATGGGATGACACTTTATTTAGTCACAACTCAAATAAATATATATTAACAAAATAAAAATAAAATTTAGAATAGTAAAGTGGTGTATGATACAATTTTAGAAGAACGAGTTAGGAAGATTGAAGAAAATTTTAGAAATCTTATGGTTTGGCGTTAGAGCAAATTGATAAACAATAGAAGCTATTTTAAACAAATATAATTAAGAAAAAGCTATTAAATGAGTTATTTAAATTGTATGTAAATAATAAATAGGAGTAATGTCCCAAGAATACTTAAGCAAAAGAAATAGATGACTGATAACACAAAACATAAAACAAAAAGGTAAGATAGAAATTCATCTTAAGCTTATTCTTAACTATGTTAGATGTGAGTATTAAGGAAGTAAAAATATTAAAAATAGTACGCATATAATATAATTCTAGTTGAATGATTTATTTAAAGTGCTCATCACAAAAATGGAATTTAATTATTACATACAAAAGTTAAAAGATCAAATTTTGAAATAATTAAATATAATAACTCTCCTGGGTAACATTAGTATGCCACTCATCATGTAATTTAAAAATTTTGAGACTTTATTTTTGAAAGCTCTGTAGCGGAGATAAGAATTTGCTCCTTTGAGTTCTTTGAAGTTTGACCTCTTGAGCTTTACTTAACATTTAATAAGGCAAAGTTGCAGATTTACGAATCAAAATAGCTTTGTGAGGTTCGGTAACTTCTTTTGAAGCCATCTATTTTGGAGTGTACGTCTGTACAAGATTGCGGTAAACATAATCAGGTATAGTCTGTCTTTAACTTCACAGGTCTCAGAAGACAATGTTATTAAAATATGTTAAGACAATCAGCATTTTTTGTTTTCTATTAATTCAGCAGCTGCTATGTTTGGTATATGCTTTTCAGTTTTTAACCAAAATTTTTGTTGGTTACAATTGAGTGCTGGGTAAAGCTCACCAAAATATTGCTTTAATAATCTACTAACACCCTTTGGGGAAAGAACTAAAAAGAACAGAAAAAGAAAAAGACAAGAAACGTGGGTTTATTAAAGAAAATGTAAAAATAAATATTAAATGGAAAAAACGAAGAATACAAGACAGAAAGTTATAAATAGAAAGAAGGAAGACACCAGTGATTCAACTCAGTTTTTTTTACACCTCCAAGGTTAAAAAGTAAAGTAATTTAATATTATCTAAAATAAATAAATGTTTATGAATACTGTTTTAGACTATGCCATTAATTAATAGCTCTTTTACAACCAAGAACTTTATTTTCAGAACAATGAGAGTTATAAAATGTGTTAAAATCAAAGGTTTTTATATTTAAATAATTAAAAAAATTATACATTTCAAATAGACGCGAAGATTTTAACGGCCGGTGTTATGGTGTATCGTGTCGTCGGTTTTCGAGTTCTTAGGACGTGATCGGAGTTCGAAAACTTTTGACATTTTATCGGTGGACATCTGAAGATGTACGAAAACCCAAGAACCTACGTGAGGACCTCAAACTGGCAGCCAGAAAAATTCGTAACAATGGAGTGTCTAAAATAAGGGGGATTTCTCAGCCCCACCTTATTCAATTTAGTAAAGAAAGGGAATAGCAAAAAACTAAAGGTGGGCCACATGAACTTGGAATTAATAAAAGTATCAGAAAATGATGACTTACCGATATATGCAAAGAACAAGAAAAACCTATAATAAAACTTGAATATACGGAAGAACGTAGTACTTGCACGAAATTTAAAGATAAACGTAGAGAAGACTAAGGTGATGGTAATAGGAAAATAGGAACTAGACATATCCATAAAAATAAATGATACCAAAACTGAAAAGTCCAATTATTTAGATATTTAGAAGTAGAAATACAGAGAAACGGAATAATCATGTAGAAATAAACAATTGGCTAAAAAGCATAGCCGAGGTTTACTATGCAATAAAAAACACATTTATTAGGAAAAAGGAAATCTGGAAGTAAACGAAATGTAGTGTTTAAATCTATATTTAAACTAATACTGATATAGGGAAGTGAAAGTTGGATTCTAACTAAATAGATAGAAAGCAAAATTCAAGCCATGGAAATGAGATTCCTACGGGATATAAAAAATGTTACTAGAAGAAATAAAATCAGAAATGACGACATAAGAAAGGAATTGGAAGTAGAGCCGATTTCGAAGAGCATCAAACGTCAACAGCTAAAATGGTTTAGGCATATGGTACGGATGGGAGAGGAAAGGATAACAAAAAAATATGGGAGACAAGAACACCGCAAAAAAGAAAAAAGTCAGGCCAAGAAAAACATGGAACAAGAAAGTAGTGGACTGACCTATAGTTAATGGGAAAAATTGGCAAAGAACAAAAAAGAATGAACGAAAAAAATTCATAGTGAACTGTAGATATAATTTTAGTTATTATATGTTCAACTTAATTTAGTAAGCTTAGATAGTTACATTGTAATACCTCCATGTTATACGTAATATTGTAATTTACCTTAACATCTAACGGTATTATTATATTATATTATAATTGGTTAAATTATTGGTAGTGTTTATTGTTGTGGTAGTGGTTAGTTGTATAATTTAATGCCAATATGTAGTATGGTTGAAAGCTTTGTAACAGGGTAAGCGAGTGCAAGCTGTAATATAAGTAATTCACGAACATGTACAGTGTAGTGCAAAATAAATAAAAAGTATCAAACAGGTAAGTAATAGAGGAGTGAGAAAATCCAATATGGCAACAAAAACAAGGTAGGCCTAGAATTAAGGGGCAAAAAGACAATATTAAAACGAACATCAGCGAAATACTATCAACGACCGGCACCAAAATACAAATAATACACAGGCCAGTAATAAGAAAATAATACAAACAACACAATGAGCGGAGAAGACACAAACATCATAGACAAAATAAAAAACATGTTTTCGCAAATAGTCATTAAGCTAACAGCAGTCGAAGAGAAATTAGACGGTGATTTGGAGGTAATAAAAAAAAACTAAAACAAGAAAACTAAACCCTAAAACAATTACTTAAAAAGCAAGACGAAAGAATGGAATTGATGGAAAGGGCAATAAAGAATAATAATATGGTTGTCCGAGGAATAACAGATAAAAAAGAAGAAGGAGAAGCAGAGGCACAAGAAAAGATCTAAGACATTCTGGGAAAAATGGGAACAAATACAAACGTAGAGACGATGTTTAAGAAATCAGAAAACTTGATACTTTTAAGATGGGCAAGAATATTCCAAGTCTTGTAAAATTACGTACCTACATGGAATAATAAAATAGGGATATATGGACAAGCAAAGAATTTAAAAGGCACACACATCTGGATTGATGACGACTACTCGAAAAAAGTACCTCAAAGTACCTCAACTGAGAAAGGCAAGACAAGTTGACCACAAAGAGACCATTAGACAAAACAAATTGATTGTGGACAAAGTTCAATATGGAGTGGACTATTTTAAAATATAAGGCTCAGAAAAACAAAATGAGAGGAAACTCACCGTAAGCAGCCGTTGCCCAGAGAATAGCATATACGAATAGCAGGTCAGGAAAATAACAAACACGGATCAAAAAAACTAGTAAAGGGTTGAAAAGGGGCGGATAATAAAAATGAAGACTACGCTACAAAATGAAAATTGAATAGAAATACAAAAAAAGAAGGGAAAAGACAAAGAAAAAGCGATGATAAGGATTGGTACTTGGAACATAAAAACATTACTAAAAACAGGAAAAATGGAAGAAATTGCAAAAGAAATGAATAAATAAAATTGGTACTACTAGCTCTACAAGAGATAAGGTGGCCAGAGGAAGGCAAAATTGACAAGGAAAAATACATGATACTATATGGAAGGGATCATAAACATAAAAAATTGATAAATATGAAAATGGAAGAATAACTTACATAACCTTGGAAAATAGGCAAGCCAACATAATAATAGTAAATGCATATGTACCAACTGAGGACGCAGAAGAAGTGGATAAAATTTATCAAGGAATGATATAGTAATAATGACAAGACTTTAATGCAATAATTGGAAAAGAAAATACACACGCAATGTAGTAGGCAAAAACACAATTCATGACGTGACTAATAACAAGAGAGCGAAATTTTGTGACCGGGCAGCACCCATGAATATCCCATGACGTAAGAACGTATAGGGGTGCTAACGCGAATTCATAGTGCCAAAAATAAAATTCAATATTTTAAAAGTAAATTATGAAAAACACTAGAAAAAATGGGACAGTGGGAAACTAAATAAATAAAAAAACAGCATGGAAATTTAGAATAGAGCCAGAAAGGCACTTTGAAGAAAAAAGCAACGAGAACATGCAGGATGAATGGTAGAACATCAAACCGCTATAATATAGACAACAGAAAAAGTTCTAGGAAAGGTGACTATTAAAAAGAATAAATGATTCGATAAAGAATCCATGGAATATATAGACCAGAAAAACAAAGCACAACTAAAATGGATAAGACCGGAAATGGACAAGACTTAAACGAATACAAAGAAAAGAACAGAAGCTATAAAAGCATGCAAAAACAAAAAGCAAGATTGGCTACAACAGTTTATAGACGAAATGGAAGCAAATAGTAGAAACAACACGAAAATATTTAATTATATCAGAAAACTAACTCACAAGAAAATAACTAGAATTGAAAGGATTGACAAAATAGGAGGAATATCTCACGGAACTATATAGAGACAAAGAAGTAAATACAGAAAATAATGAGGTATAAAAACACACGATGAAAGAGAAGATAAAGTACCAACTCACGAAGAATTTAAAACGGTAGTAAACAAACTAAAAGCAAGTCTGTCGGCTCAGATAAAATAAATTATGAGTTAATTAAACAAGCAGACGAAGCCATTCTAGAAAGAATATGCAGCTTAATAAAAGGTGTCCCAAAATTAACGCAAGATTTGAATTAAATAGAAAACACAGTTTTTAGTCTTTTGATTGTATTTTCTTTATTGAATCATAAAGTACATAGAATAGGGTTATTTGTGGAATAACACATCGGGCAAATGGCCTCCACGGCTTTGTATACACATACGCACTCGTTTGTCGAAATTTTCCATGACCATTCTGCATAAATGTAGCTGAATTTGTTGATGCAACGTTGAATCTCCTCCTTTAATGCACGCATGGTTGTGGGCTTGTTGACATAGACCTGTGATTTTAAATAACCCCATAAAAAGAAATCTAATGGTGCTAAATCACACGATCTAGGGGGCCAATTCTGATCACCGAAACGAGAGAGTACACGACCTTGAAATGTCTCATGCAGTAATTGAAGTGTTTCACGGGCTGTATGGCATGTGGCACTGTCTTGTTGAAACCACATATTGGCCACATCAATATCATCCAAGAACTGTGTTATCATGTCGCGATATCGAGCACCAGTAACAGTCAATGCTTGACCAGCCTCATTTTCAAAAAAGTATGGTCCAATTATGCCTCCAGCCCAAAATCCACACCAAACAGTGATACGTTGTGGATGCATTTGTTTTTCGACAATCACATGTGGGTTCTCAGAACCCAAAAACCGGAAATTTTGGCGATTAACAAACCCATCAAGGTGAAAATGTGCTTCGTCGCTTAAGATGATTTTGCTCGAAAAATCAGCATCCATTTGTTGATGACCAATAATCCATTCAACAAACTCTCTTCGCTGTGCATGGTCATTAGGCTTCAGTTGTGTTAATTGAATTTTGTAAGCATGGAGACACAGATCTTTAGTGATAATACGCTGTAGAGAGCTTCTTGAAATTTGCAATTCTTGTTCACGACGCCGAATTGAGGTTCCTGGATTGTCACCGACTCTCTCACGCACTGCTTCGATGTTGGCATTTGAACGGCTTGTTTTTGGACGACCAGTGTGTTTGGCGTCTCCAACGGATCCTGTCTCTCGGAATTTTTCAATTAATCTCTTCACAGTTGACGAAATTAAAACACTATTCGGACCATATTTTGTATGAAATTTTCGAACAGCGGCCGCCAAGCTTTCATTATTTTTGAAATATTGTTCAATAATGAAGACACGTTGTTCTATCGTGTAACGCTCCATTTTTACTAACCCTAAACTGCCAGCTGTCGATTTGTTTCTGTTTTAGGGTTGTCAACACTTTACTGCATAAATGGCGGCAAATTTAAATCTTGCGTTAATTCTGGGACACCCTTTAGTAAAAATATGGGAAACAAGACTATGCCATCAGACTGGAAAACAGAAATACTAATTCCAATACTAAAGAAAGGAGATCCCGCACTATGTTAAAACTACAGAGAAATTATACTATTTACAAAATTTTAACCTAATTTATTCGACTGGAGCAATATTTAGAGACAGAAGTAGGTGATTACCAACAAGGGTTCAGAAGAGTAAGATCCACCATTGACGCCATCAGCATCTTAACACAGAGAGTAGAAAAATGTCATAAACACAATATAGACCTACCTACATATGATATTCATAGACTTTAAAAAAGCATTTGATAGCCTTAATCGACATAAACTCTCAGTAGAAATGCGTAACTTAAATATGGGCAAAACGCGTCAACTGCCCCAGCGCTGCCGCAGACGACCGCGCGAGCGCCAAACTCGACGTTTTCATCTAGTCGTTTCGGCCTCAAAACTTTAATAAAAAAATTATTTGAGAATACAATCTTACGTATTTTTTCCTCAGCTTTCCAATGGCACTTCGACTGTATTCACTGATCAATGAAATTATTTAATAAATAAATTATTGCTATGAACATATCTATGTCTTATCAACTGTTAATCCGCTTTAAATGACTGTTGTTTATATTATTTAGTGAATACAGTCGAAGTGATTCGCGTTCGCGGCGCGCAGCGACTCGCGTCTTCGTGTTCGTCTTTTAAATACTCGAAAAAAAACAAAAAAACCCTTTTTTTTATTAACTATATTTATGTAAAAATGTCTGATCTTTTGATTTAAATGGTCTAAAAAATTCAAAAAGCTGAAAATTAAAAGATATAACGTCTTTCAAACTTTTGCATTTTTTGAGATTATAGAGTAAAAAGCTGAGGAAAAAATACGTAAGATTGTATTCTCAAATAATTTTTTTTATTAAAGTTTTGAGGCCGCAACGACTAGATGAAAACGTCGGGTTTGGCGCTCGCGCGGTCGTCTGCGGCAGCGCTGGGGCAGTTGACGCGTTTTTCCCCATATACCAGGAAAGCTTACTAATTTGACCGAAATGACAATGATAGGATCATAGGCAAACGTGGCAATACATGGAAGCACCACAGACGCGTTCAGCACAAAGATAGGAGTCAGACAGGGGAATTCCTTGTATACAACGCTCTTTAGCATAGCATCGGAAGGAGCTATGAGAAAACTAAACGTTAAAGAAATTATCGCAAACAAACTGATTTGCATACGCCGACGACATAGTGATTGTAGCCAAAAGTAAGAAGAGCTTGATTAGCGCAATACTGAAGCTGGAAGAAGAGGCGAAAGAAAAGGGCCTAATAATAAGCGAGAATAAACTAAATACATGGTAAGAAGCAGACAAAAAGCAAATACAAGAAATATTACAGTGGGAAGACACGTGTTCGAAAGAGTAGAGAAATTAAAATATTTAGAAGTAAGAATTAAAAAAAATAGCGACGAAATCCAAAAACGCATAAAAGTATAAAATCGAGACTATTATATTTTCAAAACCTGCTACACAACAGAAACTTAAGTAAAACATTAAAGATTAACCTAACAAAGAAAGATAAGAATAACTTTCAACGTAAGTTATTAGAAAAATAATAAGCCCCAAAAAACAGAAGAAGGTTGATAAATTTTGAAACAAGAAACATACTATAAGAAGACATAATAAACTTAATAAAATCACAACGAATTAGATGATCTATAAGACACGTCTATAAGAGAGACCCCGAAATAACAATAAAAATATATACAAATGGAAACCCGAAGCAACTAGACTAAAAGGCAGACTAAGAGAAAGGTGGCAAAATCAGGTAGAAAGCAAACTGTATATTATGGAAAGAATAAGAAAAACTGGAGCAAGATTGTAAACATGGTGAAAACAGATAGAAACTTGTGAAAATGTGGACTGACTCACCACACCCCTGCCAACTTGCTAAGACTCCATAGAGGAGAGGTGTCAATACTGAAAAGGATGTATGATCTTATGGATGGATGTAGTGTGAATGAGTTTCGCCTTACATGTTTATCTATTTGTAATTTTATTTAATGAAAACTAACATTGCTGATACAGCAAAAACTTTATTTATTATGATTGGTTTTGACTGACGTTTGTTCTTTGCTTTGTTAAGTTTTAAAGTCTCCTATACTTTTGCCTGTACGTAAACATGAATTTAGAAATCATATCAAAACGGTGCCATCCGCAAGTTTTGTTTATAACGTGAGTTCAATTTTTTCCTTATGATAACTTGGGATTACGGACTGATACCGATTTTTACAAATTTATTGTATTTATTACGAAAAAAATTGTTAAATAAAAGATCAAGAAAGAGCTTGTGGAGCTTTAATGTCATTAGTGGATTAATCTATAATAATTGTTCTCAACGAGTGTTTTAACGTTAGTAAAATGCATGTATATGTGAAATTGTAGAATTTATGTTGCGTGTTAGTACGAGGGCTGCACGATATCTATAAAGAGAACTAACAAAAACAACTATTTAATCTTGAAAAGTTTTTATTGTCTTTCAAAATATTCTCCCTGATATTAAATACATTATTGCATACCCTGTAATCAATTTTCTTCATAGCATTTATTTATGGTGAATCAGGTATCTCTAAAATATAGATTTTGAACCTATCTACCGCCTCTTTCGGCGTCGAAAATCGATATCTGCGCAGTTTGTCCTTTACGTGTAGGAACAAAAAGAAATCGTTAGGACTGTATGGTGGATAAGTTCAAAATAGTGACAAACATTCGTGAAGTGTTAATTGAAAATATTAAAGATGAACCGTATATTTTGGTGTTGTCTAAAAGAAGATTAATAAAAGAACCATGTAATGCATGAGCTTCAAGGAGTTTACTTTGTTAAACTACTTTACTCTTGTCCTTCTCTGCCAGTAGTTTTTAATATATAAATTTAGACACACATTTACTTCTTCTTCTTCTTTCCCTTCCCCCATTGTACCTTTATGGTGTTGGGGTATTGAGCCAATCTTTATATAACCTTCTATTCCTGGAAAGGATCCGGATTTGTTCTTTGGGTTTTCCCTTTTTCTTAGCTGTTTCTTTGATATTGTCCATCCATTCTTTCCTAGGTCTCCCTTTTGTTCTTCTCCCTTCTGTTCCCATCTCGAAAATTTTCTTTAGATATCTGGTGTTATTCATTCTATTTAGATGTCCATACCATTGCAATTGTTGGTGTTCTATTTCGTTTACTATTGGTCTTAGTTCTAGCTCGTCTCTGACACTTCTATTTCTGACCCTGTCTCGTCTTGTTTTGCCTATTACGCGCCTTAGATATTTCATTTCCGCAGCTGTTATACTTGATTTGTATTTATCCAACATTATCCAGGTTTCAGAGCCATATAGTAAGGTTTTTTACTAGAAGAGCTTATCTATGAAAAATGACAAATTATCCAATTTCTAATGTGCGACTTACTCCGTTTAATTTGAAATCTACTAAAATGGATAACTTCTTGAAACAAACATTAGAACTGGAAAGAACTAATTTTTTTAAAATTATTTTAATTTACAATCTACTCTATTAGACAAAGTAATTCGTAAATGGCGTAATACACAAAATGTCCATTTTGAGTTACGGACCGCCCATCAACGGTTCTCTGAAACTTACAAGACATGGTTTTCAGGCCAAGGCCGATTGAGTCGTTTGTTCTCCAGAGGTCGCTGATAAATTGATTACTGTGAGCAGTATTGCGATCTTTGTATTTGATAAGGAAGAATTTGATTACAAAAAGGAAGTTAATGTCTGTATATACGATTAAGTTAGAGATGTATCAAAGAGCATTCATAACTGCCTGGAGAGTCTTGAACTGAAAGAATTGGAGAATCTAGGTGATAGAGGGTTAGTTGGAACCCCATAGCTCAATCTCGTAAGTAAAAATCGGCTTAAGTATGATTTTGTAAAAAAGTAATTTGTTTTTGGATGATAACTGTCATCTTCTATTAAGAAGCCAGTTCATGTTCTTGAGTTTTACAACAAGTTGACGTTTTTGAGCGTTTTAAGTAAGTTTTATATTAAGGTGAAGTCCAATGTATTTTATTTCATTTTGCATTGGTATAAGATCGTTATTAGTAGTGAGTTCGGAGCTGATTGTTCTTTGTTGGGAATGTTATTTGTGCCGATTTGTTTGTGTTAAAATTGATTTTCTTCTGTTTGAGCCAGGTGGAGGGGAATAAGGTAATTTTGAAGTTTTTCGCGATCATCATGGCAGTATCGTCTGCAAAGGTTGTCGTCAGCGTATCGTTTGATAGCGCTGTAAATAGTACATATAAAAACTGTCTAAGGACACTGCCTTGAGGAACCTCTGCTCGAATTATTTGGTAGGAGAAGACGGCGTCAGCGTATTTGACCTGGAAAAATCGGTCTTCGAGGTAAGACTTGAGAAGTAAATAAAATTTATTGGGGAGTTGTTTTTTAGTCTTGTATAGGAGGCTGTTGTGCCAAACATTATCAAAAACTTGTTGCCAAGGAGTATAGTGCTCCTTTACCCCCTTTCGATCTAAGCTTTCCCTAATTCGATTTACTAGTCTGTGGAATTATTAGATAGTGGAGCTCTTTTTAGAGGAGATAATTGACAGGGAGCATTAAGAAGTCTAGAACTTCATTGTCATTGATGTTCAGCAAAGACGTTTGTTTTTTTAGCGCCTGATCGTGCCCAACTTACGATTAGATTAGGCTTCCTGATTGGGAATACAATTTTAAAATTTTAGTGGCTTTCCACAGCGAATAATCATTTGGAGAGAGTTGGTGATATACGTTTGAAAGGAGTCATTGGTTTTATTTAGCGGATTTCGGGAATTTTGCCATCGACGTCGAGCCTTGCGTTTTTCTTTGACAAGTTCTTTGGTGTGGAGAAGAAGGTTGTATTTATCCGATATGTTGTTTCTGACTGGTGTGACTATCGAAGAAGCATCCTGGATAAGCTTTGTTATGTACTGCACAGCTTCTTCAACTTCGTAAGGTTGCTTTAGTCGGAAATCGAGCCTGTTGTTTTGAGTGATATAATTTTTGAATAATTTCTAGGGTGTACCTTTTGTGCAGGGGGGAAGTGGAGATATTTTCCAGAGTAATCCAATATTTAGGGCAATTATAATATGGCTGGGATTTGAGCTCAGATCAGAGTTAGGTTTAGTGTGGTATTTAGTTTAGTATACCATTATGGCAGTAAGCCTGAGATTTTATTCACATTTCTGGTTTTGGGTGACTTTTAAGAGATTTTGACTTTTTGTCGTAGTTAGTTTAGATCCCCATAAGATATTATTAGCATTCCAGTCACCAGCAAATAGAAATTTTGATCCAAGTTGAAGTAGAAGATCCTGATATTTGCCACAGGAAAGGATATGTCTTGTCGAACTATAAATGGCAGCGATTGTGAGAGGCTATGGTAGGGCCTCGAGTTTTAGTATTATATTTTGTATTTTGTTAGTTATATATTTTTGTAATTCTTTAAAGATGACTTTATGATTATGGCTGATCCGGTGCTCAATGTCATGGGGATCGTTTGCATAGTAAAAGGTATAGTAGGGTATTTTAATAATTGTTGTATTAGAAATTAACAGTATGCCAATTTTGTTTATTTGCAAGAATTCAGTTATTTCTAGAACATGGTTAATTATTCCGTTTGCATTCCATGTCGCAATTCTTAGCGATGTAGTCATTATATTATTATTTTACTTATGACAGCTGTAAGCACGATCAATATCATGTTATTTTGATCAAGGAGATGAGAAAACAGATTTTTAAATTATTTTAGAAGTTGGGAAGTTTGACGGTTATGTCTATAACTCATTGTGTTTTGCGGTAAACTGCGGTTAATGTGTTTATTTTAAGGGTTGTTATGTGGCGTTAAAGGGGCTTGTCTAATTGGTATACTTGAATTATTTTTATTTCAATGATTGGTTATGTCACGATAAACTGTACAATCTTTATAATTAGCAGGATATATATTAGCCGGTATAAAGTGCACATGTTGCCAGTGTTGTTCTGTTTTTTTTTGCTATTTTGGTTTAGTAAACTCTTCCACATTTAACACATCTGAATGGTTTCTTGTTTTTTTGGTAGAGTTCTAAATTAACAAAGAACATTGAGAAAGGAAATTTTCTGACTTCATGCCTGACATTAATGATATTGTGTACTTTATGTATATATATATTATTATTATTTTATTATTATTATTGCATCATTGAACTTGGCTTTAGTTGTATAAGTTTCTTCTTAGCCAAGTCATCCGACACAGCTCTATAATTTTTGACTCCGTACATATAAATTGGGGTTTAGGATCTTGTGGTTTAGAGCGGGATGTCCATGCATTAGATGGGTCGGTTTATGTTTGCGTGGTGGTGCAATCTTCAACTAGAAGACGCTGAAACCTATTTGAGGTTTCAAGCTGCTGGCCATTCTTTTCTGATGATTGTCGACTTACTCTTTTTCTTTTGAAGGTACTCACCTTTTGTCATGTGTGTTTTACAGAAACTTGTTCGACTTTACTGATAATAGAGGCAACGTTATTAACATTTCCATAGCTTATATTTTCATTAACAGTGTTATTTCAATTTGGAAAATAGGAAATTGAAGAGCAGCAGGTTGTACTAATACATGAATATGAGGGATATGATGGTTGCGCGTTCAGTTGTTGAGAAAAGTATGTCGGTTGTGGTATCTGATCAGGGGGCTAGTATAGGCTTGAATACATAATTAGAGACTGAAAATTACTCTTTGGAAAGAATAAAATTGCTGGGGTAATTATTAATCGGGGTGTCTGTAGCACGTTATTTGTGTTAATGACTGATCTAGGATTGGTCGCGGTCGAAAATATTTATATTGTCTATTAACACTTCACAAAATACAAATTTGTAAAGCATTTGATCTTTGCGATAGCAGCTATCGCACAACGATAGCGCGGTCCGAATCAACTTTTCTGAAGCCGATACCTCTCAGTGCTAAATATTTTGGGGCTATAAAAATTTAACTGTAAGTCATTCTTACTCTTTTACTTAGTTTAAAAAAATTAAATAAACCGTACTTGATTACATAACTGCCTTGTTTATCTGGCAATCACCATTACAAGAATTTTGAGCGCAACAAACACATCGTAATTCACTGAAAGTCACATGCTTTCTAGAACTAATTTAAGAACAATATTTGCATAAGATAATATTTGTTTATAAGATAAACTCTATATGTATCATAATTATTGTAATATTTATATTGTTATTTAGAAAATATTAAAATAACTAAATAAGATAATGTAGTATCGTTGAATAGTTACATAATCAGACGTCAACTAAACTATAAGATATGTAATTATACGTGCGCAGTGTGAAAAGTTTTGAACCTCAACATGAAGATGGCCCTACTGTCAAAACTATTCTACGCTACGATCGAACATGCTTTCAAATATACCTGTAAAAGTTTCGGCTGTTTTGGAAGCTTAGTTGTTGTTTAATAATCGTTTGTAGCAGTCGATGTCAGTGCAAATCAAAGCCGAGTTAGACTCCCTTTACGGAGACTTTGCACCATCATTTGACACCATGAAAAGATGGGTAGCTGAATTTAAAGGTGGTCGTACCAGCGTGGCTGATGATGAGCGTTCGTGACGGCCAACAACTGCGGCCTCCACCGGTAACATCGAAAAGGTTTACCAAATGCTACTAGACGATCATCAAATCAAAACAGAGACTGTGGGTATATCGAAAAATCGCGGTTGTCATATATTGACTAAAGAATTAGACATGAAAAGCTGCCCGCGCGTTGGGTCCCGCGTTTGCTTACGTTGAACCAAAATTTCAGTCGAATAAAGGCCCTGCTAAGCGGTTTTAGCGAAACGAGTCGAACTTCTTACGTCGATCTACCACTGTCAATAAAACTTGGGTTTATAATTATATTTATTAGACAACGAAATAGTCAAAATAATAAACTGCAAAGGGTGAACCTGCTCCAAAAAAAGACGAAGATGGTTCCATCGGCCGGGAAGGTGATGGCGACTGTTTTTTGTGATAGTCAGGTAATTGTGTTCATCCACTACTTAAAAAAAGAAAAAACAATAATGGGGTCCTACTAAGCATTATTATTGGACCAGTTAAAGACAGAAATGGCTAAAAACGGCTTCACTTAGTATGGAAGAAAGTATTTCCAACAAGACAATGTACCGACGTAGACTTCGGTGGTAGCTATGGCCAAAATTTACGAATTACAGTTTGAATTGATTAACCACCCAGTGTATTTACCAGATTTGGCCCCCAGTGACTATTTCCTGTTCCCTAAGCTCAATGTTTGGCTTGGAGGACAGAGATTTTATTAAACGAGGAGTAACCATAGACGCCTATCTTGCAGAGCAAGACGCCATCTAGTATTTGGACGGGTTAAAGAGATTGTAACAGCGCTAAAAAAATGTATCGACTTAAAAGGAGACTATGTTGAACAATAAAATTGAATTTGACAGAAAAAATACTAGCTCAAGAATTTTCATAATATAACTCTATCGTAATATTAGAATTTCTAAGTTCCAATAATAGATTTTATTGCAAGTTCACGTTATCGATTTCTTTTATTGCTTTTCGTGTTTGGAGCAAACAGCTTTCGCTCGAAAAACGTGTTGTTTGTCGTGATGTGACATTCCCTGCAGAAGATAGCATCGGCGTAGTAGAATCAATAGCTGAAACGATATATTACCCTTATTAACTATTGTCACCAATTGCCTTGGATTTTTGTATACAAAAGGATTGTTTGATGAACATTTGGTTATTGATATATTTATGCAGGTGGAACTAAATACAAAACCACTTATTGCATGACAACGTTAAATGGAGACTCTTTAGTAAAAACTATAAATTTTAATTAATTTGAATTAATAATGAAATTATTATAGGAGTACGACATCATAAACACAAATTGTAACGGAAATTGCTGTCGTGCGGAGCGGAATTTTTAGTGTAAGTCGGAACTTTGCTTTTACTGTAATTGTTTTGATTTTTGTAAATTATAGATAGTATACTTAAATAATAGTGCACAGCATTTAAGTGAAATAGAGTCGGGCTAATGTAACTATTTCGAGATAAACGTTATAATATTTATTGAAACCACTCTTTCAATGCGTTTAATCCAGCAGATTGGACATGTTTTGTTGTCATTTGTACAAGATGTGGGTTGGTTTTCGAACAATTGTGCACAAATTGTTTAATCGTTGGTTTTAAACGGTTGTTGTCTTGAGGCATTTCTGGAAGGAGTGAAGACTCCGGTTGTAATAAAGGCGGCTCATTATCGTTCAATGCACATGTTATGTTTTGGTTCGTATTATAGTATTGTTATAGAAATCTTTTACATTCCTTGGTAGATTTCAATAGTATTAAGCATTGGTTGTGTTTTGTTCAGTTACGAAGTCATTAGAAAACACGCCTTTATGATTCTAAGATATGGTTTAAGGATCTTCCTTTGTTTCAGTATTGATCGGCGAACATTTATGATTTGTTTGCTATTCTATATATATTTGTTTATAATTGGGAGTATAGTTATAAATTAAAGTCTCATTATATGTCATCTCTGTAAAATATAACTCTTATTAGTCAAAAAGCAAACTACTATTTACTTAGAGGAAGCCCGAAAGGCCAATAACTCTTAATATCTCATTGTCGAATTTTTTTTCTGTGGAGCCTAACCACCATGTTGGACACCACGAATATAGATGGTCGTGATTGTAGAAATCAAATATATTTTTATTTTTAAATTTGTTTATTGCGTAGTGACACCAGGAAATGACGTTACATTCTGCTTTTAGGAGAACGTGACAAGCGTATACACAAACAATATGCAGTAAAATAATGGTTTCGCAACAGGCCATAAATTGTTGCCCAATATTACATTTTTTAAGACATAATGTGCTACGCAGTACATAAAATGTAAAAGATAATAATATCATTAACGATGCGCGTTATGAATTACTAATTATTGTAACAGGCAATATCTTTCGATAAAGTGTTGAAGGTTAATTGCGAGCAAGGACAAAGAGGCGAGAATAAAATTGTCTCTCCATTTATTAAAAGTGCTCCTCCTTAAATACCACAAATAATATAAATATTTACTTGTATCAGCCAAAAATTGTTTAAATAAATATAATTTTACACCAATTTATTTCTATTGTCGGATTTTTAGAATTTTTATAAATTATCTATTCTTATTTTTGTTCTATAAACTGTTCAAGTTTTAAATTTATGATTAAATTTAGAGAACTATATAATTCATAGAGAATCAAAATTTTAGTGCACTGCAAATAATTTTCACTCTTCCCTTCAGCAGCTATTTTTGCAGAAAATACTCAAGTTTTAAACATGGGGCCAGCGAAGAGATTGCTCTGTAAGCAATCCCAGAACGAACTTAAAAAGACATTTCGAAAATTATTCCACATAGAACTTTTTCGACTTCATTTTCGAAATCAGCGTAAAATTTCATATAAGAATCCATTTTCAAATTTTAAAAACTCTCAAATTTTGTGACGGATAGACAGGCATATAGAATTCAGTAATGAACGTTTTAAGTAATTTTAGTAATTGTAGTAATTTTAAAAAAGGGTTTATATAAAATGTTTACAAAACACATACGTCTACATTGGGTGCACAATAGACCCATTAATGCCACAGTACCTGAGTCTTCGTAACCAATCTCATAATTTAAAATCCATCTCCGCTAAGGAAGGCTCTTTTTGGAGTATTTTTAATTTTAAATATATAAAAACTTAAAAAACGTGGAAGCCTATACGAAAAATTAAAGGCCAAATTAAACTAAGCCCGCCAATTAGAAATGAAACAGGTACGCGAGTAAGAAATGACAGAGAGAAAGCTTTGGAATTTGTTAAACATCTAGAAAGTGTGCTTAAGCTATTCCCGTTACAAATAAACGCGACAGAAGAATGCAACATCGCAAATTCTTAGAAAAACCATTTCAAATGGATTTTATTTCAAAAACTTGTGGAAGAAATTAGAAAAACTATTATAGAATTAACCCGAAAAAAGCTCCAGCGTGGGTACTAATTACAGGAAAGGTGTTACAGGAAGTCATACCTAAAGTACGAAGTAATAACATATATATCAATGCCATTATGCGACTAAAATGCTTTCCCGGGCTATGGAAAACAGCACAGGTAATCATGATTCCAAAGGCAGGTAAAAACTTAAACGACGTAGAAACATACATACAGACCCATAAGCCTCTTACTTGTTAAAACGTTATAAGGCAATATTAAAGCAAAAAAGACTTATCCAAAATCACCACAGCACACTAGAACAGGTACACAGAATTGTTTAAAAAATAAATAACGATCTAGAGTGCATATAAAGAATATTTTACCACATTACTTTTACGAAATCTTAAAATCCTACCTGGAATGCAGATGGTTTCCAGTTAAGCAACATAACGACAACCGATGAAACAACCGTAGCTACATTTGCTGATGATATAGCCATCTTGGTATCTGATGTTGATTCTGTCGTAGCATCAAGAAACTTATAAAATCACTTAAACCTCATCGAAAACTGGTTAAAGATATGGAAAATCCAAGTTAACAAACTAAAGATCTTCACATGTTACATTTACGATGAGAGGAAATACATACACAACAGTAACACTGAACAATACTAAGATACCCCAATAGAAGGTAAAATAACTTGGAATTTATTTAGATAGAAGGCTTACTTGGCGAAAACATATTCTCCAAGAGAAAACAGCTCGGTATTAAATTCAGTCAGATGTACTGGTTGATTGGCAAAAAGTCACAAATAAAGCTAGAAAACAAATTACTGGTTTACAAGGCTATTATCAAAGCGATTTGGATTTATGGGATTTAGCTGTAGGGCACTGCTGTGGTTTCAACCTAGATATGCTCCAAAGATTTTAAAATAAAGCGGGAAAATGTGTAATTAATGCTCCTTGGCATATAACAAATTATATCATGTTAGAATGGTGAAGGAGACCCAAAATTCAAAATTAAAATGTATAGTATCCATTTAGCTATGAGTTAAGTCTCCTATATCTCGTGCCGCTCTTGTAGCTTGGAATCAAAGAACTGATATAAGAAAGCTGTCTTATATTTCCTATGATTTGGCAAAGTTGATATCTGGCTAAAAAGTTAGCTATAAATTAGAACAGATGGTGATGCAACGGTACCAAATCAGGACTATGGGCGAGGTGCGGTAACAGTTCGATATCATCGAGTTTCCTGCTGGGTTATTTGTACTGTATGGGGTCTGGCATTATCCATTTACAGCAACACTAGTTTTCGACTGACCATACTAAAGTATCGTTATTCTACGATAATATAAATAACACTGAAAAACGGCCACAATTTCAACAAGCCTCAGGTTTTATTAAGTGTAAACATTTATATGTACACGCGCAATATTTATTGTACGTAAGTTTATAACATTGTCGATAAAATAATTAGTTTCATAATTTTACTAGAAGAACAACTATTAATAGATCGTTGTCAGCAATCCATTTTATATTATTTGACAAAATATTCATGTATTGTTCATTCCTGGAGCTAACTGATATCTGGTCGGTGGTCTACTTCGTTTCTCAAAATAATTGAGTACCTGCATTCACTTCGAATATGGGTAATAATGGAGGTCGTTTAAGCGCGGTGCTTTCCACATCGCCCCGCATTAGAGATGGTGAGCGACGACCGGGCAGAGAGAGCGAACGTATGAGAGCCTTAATCTCTTAGTTTCACAGGCTGTGCTCTCGCGCGGGACGTTAGAGCCTTACTATTATTATTGGTCATATTATGTAATAGATTATGCAAGGTGTACTAAGAGTATGTTTTTTGAAACATTTTAAGCAATAAACATGGATCGAATTCTCAACCGTTTTTGAGATACCGATGAAGCAAGTTAGAAGTCTTTGGAGATGCTTGGTCGTTCTAGTTTACCCTTCTTTCTTGCGACCGGTTATTTTACCTAATATTATAGTTAGGATATTTGGTTTTATTTTTATTATTTAAACAAAAATATTGATTGATTTAAATAATAATTTTCTTGAAGATGATTTGGAAGGAATTGACCCATAAATGGTCTTCAAGGTCCACTAATCTCAATCCTATAAATTTCTTCTTTTGAGATCATATGAAATCACTTGTGTATGGTAGAAGCAAGGAAAATACTTATTGCAAGAAAACATTAACTACCGAAGGGATTTACGATGTTGCATTACGTTAGGTCTAGTAATTTGTGGAGGCTATTTTAAATGCTTTAGTTTGAACTAATTTTAATTCATTCTCATTAACAATATACAATTCCGACTTTGAGTTTTTGGAATTTCTTATTTTTGATTTTAAAATTGAGTTAATATTTGATTATACAAAATGGCTAATTCTTACTGTATTTTTAAAAAGATCTTATCGTCCTAGAACTAAACTAAAATTTACAGCTTCTTTTGGTACCTTCTTTTTTCCAAAAAAATGTGAATTTAATCGTGTGAAACAATGTTCCAGTAGTCTACATTTCTCTTTTATTTTATCTCTAATTTGGAGGGGATACAAAATAAAAATTAAAATATATGTCATTATGTTGTATAGTATCAATTCATTTAGGACTAGAGTTTCTATACTTAGTATCACTCTTGTAGTTTTGAATTTAAGAATGTTCTTTTACTTTTTGAAAGTTGCCAAAGTAGTGTTTGGTCACAATGTAAGCCCTTAATTGGAATAAATGGTAATACTATGGTGTCAAATTAGGACTATAAGTGGATTAAATAATAATTTCTGTTGGTATTTGGCCTGGCATTATCAATCTGCAGAAACACCCGTTTTTGGTTGACTATACCAAAATATCGTTCCGATCTTCAGAAACTAGCTTACCTTCGTCATTCCACCAGACGTAAAGCGTAACTTTGTCCTGAAAACTCTTACTTGGAGTCTAATTAACTATTGCTTTAAGGGTGCTTATAGCTGGGGATGTTTCGACAACTTGAAGCAAAGCTTTTCAATTTACTACAGAAGGTTTCATTTAAAAAATTGTGTTACCGCTAATAAGTTTTTTGTATTAATTTAGGGCTGTAAAATGATGCATCATCACATAATGCTAGAATCGTATCGTAATAGTAGACAATTCATTTTTATTTTTAACTGGTTAGAGCTAGTGACCATCATAATTACCAAATCTAGCCCTATTAACTTTTTAAGGCATATCAAAAATATATAAAAGTAGTAATATTGATAATTCCTTCTTTACTTTCTTTACGGCTCTAACTTTCCACGTAGAAGCACGACCTGCGAACGGAGAGGTTAAGGCTCTCATATGTTTGCCTTCTCTGCCCGGTCGTGCGCGCCATCTTCTGGTGCAGGGCGATGTGGCAAGCACCGCGCTTGGACAACCGTCATTATTGTCCCTTGTTCGAGTGAACGCAGGTACTCGATTATCTTTCGTGACTGAGTTGGCCACCCGCCAGGCATCAGAGAGCTCCAGGAATGGAACCCGAGTTCGTCCGCGTTTCAACCACTTGGACCACTCTGGCGTTAGCAGTATTGATAAATTAAAGTAAAATCTTATACATTATTGCTATTTTTTGGTAATTTGTACATTTATAACAGTTTTAAATGCTTTAATCTAATGCCAACAATTTGTTGTAATTAATGTTTAATAATGTAAGTACGTAGTTGCATTTTATAACAGGTTTAAATGTTTTTTATTTTTAATCAAAATAGAAAAATAGGAACTAAAAGTGCGTGGTCCTTAAAAGTATTTTAGGCAAACTATATGTATATCTAAAGTTACTAAAGTGCGAATGTATAGGACTACTATATGACTGGTAATAACGTATAAAGATGAACGGTAAACTATGAGTAAAATAGCAAAAATTAAATATCTGGGAGTGAAAAATATTCACATTTTAAAGGCAAAAAATTGATTGTTGGCAAAGAGAACAAATAATGAAGTATATCAGCTATACGAAAATCCTACACTAAGCTAGGAAATTAACCTTTAGAGAAACGGATGGTTGGGACATGTTGCATGGCTATAAGAAGTTAGGGCCACAAAGAAAGTTCTGACACGTGGAATATAGGGAAAGAAGAGAAAGGGGGAATGAAAAGCAAACGGCTAGAACAGATAAACGCAGATTTAAAAACAGTTAATGTGAGAACTAGAAGCACGCTATCACAAATAGAAATAATTGGAAACAAATACTTCGATAAACCTTGAATCTATATAATTCTAAATTACATTAACCTACTACTAGAAAACAAGAAATAAAAATTATTTTGAAAATTTTAATTATTTGCTATACGTAACTTAATTTTCTTTACAATGGTATCATAACTTCCATATAAAAAAATAAAAAAGCTACGTTATAACTCCAATTTTTACAAATTTTTGAAAAATTATCTATACCACTGTATTCTAGAAAAGTTGATAAACCTAAAAGTTATTTTTTTCTATTTTTATAAAAATTCAAAAAATGTATTTTTACAAATAATTTTAAAACAAAAAATAAAGATTAAAAATGGCATGACTATTTTTTCATATCTTTGGTAGTTATCGAGGTACCATACAAAAACCTTGAAACTTAAAAATAAGTGGACACAATATTGTTATATAAATATTTGTTATTATAAAACAAAATAAACGACTTAAAAAGAAAAAGAAGAACCATTTATATTCTATAAGAATATTGCCAAAAATTAAAATCAGTTATTTAGGACGTCTTCTAACTCAAGCTGATATACGTTTGTTAATACCCATTTGTATAAAAAGTTAATGTTGGATTAATAAAAAACATTAATCTCAGATTACGGATCACCAAAATTTATTTTGCATTAATATTAATCTCAAGTTACTATTATATAACATACGTATACTTTGCAACCTAATTTTAAATTAATTTCCGATCACCGATCGGCACTTTATGTATTTTGCTTTATACGATCTGAGAAGACAAATAATAAATTATATTCTCGTAAAAAATTATAGTTACAACGGCACTATGCTCTTCAGCTTTGAAGTACTGAAGACAGACAATATTGGTTTTCTAACTTAATTTTTTGGATGATAAGTTTTGCATATTTTATAAATTTAATATCAATATTAGCTTTTATCATTTTGTACACGCGAGATTACCATTGAGCAAATCTTTTCCTGCGTACAACGCAGGAAACTACGTTTTCCGGTAGAATCTTTATTTCCCCGAAAAATAGCAATCAAAAGCTACTCAATTTATCTGTAATTACCATATGCATTTTATTTTTGTATATATCAACGTTAAAGTTATTAAACGCGATATCATGGTGGTATTCAAAAGGTTCACTAAAATTCAATTGCCTTTCATTTTATAAAGTTAGCATATTTGTTGCACGTCAGTAATGTTAGCTTGGCCTTCGTACAGAGTTTTTATTTGCAAATGATAATCGAACGCTGTGGAGTTTGCTGTTAGCTCAGCTGTTCCCAATAATAATATTTTAAGCACTGAGTGACGACTTTATAACAAATGTTTGAGAATGAGTTGTATAGAATTCTGATAAAGCCAAAATTTTAAAGACATACCGAGATTTAATTCTTATACGAAATATGCCAAGCATTAATACTTTGCGCGGCCGCCATGAAATGCGCACACGTGGATGAGGATTACACTGACCGGTAAGTTGGTAGAAGCCGATGAGTAAGCATTTGTAATGCTGTGCAATCTATGCACGTGTAAAAGGATACAGTCAATACGGATAGGCTATTAATAATAATGGAAGAATGAAAAAAATTAAAAAAGAAAGATACGAAACTCCTCAAAAAAAAATTTACAAGAAGAATTCAGGAAAAAATAAAGAAGTTAAGAAAGCATACAAGAAAAAATAAGCAGAAATACGTGGAGGATATGTCGCAAAAATGACACAAACTGTTGCCAATAGAGGGGATTTGAAAGATCTACATACAAATGGAGTAATAGGCAAGAAGAAGACAAAGACTGTTATAAAGGATAAGAATACTATGTAAAACAAAACAAAAGAAAAATAAAAGTAGAGAAAACGCGAAGAGGACTTATAATCCAAGAAAATGTTAATCCACCGTAAAAAAATAATAAAATCCGTTAAATAAACAAAGAAAAGAAAAACACTTGTCGTTGATCAGATTATAGTAGGCATATGTCCAAGGTAGATATTAAGACAGTAGAAGTCATCAAGCTACTTATGGATAAAGTTTGGAAGGAAAGGATTGATATGCAAAATGCAAAAGAAAGGGGATCAGAAGAAATGGAAAACCTCCAGTTCTACTAAAATAGTAAACAAGATATTCTACAGAATTATTTTGGACCGAATTCTGGTGTAAATAGATAAGAAATCACGGAAGAAGCAGTCTGGTTTAGGATAGTGAAAGCCAGTAAATGTGGTGAGAATCATTATAAAACAATCAATAGAATTTCAATCACCTTTGTACCTGATTTTTGTAGATTTTGAGACGGACTTTGATTCCTTGAAAAGGGATTATATATGGATTAGTCCTGGATATATATATATATGGATTAGACCCTAAACTAGGGTTATTAAAAAATGAACCTTATTAAGGAAGAATAAAATGGTTATTTGTGCAGAAGTATTTACAATGGAATGCTTTTACAAAAATTTCAGTTAAACATAAGAGTACACCAAGGTTCTATATCATCGCCTTTATTGCTCTTCATAGTATTAGATATTGTCCTACATAAATAATAATATATATATAAAAAATATAGTGACTGCTGTCACACAGGTCAAAGGTCAAATCTTTTGTGACCGATCTGAAGGACAAATTTGAGGCGACAGGCGCGACTAATATATTCCGGAACCGCAAGCGATGGAAAATTTTCGTTTGAGAGGTAATAAAGCACTATATATAAATATGAGTGCCGTAACACAGGTCAAAGGTCAAAGGTCAAAGGTCAACGTTCAACTCTAACTGGGTATAAAATGCGTTGCCGTCAACGTCAATTATGTCAAACAGAGCTTTTAATCGTGTTTTTATTAAATTTCAAAACTACTAGTGACACCAAGGTCTATTCAGTTGGAAGCTCTTCATGTGTGCTGCCAGACCTCTAATAATAATAATAATAATGGCTCTAAACGCCTCGCCTGGGAGCATGGTCTGCAAACTGAGAGGTTAAGGCTCTCATATGTTTGCTTTCTCTCTCTGCCCGGTCGTCGCGCACCATCTCTGATGCGAGGCGATGTGGCAAACATCACGCCTTAGATGACTGCCATTATTACCCCTTGTTCGAAGGGAGTCAGGTACTCAATTATTTTTAGTGAATGAGTAGATTACCTGTCAGGCATCGGAGAGCACCGGGAATTGAACCTGGGTCCGTCAACATTGCAGCTCGCGGGATCACGCTGGCTGTTGTCCTACATAAAGCTTTTGCAAAATACAAGAAATAAATCCAAGAGAGCATGAAAGAAACTTCTGAAGAGCATGCAAAAGACAGAGAAGATGGGCTTAAAAATAATGGAAAGACTAAAGACAACTAACTTTAAAGTGTTAATAAATACACATACTTTGGAAGTGTTGTGGCCGCGAAAAACGAGAAGTTGTGCCTGGAAAGTAAATAATATTTCAATTACAACTAAAATAAAGGTGTTTAATGCTACACTTAAAGCAGTGTTTTTATATGATTCCAATACGCGGTTGGTCACGAATATAATAAAACACAAGTTTCAAATTTTTAAAAACAGATACTTGAGGTTGTTACCTGACTCCGATTTCGCCGGGGCTGATGTTACCTGACTCGGAATTTTGTGGAGCCGTATGCAATACAAAGGCCCTTCTTTCGAATTTATAATCCCAAAGGAATGTTACCTGAAGCCGACTTTGTGGCGCTGCGTCGTACTAAGCGGTTCCGAGTCGGCCCGAACGCCAGCGACCATAGCCGCCACGGCATTTACCAACCAGGCCAATAAGCGCAAAGGCGCCCCCGCCGTCCACCAATTCTGGACAAGCTTCGTATCCCTCAGCGGGCTCAGCGTGCTTCTACCCTGAACTCTGCACCCTACCAGCAGAGTGGGGCACGAGCTGAGCCCTTAAAATCTGAGCCACCAAAGAACTCGCTCTCAGTCGTCAGCCCCTTAAGAAGAAATCATCAAGAGTCATCAGGTGAGTCTCTTTTGGCTTGTTTTGCTGCTCGCTGCCCGGATCTGCTGCTCGCTTTCTGGACCGGCTGCTCGCTTTTCGGACCGGCTGTTCGCTTTCCGGCCCTGCTGTCCGGACCTGCTGCTCGCTGTCCGGCTCCGCCATCGGCCGCGCTGCTTGGCCCTGCTGCCCGTTGCCTGGTTCCTCCACCAGCCCCGCTACTTGAGCTGCTGCACCTAGCTCTTGGCCCGGCTTTGCTGCGCCAGCTCGCTGCCCGTTTCAGCGCGTACATTAAGTCGTAGGTTAAGTTTTTGTATATTAGCTAAGTAGGTAGGTTAAGTTCTGTAAGATGTAATTAATTCTATGTAAGAGCCGACGCTTCGTTTTTTTAGCTTTCCGTACCCCACGCGTTGCTGGTCGTAGCGTCCCGACGCCCGATTTATCACCGCCCGGGCTCGACCTGGTAACACAATTTTAAAAATCTGGTGATCAGAGATGATAACAAACAATGAGTTGTGATGAAAAACTGCATAGACTGACGTGAATGAGAAAATCAGAAGAAGGAAGTATGGATGGTTAGGTTATACCCTAAGAAAGAAACAGTAGAGGTATGTAAAAGAGCTTTGGAATGGGATCTGCAAGGGAAACAAAAGAAAAACCATCGAAAAAAAACGTGGAGAAGGACAGTGAAACACGAAAAACCTAACGCTAGCGGCAGACAAGAGAGAGCGGAAGGAATATATAATTTTCCTAAACAAACGTGTTAAAAGCTGAACCAACATTTTAGTTTTTAAAAGTATATATAGAGAAAATTTGTAACTTTAATAGTTTAATAGCGTATTGATACGGTTATTTGAAGTTAATACTATGATAGGAGTGAAAACTTTTTTCAGTTGTTTTAAAGACTACTGCTGTGTTATTATGATGTTTCTACTATTGTAGTACCAGAATATTTTGAAAAGTTTTGATTTATTTTAAATAAATTTGTTAATAGATAATGTATATAAATAATATAAATATATTTCCTATAAGTCTGAAATGTTCCTTATTAAGGGATGGTATTACTTTTCTACAAAATCACCGTTTTTGTTTCCACACGCATATCAACACTAAACAAGTTTCTTTATCCGATTTGAGAAGAATAAAAAATGTCAATAGTTCCAACGATTTCCTTCTTATTATTCCTTCTTATTATTATTAGTTCTTCTATATGCACATGGTGCCGACCACATTCAGGTCTGTTGTGGTTGTCTTTTCTTTTACACTTCTTGCGCACCGTCTAATAGTGATAACATTCACACAGATACAACTCTCAGCGAATAAGAACTTGATAACACTGCCTTAAAGCAATAATTACTAGATCTATTTGCTAGAAGACAAGAGATCACAATAAACCCTTGTTTATGTTGCAGTGGTTATATTTGTAAGACACACAGTTTTACATTATTTTATCTTATTTGTGGATAGCAAAACAATTGAGAAATATCGATAGCAGTTCTTTTTAAAAGGACTCTTCAAAGCCAAGTGTTTATTAAAGTACATTTATTTAAAAAATTGATAAGTTGTATCAAAGTTACTGCTAAATGTGCCGATACAATTACTATAATAATTTATTGTACATTTAGTGAAGTAAATGAGCAAAGTATTAAAAATAGCCTGGTATTTTAGTTCATATTATATCTCACATTTTTATTTTTTACACTTTATTGAAATTGCATTTGCAATACCATTAAAACAAATTCAAATTTACTAGGTATAATTTACATGGTGTAAAAATACCTTATCATTGACAAACTTTGACAAAAGGTATATTATCAAAGTTAGTAAATTTAGAAGAGGTCGTAATGTTGAGGTACTTGAAGGTGTTAGTCACAATAGCAGTACTATGACATAAATATAGAATAACTGGGAGGAACGTCATCTTCAGACACTTGCGATTACAGACTGTAGTGCGACTTTGAGTGCTCTAACATAGCAATGGCGAATCATTACATAACACCGACTGTCTACATCTGTTTTATTAACAGCACGATGTCCTTTCTTGAAACTACCACTAACTTAGAAGGCTACAATATGCAACGGAAAGATGTCTGTAGACACAAGAGTGGGATAAAGTCATATTATCTGGTAAATTCAGATTTTGTTGAAGCCGATACGATGGTCGGATATTTATAGACGCCGCAGACGTAAAAAAAAGGCAAAGAAGACTTCATTCATATGAGATGCAAAACGCCTACAACGAGTTATTGTACGCATGATCAGATTATTTCTGTAGTTACAGGCAATATTATTAGTCAAACTTATATATTGATGCGGTCTTAAAGTCCGTTGTACTTTTTTTCCTTTTGAAGGTGCTACAAGCAGTAATTCAGCAAGATAATGCTCGCCACATGTGGCACCTAACACATTAAACTTTGTTTAAAAATAGATATAAACTCTCACAGGGCTGGTTCGATCACCTGATATTTGTCCGATCTAAGATGTCTGGAATTATATTTACAACCTTCGCGTAATCTGAAGCATGTCAATTATGAATAAAATGTAGTTGATACACACATCATTTGTCAAATGTTTGACTTGATGCCAAGAAGAATGGATGTGGATACACGGCCCGAGTTGGAGCCGCACATCATTGATTAAATGTAAAGGTTTATGAACAAGTGTTTGGTAAATTCATTATTTGTCTTACGCTATTAAATAAATCTGCAAGGTTTCAGTTAATTCAGGAATATTTAATGTATAGGCGTTATTCTACTTTTTTATGTTATAAAGCATGAAGATTAGTACAAATTTGTTTTTAGAATGGTAGATTGTAAAGTTTGTTAATTAAAACTGTCACTGTCACTGACTTGTAAAAATGTCTATAACATGGCGATTAAAATGATCTCATATTAAAGGCTCTTTCAGATTACCAATGACAGTACTAAAGTGTATGCTGTATGCAGAAACACTGGGTACTAATGATGAACTTAGTAAGACAATTATTACTAGTATTACATTTATTCTTATTAATCATAACACTCTACAGATTTACATTACTAATTGCAATAAGAGTTATTTTTTATCATCCACAAGTTAAAGTTTCAAAAATTTTGCAAGTCGTTTAGTAAGATGATCATACAGAATTTGTAATTCTATTACAATCGAGTTTTAAGTAGTAAAACATAATGTTTCTACTTAAAAAATCCTACTGTTGCATTACATACATTTTGTATATATAAAATGCGCCAAAAGAATATTTCCGAAGATTCACACAATTGATTTATATGGTAAGATTTAGACAGGGTTCTCAAGACAGATTCAGGAAATAAATAAACAATGGCTATAACATTAAAATACAAGAAACATTATTTAAAAAGCTAAGTATTACTTACTAATAAGTTTCAATGTAAAAGTATTATGGGCGCAACAATCGGTATTAAAACCATTACTATTTGTAAAATTGCAGATGATATTTACAGAAAATAAAAAAATAAATATATACTATTAAATTATTTAAGAATAAAATTACTTTTAGTCCACCCCGTATATTATTGTAAGTAATGTGACAGAGTTAAACATTATTTTAGATAATTTTTATACTACAAAAGCTGATTTTCACATGTATTGCGTATATTTTCCTTTAAATTAATATTCTTGTTTCTTAATTAATGTTTTATTATCTTATTATCTTTCTAGGGTGGGAGAAAGGCAAGCCGATAAGGTTGTGTTAAATTATTGGAATTTTAATTAAGTATTGTTTACGCTTGTACGTGCCACATTGCATGTTACGTAATCTTTTAGCAAAATTTACAACTCTCATTAGTTTGTTAATTAACCTTCATCACAGTTGCTTGGTTCTACAACAGAAATGAATATTATAAGCTTTTAGTTAGTTCACTTAGTTAATACGCATGTTTACATATACTTTCAAAAAAAAAAACTTATACGAGGGTTTATTAAAAACTAATAGAAAATGCGTGGGTGAACCAGCACGATTTCTAAATAATGAATGTAAAGATGTCTAAAGAGGTTTTTTTCGCTTTATTGCTTTTTTCGCGAGTATTAAAATGCCAAAAATAATGAAAAGGGTCAAACCGCTTAAAATTTTTAAAAAAACTTAGAATTTGAGAATAACTCCAAAACTCAAAATGTGTACTGCTAGAACAGTGTACAGTCAGACTTATTGTTCTTTGACAATGAGACCGTTAAAACACTTAGGTAGATAGATTTTGATGTCGAAGAATGGTATCACTCTAGTCTAAAATGCCATAATCAAAATGTGTATCCAAAGCGATTCATCTTAGAACAGTTTCACAATTACAGTCAGATTATTCCGATTCGGATTTACTATCATTTGCTAGACTATAAATACACTTAGGGATGGAGACTTCATCTGGTCGGTTCTTGAAGTCGCAACGAAGCGTATCACTCTAGGTATCCAGTTGGAAAATGCCGGGATAATAGAGAATACAGACAAAGGATTATTTAGAAAAAAACAATTGAACCAATTATTAAAGTAATCAGTTGGATTAACAACTGCATTATCTAATATTATAAATGCACTAATAGTCACATAAGCATTTTGAACGGTGATCTAATTCAACTGCAACGAACTTAATTTCTTGTTGGGTGTGGAGGTTTACGGGAATATCTACTACAACAGCGTTTATTGAAAAAAATCATAACACTAATTGAGCAGACCACTAAATGAGTACTTAAAGTCGAGGAGGGTGCAGACTAAAGTATTTTTGCGGTAATTGTTTAACTTGGAGCTTTAACCGAATACATTAAACTTCTTTCGTAACAATTTAAAGAGTAAAAAATTAATTAAGCACGGTGAATTTGTTTGAATAAAACAAATGTACAATGTAGTAGAATGAGTAGTTGGCTACGACAGTTTTTCGGGATATTAAAAATTTTATTAATTTATTATTTAGCCGTAGTGGTCTAGTGGATAGGTCGCTAGACTATGAAACGTAGAGATGCGGGTTCTAATCCCGCTCTCGCCAATTCGATCATTGGCATTTTTACGACCCAGCTCAACTTAGGCTGCAATAAATGAGTACCTAGAAGTCAAACTCTGAGGTAATAGGCGGTCGGCACGTAGCGCTAGCGCTGTGCGACCCCAAATGCCTTCGTGGCTATTACGGGAAACTATTTTTATATTTAGAAGGGCGAAACTACTAGCAAGGAATATTGCACAATATTTTAACAAATGTTTAAAAGCAGCTATATATAGGGTGGTCCAAATTAAACTTTAGGACTTAAATTACGCGCCGTTTGCTTTTTGTGAATGTTAGAAATTTGAATTTATACAGTTGGTGCCTAAACACACGGCAAAGCCCACCAAAGATCACCAGGAACGCTGAAAGTTTGTGAACTGAGTTTTAGACAACACAGCAGTTCATTTTGACTTTTTTAAATGGTTTAAAAGTCATCAAAATTGCCACAATGAAAGTCAAAACTGATAATGCTGTTACTGTCAATAGTATACGCTATAGAAAAACGTCAAACAACTGTTTTTTCAACAAAACTAACGATTTGAACTTCCTGGTTGTGTTATCTCACAGAAGGATAATATTGATAAGTCATTGGTCTTGCGATCCAACCCTGTTTGAAGGATCTAAACCTGCTACGATTTTAAAGTAAAAAGAGAAAATAAAGCCGCATTTATAGGAAAATATGGAAAATTTAGCTAAAAGAATCGTGGCACATCAGCGGACTTGTAAGAACATTTGGTCGGCATCACATTTCACACGTAACTTCTAAGTCTGTACTTTACAATGATAACAAGAAAATTCGAATTGTTCCAATATTTTGTGTTTTATTCAGGAAGAACACCCGGAAGTCTATTTTGCACAACTTTACTTATACAGTTTCATCTCACTCTAAAATTATAACATCTCTGTTTGAGAGAAGATTTTCGTTGAATGGATAGGCGAAATTTTGACCCGAGACGTTAGATAAACGTTGAACTATGTAACTTTAGTTTTGAGAAGATTGTATTGAAAAATATAATGTTTGTCTACATCGTCACTCTGAAAGATGTTCAAACCTACTCTCCTAAATATCTTAAATACATTTTGCCAACTTTGTACTATCAGCTATAAAGTTTTATCTTGATTATTTCAACAGTTTTGTTTAGAAGTAGATTAAGATTAAATTGTTTCAACCTTGAGAAACTTTAACAGAATGGCTTAAAATGCTATGAATACACTGTTCGAGACATGTGCAAATTATTTTTGAAAGACGTTTTCCCCGAAAAAATTTTTTATTAATAAATATATTAAATTATTAACTGAATCTTGTGCAAATTCAAATTTAAATAATTGGATAAATTTATAAAATAGTTACTTTTGGCATATTTATCTTAATTTCACTCAAAACTATTTGCGATGGTAGTAGGTTGAACCTTTAAATTTTATTAGAATTAATTATAACTCCTTAGATATAATTTTATTGTAGAAAAGAATAATAAAAAAAATTAAATTACTTACTGATGTGGCCACAGCGAAGGGCAGCACTGGTGTTTGTTGTCGTTGTTTACACTCCCGTCGCCCTAGGACTTTATGGAAAAACTTGAAAGCACTCGGGCATACGGCGGTGTTTGAGACCGCTATCGGGAAACTAAACAACTCCAGCCATAACTACGCCCAAGCAGCGCCAGTCCTTAAAATTCGACGCTGGTGCCATTATCGAACGCACTTCTTACGGTTGCATTATCTTATCTGCTTGAGGGACTTTCCGCAATCTTTTGCCGAACGGAACGCCGCGAACGTGGCATGGCGGGCCTTCCTGGGATCTAGCAGGACTACGGCAACGAGCCTGCCCTAAATTATAGGCAGGCAGGGGGACATTGTGGAGGAATAATGAATCCACAATTGTTTGTTGCATCTACAAATAGGACACGGATATGAAATTAGGTAAAAGCTGGAGCGCTCGTCATGCGTGGCGGCTGATAAATAATCGAAGGCTATTTTATGCCTAATAAAATGCTATAAATAAAACAAATAAATAAACACAACTTTTCTTAGCCTTTCAATATATTTAAGAGGTATTTAAAAAAATAATTAAAATTACAGATAAAGTTTTACATAAATATTTGTACAAAGTTATAAACAAGTTTCTTGAGGTCAAAAAAAATTATTTTGCAAAATATGGCTTACTATTTTCAGTGATTTTTCGTTATCGTTTTGCAAGGTTGCAAATCTATTCTGACTTCAAAACAAAGTCTTCTCGATATGCTTCTTTGACTTGATCAAACGACTCAAAATGGCAACGGAAGAAAAAGAGTAGCATACATCGAAACAGGCTATAGTCAGGTGACCTGTATATAGTGGAATATCAGTTTTATATACTTCAGCACATTTTTATGGTATTTGTGAAACGATAAACGGGCCTGTTGCCTTATTGAAGAAGAGCTTACATACAGTTGAGTAAAATCGGGCACTTTAGCTTTACTATTTCTTGAGCACGTTCTGGTTGCTTGCTATACAGTTCTGTGTTGATAGTTTTTCTGTTTGAAATCAATTCAAGTGCACAATAGTGTTAATATTCCACTAAATCTAAATCATGAAATTTTCGCCGAAATGATCCTGTTGATCAACTAGCGATGAATTTTCGTTCCGAATAGAACTATCACAAATGATAGTTGAGTTAATGCAAATAATTTCAGACAGTCTGTTCTAATAAGTGTATAAATAAGTTCTTAGCTTTTTCAGCAAAATTAAAGTTTTATTTAAAAACAAACAAAAAAAGCTTAAGTATCAAAGTATTCTCCGTTGGCATCGATGTCCTTTTTCCATCTTTCGGGTAGCTTGCGAATTCCCTGGTGATAGAAGCTCACCGGCTTCGAGACGATAAAGTTATCGATGCATTTTCAGACTCCTTCTTCTGTTTTGAAGTACGCATCAGCCAAGTGATGCTGTAACGACCGGAATAAATGATAATAAGAAGGGGCCATGTCTGGGCTATACGCCGCATGTGGGAGAAGTTCCTAGCTTAACGCGAAGATGTGTTCTTGCGTCGCCTTCCTAACATGTGGTCGGGAATTATTATGGAGCAGGATGACTTTGCGACTTCCTTGTCTAGTAAATGGCCTCTTTTCTTCGATTGCGTCGCTCAAATTGATGAGTTGCTGTTGGTAGCGATCTACCATAACTGTTTCACCTGGTTTTAAGAGTTCATAGTACAGCACACCTTTCCAATCCCACCAGATACAGAGCAAATTCTTTTTGGCGTAAATATTGGGGTTTGGAATCGATGTCGAAGGTTTGCCAGGGACTACCCATGATTTTTTGCGCTTGGGATTGTCGTACAAGATCCATTTTTCATCGCCCTTAATAATTTTATGCAGAAGACCCTTTTTTCGGTTCCTTGAAAGCAAATGGAGTGCGGTGTCACGCCGTCGATTTTTGTTGTCTTCGGACAGTTTATGTGGAACCCATCTGCCTTCCTTTTATATCTTACCCATTGCATGCAAACGTATGGAAATGGCTGGCTGAGTGACGCCAAGATGTTCTGCAAGCTCTTTTTCAGTTTGCGCATTGTTTTGGTCCAGCAATGTCTGCAGCTCATCCGTGTCAAATGTTTGAGGGCGTCCAGCGAGTGGTTGATCTTCAAGACTAAACTTTCCTCTGTGGAATCTTTGGTACCACTTTTTGCCCGTTGCATGACAACATTCTCACCATATGCAGCACAAATCATTTCGGCGACTTCAGCAGCGTTTTTCTTAAGATGAAACGCGAAGTGGATAGAAAATCGAATATGCTCTTTTGTGATTGCCATCGTGAACACAGCTGATTATTGAGGTTATGTGCATCAAACGCCAAATCGCATGATGCTTCGGAAGACCAAATGTCATTGTTTTAAAACCGCAAGAGGGCGGACTAATACGTTACATGTAAACGGTGATTTGAGTCCTGTGAAATCTAAAGCTGAGAACTTATTTATACACCTAACATATGCTACGTTTAGCCGACAGAACGCAAATCCTTGATGAAGCTTTGGGATACAAAACAGTTCGGAAGTCTTTTTCACCCGAAATAGATGACCATCCGGAATTTAGTTGATCTTCAAAGTTAAATTTATTATAATCAAATAAGTTCTTGGCAGTTTACGTTTTTATAGAGGATTAAAACTTGTTTAATTTTGTTGATTGCCATCTGGAATCTAAAGATAAAGATCGTTCTACTTATCTATCTAGACGGTTCGGCAAAGAAATGCTATGTTTTTCAAAACAATTTAACACAGATGTTTAATTATTTTTTCAAAGATTACATGTTACATTAAATTACATTTAAGAAATATAAAGCTGCTTGAGGATTTATAGTCATAAGCCGGCTGTCGACTGGAAAATTTTATGAGTTATAATGATGATTATTAAAAAAATTAGGAAGACTCTTTGGATGGGAGTACAAAAAGTACTTTTCATGTCAATAGCTACCATATATTAAATGGAAATACAAAAATAATTCAAAAATAACGTAGTCTTAGACATAATCTTGCATGTAAGCCATCTATTTAATAAGTCGTAACACCCTTTTATCATCCCGTGGCTTTGGATTAGTCCCTTTTCTCGTCATTGCATCTTGAAGCGCAATAAAGGCGAACCTCCCCGAATGGAAATAAAAATGGATACGTGTGGAGCTGCGACAATAAACATTCTGAATTAACTTCTCGCAGGATACGGTTCAAGGCGTTCCGCCTCATTAAGCGGCGCATTATCTGTAATATAATGTAATTCAGTTGTAAAAATGACGTCTTCTAAGTGGCGACAGTTCTTCTCCAGAAATTGTTGTAGGGGAGTGGAAAAATTGTCCATGCCTCTTTCAAGCATAGCGCGTAGAATTTCTCGAGAGATATGGCTTTTGAATGCGTTTGAAGAGTCCTTGATTTTTTAATGTAAAGCTGAGCTTTCAAGTAGCTCCATAAGAAATAATAACCTGGTAAAAACTAATGGAAAATAGACTCATCCTGTTGAAACCAAACACTATTGAGGATAATCCGATGTTTCATCAATGCTGGCATTAAAAATTTTCGTAACATCATAAAATAACGCTGTGAGTTAACCGTTACAGTGCTTCCATTTTCTCGGAAAAAGATCCAATTAGGCAAAATCTAGCTATTCCACACCACACAGTTACTCACTCACTCTACTTCTCGTAGATTATTTCTTAACCAGTACCGGCAATTTTGTTTGTTTACAACACCTGATAAGTGAAAATGCGCCTGGTCACTCGTTATCAAAACAAAGTAATTTTCCAAAGTTTCCAACATCGTAAACAGCTGCACATAGTCATTTTCCTTTAGCTCCTGAACCAATATGATTTTGTAAAGGTAAAAGTGGAGGTCAAAGTGCAAAATTATACAAAGTGAGCTGTCTAACATGCGCAAAGCGCGAGCGTGTCGTACCGTTGAACGGTGAGAACTGGCCTACACAGCCTGTCAAACTTTTTCGGTGTTTTCTGGTGTTATAACTGTCCGATCACCTCCCCAAGCTGTTCTAGGTCTCACAGTTTCTCTCGTTCTAAAGTTGTTAAACCATTTCAGTATTTTTGGGCAAGATGGGACGGTACCGCGTTGACCAACATTGATTTCGAAAGTATCGCCGTGTTTGCACCATCATTTGCAACAAATATGTCATAAACAATCATTCACGGTTCCATGGCTACTAAAATGATAACCATTGCGCATGAGCTAGTTCCTCTACTACCACTCAAAACTACTCTCTCAAAAACGTAACACCCTCTTTTCCATCCAATAGTGGATATAAACCTCCCTAAATTATTTATAGTTGTTTCAATCTGTAGTTTTCCTTATTCAACCAAGTCCAGTAATCTTCAAATAATCCGACCATCTTATTTATGGACGTTACGTTTTCTATTTTTGGCATTTATCTCTATTGTTTTGTGTAGTATGTTCTATCTGTTTATATATAGTTTAATCAGCCCATCTTCAGTTCAAAGATATCTTCAATTTTTTGCCTTACGTCCAACATTTGCCTTTCAATAGCGCTTTGTGTTTTAGCTGGCTTGTTCATAATATTTCTTGTTAAGGTCCACGTTTGTGCGCTATGTATCTGTACTGGTAGGACGCACTGGTTATAAATAATTTTTCTTAAATATAACAATATTTTTGGATTCTTCATTATTTTGTTTTATCTGCCAAATGCTGACCATGAGCATCGCACCCTTCTTTAAATTCTGTTTTTTTTTCTTCGTGATTGGTGATTATTTTGTTTTTTGTATATTCATTGTGAAACTTATTCGTTTTGTCTGAAGTTATTTAAAGCTGTGGGACATCAACACGATATCATCTAAAAATCTCAAATGATTGTGTATTTTCCCATTTATCCGAATGAGTTCTCCAAAGTTATTATGAACAACTTTGCACTCATTGAGTCTCTTTGTCGCATTCATCTGCTCACAGGTTTCCATACCATAAATAACAGCATAAAAATCAATTTTTCCAAGTGTTAAGAAACAAACAATGTGATAAAATTGTAAAAAAATTTAAAATTTATAATAAACAAATTAGTAAACGCATATTTTATTCAAGGGGATAGATATGTACATGATTTTTATATAATATCAAATATCATAAAATAAAACGAAAATTATAGTTGCAGTTATAAGATATCCAAATATTTATGATGTACAGCTTGTATTTTTGTGAATTTTTCATTTTGTAGAACAAAATTTAACTGTTTTAAACAAAATTCTTTATATAACAGTAAAAAGTTGTACAATCGTAGTTGATTGTGTGAATTGATTTCTTCACAAGCAGCGGTAGCGAAAAGGCACTAGAACCTCAAACAATATGCTTGTATCATGAGGTCCATTAACTTTATTGCAAAACGCTTCTCTCCGTAATGGCGCCCCAATTTATCAGTTTGTTTAGCCGACGGATTTTTAAGGCCGGCCCTTTTATACTACTTCGATGTTAGAAAAACCTATCGCCTTCAAAAGTGTCCTCCACATAACAGCATCATAAACCCGCAGAAAGTCATGTTTTCAAGCGGCACTTCATTGTTGTCGTTGCAGCACAGAACGGAACAATCGCCGATGACAAATCAATTGTAGCGTTGCATGAAGGCTTTGATTTGTCTACCTGCACTGCTTTAACCATTCACATAAAAGTAAGGTTGCACCTGAACCGTGTAATTTATTACGTGACTAACGGCCGCTTGCGTAACTGGAATTGCTGCTTCGTTCCGGATTAGCGTAGTAAAAGAGGAAGTGGCAAAAAGGACGCGGAGAAAACAAATGATAAAAAATATTAATATAGTTAATCGGAATTAGGCGTATACGGGGTGTCCCGCGTGAATTGCAGTAACACATCCTAGTGTTGGAACGAACTCAAAATGTCTTACATAAAGGAATTACTGTTTGAATCAAAAAGATTAATAATGTCGGGGTGTAATTACATAGTTACATAGCAACAAAAACGAATTTTTTTTCAATTTTCAACGAACTTAAAAAGTTCGTTACTGAATTCTATGTCTGTTGGTCTGTCGGTCCGTCACAAAATTTGAGATTTTTTAAAATTTGAAAATGGATCCTCATAGAAAATTTTACGCTGATTTCGAATTAGAAATTAAAAAATTTCTATCTCGAATAACTTTCGAGGTATTCGACTTCGAATTTCGGGAAAATTTTCGACATTACGATTTTAAATGTGATTCTTATAGCAAATTTTACGCTGAATTCGAAAATGTAGTCGAAAAAATTTTATGTCGAATAATTTTCGAGATATTTGATTTCGAATTTTCCCGAAATTATAAATCGAAATCGAAAGGTCTTTTTAAGTTCGTTCTGGGATTGCTCAGAGATTGCTCTCTTCGCCGGCCCCATGTTTAGTTTTTTTTTAATACTTGTATTCAAACCGACAGCTAATTGTCATAAATGATTTTTTAAATAAATTAATAATAACACAGTTCAACAATATTTTGAACTTTTTTCTGGTTCCTGGATGAAAGTACGTGATTGCTTGCTGAATTCATATTATGTATTTTTTGAGAATAATAATATAATATATAATACAATAAATATATATAATATAATATAATATAATATAATATAATATAATATAATATAATAAATAAGGCGATATTGTCTCCTAAAAGCACTTCAACTGGACAACCTACGTTTGGCTCGTCGAATATGAAATCAAATATTCACCGTACTACCATCCAAATGTTTAATATTCCTGAGACTAAAACCTTCAACTGAGGCAAATCGGCTGCTAAAATGAAAAATGTTGGTAGTATTAGATACTACCGATATTTTGTTTATATTATTACTAGAACATAGTCAAAAATAAAGCATTTTGGCGCATACCGGGAATACAAATCTTGTCAGTACCAGGGGTTGTCTTTTGCAGGAATAATAAGAGAGTTTATTTTATTCACTACTTATTAAAACGACTAGTATATCTTGTAATTAATTAATTCTTGTATCATAAGGAAGTTATTTTCTTTTAAATAATATCTGTGTAGATTTATATTCTTAAAACAATTTTAGCAACTGTTTTTTGTGTGTCTTGTTTTACTATTTATAGGCCAGATATAACTTTGGCAAACACACACATATCTACAGGGGTGTCAAGGTAAATTCGGATTTTTTAGGTTGTATTGCGATAAAGCCGAAAGATTGTCCCATGCACAAAATTAGGTAACATAACAAGTTAAGATAAATTGCCAGTCGAGTAGTGCACCAGGACGTGCACTACAACAAGATTGACATGAAATTAAATCTAAAGCATTGCTACACTAGATCAAGCATAATAGCGCTGGCTTCCAGAGATTGTTTTCAGACGAAAAGATCTTTATCCAAGACAGAAACATCATAAGATGCCTCTGATGTGCCTACCATTATGCATACGAAACTTTCTTCCTCTGATGGTGCTGGGACTTGTGAGCAATGAAGGCCATATCATGACACCCACTTCTTTGGGAAAGGCCTAACAGTGACCACTGACAACTATATTAACGTGCTGGAGACAATTTTCAAGCCCTGGTAAGTGAAGGTAGTATGTGTTTTAATAAGACTCAGCTCCAACTCAAAAGACAAGGACAATGTAGGCATGGCTATACAACAATTTTTATTACCACTAGTTTTCCGACTCGTGGCCACCCTTCAGCTTCGGCTGTAACCCGCTTGACTACTAGGTATAAGACGTGGCCAAGACAAAATTCAATCAGAGGCATCATAATACTAAAGGCTTATTAAGGACGTCCGTTATGGAGATGACTCATATGGATAAGGAGAAAATTGTGTTGGCCGATAGATTTAGGCTTCGCTTAAAGAAGGTAGGGTGGTTGCCGATGGGAGCTACATTAAATAATAGTATGTGATTCTCAATATTATTTGCTTTGTCAACACATTTAATTTTCCTGATGTTTTATATATATATTTATTTATTTATTTATTAAAACAGCCAGCGTGGTCCCGTGGTTGAGGGGCGGGGTGCGATGCTGACGGACCGGGTTCAATTCCCGGTTCCATTCCTGGAGCTCCTTGATGTCTGGCGGGTGGCCTACTCAGTCACTGAAAATAATTGAGTACCTGCGTTCACTCGAACAAGGGGTAATAATGGCGGCCGTCTTAGGCGCGGTGCTTGCCACACCGCCTCGCACCAGAGATGGTGCGCAACGACCGAGCTGAGGGAGCGAACGTATGAGAGCCTTAACCTCTCAGATCGCAGGCCGTGCTCCAACGCGGGGCGTAGAGCCTTACCATTGTTATTATTTATTAAAACTATACAAAAAGCATATTATATTTATTTAACACACTTATCATTAACTAGGAGTTGCCCGCCAAAAGATATTTTTGGCGTCCTAGACTGACAATTTTTCACCCGTCTTACCTGAAATTTTTGCAAGGTGCGAACGTATAAATTTTTAATTAGACCGGCTTTTTCTCTGGATCAGAAACATTGAACAATTTAACGCCCATTCATGGTGGACGTAAGTATAAGCCGCTCATAGGAAATGCGTAATACGTAAAGTTGAATTAATGCAAAGCTTATGCGCTCGTTCATAATGCACTCCCGTAATTTTTACGGTTTACGTTCATTTGCAGTAATTTTTAATTTTTCTCTAGATTAATGTTGGCAACAGTAACAGAATGTTTGTTTTTATTCTAAAATAGCTGTACCCGGCCACGCGTTGTTGTGGCTTTGCTTTACGTCCAACAAATGGCGCTGTTTTCCAAAAAAAAGTTTTTATCTGTCACAGGTGTGACATCTATACAATACAATAATCAAAATATTTAAATAACTCAAAAACGGTTAAAGTTATAAGGCGCCGAATTAGCAAATATAGTTGTGAATGTGGTGTGCAAGTTTCAAGGAAATCGGTTGAAGCGTCTAGGAGGAGATAGAATTATAAGTTTAGAAAGAAAGAAAGAACGAAAGTTAGGGAGATAAGACAATTATATTATAAGATTACTAAAAATTGCTTGTAAAGGAATGTGGGTTATCTTAATGAGTTTTTACAATTATTTGTTTGTGAAGTGTTTCGTAACTATTTAGCATATCTCTAGATAATACACCTATCAAATAATGAATGTTGTAGACTAAAGTAAGGCGAAATTGGTGCAAAATGTATAAGCTTCAACTTTTATCGGAACACTTTATTATATATAATGAGCACAACTTAAAAATGCGACGCAAACCGATAGTGTGTGCACATAATTATAAATAATTTGCAAATAACTACTATAACGACGTAACAACAATAAACTTTTATGTCTTACTTTACAAAAATAGTTTTCCATTAATGCCTCTAATTTTGTATATGGAAACTTTATTATTTGCACTATAACAAATCTGAATTTATCTTCAATAATAGCTTTATAGACAATAATATCATTTATAATTATGTTTTCATTTGTTTCTTACATAAATAAAATTGAAGTATAGTGACATTATTCTTTATTGCATAGCATTTGGAAATTGTTAAAACATTAGCAGCTAGAACACATAAGTTTTGAAAAATGCTTAACTTTCTTTGGGAAGTAAACAGATTGAGGCACTAAGGAATGAGTTCTCTTTTGATAATAGCATCAAATCGATTACTGGATTGTTAAGAATTTTAAATTGTCTAAAAACTTTTTATATACACAATTTTACAAGTAACTAAACAAAAATACCTAACGTTATTGATTTAGTTAAGTATACAAAATATAAGGGCAATTTGGAAAGAAACCTCCGTTTGCTTATTAATGAAAGACACGCGTAAATATTTAGAAATTTTATTATACGAATTAAAAAGCTACAACAGTACATTATTTTCCAACATAATCGCCATGCAAATTTAAGCACTTGCCACAATGTATTACAAAGTTTTAAATTCCTTCTACAATGAAGCCCTATAACCCTATAAGAATATCTTGAAGCATAGTGTCATCAAAGTGGAATTTCATATGCATAAAGGACCTTTTTTTAAATTTCTTGAACAAGTTCATCGCCGACTACAGATTGTTGGGCTCTTTTTTCCTCATCGTGCACGTTAGTGCTCCCGCATTTGAACATGTGAGGTCATAGACGTACGATACCTTTACTCATAACGTTTAATATGTAAACATTACATAGTCCGCAATAAATAATCGAAAGTTTTTTCACACACAGAAATCGAAGTACTGCACTCATTTCACATCTGGGGGGAATTTTCTATGGTAGCGTTTATTTTCAGTATTTATATGCAACAAGACCTTCTTCTTCCAAGCCGCACTGTCTACTCGACTATTGCATATAGCACCATAGGACGTGCATCGCTATTCACACCTAATTCTCGCACAGGCACAAATGGAGGTTGATTTCGGAATTGCTCTCTTATCTCATGGAGACTACTAAAGAAAGACAACATATATTCTGAATTTACTATACATAATGCAAAAATAAACCTCAAAATTAAAATTATCTACCCAAAAACCCTGGCTTTCAATTTTGTTTTATAGAATAAAATTATTTGCAAAGCAAATTAAACACTCTCGGTATCTCAATACACAAATTTATGGCCAATGACTGCCATTCATTATAAACTGTTTATTATCCCGAACAATAAAAGAACACTTTCAGAACAAGAAATTGTTTCTAGCTAGTAAAACCTTGCGTGCTGAAGAGTAGTTATTTTTATAAGCGGCCAGAGATTGTTAGATGTTTGCCTATTAGTTCAAACCATGTAGATCTTTTGGAAATTTTTGAAGCCTTATATTATCAGTAATGTTTCTAATACAAGGAATGAACAATTTTTATTGTCCGGAAAGATATTGAGATTGGAAGTTTGTTTTTTTTTTATTAATTTTTTAATGATAAGGGTTAAAATTTATTAAGCCATACATTTTTTAGTAAACTTAGTTTTTTTTTGTATTGAGAAATCAAATTAATTTGGCAATGAGAAATTTTTCAATTGAATAGATTTATGTAATTTGACCACCAGAGTGGTTCGGTGATTGTGGCGCGGGCTGCGATGCGGACAAACCCGGGTTCAATCCCCGGTGCTCTCTGAAGCCTGGCGGGTGGCCTACTCAGTCACTAAAAATAATTGAGTACCTGCGTTCACTCGAACAAGGAGTAATAATGGCAGTTGTCTTAGCGCAGTGTGGCTAGTTCTGTAGATCATGCGCAGTCACATGGCTGGACGTTGCGCACCGTTCAATAGTGCGTTTGAACGGTGCGCGAACCGTCAAAATGAACCTGACGCACTGACAAGTATAATGATTTCTAGGCGGGTGCTACATCGCCCCGCACCAGAGATGGCGCGCGACAACCGGGCACATTGAACGAACATATGAGAGCCTTAGCCTCTCAGTTCGCAAATTGTGCTCCCACGTGGGGTGTAAGAGCCGTACCATTATACAATAATAGAATTTGAATTTTATGTAGTTGTAGGTTTGGGTAGAGTATTTGTAGACAATGTGAGGAAACTGTTGTCTAAAGAATTTTTTTATTATAAGCGAGTGTAGAGAAAGAGGGGATTTGTTTGTTTAATTTTTATAATAAACTTGACGCTGGTGTTGGAATTTCTATAGGTGGAAAAGTAATTCAGTAAGATTGGGCATAAATGCATTCTAAAAATTACTTGTTCAATGAATAACTTTTATCTCAATATCTGTTATGAAGAGATTTGCTTTGACAGATAAAAGTGGGGAGTCCGTAACAGCAGCGTAAAATCTGCTTTGAAGAGTAAAGTAACTAATTAAGCAGATCTTAAATTGATATCAACAATTGCAAAATTTGAGAAATTTAGTAGTACCTCTATCATCCTGGTATATTGGTATCTGGATAGAGCCTCATTCTCATTTATGGCTCCTAGAAACTTTATAAATGGCTAGATTCTGGAAACTGTGCCGGCACAAAGGCTAAACAAAATGAGAGGATATGAGAGGCAACCTTCAAATAATGAATTTAATAATTTCCATAGTAACACTCGGGTTAAACAGCCCCGAGATTACCTACAGAAGGCACCAATAATATCGAATGCGATTTTTTTTTAGGTAGTACTAACGTTCAAAAGAAACGTGTGTTTTGTGACACTTGTTCATTAGTTTTTGAGATATTGAAGTTGAAGTGACGCTACTTCTGTGATTTAGTAAACAATCAAAACGATTTTTGTGTGTTAATAAAACACTGTTATTTAATGAGAAAAAATACCGTTTAAGCTCAGCAATGGCTTGAAAATTGTTACTTAGAAAATTTTCCCTCAAAAACAAACATTTGCTGATGGTATTCTAATTTTAAACGGCCACCGAAGATGCGGAACTCTCGGGACGCTCAAAAGAGGTGACTACAGCATAAAACACCCAAAAATTCTAAAAATTTTCATAGACGATCGTAAAATGAAGTTGCAGGAGATAGCTGACATCATAAAGATATCAAAAGGCAGCGTGTTCAACACCTTGTACGAAATTTGGGCATGAAAAAACTTTTTTTAATGTGGGTTCCGCTTTTGCTCCCGCAACATAAATCCAAGTGCTGTTTGGAGCTTTTTAAGCGTGATACAAAGGATTTTTTGCATCGGTTTGTGACAATGGATGAATCGTGGATCCATCACTATACGCTAGAGTCGAAAGAGCATCTGTTGAGTGGAAAGCTGAGGCAGAAAGCCGTCCAAAGCTTCCGAAGACTCAACAGTCGGTCGGAAAGGTTATGGCGCCAGTTTTCTGGAATTCGCATGGAATATAGATCATTGTCTATCTGAAGAAGGGGCAAATGATTAACAGCGACTGTTACATTGCATTATTGGATCGATTGAGTGACGAAATAAAACGTAAACGATCTCACATGGCGAAGAAAAAAACGCTGTTTCAGCACGACAATGCACCAATTCACAAGTTGATTAAAACCATGGTGAAATTGAACGACTTACGATTCGAATTTCTGCCCCAACCATCATATTTTTCAAATCTTGCACCCAGCGACTATTATCTCCAGGGAAAAAATTTGGCTCAAATGAAGAAGTGATTACCGAAACTAAAGTCTATTTTGAGGCAAAAGATAAATCGTTTTATAAGAAAGGCATAGCAATGTTACAAAAGCGTTAAAATGATTGTATCGCTCTAGAAGGAGAGTATATAGATGAATAAAGTCAAATTTTGCGAAAAAATGTGTTTTTATTGGTTAGTCCCGGAACTTTTTGACCCGAGTGTTAACTTATAGCAACAACATCTGTCTCATGGTAAGCGGTTGTTGTATTAATTGAGAGCAGCACTAGCTACTAATACTGTAACGATGGCGGAGATGAAGATATCGGTACGGCTCATTGACATATTTATTTAGGCGGAGCTAAATTAGCGGAAAGGCTGAAATACTGCGGCATAGAAAACAAGGGGAAACCGCTAAATCAACATCCCAAGAATAACCACCTTGAAAAGTCAAACTGAAGATATGGCCCCGAGTTCCTGGTATTTCTTGAATAGGACAAGGGTGCTAAGAATAACCGGGTGGATACAAAAAAACACAACATTAAAAGGGTAGGGAAGGGAATTCCAGAGTATGTACCAGACAGGAAAGTTAAAAATCATAACTGATGGAATGAAAATAAATTGAAATACTAGGCATTAGCAAATCCAAATTGACAGACACAGGGAAATTGGAGTTAAATGACACCTTTATATATTATTCTGGAAGAAATCGCGTTGTGATGTTGCAAATAAAAGCAAAATCAGTAAACATTAATATCATACAGACATATGCATCAAAAGCAGATAAAAAATAAAAGACATTATAAAGTACTTAAAAAACACGAAATAAATACTAAAATAGGGGAAGGTAGAGTTAGTGATATAGTGAACAATCACGGATTAGGTAATAGAAATGACCGTGAGGAGAGATTAATCCAAATTTGTAGTGAAGAAAATATGATTGTTACAAATATGTCGGTTAAATTACCACTTAGTTGTATATCTAGAGATCTTCCCAAGGTAATGCAAACACAATTGTAAGAAACCACATTGATTTTATAATGATTAATAAATAATTCTAAAATAGTATCAAAAGCGTGAAAACCTACCTCGGTGCTGATACCGACACTGACCACAAGTTATTAGTAGCTAACATAGATGTAAAACTAAAAACAATCAAACGTAAATAAACATCATATACAAGAATTAACTTGCAGTTCTCTTCCATGTTCCCGTGAGATCTTGTAGTGGAGGAATATGCGCTTTAGGTCGCTTGAGACCCTTAGCAGCTTTCCATATTGTATTGTCTTGTGCGGATAACGAGTTCATATATATCTGAAAAGTTTCGTTTCTAATTTTTGCTAACGTTCTTCATAATTTATTATTTAGCTGATTGAATATTCTTCAATCATTTATGTTTTGGCTACGATGCCACTTAGCTCTTGCCTTTCGCTTTTCTTTAACCAACTCCATTATTTCATTGGGAATATTAGGTGAGCTTATCAGTAGGTTTTGTGGTACTGGTGTAGAGTTCCATCCTGCTTCTTGAATGATAGTGATAAAATCTTTTGTGGCATTTTCTAGGTCCTCGTTAGTTTGTAGTCGTACATTTAAATTAATGTTTGCATTCAAGTATTTTTTAAATTCCTCCCAATCGGTTCTGCTATTACAGAACGAGGGTTTTGGTATTCTATATATTACTGTGGCATTGATAGTTGCAATTACTGGAGAATGATCTGATATAATGTCATAATTAGGTGTGACGTCTAAGTAATTTGAGGATAGGCCTTTTATGACATAGAAATCAAGCAGATCGGGGATCTTGTCAGGATCTGTCGGCCAGTAGGTGGGAAAAATAATTATGGTTCATATCATTTATGAGCTTAAGTAGTTCCCTTCCTCTAGTTGTTATTAATCGTGAGCCCCAGTACGTATGTTTAGCGTTGTAGTCGCCACCTATAACAAATCTTTGTCCCATAGATTCAAGAAAGGGTTGCTGCATTTGTTTAGTCATATTGTGCCTTGGAAGACATTTAACGGCATAGCCAATTTGTCTACTTGAATGGATGTAGCTTGCAAAAAATTAGTTTTATACTGTGGAGGTTCATGATGAGCAATAGATGATCTAATTAGCACTGCTGCACAACTATGGGCAGTTTCGTCGGGATGTTCCGTGTGGTATATAGAGTAATAAGGTATTTCGAAATGATTTCTTGCGGTAAAATGGGGGACAGTAACATTATATTTATGTTGTGTAGATTTAAGAATGTTTTTAGTTCTAGCTTTTTTTGTTGTAAACCATTAGCATTCCATAAGACAACTGAGAAAATTATTGTATTACTTTATTAATGACGGTGGTTAGCATATTCATATATTCATATATTTATATATATATCATAGGTATTTTGTTGTAATAATTGATTGAAGAGATTCTTAAACTCATTAAGAAAGTGGTAGAGATTTATGTCTTGAGGATTTGAAGGGTCATTTTTAAGTGCCTGTAAGTAAGCCTGAGTAAGACTTGTAAGTAGGTACTGTGTTGTTTAGAGGAGTTTGAATTTTCTGTTGCGTTGGAAGGAAAGGGAATTTTGAGGATGAGGGTTTTATTAGGGAATGTTTGTTTGGTTGATATTTTCTCTGGAGGTCTTGATATACACTACATCCTTTATAGTTTGTTGAATGCGCTCCACCACATAGTATGCAAGTAGCGGCCGTCTCTAGTCTTCAAATTTTGGTGTCATGTTGCCCTTCGCATTTAACACAGGCATATGGCCTGTTGCAGTATTTTTTTGTGTGGTTATAGTTTTGACACCTAGTGCACTGGACAATGTCATGGGTTGTTCTTGGAGGTTCAAACAGAATATTTTTATTGTGTAAGTACCGCACATTATAGATTTATTTATTATTATCGGCGGGCTCAAGATGTATAGAAAATGTTGTAAGAAGTTCTTTTGTTGTTTTATGTCGTAAATTTATTATATTACGCATCCGGTGTCTCTTTTCCGTTAGAGCTTGTTTGATTTCTTCAAAGGTGTAGAATGATGTGTGTTTCAGTACTACTCGGTAAGGTCGATCTTGCTTCATTTGGTATGTATGATGTATGATAATATATATGTCTAATAAATTTTTGATATACATCGGGATCTTTTGTGTTAACCTTAACAACATTATTTAATAAACATTTTGTTGTATACTGCTCTTCTTCGGCGGTTTCTAAAAATTCCTGTCATTTTTTGATAGTTGATGACACCGCGAACAAAAATAGGAGGCGGTTTGGGTTTGGTTTCGTCATTTTCATGTGATAACGTTGAGAAGCGATTGGATAGTGTTGGGGTTGATTTATTATTGCTAATTGGTTTTTCTACTCGTCTTCTTTTGTTGCTTTTAACAAGTTGCCAGCTGTTGGTAGGATTATTTTCGACTTCCTCATTATCGTTTTTGGAATCGTCTACCGATATTTGTTCTATTGGATTTTCTTGTTGAAACATGTATAGTTGTGGTCAGTTAACTGATTAGGGGGAAAATATTGAGCATTTAATGTTTGGTGCGGGATAGACTCAGTGAGGGCTTGTTAATTAAATGGATACTGGGAGTGTGTTAAGAAGGGAATTTCTTGCTGAAAAGCATGTGTTCCATTTGTTTGGAATTGATTATTATACTGATATATTTGTTGGACATTGTTAGAGCCGCTGCCGGTTGGCAGTATGTTTTTGTTTAAGCTGCTTATGCAGCGTAGATATTGTGATTACAGAAGAGTATGAATCAATTATTGTTCACTTAAGGTAATAAATTGTTAAATAAATACATACGCCTGACTGCGGCTCGGCGCGGCGATATCGCAGGTAAAATTGGCCCACACACGTCCACTCTGCTTCAATGTACGGACCGGAATTTTCGATATAATTTTTTTTGTAACTCCAATATTTGTACAATCTGCCAATTAATATTAGGCTATAAGTATTCTATAGGACTAAATATAGGTAAATGAGTACAATAAGACATGTGGGGTAGAATTCCAGCGAAAACTGCCCTTACAATGTTTTAATATAATATTCATGAGAATCAGGAGTACAATGTTGTGAAAGATTAATATACAATGACAGTTAGAATCTAGTAGGTAGATCAGATGGTTTAAAACGATTGAGTCTTTTGGGTTCGTTGTTATATTCCATAAGGTGCTGCACAGAAGGGTTGGGATGAGCGAACAGTCTGTCTTTATATCTCTCACTGAGCTTTTTAATTTCACTTTTCACTGTGGGAATTTGTAGATCACTTAAAATCACATTATTGGGGACGTACCATGGCGCGTTAATGATCATTCTGAGTACCTTGCTTTGGAAGCGATTAGCATAGCTAAGTTGGAGGCAGCTGCAGTATCCTGCAAGGAGATCCCATAGGTCCAAATGGATTTGAGAACTATTTTGTACATTAATAGTTTATTTTCTAATGATAACTTGGATTTTCTGCCGATAAGCCAGTATAACTTTTAGAATTGAAGTCCGAGTTGCTTGCGTTTGGTGAATATATGATTTCTCCAGGGTCAGTCTCCTATCTAAATGCAGCCCCAAATATTGAACTGTCTCTGTATGTGGTAGTTGATGACCATTGAAAGTTACTGGAGAACAGTTATCTTTTCTCATAGTGAATGTGATGTGTTGTGACTTAGATTCATTTACTTTGATTCGCCATTTACTAGCCCACAATTGAATTTTGTTCAGGTGAGCCTGAAGGTATCTTGAAGCAGCTTGTGGGTTGATAAAAATGTGGAACGCTTCACGATTTTGCGTGTCATTCTTGCGCAGGGGCCATGCTAATATTCTCTGTATCGTTCCAATTTAGTATATGTACCGCCGAAGCGAGTACTCGATATAATTTGGAATAGATACATTGTTTCCTTTTTTTTACTTTAACTGAAGTTATAACTGTAGTTTTATTTTTCCAGGCAAGTTGTCCGTTTTACCCCAGAACTGCGATAGTCTATGCCACTTGTAAAAAGAATTGTGGAGAAATTGCTATATTACCTCGAAATTGCAAGTGTTCTAATAGTAAAACTAGATGTAAACCGTAAATGCCTTTTGATTTGGTAACGCGTATGTTTTAGACTCATTGCTAAAATGATACACAGCAGCAATAGACTATTTTCCAAAAAAATAAAATGTTCTTTTCGAAATAACAGCTTTTAAAAATACATATGTAATTAAATAAATTGGCATAAATTAATCAGAAAAAAGTTAGTATTAAATTTACCTTTATAATTAGAATTTTGTTAGTAGGATAAAAGTATGTATTATTGGTTGCAGCTGTTGGCCTATCTTCTTATCAACACTGTAATTTTTTCCTCTTATAAGAAGTATAACTCTTCATCCGATTACGCCACTTTGGATGGCAAACCGCTTTTTAATTTTCTTTTAAAAGTGATAATTCTTTCAGAAAAACGCTAAAATGCGTGTTTTATTTTTTAAAATCTATCTAATGCAAGAATTGTACTTTTAAGCGGAATGGTTTATTGCATCTTAGTTGGCTTCGTCGCCAGGACAAACCAAAGAGGTCAATTGTCGTCCTTTTCCTTGAGCTGCCTACATTGTGCTACCTCATAGGTGCTTTCATTATTTCTCGACCTACCCGACTTTTGCTTTTTATACCGTTTCTTCACATTTTTTACGATATTTCTATAACGTCTTCTTAATCTCAAAGTGTTCTTCTAACGTCCCAGCGCTGACTTAAGAGTTTCGATATTTAACTTCTCAATATTCATAACCGCGATTTGGATTTTTCTGTGCCCAATAAGCCTTTAGCATTGGGTTTAGTGCATTGTTTTTGCTTATTGTAGTTTTGCCTAATAGCCGGCATCATTTTCATCCCGGGTCAAGCTTCTACTCATGTTGTAGTTCTTATAACCACCGATCGTCAAATACGCATATAAAATTTTTCTTTTCCTGCAAACGCTTTTTATACAACTTCATTTGGAAGGTATCTGGTACTACTTTTAACTATTCTAATTTTTCCTTCAAATTAATTTTCCATGTTCTTCAGTATTCTTTTTCATCTATTTCCGAAAACATCTGACGTATTCTTTTTTTTTAATTTTCGGTCTGAAATGTTCTCCCGCGTTCATCATTACTTCTGAATAGTCCTTCTCTCGTGTTTTTAAATTTTTTTTTTATTTTTATAATTATTTTCTCAGTATTATTTTAAATGTCCAGAGTAATCTGTTCGTCTTTAATTATTTGTTTAGCATTTTAAAATATTTTTAAATCTTTTCTCTAGTGTTTTTACTTTGTTATTTTAGTGTACCCTCAATAATCTTATAATATAATAGCACGATTGGCAGGCTAACCGACTAAAAGGGCTGCAATTTATAATGAGAATTACAGTAATACAATAAGTATTATTTTTGTAAAATATTTACTTTCAATTAAATAACGGAAAGGGGAAAGTAGCATAGGGATGTACGATAAATTAAGGCTTTTGAAATGCTTCTTTGGGATGTTAATGCGTTCAAAAACTCGAATCTGACGTCTCCAATTCTTAAAATACATGACGTCAATGCATTGCAGCGGCAACGTACTATCGGGTGTGAATTTGTTTTCATACGAGTTATTGCAAAAGCAAATTTCTTTATGCAGCATAGCTTCGTAATTAATCTATTTATATATTTATTTTATTTATAATATAATGGGACTTCTAATGGGGTAGTGAAGCGCAATACATAGCCTAGCCTACTCAAATGTCAACCTCACCTTCGAGTCGGTGAAGTCTGTTCAAAACAAACGAGGCTCTGACGACCGAACATGGGCGGAATAACCCTAAATCGACGATATAGGAAATGATATCCTCAGTAACTTCAACTTTAGAAGTTGTGGCGCTAGGTGTAAGCAGCCTAACACACGTAAAACAAAAAAAGGGCTCAGACGAAAGCAGAATGAAAAGGAAACTTAAAGTAAAATTTCCCGGTGGCAATCCACACCTCCAGTGGAGGGAGCCCCATCGGTTACGGGGGCAGTTCTGCGTCAACGTTATTGAACCCAAATCTTAACCTCAACCGAAACGGAAAGAAGAAGAAACGAGAGATCACAGTAGGAACATGGAACGTACAGGGATGGAACAATAAAGATCTGGAAGTCATAGAAGAATTTAAGAAAATGAAAATAGATATACTAATCACCAGCAAAACAAAGAAGAAGGAAACGGAACGGAAATTATCCAAGACGTTTTTCATTGCTGGAGTGGAGTCAACAAAGAAAAACGAGCTCAAGCTGGAGTAGGAATGATAATAAGAAAGAAACTGGCAGAGAGAATCAAATCCTGGGAACCAACAAGCGAAAGAATCATCAAAGTACAAATAGAAATATATGGAAAAGAGATAGCAATTCTCGGCGTATATGGACCAACTGACGATAGCACTCAAAATGAAAAAAGGACTTTATGGAAACGCTAGGAGGAAATCCAGAAAATAAGAGACTCCCAAGAAATTATAGTAGCAGGTGACCTTAATGGTAGAACAGGCAAGGAAGCTAACAACAAGACAATAGGACCATTCGGAGAGGAAGTTACAAATGATAATGGAGAGAGAATTATAGAATTATGTGAAATAAATAACCTCCGAATAACGCATGGGTTTCAACGGCATAAAATGATCCACAAATATACTTGGGAACGGATGACAAGAAATCTGAAATCAATTATCGATTACATCATAATAAGAATCAACACCAAAATAAAAATAAAAGATGTACGAGTTAAAAGAGGGGCGGAATGTGGCACAGACCACAAATTATTAATCGCAAAGATGGAATTCCCTTGGTATAGGAAAACAACAATAACCTACAAACAAACACAGGAAAAATAGAGGATCAGCACTACCAAGTCGACCAGCTACAAGACGAAAAAATAAGAGAACTCTACCAAAGAAAATTGGATCAGAAACTAAATGAATTCACATTTGATAATATAACAGACATGTACGAACATATAAAAACTAGTATAAAAGAAACAGCTCGGGAGGTACTGGGAGTCAGAATAAAAAAGAACAATAATCACAAGATAATCCTTGGTGAAAATACGCTAAAAAGTATCCAGGAAAAGAAAGAACAATATAATAGGTGGCTAAGCACCAAAACGCAAGAAGATCAACAAAAGTACAAAGAAAAGAACAAAGAGGTAAAACGATTAGTAACAAGAGAAAAGAATGATCAGTGGAAAACCATGTGCACAAACATTGACCAATACATAGGGGGAACAAAGAGTTCAGAAGCATGGCGAATACTAAAAACGTTAAGAACAAATTCAAAAGAAAAGGCATACATACCGTTCATACAACAAGAAAAATGGGAGCAATACTACCAGGACTGCTAACAGAAAATAGAGAAGAGTTTAAAGGACAAACGATAGAAAATAAACAAAATGACCAAATAGAACACGAAGTAGAAATAACAATTGGAGAAGTCAAAAGGCCACACAATCATTAAAAATAGAAAATCAGGAGGACCGGGAGGAATAGTACCCGAAATGGTAAAGTATGGAACCCTGAAATTACTACGCATGATGCAACATATGTTTCGTAAAGCACTAAATGGGGATGTACTACCGAATGAATGGACAAAAGCGTATATAACGTCGATATTTAAAAAAGGTAATCGCAGAATATGTGACAACTATAGAGGCATTAGTGTGATCTCTCTAATGGGAAGAATTTATGCAAAAATAGTAAAAACAAAATAGAAGACAATATTCATGGAAAAATAGGAGAAGACCAAACAGGATTCACAGCCGGAAAATCCTGTATAGACAACATATATACTATCCAACAACTTATAGCGAAGAAAGAGCGAAAACAGGGACATTCACTTGGCCTTCATAGACCTCAGAAAAGCGTACGACTCGGTTCCCAGAAAAAACTGTGGGAAGCGATGAGTAATATAGGATCAACAAAAGTCTAATCAGGGCAATACAGCAACTTTATGGAAACAACCAAGTGGCAGTGAAAGTGGGCAGACGATCAGTAATTACTTTAAGACAACAGAAGGGCTCTACAAGGATGCTGCACATCTCCAACCCTATTCAAGATATTCTTAGAAGATACCTTAAAGAATTGGAAAAGGAAATGTGAGGGAATGGGGATACCAGTGCGCAATGAACATCTTTATACACTAAGCTACGCAGATGATCAAGTGATAATAGCCCAAGATGAAGAGGACCTGAGTTATATGCTACGAAAACTAAAAGACGAGTACACTAAGGCCGGTATGGAAATAAACTTCGACAAGACAGAATATTTAGCGATTACAGAAGAAGAGGTAAAAACTTAGAAATAGACGACAATGTAGAAATAAGAGGGAAAAATAAGTTCAAATACCTAGGCTTTACTATATCAAAAATACATCTACAGAAGAAGAAATAAAGAACAGGTTAGGACAAACTAGAATAAGTATCAGACAACTACATCCCATTCTATGGAACACACACATTACAAAAATACAAAACACAGAATATATAACACAATTATCAGAAGTATTATGACATATGGGGCAGAAAACTGGATAATTAATAAGAAAAATAGAGGAAAATAAAAGCCACAGAAATGGAATTTTGGAGAAGGTGCTGCCAGGTGACACGACTAGACAGAATTAGAAATACAGAAATAGAGAGGAGAACGAATGTAGAAAAAGACACACTGACTTACATCGAGGAAAAGAAATTAATATGGTACGGCCATGTTAGAAGGACGGACAATAATCGATGGATAAAGAAAATAACAGAGTGGAGTCCTCCAGGAAAACGAAAGAGAGAAGACCCCGAAGAACTTTCAGAGATGAGGTGGACGAAGCCATGGAAAGAAGAGGGCTAGCAGACGGAGATTGGGAAGACAAGAAGGAGTGGAAGAAACGGTTGAGTGAAGGAAGACAGCGTCAGCTGTGAAGATCCTTTTGTATATATATATATATATATATATATATATATATATATATATATATATATATATATATATAATATAATGGCAGTTTGATTATATTTTCATATGTAAATGCACAGCAGAGCACAGCATCTAATGTGGCTTGTATGTAACTGCCAGTAAGCAGATTCCTGTATATTTCATTTCCATTTTATAACGTAATAAAAGAGTGCAGGTTTACGACAAGGGGAATCTATTTCTTGTAATTACCCATTTAAAATTTTTGAATTATTATTTTGTATTGATTTGCAATTTATGTAATTACCCTTTTTGTTCTTCTCTTGTGTTTCTGGATTTTTTTCTAATATTCTAATTTTTTCTGAATTCTCTACGCGCTGTTTTAAATAGACAGTGTCTGAGTTCTTATCTTTGTTGATTAGGACTTGCCAATTTTTTTCCTATTGCACAGTTTCCTTTCTTATCGTCTCTAAATCTTGGTCTTCTAATTTGTTTGTGTGCTCTGTTACTTTCAGTTTGTACGACTCGGTTTGATTCCGGCATGGTAATTTATTTTAAAATTTGCTATGCATCTTACATATGACCCCAGATGTAGGAAACTGTAAGACTGCTTATTTATTTATTTTTTTATTTAATATAATGCTACAATCTAGTCTTAGACTAATAAGTAACTTATTTCTAATCCTACTTTACTAAAAAAATCTTAGTTACTAAGAGTCACCCATTGCTGTCTTCTTAGCCAAGTCTAACTTCTAAAACACTTTTTTCACGCGCTTAACACAATTCTCTGCTTTAACACTAACAATTTACTGCACTACACTAACTCATGGGGTTTAGTCCTCTTGAGTCTTCTTAGCTGATTTGCATTATCTAGTAACTGGATGGCCTCGATGTTTCCATGTTGTAGAAGTCGTTCTTCATGGCTTCTTGCATATTTTTGGATCTCTTTTTCCACATATTCTACACCAAGGTCCTTATGGAGATCTTCATTCCTAATATACCAAAGCTCATTAACTATATTTCTTAAAATCTTGTTTTGGAACGTTTGTATAGTCTTGATATTTGTTTTTGCGGTACAACCCCAAAGCTGTGAGCCATATGTCCACACGGGTTTTAAGATTTGCTTATACAACAGTAGTTTATTGTGTATTGACAGAGCTGAGTTTCTTCCCAGAAGCCAGTACATTTTTTTATATTTGATGTTTAGCTCTTCTTTTTTTTTCTTCACATGCGCTTTCCAGCGAAGTTTTGTATCTAACGTGAAACCGAGGTACTTTGCTGTATTAGCATACAGAGCCGTTTGTCCATTTATATTTATTGGTACGTGTTCTATTCTTTTATTTGTAAAATCTGTGTGCACTGATTTACCTTCGTTAAGTTTGATTTTCCACTTCTTGGTCTATTTCTGGAACTTATTGATGGCATTTTGAAGTTTGTTGGTTGTTTCTGTGTTATTTTCTCCCACTGTTAGGATGGGAGTATCATCCGCAAAAGTTGCCACAGTGTCATTTTCTGATTCCGGGATATCACTCGTGTATAGAAGGTAGATACGGGCCCAGAACTGCCTGGTACTCCAGCTTTAATTTCTTTGAGTTCAGAATAGTCGTCCTCTTGCTTGATTCTATAGAATCTATTTGTTAGATAGGATTTTAATATATCCGAATATTGTTCAGGTAGGATAGATTTAAATTTCCACTGCAAGCCTTCGTGCCACACCTTATCAAAGGCTTGCGTGACATCCAAGAAGACTGCAGAGCATAATTTTTTTCTCCTAGTGCTTTTTCTATGATATTAGTAATTCTATGGACCTGGTCCACCGTTGAATGCCCACATCTGAACCCAAACTGGTGGTCTAGGATCAGTTTCCTTCTCTTTATAATCAGCTGCATTCTCCTGAGTAGCAATTTCTCGAATAATTTAGATATGATCGGTAATAATGATATCGGTCTATAGGAGGAAGCTATATGTGGAGGCTTACTTGGTTTTGGTACCATAACTATTTCCGCTACCTTCCACAATGAGGGTACATATTTGAGTCTAATTGCTGCATTAATTAGGTGGGCCAACTTTACGATCGCTTTTCTTGGTAATTTCCTCAGGATTTCGCCTGTGATTAAGTCGTATCCTGGGGCCTTGTTAGGGTTTATGTTGTTTTTAATTTGTTTAATAAATTCTCCTGTCGTCACCGGTGTTATATTTTCTTCGTCCAATAGGATAGTTTCTTTCATTACTTCTTCTTCTTGCAGGTCGTAGGGTTGGAAAATGCTCTCCAGATGAGCAGCAAAACATTCCGCTTTTTGCTCGTTGCTTCTAGCCCAACTTCCATCTTCTTTTCTGATGGGTGGTATCTGCGCAATAGGTCTTTAATTTATCTTGTCAGTTGTTGTGTTAGATTATGTAATATAGTTTTGTCTTGTCGGGTTCTGGTTTGAAACCACTTTCGTCTTGCTTTTCTTTTTTCACTTACTAGTTTCTTGATTTCTTAGTCGTCTTTTAATATCTGGGGTGCACTCCCAAGCGCTTGTCTGGATATCTTTATTGAATTTTTCTAATTCATCATCCAATTCTTCTTCATTTCTAAGGGGCACGTCTAATTTTATTTTGTTGTCAAGTATTTGCTTAAAGCTTGTCCAATCTGTGTATTTATTAATTAATGTAGGATTATTTACTTTCTGTATTATATTTTCACTCAAAGTAAAGTTATATCTGAATGATCAGATAATAAGTCGTGACATTCATCTATCTACATATGTTTGACTATGAAGAAGTCAATCAGGTCAGGTCAGGTCCGAGGGCCAGTATGTCGACTTTCCCGTAGATATAAATATGCCTCCATATTCTCTGGTTGCTTTTAGCAGTTCCCTACCCTTGATGGTAATTGTTCTGGACCCCCAATGCGTGTGTTTCGCATTATATTTATTATTTGACAATTATTTTACAATCTACCAACACTAGCTATTTTACGATGAATTAGCAGTAGTAAAACAAGGCACTATTACCAATTATTTACTTTTGCTGGATGATCTGTTGTCTACTATTTCCCTTTTACATATTTAGTTGTAAAAGCTTTGCATGGGCACGGGAGCAAATTACTGGAATCTTTCTTTGCGATGTGCCTAGAACTCCTTAAATGTCTATACGCTGTCCGCAGCTTTTACAGAGGAGGCTATTTTAGTGTTAGTATTTTTTTGTTATTAGCCAGAGTTGTTTGATTCTATATTTTTTACTGGTTTTTATCTGGTTTTTGTTTATGGCTATGTATCTTATATTTTACTTTAAAAAATTATTTTGCCTTTTACCCAAATTCTATTTTTTCTTGTTATTATGTTTATTGCATTTATAAAATGCAAACTATATTTGTACATTGACTTTCATAACTTCTTCTCCGGTTTTGCAACAATTTACTTTGCTGTTAAATACTAATTTTATTGTTGTTATATATTTTATTTTAATTTAGTTTGAAACTTATAACTTTCCTGGCTTGCTGGTAGCAAGGCGCTTAGGTTTTCTGGCTAGGCAAACTGTGGTTTTGTTGTTTACATCCAAATCCATCTACTATTCTCCACTGATTTTATATTAGGACTGGTATCTCTATAATGTTGATTACTAACATAACTACCTCATCATATAGACCTTAATGTCAACACTAATCAGCGTAATAAAAGTTATGGTTCTTACCAACTACAAACGTTATAACTAGAGAGCAGATTTTATAAAATGCCAAAATGCATATATATACGCATTTAAAACCTTTAAAATATGCAACAAATATGCATTATTTATTTAAAATATGCAAAATGCATCCCGCATGGCAAAAAAACTATTTTTAAAATTTTAATGTCATTAAAATTTAAATATAAGAATAAAACATGGGGCCGGCGAAGAGATTGCTCTGTAAGCAATCCCAGAACGAACTTAAAAACCTTTCGATTTCGATTTCGAATTTCGGGAAAATTCGAAATCGAATATCTGAAAATTATTCGACATAGAATTTTTCTTCATTTTCGAATTCAGCGTAAAATTTCCTATAAGAATCATTTAAAATCGTAATGTCGAAAATTTTCCGAAATTGAGTCGAATATCTCGAAAACTATTCGACATGACGAGTTCATTATTGAAATCAGCGTAAAATTTTCTTGAATTACTCATAAAATCGCAATGTCGAAATTTCGAAATTGAAGTCGAATATCTCGAACTATTCGATAGAACTTTTGATTTCATTTTGAAATCAGCGTAAAATTTCCTAGTAAAATCCATTTAAAATTTTAAAAATCCATAATTTTGTGACAGCGACAGAACCGACAGACATATAAATTCAGTAACGAACAGTTTCCATATCCTATGCTATTATAAGTATACCGGTCCAGCTCAGTCCCTGCGCTCTCGTCCCGGAACTTTATTTTAAAGGACGAGGCGCGTTCCAACACTCAGCTGATTAAAATAAACAGTACAAGACAATAATTGACTCGTACTTAACCTACGTTACTGAAGGTAACCGTGCGAGCTCAGGCGCACGGCCTTCCCCATTATCGCCTGCGTGCTCTTTCCTAGCGGCCAAGCGCTCCCCCCTGTCCTCCGCAGTCGGACCGGTAGCTCTCCGAGCGCGCTGTGATTGGCCCGTTTAATTAATTTTTAATCGGCTATAACTTATTTATTTGATCTCGGATCAAAAAATTTCATTGTAATTTTTTGTTCGTATCGGTTTGATCTATCCGGTAATATAAATTTCCCGAAACATTTTATGAACACCCGGTATATTAAAAATCCTGAGCTTCAATTTTTTTCGAGTTTCTATTTTACCAACTTTTATTTTAAATTCATGTTGATCTCATGATAACAAATCATGTTTATTCTCATAAATTTTTTGTACCTTCAACCGTTTAGATTCGCGACCGCTTTGCGACCGATTTTGCGACCTTTAGACCAAACGACTCGGCTGATTTTTTTTTCGCACTGCGTCCCCTACCTATAAGTAACTTGCATACCGAATTTCAAGTCTCTAGCTCTTATGGTTCTCGAGATATCCTGTTTACTGACAGACCGACAGACAGACAGACAGACAAACAGATACACATACACACACGCCCCCCCCCCCCCACACACACGAACCAATGGCCCAAACCAACTTTTTTGGTGTCCTGAGGCTATATTTCGTCCAGAAATGTGAAAAATGGTGATATGCTTTTACATACAATTAAAAAATATATACGGAAAAAAACAATAGTTACTTAAGTACATTTTAACTCGACAAAAAAGATTAATAATAAGAAATAATGGCTAATGAAGTAGTATTTATTCTGAAATAAATACAATTATACACAATAATAATATTTTACTTTTGTTCATTGACATTTGTAACACAATTTATAATTAAATGTTTTTCCATATTTTCGGGCAGGAAATTTTGACGTCTGTCTGATAATATGTATTTGTAAGAAGAGAAACGCCTTTCGACATCTACTGATGCTATAGGTGCATTTTTTTAAAGCTGTTATTATAGATAAATCTAAATTTACTTCACAATCTTCGGAATTTTCACTTTATATTAGAATTTTATTAACTTTAGTCAACAGCTGATATCCACTATACTTTTGTAATACTTCTTTTAATTTATTTAAAATAGTTTTACCCGAATTCCCTGGAACATCAAAAATCAACTGTTCAAATTTATTAATTAGTGCTACAGATTTGTTAAGAGGTGATGATTCCGTTTCCAATTGAGAAATTATTGTGCTTACAAAATAATAATGGACTTTTATAAAAGCTAACTGATTGCGTAGTTCTTTTTTCTTTAAATCAAATGGAGCTTTCTCAATATAATTATTTGTTATCTGAAAACATTAAAATTAATTCCTTCATGTGTTCAAAATGTTCTGCATAAAAGAGCTGCATTTAACTAAGTGCCCCAACGTGTAATTATAGGTTCCGGCGGTAAAGAAATGTTAGGAAGTTTCTCTATACAACTGTATTCGTAAAAGAGCTTTTAGAAACACTTTTTTCACACTACTTATTAAGGTATTTACTAGCGAAAATTCATTGCGGATTATTTCGGCTACTCTGTTTAAACCGTGAGCTAGACACGTAACATGAATTACATTTTCTAATAATACTTTTAATTGTGCACCAGATTTTATCATATACGGTGCGGCATCGGAGAGCATCAAAACAATTTTCTCTGTTGAAACAATATCCTGAATAAAAAACTGCATTAGCACTTCATTTACAAAACGGACTATTGTTACATGATTGGTTTTATCAAGCACTTTGGAAGCAATTAAATAAGATTTACTAGGATGTTTTTCACTTAAGTTTTCATCAAATTTTCAATATAGAGCTCACAACAATCCGTGGTTTCATCCACTATGAAATAAAGATATTTATTTTTAATAATTTCTTTATATGCCTTATGGTTACAAGATAGACGTCATTGATATACCTTTGCCTAAGTGTGCTTTCATCTGGCACCTGTTTATTACTAATTTGTTCCAAAAACGACCAAAAAATAGAGTTCTGAAGTTTTTTTTAGCGAGATATTAGCTTTAACAAGAGCACTGCAGAACGCAAAATTGAATTCTTCTTGATCATTTTTTTAGATGTTTTCTCAAACAACGTATCTCTGAGAAGTGCCTGAGAGAGTTTTGTTTTCTTCATTTTTGCTAATTTTCCTTTATTTAGAGCCGTTTCAATGTGCTGCGTAACTTGAGGATTTCGTTCACATGTAATCTAAAAAATAGATTTAAAAATACTTCATTACAAGTTTAAATAATATCAAATAGATATCGTATTACATTCAAGAGTACATTTCTTGTCTTATTTTGCAAACGTTAATAAACAACATAATTAAATTGTTTAATTACAAACAATAGAATATATGAATTAAAAATAAGTAATGTAACTTACAATTTTTTCGCATGTTCATACGGAGTTCAACACCGGAACTAAATGTTCATTTTTGGCATGTTTTAGAACGAAACTAAATCACAAAATTCTGCAGATCTGCTTTAGTTCAAAATTTTCGAACGAATGAACTAATGTTAATGTTTAAATTTTGTGCAATGGAAGGAAAATAGAGGTACCCATAAATAACAGGAAATTATCGTTTAGTTTCTTGGAAACATTTTTCGGCACATTTTTATGACCATTTCATGGTTAAGCGACAAGACGATCGGTTTATTGTAGGTAGGTTGTAAAATAACATTATATTATTGTTTCCGGTTGTCCCTTTCTACAAATGTGGTATTTATAGTACCAAACTGTCCTGCCAAAGAATGTATTAAAAGAAAAATTTGATGCTGTGCCAATACCGGCAAACGAGCAAAAAATGTAATACTTACATAATATGCAAAGATATGAATTATAAGTCCAAATATGCATCAAACATCAAAATATGCGTTATACCTTCCAACATACAAAATATGCAAAAATTAATTAACGCTAAATAATCACATTTAGTGTAATTTGTCTAATTTGTCTAAAAAAATAAAGAATATGCATTTTGCATAAAATCTTCTCTCTAGTTATAACTAAAACGTAAAGTCCACTTTTAAATGATCTAAGTTTATTAGCACACTTTTGTGTTCCAGCTTTATATTGGAGTATTACGGAAATTATTTATGTTTAAGAAGTACCTACCTCATTGCCTTTATTTAGTTAACATATTTCTGTTCTCCTATCTATGGCCAATCTGAAAAATTTGTTCTTAGCAGAAGATTTTGTATCGCGCTTTACTCCTCTAAATTTAAACTTCATAACATTGTTTTGCGGTCCAGACGGATCTGAGTTTAATAGACTTAAATGCTAGATGGGTGGCCTATTCAGTCTCTAAAATTAATTAAGTACTTATGTTCACTTGGAACAAGGGGTAATAATGAGCCGAGACCTTTAACTTCTTAGTTCGTAGGCTTTGCTCCCACGTGGGGCAAATACAGCATCTGATTTTACGTATTGCCAGCTTTTTTTTATTAGGAGTTTATTTAGCAATCAGAATAATACAAAATTCTATGAGCTAAAGTACTGACAGCTACTAGATGTACTAGTATTAAGAACATGATCGGGGGGATATCCACTGATACCACCTGTTAAAACTTAAATAATTAAGATATACAATAACTTAAATTAGTTCATCTGTTACAACTTAATTATAACTAATACACATTAACTTAAAATAGTTCACTTGGCCACAGTTTTTGTCTTTTGTTGAGAACTGGTTCGAGAAGTTGTTTCATTAGCGGATTAGGATGGTTGTCTAAAACGGCTTGATGCTTGATGGCTTTTTTACGGATTTCTTCATGTACTGTTGGAACATGAAGATCGGTATGCAGTGTATGGTTCGTTACGTATCAGGGAGCGTCTGCAATTTGTCGAAGTATCTTGGATTGACCCCTTTGAATGATTTCTATGTTTAATTTGGAGGCACACTCCCAGAGTTCTAGTCCGTATGCCCATATTGGTTTGATGACTGCTTTATATATCAGGATGTTATTTTCCACGGATATACGTGATTTCCTTACTATCAGCCACTGTAGTTCTCTTGTCTTGATATCTGCTTGTTTTGTCTTATTTGTAATATGATGTTTCCAATTTAGTTTGGTGTCTAAATGCAGTCCTAAATATCGTACCGATTGTGTTTGTGGTATGCTCACATTGTTTATTGTGACTGCGGAGCATGTTTCTTTGCGTAGTGTAAAAGTAACATGCGCAGATTTGTTCTCGTTCACTTTTATTTTCCATTTATCCAGCCATTGTTGAAGGTTATTTAACTAGTTTTGGGTAATGTTTGAGGCTGCTTGAGGATCTTCATGGCAAGAAATAATAGCTGCATCATCGGCAAAAGTCCCTATTGTTGCATTTTGTGCTATCGGTAGATCGGATGTGTACAAGACATATAGTAGCGGTCCAAGGACACTGCCTTGAGGCACTCCTGAGTTGATTGGAAAGTAGGCAGACTTTTCTTCATTTACCTTAGTTTGAAATGTTCTCTCGTTCAAATATGATTTTAGGAAGTTGAAGTAGGCTGTAGGAAAACTACATTTGATTTTGTGAAGCAGTCCGGGGTGCCCGACTTTGTCAAAAGCCTGGCTGATGTCAAAGAAAACTCGACTACAGTATTGTTTCTTTTCGAATGCTTTGTTTATGGTTTGTAAAATTCGGTGAACTTGTTGTACAGTCGAGTGTTTCTGACGAAATCCGAACTGATGCTCCGGTATCCAGGTATCTAAGGGCAGATCTTCGTGTAATCTGCGAAGCACTAGTCTTTCAAGTAGTTTTGATATTACTGGTAGTAGACTGATAGGTGTGTAAGAGAAAACATCAGTTGGATCTTTCCCTGGTTTACCTATCATTATAGCTTTTTTAAGACATTTTGGCCAATATCTAAGACGTAGAATAGCATTATAAATTTGGGTTAGCGTGATTATTCCTTTTTCAGGTAATTCTTTCAACATTGTAGCCATAACAAGATCGATTCCTTGTGATTTTTTTTGGGTTTAGAAATTTAAATTCTTCTGCAATTTCTTTTGATGACAGTTGTTTGATAGGCGTGTGTATTGCAGGTGGGGTAGAAAGACTTTGTTCTATTTCTTGATCTGCTACATTATCTATCGGTTGGAATACGGAAACCAAATGTTCTGCAAATAGGTTGGCTTTCTTAGCATCACTTTTTGCCCATGGTTCATTGATGCTTTTTCTAATTGGTGGACTGGATTCCAAATGGAATTATCTGTTCTGCTTAGTTTAGATATATATTGTTCGAAATCGTGGTTTCGTACTTCTTTTAGCTTGCTCTTTAATCTTTCACTTAATCGGTTATAAACCTGTCTGTCGGCAGGAGTGTAGGTACGTTGCCATCTTGATCTGGCACGTCTTTTACAGCTACGGCCTTTTTATTTCTAAGGGTATGTCCCGCATCATTTTCCTTGGGTGAAGTATAAGTGAAGATTGTTGCGCAGCTTGTTGTAGTTCACTTAGAAATACTTCTGTAGCTTTTTCTAATTCATCAGCTTTCTTCGACCGAATTTTTAGGTTTATGCTATCATTTAATATAATCCGGAATGTCTCCCGGTTTGTTTGATGATTGTGTAATCTACCCGGGGGTTTCTTGTATATTACAGATGTTCCGATAGTTGCTATAATAGGAGAATGGTCGCAGCTAGGTATAATGTTAGTGTATATTGAGTTAATTCCATTTATAACGTAAAAGTCTACCAATCGGCCAATAAGTAGGTGTGCCAGTTGATAGAAAAGAGTATCTGTGATCTTCTATTGTTTTTAACAGTTCTCTGTCTTTGGTTATTATTAGGCGCGAGCCCCACCTTGTGTGTTTGCTATTGTAATGTTCACGACTAGAAATTTATTACCTAATGTTTGGAAATATTCTTCGAAATCATTATTTTTGATATTGTGACGAGGTGGGCAATAGACAGCTGCTACTGTAAGTTCATATGGTAGTGTTGATACTTTTATTGCAGTTGATTGTAAGAGATTTTTTTGATATTTCGGTAGTACGTAATGGTGGATTGTATTTTTGCCGTACCATCAGGATGATTAGTATTATATGTTACATAATTTGGTCTTTTGAAATATGTTCGATCTGTAAAGTGCGTTTCTGACTAGTAGAACATCTATGATTGTTTGTCAAGATTTCTTCTTCTTTATGCTGTTCAAGACCGTTGGCGTTCCACAGTGCAATTCGTAAGAACTTGGCCATAATCAAAGTTTACTAATTAACGTTGTTAACATGTTAAGTACCATGCTGTTTTGTTGTATTAATTGGTTGAACATGGTTTTAAATTCATTAAGAAATTGCGATAATATGTTATTTTATAGTTCTGATGTATTATCATCGTTTGGTTGATTATTTTTGATTACACTGCTGTAAGTTCTATTTTGTTTTTGTAAATTGTCTTGATAAAAGTTCGGTCTAATGTTAAGATTATTTGTAGTTGGTGATTTTATAGCACTGACCTTTTTTTAAGTCTGATTCCCCTGGATTAGCTTGTGGTAATATTCACATCCTTTATAATTGGCCGGATGGTCTCCTCCGCATAATGCACAAATGGCTGGCGTGTCTCTAGATTTCTTACAGCTTCCAGTACTGTGAGATCCTCCTCATTTTACACAGACGTAAGGTCTATTACAATAAGTTTTGGAATGCCCGTATAGTTGGCACCTTTTACACTGCACGATATCATTTTTGGACTTGTGGGATGGTTCAATTGTAACATTTATGTTTTGTAGATTTACTATTTTATATACATCTTTATTATTGTTAGCTGGCTCGAGGTCAACGAAAAAGAGATTTAGCGGCTCCTTTGTTGTTCTTTGTCTAGCATTAATGATGTTTCTCACCTTGTGCCCTAGTTTCGTTATTTCTTCTGCTATTTCAGCAGTTGGGATAGAGTTGTGTAGATGTTTAATAACCACTCTGTAGGCTCGATCCTCTTTCAGTTGCTAACTGTGGTGAATGATATTTTCTTCTTTTAAATATTTGATTAATTTACGGTAATTTTCTATAATTAAACAATTTATCTTGATGGTATTATTTGCTAAGCTCTTCGTGATGTACTGTTCGTACTCTAGGCAGTTTCTTGTTTGTTTTATCACTTTTGGATAGCCGGTGGACTTAAAACTGTTCAAATTAGTTAAAGATTGTAAATGGTCAGCTGTCGAAAACATTACAAATCGTAGATGTAGAGGAGAAGAGGGTATTATGGAATATCATTTATATTTCTAAAAGTAACTTTACTTGTTTTTGAATAAAATCCTCTAAATCATCATGAGTGTATACTCTAACTATTTGTAATGAACTGTCACTTGTAAAAAAATGCTATTTATTTTGTTGTTATAAAAAAAAATTTAAAAAGGTTACAAATGGAAGTTAATATAAAATAATCGGGTAATATGGAATAGGTGGTTTAAACCATTGAAAAACTTATTAGACGTTATAAAACATAGTTACTTTTAACTATAAAAACCATATTTTTAAGATTATGAGCAAGTCATTTCTGCTTGGAGTCTTTTTACAAAGGTATATCAAAAAGTATATAATATAATTTTTTTCTGCTCCGGTAGAATCAAGGTGAGCCCACAGAGAACAGCTGAAGTATTTAATTCAAATTTCCCCTCGTTGATCTTCGGAGAATTTTCCGTTACAGCATCTTTGTTTTCCGGTTCTTTAGTTGATGGCATGAAGTCTATTACAAATGATAGATACATTAGAATAGAACAATTCATCACTGCTAACACTGGAGTCATCTCTAGTAGGTTTAGGTCTAGAAGGTCGGTTTAAGTTTAATTTCTTAACAGGGAGTCTTTGAATGTTTAGTTTCTTTTGTTGTTTTGAAGCTTATGGTTACTTCTTTTTGTTCTTTTCTTTCAGTTCATTTTCTAACACTATTTTATATGGAGAGTAGGTTATTATAGAAAAAGATTTTTTATTTGGACTTCTGCTTTTTTGGAGGTAGTGGTGATATCTCTGTGGGTAGGACAAAATTTGTTGACTTAGACGTATCAGGGACAACCACATCAGGACTCTTGGTAGAACAGAGTTGTCGTAAATCAGAGCTTATGGACGAACATGGAAGAGGATCATTTGTTGGTCTCATAGTCTGAGGCCTAGGAACAGTGAGTGTAGAAGCAATAAAATCTTCACTGCTAAAAACATTGACAGGATAAATACCAGTCACTTTGCAGCCGTTTACTGCTATGTCCCCACGTTGTACTTTAAGGTAGGCCCTGCCAAACAGTTACATCATATCAAAAATACTCAAGGGGCTTGAGCTATGCTTTAAAAAAGATCTCACTTCCTTACTACATTTATTATTTTATCCAAGGGTTGGATTTTATGCGAACAGTGGGAAGGTAAACATAAAATCTTAACCTAACTTTCCCTTGCTAAATCAATTAAGTCAATGTTATGCTTGTGGGTTGTGTGCCCGTCAAAGAGAAGCAGGAGAGGTGACAGCTAAGGGTTTTGTTACAGCAATGAAATGTTTAAAACATTTAGTAAAAATGTTTGTTTGTGTCTAATCAGACGGGTGGCTCGATACGATAGTCCCTGGCGGAGCACTAAGAAGTTGTTCATTTATGTTCTTCCTCGGGAATATCACAAGAGACGGGACAAAATCACTTCTTGCACTCATACAGGTGATGGTAACGAGAGAACCCCTTTCAGCTGAAGTAAGGAACTCAATTTGTCCCTTTTTTTAGGCCTACTACACGAGAAACTTTACTTTGAACCACAGACAAGCCAGTTTCGTCTACATTAAATATCCTGATAGGAGCATAGTTATGTTTTTTGAAAACAACATCGATCATTTGTCTACTTCTTCTTTATTAAATGCCCTGGCTCTTCCAAAATACGTTTACGAACAGAAAATTTTGGATTTCATTTCATAAAAGCGTAGAACCAGTTGACAGCACTTTCGTCATTAAATGGATGGGGTATGTTATTGCAAACCGTAACTAAATATTTTCTTAGCTCGTCTTCTAGGTCTTTAGGAAAAACTGGCGTACGGCCAAGAGTAGCTGAGACTTCTACCTTTTTTCATTTTTCTTCTTTTTGTTGACAAGGCGGAAGAGAGATGCTCTGATAACCTAGAATTCTTTGGACGTCTTAAGGTACCCCATCTTCTTTACGCGAACAGCTTCTATAGTTTTAGCCATCTGCGTCTAACACCAAAGCTTTCGCTTCTATTCCTCATCTTCCTTCTTTCGAGGCATATTTGAAAAAAAAACACAAACTGTTTAAAACTCTTGCAACTAGGGGATTAAGTTTAAATAGACAAAACACATCGAAAACAAATGATTTGTAGGTCTAGACTATAGACTAATTTCCAAATAACGAAAAAATTATGTTTTGTTTCCATTCCAATGGATTTAGCTTTTAAAAAATGTACTTTGGTTTTAAATTAGTTTATATTACTATTTATATAATTAATAATTATTGTTTAGCTATCAATATTACGGTATACTTAAAACTCATTTTTTAACTTAATTTTATTCAGTTATTTTGTCGGATTATATGGAAAACATAGCTAAAAAACGACCACAGTATAACAAACTACATTTTTATCGTACATTATGCTTAACATCAATATCATATGTGTACTAGTAGGTTAAAATGTTTGAAAATTTACCCTCAAAAGCTCTTGAAAATCACAAAACACACTTTGTTCTGTAGCGAGTGGTACGACAACAAGCAGTGAACTCTCACTGCACTGCATCATGGGAGTCTTTCTTGAGTAGTTCATGGCATTCCCACGTGATAGAAGCACCGAAACCTCGGTATTATGTATTTCCCAACTATTCCATAATACCCTCCTCTCCTCTATATATTCAGCGGCAAGATATTTTTTGATTTCTCATAATTTGCAAGGCATTGTACAAAGTGTGTTCATGTTCTAAGGTTTCTAATTTTTTTTTAAAGTATTTATCTAAGAAAGCTGAAACTTCTTTTACTTCTCAACGTAATCTTCGCCTAGACGTACACATTTTTCACAACGTCGTCGCCATGATTCTATGGCGCTCACGGAGAGTGTTTTTGATGGTCGGAAATTTATGACGGCATTATGCGTCAATATGTCCTGAGACATTGTCACCCGCGCAGCTTTGTGTTAGCATTCGTGGGACCCACATTAATTTTTTTTTGCATTTTCAGGTTATTATGCAAAATTGACTTCATAGATTCTACGGAAATGGCAGGTTTAGAGGCGATATCACGCACACCTAATCGACGGTCTTTTATAACAACCTGCTCCACTAGCGCAGTCATGGTTTCAGTTTGGCTGTCAATTCTAGGCCTTCTTTAACTTTTCGCATCCACTAACGCAAATTTTTAACATCCATAACGCCTTCATCGCATGTCTCACTTAATTAACGATGAATGTCGATGGGTGTTTTACCACGCAAGAGAAACAAACTGATGATTACACGTTGTTCTTGAACACTAAACGTCGCCATTTTAAGTATACAGAACAACACTCACTGCAATGGCAAATTTAGAAATATTTTTTGCGTCCTTTAAAATTAACCGATCCTTTCTACTTACTCTGACTGTTGAGAAAAAATTTGTAGACTTTAGAACTTTAACGAACCTTGTAACTGAAAGTGTCAATCAATTAATAGTTTTTTGTTATTCATACTTTAATTATCAATCACAGTAAACAATTAATTCTGTAAGCTAATTTACTAATAATAGACTAAAGTTACAATGGTATTTTAGTCTAGGAAATAACGTGATGAGGGCTCTTTCATTGAAGAGACCTCCTGCACTTCACTTAAAGTTGACTGATAATTTTCTTTTTAGTTTTCTGTCTGGCTGATCCAGAAATTGTTGTAAGAAAGGATTCAGATGTCCTTCTAGTCTTTTGTGTTTTTCACACCGCTTTTCTATTACTTTTTAAATGAATGTTATACTATGATCGTTATGAAGTTTGTAGTTTAACACATATCTCTGACTGCCTTTAGGATTTGATTGAGCTTTTGGCGGATAGCAATGCTCGACTTACTAGCGCATCCCAAAATTCGATTGTTTAGTATACGGTTTTGCTATTATATATAATGTTTTGCTATTTTAATTTTAATAGAATTTCTACATTATATTTATTGGTTGTCCCTTAGGTATAGTAGAACAGGAATAAAATTTCTGAATTTTCTATATCATAAATTGGTCTAACATCTGCAATCAGTTTGTCACACTATACTGTATAGGCAAATGTTGTTACTGCTTTTGTCGCTTACATTTCATATTACTTTAAAATATATATATATACTCAGTAAATAAAGACAGTGTCTGCAGTTGTAGTAATGTTTTTATTGAAAAATAAAATGCTAAAAAAGTCTATTACATAACCGGTTAAAACACATCTAATCGGAGTATTATTGAATGGTTTAGGGTTTAGGTAATACTCATTACTTTATTTGCACATATGCCTTTAGAAGGCCAAGAATCAATAGACAGGTAACTTATTACCACAATATATCACTATATTATAGCAATCATCGACAAAATTCAAAGTACTAAAATAATACATCATGTTTGTTCTACATAGAAAACGTGGCTCTCAGCAAATTTAATAATAACCGCAGTCTAACATGTATCTAAATATAACATTCTTTACTTTCGTAATGCTCCAAACTACATCAAACGATAAAAACTAATCGCTGGATGGCTGCTCACAGCAGCCACAGTTAATAAATATCTCTGACTTCTAAGTCGATCACCTCGTAGGAACATGAGAAATATGGCGTTAGACTTGATTAACTGAGGATGAACGGATTGCTGAATATCCAGATCTTAAAGCGCTTACTTCAACATTAGCACGGGGTCGGGTTAAAGGTCTAGTTAATGACTAGGTGGAAAATACCATCTCAAAGATGCTCATTAGGCGATTGCAGCCTGCTCGAAGGCATGTCCAACGACCTAACTGTAATCACTAACTCAAAGCTCACTAGAAACTAAGTATAAGTACTTATGTACACTATTTACACTTGAAAATTACGTCAACGGTATACAACAACAAATTCTAAATAGCTATTTTAACAATTATGATCTTAAAAAGATGCTCAGAGAAAAACGTTCGCCTACATGCGGTGCTGCTAGAAAGAACGTGCCATAGTAAAACCTGTCTTGTAAAAACTTTTATATCCAGAGAGCGCTACGTTAAAATCGAGAGAGGTTCGTATAAAAGCTTCGTTCAGGGGCCATCGCCGACGCAACGAATGTAAGATAAAGCTATCTATTTTTTGTTGTCAATATACGGCCGAATTGACTCAACCATCTAAACACCTAAACTTTATTATGAAAATGTAACAACGAATATTATTGTATACGATAAATCATGTGTTGAGCATCTCTTTAATAATCGTCCATCACTTCCATCCGGAAGGCCTTCCCTAAGCGGCTGGTGTTGACGTGCGAACCCTCGTCGCTGTCGCTGTCCACGTCGTGGTAAGCCGGCAGGTGGTCCGCATCATCGTCATCCATCTGTGAACACAGAACACGTTCATACGCATATCATAATCTTTGTGTATAATCTTTGCATGCAATATCAGTATACAAATGCCTTTATATTGCATACATTCCTCCATCACATATAGAGTAGTACACATATTATCGATCCCTCCATAGAAAAAAAAAAAAACTAGGGGGCATGCGTGTCCAAATATTTATATATTATACAAAAAACCTGCCTTGACTTTGCTAGATATATCAATCTGCAAAACATGCAAAAACGAGATACAGACAAGTCACAAGCATTTTGATACAAATCAGTAGGTATAACCATATTGAAAGTGTTTAATAACACATAACTATAAAGTTTATATCCAATTAATATACAATTTTTCCTTCTAAGCTTTATTTAAAAAAATAATCATATTATAATGTTAAAAGTTATAGCCAATATATAATAGAAGGACAATGATTTTGAAACGAAGAATGCCCTAACACAAACATAAGAATCTGTTGTTTGGGGTCGATTTTATGCTTTTAATTGTGTACAATTTCAAACAATCAACAGGAAAGTTAAACAATATCGTTAGCTGATATTCTAATACTTTCTAAGCAGTTGTTATATATAGATGCATACGAAACAAGCTTTTATTATTTATCCCATTATAAGCTTCAATTTATTATTGCGTCTGAAATAGTTAGAACGACCTGTTAACATAAATATTTATGGCAGCTACTTTGCTTTGTTGATTAACTCCTAGTACACATCACTTTGCAGAACTATAAACATAAATTATACTATAGACCCAACAGTAATAAACCTCATTTACCAAAATTACAAAACTGTATAATCATATTAAAATAGACTCGAAGAAAATCTGACGACTGCAGCTAAAAACTGCCACGATAGTAAGGTGTATTGTACTTAAAAAATTATAGATTTAAATAAATAGAATTAATAGAAGGTACATAAATATGTACAATTCTTGTATTTTGATACATAAAAAAAAGGTGAGCGCTGTGGTCGAATGAATCAGACGTCTGCTTTTCAAGTAGTAAGACTAGGTTCGATCCCCATGCAGCCGTTGGCCTATTATCAGCTAGTTATAAAATTTTCGAACAGGAAAGTGCTCTAAAAATAGAGATAAAGAACTAAAATAACCTGCTAGCGACTAAAGTATCAGGATTAGAAAAGAATGGAAATTTAAAAAGAAATTTTAGGATGTACTTTGAGTATTAACTAATATTTACACGCTAAATAAAAATTTATAGAACAGATCGTTAAATAATAAATAATCCATTGGTCATAGGTCATAAATAAAAAATAACGTAATAAAGAAAAGTATGGAAAAGGTGACTCAAACCGAGGGAGCATCGGTAAAAGTGAATAATTTTGCACAACTAAAGAGTATAATAAAAAATGAATAAAAAAGTATATATTACAAATCGTATAGAAGATAAAGATTAACAAAAGTTCATAGAAAACAATTAATACTGCATGTATCTTAAATGCAAAATAAAAATTTAAATCAGACGGATATAATGTAAGGAATAAGTAGTAAGAAAAAACTGAAATCAGTGAGCTTAAGAAGTAAAAGTTATACAATTGATAGTTGTTAAAATTAGAGCCACAGTAGGAGATTACTATAGGAATGTAAATAAATTTTAATTCGAAAGTGTCCAATAAAAGAAACAAACTAAACGGAACTCTCACTATTCCTTAATAAATTACTTACTCTTAGTCTATTTGCTTCGTTTTTAATTGTTGCACTAGGTATGTGATATTTAAAGTAAGAGTTAATTGTAAATGTTATACTCAGATGTTAATGTATTAATGTTCTCCTATTTATTAATAATTTAATTGTTTTATGAACGTAAAAAACGTGGTAGCAAAGTGAAAACATTATAGAATACAGAACAATTACAAAAAACTGGAAAATATTAGTAATTGCCAGAAAAATAAAGTAAACACAACTATAAATTTAAATAAAAAGAAATAAATCATGACTTACAGATCATACGTAAATACAAAGTTTTGTTGTTAAACAACGAACATTAACACCGAATCTTATAATAGGATAACTGGTTTTCATACACTGTGTGCATCAGCGTGAGTGCAAATTGACCGACGACAATTTTATTCATGCATTTCATTCAATAAACAACCAGATAGTGTGACATTTTTTTACACATACAAGGGTGGTAAAAAGCTTGCAGTTATTACACATCAGGCAAGAGCGTTAGTTGTTACGCAGCGTGCAGTTTCGGACGACGCCCAGTTACTTACAATTACACTTCAAAGTCTCCGATAGTGAATTTATTTTTGAGAGTATTAGTAGCAGTGAGATCAGGACCGTCCGGACTTGTTATTTGCTCCTGGTTAATGAAATTAGGCTTGGTTAGTACTTAGCAGCTAGCGCCACGCAAGCGTGTCTGTGGTTTCGCGCTGCAGACGTTCACAACGAACAGTTTGAAAGTCATGTTAGTCAGAGACACGTTTGCATAATTAAGTTTGTTTGGTAGTACTAAGCAAATAAGAGACGTGAACACAACACAACACAGATCTATTTGTTAAAACTATTGTTACAAAAACAGTTTTATTATGGTTTATTATCTACATGTATAAGTTGCCACAAGGGGCCACACCAATACTTACATCGACATCAGTCATCATTTCTTTGGTAGACACGGTAGTATCGATACGTCTGATAGAGCCTTCGTGTATGTTAATATCCAGCTTCAAACACTGGTAGCGACGTAACAAGAATACCATCGGAATGGGAAGTATGCCTGCCAAGACCATCATGGCGGCTATAGCCAGAGCCCATCCTGGAAAGTCGGTGGGAACTGTTCGACCCTAAAACAGCAACGTTCAGCGCAGAGAGAGACGGTGAAAGTAAATGTACCTTTGAAGCGCTCCATGCGGCGTATTGCGGATGCTCTATAAACATGAAAACGATCGACGAGACCAAAATAATCAGCATGATAGCAGGCGCCAGGATTCTCCACGCCAGTTGCCAAAACAAACCCGGCTTGTACCCGGTCATCTCGTAGATGTCCTTGGTGAACTTGTCGCAGCCGTAGACGTAGGAGACCGCTATCATCTCCGTGAGGGCGACGACGACCAGCCCCACAGTTCCGGCGAACGAGTCGAACATTTTCAGCCAATACTCCCCGGCCCCTGTGGTGAAAATCATACCGACCACGAAGCAAATGATGCATACGGAGCCTGTCGGAGGGATGTTGCGTCATTTTAAAATAAAGGAAGACCTAGAGGGGCAATTTACCCGTTATGTACGGTTTCCTAATGCGCTTGAAGATTTCTATATCAAACACCGTACAGAGCATTCCCTCTAGAATGCCAATTTGCGAACCCAATCCTAAAGAGAGCAACATCAAGAAGAATATAACGGCCCAGAAGGGCGCCCACGGCAACTCGACGATGGCCTGAGTGAAGACGACGAAAGCTAAACCAGTTCCTTCAGCAGCCTGAAAACTCAAGAATTATTTACTCTAATTATACAAAAGCATCGCATACATTTTCTAACTGGTCGGAGAGGGAGCAGTTCTGCAGACCCATATTTTCAAATTGCTTCCATGTCAGGTTCCCTCGCACTTCGTCGTAAACTTCATCGGTGACGTTGGTGCCCAGAATGTGAGCGGCTATCATCTTCTCTTTGTTGCTGAAAAACACGCAGTTCGGTCACGTTCGGCGATGTTTCGTTGAGTGATAGTTACCTGGAAATGCATTTAGCAACATTTGTCACAGCCTTGAAGCCAAGAATGGTAAAGATCACTGCGCTAGCGTAAATGGCAGTGAAGGCGTTACATACAGAAACTAAAATCACGTCTCTAACACAGTTATTCTTGGGTGGATTATAGGACCCGAACGCGATTAGAGAACCAAAGGCCAGCCCAAAAGAATAAAACACTTGCGTAGCTGCGTCAAGCCATACCCTAGGGTCCAACAGCTTTTCCAACTGAAATAAAAGTCAGCGGTGTATAAGGGTGCAACCAGAAAGCTTGTGCTATCGCAGAGTATTGAAAAGTCGAAGAGGGGATAAAGAAAAGGTACATACCTTAGGAGTATACATATGAGTTAGACCAGCGCCTGCGCCTTCTAACGTTAATCCTTTTATAAAAAATATAGTCAACACGATATATGGGAATAAAGATGTGAAATACACAACCTAAAAAGAAAGACATTAAATATACGGTGTAAAAGTTGTGTTTGTATTTTTGCTATAATTGACTATCAAAATAAAATTGCTTTTAAAGATTTACACTGTTTTCCTGTCTACTTTTTGCTTTTTATTTCCAGTTTGCGACGTTTATGTTACTAAAATTTCTTTAACTTCATAAATTTTATATTTTTGTTAGTTTGTTGTTTAATAGTGGTATTTCATTAATTTCCTATTTTTTGCTTTTCCAAAACAAAATCAATTCTCTTAGACTTTAATTTACTTAAATTTTGTTTTCTCTCTTCTACTTTTTTTTCTAATTCCCTACAGTTTTATTTGTTTCATTCATCATTAATACTGAAGCATTGAACTGGTTCTATTTTCTATTTTACTTTTGTTTTTGATTTTGTTAATTCTGTTGAATTTCAAATTATTGGATAATTTGTACTTGTTTTATTTTTAAAATTTAATATGGCGGTTGATTTTTAACTGTTTGATATTTGTTTGCTGCTTTCTTAGTTTTTTAAAGGCACTTTTATTATTGAACTTCTTGTTTTATTATTTTTATGTGTTCCATTGGATATGGAGGTTGTTATTTACTGTTTTTCTATGTTTGTTATTTTAATTTTTTTATTCATTAATGTTTTTCTTTTATGTATTATTTTTTTATCTATTTCTTACAATTACTTTCTCTTTATCGTTATATATTTTCATCTAATTTAAATAATGCATTTTGCCGAGTGCTTTTTATAAATTCTATTTTTATAAGTAACGCTATATAGCTTTCTCTTTGAAGGTGTAGCCCTGCTTTTTCCTTCTACTTGATTTATATTTTACAATCACAAGAATTTTGTTTTTTTTTCTATTTTTTTCCTTCTAATTATGTTTCCTCTAATGGTTGTAATAATACAAATGTACGTTTGCGTTTGTACATAGTCTTATATTATGTATTAGCATAAGTTCTTTTTGAGAAATGTGATTTTTTTATTACTGTCACTGTTTGCTATTATATTTCATTTAGTTCTACATTTTACTGAAAAAATTATTTAGGTGGCAAGATAAAGGCCTTAATTTTATTTATGGTTCTGTAGAGATGAAGAGAAAAGCAGTATATATTTTTAAAAAATAAAACTATAAGCAGTGTTGAATTAGGTTAGAGCTTAAATGACTTCCAATAACTGTGCAATTCTAAGAAAAAAGCATATTTTTCTATTACGTTTATTTCCTAAATTTCTCTTAAATCTTTTCTTTTTTATCAAATCTTGGTTGAAATGGTTGTTTATAATTTTTTATCAACGAACTTAAAAAGTTCGTTACTGAATTCTATATGTCTGTCGCTGTCACAAAATTATGGATTTTTTAAAATTTTAAAATGGATTCTTATAGGAAATTTTACGCTGATTTTAAAATCAAAATCAAAAAGTTTCTATCTCGAATAGTTTTCGAGATAATGGACTTCAAATTTCGGGTAAATTTCGACATTGCGATTTTATGAGTAATTCTTAAAGAAAATTTTACGCTGATTTCAATAACGAAATCGAAAAAATTCTATGTCAAATAGTTTTCGAGATATTCGACTTCGAATTTCGGGAAAATTTTCGACATTACGATTTTAAATGTGATTCTTATAGGAAATTTTACGCTGAATTCGAAAATGAAGAAAAACTTCTATGTCGAATAATTTTCCAGATATTCGATTTCGAATTTTCCCGAAATTCGAAATCGAAATCGAAAGGTTTTTTTAAGTTCGTTCTGGGATTGCTTACAGAGCAATCTCTTCGCCGGCCCCATGTTTTTTCTTATGTATAAGATCATTCTCTTTTTACTTTAGCCTTTTTTCTATTTCGATTTCTTTTTTCTACACGTCATTTTTCATTTTTGAAATTATCTTCCGCTTGATTGGTATATTTTGCGTTTCCAACTTAATTTAATTATTTCTAATACTTTGTTGTGGTGCCTTAGGCTGATTATATAACTTTCTGTAGTGTGGACTACAGGGCATCTGATTCATCAGTTTTTTTTTGAATTTTTAATATTAAAAGTTTTCATATTTTAATTTTTCGTTTGATTCATCATATACACTAAAGTACTCAATCATCTATGATGTTTAAGATCATTATATGTGCACATTTTAATAATTAAAATTGATCTTAATTTAGTTTAATATCGATTTTTGATAACTTTTTTCTGTTCCAATAACATGATTTAGAAATTACGGATACTTTCTTTTATTTACTAAATCTGTATTTAGTTTAAAAAATAAGTAATATTTTCATACCTTTCCTGAGCTTTGAATGCCCTTCATCACAATAAAGAACACAGTAACCCATGCTAGTAACAAGCACAACACTATCCACCACTTGGGCATGCCAGGCTCCGTAATCAGTGGCGCTGCATCCAGGGTGGTTCGATACCAGAAGTACTCGGTTTCCGAAGACAACTCGCACTCAGCCACCAGAGTGTTATTGACTACAGGACAACTAGCCCACGGCAATGGATTCTAAAACATGAAACGCATTATAATGCAAACATTGCGGGGAGGGAAAGCAAATACCTGAAAACTGTTAAACAGGTAGTAGAAGCACCAGGTAATAATAACGTTGTAGTAAAGCGCAACAAAGAAGGTGACTATACAGGACGATATTCCAATGCCCCCCAGCCAGGGATGGATCGTGTTCCAGACGCCCAGAGAGCCCAGCCTCATCTTCTGCCCGATGCCCAGCTCTATCAGGAACAGCGGGACGCCCTCTAGGATCAGCATTATGAAGAAGGGTATCAAAAACGCACCTGCGAATAACAGGCCGTGATTTAATGCCTTAAGGCACTTTCAACAAATTTATAGCTTTAAATTGCGCGAATCCTGCTTATTGTACTACATTGCGGTTGTCGCCTAATAAGCTTTGAGTTTGTTTGCTAAAGTTTGATGTTCTTCAGTCATCTGTAAGCTCAAACCATATAGCTGGAGATAACCGTAACTAGGCTTGTCAAAAGTTTTCACTAAACTGAAAGCGGATATGCCATGCAGTTTGCTCCAACTTCAAATTTACACAGTCTTCCTTGTTAGCATTCTACCAATAACGTCAGACGGTATATAAATAGCTATGAAAGCATATTAGATGGCACAGAATTTCGAATTCTTTTAATGTTTACACCCTATGTTGTTTCTAATTTATGGACAGGATTTAAAAGAGTAATCTTTTAAAATTACAATAAACAAAAAGCGCATAAAAATGATAAATATTAAACACTTTAGTGTTACATTTAATCACGCATTCAAAAGCAAATTTTGAATATTAAAAGCGGCACAAGTTTAAAGAGAAATGCGATGACATAATAACGTACCCTGAAAGTATCAATTTGCATCTAGATATGGATAAACCCGGCATAGTATAATATAAAAAGTCTATACCAATACGTCGGTTGGTTCGTTGTTTTGTTGTGGTAAACTCTCTCTTTAGGTATTCTCATAAAAAATAGTCAAGCGTCCATGCTGACGTGTGATGTGCGGATTGTCGGATATATCCAATAAAAATTTTGTTTTCTTCCACTTCATTTAAAAAGTGGTTAAAGATTTCTATATATGTAGCTCTGTAATAATGGTATTGGAGTGGGTAGGGCTTCCCACAGTAAACGTTAATCTTCTTTATGGATTTGGACTTTCACTTGCCCAAATACGGAAATGTTGAGAATTGTTACACCAACGTGCAGTTTAGAATGTCAAAGTTTTTTTAAAGTAATTCCTAAAATCTGCTTAAATAGATATTTAGCAGCATAACCGTAATTAAGACATTTTTCAGAGAAAGTGTTATTTAGCAGAAATTTTGGTCGCCATGCTCATCCGATCTGGCGCCCCTTGGTTTTTTTTTTATGAAAATAGCTATAAGCGAAAGTCCTTTACAATAAATCATAAAATATAGACGCCTTAAAAGCAAATACTAGAGGAAATTCAGACAGTGACAGCAGAGGCACTGGCAAAAACTTTTCAAAATTTGATTCGTCTGTGTAGACCTGTATAGTAGCCTTTTTCAGAATAATTTCTCATAAAATGGGCCAAGTCCATTTCAAATTGCGTTGTAGCTAACGAGTTTGTCAGTTAATGGGATATTCTTTATTTTTTGCGTGAAATATTACATACTTTATATATTTATAAAGTTCGCCAATTTTTAACCTTACTCAAATATATAAATACCTCATAACTACGAAGTACAGAAAATTTCATTATAATAAAAATTTGGGGATGTTTTTCAAAATTTCATTACATACATACATACACACACATTTGAGAGCAAAACAATCGACTCAGTAGCTTGTTCGACTTTGAGAAAATGTGTATTTACTCCGATAGCATTCCAAGTAAAATTCAGTGTATTGTTTGAAAGCTTAGAAACTGTGGTTTCAAATGATACCATTTTGATTGGAATCGGACCTGTTCTGACAAAGTTATGGGTTTAAGAATATGTGTAACATAAAAAAGTTAAACAAGCAAAAATTTGCTTTACAAGTAAAGCAGAGCGGACCCTATGCATGAAACTAAACTATAGGGTTTAACCAAATGACAGTGAATTATATTCAAATGAAAGTGAATAGCGGCAAAAATTTAGCAGCCGGAACCGCAAACTTTGCGGCCGCTTCCGGTCCAACCAGTCTCGAGATTTTCCGATCAGACTGATGTTTGGCGTCTGGACTTCACTTATGGTCCTTGGATGGACGACAGATATGACAAAAGTAGAGCTGGTTTTCAGCTTGGAAGCTAGGTCTGCTAAAAAGGAAAGGTGATTATAAAAGGGGAGGAAATGAAATCCTTAGTTGAAATTAATTGATGATTTTTTAAATACATTGTGTTGCCATTTTTACTTCTAAATGCAGTGTAATCGTTTCCTATGCTGTCTTGAGCGATTGCTTCCCACTCTTCAATTAATGACGCTCTAAGTTCCATCATGCTTTTGTTGCAAGATTTCTTGCACAGACTCATTCCAAATACCGTCAATTGAATTCAAGTTTGAGCTACACGGAGGCCAGTCCATTTTCGGTATACCGACTTTAGTCAAATAGAGGAGCTATTACTTGACTAACGTCGGTGCGGTATCGCGCATTGTTGTGCGTTAGCACAAAGTCCTCATCAAAAAAATCCTCAAACGGAACATGTTCATTTTGAATGTCCTTGATGTAGTGGTCCGCTGTTAAACCTCCTCCGCGTCCTCTACTAGGCATAAAAACCAACTCAGTTTTAGCTACCTCCATATGCGACAGTTTCTTGAATAGAGCAATGAGCAAGACGCTCCACTGGCCTTCTATAGACCCGATGTCTTCTGTCGTTGCCATGTAGCTACATCCTAGACTTGTCGGTGAATGTCTGACTCCAATGGCCGAGGTCCCAATCGAGATATTCGCGAGCAAATTCCAGTCGCTTTTGCCTTCTCACTGTGTAAGCGTCGCCGATCACACCTTTGAACATACTCAGTTCTTGCTTGAAGTAAACGCCTGTCATTTATCGATTTCTCAGATAGTGGGTCGAGAAATCGATCGTCTCTCCACGTTGTTACCTGCCTTTATGGCGGTGGACGTAGCCACTGATTTCTCAGTACCAACATCACACTCTCGACACAGCTGATGAACTCAGATTTAGTCGCTTCGCCACGGCCCTCTGACTGAGGCCCTCTCTCAACAATGCAACTGCCTGCGCTGCTTCGACGGCTGCGGTATCTATTTGCTTGCAAAACATTCTAGCACTTATGTCACTTACTTACGCCAACTTTGGATAAGTGATTGAGATGGATTACCGGTGTACACGCGTACTGTAAGACGAATCACAGCGTCGCGCACGTGCGTTCCAATTAGCAAAATTCGTAAAATTCTATTTGTGATGCATATTTTTTTGAATGCGTCATTCGATTAATCCAATAGCAACATTTTTTTAAAACTTAATAATAAAGATACTCCTTGCACGTTGATTTTTTTATTTTCATTTTCCTTAGACTGAAACAGGAAACTAAATTGCGCGTACAGCTAGTAAGTCAATTGTTTTGGTCTCAAGTGTGTGTATGTACTGTTTACAATTGTAAAATGTGTTTTTGTTTATAACATTTGTACAATTTGTTGCTAATGAGCGTATCTCTTGCATTAACCATTTTATGAAAACCACTATTTGTACATACAAGTTTATCGATTGCATTGTACTAATTATCGTCGATGTCAATAATCAAGCTTTATCTGCAGATTTAGTAAAGTTTTGGATTAAGAAATCCTAAGTAACTACTACGAATACAACATTTTCTAACCACTAGACAACTAGCAGAAGTCAATCAAAAGAGCGCACCTGGGCAGCAAATTTGCGCCACTCACGTTGATCAGCAAATAAGCAGGCAACAATATTTCACTTATCTCAAAACCAACTAATGCTTATAAACTTCAAATGCTCCGCATCCTGAGAAATAAAGATCTTTAATATGAATATTGTTCAGAAATTGCAGAAAATTTTGCAAATTTTAACAGTGTTCCATTAGGTAACAAATACAATTTTATTTGTATAGTATTGGTCTTTAAACATGTCTTAAGAAGAATATCAGAAATCGTTATGTAGTCCGAAAGTGGTTATAGTGTCATTGAATTGTGTATACTATTTTGAAGATAGAAACGGTCAAACGATTACCGTTCATTTTACGCGACACAGGCAAATGCCAAACGATTTTTGTTATCACAGCTGGAAATTTTTAATCATTATAACAATAACTTTTGGTTTCAGAAGAATGGGGTGACCTCTTACATTACCAATCAGTCAGCGGAAATCATCAGAGTCATTTTAGTCAGAAAATTGATGTCAAAGAGCAAAGACATAAATTAGCCGCCTAGGAGCTAAGATTTAACTCTTATAGATTTTCCTATAAAATACGTTAATTCAAATATTGGTCAATGGTCTAGACACTTGGAACACACTGATAAAAAGAATTTGCTATAAAATGCTGAACATTACTAGATTATACCCTAGAACGATAGAGAATTTTTTGTTTAGGGTGAATGGAAAGGGGAGGCAATTGGATGACGTGATCTTCTCTTTATACCACTGATAATATAAACCAAAACCTTTTCTACGCACAGTAAAATAAACAATAAGGAGCACGGGTTTTAAGGATTGTAGAGACCTCTGAAACGGATTTTTAGTATCTAGCACCACCGCTTTTTTAGTCAGTATTACGATGGCGGAGCAAGAAGCATCCTTATCAAGTTTTTCACAATAGAAGATGCAAAATCGGCTTTAATTTTAAAAAGACTGAAATTACAGTTCTGGAACAATACGCTTAAGAAAGCTCAAGTGTTCACGTGGGATAAACAATTTTTGGGAGGACGAGAAGCAGTTGATAAAAACCATCAACGTCACTCAAAGATTAACGAGTCCAAGTAGAATAGTCACCTTGTTCGGAGCCTACTCGAGGAAGACGGCGGATTACCGGTTGCCGAAAAAGCTTCTATTTGGATAAACAAACTCGCATATCGTTGAAAAAAATGTCAATATTTAATCCCAGACAATCACGATTACGTTCATTTCTATACAGCTGTTCAAATTTGACAAAAATATATATAGCTGTCAAAATTGGAAAAATGGAGAATTTGTTCTGGATTACAATAGAACCTTCTTAATAGAGTATCGATTTATCGAACTACAATTATCTTTTGCCACTAAAAAAAGTACTTGAATGACCGAATTTGACGACGAAGTTGCTGTCGAAACGTTGGTGCGCGATAAGCTGATGTCAGAACCACTTTCATACTGAAAGCTGGGTCAAAAAGCTACTTATCCGTTATGAAAATGTGATGTTAAGTCAGAAAATAATGCAAGAAAAAAACTTTTAATAACTTTGCATTTCATTTATTTACGTATAATAAAAATATTAATGGAATGAATGTACACAATAATTAGTAGTTAGAATTTTTTCTACAGTATTATAGAATAAACCTTTGTTGGCTTAACTGTAGGGAATTGCAATCAACGTTGCTATTTGGTTTCATCTTGTTGTAAAGAAATAAATTTTTTTAAGTAATATTTATCCAAACATTTCATCATTCATCTAGACTGACGGCCAACATAAAAAGACTTTAACTAGGCCTCACCTTTAGAAAATACGAGGTGCATTCAAGTTATAACACCTCCGATTTTTTTTCTCGGGGCTGGGAACAGATTGAAACATGCGGTTTATTTCAAAATACGCGCGCACTCTTTGTGAATGCGTGACAGAGACGGCAGCACCACTCGACACACAAGACTCTAGCGGCAGCGAAAGTGAAGATAATTTTTTGATACTTAAAATGGCGACGTTTTCATTACAAGAACAGCGTGTAATCATTCGTTTTCTCCATTTGCATGGCGTGACACCGATTGAAATTCATCACCAGTTGAGTGAGACATGTGGTGATGGTGTTATGGATGTGTCTAATGTGCGTTTGTGGGTGCGACAGTTCAAAGAAAGCAGAACGTCGTGTGACAACAAACCAAGGCAATCTCAATCTTGCACCAGCCAGTCTGACGACGTAATCAAACGAGCGGAGAAACTTTTTTTGAAGGATCGCCGAACGAGTGTGGAACACATCGCCTTTAAAGTTGGAGTTTCCGTGGGATCTGTGCACACTATCCTGCACGAAGACCTGAAAATGTGAAAAGTGTCCGCCAGGTGGGTGCCACAAGTTCTGACAACTTTAAAGTGATTTCTCATGCTTTCTACCTAGCTGTCCTAGCTCCTAGCGACTTTTGGCTGTTTCCAACAATGAAAGAGACTGTCCATGGTCGCAAATTTACTATTGCATCAGCGATTTTCCAGTGATCAAAGAAGACTCATAAAAAAGAATCATGGTATCGACGTTTCAAAAAATGTGTACGGCTGCAGTGAGATGACACAGTTTTCGTGTGATTAATTCCTGAGAAAAAAATCGGAGGTGTTACAACTTGAATGCAACTTGTACTACTGGTTTATGTAACGTCATTTTCAACTCTTTCTTAAGAACAAACTGCTCGTATACAAAGTGGTAATCAAACCATTTGATGCTATGGTATTCAAATAAGGGTAGCAGATAGCAGCTCCAAACGTAGCAAAACTGCAGCGCTAAAGTACTGCGAATAACCAATACCGATATGGTTTGTACCAAATATGCAAAAATTCAAGTAGATACGATTCAAGAGACAATAAAAAATATATAGCATAAAATAACAGCGAAGAATTAGAAATAACCCAAATCCTTTAGCAGCCGAAATCTTGATTTAACCAGAAAGATCTGACACAACGCTTCTAAGCTGAAATTTAATTCTCAAGTTGTCATAAGTAATACATGACATGTTATTTTTTATGATTATCTTTTACTTAATGCCTTTACAGGCAGAATAAAAAATTTTGGAGTTAAAAAAAATAATATGACGAAAAATGCTTTTTGCCTTGAAGACACGTGCTTTTTTTATTGTGTTGATCTAAGTGAAAAAATAGTGGAATTGCTTATATCTATTTACTGTGTGCTCTTAGAACAAAAGCTTTCGCAATATTTTATACAGTTATTTATTAATATAAATTACGTAAATCATTATGTAAGTAAATCATTTAATTACCCCACTTAGTATTTATCTTCCTCTATAATTGAGTGAGCACTTAATGGATGCTTATGAACCGGAATATTTGTTACTCCACTGCGCTTCCGCGTGTCGTGTGATGGCATAATCTGGCTAACGAGATTATTTCCAACGCTTACTCCGTTTCGCTAAATTACTGCATACGAGGCGCTACAGTCCCACACGCAACGGCCTCATGTATTGTAAAAATGTGTGTTAGTAGTCACTGCCAACGGCGAAGGTTATTATTGAAGCCAACGCTGTCGTGATGCGAAAAAGCACTCAGGTGCCGACAAGCGTGGAGAACCTGCCAATAGAAGTATCTTCGGTGCGCCACGTGGATTAAAATAGAAGACCGCAAACCGATTCCTTTTATTATTATAGACATATGTACCCAAACGGTAAGAAGTTAAAAAAAATTAAAATCTCCATTCGGGTTATAAAATATTGTTCACATCAAGTATCTGTACAATTTCAGAAGTTTGTCTTTCAGCAATCCTTAATTTGGATCTTAACACAAACAGTAATATAAATAAAAGCACACATGATCTTTTCTCTTACAAGTGTAAATAAAGCAAAGTCCACTAAGGCAAACTAAATAAATCAATAGAATAATACTACCATTCTAAATATATGTAAGACCTCATTCTTAATATAAATTCACCATAAATTTTAATGCTAACTGTACAGACGGTGATAATGGTCAACAATTTGATACAAAAATACCTATTAGTAACGTTGGAGAAGTGAGAATACGTTTATATTTAGCTTATATAATAAAATGACTACAAAATTGGTGCCGCTGGTACAGTGTTTTGTAAAAACGAGAATTTGAAAGTTTAAAATCCCTAACAGATTTTCGTATTGAGCTCCCCTTTTCAAAACAGCAAGAAAAAAAGAACAAAGATTCTGTTCAATGTTTTATTGTAACTTCACACAGAACAATCCTTGCCATTTAGTCACCAAGCAATTTTGAAGATGCTCTCGTTGAAATAATTGCCCGCATGAGAGATACATTTCTTTAGCCCCGCCTTAAAGTTGCGCATTGCTTGCCGAGCTATTTCCACTGGTACTGCTGTGATCATGTTGCGAGTAGCATATTTTAATTTCTCAATAGCCTGCGGTCTACGTTAAAAGATTTTAGGTATCCCCACAAAAAAAATCACAAAACGACCAATTTGCTGGCCGTCACGTAAAAAGATGAAGTGATCTGGAAACATAGGGTTATCTTGTTAAAACCGCAATGGTGCATCCACAAATAGATGTAACAGTCACTATGATACCAAATTCCGTAACAGCACACCAAATAGTTATACGTTGACTATGGGGAAGTCGCAATGCCAAAAATTCTGCTTATTGATGCAGCCTGATAAATAAAAATGAGCTTCGCCACTACTAAGCAGAATAGCATCAGCTGGAAGAAGCCTACCGGGTGTGCTATTTACATTCTTTAAGTTCCTGGACCACAATCAGGTTGTATGGATAAAACTAGGATGGTAGAGTGGAATTCTCAACACGGTAATATTCTCGGGTGTCAAAACGCTATGATGTCTGATTTAGCGCTGCCAAAAATTGTGCATCCACAACATTATGGATTTCTTAGTCGGAACTCTTCGGTGACGACCTACTACGAAATATCTACCGTATAGTCGCTGCGTTACCATCACAGAATCACTGTTTTTAGAGTTAGTTTCCAACACGAACGCACAGTGTTTACCACTCCACGACACGATGGCTACTAAAATGACATGTCTTGTCTTGTTTAAGGATGTATAACTCGAACGTTGTCTATCAATACATTGCTCGCGGTAGTTAATTTAAAAAGGAAATACTTCTTTAAAACAAACAAATTTCATTTCTAGGGAAATTAACACTTTCTATCCATATAATTGGTTAACTCTCAATTTTGGAATTAGAAACCGCCAGGAAAAATATTATTTATTTAAAGAAATTCTAGTAACAGTTGGGAAAATGCTGTTCATTGTTAAACTTAACATATATTTTTTAATTTTTCTTTTAATATTAAGAAAATAAAGGTAGCAAACGTTTTAAATTAAAAAATTTGTACATCGCCTTTGGAAAAAGTAAGTTTGTATCGCATTAGCACTAATTTTGTGGTGGATATTTACCTATTGCATTTAACTCTTCAGATCAATTAATATTAAGTTGCTCCATTAATTTGGAAACTAGGCTGCACACGCAACACTTGGTTATTTTATAAGGAACTTATAGTACTATTATATATGTATGTACATTATCAGTAAAGGTAATGTAGTGCTTTTCTCAATTTCATAAATTACTGCTTACAAAAAAGTTAAAATTGTTTTTATCGCGCTGTTTAGTTTAAAACCAAAAGAACTTTCCGTACTAGTTTCTAATTTTATAATAAAACAACTTTAAACAGTATCTATCATGATCTTTCTATTGAAATTGAGTACCACATGAGAAATGACTGTGTACAATAGATGCAATTTACTCAGAAATAGAATGTATGAATGAGGATTGAGTAGTTACTAGCAGTTGTATCTGAGCACAGTATATATGGTGTTACAAATTTATAGTACAAAATGCAAATTATAGAAAACAACCGGCTTAAGGGAATCTAAAGCATCTTTGAGGCCTTAAGCAGAATTCGAATTGGACATGGAACCCGACAGTCAGTTAAATCGCCTAGATTGCAAAACTGTTGGCTTGCTGCAAAGATTTTTTTTTGTTTTGTTAGTTTTTATTTTTTCTGTAGTTAAAGAATTTTGAACGCAATGCTTCAGTTGACATCAAGGACCTCAAGGTCAGGTAATTTACGATCTCGGCTTTATAGAACATCGCTGGTTTTGATGTGAAAAAACTGTTTATCCACTGATGTAGCTTCTATGTGTTAGAGGAGTTGCTTTGTGTTCGAAAAAGATGGTAGTCCGTTGGTGCTAAGCTCAAGTAATTTTTCCTAAGTTGTTCGAAAAACGTGCGGTTACTCATTGTTGTGCAAAAGCAATTTTCGTATAGCAGTGGCTATTAATCAATAGAACATAGGCATAAATTAGCTTTGATTAGTTTTTGCAGTTGGTATACACTAAGAATCAAAAGTTTACATAAGGGAGACTAATTTTTTAGGTTAAAATTACGCTTATGGATACAACTGAACCAATGTTGTGGAGTTTGTGCGTTGACAGTACCTTGATTAAAAGCGGGATTAATGTAGAGATTTGATTATGTGACTTGATTGAAGGTGGTCTACAAAGCATGGTTACCGATTGAGCACATTAGCACATAGTTATGAAGCTAATTTGTAATTGCTGAATTCCATTTGTAGTATTCCTCTAGTGTAAAACTACTTAATATTTATATGCGTACCAAGAAATGTTATTGAGTTATATTCCTTTTACTTCATAGTAGATACAATAATATGACGAACAGCCTATTCCAATACATAAAACTTTTTACTTTACCCCGTTACCTAGGGACAACTGGGCCGTACCCTGGCAGGGGTCCTTACAGGGTGCTATCAGCTGGGCCAGCTAAACCCCGGTTATTTTTAGAAGGTATTACTAATCCATCACTCTCCAATTAATATAGTTTGTGACATGGAAAGCCTGGGCCCAATCTTGGATCCAGGTTGGCTGGGTAGAATACTTAAATCTAAACACAATTACAACAAGAGATTTATTATACGCAGATGATATCCTTCTAATAGCCAAAAGTCAAAGACAACTATAAGGAAATATTGAAATATGGAAAAACAACTTCCAACAGAAAGAAATGACCCTGAACACGGATAAATGGAAACTCATGCACACAACAAAAAACAAAACGAAGGGGTGGCCTATTTAGTTGAAGAAAAGCAATAAATATCGTGACTTCGTCTTTTTTGCATCGATAGTAAAAATGTTAGTATTTGAAGATTGTTATAAGGAAAAGCAACCAATACAATAGAGGCATACATAATCACCGATAAGAGAGAAAGTCAAACAGATGCATGCAAGATTATGGAGACTTTTTAGCACCAAATTAAAGTTTTATCTGCTAGCACAATAGCCGACAAAAACATTATATTTTAATTTGGAATAGAAGGCATAACGTGGAGCCTCACACTATCATCAAAAGATTAAAGCTCGCAGATATATCTGGGTAGAAATGATTGAAATACCTAGCCATGCTGTACCATATACCTATTAAAAAAGTACTGATATTTGTTTCCGTTTGAGTTAGTATTAATGACGTTATGAACATGTGACATTCATTGCATGAGGTGTGGATCTATGATTATAATGGATCCCTAAGAAAAGATCTAATGTAGGCAAAACACACTAAGAATAAACGATTATATAAGATACTCAGCAAAACATTTACGATAAAAGGAAAGAGTATTGTTGAGTTAGTTAGGTTACTAGGAATTTTCTACAATCTTGGTCAGAAAAGGAATATCTGATAATTTTGTGCTGTGTGTCGATAAATTCTTGGAAATGGCTTTTGTACTGGAAACTGATTGGCCACATCACCCAACACTATTTAGGTGGTGCCGTAAGTTCCAAAGTAAAAATTTTAGTCTGGAAAAAGCTTTGAAATCAGAAGGCTGTTTGTTATGAAGGAGGACATCACTGCACAACCATCTTTAAGTGAACGGAGTTTGTTTCTTACCAATTAGCGGATAGTACGATACGTTTGGTGCTACTGCGAAATGCTTAATAAGTTAAAAAATTGAACATTTCGTTATGTCACTAGCAACTTAACAGATAACTGAACCTGGCTTCACTTTATTTTTATAACATGTCCGCTACTGATCAATTTTTTCAACTATAAGAACTTTCCAATGGCATAAAATAACGAATATGCCAAGATTCCTAAGAAAAGTTGGTTTAAAACTGGTTTTGAAAGATTGAAAAGTGCATAGCAATTTTGTGAAAAGTATTTTAAAAAATTATGAAATGAAAATGAAGATGTGTATGTCCCATTTTTCATCACAGTTTTTGAGGCTTTCCAAAAAAAAATAATTGCGACGTCAAAATTTCTAGCAAAAATGTACTCCTCAAATTAAACTATTTTTGTTTATTTATAAACTGCGAGGTATAATTCGAAAAAAATATTCTTTACAAAGAAATAATAATTATAATTTTAGACATTGCCGTTAAACTTGTTTGCAATCTGTTTCAATTTTTTTAATAAGGTGGTCACTGTCGTAATTAAACAATTATCTTTTTGCTCGTTTGTTATTGATTATTGTTGTTTGAGAAGTAAAAAGTTTTGAAAAATTTGTTGCAAATTCCTTAAGCTTTGAGAACCGTATAACTACTTATAAGAAACTGTTGGCTTTCCATTGTCATGTGCAAGCAAAGGCACTTAATAGTTTATTTTTATATCTCAAAATTTCCATAGCGATCCACGTAAAATTAAATTTCTATTCTCATTCCAATTAATACTTTTCAAACGCTCCTTGTATTATTAATATGTAATAAATTTCTAAACCAACAGACAAAAAATTCAATGGCAATCGTAAAAAGATTGAAGTTCTAATCAACACGAAAGCCCGTTATTAAATAGCAAATATCTTCAAGGCGCCGTGAGTTCCACTAATTAAAAAATACTACACACAAGCTGACAGGCAATTACGATGTGGAAAACTACCGGTCTAATAATTAAAGAATGTTTGCTAATTTCTCTCCAGATAACCTGGTGGTTGTTATCGCGCTGATAATATATATTAGCGGGTGGTCAAATGAGAGACCTTGGTGCTGATAAAACAAATAAAAATGTTTATGAAGACTTGGCGTTGTATCGTGCATTTTTTCTGTTTGCTAATCCGCTGAGAATGTGGAGTTAATAATAAAAAAAATAATTACATTCGCGCAGATCACAGTAATTTTACTTGTATTTCGTTATCATGTTAAAAATAAAAATTCTAAATTTATAATCATAAACTATGCTAAATAAGTTTTTTAATCTCCGATTGGCAAGCTTTACTTTGTTGGCTTCGGCACATGACACATACGTAATAGTATTTAGTAATCTGCCAGTGTCATTCCATTGCACATATTCTATATACGTGACCGGGGCGCCTGCGTGGCCGCACGGTTGAGGCGCGTAATTGCGGTGCGGATCCACCCGAGTTCAATCCTGGGGCTAAAAAGCCTGGCACTAAAAATAATTGACTACTTGAGTTCACTTCACACAAAGGGTACTTATGCGGTGTGGTGGATGGTCCTCCACCAGAAATGTGAGAGCAAACGTATGACAAATGTATCCTCTCAGCTCGCTAACCGTTCTTCTACGTGGGGTGTGAACAGATGCCTAATTTTAAAATCCTGATATTTTTTAAAAATATATCTAGATCTCTGTGTCAGATGATGTGCCTAGTTATTGTCTAGATATTAATAAAATACTATTTTGACCCAGTATTTAAATATTATCTACATATTTTTACAGAAATAAAAATGAAAAAGCAAAGTTATCATTGCTTGAGTAAATTAAAAATTTAATACCTCAGCATTTTTAACCTTTTTGTAAAGAAATGCAAAAGTTTGCTACAGACGTAAATAACTTTTAGGATTATTAGTGCTTTGCTTTTACCCAGTTTAAGTATAACGTGTTATTTTTACTAATCTGCACATTTAATAATTAAATTCTGGGATAAATAACGTACGAAGAAAATAATTGGCCACCCCAAAAAAAAGATATGGTCTATTTCTTGCTGGTAGGTTTAAATCTGAAAACTTTTTTACAATTTATATCATCAAAAGAATTACAGTTTTTCTTTTCTTTTTCTTTACAATATAAAATGTCTAGCCTAATGGCAATATAATAAGCTTGAAAAGATCTCTATCACCATATGTAAAAAGAAAAATCAAATATCACAAGTTGATAAATAGTGACTACAAAAGTTGCTGAAATAACTCATTGTGGCACATGACAATGTGTCAAAGCGGGGCCCCCTGTATTCCAGATAAAAAGAGAAAAAAGAGTTGCTAGAGGAGCAATATCTCAGAAATAATAGCCTTGTAATAATGCTAAACGGTTACAAATATTATTCTTCCATTTTTTATCACTTCTAGTATCAACAATTTTATGTTTGCAGAGACATTATATTATTGAAGCATTTCAACAACACACCAAGAGTTTTGGTGAAAATTCTGCATAATAAATCATAAACAAACATTAGTCCTACATTAATGATTTAAACTATTCCACAAAATCACGTTACTGTTCTATAACAAATGTTAGTGTTTGAATATGTCTGCATATATCATATTTTGGAGTCACACGGCAGTTTGTAAATAAACTTAAGAAAAACCTTGCAATTTTACATGCACAGTTAATCATCGACGTTTAAATTCAGAAATGTTTAGGTCAGTTTTGTTAAAGTAAACATCTATGGTGGTTTTCAAGAAAAAAATGTTCCGTTATATTTTAAAACTGACAACACGAGAAAAAACTAATCTAAATCATCTTCACACACACTAGATATTCTATAATAAATTTAGACAGGACATTCTGCTTTGGTGATTCCGTAAAAATTTAACTTTTTTCAAAGGTACGCAATTGGAAGAAAAAACCATATAAACATTAAGAAAAAGGGCGTTTAAAACCCTACACCGACACACTGATAGAAATAAAAGGAGCCAAGCTCACTATCCAAAATCTTCAGTCAGATTCATTTAAAGAATAATTTTTAAAGTTCTAGTATTGTTTGCATCATTTGGATACCTGAACGATAAATAGTTAATCAGCTATAATATTTAGAAATATGGGTGGAGATATCTTCTGGTAAAGACACCTACCTACTCACAGCTTCCAGTCCCATATAACTCCTTAAAACTTAAGCTGTAGAAACGGAGCCTATTTTTAGGCTCTTAGAAATAGTGAAAGCAAATGTGATGAATCTCAAAAATGCTCTGCTGTTTTGGATAGTACATTTGCATGGATTGATATAGGGATTAAAGAAGGAAGAAGAATTTTGTGGTAAAAAATTTAAACATTTATTCTATTGTCGGATCTCGTATTATTAAATAACTCAGTCTCATCGGTTACCTTTATAAATGGAAGAATGAAATTTAGTGATTACATTATAACTAATATATAACATTTGCATTAATCTAGGAACTGCTCCAACTAATCTCCTAACGAAAGCGTGTGCTATACATAGCTGTCGTTTAAAAAATAGTAAAGAAAATATAGCATTGAATACATTATTATACTCTCAACCAAGTAACGTTTCTAGTACTGTAAGCATATTTAAATTTGTTAATAAATAACTACAGAGAACCGTAATCGGAGCTATGGGTGAGTTTTGTTCTCTCTGAACTTACATAGGACATAAATATGCTCAAATATATCCATAAAAAATAAATCTTTAATGATCCAATTTTAAAACAATTGTTTAAAAGAAGATTTAGCAGTTTTTAAGAAAGAATAAGAAAAGTTACTGAGAAGATGCATAAGCATAGATAACAAAATCGTAGTTTTGCAAGATGTAGAAGTTTGGCTATACATTACGACCGTAGCTAAATACCAAGCTCTGAATTTTTAAGTTAAACTTTTGATGGCCGTAGTAAATATTGTTTGAAAAAATGATGTTAATTGTAAACTTTTTGCTGAAGACTTCTGAGACTAAAATAGAAAAAAAATCATTTGCAAAGCTTACTAAAACAGCGATGATATAATAGTAAAACTATAGTTGCACATTATTTAAAACTAACGCAAGTCGTATTTCCTAATCTGCTTAAAAAATAGCTTTTAAGGAGGCTTCTTAATGTATAATGTGATTAGACAGCAAAAATGGTTAAATACAACATCACGACTGCAGTTTGACGTAGACGGTACATTTAAACAATAAGGTTAGTGATTTGTTTATACTGATTAATAGAAACTATTATCAAAGTTATTGAAAAATAATAAAACAGCAAACTACTGGTAAAATATAGGTCGGCCACAATTTTTTATGTAAAATATCAGTGTAAGCTAATATAGTTATGTATAGAACAAGAAGACTATTGGGATATAAATGTACTTTTATTTAAAAACAGAGCATAATCAGTTTAATTTCTAATTTTTTATAAAAATTTGATGAGCTTGTATTAAAAGGTGTCCCAAAATTATCGCAAGATTTGAATTAAATAGAAAACACAGTTTTTAGTCTTTTGATTGTAATTTTTTTATTGAATCATAAAGTACGTAGGATAGGGTTATTAATGGAATAACACATCGGGCAAATGGCCTCCACGGCTTTGCATACACATACGCACTCGTTTGTCGAAATTTTCCATGACCATTCTGCATAAATGCATAAATTTCGTTGATGCAACATTGAATCTCCTCCTTTAATGCACGCGTGGTTGTGGGCTTGTTGACATAGACCTGTGATTTTAAATAACCCCATAAAAAGAAATCTAATGGTGTTAAATCACACGATCTAGGGGGCCAATGCTGATCACCGAAACGAGAGAGTACACGACCTGCAAATGTCTCATGCAGTGATTGAAGTGTTTCACGGGCTGTATGACATGTGGCACCGTCTTGTTGAAACCACGTATTGGCCACATCAATATCATCCAATTTCGGCAAAAAGAACTGTGTTATCATGTCGCGATATCGAGCACCAGTAACAGTCACTGCTTGACCAGCCTCATTTTCAAAAAAGTATGGTCCAATTATGCCTCCAGCCCAAAATCCACACCAAACAGTGACACGTTGTGGATGCATTTGTTTTTCGACAATCACATGCGGTTCTCAGAACCCCGCAAGCGGCAATTTTGGCGATTAACAAACCCATCAAGGTGAAAATGTGCTTCGTCGCTTAGGATGATTTTGCTCGAAAAATCAGCATCCATTTGTTGATGCTCAATAATCCATTCAACAAACTCTCTTCGCTGTGCATGGTCATTAGGCTTCAGTTGTTGTGTTAATTGAATTTTGTAAGCATGGAGACACAGATTTTTAGTGATAATACGCTGTAGAGAGCTTCTTGAAATTTGCAATTCTTGTCCACGACGCCGAATTGAGGTTCCTGGATTGTTACCGACACTCTCACGCACTGTTCGATGTTGACATTTGAACGGCTTGTTTTTGGACGACCAGTGTCTTTAGCGTGTCCAACGGAACCTGTCTCTCGGAATTTTTCAATTAATCTCTTCACAGTTGACGAAATTAAAACACTACTCCGACCATATTTTGTATGAAATTTTCGAACAGCGGCCGCCAAGCTTTCATTATTTTTGAAATATTGTTCAATAATGAAGACACGTTGTTCTATCGTGTAACGCTCCATTTTGACTAACCCTAAACTGTCAGCTGTCGATTTGTTTTTGTTTTAGGGTTGTCAACACTTTACTGCATAAATGGCGGCAAATTTAAATCTTGCGTTAATTCTGGGACACCCTTTACAAACGATGTCGTATATTTGTATATATAATTTTCATATTCTAGTAAGAATATTAATACAATAAAAAGAAAATCTAAATTTCATAATTAGAACACGAAAGGAAACAGTAATAATTTATAGAGTAATTTATTTAGGCGCTTTATTGACAGCAAATTTCACTTATTTATAAGTAACAATATAATAATAGCTAATGGGTTGTAATTTGCTTATTCGCCAGTTTTGCTGTGCATTTTCATTTAAATGTATAAGAATATTTTTTACTTATTGTTTTAACAATGCACTTTTGCAAAGAATTATAATTTTGCTTAATCATTTTATTTAATATCTGTAGATGTTTTTTCAAATTCGTGTTATTAAAGGATGTCTTTTAGTTACATAATGGGTGCTGTATATAACAACTGAAATTGATTTCAGTACTGCTAGATGCTAGGCAAAACGTGTGAACGAAGAAATCCAGGTACAACAAATTTGCTGATCGGACTTGATGTAGTTTGCCCTTGACAGCCACAGATGATCAGTAGACGAACTGACTTATGTACGAGATTTTGGGATATTTCTTGAATGAACAGGCACTCAATTTCTTTTTCAACATCTGCGTGGATATTAATTCTGTTAAACGGCGGGCAAGAAGTACAAAAGAGAAAATCCAGCCACAAGTCTGCATGGTCAGATTCAATGAGGTTTGTGCTTGACAGCAGTTACTTGTGTAGACTAAATGACAAGTAAGTGGACGTCTGATTTTTTTAAAAAAATAAAAAATTGTTCGGAGTTGACAAACGTACATATGTGGGCAATTATACTGATTTTGTACAAAAGTAATGGAACCTCTTAATAGAGAACATTCCAAGCTTATAGGAGGCAAGAATTTAAAACACCCTCATAAAAACCAACGAATTCTTTATTTATCTTAACGCATTTTAGACAAATTGATGTTAAACCTATTTACGACAATAAAAATAGTAAATGGATAAATAACGTTTGATTTCATTTATGTATAACTTGACATTGATAACTACACAACATTCTGTTAGACTTTCCCTGTCTTCATTTTGAAATCATGGAAGAGGCAGTGGTGCAAAATACATTTATACGTAAATATTGTATGAAATTGGGACATCTAAAAATTAGACATATGGGTGGAGGCATAGTGGGCACAGAGGACATATGACTCCAAAATTTGTATTTACATAAATTTCGAGATTAACACTATGGATTGAAATGAATGTACGAACCAAATAAGCAATAGGAAAAGTCCTGGATTTGAAACGGAAGCAGGCATGTAATGTAAAAAGAAAAATTTACAGTTGAGCTTTTCACTAAGAAAATATGCATCCGTTTTTCAAGCGGCAATATTTGTTATACTGCAGTGCACCAGGAAAAATAATTTGAAAGTTTATCAAAATAGGCGAATCAACATTTTCACAGTCAAGCATTCCTGAATGTGTTAAAGAGCCTGAGGGTAACATCCAGGCTGTTAATGCAGTTGTCCTCATTTTCGCATGGGCATTACATACCACCCTTAACCGTTGTTATATTACATTGCAACCACGTAAAGTTTTTTTTATTATATTAACATTTGCTCGATATTTTCAGGGGAAACTTCGTGAATGCATTTGTATTACTTTTTTTTTGTTGAGAACCGTTTGATCTATGTCTCATGTAGTTATTGGGTTTCTCTCATTTTCTTTGTATTGTTTCCAGTAACCTTGTTTCTTGCGCCAGTCTGTACAACTCCTTTACTGGATAGTTGCTGTATTCTTCTGGATTCGTTATTAGTTTTTCACAAATAGCTTGCCTCCGGTGAGTTAAAGCCTCACATTCGCACAAAATGTGGATGGTTGTCCCTGATTTCCTACCACATTGTCTACAACTCATTTCTTCATTCGACAGCTTTATTTTGTTTGGAATGTTTTTTTTTAAACAATGTCTCATAAGGAGACCTATAATAATTCGTAACTTGATTCTTGCTTTGTACTAACAGACCTTTAGTTTGTTTAAAAGTTGATACTTTTATCTCAGTACATTTTTTATGTTGATCTCTCACCCGGCTTCTTACTCAACCTTTAAGTACTCTCAAAAACGGTTTGGGGCCTATATATAAAGCTGATGGTCCTTTTTGTGCTTGTAATTCCGCAGTATTTAAATCAATAGATTTAACTTGTGGTCTGCCTAAGCACAGAGTTCTTCGCGGCCTTTCCAAACCACCGTTAGTTTGGCGTTAGGAGTCGGTTAGTAAATACATACATATTTGTACAAATCTATCAAATTTTGTGCAACACTGAAACATTTGCCTGCAAAAAAGTTATGGGGGTTTCAAAAACTATAAAAAAAGTACAACAAGAATAATGCTTTAGTGCAAACGATTCAAAAATGGTAAGAAATGGTAAAAAATCTGAAAGTGATTTACAGCAACAAGCGAAATACAGGAAAACTTCTAACGTAAATGGGCAATAATAAACAAGATCTGAGACTAACAGGCCGAGAAGTTGATGGTTTCAAAAACAAAATTATGTGAAATATCCACGGAAAATCTCGGTACGCAAAACTGTTTTCTGTAATATTAAATCACATAGATAATTCGGTTGTCTTGCGACTTCTGGCTATCCTTAAAACTTTAATCACCTTGAAAAGAAAGATATGGTTGAAGAGATTCCAACTGATACGGTGAGGTAATAGTTTGCACTTTCATCGCAGAATTTTCGGCGTGAAGACGACACTTAGGAAAGTGTTTGAGATAAGAAGGTGAAACTGAGACTACATATGTCTAATTTTTCTCGTGTCCTGCACGACTGTTACTAAATATGTATAATTTATTGTTGCATTTGCCACTTTTTGTATTACAAGCTCAATATTTTTTTTGCAAACCGTTACTAATATAAAACTTTTTTTATTTTCACTAGATACAAATGAGTGAAATTAGTTATTCATCTTTTTGGGACTGTATTTTTAAATGATTTTTTTTATTGCTGGTAGCAATTCGTTTCCAAAATGAATCATTGTTATTGTATTTGTTAAGTAAAACATCGTCCAATTTTAAATTGTTTGCTTACCCTCTGAATTTTTTCCATATATGTCACAATTTTTATTGTGCTAATAGTAATGGGTTTTCCAAAAATGGTTGTAAAATGTTTTTTTTTTGTATAAAGAACAATCTGTATTGATTATTTCCTTATTTCAAACGTGAAATATAACATTGGCAGATATCGATACGAGCATTGAAGTTTTGTAGGATACTTTCAAGCATGGTAGTTCAATCTCCCTTATGATGGCTCCGATGTTATCCTATCTTTTAGGGCTAAAATATTTTATTTTATTACCATAAACCTTACTTTTCAAATAGACAAAAGTTTAACGGTGCCAATTCACATCATCATTCTGTCAGATAATTCGCCCAAGGAATCTCGTGCCAAATAACATGGTATTTTCGCGTGTTGCGTGGCATGTAGCACCATCTTGTTGGAAGTAAACATCATCAGCCTCAATTACATTTCAGGCCAAAAAAATAGTTAACATCACATTACAACGCGCTGTATTCACCGCAATAGCATTGTCTTGATTGTCCTCAAAGAAAAATGGCCCGATGATTTCTCCGGACCGTGAACCGCGCCAAGCTGTACATTTTTATACATAAAGTCTTTAGTAAATCATTCGAAACTTTTCTTTCCCCAAAATTCGACAGTTTTGGTTATTAACTGTACCGTTTAACGTAAAATAAGCCTCATCTCTAAAAATGGTTTTATGCACAAAATACGGATCTGTTGCTCTTTGTTGCAATATCCAAGTAACAAAATTTCTGCGTTGCCAATGTTCGTCTCCTTCAATTCTTGACTTAGTTGAATTTTGTATGCATGTAAATACAAGTCTTTATGTAAAATACTACACACTTGGTTTGGGTAATGCGGAATTGATGTTGATGAGTCATTTGCGATACTTTCCCGTACAAGAGCAATTCTTTCAGCAGAACGTGTAGTTTTTGGTCTGCCTCAATGTGGTTTGTTGTAAACAGACTTGGTTTATTCAAATTTTTTCACTAATTTTTGAATTGCTTGTTTAGAAGGAGGATTAAAAACTTCAAAAGTCACAAAATCTACGACAAGTTTCTTTTATGGACTAACCATTTCCATAATAAGTTTTTATGATATCAATACGCTGTTCTTGTGAAAGAGGGGTTTGTTAAATTTGTACAACTCAACTTACTATATAAAATTTTACCTAAGACAACATAATTACTGTGTAGTTATAGTAATTTAGACACACTTTTGAAAAAGCATATACATAAAGAATCCATAAATTAATTAGTGTTAAAAGCACGTAAGCATATTTAATTATAAATTATTGTGATTGTCTATAATCATAAAGCAGTTCAAAACTGAACATTCAAATATTAAAAATTAAAGATAAATAAGATTCTGCTGACTATTGATTTATATGATTTATGTGTTAATGCGTTGCTTGCTTAGATTATTAGATCATCCAAGAAGATTTATGAGCCAGTCACTATAGAAGACTCTAGCTGCTGCAACCAAACGTGGCAGATCTTTTAGAATTAGGTACTGAAGCTATTTACACTCAAAAAATAACTGTAAGGCTATAATAAATCAATAATAATTCAGAAACCTTGTTTGTTACATCAAAAAGTGTATTTTAATAAAGAATGCAGCTGACTTCTTATTAATGAGCTAATTAATTTTTTATGCTTATAAAATCTTTGTATAATTAATTATTTTACAAAATTACACGGTTATTTAGTCTGTTAAATTTTTTCCGTTTTATAACAGTAATTCAAGTAAACAAAAATTATCTGCCGAAGTACGGTTTTAGCTTCTGTAATAAAGACACATTAATCGAAGCTAAAGTTATTGACCATCAACAAAATAATTATTATATACTAATTTCCTAATAGTAAGCTGCAGTAGGCGACTTGCATTTTCAGAGTATAAATAAAGTATTTGACCTGTTGGAAATTATCATTAGCTTACAAAATGCATGAAAACGAATGAGGAGAATATGCGTATAATCTGGGTGTTTGTTTATCGTCACTAACAAAATGAAAACGAATGTTGATGCATACATTTAACAGAACAAAACTTTAACGAGTGACGAAACTTGATGCGATTTTTCCACGTCTCCTGCTGTTGCTGATAAAACAGTTCGCAATGCTTCACATGTGTGCTGCTAAGGACGTTCTAATAGTGCTAATAATGGAATACAAGGAGAAAAGTGTGGCTTTGTTTTGGCTGTTTCTAAAGCGCTACTGCACGGAACAAGATGAATATTTACGTTATATAGCGTTGGATCATGAGCCATAAGTATGTCGTACGTCAATGCGTATTACGAGGGCTGATCGATATCTATTGCAAAAAACTAAAAAAAATAAAGGTTTAATGTTGGAAAATTGTTAATTATTTTTTCAAAATTTTTCCCTAACTGTCAACATTGTTGGATACTCTGAAACCAATTATCATAGCATTTTTTTCATAGCGAATTAGGTATCTCCAAAACATGGTTTTTAAACGTATCAACCGCTTCTTCTGGTGTCGGAAATCGAAAATAGGTTCTTAAAATATGGGAACAAAAAGAAATTTTTAGGAGCCAAATTAGGCCAAATTCGACGTTTTGAGTGTTCAAAAAGCCCAACGAGCTCGCATTAGCATGATAGAGGATGATCCTCCATCGCGCGTTGATTTTTCTCCGAAGATCCCTAGCAAACAATTGGTTATGCACCATTCCGAATTGACCGTTTTATTATTTTCTAAAACTACGGTTGCGACAGTACCCCCCCCCCCCCCAAAAACAGGTGACCATTTGTTTAAAAGTACTTAATGAATAAACCACTTTTGTTGGGTTTGGCTCATATTGAAAGATCCATACATTTTATTGCTGTTTACTTTCGGGCTCATACGCATAAATCTAAGATTTGTCACCTGCAACGATATTGTAAATGTTTTTTGAAGCACCGCGGTCGTATTTCCAAGCAATCAACACGGGTCTTTTTTTAAACGATATTCAACTAATGGGGGATCCAACGCGCACACACATTTTTACGGTTAAATATTTATGCATTATCGAATATATGTTAGTTATATTAATTTCTAAGGAGATCTGAATTTTACGATAAGTCACATGACGATCTTGCTTTGTCAATTCGCGCACGGCATCGATGTTTGTTGGTACCACGGCCGATTTAGGCCGGTTTTCTTTAAATTCATTCGCCAGCAAACTACAACCACAGTTAAATTTATCGAACCAACTATATACAATGGTTTTGTGTGGAGCTTTATCACCAAAAGTCCAAGTCGGTTGATCGACGCACTGTTGTTGAGATAAACCACGTAGAAAGTAAAAGAATCATCATATGAAAATATTCACGAGTTTATTCCATGTTTTGGCCGAGAGAAAATTTGCAACTCAATGAAAACAAAATAAATAGCATCACCATGACAAAACATTCTGAGTACGTATGTCCTCACAAATATCAAAACTGTATGATCCAAACGTAGATCGTTTGCTAATTTGCAATAGATATCTAGTAGATCACGTATTATACTACAAAAATAAAATAAAAAATATAATGTAAAAGGTTTATTTAAAAATTTTCCATATTTTTGTAGCATTAAGGAGATTTCGGCTAGAGACAAATATAATCTAGTAACGCCGTTTATGAAGATCTGCACCTGGCTGTTGTACTCTCGGAATCTATTATTGCACACATGGATCATATTGCGCTACTCTGTTGTTACGTTGTAGCCCGATGTGCTAATCACTGCAATACTGTGATAATAACATTTGATTGTCATATATATATATATATATATATATATATATATATATATATATGCATGTATGTATGTATATATGTATAAATCTTACACTTTAGTTAGGCGTATGCCTATTGTCTGCATGATGAGAATGAGAGGTATTAGTTCAAGACCCATGCTCAGTGTTGCAATGATAATCTCCGTACGGTTGACGCAGCTTCAGTATTGCGGTTTTGCCACATTTAGTTTTTCTGAAGGTTTTCTGACTTTAAAATGACCTTGATCGATGTGCCATGGGAGGAGCTTTATTATATGTCAAGGTAAATAACACAGTTTGGTACGAAGGGACGTCGCGTGCGAAAAACGTGTTCCGTCCATACACGCCCATGTTAGTTAAAAGTTGAATAACTTCGCTTATGCATATCGTGCTCAGAATGACCTCTAGTTTCGATTGGATCAAGTTTTATTGAGCCAGCTCAACCGGGACTTGTTTGTGAAAGATGGCCATCACTCTTACGGCCTTTCTGGTGGTCTTCACCATATGTTTAGATATCAACTGTACAAACGCAAATTTCCAAAGTTTGCAGGGATGCAATTTAAATCCTAAAGTTTAATTTGGATTACCCTACAGTTACACAACTACCGTTAGGAAATTCATAAGAAAGAACTGAAAAAGGTTTAAATATTTAAAGTGTGTATAGTATGGTCAAAAACAAATAAAAGTTTTAATAAGAGTACTTTTCTATTTCAAATAAGATTGAGGAAAATTTTGTGGCTAGTCTACAAAAAATTAAAGTATAACATAATCTTAGTAGTTTTCTTGTATAGAGACCATCAAGAGCAATTCTTTTAGCGTCATTCTATCCGTTAAGTAAGCTTAGTAAGTTACCGTTTTGTAGACTAGTATAGAGAAATAAAATCATGGTTGCTGTCTATGGCAATAAAGCAGTAATTTGATTATAAACAACGGAATTGGTTTTATCAGAGACAAGATAGCAAATATTTTTAAAACATATCATTGATTAGATAACATTTTATGCTGCATTAGTTGTCAAAAGCGCCCAAACCTCTGTAAGTTACAAGAGTTATGTAAATTGTGGCAGCTATAGGTAGGTTCATAATTATCCTTTTGAGAAAAGTTATTAGAAAAGTGCATTAGAGTGGAAACATTCAGTTCCCTAAGAGTAGAAAGAAAAATATTGAGGTGCCCCTGAAATGGAAATGAGCGATACACAAATGAGTTTTAGAGTTTAACCAGGTTTATATGATAAAGGTATAGAAATTTGCAAAATTGGGCCCAGACTAAAACGAATACTAACAATGAATTGACTAACGAAGAGCTATCTAACATTTAGATTTTTATTTGCCTCTAGTTTCAATCCTTTAAGAATAGAATTTTATGTAAACAGCTTTTTGGGCTCGGAAATTGCACGCTATTGGTCGTTATTTGAGGCACTTTGACCTTGTAGCAGACTTTATAAATATCTCAACACTGAGAAGCTCTTATAGTACGATGCCATCAACTTCATTTTTGGTTATAAGAGTTGAATAATAATGATTATTCATAAATATTAGATTTACTTCTGTGAGATTATGTAAAAAATGTAATACACGCAGTACCAGTAATTATTTTAGCTTTTAAGCTTATCCATGGTTAAGACCACGATCGATGGGTTTGAGTGAGCACGCAATTATTTTTTGTAAGAAACAGGTCAGGTGGTTTATAAATATTTTTTGCACTATCTATTAGGATGTTCCTTTTAATTGCAATGAGTCTTGAAGTTTATTATATCTGGTATGAGTAAAGAAGAACTCCTGGAATATAAATTACGAGGGTAATTTGATAAGCCAGTGACTTTTTCAATAATAAAGTGATTTTTTTGCAAAAAGCGTTTTATTTCTCAACATAGTTTTTTTTTAGCTCGATACATTTAGTCCAGCGTTTTTCCAATTTTTTTATTCCTTCCAAATAGTAGGCTTTTTCAAGGTCCTCAAAATAGACGTTTGTTTCAGTGATGACCTTTTCACTCGACCCAAATTTCTTACCACCGAGCCATTTCTTCAAGTTTGGAAACAGAAAATAGTCGCAAGGGGCTAAATCTGGAGAATATGTTGGATAGGGTAGCAGTTTGTAGCCCAATTTATGGATTTTTGAAGTGGTCACACGGTTGCGCTTATGTTCGAGTGTCAGCAATTGCGGCACTCATTGCAGGGATAGCTTTTTCATGTACAAATATTTATGTAAAATGAGATGCACCCGCTCAGTTGAGATGCCTATAGCCTCAGCCACCTCACACACTTTCATTCTCCGATCGTCCAATATCATTCCATGGATTTTATCGACGATTTCTGGCGTGACGACGTCTTTTGAGCGACCTGAACGTCCGGCGTCACTTGTGCTGGTACGACCACAACGGAATTCAGTAAACCACTTCTTAACCATTGAAATTGATGGTGCAATTTATCAAGCCTTTCCTTGGTTTCAATGTTTTTTTACGCAAAAAATAATGCTAGATGAGCACAGGAAATTCACCTTTTTTTTCATTTTCGTCGAAATTCACGAGGTTGTTTCTTTCAATGACTGTCAAACACAAACTAAATGACGCAGCTTGCTCAAAATTTGACAGTAGTCTATCAACAGACTTAAAAATTTTTGTTAGCGTCAATTTTATAAGTTCAATAACTAAATATCACAATTGTTATAGACTGAATATTGTTTTATCCCTTAAAAATGTTATTAATAAGAAATAATTTTATACTGATGCAGTATTGCCCTGTTGACAATTATTAGAAAACAAACTAACTTAAATATTACAGAACGTTAAAAGATTTGTAATTAAATTAAACAACGTTAACTGAAACCTCATGAAAAAAAACAAGTTAATGCTTTTCAAAATATTTTTTCCTGTTAAAGTTCGTATTCAATTTTCTATTAATAAAAAGTACGGCAGAATAATTTTGATGACCAGCTGGAACCTTCCAGTTAACATCTTCAAATTTTCCGCTTGTAGCCCTAAGCAGCGCGAGTGTCCTGCGCCTCCTATGCGCTGACGTCACGGGAGACCTGACCCAAAAAGCTTTTGCTCGTTAAGTCGGCGTATTGTGTCGCAGGCGTCCTTTTCCCGCAACAGCGCAGTCACTTGACCTCTCCGTCGCGAAAGCGCGCCTGCCAAATATCGATTCGCCGAAACTGCAAGACTCCGTGGGATGAGATGGATTCCTGCTTCGAAGCCATATGCGTCATGAGAAGTTTCCGCCGGATGCTATTGGCACATTACGCGGTGACGCAGTCACCAGACCGTGCTGGAGCATTGATTTTGAGAGGAATGGACGATCAATGGTAGCTTCTCCAAAGGCAGCTAACCGTTTTACAAGATTTGGAAGCATTAAACAGACAAAAGCTTAAATTTGCCAATAAGAAAAAAATCAGCGACTATTAGAGGATTACATTATAAATTTATTTAACAGTAGGACATCCGAACAATATTTTATAGTAGAATTACAGCCACATTTTTATTTCAAAAAGCTACTGTTGAAACGTGAAGAAACGGCCAACCAGGTCTATTACAAATATATTTTTTGATAAAATTAAAATCTTAATTTAAAGGTTGAAGCTTTAAAAATAAGCAAAACCACTAAGGAAAAACGATAATGAATGATGTACAGGGTTGTCGAGGAGGAAGTAACTGCTGACAGGCAACTTACAGCAAACGATCTGATCGTAAGAGATGTGATGAATTTGTACGCAAATGGAAAGCGAAGATCGATCGGGATCCTGGACAGAGCAAAACTGTTTAGTAGAGCAACAGGACCTGCACTATAAGTCTTTTGTCCTGAAGAAGAACCATCAACTGTTGACTTAGAAAAAACAGGATGAACGGAAGTTAAAGGCTCAAGCACTGCTAAACGACATCAAGCACGACAGCGCTGACTTCCTGTAATTACTTTTAGATGAAAAGAACTCTATCCAGGATATAAAGGTAAATCGCCAAAATAACCGTTGGATTTGCCAAAATGCCTCTAAGTCATAAAACCAAAGTTTTTCACATCTATGATAGCTCCAGCAGCTTGTAAGCAGCGAAGGGTCTTTGAAGAAGGGCTGAAGATGACTGCCGATAGCTATGTCAACGTGCAGGAGATAGTTGTCAACCTTGGAGAGAGAAGGTGGCTACTGGTCAAGAGTAGGTATTTCAGATTCCACTTTAGTCCGCAAGGCAACAATTTGTATTACCCGAATTGTAGCCCTCCAGCCCCGACTGTAACCCCCTGACTACTACGTGTGGGGCGTGGTCGAAGCGAAGGTCAATGAGAGGTATCATATACACCAAGGACAGCTTAATTGCCCCCATCATAGAGCTGTTGATGCAAGTGGACAAGAAGAAAGTTGTATTGAGGTATAAAAAAAATGAACCCCTTAAATGAGGTACTATCTATAACAATTGAGAGATAATAAATGGAAGTTACATACCCTGCAGAAATTTGTATTAAACTTTAGAAAAAAATAGGCCGGTTATGACTATAATCTAGATGCAAAGAGAAGTTAGCGGACACAACTTTTCAAAAGGCTCACACATTATACATTTACAACGCTCACCTAAAAATAATCAGGCAATTGCGATGCAGAATGTGTCGTTAGTAAAAATAATCGAATAAACCGTGTATAGAAATAATAAAGACAATAACAAAATGCCCATTCATCTCACCTAAAAAAGGCGACTAGATTTTAATATTTGAAGAAGGTCTACCATATTGTTATAATTATTCTATATCAATTATAAATTAATGACTTTTAGATTCTGCAGAAAAGATAAAAATATCGGGCAGACTATACCAGACGACAGAATTTTACCAACACTCTTAACAAAAAAAAAAAAACCAACGGTGGTTTGATGAACCAGACATTAATTTATCTTTTGATTGATTTTGGGGTAATTCGTGTTTTTTGGATTATAAATTTTATTTGTCTGTTAATGTATTCATTGTACAAATTCTTTTCTTTGGTTTTTTTTATCAAGTTCTTCTACACTAATTTATTTAATGATGAATAAACAAACCTTTAGCGACCCCTGCATTGAAATGTAATGTAGTATTTTTGCTTCTGTTGCAGCGATTCGTGACCACCGAAAGCTGGCAATCGATTCCCCAATCTCGCCGCGAAGCCCGAAATGTGGAGCGAGTTCGACAAGCAACTCTTGATCACTGCTATTTTAAGATTGCCGCGGAATGCCTGCCGGGAATTAGTACAATTTATGCTGCACTTCATTTGCCCTGCTCATTCCCAGGCGCTGCACGTATAATGCAAATTGCCATTACAAAAATTGGCCCCATAGGCCAGTTCCTACTTGGCAAGGAAGCGACTTTTTGCATCCTGGCAATTTGTTGACGGCTCTGCCTTGCATATTCCAAGAGATTCTATTACGAAATCTACTTTATACCCACTTAAGATGAGTGAAGGTCTGCTTAAATATCTGTTAAGATGTTTTTGATATTATGTGGCTTGTATTTTTCCAAAACAAAAAATTGATGGTATGTAGGAAATATGCAACGAGCAAAAAGTAGAACAATATTTCGAAACAAAAATACAAGAACTTTTAGGTAAGGAGGACCACAAGATATTATGAATAATTAATACAAGCTAAACTCAGCAGCGTGAAGGGGCGTGCATGCGAAAGCAAAATTGTAATGTTTTTATAAAAAGAAAAACACTATGTATACTACAAGAATGAAGTAAAAATAATAACCAAAAGTTAAAAAGATGTCAAACTTTTACGTACGAGCTACACGCCAAAAGTTTTTGGTTTGACTATGTCCCACTAATAATAGAAACAAAATGGCGGTAGTGTCAGATAGCAACGTCCTTGTCTAAATATTCGTAAAATTTCAACAACTGATTGGTTTTAGTCACATAGCAACAGTCATTTGGCACAAAGTTGAAAATCAAGTATAAAGCCATGATTAAATTTCTCACTAAAGAAGGTCTTGGTGCCATCGAGGTTATGCAACGTTTAGATGGTACGTACGGTAAATCGAATAGTTGTTTAGGTGTATAGGCGTTCAAAAGTATAGAATTTAGTCGTGTCAAGCATTCACCAGAAGCAATTTCATATAAATAAGGTTAGTGTTAAATAAGTACTGTGACTTTTGGCAGCGGCCCAAAAACAATGTATGACCTGCTATGAACAATTTTTGAACTTCTGTCGCAACAACAAAAAGGTAATTTTTCTATTTATTGTTGCAAGGAATAAAACTGTGACACTGTACTATAATCTTCTAGCAAAAAAAAAGAGTTAACGGAGTGGAGTGACTGGTCGAAACTGGTAAATACTGGCTCAATCGACGAAAAAGATCATGGTAACAATTTGTTCAGAATTTAAAGCAAATTTTTCTAATTACTTTTAAGGAGAGACATGCAGTTGTAAACTTAGAGCATTAGGCAAACATAAACTTTACGACGTTATCAAGGAAAAGAGGAGTAGCATTGAGAGTCAAACTTATTATCTTTTGTATGATAATACTCCTGTCCATAAGGTCGCAATCGACTTTGAGAAGCTTTCTCACCCACTGTAACTATTTTCGAAACTAAAAAAGTATTTAGAGGTAGAATATTTCGTAACGAGGAAGAGTGGAGACATTTTGTGGATAAAACTTTTGAGTATTTTTTTCAAGGGTATTGAAACGCTAATTTAAAAATGTAATAAATGTGTTAAAATACATTGCACATTGAAAAATAAATCTATGGTTTATCTAATCTATATGGTTTAAACCTGTCACTCCTGAAAACTTTTGGCGCTCATATCACAGGTATATATTACCTAAAAAGTAAATAAAAAACAAACAAAACACATATATACAAAAATAAAATTAAAAAAATACACTAAAAGATTGGTGAAAACAAAATATATGGGTTTATTCAAACATTAATATACATATGCAATACAAGATACAATACAGTAGAAGTGTGATTAAAAAAATATCAGATTAAGCTATGCGCGATCAACTGTTTTTTAAGAAAGTTATTGAAAAAATAAATAAACACAATACTAATTGTAGCACGATAATATTTCTATGTTTAAAAAAACAAAATGACCGAAAGAAAAATGTGTCGAAATTAAATCAAGCACGTAAAAAAGCATGAACGTAGAAACTGATAAAATTACAAAATGATTTAAAATTTGAGCTATTTAACCCTTAAATGACGCCGGGGTCCAAAAGACCCCAGACTTTTTCAACGATTTGTACTTCCAAGGCCTCGCCAAAAATGAAACTAGTTGGATAGTTACGCTACCTGTTCATGAATTTCCGACAGGCCAGTCTCTCGCCAGGTGCCAAGTGGAACGGTCAAAAATTAGGTTGGGGTTCGAAATGCCCCACTGTGTCGTTTATGTGTATTTTTGTGCATTGAGGAGTGAAAATTTTTGAGTGTTTCCGTGCATAATTCATTCATTGAAGTCGTAAGTATTGTGTTATGCGTCATAGTAATTTTTTCTGCGGTGCTTTTTCAACTTGTTTTTGGTATTTTAGATGCCATGTAATTTGCGGAGTCAGGCGCCACCGCAAATACTCGAACACGAAGATCAGGAGCCTGCGGAAATTGACACAGCTTCATCGGACGAAGGGGACAATCTATCCGAACATAGTAATAATAAGAGCCTTTTGGAGGAGATTTATCAGAGAGTCCTATAAAGGTAGATTAAGATGAAGACGATTTGGAGAATGCGAGTTTGGAGCAAAGATTATTGGACGCTCAAACGCGTCGGGGCGCCAGAAGCAGCCACAGCCGAGGTAGAGGAGCGTCGGGTCACTTGCCCTAGTTTGCATGGAGATTAAGGCGATTTTAGATATTTATGAGCCGATAATAGAACAAGAAAGAACATGTCTTTTTGTTGAAATCAGGTGTGGATTACGTTCGCGCAAGAATGACAGGAAAACGAAAGAGCAATGTCCTTCGTGCACTCGACCGATAGGCGACGTACATCGCTCGTACTTAGGTACTGAGTGTATCAGTATGAAATAGGAAATAAGTATTTAAATATTCAATTTTGACTTTAGGAATGTTTCACCATCATTGTATATAAGTTTATTATCCCTGTAATCATTTTGTAAGTATAATTTTATAATACACAGCATATAAAAATTTTCTTTGTTCGAAAAGTTTTCTACTTTGTTCCTCAAAATAAATATACTTTTTTAAGAGTTTAAATTTGATATAAGTTTATCTTAAAGAACAACATTTTTTACATACAATCCCAAATGTTTAGCTGAAAATCTCAAAACTTAAAATAGATTTTTTTTAAATAAATAGTAATTAACGATTTTTCAATATATTTTTTATATAAATAACAAAAAATACCGACACAGTGATGATTTATGTCAGTGGAGAAAGTGTTGAAATGTCAGTATGTTAATAACTTTAAAAGTTATTGCATATTTTTGACTTGAGGTCCAAAAAACCACGTGTCAAGATGTAAATTTATTACTTGTGTCATTTAAGGGTTAAAAAGCCGAACAAGGATACGTTGGTAAAATATATTTCCCACGTTCGCAAAAAAAGTTAAGTTAGAAATAACAGATTTTGGGACTAGGAAATATTTCTACCAATGCCATGCGAGATTAAATAACAGAAACCACTCGATATTTACAGTATACATGTTAGAGAATGTTTTGAATATTGACACGTACAGTGTTATATGTATTTGGGGCATCCAAAAATAACACTCTAATTGTTTTCTCCTCATTAATCTTTTATTGGGAAGAAGTGAGTTTACACTTTATTGAGGTATTCCCTTCAGAGTTTATGCACTTTTGTCATAGCTCAAACAGTTGCCATAAAGCTGCTGGTAATCATTCTTGGTGTAGCTTGCCGCCGTAGACAACCAACTAAAGCTTGTCATTGGAGAAGAAATTTCTACGCGTACTGCAGCTTTTATTGGAGAGTAGCTTGGTACAAAATCTGATAAATATAGAGTATAAGGAAACCAGGTATCTGCAGCGCGACACTCAGCACTTTGCCTTCAATGCCTTTCATTAACGCCATTTCGTGGTAACACGTGGAACTATATCTTATTTTCACACTTACACTGACGGCACATTTCATTCTGCAACGCAATTCAAAGTTTTGAAAGAGATTGTTAATAATTCTAAGTAATACTTATTACAACATCTACTTACATAAAAAGAATTAATTCTGAACTAAAGGTGATAAAGATTGCAAGCTTTTCAAAAACGCTGTCGTATTTTGAAATTCGTAAAACGTCAACTTTCGCTTTTTTAGACTGAAAATGCAGTAAGAGATTATTTATCGAGCGCCAATGATAAAGTCAAAACCGACTAGCAACTGATACTTAATAATAAGCTTTTGTTATGTCTTTAAGCGGAAGTAGAGGTGCTAGGGATATGTATATATTTTTAAGACAAACTTTCCGACTTATAATTTATGAGGCGATGGTAAGCAAATGGATTGGTTTAAATATTTTGCGTCTTACATAACACGATGCGTTTGCAGGAAAATAAAGTAAATAGAAAGTTTGGTCTCGTGTGTTATAATATAAGTAGTTTGTTAAGTTAGAAATGAGCAGAGGTCGTACTTATTTGAGTCACATGGCATTTTTTGTGTTAATATATCGCATACAATTGCAAAAGTTAATAATTCTAATTCATTCTTAAGCTTTCTTTACATTAATATCTTTATTAGAGTGTTCATATTTGACATACTTGATATTTGACTAGTTCATGGAAAAAAAGTTTTTTTTATTTAAGTCGCTCCCTATTATATCTGGGGCTCTTTTGGTTAGTTTTCCTAGTCATTTTTATTATTGTCAATTTAAAAAATATATATAAAATACTGACAAAAACAACAAAATATAAACAATATATCAAGTTGCTCATATCGTATAGCGCAAAAGTGCGTAATGAGTTACCTTATAATTATTTCTTTACTATTGTTACCATCCCACGGGGATAATATTAACAATTTTAGAAAGAAGGCATTTTCGCTAATTATTTTAAACTATTTGTTTAGGTACTGGACGATCTATAATGAAATAATTACGGGGATAGATCAACAATTAAGTTGCACTCAAGCCATGTTCTTGTACTAAAATTAAAATGGTATCCTTTGGTGATAATGCTGTCTACAATGTTGTCGTTCGCTCTCTAAACTGAACTCATTGGATGAATCGTTTAGGTTTGCACAATCGGCAAAAAAAGTTTGGAAAACTTCAACCTTATCGATACTTAAGTGGTTACACTTTTTAGTCCAATAACAATTGTTGTTTGTGTTTGTTTTATATTAACGTATCTTTTACAGATATTTATATTATCTCCCGTCTATATTTCACGTTTATTTTATATTTGAAGTAATTTTTTTAGCACCATTTGTCGCTTGGCTTAATTAAGCCTTCTTCGTTTTTAAAAGATTCATTAATTAATTATCTTAAATTAAACTCACTTTTTATTGCCATTTGATAATTTTGAAATAATAATCTGCAAAGTAAAAGCATCACTGTAAGGGCATAGCGGTTTCTTAATTTATAATTTTTTGTGTCAACTCCGTACTCTTCTGCACACCATGCCATTTATAACTCTTATCTCCCAAAATCCAGGCACTAAACTAATTAATAGGTGAGCATTAAATTTGCCGAGCCGCTTAGCAAACTGTAATCAGATAAACAATGCGTAAGCCTTATAAATGATTTAAGCTTTTAATAAGGCAGTAGCTCGACATGTTTTATCTAAGCTAACAGGCTCCTATAGACACATCCTGATGTATTGTATTCAGTTTCAGATATGTCAAACCAAAGCCACTAAGTAATAGAGTTGTTCAAGGGCGAACGCTAGCTTGCTGTATAATGTTCTGCCGATGGCATTGAATATCATAATGGGTACGGCTTTGCGCTGTACTTTGTTTTCCTAAAATTAGATTCCTCCATTACAGCGGAAATTTGAGGTAACAGCGTGTTCGAAGCTACGGGGTATTGTTACTTGCTCTATATTATAAATTGCAATAAAAAGTCTTTTTCGGTTGTCCAGCCAACGATGAAATGCGTTTTAAAGAAGGCCGTGTAGCAATGGTTGCTTTTTGTAAGTGCGATCATCATCATTGTACATTTTTTTAATAATCAAATGATATAACAAGGTCTTTCTTTTAAAGGATACAGGAAGTCGGAAAGGGTTTTTGATTATATCTTATAGAAATAACTTGTTTGCCTCTCCAGGATTTTAGAAAAACAAGGTTACGCAAAAGTTTAGTTTTTCGTAGAATAAGCTTTGAATGCAGCTTAGTGAGCTTAAAGGTTTTTCCCGTAGAGGCGTATAAAATGTTCGGAAGTCAAAGATTAATAAACAGTTCGATTTTTCTTTTTGGACACCTTCGTAACAAAAAAATCCTTCTATTTTGTCTGATCCTGGACATCGGTTTTTTTTTTGTTTTGTAATTACTTCTGTTACTTCTTCATAGGTTGGGGTTGTTGACTTATTTCTTTGTGTGGCTTGTGGTTGTGATGTCTCTTCTTCTTTTTCATTTTCTTCGGTTAGTGTTTGTTTAAAGTAATCAGCCCACATCTCTGCCATTTCTTTTTCATCCATAGATAAGTGTCCTTTTGTATTTATTAAGCTCATTGTTTTATATTGGAAGCCTTTCCTTTCTTCTTTTATATGTTTATAGTATTCTTTTATGTTCTTGTTTTTATATGCTTCTTCTATTCTGTCTAACTTTTATTTTATTGCTTTTCTTTTTTTCTCTCTGCATAGTTTGTGTACTTTATTTCTCACTCTTTTGTAATTTTTATATAAATCTTCTGCCCCTGTTTTCAAGTATTCTATTCTTATTGCTTTTCTTTCTTCAATTGCTATTTTACATTCTTCGTCCCACCAATCCTTTATCTTTTGCTGTTTTTTAGTTCCTAGTTGTTGAGCACTTTCTTTTAATATTAACTTCAGTTTAACATTTTCTTTTTGTATTTGTTTTTCTTCTATGGTTTTTGTACATTCTTTATACTTTTTTTGTGTTTCTTCTTTCTGTAATAACTCGGTGTTTCTAGGTATTGTTTTCCTTTCTTTTGTATTGTGTTTGTTGCAGTTTGTCTTATTTTTGTTAGTACTAAGAAGTGATCGGAGCTTACATCTGCTCCTCTATATGTTCTAATCTTTGTTATTTTGCTTGAATGTATTTTTGTGTTAACACATGGTCTATTTGGTTTTGTTTTCGGTCAGGGCTTATCCAGGTTACTTTGTGTATGTCTTTTCCTTTTAACATTGTGCTTTTAATTACCATATTTTGGGAGGCAGCGAATTCTGTGAGTTTCTGCCCGTTGTCATCTGGTTCTTTATGTAAACTTTCTTTTCTGGTAGTTACTCTAGATGTATCTTTTTTTCCTACCTTCGCATTCATATCTCCTATTATCAATTTTATATCGTATTTGGGCTGGCAGTCAAGGGTTTCTTATAGTAGATCATAGAATCTTATTTTTGTTTCTTCTTCTGTAACGTTAGTCGGTGCATGTAAATTTATAATGTTAATTTTCCTATATTTTTTTCTTATCTTTAACGTACTTATTCTTTCGTTTATCATATTATAATTTATTACTAATTTTTTTAGCTGCTTCTTTAGTGGGAAGCCTGTTCCTAATCTATTTTCTGCCACGCCTCCGTTAAAAAACACATAGTGTCCGATATCAGTTAAAGTTGTGTCTTTTATATTTGTTTCTTGGATTGCTAGGATATCGATGTTGTATCTGTGTGCCTCTTGTGCAAGCTGTTTGAGTTTACCTTCTTTATTTAGCCCTTGTATGTTCCATGTGCCTATTTTTAGTGGTTTTTCTGTGTTTTTTGTCATTTGTGGTGATCTTTTCCGTTAGCTTTTATGTTAAATTTTTTTATTTTTCCGTTTATCTCCTCATTTAAATTTTCTATCCTGGCTTTCTGGAATAGCTGTTTTAATTTGTTAAACGTGTATTGAATTGTAAGACTCGTTCTTGATTCCCTTTTTATCTTTTCATTTTGTTTTCTTATTACGGAAGTTAGTTTTTCTAAAGATTTGTTGTTAGATTCCACCTGTTTCCATAGTTTTTTTTTTTTCTTTCAGCTTTTTTTGTTCATTTAGAATTATTTCCAGTTCTTTACATTTTAATTCTAATTCATTTAATTTCACTTTTAGGTCTGTTATTCTTTCCATCTCATTAATAATTTAGATCTTTGTATTTTGTTTGATCTGTCAGTTTCTATTTCTGTTGAGTTTTATATTAGTTTTGTATAAGGGTTATTATTGCTTTTAATTTCTTTTCTAAATGTACCAATCTTGGGCCTTTGTATGTATGACGCGTCTGTGAGGTCAGGAGCGTGTCATTTCTTGGGCGTGATTTGTCTTCTTTTATTTTAGACCTTATTGGTTTGATACTTTTCATTAACCTTTTATATTTATGTATTTCTTTATTCGCGTTATTCGAAACTTTGTAGTATTTATCACTGAACACTGTTATTTTCTGTCGAACTTTGCACTTTAAAGATTGCTCTAAAACACTTTTCGCTGTTTTAAAACTACTTAAACACCTTTAAAAATCCTTGTTTTGGTTAAGGAGATGGGGCTGCATCTGCATTTTGTCATCGTCCCACAAGGACTCCATACTAACTCATACTAATTCTTATCTAAACTCAAAATTATGCCATATATACGAACATTCTTTGGCGTTACAAAAGGGCGATATTTCTTCTGCTTTGGCCAACACAAAATTAATTTTTGAAATCTAAAACACTCGCTTCCATCTCCCATCCCACCAGTAGAAGTATTCGTGAAAATATTGAAATAGAAAAATACCCCCGATGTCTCCATACCTAAGGCGATGGTCAGCGTTTATTTGTTATTTGGAAACTATTAGTTACCGCACGTCATCACTTATGTAACTCGATGCAACAAACAAGTTTTCCCCAACTACTTCTGATTCAATAAATAACGAAGTAGAGCATACCAACGGCCAGTTTTATTCTTTGACTCATAGTCTTGAGAAGTAGGCAGATTAAGACCTTCAGTAAAGAATTAACTCCAATCCCATAAAAATAGCATCAAAGTGGATTTTCGCCAAACATGGGCGTATTTTTATCTTCGAACATCCAGAACTTGCTTGAGCATTAGCTGTATCGCCATAATATTTACAGATTTAATTACTTTATATATATTGTTGATATGGCAAGTTCCATTTTGAAACTTAATAATAATTTAGCGATACTGCAAAACGTGTTGTGCCATCAGTTTATCGGTTAAGGCTCGAGGCACTCAAAGTAAACAAAAAAATTCGTCACTCGAACATGGTACAGAATGGAATGAATTGTTAACACAGGAATGTCCAAATGCTTTTTACGTCAAATCTCTATCAGATTCAAGAATCTTTCTTTCAGACGAGGATAGGCGACCCGGCATCGATATGTCTTCTAGACTGTAATTTTTTATCTAAAACCCTTAATACCGCTTTAATACGGTGTTTGGGATCAGGCCGATTATATTTTAGTACAAAAAATATTTGAAATAAACACCGCTCAACGTTAAAACTGTGTGAAAAGCTAATTGATCAATATCCTATTTTTAACCAATATAACATTACAATTTCTAGTACCACAGCAACTTATACTCAGATATTGTTCTTCCAGCTGCAGTGCAGGTTTAAACTTACGACAATGTGCACATGCCGTACTTCAAATCGGTCCCACTATCTCCATACATTTTAATTCTAAAATTATATAAATTAGAAATAGTTTGACGGTCAAGTTAGCAGTATATATTTTTGCAATAAAAAAAATTTAACCGCGACATAACTCTATTAGCACATTTATGTATAAACTTGAACTTGAACTATATTTCGTTCTATGGCATCTAGGCTTCGAATTCAAGTTCGTGTTCAATTCTTAACGCTCACTTCCAAGTTGTCTTTTTGAAACGTGTGCCAAACTGCGCTTTTTAAGTGTGTCATTAACAGTTGGCTTTGAATCAACTCTTTTTGTAGTTCTAAAAATTATTTTATTACTTCTAGATGTAGTGACTGCTCGAAGAATTTTCTATTTGGCCTGTTTACATCTAATAGTTCGACAAAATTTACTTTAGATTTGGTTTTGATCTTAAATCGTAAATTTATAGTTTTAGAATTCGTTTTAACTATCTGTTTAGTTTTAGTATGCAGAACAGCTTACGTTTTAATGCCATAAACTTAAGAATAGTTAGATTAAATAACAAGCAGGCACTCATTTTGAGTTTTGTAAGTTTTGCTGAACAAAAATCTCACCTCGCAAACAAATTTTGATATTAAGTTGCAAAGTAAACTGCCATCGTTTTAATCTGATTTATTATTTTTTAATTTTCGGCTGTAAAAAGTATTGAAGTCTAAAAATTTGGTATTAATGTTTTTATACATACAATATTAATGTTCTCAATTTTTAAACTAAGATATTTACAAAGTAGGGGAGTTTACAATCGTAACTACAGCTAATTTATGTCAAACTGCTGCCGTAAAAAGCGTCTTTATTTTAAGAATCAAATATATAAAGGTAAATGACTGCCGTGGATTACCCTTTTTTAGTTTGATTGTATAAGTGCTTCACAGGAGTTAGATTTTAGTACAGAAATATATCGTGTAAACTGCCGGTAATTGGTTTTTTTTTTATATTTCTTATAGTTATTATACCATAAGTTATTATATAACAGACTTTTTTCAGAACTACATGTCCTTAAAATCCAGCTCGGTCGCGCCATCACATTTTCATTAATTTTCTCCCGTGGTTAGAATCTAAACTTTATAAATGCCATAAAGGTCACATTCTTATAGTAGAAATAAAGCAATAAGAAATAATAAAAAAATATAATACAAAACAATTGTAATGTTGTGCCAAGCACAGACATATGTCTAGTATTTTACTTTCCGTTATTTATTTCTGTTACTGAGGAAAGATGATATAAACATCAGTCTTCCGATACAGTTTTAAATCAGAATTTTTTTATAGTGGCCACTCAAAATGTTATTGTTGCATTACAATATAAAGAACCTAGAACCTTGCATTAGACTTTATTTTTAATTTTAAATGGCCTTCGGCCAGGCATTATAAGTGAAGTCAATCTTTAGTGAAATATTTTTGCAGATTTATTGTGTAATAAAATTAAGTGCAATATCGAGACAGGAGTTGTGAGTACGCTAGATTTTAAAACTATTTTAGATATTTTAGCGTAAGATAATTTCTTTACTATGCACAAAATTCTTTTTAAACTGCTCTGGTATTGTGTGGCATTTAGCATAGCATTTAATTACAATTTCCTTTGCAGCATCCATGTGTAACACAAATATCGAACAAAATTATGCTTTCTATTATTACAGCCAGTGAAAGCAGGATTGTATTATAAAATGACTCGAATGCATTCTTTAAATTTTCTAAACGTGCGTTACACCCTAGTTCACATATGTTAAAATTTATTGTAACCAATTATAACTTTTTGTGAAGAAGAAAATTTAAGTTGTAAGCGTTCTTGTTGAATAGTTCACTAATATTGATAAGCAAAGTCGGACGAACCTGAGAAAGGTGTTTCGTTTCTAATGATATTTAATATATAATGCAAGTTTGTTGATAAATAAACCATCGATAATTAACAAACAAGTTAAAAATTAATTTATTTGTATTAGACAAATAATAAGAAAATATAAGTTGCAATAAAATCAATCAAACATATGTTAGAATGACTGACAGAAGCGAGTAGAAACTTTGGAGTATGGCCATGTAAGGTATTAAAGGTAAGCAATTCAAAAATATTGTAAACCGTAAATCAATTGTATTAAGATTGATAATTATAATCAAACCAGCAATAGAAAGAAATATTTCTTTGTATCCGAAACAAACGACGAGCTGCACAACATGCTATTGGAGTAAATTTCTTGTTCTACAGATTTACATTGGACGATTTTGACAACTTTTAGCCACGCTTTTAACAAGAGAAAGACAACGGTTAGTAAAGACTTGTTTAAGTCACAAAATAAGCAATGAAACTCTTCGAAACTCCAAAGTTCATCGACATAAATTGAGTTAGAGTATTTGGAAAGGTAAAAATAACATGATTTTTATATAATTTTCTTGATATTCTAAGTAAAATATAGCTTTCTATTTACAATTTTTAAGTTAGTAAGACAGTGAGTAGTACTTACAAAATACTATTCTTTATATGAAAATAGAAGCTAAAGTAGATAATATAATAACAATATTCAAAATATTGCTTATGCCGGACAGGTATTTAAATTAGTGCATGTTAAAGTTATTAGGGTTTTGTAGGAAAATTAGTGTGATCCATCAGTGCTTTGAAGGCAACTAATGCCTCTATTATTAAATAAACAATATTAGACAAATACAAGTGAACAGATGCAGACAAACCAAGCATCTATTTAACAACATAAAGTTATCATCTTATAAAGTTTATATTTATATAATAAAATAGATACCTTGTAAGCTCAAAAAATGCTATAAAATGTGTTTTTTGTAACAAGAAATATTGACAAATTATGTTTAATCTAAATAATGTTACTTAAAAATATAGTTGCAGTAAGATAATATTCAAATATTTTAATTCCAAGAAAGATTTATTTTAAAAACCAAAGGTGTGGCTTTTTAATTGTAGGCTAGGAACAACGTGAAAAGTGAAGCTTAAGAAAAAGTGAGCTTAAAAAACACAGAAGGATTAAATAATCAGCACAAATGCATAATGAGCTTGTATTACAAAATAAAATCCGTTATTTATTACAAATGGACTTATAAACAGTACAAACATGCGTCAAGATTAAATGCTGAATTAAATTTACATATATTTTTTTACGTTCTGCAGATGAATATATGTATATAGGAATTATCAAATTAAGCTTAAAAAGATGGTATAAAACATTAATTACATCATAAATTAATTAAAAGTAAATAAAAACTGTGAATGGTTAAAATTGGGGACTATTTAATTGGGTTTAAAGCGGAATGTTTAATTTAAGAGCTTCTATATTAAATCGTGGAGCACTACAGGAGATTAGTAATATAGTTTATAGGAAACTATAATGCAATTGATCGCTGTAACGCTGTTAACAAAATCAATCAACATTTTTAATAGTAAACGAGGTCTGGCAGCGGCTCCCCGGAGAACTTGTCCAACTCCGACATGCTTTGACATAATTGGCGTACGCCGTTGCCATGACAACGCATTTACGTATACCCAGTTAGAGTTGAACTTTGACCTTTGACCTTTGACCTGTGTGACAGCACTCATAATTTTTTTATATATATAATTAACAAGTCCAAAATAAGCAAGCCTGGGAAACAGATATTTCTAAAAAAAAATTATAGTCAAATTTATACCACACCTTATCTCCCGGTATATTTAAAAGACTGTAGAGTAAAATTACTATGTTAACTACTTTTATCGCAATACGAATACAAACGTAAAATAAAATGTAAGAAGAAAATAGCAACTTCAGAACAAAAAACAGATCAATGCAAATATAACATTTAGAAAATTGCAGGTTACTGATTATTATTGTTATTATTATATATAGCCAGAAGCTTTAAGTGTAGGAATTTTTGTTTTTAAATAATATGTCACAAACCGATTGATCAGTAGGCAGTACGAAGTAGCAGATGAAGGTTGTGTTGCAGTTTATTTTCTATATCAGCGAGGTCTGGCAGCGGCCCCCCGGAGAGCTTGTCCAACTCCGACATGCTTGAGCCCTTCGCATAGTAGTTTTAAAAATAGTAAAACACGATTAAAAGCTCTGTTTGACATAATTGGCGTACGCTTCATGACAACGCATTTGCGTATACCCAGTTAGAGTTGAACTTTGAACTTTGACCTTTGACCTGTGTACAGCACTCATAATTTTTATATATAAGTGCTTTATTACCCGCTCTCAAACGAAAATTTTCCATCGCTTGCGGTTCCGGAAATATATTACCTCGGTCGCGCCTGTCGCCGGGCCGAAATTTGTCCTTCGGAGGCGCTCGGTCGCAGGAAAGGACTGAACGATTTGACCTTTGACCTGTGTGACAGCAGGCAGCAGCAACAGCACTCATAATTTTTTTTATATATATAATTTAAAATGAACGCTACCATATAAAATTTCGCCAAATGTAAGTGCGTGGAGTAATATTGGTTCTGTGGGTAAAACTGTGTAATGTTTACGCACCAAACGTGATGATTGACACAATAACATGCACGATAAGGAAAGAAATGGTTGCCCATATGTAGTCAGCATAACAAAGAGATCCTTCTATGTGCCTTTTTAACATAGAAGAGGCCTTTGACAATATATCTTTCAACTCCATAAGTTCGGCCCTGAGAGGGCGTTGCATGAAGAAAACCTGCTGTAGGTGGATAGACTGCATACTCAAAGGAAGGATGGTTTATTCGTCTATGTATGACGAAACTATAATGGTACAGGTAGCGGGGGTGTCCTCAGAGGAGTTCTCTCCCCCCTGCTATGGAACCTGGTAATGGTTGGACTTTTAAGGAACTTAAAAGGTGAAGGATTCTTTTCTATAGGTTGCGCCGATGACCTAGTTGTCCCGTAAAAACCACAATTATACCCTTCACACGAAAGAAAAAATTAGAGGGGTTTACAGCTAGGAGTCGTTTTCGATTCTAAACTTACTTGGAACCGTCATATTGAGAAATTGGCCGATAAATCGGTGACAACTCTAGCAGTTGTCAGACGGATGTACGACAAGTCGTGGGGACTAAAACCAGAAATTGTGCACTGGTTGTGTACCATAGTGGTTAGACCCTCTCTTTCATACTCAACTTTGGTCTGGTGGCTCAAAGTTACACAAGAAACCACCAAACTAAAACTAGGCAAGGTACAAAGACTTGCCTGTTTGAGCATTACATGGGCGATGAGAACCACGCCCACTGCAGCAATGGAGACTCTTCTAGACCTCCCACCTCTGCACATAGTAATTCAGGGGGAGGCAAGATTAGGTCACTACAGGCTGTATCGTTCACTGCACAAGACACACACGGGTACAGGTCATACAAGAATAATTGAGGACGGACCACATGACCTCAAAAATATGTGACGACTCTCTGTTCGAGATGATAATGCAGGATCGAAATAGGAGCGAGACTTTTAGACAGGCAATTGCACCTGGTAGCCTAATCTGGTACACGGATGGTTCTAAAACCGAGCTGGGTACCGGAGCTGGAATATATGCTAAGGCTCCCAGGATAGAGCTAAGCTTTTCCCAGGTCAGTACGCTTCTGTCTTTCAGAGAGAAATATACGCCATGCTACTGTTTGTGCTTGAAAACGGTAAGAGGGCTTACAAGAGCAAGCGGATTTATATTATACCAGACAGCCAGACAGCTTTAAAGGCTTTATTAAGCACTAAAGCATCATTTAGACTGGTATGGGAATACATCAACAAACTCAAAGCACTGGCAGAACACAACGCGGTGAAACAGTTATGGGCACCTGGACATTGGGGTATCTACGGCAATGAGAAAGCCGGTGAATTGGCTGGGCAGAGATCCAGTAAGGCTTATATCGGCCCAGATCCTGCTTTAGAAATTTCAAGAAGTGTTGCAAAGCTTTATTAAGGAGAGGACACGCACTTATCATCAAATGTATTGGAAGAATTGACCAGGACATAATTTCAGCAAAACCTTCAATAAGGGACCTTGCCAAAAGAGAGCTGCAGAACTCCTTAACCTAGGTAGGACACAGCTAAAGATAACCATAGGGTTTCTTACAGGACATGCGACTACCTCTAGAAAATTGGTACATTCATTGGTGACCTTCCATGCAGACTTTGTAGCAAGGAACAAAAAACAGCCTTACATATCCTATGCAAAGGCAACATACATTCAGGAGACCAATCCTGGAACCGGAAGATTTCCAGACACACCTTGTAAAGGACCTGTATCTGCTGATTAAGGGACATCAATTACAGATTGGTTATAAATTTACTTTATTAGGGTAATCACAATAAGCCATAGGCTGCAGTGAACGTGAGTTCATTAAGGAAGACATACCCTAAGCGGACTTGTACAAGAAATTGACAAAAAGATTTGTTATGCACATGGCTTTTGTCGCACCACTTTGACGATGATACTACGCTTCAAGGATGATATTACAAGGCAATTTCATTCCCAGACGGAAGAGTTTTCGTAGAAGGAATTTTTAAACTTGTAAGACGTTATGGCAAGAAAATTATTGTACTGTTGTAGGCTTCTAATGTGTATAATTAAGGTTCTGTATCTATACAAGTTTGTCATTAATAACAAAACAGAAGTTTCTTTCCGAATAGCCCTTAAAATGTATTTAAATGAGTTTTTATGGGATGAAAAGTGAGAGATAATATCTATATTATTTGAATATTTGGTCAAAATTACCCTAAAAAATTTAAAAATCAAGTATGACTTTTAGAGTAATGAGTTTATTTAAATAACATGGTTTAATATATGAGAAACCGATTATGGAAGAACATGTGTAAAGGCACTACTTTAAGCTTATATATTTCGCTTAGCTATTTTTAGCAGTTGATGTAACGATTCTGATTATCTTATTACTACAGAAATGCTAATAGTTCTTTTATATCAAAATCAATAGAATTGAATATAGACTGGTATACGAAGTATATTTAGAAAGTAAGTTGTGTTTCTATAGAAAGCTGCTAGAGCGCATGCTTGCTGAGCTTCTTAAGTATTAGCTGTCTACAGATGACATTTCATTAGGAGCAATTTTTGTTTACGGTATTTCTTAAATTTAAAATATTCAAGTCCTTAAAAGATAAAATGCCATTTATTATCTGTTTTTTGAATGCAATAAATGTGAAACCGTAAGAAATTCTTCAACAAATTAGTGAAGTGTACGGTGACAGTACAGTCAATGATGGAATCGTGAGAAGATGGGTTAGACTTTAGTGAAAAGCGAGAAAATGTATACTATTTCGTGTAGCTTGTTAACAAAAAAATCGTGAGATTAGATGGTTTACAATTTTGTTTATGTTGAATGAATTTCTGCAAATTTCGAAACCGTTCTTTACGAAATTTTGTAGCATTGGTTGTTGTCACAGGCGTCGATATTTTATTCATAAGTTATAGAAAAGCCAGTCCCACGCTACAACAAATGTCTCAATGTTGGTGGAAAGTCACCGTCAATGAGAATGAAAGATGATAATAAGAGTCTGTGTATTGTAACAACAGAAATGTATCTCAGTTCGTAGCTATTTAATTCAAGAAATAATGTAAGAATTAAATATGGTTTACAATGTAATGGTTAATACTGTAACGAATGAATTGGTTGCAAACTTTAAAATGCCAACTGTAATATTTCTAAATCCTAAAGATTTGTAAGTCAACCTGATAAGGCTGCAAAACATTTTATGTTTACTTTTGATAGAGTTGGGGTAAAACAATGTTGGTTTTTGTAAAAACATGTAAATTCTTTATGTATGTGTATATCAAAAATATCCGTCAGCTTATTTTATTACGAGAAATCAAAAACCAAAAGTCAAATGGTAGTAAAAGAAGGAAACTAAAATTTAAAAAGAAATAAACCAAAATTACAAGGAAAGATCAAAAAAAATATATTATACTTATTAAAAAATGAAAAGCAAAGAAACGGGAGGGCTTGTTATAAATTTAAAAAAGTCTACACAAATATATGAAAAATTGCTTTTACGGGAGTTTTTTAAAAGTTTCTCAACTAAAAATTTAAAGAATCTTTATCGCTGTCTAATATCAGTATCTTTGATTCAATAATTTCCGTAGTTTTTACTTTTAATTTGGTTAATACCAAAATATGTGCTGTTGTGACATTGTCGTTCTGTTTCTCAGTATAAAAACATGATAAGGGAACCCTTTAAGAAAGCTCATTGATGAGTTTTATGGAAAGCATAAAGATCCAGGTAAAGTGTACTCTATAAGTTATTTTAATAAAAGGAGTATAAATAAGTCTCCGCGTTTGATAAAAGATGGCCCTACCAGTAAGTTATGGTTGAAATTGACAGATATAAAACGTTATATCGTAAGGTTGGATATCTAGCACTACCATAACCTTAAAATATTAGCGATTTTGTATCAGAATCACATAACTTTTTTCGTACGAAAATATCGAGTTATGAGCCGAATAAGCGTCATTTGATTTACTTCTTTAATTTGAAAAAATCTGAGGCTCATCGATTGCTTGTAAAAGCATATGGTGAGGCTGCTTTAAGTGAAAGAAGTTGTCGTGAGTGGTTTCATAAGTTTAAGAACGGTGAGTTTGACGTCGAAGGCAAAAGACTTAGCGAAATGCCGAAAGTGTACGGAGACGCGAAACTGGAAGCATTATTCGAGGAAGTTTCCTGCCAAATGCAATAAGAACTTGCACTTACGTTAGAAGTGACTCAAAAAGCAATTTTACATCGTTTAAAGTCGATGGAAATGATTCAAAAGCAAGGAAATTGGGTTCCACATGAACTGAAGCCAAGACACCCAAAGAAGAGAAAATCATGAGGACCATGTGGCCATGCTTCAACATCAACAGCCAAACCGAATATTAATAAAAAAAACTCATGTTGTGTATTTGGTGGGATCAGCTTCGTGTCGTGTATTATGAGTTGCTCAAACCGAACGAAACCATTATTAGGGCTCTCTACCGAATACAATTGATGAGAACTCAAGAAAAAAAGCGTCTATTACTACTTAAGACACGACAAAATCATTCTCCTACATGATAATGCTCGTCTATATGTTGCAGAGCCGATCAAAACCTACTTGGAAACACTCAATTGGAAAGTCCTACCCCATCCACCCGCCGCATTCACCAGACATTGCCCCTTCCGATTATCACTTGTTCCGATCGATGGCATATGGGATGCTTGAGCAGCACTTTACATCATATACCAAAAATTGAGTCGATTCGTAGATAGCCTCAAAAGATGAAGTGTTCTTTCTACGCGGTATCCGTATGCCGCCAGAAAGATGGGAAATAAAACATAAGGTTCATAATAAATGCCCAATTTTTGATAAAAAGACGGAGACTTATTTGTACTCCCTTTAATATGGGAGTTCCACAAAATTCCGTATATTACATTGTCAAATATGTAAAAATTAAAAAAAAAACATTTAAATGTGGTGAAGAAAATAAATAAAAGCAGTGAAAAATTTTAATATATCACAAATATAAAGAAAACATTAAAGTTATTATCAAAAAGAAAGGCTACTAAAAAATCAAAAAGGTGTGTTGCCTAAGCTGCACGGAGAGTATCTAAATCAAATTTTTGCGTTAATGGACGATGAGTCTTACTTCACATTAGATGGAACTGATAATGATAGTTATTTCCATCACTGTGTTGTAAGAAATTCTGAAGTAATTTATAAAAGACGCGCTATGTTTGACAAGAAGGTTTTAGATTGGCTAGCCTTAAGTACAAAAAACCATGCGCTGGAGATTTCCAAAAAAAAACTACTGTCTATATCATTTCTATAACCAATGTTGTTTTTCGCTTCCGCCACTTGCCAAGCCCTTGCAAGTTGGCAGATGTGTTCATGATCCCCAAATCTGGAAAAATAAACACTTTCCCCCATTACTATCAGCCCCATTAGTCTACTGTTGACCTCTAGGAAAGTTTGCTGAGGAAGTAATCAACAAGTACACAAGACTTCCAATTGATTCCGGAGAGTCAATGTGGATTCTGCTTCGGTCACTCTAGTACCCTCTAGCATTACCAAGAGATACATTAAGAAGCAAAGTATAGGTGTACTCTTCTTCGACAAGGTCTGGCACAATGATCTGATGTACAAAATGGCCAACACCGCAATCCCGTGCTTATGTTTAATTTGTCCGATTATTTCTTTTCTAAAAGGAGTTCCATATCAAGTTCTGTAGCGTGAGGTCATCGAAGAGATGGCTACGCGCCGGCATCCCCCAAGGCTCCATTTTGTTTTATACATACATTTAGAGCATGCCGATTTCGTCTTCCATTACACTAGCCCAGTACGCAGACGACACGGCGTTGTCGAGATTGCTGAGAACATTATATTACAAAGAATAAGTGGGCCATATACAAGACAAACGTCTGCCCTATAATAATGTATGCGGCTCCAGTTTGGGAAAAGACCTCCGCAGAAACTGATATGACAACAACTACATTTCCTCCAGTGCTCAAAAACTACACGAAAGCGTACAGAGCCAGGATAACTCCACCATTTTTGTCCTCTACCAATACGAAGTTGACGTAGGCACCCACCACAAGCACCCGAAGGTCTATATTTCTCAGTAAATTAGTTTATTAATATCCAATGCCAAGCCATATCAAGAGAATTAAGATTAGAGGCTGGATTCAAGCGCCTCTGACCTTGTCGATGAAGACAATGTCAAGTTTAACGCAGAAAAGGACAATCTCCACCGTTTATTGCCCCTTCAGCACCCAGTGTCGATCAAAAGACGTATTATAAGTAATTCATTCACAAGACATACCGTTTATACGAAAACATCACAATGATGGAAATTATATCTTCTGGCCAGGCATGCACTGTTTTACTACGCACAAAATATTTTATATATATATATATATATATATATATATATATATATATATATATATATATATATCTCGTTAAACTTATGCCATGAATTCGGAAATTATCAAAATTAAAAGACTTCTGCATATTAAGCATTTTCTTCTGCACCAATCTTCATATAATTCTGCCCTAGGCTTTTTGCTTCCAAATTACTTTCTAATATAAGAGATAAAAAAAAAATTATTTTATTTAAACGTCTGCAGCTAAATGCAACGTCATCCGATTATTATAGTTAATCAGTCGCTAGGTAGTATGAAAAACACCTTTTTGGAGACTTGAACAACTATAAGAATCTTACCAGATTAGTTACGTCATTTTTGTTGGCTTTTGTTCAGTTTAAGCGATAATAACTAATTTGATCCGCCAAAGGAAGTTGTTGATCTTGATGATAACAGTATTTATATATAATTTGAAAAATATATTATTGTATTAGTTAAAAGTACACAAAAAAGAATTTTATTTTGGACTTCTCTGTCCAATGTACAGTAAGTTTTGTAGATTACACTCATTCACCGAATGACAATAATTGGCATTTAGCGCATATCCCAAGTATTTAACTTAAAATTTTATTTAAAGTGGGCGAAACATGCAGCAAGGACGAGCCACCGAGTGAACTAATTTTATAAAGTGCTAATTTAAGGTCATAGGTCAAAGAGATACAAAGTAAGGTCACTTTGAAAACCTACTCAATCCTAATATTTTCAATCTCATAATTTGCGCACAGGTTTTTTATTTTTTGAGGCATCTAAAGTAAGTTAGAAACCAAGATTAAAAGAAAGTTTTTCTGTTTTATTTGGGGAGGGGGGGGGGTCTGCAGCCGCAAGGACTGATAGTGCCCACTAACATGCACTTAAATGCTAGGACATTCACACACACCCATGGGTTGAGCGAGACTCGAACTCGCGCGCGCCAGCAGAGGACAAAGCCAACTGGTTGAACCATCTGAGCCACCGCATCCCCAAGAAATAATTATATGGCTAAATATAACGTGCCGATTTAAGGCTAAAAGGGACTAAAAATTATCCTTATTGGCTATTTTTAGACAGAGTTAAGAGTTTTGATATATAAAAATAAAACAAACATCTCCATACATTTTGTGATGCTTTGTTGGAAACAATAGCAAATAAAAATAATCTACCCAAAATAACAGTAGCCTTGCATTAGACTTATTATGTAATAACGTAAAAACATTCTTATTCCGAATTAAGAACGTTAAAACATTATGCACTTTGTTTTTCTAATTTACAACTTAATTATGCTGTTACACAAACATCGAAGTATTACAAAGACTTTAATCTTGGTCAAACAAACTTTTTATTGTCCTTGCATAACAAAATGCGCCACTTATTCCATGAAGTGCAGACGGTAACGAGTCCAGAAAATATGTCGATGGGGCCTGAAGAGACTGCTCTTAAACGTACATGCGCCAAAATACTTATTCGAAGCGCCAAGGTAAAAATAACCGCCCAGTATTGATGTATCCGCAAGTCAAAATCGGAGGATTCAAATATAGGTTAACGCCGGGCAGCTTGCGTCGCACTTTTTTATTTTCATAGAAACTGGCAAACGTGAATTTTTATATAAATCGCTCCCTAGCTGTTCGGTGACGCGGTTTGAAGAAAAAAATTGTGGGAACCAGTTGATATTTGCATACAGCTACCGCGATGTCCCCGTACTCGGCAGAAAATCAATAGCCCAAAAAGGGTCTCGTTAATTTTCTGTACCCACCAAATGTTTCTTAATTTTTTTGGCACTTGCATGCACAAGTTAAAACTGAAACAATGAAAATATACTTAAGATTTTTTTAGGTGAAATGAGAAATAACGAATAAATTTCAAAATAGATTTTTAGAATAGAATTTAGTGATTTTGATACTTTGATCAAAATCAAAAATCAAATTTTGCTGTCAAACGTTCAATCATAATTTTCTAATGGCTGTTTATCTTTGGGGTGTATACGAGGTCTCTCGTAAAAATGTTCAGCCAATGTTAATATATAAAAACAACTTGCGCAACCACGATATACGCGGTAATGCGCATGCGTAAATAATAACTTTACTGACTGGATCAGTTAGGAATCAGCCGTCGGTAGGGGAGCGATCGTAATCATTCTTTAGCAGAGGCTATTCAGATGATTCAGACACTATTACGACCATGTTAACCATGTTTTTTTATTGAGAATGCGTTGTTTTTCACAAATACGCTTTATCAAAAAATTACAAAGGAGTAATTTCTCAAAGTGTTTTGATGCTTGCGAGATGCAATATGACAAAAGCAATTGTTCTGTGCAACTTGTGGTTGTTCTTAAATTTAAACCGTCTTTAAAAGTGAAGAGATCTTAAACCATCAATGAGATTGAGGCACTAAAAGAAGTATACGAGATGCTAGGGTGTTTACTTTGAAAAAGACTGAAGGCTGCATCAATTTTGTTGTATTTTCTATCATATTCTTGAATATTTAGAGTTGTTTGTTGTTATAATTGTCATTTTTTATTATATGGTTCCATATTTTCGAGACAGAACACGTGTTTCATTGATAATTAAATTCCTAATTGTTGATTTAGTTATTTCTACAGTTGCTCCTAGTCTTAAACTAGACACAATCTCTTATTTAGGAAGGAATTAGCTAGGAATTTATGTTAGATTACATTGTTATAATTGATGGAGAGTTTTGGATACATTATCTATTTATTTTCATGGTTGGAGAGAAAACTTTGGTTGAACGTATTTCTAACTAGAAGGCTGAAGTACTTTTTTAAAGGAAATATTTTTTTATTTAAATATTTTATTAGGTAGTTTAAATTTATTAGTAATGTGCATGTGTTTCAAATTTTTTGAACTTCTCCAGGAGCTACTAAATTGCCAATTAAACTTTTGAGAAGAACATTTAGCTGTTGCTTGATCTGACCCATTTGTATTGATCTTTATTCACATCCAATTTTATGATACAGCCGTTGGTGAATGGTCAATTTTGCTTTCGCTTTAACGAATAAATCTAATGATAACAAACAAAGTGAAGACTTTCTGATGAAGTTACTGCTCTTAAAATCTATAAATACCCAATTTCCGCCACGAAATAGTTTGTTAGGATAATACAAATCTTATTGAAGTCAAACACAGCCAGCAGGTTATTTTTAGTTTTTGTGTCCATGTTTTAGCGCGCTTTTGTGGATCATACACGGACGGTTTTAGATATTATGTAATGTAGACGAAAGCTTCAAGCCGCCAAGATTTGTTCAAAGATTAAACACCTAGGTATTTTGCTTTCTCTTTAAACTGAATTACTGAATAATGGTGGAGGAGGTTAGCAGATGTAATACGGCTTTTGCCATTAATTTTAGTGCTCGTTGTATGAAATACTTAGTTACTTTCGGAATTTTGTTCCTAAGGATTATAAGTGGCTGACTGACAGTCATTACATTGTTGCATATGCTAAAAGCAATTTCGGTAGCATTATTTTCCATAGCGAAAAAGGTATCTTCAAAACATGGGTTTTAAACATATCTTCTGGCGTTGAACGTTATCTACATTTGTTTTCCACGTGTAGAAACAAAAATAGATCGGATGACCCATAAATTCGACGTTTGAATGCTCAAAGGTTTAGTTGTTTGCGTTAATCTGTGTGAGTTCGCATTGCCATGGTGGAGAATGATCTAGCGTCGCGCGTTAATTTTTCTTATTTCTTCGACGACTTCTGGTAAGCAAATAGTTATGTACCATTCAGAATCGACTATTGTATGATTCTATAAAAGCCACGGTTGCGCCATGCCGAGTTTTTCCACAAGTTAATTCCAGTTTTTGACCAAGAGGAAATTTTCAATTTAATGGAAACAAAACAAATAGTGTCTGTATGACGAAACGTTGTACGTATGCCGTCAAAAATGTCAAATCTTATATCGCATCTAGCATAAGCAATAGATATCGAGCAATCCAGGAACATCCATGCATCCTAAAATAAAGGCTGTTGTAACGCCAACCAATCGCACACGAACGCTCCGACAGCAATATTGTCATCAGATATATCTCTTAAATGCTTCTTTTAGTGATTGGACTGTATGTGAGATGCTCCAGTGTAGTTCAAAGCAAATCATCATTTTTTGTCAAATATGAGCAACTGCATTGAGCCAGTCATCCTCGAGAAAGCGGCGAACAAAGTGAATATTCTCATCAGTCACGTTAGTCCTCAAACGACTTTGATAACTTACATTTTTAACTGCTTCTTGTTTCTACTGCCAATATGTACGCTTCAGTCTTCTAAAGAGTTCTATCCTCAAACTGTGCTTTAAATGTTTAATGGTTTTACTATATTTATTGTGAGAAACTTTATAATAGTCCGTTACGCAACGGACAAGAGTACATATTGCTGTCATTTTAATGTATTGGCTGAAGAAACGGTAGTACTAGGTATCCTACGGAAAAAAACTTCTTTTAGGCAATCATTTCTGAAATTTAACGACATGTAAAAAATAAATTTCGGTGTATATTTGATTTACCCATATAGTTATATTAACGACATAACCTAGAGTTTTAAATCTATTTGTAGTTGGTCTGTAGATGAAATTATCTACATATAGATTATGCATAACTAATTGGACTAAGCCTAAACACAAAGAAAACAAAATTCATGATTATCTTTAAAAGAAACTACTATAACGTTAACTTAAATATTCAAGGAGAACAGATTGAAAGAGTAAAGAAATACAGATATTTAGGCACTACAGTCAACGATAAAAATGATAATACCAGCGAAATAACCTCTAGGATAGAACAAGCAAAAAAATGTATTCTTAAATATGAGAAATGTCCTATGCAGCAAAGACCTCTCCCTAACACTTAAATTACGAATAGTAAAATGTTATGTTCACTCCACACTTTTATGAAATCTTATGAAAAACTTAGAAGCATTAGAGATGTGGACATATAGGAGAATTCTGAGAATCTCATGGGTCGAAAAATTAAGGAATACGGATGTCTTAAACAGAGTGAATAAACAGGAAACGGAAATATTAGATGAAATTAAACGGCGCAAACTTCAATATTTGGGATGCGTGATGCGGGGGGAACATTATCTGTTGCAACTTATCATACAGGGAAAAATCAAGGGCAAACGTAGTGTGGGAAGAAGAAGGATGTCGTGGCTGCGCAATCTTAGAGAATGGTATAACTGTAGCTCCAATCAACTCTTTAGAGCAGCAGTTTCAAAAGTGCAAATTGCTAGGATGATTTCCAAACTCCGTAGCGGAGATGGAACATAAAGAAGAAGAAGAATAACTAATTGTTACATATGCGTGTTATAATTTCTGAAAAGTTTTAATTTATTTATAATAGGCATTCCTTATACCGTTTTGTCAGATTAACGATTTTATCGTTTGGAAATTTTTGCGCAGTTTATTTATGGTACAATAAATTCACATTTTATTTCTGACCATTTGGTTCAATATTACATACAGTACAACATGGCTCATAGTACTACACAAAATGTGTAGTTAGAAATAGGCGAATAGCCTATATATAGCATAAGAGTAGAAAAAGATGAAGAAGAAGAATAAACCATGTCGATTGAGTTGTATAGGACCAACAATGTATTTATTGTATGGGAATTATGTCAATAAGTCATTATAAAATAATGTTAAAAGACTTTTTGGCTAAAATTAGATAAGAAGCCAAAAAATATTTTGATTAAACATAATATTTCGGTTTTTACGATCGTTGCACTTGGTACACATAGTTCATATTTTTTTTATTGTTATCTTTGTATTTACTGTAATTTCACATGAATATTTCAGTATATACATATACAGTTTTCCATGAATACTGACATAAATACATGATTAACTAGTAGTTGCAAATAATAAAGATTAGATGTTTAGCAAATACTTTTTTTGCTTTTGCTACTTGTATAGCATTACTATGGCATCAAAATTCAAGTAGTATCAAAATTTTTATTGTTAAATGTAGACAAATAATGTTATTATTATCAGTACACAAACTTCTCCCTAGAAATATTGTCCGGAAGCAGAAAATACTGTTGTTTTTTCCATCCTTATTAAAATTGTCTAATAATTACTACTCTGAAAAGGATCAAACAAGTAGAGTAAATAGTTTTTAGGAATACATTGTAATTGAACGAAAAATATGTTACCATTAAAGATATGCATACATCAATAAAATCTGCGCCGCTCATATCGAAAACCAAAGGAGAAAGGAAGCCAAACTGATGCAAAATATCAATCTATTTGGTAGAATAAAAGTAACAAAATTTAATTATTGTTTAACAAACCCACATGGAATATAATGTCACACTCTTTATTCCTTTGCAAGAAGAAACCGTTGGAAAATCCTTATAAAATAATATAGAAATAATTTTACAAGAAAAGTAGTTTTTGTGATTGCAAAGTGACCACAATTGATGTTTTTTAGCATATGAAAAACGTATGATGGAATCTGTAGCAGTAATATGTATGTACTAATCCTAATATGCAGTTTTACAACTTTTTCTGTTGTTTTCAAATGAATAAATATGTCGGAGTGTCCGTATCACATCAAAGATTTTTTCACAAATCACAAAAACATGAGGATTAAAAAAATGTAATTTTTTAATGACACTATATATAACGGTATTTGTAACGTCTGAAAGTGTTCTCTGGACAGACGGAATAAATGTGCAAGGAATAGATAAACATGACTTTGACAGAGACACAGAAAAACCTTAAATTTCTGCTAGAAATTGCAGTATAAGCTTCATGAATGGTGCGGGATTTTAAGGTGATTGGAATATTGCTTGACCAACAAGCAGGCAACATCAAATTGCCTTGCTTTTTATGTGAGTGAGACTCTAGAACTAGAACGGAACATTGGGTTCGGAAGCAATGGCCAGTCAGAAGTACATTCACAGCTGGCGAAAAAAACATTGTTTTACTTCTACTGGTTGATCCTTCGAAAATACTGTTCCCAACTTTACATATTGAACTTGGTTTATTAAAGCAACTCGTGACAGCTTTAAACAGGGGCAGTGAATGTTTTCAGTATGTTGGCGTTAAGTCTCCATCAAACACTTCTAAAAAAATTAAAACTGGCGTCTTTATAGGGCCACAAATACGAAAATTAATGGCGGACGACATATTCGCGAAAGCCACGAGTGAGTGCTAATTGCAAGCATGGAGCCGAGGAGATGTTGAAACTATAAACTTTTTTGGTTGCAAGATGAGCGTCAAAGTTTGCTTTCTTCATGCTTATCTAAATTACTTTCCTGACAATCTTGGTGATTTTGCGGAAGAACATAATGAGCGCTTCAATCAGGATATGAAAATGATGGAAGGAGATAATAAAGAAAATGGATTCTACATATAATGATCCGACTATTGTTGGATGTTAAAAAGAGACTGTACAAACGAAACACCCAAAAAGAAAAAGTTTCAAGGTAAATGTTAGGTTTGTTTGGTTTTAAATATGTATTTATGTTTACCTATTCTTTACATATTCATTCCAGAGAACATTTTTACACGTTACAAACGTTGCCATATATTGTCATTACATTATTATATATCTTTATTACTTTTCTCTTTTAAAGTATGTGCGATATACATATAAATTAACTCAAAAATGACAACAGACATGCAATGAGCGTATTATTATATAGGGCTATGGTTACATAAGTTGACGATTTATCCAATAGCAAGATTATGTAACAAGTATACTCTAAATAATTTTTTCATCAACATTTTAGTAGTAATGTGTTTATTAATAATTTTGCTCTCTAATTTTGGTGAAAGTCTTCTCTGCTTTCTAACAGAGTAGTACTGAGAAATTTTATAATACAATTTTGTACTGGTTTGAGTCCATGTGAGTGAGCATAAATATTATCGTTTAGTTATGTACATTTCTTTGACGGGTTTCATTTTCAATTATATATTTTATTTACATAGTCTCCAGTCTCCTCGTTTTTTGGTGACCTAGCGAGGATATTGTTGGACTAATTTAAGTAACTTCTATATTGTCTTATGGGGAAATTACAATATTTTTACGCTTATGCAGACTGCCTGGGTCCATCACAACAAACAGATTGATCTTCATAATCTTGGATGCTGATGCACAGTTATGTAACGCGCTGAGACTTTTGAAAGACAAGTGTATTTTTTAAAAATTGCAAAATGCCAGGGAGGAAGCGATGCTAGTCTATCTCAAGCTTTTGTATATGTGTATTTAGTCTATAAATCCATGGGCAGATAGTAGTGTATCTTGTTTTTGAAAAACAGCTGGCTCCAGTGGTAAAGGTTGGTTCAACGAGTTGGTTGACTGTATTTTTTTCATTCACTGTCCTGTACGTGGGTTATTCAGGTGAGCTTTTTATGAAAGATCACTATGAGGTAACGTAGCTTTTTTTCTAGTTTACTAGATCATCACTTCAACAACAATAAGGTTGTGGTAAGGATTCCTACTCTCTACTTTTTGCAATATTTATCTAGTTGTTATAGCTTTTCCTAAATGCGTTATATCGCCAGAAAATATGCAAATAGCAAGCTTGATGTGAAAGGCATCAACATATTTGGTGGTAGAAGTTGAACAGAGTCTTGGAGCACGCCGTCTCTGAGATGTACAAGATGAAATATCAAATAGTTAGTATATTGTTAGAGAATGATTGTTTGTTACGTTTTATCAGGTCTTTGTTATAAAAAGAAAACAAATTACAATAACTAGTAAATTACAAACACCTCAAATTTAAATATATCCTTAAATGTGTAGCATACAATAATTACCAATAAAAAGGTTTTTCTAACAACAAGATATGTAAATATTTACACCCATAAACAATATTTTTCTCTTTGTAGTAGAGATTTTATTCACTCAAGGCGGAATTACTATTAGCATTTCATAAAGGTAGTTACGGTTCGTGTTCGTATTCACTTCACCGCTACTGATAGTCACTTTCATTCATCCTTTTGCTTTCCCGCGTGTTTAGTTTGCATGAAAAAGTGTGTGTGAGACTATGTCATTACAAATAAAAAGACGGATAATTTTAGCTCAACTCTTATTAGCCTGACTATGCTCGACATAGGTACAAAAATTGCAGAAACATTTCAAATATTCAGAAACATATCAGAAAAAGTGTTTTTATGATTAGATAATAATAATAGTTTCCCGTAATAGGTCACAAAGGCCCTTTGTCTTTATGATTATGTATTAAAAAATTGTACATATTTATAAAAATTCTTCAATTCGGTTTAAATAAAAAAATTGTTACTACGTCACAAAATAACAAGAATAGAGGAAAATTAATTTTAAAGTTTTAATAAATTACATAAATTATAAATCACCTAAAAGTAGACTATTTTTATTTGCATATATAAAACTTTCACTTATAAATTTCCTCAAATTTGATTAGCTTATTTTAGCCGCAATTATAGAAAACTGCGTTTTAGTCTGATCGTAAATACTGTTATAGCACTTAAAACTTCTTAAATCGAAATAGTAAAGTGTTTGCTATTTTTATTTTTTATTAAAAGCATTACCACGCATTACAAAAAAAAATCTATTCAAAATGGCCGCCCTTTGCTTGCACATACGCTTTTAATATATTTACCCACTCATCTATTGCGGCACGCAAGACACCGATCGGAAAATTGGCTACTGCTTCTGTTAGTGAACGTTTTGACTCAATACTTGGTTTAACTTTGGAGGAAGACAAGTTTTCTAAGATTATCCACAACTTGAGGACTTACTGAAGTTACTCTTCGGAGTCCACGACTTCGAAAATATTTTTTCCAACTATTGTTGATTAGTTTTGGTTTTGGGAGACTATTTTTGCAAGAGACTATTCAAAATAAGCAGTGCATCTTCAAAAAGTGATTGTTGGTTTGGTTTCCTGTACAAAGGTATCATTGAACCATTTTTTTTCGAAAATCAGGTTGTAAATGCGATTACTGATAAAATCTGAGCGACACCGCAGCATGATTAAAGACCATATCTCTCCGAAACGTAATCAAACTGACATAAATGATATTTATTTCAAACAAGACGGTTCAACATGCTACACAACACGTGAGAATAACGAGTTATTGCAGTCGAAATTCGCTGAACGTTTAATTTAGAGAAATGGAAATGTCAATTAGCCTACTCGTTCGTGCGATTTGACGCATTTAACAAAAAGACTTAAACATTTTATAAATTAATTTTTGTTTTAATTTTAGATTTATATCAACTTATAGATTTTCTACTAAGTGTAGTGCTAATACTATATATACAGGGTACGGCGCTTAAATTCGTAGAAATTAAACGTTCTTTTATATAATTTTATATAATTACAAAAAAATCTTTTGCATGTCAGTTATGTGACCTGCCCAGAGTAAAATTATTCGATGTAACCCCCCTCAACCTCAATGACCGTCTTCATCTTTGGCCTGAAGCGCTTCCACGCTCTCTGTAAAGCAGCGCTGTCCATATTTGCAAATGCTCCTTTGATAACGGTGCGTAAAGATACCTCGCTAGGCCTCATTAATAATCCTTTCGACCACGCTCCAAACAGTAATCGAGAGGGTTCAAATCAAAGCTCTTGTGGAGCCAGGTTCTTTAGACCAGAATATGTCCACGTTATCCAACAACCAGTTTTAGACTAAATAGCTCATATGCGCCGGTACACCATTCTGTTGAAATACATATTGCCTCCCCGACGCCGCAGTTTCCATCCACGGTCTCACGACATTTGTCAGAATACGTAACACACAAACTTCTTCTGTGACAGTTTTCTCCTTCTGAAAGAAATGCGGTAGCATGACCTTCACTGAACACGACATCTATTTATATAATTTCGGTCTAGCAATAATTAGGACATTCTCGGAGTGGTGAGCGAGTCAGCGATCATCCCTCCTATTGATCTTGGTGTCGGCAGTAAAACAATGTTTATCAGATAAGATCTGATTCGCTCCGCCGCTTCGTTCTTCAACAAACACATTAGCAAGTTGCAGCGGACAATTGGCTTTGATTTGGCAGCCTCAGAGAGCATCTGACATACCTTTATTGTATACGATTTATAACGTAGATCCTCCTATGCAATTCGTCGAATAGTTCGCTCACTGACATCCAACATTGACTGCCGGAGTTCGTGTCAGGCGTTCTCTGGAATGACTTTCGCGACGGATCAGCGGAACCTTCCTCAGTCTTCTCAGAAGCATTATATTTTCCAGCAATGTCGTACACAGTTGATTTTGGGTACCCAAAAAACAAAATTATTTCAGTCGCCGGACGCCTAGCGATAATCGCGGCTTTTCGGTTGTACTCCGCACTTGTTTGTAACAGCTCGTCCATTTTGGTGTTATGGCTGTTTCCTAAGAGCATATCTCTTTCACGAACGTCAACAACCATCTATTGCAGCAGTACTATATAAATTTTTCAAAATTTAAGCGCTGTACTCCGTAGATTGATTCAACAGAAGTTTAGTTCTTCTAATTTAGTACAAGTTGATTTTGAGTTAAAGATTCTGTCTACTTTTATATTTTACTGTGGTAATGCTTATTTCACTGTAGTACAATTTTAAAATTTATGTTTGTATATATTCTTTATAAACATTATTTATTTTTTCCGTTTCAAACATTTTTCTAGGTAGCTTCTTTAATAGTATATTTACATCATTCTATTAGTTTTTCTGATAAAGAAATTAAACAATGTAACTGTTGAAGAATAATAAAATACCAATAATTTAGGATAAACATAGTGTCGAACAGGTAACCACAATTTTGCATATTATCTTGCAGGGCGTATGCCACCCTTCTAAACTACCCCGAGTATGACTCATTAATGCAACATTCAAGATCGTAGGTGATAATGACATTTCCATTTGCAAACATACATACACATAATAGGTGATGCTATCACGGTTTGGTATTTTGTTAGAAAGTTGGGGCAGCTTATTCAATATTTGCAACTAAAACAGGTATAGATTGCTTTGATATCTCTTTAGTATTACTGCCCGCCTCTTTGTATAAATTTTCTTATACTGTCATTGTATTGAAATGCTTGAATGTGCAGTGTAAAGGAAATTTTATTAATATTATTTAAAAATATATTTTATATTTTTTAGTAAATGTTACTTTCATTTCTTCGTACTTTATTATACTACTGTGTTAAAAAGTAAGATGACTTTGAATAAAACACGTACTATTTATTTATTTATTCAAATTTATTTTGCTTCTTTCATAGTAATTTTTCCGTTGAGATGCACATACGTCAATGTTTAATCAAATCTTGGAAATATTTTTCATATTTATTTCATATGCACTTTTTGGAGTTTTTATCAGCATTTCCTTCGATTTTTATTTTATCGATACAACTGAGTTAAATCGGATTTCTAGAAGTAGTTTTTCAACCAACTGAACAGGAAAAAGTCACACGGGGACACATCTGGAGAAAAATACAAATAATAACTGTTGAATTTTACTAATAAACGTTTCAAGCCCAAAACATTACTCAACATAGCGTTTACTGTACCTTTTGATGTTGCCAACGTCTTTTGAAATCTCATACAATCAAATAACAATTTTCCATTACTTTGTTTTAATTTTTTTTTAAATATTTTCGTCGGTTATTGATGTTGATGAGCAATCAGAACAAAGTTGATCTTCTCCGAATTTACGATCTTTTCTGAACAGCTTATACCACTCAAATACAGTTTTTTTGGATAAAGATTAATCGTCGAATACTGTCTTAAATAAATCTGCAAAGCTTGCAACGCATAGCAAAGTGGCGAAGCAGTCTCCCAAATTTGAGAAACCTCTAGTCTAGCTGACCTTTGACCAATCAGTTTCAAAATCACTAGCAAACAAGCCTTTTCGGTCACCTGTCGATTGGTGAAAACAGAATTTGGAAATTCCTAGCCGTTGGATACACGGACGGACGGATGAACGGACGGACGGACAACATGAAGTTAGTAAGTGACTTCGCCACTTAATAAAATACCGTCTTAAAAGTTTCAGTAGTACTGATCTTATTTTTAACTATTAGATATTTGAAAAATCGGATAAAGGCAAAAAGTTGATGTAAATAAACTGGAGTAAGTTACAAACTGTTTGATATACCAAAATGAAATTAGGAGCCAATGTTACTGAAGGTCGTGCAAAAATACATTTTTTTTGAACTAAGACTTTTGGCCTAGTTTAAAATTAAAAAGTCAACTTAATTTTGAACAAAAATAAAAATTGCCTACGTGTTTATAACAAGAACAATAAACAGGATAATTATTGGTGGTTTTAGTTTTAACATACCCTTAAAGTTGCTTAAAAATTGGAACACATTTTTTAAAAAAATTTTAGCTAAAGACAAAAATGTGCCTTACAAGGATATTCCAAAATTTTGTGTAGAAGGTTTTTAAAACATTTTAAGCAAAAAATTTCATTAACGTGGGTCCAATTCTCAACCGCTTTTGAGATATCAACGAAGCAAGATAGAGGTCTTTAGGGGCGCTTGGTGGTTTTAGCTCTTCCTTCTTCCTCGTGACCGCTTATCATTTTACTTAAAACTATGGTTACGAAGGATGTTTAGTTTGGTTTTTATTATCAAATTGCCTGTCACCATCTGTAGCAGCATTAGAATACAGAATCAGATACCCAAATCGTTTCTCACAAAACAATTCTACGGGTTTTTCTTTCTTTCCTAGAAAATGAAAAGTTTATAATCAAAAAAAGTAATAAAGATATTCGTAGAAGACAGTCGGCAGGAGTACTGAGAGAAATTGAGGAGTAATTGTAAGGACCTTACATGAAAATAAACTCTACATCCAGTTTGCTTGGCAACTAACGTTACAATGATAATATTGAGGGAAGAATAAAATATTAGAATGACCAAGCACTCATAAATATCCCTAACTTACTTTATCGGTATATCAAAAACGGTTCAACCCGTGGATATCGAAACTTTTTTGGTTAAACTGTTTCGGAAAACCTATGAATAAAGTCTTTGAACATTCTCGTGATACTCCCTGTAGAGACAAAAGAAAATAAGAAATAACAAATGCTGACGCATTTTCTACGGAAAATTCATAGAATTTGTAATCCAGAACACTACAGCAACGTAAATATTTATTATAAAACTGAAAAAGCCCATAAATGGTTTTAGTAACCGATTGGATACCGTAAAATTGTTGTATTTAATGACAAATTTCAAAAGCTTCTTAAATTTTGGTAAAGGATGTTCGAAAAGGTGTGTTATTTTTATTATTTAAATTTCATTTCATGCTAATCTGACCATTTTTTCAATTTACTTCGCCTATCCTTTCCAGTTATCGATTGTCGAAAGTTCACTAGGGGAGGTCGTTGGTATTAGACCGCCGGGTTCAACAAATTGCGGCCAGAACGGGGCATTCCAATTCCCTTCTTAATTGCGTCTTTGCTCGCAAGAACGCGGGGTAAGTGGCTGAATTGCCGTACGCCGCATATTCGATCAATCGGGTCCTACTCTGCTCAGGGGTTAGTGCTCTGCGACGGAGCGCCGACACCCCGAGTGAATATCCCGCAGGCTCCGCAACGATCCCTAAGTGTCGCTGAATATGCAAGTTGACGATGTTATATAATGAGAAGTGCCGGCAAATCATCTACTTTACTAATAATAAGCTGCTCTTGTCCCCTGTAATCTGCACGTTGTGAGGACGTTGCGACGGCAAGGTCGAGAGGCATCAAGCGCTGCGTTTCTGAAAATGCGTGTGGGTGTGCGGGTAGCACATGCGGAAACCGATGTTAAAATAGAAATAGTAAAAGTAGAAAAAAAACTACATCGGACTATTGAAATTTATAAAAATGTAAATTGTTTGTACGGAACTGCATTATGAAGATAAATAAATTCACTTGTTTATTTATTTCATTTTAAAGTAACATTATAAATGACTACTACAAATTTCAGCGATTATTAATAGAAGTTTATACATGCAAAAATCCCACTAGAACATATACAGTTTACAAACTAAGCATTTTTAAAACATTTTGAATATCATGTGTTCACAAGACTTAGGATCTAAGGCCTCCAATTTTTTTGTCAAGAGTTGTATAACAATGAATTGAAGTAGCCTTGGACACGTACTACCGGGACCGAAACCATAATTGTACGAGTGGAGCAAATTGTTATGGAAAACCGTCGACTAGGTGTGCATCATATCGCCTATAAAATTGGAATTTTAATAGGATCTGTTAAGTCCATATTGTGTAATAATCTAAAAATGTGGAAAGCTTCTTCTAGATAGGTCCCACGAATGCTGACCGATGAACACAAGGATGCGCGGGCGGAAATGTCCAAGAACATGCTGACACGTGATGCCGCTATGAATTTCCATGATGGACACTCTCCGTGGCCGCTTATTTTCTAATAGAGCCTCTGTTGCATCAACGATTTTTCAGTGAGCAAAACACACCCCTAAAAAGTGTAATCAGCAGCCATGAAATCATGGCAACGACGTTGTGAAAAATGTGTACATCTAGACGGAGATTACGTTGAGAAGTAACAGAAGTTGCAACTTTTTGCGTAGTACTTTTACAGAAAAAAATTGGAAACCCTAGATCTTGAACGCACCTCATAGAATAGTCATTTTTTAAAAAGAGAGTTAAATATTTAAAAATTAAAATAACAAGTGTTTTAAAGTATAACAAGAGTTTGTGCTTGTAATCTTAGTTTTATTATAATAAACATTATTATGTAACAGTATTATTAAGCAAAAAAGAGTATCGGGAGATTTAAAGGTAGTCTTATAATGATCACACCAAAGATATCTAAAACCTAACACTAGTTCGTAATGGACGATTTTCCCTTATCTGTTAGTTAGTCTTAAATTAAACTTCGTAGAGTACAAATTGCGATATGTGTTTCGATACATGACCTCAAGAAAAGGTATCTTGGTGTTACCAGTTGTCTTGTAAAGATAATATATGTATTTTCTAAAAATGCAAAAACGGCGTGAAAAGTTCTCGGCTTCAATCATAGATGTGAACACTATCGGCAAAATTTTTTTCTTAATTTGGTACATTTTTCAGCAGCATATATTTCAAATTGCGATTCAATCTGTCAAATAGTCAAATTGTTTTTGTTATCCCTTAAAATGAATGAAATTAAGTATGTTATGCTAAAGAAATTGTATTAATTGATTATTTTGAGTATGGTAGAACAATAGCTGGAAAATATGCAAGCATTTTAACAATGCTTGATAAAGATTTGTGAGAAAACGGTTTACAGAAGAACAAAGTCATATTTTATCAAAACAATGCGCTTGCCTACATAATAGTCATACCTTTTTTCTAAAACTAAAACCCTTTCTTCGACATATAACATTTCTTCTAACCAAGACGGAATTGCAACAGTAGATAGATATTTTGCAAACCACGAGAAGAATCGTGACGAAGATTGGCTAGGGATGTTTAAGCATCGCTGGGAAAATGCATTTCAGTTTCAGGGTTAAAAAAAATGTAAAAAAATTATAAATTTGTTTTAGTTAGGTCGACAGCTTTTCAGACGATTCTAGTTTTGAGGATTTAAAGAGTACTAGATGAGGGTTTGTCAAAATTAAAGAAAACGTAAAAGATATTTAGCACAAATATCAGACGAATTATAACACAAAAATGCACCTTTGATTAACATAATGAAGAAGTAAATTCCGCTTCCAATATTTGTTGTCAAAACGGCTTTAACAAATCTTTTTCCTTTTCAGTTCTGCTTAGTTTGTGGCAAAATTTCAATCAACTGGGTGCATTCAAGGCGATATAGCGTCAAAGAAAACTAAAGCCTGAAATGTGAATACATGAGAAAGACCTTACATCTCATAGTATACAAAATTAAAATCGTCCAAATACTGCAGCAACTTGACATTCAATAAAAAATGTTAACTTTTTAAAATAATGAACTGAATGAGACTTAGTTTTCTAACAATGCACGTTTTCAGTTGAGTAGGTACACAAATAAGCGGAATTATTATTTGTAGAGGACAAGGCAAACTGAATACTCAATAATCAAGTCTCTATGACAAACAAAGATTCTGTTGTAGTGTACGATCATACAATATTGTTTGTTTTATTTTCATTGATCGAATACTAAACTTGAAAATTCATACAAAGCTATCGACAAACTGTTCATTTTAAAAATCAAAAATACTGATTAATATCGCTGACACGAATTCATAAGGCATGGAACTTGTCTACATAACATGATTGGTTAGGACGTCCCAAAGCATGTTGGCAGTAAAATTACTTAGTCTCCTTATACACCAGACCTGCAATTTCTTTTTATGGTGATTTTTGTAATACCAGATGTACAAGGCAATCTAAGAGACCTAATTTATTTGAAAAAAATCGAATTTGTCGTCTAATCAATAAATAAAGCAGAGAGATTTAAAAATATATCAGATGGCTTTAAAAACAACCTCACTGTTGTTATTGCAAAGGAATTTATATACTTTGAACCACGATGTGATTCAGTAAAATTATAATTTCCAATCTGTGTGATCTCTTTTTTATTGAATTTTTAAATTTAAAGTGCCCCGTGGGACACTGTATTGTTTGACATCCTTTATTTGTTTAAAGAAAATCTATAACACTGTTAAGATTACAAGAAATATTCAGAAAGTGTGTTTTAAAAGTGTATTTTATGTACTAATACAATGATAAATGCCTGATTATTTTTTTCGGTTTATAGTAACGACTTTTAACGTCTAGGTTTGGTACCCAAATGACATCACAAATTTGGTTCTTGTAAAATGTTACGTCTGGTTTGTGATGTTATATGGGTGGGAAACATGTATGTTAAAAGTCGATAAATGAACCGAATTAAATCGTTTGAAATGTGGTGTTATCAAAAAATCCTAAACATTCCCTGGACAGCAATAACAACGAAAAATAAGTGTTAAATTTAATGAATAAGGAATATGCTCCGAGGACAGAAGTATGAACTCCTTCGATTAATACTAAATGAAAAAATTAAGGAAAAGAGGTGGATCGGCAGAAAAAAATGTCGTGGTTGAGAAACATGCGCCATTGGACTGGGTTAACAGCAGAACAACTATTCTACGCTGTGCGAGATCGAAGTTATTATCAAGGAATTATTAAATTGGTGATTATCAACGCCTGAGAAACGGGCGATGAAGAAAAAGTCCAAATCTAGTACAAAACAATTTATCTATTACGACATCTGAAATTAATGTTTGATAGTGATTCTACAATAACATTGAAGTCAAACAAACTGGATTGTATAAAAAGAGACATCCTTATGTGTTTCAATAACGACAAACAGCATGTGGATAGATAATATAAAGTTTATATTTCAAGTAGTATCAGAAGTGTTTTCTAAAATGTTTTCGTTCTTAGGTAAGTGTCGTAGAAATACTGTCCATTGCAAAATCCTTTGTCACGACTCCTAAGAAATTGCACTGTAGTTTTTTTGTGCCATGCGAGGGTGGGAGAGATGAATGTTGGATAGATTTCTGCAATTATTTATATTTGAATGACTCGGTTTACGGATTAAATCGCGTCGTTTTAAGATAATTCTCAATGTCATTTTGGTATCTGCTTTGACGCTATTTTCAATAGAATTGAATTTTTTACTCGAGATTCAATCTGCCTAGTCCCTAAGGAGATTATGAGTCTTCTATTGAAGCAGTGAAAGCGTTTTTATTTTTTAATAACTTCATGAATGGCTTGTTTATTATGTTTGGTAAATTCCAAACAGTCATCGCCTTTTTGTATGCCCGGGTTGTTTTATAGGTCCTTTGGCAGCTTCTATAAAGTATTTTCTATACTTCTTGACATTCTTTAAGTCAACGATCATTGGCTGAACAAATCAAATCAGCTATTTTATTAATTGACATGGAGACTTTATGTATGTTGCGCTTCATTAATGTGCGATTTATTTTATCAGTAATGTCTCCGATGTAAAGCAAAAACGATTTTTGCTAGTCAAGAGGGTTTCGTTATTGAGAGTTGGTAACTCTTTAAATATTTTGAATGGTATAGGATTGGATTTGTCGGAATTCATAATTTTAAATTCTATGTAATGGTGTTTCATGTCGAAAATCTGATGGATTTGATAATAATTTTAACATTTAATAGCGTGATAAAAACTGTTATTTAGCACATTTTTTGTTATAAGAGTTTCTAGAAAATTTAATACTGGTGTGGATTTGGTTTTGGTGAGAAAGGAATTCACAAAGTGTGTCTTCTCCATAAGACCAGATAACAAAAGTATCAAAATATCATATCCAACAGGCAGGTTGAAGGTAAAAACGGTTAAAGATTTTTCTTTCAATATCGGTCTTTGCTGTGACGGATGGAAGTTGGGATTTGACAGGAGCTCCGTTAGTTTGGAGGTAAAATTTATTTTGAAAGGTAAAGCAGGTATTCGATAAGCAATGATTAATTAAGGAGAGGGTGTTGATTATATTGTAAGTTGTTTTCGATAAGTAAAAAGATATAGGAATAAACAAAGAAACCATGTGTACCATGACATCAACTTTGCGTATAGGAAATTTTTTGAGTATTTCTAGAAATGATAGAAGCTTTGGAGGTACAATGGAAATATAATGGTGTGGGAATACACTAATATAAATATTTTATATTTCCATGCTTAAATTATATTAATTCCGATTAGATTTATATCAAATTGCTTCATTATGAGCGCTTTGTCAAATGGATTTTTTTAGTCCATTAGAACATAATAGTGTTACAGATACAATCATTACACTAATATTTTCAACGTCCAAACTATCTTAGCAATTTTAAAAAAGCTTTAAGTATCAAACAACATTTGTGTATTATCATGGTTCAATATTTATCTTATCAAACATTTATAAAATTGATAAAAAATAAACAAACTTTAAATAAAAAATTTGGTGGCCCACAAATTCACCTAAAATGCAACATAGTTCATGTCACTTATAAATATTAATAATTAGTTAGCAGAATTGAAAATATGAGATCAATACATCACCTGATAGAGTAACCTTTAGCAAAGTCACGTAAACGTATTTTAAAAACAGCACTTAAAAACAAGAACTATAAATGGTTGCTTGTTTAGAAAATACTTGCAAGGTCTTTAATGCCTATGTTTGTGATTTAACAGCCTTTGACTTATAGAATATAATCGATTGAATTTTTTGCATATCATGTGCAATAAACTATAAGTATAGTTTACAGAAAAAATTAATATTAAAAAAGTAAGCGTATAAACAAATTAGTTTCTAAATGTATAATTCAAAGATGGAAAGAACTAGCAAAGTAAAGTGTTTCAGTTGTAAATAATGTACTCTTGTAGATCTCCGTATAGAGAAAAAAAATTGCAATTATATTAGGTGAATTTTTGCACTTTGGTTCAATTACTTAATAAATTAAAAAGCTATATGAATATACCATATAATTACTCCAACTGTTAGTAACTAGCTAATAAGTAAAATTGTTAGAAGTGCTCTAACTGAGATTATCTTTGTTATCAGTTTTAGTGTTGGAATTTTATCGATTATATTTACATATTTTTTTGTCTACACGACATCATAAATGGGAATTATTTCATAAGTTGCATATTTTTAAGAAATTATTGCACTAAATTTCATATTTTAGCATTAAATAATAATAATTTACACATTTATAAATGAAAAATGTGTCTTCTTAACTTGAATATAGAAAATGGAACTTAAAATTAAATTCAAATAGTTGTACATTTTGTACTCAATAAATCGTATTCTTCCAAAACTTATGAGCGTTTTGAATGTAGAATTTATTAAATAGATAAAAAAAAACTAGGAAGGATAAAAACGTCATACGTAATTTACAAACGCTTTCTTTGTGATAGAGATATTAAAGTAAAGCAACTGTTGATAAAAATTTTAATTAAAATTTGAAATAGCAATGTAACAACAAATAAAAATTATTTTTTAAAGTAAAACCCATTGAATTTATGGTTCGGATTTGTATGTTACAGTGATATTGCAACTTACCGTTATCAGTTTGTCCTTTATATCCCTAGTGGTTTGCGAAGAAGCATTGCTTTGATATAGAAAGATCTGTTTCTTGGTGATCAAAATATGTCGTGTGTCTAAAAAGTTTTTGAGCGGCATCAGGAACAAAAAATATAAAAAATTACTTTCATCAATCTTCAAGATAATTACAATTCTATACAACACACTCTGGAAACGTTTTATTAAGCCTCTGAAAAATGTCAGCCAAAGCCTTGTTAAGAATCGATCACAGATCTTTTGTGACACTTATTAGGTCGCGGAGAAAACTATGAACACCATATTCCATCGATTATAGTTTGGATTTTGGGTCTAACCGATAGCGCCACCTAATACCCCTGTAAAGATGATTTGCAGAAAGAATAAAATCTTCAGATGGTTACATACATTTTGGCTCCTGTTCGTTTGTCAGACGAACCTCTCTTCTACCCAAATCTTCGTGGGCGATGACGGGCACCTTGCCTTTGATAATGTCTAAATTTTCGGCGACAAATCAATCTCGAGCCAATAGATGTCGCAATATTTCTATCGGGTCTAGAATTCTGTTTGTTGGTGGCTGACCTGAATTTGGTTCCTCCTTAATCGTTTCCTTCCCGCCGCAAAAACGTTTGAACCATCCTAGATAATTTATGCTTCTGGTTTTCATCCTGTACACTTGCACCCGTTGCATTCGTTGCCGTTTTATCAAATTTATGGCAGAATTTAATGTTTTTATACTTATTATGTCCAATAGTCCGCAGTAGGTTTACCCTGACAGTCATGTTCGATGACGCTTCTGAAAATGTTACCGTTGAGATATTGAATCATTTATTGAACTGTTTAAACACACTACCTTGAGTATTTTAGGATTTTGTCTCACATGCATTTATTCGTTAATTGATCAAGGTTGATAGCTTCATTGTAACCAATTTAAAATCTCAAAAAACAAATCATTTCTTTCTCTGAAGAGTTAATAACCTTAGTCTAATAAGAAAAATAAAAGTTTTTTATTATAAATTAATAAAGTGCCATTCAAATTTTTCCAAAATACAGTGTTCATGACAGTGCTTATTGATTTTTATCTAACAAGTAAATCTTACCGAACGTCTAGTTCTTAACTAATTCTGAGTTATATAAATTTGTAGTAAAGTAAAGATTATCAGTTTTTGAAGGTTTTATCGACGTTTTTTTTAAACCCTAATGAAGTAAGCGTTCACAAAGTTTACAGTGGCCAGATATTAAACTAATCGGTAGCTTAATTTGTTCCCCATTTAAATGCAGTATGTTAATTGTAAATTTTTTAGAAATTGTTTTAAAATCACATTTACTGTATTAATCTTTTTTCCCAAAAGCAGTTATTTGCTGAAATTTACTTATCTAATCGTTTAGGAAACTGAATTGCGCTTTAGATTATTTGAAACATTTGTTTTGATCACTTTGTTGCTGGCGCATTAGCTTTTCAATTTCCTGGCATAACGCTATGTCTTGTTACCTGCCAGTAGTTTATTATAACCTGCAAGGGTTGCAATATTTTGCAGATATTCTTAGATCATATTAGAATTGATTTAATAACAAGCTAGGATTTCTATTGCAAGTTGGCTATCTGTCAGAATAAGAATGTCTTCGTCTTCATAGTGTCTACTTAAGTTCTCATAAAAACACAGATTTATAGCGTTAACTGTTGTTTGAAATACTGTAGCATTTCTCCAAACACACACAAATTAAATTGAAGGAATTTTCTATATAATCCAAGAATTCTGTCAGTTTTGGGTCAGTCTGTAAACCAGATTAGTTTTACTTCCCGACAATGTCTATGTTCTGATCTTTTATTTTACTTTTCAAAATTTCTATTAAAGTTATTACGCCTAGTTGGCATATTGTTACCTTTATTGTTCGTAAAAAGCTTGTGATAATTTCTATTATAATCTTATATGATGGGGAACTAGGTTGACTTGTTAATTTCAATTACGTATTAGGTTATAGGAAGCTATTTTAGCCTTTAATTTAATTAAAATATACTGGGAAGACAAATTTCTTAACACTTATATAAAGGCAATTAGAGTATTCTCATTAAACATGTAATACGTAGGCAAGTCTTTGGAATTTAAGTAGCCCTTACCACAAATAGTATAACTAGTATATCAAACGTGAGCCAAATCTTCAAGTTTTACCTAATATTTGCTTTTATGTTATATTATTTTTTCCTCCTCATCTAAAATACTTATGTAAGTGTTCCAGGTTAGCCTTGCATTAAGATTACTTTTTCTTTGATCGCTTAGTTATTTATTTGTGTAGTATGGTAATTTTAACAGTATTGGTACTACTGTCATTTTCTGAAAATTTACGCGTATTTAGGTTCTGCTATGTATAGCCTTATCTAATTAGCACAACAATAAATTGTTATTAAAAATGATAGCAGAAGTGCAATTGATAAGAAAAAGACAAGAAAAAGATAATAGGGAATTGAAAAAATTAAAGAAAGAAAATGAAAACACTAGAAAAGCGATTAAGGACGAAAACTGAGAAAATGAAACAGGCCCTAGTAGAACTAAATACTAAAGTGGAATATTAGGATAAATGCTTGAAAATACACACAAATACACTGAAAATAGCCATGGATAATTTTATAAAACAAAATTTAGAAATTGGGGTATCTATTGCATCATTATCTAAAATGGGGTAAAAACATACTACGTGAAAGTAGAAACACTAGAAGATAAAGTTGAAATAATGGAAAACAAGAACAAATTAGGGCATAACAAGAAACAGAAAATATATATTAATGATGATAAAACAGTAAAGAAACGGCAGGTCCAAAAGTACATCAGAGAAAGAGCTAGAGAAAAAAGAACTAGAAAATAAAAAAAGAGTTAGTTGTCAAAAAACAACAATTAATGGCAAACATTGAAAGTGGAGTAGAAAGAAGGACACCTTAGAAGATGAAAACAGAAATGAAACTCAAAAAGCTAATAAAAATTGTTACGGATACCCAAAAAAGGAAAATATGCAAAAAAACAAATAAGAATTTAAAGAGAAAATCTAGAAAAAATAAATGTAAGAAAAACATTTTAAGAAGGAGCATTAAAAGATTTGGAGGTAGAAGCAGGAAGATACAACATTTATATATTAGTCCTACAGGAAACCAAACAAAAAGACGTAACAAAATCAAATAAACATATCCTGTTTAATAGTGAAAACGAAAGGGAAAGATTTGGAATAAGTTTGCTAGTAGCAAAAAAATTAAACACTTTGTAATTTAATTTACCCCGACCAATAAAAAAATGTGTCATTTGCAAGTAAAAATGGAAGGTAGAAATTTCAACCTTCCCAATATACATGCACAGACGGAAGAAAAACAAGAATGGGAGAAAATTTTGCGAAAAGATTGAAGAAGCTTTCGATAAGTTCCCAGATCACTAGGTAAATACGATTTTAGGAGACTGCAACGCAAAAGTGTGCAGGAAAGAATGCTATCAATCAGTAATAGGCAAGCACGGTAAACATGAAGTATCAAACGAGAATGGGTTGAAGTTGGTTGGTCTAGTAGTAAGTCGAAATTGTAGAATTAGGAGCACTTATTTCCAACATAAGAACATACATAAAGAGACCTGGATTTCACCAGATGACAGAACGCTAAATCAAATTGACCATGTAATAATACACACAGTTGAACAAAGCTCTACAAGAAGTAAGACCATATAGAGGAGCAGGGAGACAATTAGATCACATATTAGTGAGGATAAACAAAAATTTTAATATAATAAAAAAGAAGGGAAAATTACGGTAAATGCTAACAGCTTTCACGCATGCGCACGTTTTATGTACTTTATACGTTAAAATGTTAAGTTTCGTCAGTTTTGCTATATAAATGTTAAGCCTATACTCTAAAAAAGTAGATTTTGAAGAGAATAAAAACTTTTAAAATATAGACGTATCTAAAATCTCTTTTACTAAAAAAATAACAAAACTAAAATTCCCCTAAATAATTTAACAAACTTATGAAAATAAAATTAGTGATTAAATTCAAACCTCTAAGAGAATTCAAACAATAAAATGTCTATAAAATATTAGAAACGTTGTAGACAGTCTTCATTTGGAATCACTAGTGCTTGAAAAGGTTGTTAGCAAACAATTTGTAATGTGTATAAAAGTCTAAGTTTATTTTAAAGGACTTCTTAGCTTATTTTTAATAAACATATGTTATGTATATATGTTTTTAGTAACAGTAAATATTTATCTTATATTTCCCCTATCGTATTTAATAATTTTAAGTTTTTTTTACATTAGTCATGTTTTCTGGTCATTATCATTAAAAAAGTTTCTAAAAATGGTCTAATTAATAATCAAGAGAAACCTCAGTTTGAGATGCTGTCCTAAAAAAACAAGTTTGGCCTATAAAATTCTTAATACCACATTATCGTACGAATGTACACACATTTACTGGAAATTCAAGATTGCTTATTTGTGAATTGAAACGATATACACTATGAAAGAAGCCACTCGTCTTTGAGGAACAAAGGCGGTTTCATTTGCTGTCAGTTAAATAGTACACAGGAAGGTTTTCCACAGAAGAATATTCTCCAAAACGTGTACTCCTTACACTTGAATATTCAACTGCTGTTATAGTATGGAGATGTAAGGGAAAGGTTTATTTCGAGATAAGTGTTGTATTTTCCAGAATAATAATTAACTGTTTTATAAGGCAAAACCAACTCAATTTTAAATTACCACTACAAAATAAAGAAAAATAACTAGCAAAGAGACAAGTTTAGTAACCTAGCCGGACGTGGGATATCACCATGCAAGAAGATGAGGCGGCCTGGAAACATTTACCACAGAACCTTTAGAGACATTTTCGCCGTATGTGTGGTAGCGCCATCTTGAAATCACAGTAGAATCTGGGCTCCGGGAAATTGCGTAACATCGCAATATAGCGGGTAGACGTGACAGTCACCGTGCGTCCTGCTTTACCACTCAAAAAATACGTCCCTATGATGCCAAATTCCCTAAATAGCACACCAAACAGCTACACCCTGACTGTGGAGACGTCGTTTATAAAATTGTTGAGTATTTTGTGAGGCTAAATGCCGAAAATTCTGCTCATTGATGCAAGATGGTAAATGAGAAAGAGTCAGTTTTGTTATTACTGAGCACAAGAGCATCAGCTGAAACATTTGTTAACATCCTCTCAAGCTGCGTGCAGAGTATATCAGCGGCATTCCTTAAGTTCCTGAACCACCATCAGTTTGTATGATTGGAATATGAGATCGCAGTGTAGAATTCTTCGCACGCTCCGGTCAGATATTCCTAAGGTGAAAGCATGTTTAGCGGCGGAACGTCGTGGCAATATTCTCGTGTGTCCGAACGCTATGATCTATACCGAGCGATTTTCGTTTGAAGACTGAACTAGCCTGTCAAAAACTGTGTACCCGCAAAATTATATTTTTCTTGTTCGAAATTCTTCCTTATAGACCTACTCTAAAATGCCTACGAAATAACCGCTCTGCCACAATTACAAAAAGTAGTCCACATCATAAATGGCACAAAAAAGTATTGCACCCTATAGTCAAATCAAAAAAAGGGGATTATTTTTTTGGACTCTGTAGTTATCACGGACGTTAACAATGTTTTACTGATGAAGTACTATTTAATCTATAACATTAATATATGTCCTGCATTTAAACATAGCTACTAGTTTATAAAGTGCCATTAAGTTTCAATTACGGTGTTCAGATTTGTTAATCGCTGTTAGTGCTATCATACGTGCGGTAGCTCAGAAGCCACTTAGTGAACAAAGCAGTAACTCTTCTTATCTTGGAGTATTTACATTGCGAATAACGCAAGCCCCATAAAGTTTATGCCAGAATCACATTACCAATTTTAGCCTCGGTTAACACTAGGTATCATGACGGGACGATGAAATTTTATTGCGGTCGATCGTGACATGAAATAGGTCGCAAGGCTGCTGAATAAGAACGTTCGTTACGAACGAAATGGAGTTTTGCGGCTAATTGCGCGAATATGAATCATTCTAACTTCATTGACTGTTGCAATGAAAAATGGATGCGGAATGCTGCAAAAGCAAATTTACCGTGAAAGTGAAAAGAACGAAGTACTGGTGTTAATAATAGTACGCACTCGTTGTTCTACTCGCAATTTGTATCTTGAAATATTTATTTAAAAGTCATTATTACTATTAAATATAGAAACATCCATTTAAGATCGGTAATTCTGAAGAGAATCAATTTGGTATTATTTTATAAGTAAGGACACTTAAATTGGCATGCTTACCTGTTACTCTACAAGTTAGTTATGCAAAATTACAAACTATTGATCTATTTATTCTAATTTGCTAAAAATATAAAATATCCTGGAAACGTGCATTTTAAGTTATTTACAAATATCGATCCATTACTTTAGTGTCTTACAAATGCCGAGAAAGCTACATTTTTAATGATTTAAATCCCAAAAGAAATTTTAAAAATTAACGAAAATTTTTACCAAATATTGTAACTTTTTCGTAACTTTTTTATTTCTTCATTCTATATGCTTACACTCGAACATGGTACTGTGGTAGAAATGCAGTAAGTTTGATAGCGATGTAAACCTTAGACTTTTATTTTAAAGATAGTTGAAGAAGTAAATAATCTCCTCAGCTTGAAGAACATTGTAGTGCGTTCCAGGTAGTCTTTCAAATTTTTTTTTAGTAAACTTAAAAAAATGTTACACGACAGAATGCTATAGAAGATAAAATTGCTGTTGCGGAAGAGTTGAAAACATTGTAGAGGAATAAACTGAGTGTTTTAATACAGCTAACAACTTTTTTTTAATGATTATTTAAGATTCTGCAAACAGCATCGTTTAAAAAGCTTTTAATAAAATTACAACGTTTGTTGAGAACTTCAAATTTTAGTTCGGTTTTAAATATAGTCATGCTGACTTTGATTGTGTTAACGAGCATAGAACATATAGAGGCTGTACAAACAGAATTCCTTACCATACCCAAGCCACAAACATTGCAAAGCCTGATATTTGACGATTTACTCTGCTGGGCCCTAAAGGCTATTATGCTGGTAATATTCTTCAATCTGCTAGATTTAATTTTGAGACGACGTAGTGAAGAGGTTGGCTCATGATTCTGTTGATGATATAGCAGCTTGTAAACAAATGACTTCGAGAATCACCACGATACGTAGAATTGCGACAAACTTAAAAAATCTGGTGTAAACATCGCACGACTTTCCTTATCCTATTATTTGGGTAATTCTGGCAAAAAGCCTGGGCTTCAAATTTATTTCGAGTTCCTATTTTACCAACTTTTGCTTTAAATTCATGTTTATCTCGTGATAACAAATCATTTTACTCTCATGAATTTTTTGTATCTTCAACCGTTTAGATTCGCGACCGCTTTGCGACCAAACGGCTCGGTCGATTTTTACCAAATTTCAAGTCTCTAGCTCTTACGGTTCTCGAGATATCCTGTTTACTGACAGACCGACAGACAGATAGACAGACAGACAGACACACACACCCACACGAACCAATGGCCCAAACCAACTTTTTTAGTGTCCTGAGACTAAAATTCGTCCAGAAACGTGAAAAACTGGGTAGGTCAAATTTCCACCGATTACATTACTTTCCTTACCCTGTAATAAGTACGTTAGTTCCATTTTCTCGCAAAAGACTATTTTCATAGATATTTCAATACAGTTTAGTAGTTTGACAGTTATTTTAACTCCCAATAATGTTTGAGATACTCTAGAAAAGAGGACGCATTTATTTTTACTCCTCAAAATTCTTACAACAAAAATATAAAACAGAACGGATCGCGTCAAATCGTTTTATAATAGTTAAATTTGGCTTTAAAACCCTGTTAAATTTTGCACCATATGTAATGTAAAAATATATTTTTATCTTTAGACAACACTTGACATGCAAATAGGGATCAAAAAGATTAAAAAATAAAAAGGTTGTAAGATACTAGTATTGGCATTCATGTTCGTCCGCCAACAAAACTGAAAAGTAAACTTTAAGAATAGATTGTAGTTAAACAGAAAGAATGTTACAAAAGTAGAAAAGATCACCAACTAGCAAAAATGCATGTGACACTTAATATTACACAATTTATTTCAAGCTTTTGCTAAGGGTTTCTATTCTAAATTTTGGACGAAGATTAGTAAAATGTAGATTGATGTAGCAGAAAAAAAACTAAAAATGGCTAATTAATATGTCTCCTTAATTTAACAGCCCTTTTACCACAAAGAAATGTTTGTTTTCAATTTAATTGAGACCGTACTTAAAACTAATTTAAATAGAAATTAAAAACATCAATATTGATCAAGATTGATATGTGACTCATTATAAATATATAGGATTGTACATGCATACATTAGTACTGGGGCTCCTAAGCAGCAAAGGGGATGTCATGGCGCCTCACTTCTTTGAGGAAGGCCTTAAAGTAACAGCTCCATCAACGTTGTCAAGACTTGCATAGAAAAAGTATATGCCAAGTTTTAATGTAATTTTGGTATTACCTTCTGAGATATTATTAAAATTAAAAATATATTTTTTTAAATATAAATTGTATGTTTATTGTCTGTTGTTATTATTCCTAAGCTATAGACACATAATTATAGAACACAAACAAGTTTTGAATTTTTTTCCCAGTGAGTCCATTATTTGTAATATAATCTAGAAGTTTAAAACCTAAAAATTGTATACTAGATCAAAAACACCATAGAAATAAGCAAAAGTGTTGATAAAAGTTTAAATACTTTAATTTTGTATCAAAAGTGAATCTTTATATCGCCGTTCTGCAGCGAATATCAACAAAAATCGTGATTTGCATCTGTATAAACTTTGGCAAAAACAGAAGCTGACACCTACCAATATTTAAAGAAAAGAACATATGAAAACTAGGTTTTAAAAAGCCTTTTTCAAGATATATTTTTACAAGAAAATGGTATTTATCAACTTGAGTTAAAGAATATCAATAAAATAAATACCTACCTTAAAAAATGAAATTACACACCATATGTGGAACTATTGTATAGCAAATTTCCTGGCTGTATTGTTATTTGTAGCAAACATCGATTGACTGCTATTAAATATTATTGGAATACCGCCATATATCTGCCAAAAAGTGATCAAAAAATCCTAATACATCAAAAGTTAGCAAACAAACCTCCGCAAAATCCTAAGTACTTCTACTTTGCAAGAGAATAAAAAATCATAAAAACAGGACGATTTTTGCTGCTCTATTGAAACATAAATCCCACATTTCCCGTTGGAACAATTAAAATTAAATTTATTTACATTTAATGTAACCCTATTAGCGGCTACGACTTTCTCGAGTCGGGGCTTAAATCTACTACAGACCAATACAACTTTCTTCTTATGTTTGTGTGTTATCTCCTTGATAGAGCCGGTTAAGCTGTGTTTGGTATTACTACCTTTCTCATCGGCTTTTGTAATAGTTAAGGGGATTGTAGTTGGGGCTAGAAAGTGCCCATAAGTCAAGATATCAGTGGTGATATAAATTATTGTATAGCCGAACCTCGTGAGTTGGAGCGGAGTCTTGCTAGAATGTGTACTCCCACCCGGTAACCATCTACTATATTTTGGGCTTAACAACAGTCGACAGTACGTTGATAAAGCTATTTGCGGTCTTCGGGATTTTTAACAAAGAAGTGGTGCGTCATAATATCCCCTTCGCTGCTTACAATCCCCAGCATCATCACAGAGGCAAAGAACTTTATATGCATGAAGGTAGGTACTTCAGAGACATCTTGGCAAATCTATCGGTAATTTTGGCGAAAAGAATCTTGTGTTTGATGTCGCTCAGTAGTGCTTGGGCTTTTAACTTCATGTATAACTTGTTTTTCTGTCCACAGTTGATTGTTCCTTAGGTTAAAAGACTTGTAGTGCAGAACTTCGTGTATCACTAGACCGACCGACAAGCTAGCCACGTTTGTTTCTTTTGGTAAGTCGGTCATGATCCGCCCATGATGTTGATAGCTCTTTTAATTCGCGAAAAAATTTATCACTTTTCTTGCAATTAGATCTCTTGTTGTAAAACTTGGGTCTTTTTGTAGCCAGACCACGCAATAATTTCTGTCGGTGATCTTCCGGGTAAAGGAATTGTAGTATAGCAGCTCTGGGATTATATTCTCGGTTCGTTTGGTCGACAATCTATAGGTTGTTACCTATTAAGAGATTGCACGTGACTATAAGATGGCCTTTCGACTTTTCAGCAATATAACTTTAAAAAAAACGAATTTACCTCGACAACCCTCTAGAATCTATATAAGCGTTAAAGATAAAGATTATTAAAATGGAAAAATTGTATATTTTTTTGTTCTTCTCCTATTATTCAATTAGTGCTAAGTTATTTTAAAAGCTTCTATCTCTTACATAAGTAAATGTGTATTTATTTAATGTGGCATTGTACCTAAACTTGTCTTAAAGACGAACATAACATTTAAAACAAATTAAAAATCATTTTTTTTAAATATAATATAGAATAAATATCAGTTTGTACTTAAGCGCAATCGCAGAACAAATGCAATGCGTGGCGTGTTATTGCAAAACTAAAATTCTTGGAATAGGATTGTTTAGTTGTATTACGAAAACGCGAAGATGTGCCAAGGCATCACAGTTGGAACTGAAGAAATGGGAGCAGTCTATTTATTGTTGTATTTAGGTACGTAACTGCCCATGTATTAAAACAAATCAAGGTTTAAACTGCGAAATGCGATTACATTTCAAGGTTACTTTTAAATGTGTCACGTTCAAGTAGTTGGAACGTGCATTTAAGAAATGGGTTATTTTAGTAGAGTACGTCCAAACAGCAAGTATATTTTATGTGGTCCGTATTTATTAAGCGAAAATGGTTACATAATTTTAGACTATCATTTTATAAAAAGCTAAATAAAATTACGTACTGAAGGTTTAAAGTGTTAAAACTCCTTTCAACATAAATTTGATAAAATTTGGGCATACATGCTTATAATTGCTTTTTAGAAATCCTATAAGTAAACCATTCTATTTCAGAAAAAACTATAAATATCATATAATATAATGCATTTCTTATATTAGGAGGCATTTCAAAATATAAATATACTACGGCCTTATAAAGGCTGTGAACATTCTTTTGAATGATGAATTTTAGAAAAAATGAGTGTCATTACTGTAGTAATTGAAATGTTTATGAAATAAAAATAAGGTAAAAGTGCCAATTTGAAATTTACAAACAATAAAGTAATGATCAAATGTTATAACATACATCATGCATATGACTATTTATTTGTCAAATTGAAAAATAATGTAATCAAAACTGATATTTATAACCAATTGTGTTACAAAGTACAGTAAATAAAAAACCAAATTGTGGTTGATAAAAATTGTGTACATAAAAATTTAGCGACGAATATTAGGTGTCTCAACGATGTAAAACTATCGTACATTGTATTTCCAGCAAATGAAAGTTGAAAGCCGTGGTGGCTCTCAACGCAGGGGACATGCCCCACCGGGAACAATTTGATATTTAAGGGAGGCAATTCGAGAATGAGTTATTAACAGTTAATAGCCTTTTAGGCTATTCCATATGAATAGAGTATACTTTTTGAATAATGAGAATTATGGGTCACAGAGGGCAATTAGGATTTTAAAGATGCTTCAGTGGGTATAAAGCAAATTATATTAAATCGTTTTGTAGGTAGAAGTTAACGTCGTTAGAATTAATATACGTAAGTGGTTTGAGAAGTAATTTTGTTTACATATTCATAGAAAAAGACAGCAACCATATATATTTTATATACAGATACTCTATGGATACAAATTATTCTGACACTCATTTATTGTTCGATAGTTGCTTAAATACAAGCATTTTGAGTGAAAGTGCAAAATGGGTAAAGTTCGGGCAGTGGCATTAACTTTTTTTATAAGGGAAAACAATAAATTTTGTTTGCATTTGATGATTCACGTACTTCGTATTAAACCGTCAACTTTGAGTGAAGAAAATCATGAACAAGCATGCAAGAAAGGCATTTTATGACCATAGATAAAACTTAGATTCGCCAGCATATATTTGAAACTGTAAGAGATAAATCGGTTACAATAAAGGCGATAAGTGTACTATTCAATTGAAGATGATAGCACCAGTTTGTCTGAGACGTTAAAGAAGTTTTTCATTGGAAATGAAAAAACCATTACGAATATTTTACAGCTCTTTTTAGAAGGATTTACAGAAACACCTCTTAAAATAGATCAAAATGTCATTCCGTTCAGACGACGCGTCATCTGGACATTAAAACAAAATATGACTAAACCAATATTTAAAAAATCTAATACAACAGTAAAGTAATTTATAGCTTTTTGTAAAAAAAAAAATTTTAAAGAAACCATTGTTTAAATTAGAGTTAAGAATGTCACTAAACACAGGTAACTAAATAAATCGAAAACACTCTTGAAGAGATCTAGTTCTTACAATGTCTTGCAAATTCACATAAACAATTTTTAAGTAATAAAAAAATATTGTCATTACAAAAAGTCTTCTTTTCTGTCATTTTTTTTCTGTAAGGCATGAAAATATTTAATATAATTTTTTCAGCAATTACTACCACTAGCAATGTAGACTTAGAGCTTACTGTACCACTCACCACTGTAATTTAGTTTTTATTGGATTAGAAACCTATTCATAACGTCTTTTCTTATTAGAGTTTTTAGAGAGTTGGTTCCTACATTGGTCTGTAAGGGTTCTGTACAGTTTTGCAAATGAATTATAATTAATATTTCACTCATCATAATGTAAACAAGCTGAAGTTCAATTTTAATAATATAAATAATTAACAGGTTGTTATAAATAACCTCAAAGGCTTAAATTACAAATGAGCTTGACGCAAAGATTTATGCGCAGACTACGTTTAAGTAATACTCTTCAAAACCTGACCTGTGTGAGTATGGTAGTTAGACAGAAGTAATCTTAAACTACTGAATTTATTGCTACTGAACATTTTTAAATAATTTTGACACTACAACATCAATTTGGAATAGGCCCATTCTATTTTCATCATCCGTCCATACAGCAAAATCTACAATCAAGTGCTTTGAGAATATGGAAGTGGGCGAATTCGGTTACGCGATTAGAAATTCTAACTTCAACCCTATTGAACCCCTTCGAGCTGACTCAGAACCCGAGTTTGAAGCCAAATTAAATCATTCTAAAATTATACAGGGCTACTTGGCATACCAAAGGAGGAATGTAATTAAATTAGTTTAGAAACTAAAGGTAGTGGTAGTAGCAAAGGTGAATTTATATTAAATATACCATATCAGTATATCCACATTTCTAAAAGTGTCCTATAATTAACAGATATATTAGCGGCAGTAAACTTGACACCAGCAAGTCATTTTATGAACTGCAAAATAATTTAAGTTTATAGTATAAAGTTCCGCAAACTACAAAAAAAATGTGCTACTACAAGTGGATTAGCTGTTATCAAGTTGTGTTTTCTAAATTTAGTAACTATTTGTTTTGGACTAAATACGTTTGTGAGATAACCATTCTTAAGGATTTATTGAATTTTTGAACGCAACACTAAAGTAGACATTGAAAGTAAATCGTAGTCTCTTGAATTCAAAGAAATATTTTAATTTAATAATTATATAATATAAACACCTATACACATCTCATTCATTCATATTACCAAGTGCACAAAGCTGTACCCAGTTTCTGATCATTCGCACTTAAACATAAATAGGGTGTTATTAATGTGCAAAAGTACCAAGTGAACAGCACGATAAACCTTTTTATCATTCTGTAAGTATTGAAATATGTAGCTTAAAACAGTTCTACATTTTCATTTACAATAATCTATTGCAGTTCCAAACAGTCTGTAAAATAAACGTTCTTCTAGTGATCGTTCATTAAACAGCCCATTGAGAAGTTTTAGCAACTTGCTACCACTGAATCGCATCTCAATTGTTTTCCATTTAATTTATGGTACAAGTACTTCAACAAACTACACCGCAGAACGATACACAACAGAGACCTAGAAACATACCCATACAGCTAAAGCAACTCATATCTGACAAAAAGAGTTAGGGCAAAATGGCAACGAACTCATGCACCAGCAGACAAAACAACATTCAACCGAATTAGTAACAAATTTAAAGCAACAATTAAAGAACTAAAGGATCATTCATTTCAAGAGTATCTTACCAATCTAAATCGATTCGACAATAGTGTCTGGAGGCCAATAAAATCAGCTAAGAAACCCAAAATGTAATTACTACCTATACGAAATCAGGATGGACTCATAGCAGGACAGTTGGCATGCAGTGATGAAGTAAAATCAAAATATTTGCAAAACATCTTAGCAAATTATTCACACAGCATAATAATCAACCTGATCAGAAAATAGAGCAAAACATCACGTCTATACCAGAAAACATCCAACCGATCCGAATATTCACCCCGAAAGTAGTTCGACAAGGGTATAGATAAATTAATACCGAAAATGATAAGAAAACTCCCAAGGAAAGAAATTTTACTTTTAATGTACGTGTATAATGCAATTCTAAGACTAAATTACTGGTCGAAACAATTAAAAACAGCTGAGATCATATTAATACCGAAACTAGGAAAGGATGCAAAAATTGCATTTTTATAGCGACCAATAAGCGTTCTGCCTATAATAATAAAAGTTTTGGAGCGACTATTACTTCGATGACTAAACCAAGATCTAGCACCAGAAGACTGAATACCCCTCCATCAGTTTGGATTCAAAAGTGGCCATTCTACTGTACAACAGACTCACCGGATTATTCACAGCATCAATGACGCATTTGAAAACAACGAATATTGTACATAACCTTTTTAGACGTTAGCCAAGCATTTGACAAGGTTTGGTATGACTTGTTATTCAAAATTAAACATTACTTGCATCTGCCCTATTTCAAAATTCTCAAATCATACTTAAGTGATCGTGCGTTTAAAACAAGAAGTCAATTAAGCAGTGTCTAAAAAATGTGCCATTAAAGCGGGAGTTCCTTTTGTACTTGTTATATACATCCTATCTGCCAACTAACACCAACACTACAACAGAAACGTTCGCGGTTGATACAGTGATTCTCGCCAGAGATCAGCACCCAATAACAGCCACCAATAAATTACAAAACCATCTAGATGAAATGCAGATCTGGTTAGAAAATGGAAAATTAAAATCCATGAAATTAAGTTTCGGCAAGTAACCTTCACATTAATAGAGTAGATATACCACAATCCAGCACTGCTAAGTATTTAGGCTTTCACCTACATAGCAAATTGACCTGGACAGCGCACATACACAAAAAGCGAAAACAAATAAAATATTTCTACTAGTTGTTTGGAAGGAAGTCAAGCCTATCATTAGAGAACAAATTATTATTGTACAAGACTGTCATGAAACTTATTTTGACTTACAGAGCAGAACTTTGGAAATGTGCGATCAAATCCAATACAACCTTAATTTAAAGATGCCAATCCAAAATATTAAAAATGATCACAAATGCACCTTAGTACGTCACAAATCAAACCCTTCACAACGATCTGAATGTGCCGTTTTTCGGGGTCTGATTTCTTGTCTTTTAGCTTTAAATATTTCAAAGTGCTTTTGGTGAATCATTGGCACTGTTATTCTAGATATCGTAAGATTATTTTATTGGCATTTAACTTTTTCAGCTCTTTTAGTATCTATGTAGCTAGTAGAATATTTATTAGGAGCGCCTTTGGGCACAGAAGGGGTGTTAGCTAAATGGTGTGCATATTAATGTAAACTCTACAGCATAAATTAATTAATTAAGCAATCATTAAAAATAAAAACAGGTTAATCTATTCATACAACAGGTTGTTGCAAAAGTTTTGCCTGTTAGAAATTTTTAAATTTTTGCGAGAGTCTTGCAATTTTGGTAATAGCATCAAACATTGGAAGCATTTTAATATATGACTTATAGTAATTTTTTATACAATGGAGCTCTTAAAAGAAGATGCTACTACAATTTCAATACAAATTGAACCCAAGTATGAGCGCTTTAGAAGCTACCCGAAACGTTTGTAAGGCTATGGTAATGGCTTTGTCGAGGAGCGCACTGATAGATGTTGGTTCACAAAGTTTAAGGAGGGAGAAAAAAAACTTACTCTTAGACGACAAGGAGCGACTGGGCGACCATCAAGCTGTCATTGATAGAATTGAAAAACCGTCTATGACATGACGGAATTTCAAATGAGGCCGACAAGACCTGGAAAAAGGCAAAGCATAGAACATGTTGATGTTGTCCGTCGTTTGTTTGACTAATAGATTCACGAGCCTCTGTTCTTGAACATAATCACCTGCGACGATAAATAGGTAGCCTTTGATGACCAAAATGTTTGTGACACTCAGAATGTATCGAGGTCAATGCAGAACTTCAATTATTAATCTTGTGTTTTGCTTAAACCTAATCAATAGAAAAATAGAAGTATAATAATAGATCAGACAAAACTTTTGCGATAACCTATTATAAAAAACAACGCGTAAGCTACATTTGTTTAATTGCAATAATAGTGAGAAACATAATCTCTCCGATATCATTTAGAAAACTAATAGCTGTATTAGAGAAAATTCATAATTTAAATAAAAACGTCAAGGAAATTATCATTATTTTTATTAAGATTCCTCGATGTAAAAAGAACAATTTTAAATCCATCTACCTTTAGAAAGACTAAAAAATCAATTTGACAAGCAACTGTTTCAATTCAACAAATACAACAGAAACTAAGCACTTTGTAATTTACTCCAAATTTAGATTTGTTTCTTCCAGAATTGATTAAAGTAAAATCTTAGATTATATGTTAGTGATTGAATATCTCATCGGATCTAAAGATTGTTGGTGATTTTTTTCACTTTAAAGGCTGAATTTTAAAAAATCAATTCATTTATATTTTTATTTAAAGCTACGAGATTAGAATATTTGTTTTTATGAAATTAAAGAGACCAGGAATATAAATCATTGTTCTTATAAGTACTCACATTCATTCATCCGCGAGTTAAATTATGAAATTTTTAGTTTTCCATTTGGTGCACCACCAAAAAGATTTTACATCACTGGACTAAAGCGGACTAATTATTCTGTACATGTTACAAGTATGACTTCGTACGTTTCTTGTCACACTTCATAAATGATCGCCTTTGATAGCATTTAATTAACGCACTGATAACTGCTACACCGAGCACCGATAAGTCACTTTCGCTTACGGTTGCGCATTGAAAAATCCAATTTTGATTCTCTGTTTGCGAATGTACTTACGGCGGCATCTTAGATGCTCGTTTAATCAGCTTCAGTAGCGCCGGGCGTTATCAATAGGTGCCATTCAAGGCCGCCTTTAATTTTCTCGTTTGCAATGACATATCTTCGCAAACAATGGGCAATAAAGTACAGCTGGTACAACGCAGACGGCAATTCGTGGAAAAATTATTGCTTTTCTAATCATGATTTAATTTGAAATTATTACAATCAGCTTCTCATTGCAATTTTAGTGTTACATGTCTAGTAAAAAGTTAATTTGCCAATTAGATTGCATTCTTATGATTTCTTGACGCAACAGCTTTTTAATTTAGCCGGTACAGTTATAATTGCTCCAGAAGTCTATCGCTTTTAGCTCGTTTAAAATGGGGTGTTTATTAACAGCCGGAAAAGTAACCGAGCAGAAACATTCCTCATGGCGAGCTACTTGTATAAATACGTCATAATTTTAACATACAAACAGTATTAACTATAAAAGAACTATAAGGCATGAAAAAAATTTGAGTTAAACTTTTAGAGTCAAAGTATTTTTTTATTTTAGCTTTTTAAATAGTCGACAGATTGTCAAAAAACAGGTATCAATAATAATAATTCATATTTAATATTCTGTGTATAGAGCAGCATACAAATATAAAAATAGCTGTTTTCCTTCAATTTTGATTTTTTGTTATATAATTTATGCTATTTTTACTTCAATTATCAGCAGTTTGTTCTTTGGCAACCGGGTTGTCATAAAAGCTGCTAGATGCAGTTCTCTTACAATTGCTTGTCTCCTTGTGGTTTTGGTGTAGACGCTCCCCATAGTACTCTGAAACGTAGAACAATCAAATATTGTTATAATTCTGAGAGTCCGGTATCTTAAGAAAATTGTCAAAAAGAAAATCAAATACAATTCAAAACTCAGAAAAAGAAAAATGGTCAAAAGTTTGAAGATATCAGATCAAACTGTTCAAAAATTTGTACCCTATGATCTAGAATATTACCTTTAAGAGCCGTAAGAGTCGTATGGGCTTATAGAGAAAAACCAGGAAGGAAAAGTGTGGCTGTCTTCCTAAAATAATCAAAAAACGTTCTTCACAAATAAGATTTATGCTGTTGGGCAATCTTTCTATTCCCGATACACTAAAATTGTAATTAATAAAGGCAAGAAAGCAGTTATAATGTGAAGATCGTCTCTTGCAATAATCACCAAGTTTTTATAATGGTCTGTATAATTTTTATGACTAGAAGTGTAAAAGTTGATACCAATGAAAAAATTTTGTAAAATATTTTTTTCTAAACCAAACAAAACATGAAGGAAGTATCAATATTTCAACAGGACAGTGCACTAGCCTATAAAATTAACAAAATACGGCATTGGTGCTGCAATAACTTTCCCTCCGTTATAAGTAGTAATGAATGGCCAGATGCCTTCTCAGATTTTAACATGATAAACTATTATATCAAATTTTTAAGCAAGCAATTTATGCACAGCGGTGTGACTTCTCTAAAAAAAAGTAGCGAAAAAAGTTTAAGATAAAATTTTCTAAGATATACGATAGGTCGCAGTGTCTTACTCTCAAAGTTTGAAGAGTGCCATCCAAAATAAAAATATATACATTGAGTGAAAGCTACGATTCTGTTACGTTTGGAATAACAAATTACATATATTAGTGGGTACAAAGCAAGCAACCATAAACAAAATTTGCTACAAAACTTATCGTTGTTTCTGCCAATTTGAGAAGATCAATTTTTCCTAAACCCAGCAAAGACTTGAAAGAGACACTTTTTGGCATCAAATAGTAACAAACTCGAACACAAAAAATTAAAGATGACAAGGGCATATAGTTACTAACAATTTAGTTTTAAACACTATTTTGGAAGAAAATAAATCAATTATTTACTGATTAAAATCATCATGTTGTGATAGTGTCTATTTATGTATTGTCATTTATATTTAACTGTGCCATCTTTTAGTTGACAAATAAAGTTATTAATTACTTATTACTTTAAATATGCTAATTTAGATATATAAAAGAATTTAAGATAGATAACAAGAGATTTAATTAAACAAATAAGCTTTAGACAAGTTTGGTGCCAAATAGGAGTTAACCAGAGAGTTTGCATTGTCTTTGTTTTTAAAACTATAGTTAAAATAAAAAATAACTAATTAGGCAACATATGTTTTAGTTATAGATGTTTAGGAGCTTATGTACTTTTTCATTCTCGTCCTCTTAGGGTTTAGGTGCTTGTATATGGACCAATTTAACAATCAATCGAGCTTTGAATAACCTGTCAAGTTTTAAATGAATAAAAAAGGTTTTGCTGGATAAAAAGGGGCCAACGTGAACTGGAATTGTTACAAATTGTTTTTGTCGTGAAAAGATTTAGAGATATATCAGATATATTACTTGTAAGCCTAGCAAAGAGAATATTTAACGTACTTTTTAAAAAATAAATTTTAGGTATATCTACTAAGAATTACAGCTTGCAACATTTAATTTAATTTAACTGTTGGCTTTATATCAAGAAGATTTGGAGCAAAATTGCCAAGACTGTTACTGTCTAGACTCTAGACATAAGTAACAAGAAAAGTACAAGGGCTGTAAAAGATCAGCAGCATATTAAAATGTGCTCAGTTTATAGCTTTTGGATCCATAAATTCCTGAATAGTGTGTTTATGCAAAACTTAAACATTGTGCAGTTTTCCAAGAACATTAAAACGTGTACCTCAACGCATATTAATAAAGATCTACCCACACCATTGTGGTCTTTAAACATCGCGTGATGTTACCTATTTTACTGCTATACTAACGAACTCAACCCCATTTTTTAGCAACTTTAAACAGCAATTAACTCGTCGAACAAACACAAACTTAATTTATATTACACCGAATGCGGCAAGAGCTTGCCGAGGAAACTGATTAATTGCTAATCTACAGCCGCAAGTGTGGCGTGGAAAGTAAGTTGTAATTGTTAATTCAACGAGACGTTAAGTGCATGAAATACGGTCTTGAGCCTAGTGCGTCATTTAGATTTATTGAGTTATTCAATTAGTAATATTAGTTTTTAAATTGCTTTGTGCTGAGCAAAACTTTTAAGTGTTGCTAGTACATCTATTTCATTCGAGTACAATGCGAGAAGCGATTATTGAATAATAAGATGATCTGTGCGCCGGAGTACATTTAGTTGTTCAAAACATTACAGAGAGTATTGCTTATAAACATCTCCAGTACTTTGACAATATGTTATTCTTGTCTATTTAAAGAACTACTACCACAACCCTTAATAACTATGACATTTATTTAAAGTAATTACGTCAGCTAAAATAGTGTGCGTACTTAACAACTCGAAAACTTAAACCTGGCATCATAAATTAAAATTCAAGAAGACAAAAAACATACCAAAATAATCCCTAGATTTAAGAAATTAGATTTGATCTAGATCTGACACATGCTGTATGTATTAGTATATGTTATAAAAAAATAATTAAACTTACTAGAGCAATAACATCAATTTATAAGATCAGATCGCCTAATTGAAACCTAATTGGAAAAATCAAACAGAACTTAATCTAAATCCAATTTTAAGAGATCTGGACGTATCCGAAAATTAATTGTAAAAATCAAATCGATCGGATGAGACAAAGCTATAGGGAGGAATCTGTATGTTAAGATACTTAGACTGAAAAATTCACTGAATCTCTGAAAAGGTATGTCGTTTGAAAACACTACCAAAATACTTAAGGAAAGAAGTGGATAATTCTATAAGAAATCGATTTTAGATCATTTTCTCTTTTTGAAACGAATAACAAACGAATGAACAACAGCGACTGAGACTGAAGCGAAAATTTTTGAACGAGATTAATGATGTAAGTAATTTGTTTCGATATATAATCTTTATCAATTTTTTCAGTAGAGAAAGAGAAGTTATGTTTATGTACATGCACTGATTAAATCTTCTATAAATAATCAAAGGAACACTTTCTCAAATTGTGATATTAATGTTTTAGCTGCTACATAATATATTAGCAAAAGACTTACTGTTGCACAATCATTTAATCCAATAGACAGCTTTGTAGCTTTACAAAACTAAATTTTTGGGCAAATCAAAGGCTTATCGATGCTGCAGCTTTTACGTAAAAGTTGTTAATTGGAACGTTATTGGTCTGACGCAACGGCTGTTAATACCATTACTGATATCGATTAGCCCATAATTTCCCCGTGCGCCCGCCTGGGCGTGCTGCCCGTGCTCCAGCCGCGCGCGTTACACACGACTACCTACGGCCGCCACGGACCTGGTGGATCCGCTGCAACAGCTCACTTACCTCCCCCGTTCTGCTGGCAGAGGTAGGGAAACCGCCATATGTTCCCCAGGCCGACGGAGTAGCCGATGATGGACAGGAAGAACTGCATTTTCCCGGACCACGCCGCCCTGTCGGGGTCCTGCTCCGGGGCGCCGCTCCCCCGGGATATGATGGAGCCCCGGGGGCCCTGCAGCACTATAGTGACGCCGGGCCGGCCGCCCTCCGCTCCTTGGCGGCCGTTGTTCAGCGGGGCCAGCTCGTGCCCGTTCCGGGTGATCTCCGTGCTCTTGTTGGCCATTTCGGGCGCTACAACTCCTTCAACGGCTAAAAATACGTCGATGGTATTGGAAGTATTATTGCAATGCGGGACGAACTGCCGGAATGTCAACAAAGTGTGTTACCGCTTATAAATAACCGCGTTTCGCGTACTTCGTCAAGTATTTTTAGAGGAACCGTGCTCGAAATGCGGAGAACTGGGCTAGGAGGTATCGCGCGACAGTTCGGAGATCGGGGAAGTGCAACACCTTCGAAGCTTTCGTGAGTAGCAGTTAAAGGTGGTTCCGCATTTAACCCATCTTTCAGTGGAGGTTCCGATCGACCAGCACACGGTTCGACTTCATTTCGAAAACAACGGTATCGAACGGGAGGAAATGGGGCTGCGGTCACTAAATCTTTAAGAAGCAGAAGCACTCGCAATGGGTCACAAGCAAACTCGTGGTGGAGGATCGATATCGCATGTGCTTAGGTGCGACTGTGGACTTGCACTGAACACACTCGCTACACGCGCGCAGTCCGAGCACTGAACGAATGCTGCGGATCTATTCAGCAGCGAGTTGTAGGGGAGTACGGATAGCCCGTTCACACGGGCTTAGAACGACGCTCCTGAAGCGAGCTTTCGGGAAGGCAGTTTCGACTGCCTTTCTCTCGCAAGCATTGAGCTTCGGCTCAACGCGTGCGGTATTGCGCAACTTTTAGTTTCATTCAGTTCTCTTTTCATCCAAAAGGCGCAACAAAAATTTTTCCGGGGGAGGCGCTCTTTTATTTGATTTATCGCAGCACCGTTCACAATATCTTATCAAAGTGGGCAAACCCACGGGTGCACACCGAAGCTCTAAAGCGGAAAGACGCTTAGTGCAACTGGAAATTTTCAAACGCATTGTTTAATAGGTCGGCAATTAACAGTTCCTTTAAAAGTTTCCTTTCTGAATGTCAGTGAGTGATATTAGCACCTTTGGTACATTAACTAATTCGCAATACTGTAACGTATTTATAGGTTGTTTTTAACTTAAAAATAGCTACAAAATCTAATGACAATATCATCTGGAAAGCTGCTAATGCAGTGTTAATTCATACGGCAATTAAAAAAAATTGATTTTGATTAGATAAGTTTAAGTAAATAAATAAGCAGGACACAGTCAGCTCTAAAAATGTCTTTATTATCATCTAATAAAAATGATTTACACTCTTACCACCACCTGATAAAATAAAAATTTACAAATTTTAAACAAAATATATATATGGGAGTATAAATCGGAGTAGAGTCTAAATTCCAGAATACCATATTTTACACTGCAAATGGCGAGATAAACAAATTCAGGTTCTGCTAAAAAGTATGGCTATTTGTGATGTTTTGTTAACAACAATATGAGCTAAAATAATTATTCTCATTTCTAAAGGAGATTAAAATATTTTTTTGACTTTATTATTAGAGTATTATTTCAGTTTTCCAAACTACAATTAAAATATTTTGTAATGGTATTTTTCCCTAAAATATTACGATGACTACATCTTATTCTAATATTGAAGACAATTTTTGAAACTTTTTGATTTATTGTATTTATTTCATTTTCTTTAGGGCGCTTTTTCCAGTATCCTCGTCCCCGTACAAGTTTCTTACTGAATAATTGTTGTATTCTTCTGGATCCATTATTGGTTTTCTATTAACAGCTTTCTTGCTGTGAGGTGAAGCCTGATACTCGCACAAAATGTGAATAGCTGCGTCTGTTCCCTGCAGCTATTGTATAATTTTATTTTGTTAAAGTATCTTCTGAGAAAGCAATGCCCCATGAGAAGACCTATTATAATTTGTAACTAATTTCTGTTTCGTACTAACAGCTTTTTTTACGGGATGATCCTTTTATAAAGGTTTTTGTGTTTTCTCCCGGCATATTTTCCTAGTATTTTTATGCTGTTTTTGATCTATTCTTTGATGCAGCTTCGCATTGATGTCATTTGGTTTGTTCGCATATCCAGTATGCCTCCACTCATATGTCCAATTTTTAGATGTCTCACTTCCATACTTTCTCTGCGAATGGGTGTATTGCGTAGTCTATATAGACCTACTTCTGCTTCTCAGATTATTTAAAAATAAAGAAGAGGGAGGTCTCGCTTTGCCTCTATTGTCGCTATTAGTGTTTTTTGTACCGGCCGTTCCTCTCAGACAGGCAAACCTTTGTATTTTACTGAATGATTCTCTGCGTTATCTTTGTCTACTCTGCCAAATCTGTATGTATAGTTATGAGTTTGACTATCATGATGTTTATCCAATACATCACTTTTAGTTTCCATAAACTTGCCTGGCTGACGCTAATATCGCCTCCGCTTTCTTTTTGACTTTTTGATTCCAGTTGAGTTTTAATTTATTTTACTTTACTGATAACTTTATTTTTACATCTCCGAACCTGAGGTCCTAGTCGCTTTGTTTTCTCTTCTTGTAAATGCTGCTATGATAGATTTGGAGGGACCTATTTTTTATTTATAACCAGCTCTTTGCATCCCCTCTCTAATTCTATTGTTAAATATTTTTTGAGATAGTACAACCAAGTCATCTGTATATCCCAGTGCTCTATATCAATTCCCTTCGAATGTCTTAAACAATTTGCCTAATACAAGATTCTACAATAATTGTAACCCGAGCGATTATTATGTACCCATTAAGGATACATATACTAGCCCTTCTTTAAGCAACTTTATGCAGCTTATCTTCTTGAGTTCTTTATTTTCTAACGCTCTGTTAATTAAATCTAGAGATGTATTGTTATACAAAACTTTCATATCTAAGAAGGCAGCCAAAAGTACCTCTTTGTTTTCTGCAAATTTTCCTGTCTTAATGTAATAGTCGAGTGACTAATAATGCCATCCCTGATAAGTTTGTCAAAGAGTTTTCCTAGAGTTTTCAGTAAAAAAAAGTTCGATTAATTGACCTCATTTTATCCTATTTTCCCAGGTTTTAGTGTAAAGATAACACTAATTAGTCTTTAAAATCTCGGTATGAACCTCAAAGTAAGTATATCGCACGTTCTGTGGCACAGAAAATCATGTTCTTTTATAACAAAATAGGATAAATGCCGTCTGGTCCCGGAAATTTGTAAAGTTGGAATGAGTTAACTGCTCACTTTATTTCGTATACATGTATTATATGAAAACACTTAATGTTATGTTATTTTAGCTTTCGTCTTTTATTTGAGTAATCTCGTAAATAGGTGACATATATTGTTATATACTGTCTATTGTTCTTTTACATTAATAACTTTTATCTCTTTGGTCTACACCTTTTTCTTATAATGGTTAAATTGAACAGAATTATTTTAATCATATTAGATTATCAGTTGATGTTTGTAACGTGATGGGACTGGGACAGCCCAGTAAAAATAATAAATTAATTGTTATCTTTCAGTGACTAAATCAAAAACTCTTATCAAGTGTAGACATAACGGTATGAAATCGCTAATAAATTTTATGTTTAATGTAAAAAGTACTTGCGCGGGAAAATAAAAGGAAACTTAACGATAATTTTAAATTGAGCTGGTAAATGTAAGCAACACAGGAGGAACAAAAATAAATAACAGACTTGTCCAGAGTTATTTTTAAAAAGTTTTCTAAAGGTAACTGAATTGCCTCTCATTCTGCAAAGCTTCGATGAACCCAGAAAAAATATCGCCTTTAAAATAAGCTACGACAACTAACAGACTTGTATTACGATGGTTGCGGTCCTAAGCAACAGCCACAGCGACTGCAGACAAGCGCAAAAATATGCAGATTAAGACAGCAGAAGAAGTACTTAAATAGTGTTCATAATTAGCAAATAGAGTTGGCACCATATAACAACCGATGTAGCAGAGAAATCAGCATACGTGATGTGTTATGTAAATGATCTTTGGAAATCGAAAACAAGGTAGAGTAAATGGAAACACAAACTGGCGTGGTATTTCTTATCTAAAACCAGAAACAAATCTGCTCGCCAAATTCACGTGTATTACTTAAATATTCTTGATAAGGGTATTAACTACAACGGTAAAAATATAAGAAAATTATCCATCAAATGGCAACTGTTAAAATAAGCCAGAAAAATAACGCAAAATATGCCTAAAGGTCTATAAATTAAAATAAAAATATTATATATCAGTAGAATCAAAATGTTGCAGAACCAATGAAAGGGAGAGACGTAAATGGAAAATTTACTTTTTTAGGTGTATATTCGAAAGCTGCTCAAATTAATGATTCCAATGTAAATTTTACATTTGAAATTGCATTTATATGTATGGTTATTATTATTAACCTAAGGAAATCTGATTCAGCTACATAGTTAACCAATTTACTAAAGTCAACTTTTTGATAATTATACTTGGAGAGGCAGGCGTGTAAATAGCCGCTCTCGTGGATGCGGTGTGGAAACGTAGTACGGCCCGTAGTGGAAGGTCAGCCGATAAGGCCAAATCGTCCCTTAAACGGCCGTCGCGTTAGCGGATGGGGGAGGCTACCGATATCAACCAAAGAATTGCCAAATCGCTCACCTGAATCGGCTTCGGCTTCGGCTTCGTCGGCGATTCCAAGGTAGCCACCTCTGCGTTGCGGATCTGGTATCTTCGGGATGTTGAGACACGACCAAATTGGCCGAGCTGCGATGCGTGAATATTTGCGGGGATGCGAAATGCGAATTTATGCGGACTGAGACACGACCGTATTGGCCGCGCTGCGGGGCGTGAATATGAATGTATGCGGGGATGCGAATATGAATTTGATGTATGCGGGTTAAGACACGACCTTAGTGGCCGAGCTGCGGGGCATGAATCTGAATGTATGCGGATATGCGAATATGAATTTATGCGGACTAAGACACGACCTTAGTGGCCGAGCTGCGGGGCATGAATATGTGCGGACTAAGACACGACCTTAGTGGCCGAGCCGCGGGGCAGAAATCTGAATGAATGCGGGGTAAGACACGACCTTAGTGGCCGAGCCGCGGGGCATGAATTGAATGAATGCGGGGTAAGACACGACCTTAGTGGCCGAGCTGCGGGGCATGAATATGCGGGGCAAAAGCCCACGCCGTACGTGTGCGACGGCAAAACGTAGCCGATATCAAAAGGTCCGCATGCCGCCGCGATATAAAGCGGTTCAAGGGCGAAAAGGCCGCCACACCAATACTTGTAAGTATAAAATGACTTAGGCATGTTAAGGTTTTGTTATGGAAGAGTTCAATTAGTTAAAATTCAACCTTAAATCCTTACTTTATTAGTTGTCATTATAGAGAGGCCTCAACATACTTATTTTACTATAAATCTCATGCGGCAAAATTTTTTGAAGTGAAAGCATCTTTCCTTATGAAAAGAGCAGTATCTCTCTAATGAATAAGTTTTCTAAAAAAAATGCTAGCATCAGGGAAAAACATGACAGATTCTCTTTTTGGTAAACACCAAATTATAATTATCCTCTATTTCAAATGTTATGTCACAAGGGGTTGCCCGTAAAAAGGTTTTTTTGCGTCATAGGCTAACAATTTTTCACTCGTCTTTTTTTGAAAGGTGAGAACGTATAAATTTTTAATTGGATCTACTTTTTTTCTGGATTGGAAACGTGGAACAATTTCACTTACAATCGAAGCTTCGCGCGGCAGAACAAACCACATGGACGCGACAGACGCGCTTTTTGCCTTCAGTAATGAAGCGGCCGGTTAGCCGCGATCACCCGGCCATTCGGTAAGGAGCGAGAGCGTCCCCGACGTGCGTGCACAAATGCACGGATCTCCTTGTGTAAATTAAGCGCTCAGAGCGCGCCACAAAATTTCATATTAGCCGTCTTCCGTTCAAAAGCATAGGCTCTCTTTGTTTGCTACGCAAGGAACCTCCTCGTGTAAATCAAGGGCCGAGAACCACATCACATTTTTTTGTTTACTTTCTATTTAAATGTCCAGATAAATGTCGAAGGAAGATGAAAGTTACCTTTCTTATCGCAATGTTGTTTAATAAAACAATTCAACTCTTTTGATTGTGTTGTGTTTTCTGGTGAGATAAGGAAAATTCCCCAACGTTTATATAACTAAAGTAATTTTATCCAACGTACCTTTTATTTACCACTGTAATTAAGAGAAAAAGAATTGCACCTGTTTTTATTATAAGAGACGTTTAAGAAGGTTAGAACTGTAACAGGTCGCGATTGTACACTTTTTTGGCGAACAAAAAATATATTAATAAAATGGTTAAATATTGTAATAGTTATATTATTTTCGATGCTGCTTTCAGTTTTCTATTGTTGGAGTAGTTTAGTTCTTTTATTTGAAAAAAAGTGTCCAAACAATATAAAAAATCAGTGAAATAGTACAGTCGCTACATGTAGATAATTGTGTAGCATCTAAAGTTATTGTAAAGTATAGATTTATTTTATGAATGCCCAGAATGTTATTACAAAAAACCAAAAATATTTTATCCAACTTTAATAATTTATTTTGCTATTATTTCCATGAAAGTTATTCTAAAAATGTGTGTAACTAGAAGGTAAAACGTAAAAATTGTCTGTGCTGATGTGTTCACGCCTTCACGGATGCAAGAGATGTAGTGTGGGGTGCTATCATTTTCATCTGGCACCATTGAGCATAAAGATCTTGGGTCATTTAAATTGTTAGCACCACAGCAAGGCCTCTCCTTTACAACAAATTACAATTCTCCATTTAGAATTATTGAATACGTAGTAGTTAGCAGACTGTTCAATGAAAATGTTACATTCAGAGAACATTACAATCAATTACTGGGCGGTATTCATAACATATAACCAGAGACAATATAAGGTAACAAACAATGGGGCACTTACATGAGCAATAGAGCGGAAGAAACTCGCTTTTCACCGACTCCAATAAATGGAAATATGTTACAAGTATCTAGAGGGAAAAGGAAAATATTTCACTTTAGTTCAAACCGCTTGTATTCTGAGTTGATTTAATTGTTTTCCTTAAAATAACAATATTTATACTTCACTATGGAATAATTTTAACCAAAGCTAAAAGCACCCATTCTCCTAATCCATTAGTTATATTACTGTATTTTTTGAAAACTGAGTCTTATATAAATATTATCATCTATAAGTGGAGTCTATGATAATAAAATTGTGAGAAACATATCAGGTCAACTATTTTTAAATATATGTGTTGAATTTATAGGGGTGCGTCATTAACGTTCTTAGCAGGTTTATTAATACAAATAGCAAATTGAAAACTATCGTTAAGATAGTAAAAGAATATTTTTGATGCTTATAATTTTCTGAATAAACATTTAAAAAATAAACTTACTTATTGAACATTTTCTGTAGCTTTTCTTTAGCCAATAGGAAGAAATACATTAAGAAAAGCTGAGCTGAAAGATATCATCATATTTAGAAGATGGTGTTAATAAACGACTATTATTTATATTACGTGGGATAATAAAGAATTAAAATTATTAATACCATCCGTGTTTACGAAAACTCTAGTCAATAGAATTTAGCAAATAAGAATTATTTGAATCAGATAAACTACACGTAGCACTAAAATATACTGTGTTTGCAAAAATTACTACTTTGAGTTAATTTGTTGATTAATTGGATAACCAACACAACCTATTTAAGTCAAAGAAATTATTGTTGTTACTTAACATAATGCAAAAAAGAATAAGATGTTCTCTTAAATGCAATTTAGGAAAGAGCTACATCTGCTAAAATAAAGATTTAAATCGATTAATTTAGTTTTTTTGTTGTTGTGTGTGATAACCTTTAATTTATTCTTAAAAACAGTTATTTACTTGTAGAGCTCGTAGTATGGTATTTCTTTGCTTAAGAATTATAATATATAGAGTGTTAGGAAAGTTTTACAATACACCTTTCGTGTTCATAACCTTCACTATGCACTCTATGCGCTTTTGCGTCCTTAGGTAGCGGTTATCATTTTACATTTTTTGTGGATCAATTGCACAATCGCTATCTCATGCCATTAAAAGGTCTTTATTGACTTTTTAGTTAAAAAAAACTTTTTCTGCATTTGAAGGTGACTTATATAAAGTCCTGGTGTAGAAATATTTAAACAGTCTTCTTCCCGGTAATAGGCCTTCTGTTATATTTTAGAATTTTCCTGATAATAATGACATTTTTTCTGTGACATAGGATGGACGTCCTGACTAGGAGTGTTTTCCATATTAACATTTTCTCTTTGAAATTCCGATTATGGTGGCAGTTTAAAACAATCATTTTAGTACAATACCTACTTTATCCGAACACCGATTAACACTCAAGTCACGTGTAAGATTTTTAAATTTTTTATTGTTACTGGAAATTTTCAATATACTTTAAATTTATATTATAAAAAAAAAATTAACATAAGTTAAGTACTGTCCATCGATGGTTTACCAAACTTTACCTAATTCACTGTCTTTTGGTCCACATTCTTTTGAGTCGCCTTCCTACTTGAGGTTAACTATACAGCGTACTTACAAAATAATTGTTATAATCAGTATTTATTTCTTTCGATTTATTGTCAAATAGAGCGATATACATTGTTTATAAAGGGAATTTGAAATTTGCATAAAGAATTTCATTAGACACATACCAGGATGGCTGTTGTGAATTAAAAGGTTGCAGCCCAAAGCTCAATTTCATACGAGGTGTTGCTAGAAAAGTAATGAGACTGGCAACACTGCAAGCGATCTGGCAACGCTACACTGTTGTCCTTGATAGAGCACGTGTATAAATACCCTCCTATAGCTCAGTGCGAATTTCAACTCGTTCCGTTAACTACGTGATTTTTGTGACTGCTATTAGTGAAGTTGTATTTTGGTTGTGCGTCACGCAAAATGGAACAGCGAAATTTGGAACAACGTTGTGCCATTAAATTTTGTGTTAAGCTTGGAACATCGGCAAGTGTGACGTTTAAAAAGTTAAAACAAGCCTATGGGGAACATTCTTTATCCCGAGCTCAAGTTTTTCGCTGGCACAAATAATTTTAGGGAGGCAGAGAACACGTTGAAGATAACACCGTTCAGGAGGCCTTCAACTTCGATGAAAACATGGAACGTGTGAACACTCTTGTGAGATCAGATCGTCGTTTAACATTGAGAATGTGGAGTGAACAATTAAATTTGAACAGATTTACCGTTCATCAAATTTTGACTGAACATTTGCACATGCGAAAGGTCTGTGCCAAAATGGTGCCAAAAAACCTCACAATTGAGCAGAAGGACATTTGAAAAAACAAGTGTCTTGACCTTCTTGAGAGAATCGTTAATGAGCAAGATTTATTTAGTCGTGTGATCACAGGTGATGAATCATGGATTTTTGAATACGATCCTGAGACCAAGAGGCAAAGTGAGGAGTGGCACACTGCAAACTCTCCTCGACCAAAGAAAGCTCGAATGAGCAAATCAAAGATCAAATCAATGCTGATTTTTTTTTTGGCAGAAGGGGAATCGTCCACAAAGAATTTGTTCCTGTAGGACAAACTGTTAATCAAGTTTTTTATAAAAACGTCCTTGAAAAGGCTCAGAAAAAGGGTCATTCGCGTGAGACCAGACATTGCAGACAAATGGATGCTCCATCATGACAACGCCCCATGTCACACTGCCCTCTCCATAACAGAATTTTTGACCTCAAAAGGCATTTCTACCCCCACTCCCTATTTAACTGACCTCAGTCCCTGTGACTTTTTCCTTTTTCCTAAACTGAAAAATGTCCTCAAAGTACGTCATTTCGGGACTTTGGAAAACATCCAAAAGAGTGTAACGGACATGCTGAAGACCATCCTGGTTAAAGACTTCCAGCGCTGCTACCAACAGTGGAAACAACGTCTCGATCGGTGTGTAGCTGCCCAAGGGAACTACTTTGAAGGGGATAACATTGATGTTTAAAAAAAATAAAAATTTTGGTAAATAAAAAATCAGTCTCATTACTTTTCTGCTACATCTGGTATGTCCAAATCGGTTTAAAGATGACTTTGTATATTACTGAATTATTTTCTAGAGACAATTCTATTTATCTATTTTTCTAGCAAGTAACCAGGACATTTGTTTCACTTTTGATTTTAATCAAGTTTTTCTGGTTCTAATGTGGTCTTTCGAAGTTCTTTGTATAAATAATGACCGAGATATTTTACTATCGTTCTTTATGAGGTCACTTCATTCACTGGAACAGATAATTCGTTTCTTTGTGATGGCAATTTGGCGATTTATTATTTACTTTAAATTTCCGTTGGTTTAACACATCTAGATAATTCTACAGTTTTTCTGAGACTGAGAGGATTGCTGTGTCGTCGGAATATGTAGCCCCTGTAGTCTCTTCTGTAGGTATATTGGCTGTAAAGATTAGATATGTCTGAGAACATTGCCTTGAAATATATAGATAATGCATTGTTGGCCTTAAGTTTGAAGTATCGTTTACTAAGATAAAATTTTTATGATTAAGTATATTTGGTTTATTATTATATTATTTTCTCCAATGCCTTTCCCTGAAGAAATTAAGTCCGTACCTTTAATTCTACTTTCGCCATATATTTTTTCCCACACCTCAACCGGAGGGAAAAGCCAGGATGACTACCTTTAGTATCTTCTCAAGAGAATCTCTTATAGACAGAAAAATTCGGAGTCTAAACATTCCCCTGATTAGATCTTAGGGTGCGGGAGAAGGTAATATACAAACTTTGCCAACAAAACTATCTCTACGTAAGAGCATATCAATTGCCATTTGAAATTTTTAAGGACTTGCTCTACAACCTGGTAAATTGGACATTATCGAACGAGAAATAGCAAACATTACAATAGATGCTCTGGGCAAAACGCATTAGACGGGCCAATGACATTTTAACATCAAGAACAACAACACCATACTGGACACCAGAGAAACTCTATACAAGAAGTGGCGATGATTATTTCCAAACAAATACAATTAAGTATACTGGAGTACAACCCTATCAATTCCAGAATACTTACCATAAAGATTCATGCTAAGCCATGCTAAACATAGTTTAAGTATACGCGCTAATAGGATCCAGTAGTGACGATAAAATTTTTGAATTTCACTGTCAATTGGAAAGGATTATTAGAAAAATGCCGAATAAAGAAGTAACGTACATACCAGGAGATTTTAATGCAAAAAAATAAACAAACACAAGAAGACAAGTAAATAGCGCAATTGGTCGCAAGATATGGACTAGGCACGTGAAATGATTCCGGTAAAAAAGTCGTAGAGTTTTGAATAGAAAAAAATTTAGAGATCACAAATAGTCCATTACCTCAACATCTAAGATCACGCTATGTGTAGACTTATCCTGAAGGACAATACAAGAAGAAATTGTTTTCTTCCTCATAGCTGCCAGATGGAAATCAAAAGTCACTAATGTAAAAAGTCTCCCCAAAATTAAATGTGGAAGTGATCATAAACTATTGCTAGCTAAAGCCAGAATTCATATAAAAACAAAGAAAATAGAAAAAAGAACTCTCCCTTTAAAATCTAAAAATCAAACAAAACAATAATCAGTTCGGATAACTTAAGTCAAGGAGCCCAGAAGAAATGTGGCAAGACTTCAAAGCAACTTTATTAACTATCAAAGAACAAATGTTACAATAGAACAAAAAAGAAACAAAAACAAACAGTAGATGACCGACGAAATTTGGAGCGTAGTAAAAGAAAGGAAGACTCTCAGACAAACAGTCATAAACACAGAAGAACGAAGAAATGAATATAACACTCTAAATTGAGAAATACCACGGTTATGTAGACGTGACAAAAATCATCATATGCAAAGAATATGTCCAGAAATCGAAAGACAAGGTAATACTAACGAAACCCGATACCTTTTCTAACGCATCAAAAAAATTACAAAGGAATTTATATTAAAAGCTTGGAAAATAGAAGACAAACAGGGGACAGTCATTACTGAGATAGATAACGTGGTGATAGTATGGCGAAAATACTGTAAAAACACATTTTCCTTTCATCATGGAAGTCAAACAGAAACCTGATATATTAAGAGAAGAATTCGAGCAAGCTATCCGTTATTCAAAAAACAATAAAAGAGCAGGTGAAGATAACGTGAGTGCAGAAATGCTAAAGCAACTTACTCCAAAAGGTGTTGATCTCTTATGAAAAATTCATAAGATTTGAAAAACAGGACACTGGCCAAGAGATTAAAATTCATCCACTTTTGTTCCACTGCATAAAATTGGGTCAAAAATGTAATAACTACAGAGCCATCGCATTGATTGCCCACCCAAGGTTATGTTTAGAATTCTACTAAACTGACTCAAAAATTTCTTAGAGTCGCAGATTTTAGAAGAACAAGCTGGATTTATAAGCGGAAAGGATACCAGAGAGCAGATTATGAACATAGGGCAAATCATCGATAAGGCAAGAGAATTCGGAAAACTTACGTACCTATTCCTTCTTAATTATTGTAAGACCTTTGATTGCGTTAATTGGACACAACTCTGGAAAATGCTATTGGACATGGAACAACACCTCGTCATACTACTAAGACAATCATAGAACAACAGCACAGGAATAATAAAAATTAATAACGAGATCTCTAAAACCTTTAATATACAACGCGGCGTTCGCCGAGGTTGTGTCTTGTTGCGCTTGTTATTCAACATTTGTGGAGAATACATAGTAAGAAAATCTTTGGACGGTTGGGAAGGTGGAATGGTTATTGGTGGCAACACTATACTTCTTGCGAAAGAGGAACGGAAGATGTCAAAGCTGATCGAAAGAGTTGAACAGGAAAGCTTACTCTTTGGAGAGAAAACCAATAGACAAATAAGGAAAACTTATTGTAATATACTGCACCAACAAAATAGAAACTGCATAATGTAGAAAATGTGAAATAAATAGTTTATCATAAACATAATGCTGGCAACTCGTCAACAGACATAAAAGAAGAATAACGCCTGCCAAAATAGCTACGACTAAATTAACTAGAATTTTGGAAATATCGCCACATCATAAAGATAACAAAATGCAGATTAGTCAGAGCACTTGTGTTTTCTATTGCCATATATGGAGCAGAAGCATGGAACTTGAGGGCCACACACATTAATAAACTAGACGCCTTCAAGATGTGGGTTTGGTGAAAACTCCTGGAGATACTCTAAACAGCATATAGAACCAATGTGTCCATATTAGAAGAACTGAAAACTCAGGAAAGATTGCCAAGGGCAGTAAAACAACGAATTTTAAAATATTTCGGACACATCACCTAAAGGAAGAACGGCAACCTAGAAAAACTAGTTGTTCAGGGAAAAATAAAGGAATCACCCGCGAGGACGTTCCCCGAAATGCTAGATCGACCAAGTTAAGGAATTCACATGTACACATTTCCAAGAAAATGTTAGGAATGCTTCAGATAGAGCCAAATGGAGGACTATTGCCCCAATTATAACCTGAATTACAACCATAGGATCACGACACTTCAACTATGAAGTATACGACTAAATAGAAAGATCTTTGACCGGCCAAATGAACCTTAATTTTAAATAATAAACTTTCATGCCACGCCTTGTCGAACACCTGGTGTTTGCATTAAGGACGACTGCAGTACAGACTTTCTTTCTCTCAAGTCTACCTTTGAATTTGTTTACGATTCAGTGGAATTATTGTACCGCAGTGAGTTTTCTCCGAAGGTAGGATTGATGTTCTAGGATCAGATAATTTATAGATATTATGTTCTTTATTCTCACAAGAAGTTTCTCAAATATTTTATACATTAGGGATAATAATCCATCGATCGATAACATGCTGGTTTCGAGGGTGGTGTTCCAGGTTTCGTAATCATGCTAATTTGCATTGCATGGGGTAGTAGCACAGGAGTACAATACTAATGCAAATTGCTGTTAGTAATACAAGTACTCTCTTAGAAAGAAATTTCAATATTTATTCAACCACTAAATCATAACTAGGAGTTTTAAATGAATGTCCTATTAATTTCTTTGGGACTTTGGCTTTAATAGGTAGTGGTAATTGTCTGGTAGCATTTATAAAGTTTTTGATTCCTTTACTTTTAATATTGTTAGATGAAATTGATGTGTAAGTTTTCTAGTTGTTTTACTGGTACATTTGCCGTTTCTTTCTCGGTTCGTGCCCAGTTAGTATCCTGTTTTTCTTATTAGTAGAATTGGTATAACCGGCCTTTTATATTTTTTAATTCTTAGCAAGAATATCCTAATGCTCTATAGCCCTTTGCATCAATGACAGCCTGGCATCTCCTGGGCATGGAGTCGATGGTGGACTGGGGGACCTTCTGGCACTCTTCTTCTAGCTGAGTGAACTTCTTCGCAGCTATCCCCACAACGGCTTGGCCACTCGACGGCAAGTGAACCAGTTCATGAGGTGACGACTGCGGTGCTTTGGGTCGTTGCCTTGTTGGAAGATGAAGGTGATGGAACGAAGAGCGTGAGGTTGCATCGTGTTCTGAGAATAAGACGAAAAGGGCCAACTCTATTTTCATCGAAGCATTCCCACACTATATATGATCTTTCACCATGCTTGATCATGGGAAGTTAGTACTTGGAATCGAAGCGAGTGCCGACAGGACGTCGAATCAATGCTGGTCACTGGTCACTCGTCACTCCAGACGACTTGGCTCCACTCTCTCAGTTTCCAATGCAGATGGTCCTTCTCCCGTTGGAGCAGCTTCTGATTCTTCTCGCTGATCATTGATTTTTTCACAGGTCTTTGTCTATGCAATCCTGCTACCGCAGACGACGTCTAACTGTTGGTACGCAGGGGCTTAAGTCCGTAGTATTGATGAGGGCGGAATCTCAGTTGCAGCGAGTCGAAGGTTGTTCCTTGCAGCGCGAACGATCTTCTGATCAGTTTTGCGAGTAGTCACATGGGGTACTTCCGGCCATACTCTTCTTCCTTACTCCTTCCTTCATTCTCCAAGGTTTTAGGAAGATACTCACTGCTACCCGGTGTCACTCTGAATTACCGTGCGAGTTCGACTTGCGTTCGTACTTGCTGCCGGCGTTTTTCAATTATTTACAACAACGTAGAGTATATAGAAGCAACCATGGAAAAGCAACAAAACCAAGAAGCAAAATGATAGAAAAAAGCAAAACTTTTCTGTGATTTTCCAAATCACACCGTACTTGACTAGCACGTACTTGACGTTGCCAAATTTCGAGTTGTTTCGTCCTTCTTGAGAGAAGTTACAACAGAAAGACCAAAATATAATATAATTTTGGCCGATACTGTATATTATAAATTTCTAGCTCTATTTTTTTACTAGATTTAGCTTTATGTTTATTAAGTGCTTCACTAGTTATTAAATTATGTATGATTTTTTATTTTGTGGCTTTAGCTGTTTTTTTTGTTAAGTCTTAAAAAAGTTTATAATCGTTTGTACATATTTTGGGTAGCGACTCTCTTCAGGCTATGTTTGTGCTTATTATTAGTGTTATTGTTATTGCAGTATAATCAGAGCTTACATCTAAATTAAACTATATTTTGCGGTATATATCAAATATACCTTTGGGGACATTCCACGTGAAGCGGCAGGTAAAAAATGTTGATGTTTCTCGACCTAGATATAAAATAATTTTACAGTATAAAGTCTGGTTAACGAGTTAAAGGACTTTGAAGTTTTGACTAACCGGCAGGTATGCACTACTTGAATCCCAATATCAAGTTTTAAAAAGTTACAATACAATAAATAACGCAGTGGGATTTCTACGTCATTTAATGAGCTTTTTAAAGGCATTTGTAGATATTAAAAAAATTTATTTCTGAAAAATAATATTTTAATTTTTGTAATTTTAATTTGACTAAGTTAGACTATTTTTTTATTTATTTTTTTAATAGCTAATAGTGTGTAGATAATTTTTGCTAAGTTTCATAATGGACGTGGAAGTCGTTTAGAAGCTGGACAGGTTACAGTGCCCAAACGCAGCGACCGACGCCGGGTTGCGCCTGCCGCCAGCTAGCGCGACTTTACAGAAACTTTCACTCAGATAGATTGCTTACCTAATTTTGTTTAATAATTTTATTGTATTTTAATGTACTTAAAATTACAATAAGACAAGATAATTATGTTATGATAACTTATAGGCTACTTACAAATTTTTACAATTTTTTTAATATCCAATAATGCATTTAAAAAGCTCATTAAATGAAGTATAAATTACACTGCTTTATTTATTTTATTGTAACTGTTTAAAAATGGATAATGGGATTCGAAGTAGCGCATACCTGCCGGTTAGTCAAAACTTCAAAGTCCTTTAACTCGTTAACCAGATTTTATACTGTAAAAATATTTTGTATTTTGGTCGAGGACATACTTACTTACTTAATCCTTATGCCCTTTTTACCGTTAGGTGTAAGGCAGGTGGGAGAAGAGTTTGTTATGTTGCTGTATATTTTTCGTTCCATAGTTTTCTGTCCTGGGCTACTTGTTTTATGCCTTCCCAGTTTATTCCCTTGTTTGCTGCTGCCTCTCTTATTCCTTCTTCCCAGGTTTTCCTTGGCCTTCATACACTCTTTTCACTAATCTGTTTTTTGGCATACGACACATGACCAAACCACCTTAATTGTTCTTCTTCTATTTTTTCCATTATAGGTTTTATCTTTAAGTCTTGTCTGTACGTTTCATTTCGGATTTTATCTCTTTTCGTTTTATTTTGTATCCTTCTTAGGAACCGCATCTCCATTGCATTTAGTCTTATTTTATGTTTTCTGTCAAAGACCACGATTCACTACTATACATTATTGACGGTCTCACCACTTTTTTCACTACTTCTGTTTTATTTTTCTTGGTACTTCTTTCTTTCCTAAAAAGTTCGTTTTCAGAGTATTGTAGATTCTCCCTGTTTTCTCCATTCTATCATTAATTTCTTTATCTATTTTGCCGTTGTTCTCGATTATTTATCCTAGATATCTAAAACTTTCTACCTGTTCAATTTGTTTTTCTTGTATTTTTATTTTGTGTTATATTCTCTCTGGCCACTACCATACTTTTAGTTTTCGCTATGTTTATTTTCCGTAGCTCTGTTTCTAACACCTCTAGGTTGTATTGTAGATTCTCTTCTGTGTCGGCTATTATCGTCATGTCGTCAGCGAACATCAGTTCGTTTATTTCTGTTTGTTCCATTTGCCAGTATCCCAATTTTATCTTCTTCATCTTTTTCTTTGCATTTTTCATCGCCTCGTCTAGCACTATTGAGAACAGCAAGGGGCTTAGCACGCATCCTTGCTTTACTCCTATTTCTGTTACGAACTCTTGTGACTCTTCATTGTTAGTCCTTACTACGTTTTTATTACTTCTGTACATTGCTTTTACTATTTCTATTGTTCTTTCCTCTATTCCTCTTTTTTCTAGTGCATTCCATATTTGTTCTCTTTGTATTCTGTCAAAAGCTTTTTCTAAATCTATAAAGCACATATGTATTTCCCTTCCTTTTTTAATAAATTTTTCGCTGATTTGTCTAATGATGAATATTAAATCTTGTGTGCTTTCCTTCCTAAAACCACATTGAGTCTCTTCTATTGTATTTTCTATTCTGTCTCTTATTCTTTTCTCAATTATTCTGGCCAGTATTTTCGCGGGGACACTTATTAACGTAATTCCTCTATAATTACCACATTCTCTTTTGTCACCTTTCTTATGTATGGGGAGTATGATTCCTATATTCCAATCCTTTGGTATTATCATTGTCTTCATTATTTCATTTAGCAATTCTGTATATTTAGTTATTCCTTCATTTCCCATAAACTTTATCATTTCCGGTGTTATTTTGTCTCTTCCTGCTGCTTTTCCTAACTTAATTTTCTTTATGGCCTCTCTAACTTCTTTCTCTTGTATTTCTTCGATTTCCTCTCTTTCGTCTAGTTCTTTCTTTTCATCTGTTATACTGTTTTCTGCTTTTGTTAGTTCTTCGAAATGTTCTTTTCATCTTTCCATTATTTGATTTTCTTCTGTTATTATTTTTCCGTCCTTTCATCATATTATATTCCTTTTTCTTCCTAAGTTGTTTTAAGGTTCCGTAAAATAGTTTTTTGTTCTCCCGAAAGTTTTCTGTCATCTTTTCTCCAAATTTTATCCATGGTTCTTCTTTTGATTTTCTCACCGCCGCTTTCGTTTCTGTTCTTGTTTCTTTATATTTTTCGTAGTCGTCTGTTTTTTTGTACTTAAGTATCTCTTCCATGCCTGCTTTTTCTCTTTGATCTTTGCTTTTATATCTTTGTTCCACCAAGCTGTTTTCTTCATATTTTTATTAGCTATTTTCTTTGTCCCGCAACTCTCTTTCGCAGCGTTTAGTATGGTATCTTTAAATCTTTCCCACTTTTCTTCTACCCCTTTTGTATTATATTTTGCTCTAAATTTTTTGGTTATAATTTCCCTATATCTTTTTTGGTTCTCTGTTTCTTTTAGTTTATATGTTTTTATAGTTTCCACTGCTTTCTTTCTCCTCTTATCTTCTTTTTCTTCTTTTTTATTCTTTAGGTCCATTTTTACCAAGTAGTAGTCGCTTCCTATCTCTGCTTGTCTTGTTACTTTGACGTCTTGTACCTTTTTCCATTTTGGTTTACTTATTAAGAAATAGTCAATAATTGACTTCTCGTTCCTGCTTTCGACTACTCTTGTGAATTTGTGTATATCCTTATGTTTGAATTTTGTGTTTGCGATCACTAAATTGTTTTCTATACTGATTTCTATGATTCTGCCCCCGTTATTATTTCTGGTCGTTTCTCCTTCTTTCCCTAAGTACTTTTCTATACCTGTATTCTGTTTTCCTACTCGTCCATTTAAGCCTCCCATAACAATTACATTTTCTCCTCCATTATCTATTTCTCTTTGTACTTCCTCAAAGAACTTATCTTTATCTTCTTTTCTAGCATCTTCGTTTTCTCCGTATGCTATTATCACACTCCATATTTCTTCTCCTATTAGCTTCATTTCTAATCTTAAAATCCGTTCATTTATATATTCTTCCTTTATAATGTCTTTTAGCATGTCTGGATTTATTATTAATCCTACCCTCACATCTTGCTCCTTCCGTTTCCTTCACTCCTGACCAAAATAGCCAGTATCCTTTATGAATTCGTTTCATACCTTTTCCTTTCTTCTTGGTTTCTGTTACTCCTAGGATTTTCACTTGATGTTCTATCATTTCTTCTACTAAATCTTCTTCTTTGTCTTTAATGCCTCACATTCCATGTTCCTATTCTCAACTTTTCCTGTTGCATTTGCTTATTTTCCTCTTATCCTTTTCTTTCTCTTTGTCTATTCCTACGCTCTTCATTTTGTTGTTCATCTTATATTGTTTATCGTCGTCCATGTCCATCGCATATTTCTTTATAAGTTCGGCCTGGTTTTTTTTTGTTATCAGTTTTTGATTTCTATAACCCTTTTTCCTTATCATCCCAGACGTATTCCACTCCTTCTATGATGATTTTCTTATAACCGATTTTCGTTCTTCTACCTTTGCTTCTCTCCTCTTTTGCAATTTTTCTTATTTCGGCCTGTATTCCTCTCTCTTTTGGCGTCATATCATTGTCTATGTATACGGTGGATCCTCTCAGTTTATATTTATTTTTCATGACCTTCTGTTTATTATCCCAGTCTTTCATTTCAACCAGACTTGTAGTTGTACCTTTATTTCCTTGCAGTGTTACTACATTCTTTACTTCTACTTCTACTCCCAATTTTTCTGCTATAATCTATAAATCGTTCAGGTAGGTCTAACGGGTCACATCTTTGGAGTCGAGGGATATATTATCTGTCTAGTAACGCCACAGCTAAATCATTAGGATGCGCACTAAGTTTTACTTGATATTTTTCACTAGCACTTTTACTTTCCTGTTTAATTGTAGGTATCGGAACATCCTGTTATAGTAACCAGTTAGGAACATACCAAGGAGCATTTGTGATGATCCTGATTGTTTTGTTCTGAAATCGTTGTAGTATTTCTATTTTTGAATTACTGGCAGATCCCCAAAGCTGGATGCCATAAGTCCAGATTGGTTTTAAAATGGCCTTATACAGTAGAACTTTATTTTCCAAGGATAACTGGGACTTTCTCCCGAGCATCCAATACATGTTTCTCAGTTTTAATCCAAGTTGCGTCCGCTTTTTCATGATGTGGGTCTTCCAAGTAAGCCGTCGATCTAAATGAATTCCTAGGTATTTTACGTTGTCATTTTGCGGCAGTAGGGTATTATTTAATGCTACCGGAGCAGGTTTCTTTCCGGAGGTAAAGTTACCTGTGTCGATTTTGTTTCTTACACTTAACGCCATAATTTCAACCAGGTTTCTATTCTGTTGAGGTTTCGTTGGACAATGATGCTCTTTGAGGATCAGTATGAAATGCCAATACTGCGGTGTCGTCGGCATAGGTAGCTACTAGCGTTTGTGGAGTGGTTGGTAAATCCGCTGTGTAAAGTACGTGCAAGATAGGTCCTAGTATGCTTCCTGCGGTACGCCGGCTATGATTGGTGGAGACTTGATGCGCATCTTTGAATTTTACTTGAAATCTTCTTTCCGATAGGTAGGACTTAAGTAATTCATAATAAGGCAATGGGAAGACTTTCTTAATCTTGTACAGCAGTCCAGTGTGCCATACCTTATCAAATGCTGTTATATCCAAAAACACAGACGAGCAGTATCTTTTGAGATGCAGGTCGTGAGTTGCTTTAGTTATAACTCTATGAACTTGCTCTATCGTGCTATGGCCTTGCAAAATCCAAATTGATGATTGGGTTGAGGTTTGGCTTTAGTTTTTAGGAATATCTTTTCTACTTTTATAAGACAGGCAGTAAACTGATCGGGCGATATGAAGTAACTTCTTCCGGATTTTGCCTGGTTTAGGTACATGTTATTCATCTTCCATTTCTAAACGTGTTATTAAATTTACTGAGAAAATTTGTTACTTTATTGTTCCTATTTACCCAGCCCTATAATCGCTCCTTATTTATAATTATCTGCTTACTCTTATTAAATTGCTAATAATTTTCACTTTCAGATTCAGGTCGAGGACATATGTAGGAATATCATAATTAGATTTTACTAAAATCGGAAACAACAACATTTTTTACCTCTCCGTGGAATGCTCCTTTGGTTATGGCTAAGTCTAGCAGATCTAGTATATTATTTCAACCCGCAAGTCAATAGATAGCTTTACCACTGGAAAAGGATTTTAAGCTATTGTGTTGTATTAATTGAAGTAGTTAATGAGATATACTTGACATTCCAATCACCGGAAAAAAGGTATATTCTTCTGATAAAATACCGTGGCACGGGAGAGAACAGAGAGTTGTGTTAGTTAAAAGTATGTTCGGTGATTCTAATTTTAATATTGTATCTAAAATTTTATTGTTCTGACAAGGTTGATATATAACGGTTGATTGAATAATTATGAGTGAAGCTGCATGTGGCGTTTCGCTTAGTAGTATACGGTGTACCGTAATATTTTGATAAATGTTCTATCTTGTTGTAATATAGAAGCACGATAATTTCTTATATGTGGTATGTTAGCCCGTTGGCATTTCAGGCAGAATTTCTCAGTGTTGAATTCATTACTGGGCTAGTTTGCGTAAACGTGTTATTAAATTTACTGAGAAAATTTGTTACTTTATCTGTTATGCCGTTTCTCTTAATTTTGACGGGTTTGGTTGTTTATTGTGTTTGTTCTATCATTAGTTTTTATTATTAGAGCATAAATAAGAATTTGAAATAGTTTTAAATGAATATTTAATTTTGGGGTAGAAGTGTGGTAGTTTGTACTTCAGTGAAGGGACGTCATCTCCTAGTGAGCTCATTAAAATTTGCGCTATAATCTCCATTACTGCGGTTCAAGATCCACAAGAATAAGGGTAATGGGAGTTTTCTTACTCTATCTCGAGCATTTATAATGTTTCTGACCTTGTAGCAATGTTTGTTAGTTCTTCAGATATGTCTTCAACTGGTATCGAGCGGTGAAGTTTTCATATTATTACTCTATAAGCTCTCTTGTTTTTGTTGGTACGTATAATGCACAATATTTTCTTCACGAAGGTGATTACTTAGTTCTCTATAGGTCTACATAACTAAGAACTTATTTTTACAGTTACTTATTAGGACTTTCGTAAAATATGATTCATTATCAACCTTGGATTTCTGGGCTGTTGATTTGTTTTTACATTATTTTACCCAGTTAGGTAATGAACAGATTAGACATGTAATAATAACAGATTATGTCTATTTGTTATTTTAATTTTTGTCCTGTTTTTAATAATGTTTTTGCAAGTTATTCGTTTGCTTTTCTTTAAAAGAGCTTGCCAAACGTATTCCTTTACTTCTTCGTTCCTTTTACTTTTTTCACGTCTTTATTAATTGGGTATTTACAATCTGTTATAGGATAACATTCATTAAATCGTTTGGCATATAATACGTAACATGAGGAAGTAATATCCAATGATAGTACTTAGCGATACTGCAACAAGTAAGAGTTAGTTGAAAACATAATCTAATTAAGTTTCATACTTAAACTATAACTAAACCTAATCTATAAATCGTTCAGGTAGGTCTAACGGGTCACATCTTTGGAGTCGAGGGATATATTGTCTGTCTAGTAACGCCACAGCTAAATCATTAGGATGCGCACTAAGTTTCACTTAATATTTTTCACTAGCACTTTTAATTTCCTGTTTAATTGTAGGTATCGGAACATCCTGTTGTAGTAACCAGTTAGGAACATACCAAGGAGCATTTGTGATGATCCTGATTGTTTTGTTCTGAAATCATTGTAGTATTTCTATGTTTGAATTACTGGCAGATCCCCAAAGCTGGATGCCATAAGTCCAGATTGGTTTTAAAATGGCCTTATATAGTAGAACTTTGTTTTCCAAGGATAACTGAGAGTTTCTCCCGAGCATCCAATACATGTTTCTCAGTTTTAATCCAAGTTGCATCCGCTTTTTCATGATGTGAATCTTCCAAGTAAGCCGTCGATCTAAGTGAATTCCTAGGTATTTTACGTTGTCATTTTGCCGTAGTAGGGTATTATTTAATGCTACCGGAGGGCAGGTTTCTTTCCGGAGGGTAAAAGTTACCTGTGTCGATTTTGTTTCGTTCACACGTATACACCATAATTTCAACCAGGTTTCTATTCTGTTGAGGTTTCGTTGGAGTAACAATGATGCTCTTTGAGGATCAGTATGGAATGCCAATACTGCGGTGTCGTCGGCATAGGTAGCTACTAGCGTTTGTGGAGTGGTCCTAGTATGCTTCCCTGCGGTACGCCGGCTTGTATTGGGTGGAGACTCGATTGCGCATCTTTGAATTTTACTTGAAATCTTCTTTCCGATAGGCAGGACTTAAGTAATTCATAATAAGGCAATGGGAAGACTTTCTTAATCTTGTACAGCAGTCCAGTGTGCCATACCTTATCAAATGCTTGGCTTATATACAAAAACACAGACGAGCAGTATCTTTTGAGATGCAGGTCGTGAGTTGCTTTAGTTATAGCTCTATGAACTTGCTCTATCGTGCTATGGCCTTCGCAAAATCCAAATTGATGATTGGGTATGAGGTTTGGCTTTAGTTTTTTTAGGAATATCTTTTCAAACACTTTTGATAAGACAGGCAGTAAACTGATCGGGAGATATGAAGTAACTTCTTCCGGATTTTTGCCTCGTTTAGGTACCATGACTATCTGTACCATCTTCCACTGATCCGGGAATATGCGTAATCTGAAAACGGCATTGATTGTGTAGGTTATCAGTTGTATTGCCTTTTGTGGTAACTCCTTCACGACTCTGGCAGTTATTAAATCATATCCTGGTGCTTTTTTGGGTTAAGGTTTTGTATGACACTATGAACTTCGTTAACTCTTATTGGTTTTATTGGTAGAGCAGGGTTATTTGGTTCTTCCAAAGCTTGATGTATGAAGTTTTCATCCTCCACCGAGCAGAGTCTATCATGAGGTTGGAATACCGTTGCCAGGTGTTCTGCAAAAGCATCCGCTTTTTCTTGATTAGTGCGTGCCCAGGTCCTGTTGGCTTTTCTTATAGGTGGCACCGAGGGTTGTTGTTGTTTTAATTTTCTAGTCGCTTTCCATAGTGAATAGTCGGTAGCTTCCGTGGAGGTTAAGTTAGACAGGTAGTTTTGTATTCCCTGGTTTCGAAAGTTGGTCAAGAATGCATTTAAGTCTCTAGTTCCCTGGTTAAGTATCGTTTTATTTCTAGGATTTTTGGTGGTTTGTCAGATTCTTCGTAGCCTCCGTTTTTCTGCTATTTTTTGTTTAATTATTATGGGACAGTACTCTACATTTTGCTGATTTTTGCGATCTGGCGTAGCTTCCGATGTCGAGTGTTAGATAGCTTGATTTAAATGTATAATAACATCAAAGATGTCTCTTTCTGTTTTTAAGGTGAGATTAAGCAGTAGTCGGTCCTCTACTAGGTCTCGGAAGTAGCTCCAGTCAGTGTTTCGTGAGAAGAGCGATGCAGGTTTTTGTATTTTTAGCACTTGAGTACTATATGTTATGAGTATCGGTGAGTTGTCAGAGGATAAGTCTAAACAAGATTCGATTTTTAAATAATTTTACGAGGCGCCCTTAATGACACAGAAATCCAGTAGATCTGGAATTTTGTTAAGATCTGAGGGCCAATAAGTAAGCTCTGACGTACTTAGATAGTGCAAGTTATTTTCTTCCATTGTTTTATAAAGTTCTCTACCCCGGATTATTGTTACTCGGGAGCCCCAGATTTGATTTTTTACATTGTAGTCTCCGCCAGCTATGAAACAAGGACCAAGGGTGCGAAAGAAAGACTTAAATTGTTGTTTTTTAATGATATGTCGTGGAGGACAATAAACCGCTGAGAAAACAATGTCTCTATTTTTTTCTACAACTGCAATAGTAGTAGCTTGGAGGTAATCAGTTTGAAATTGTGTCATTTCGTAATGTTTGATTGAGCTCTTTACAAGTAGCGCTGTTCCTGCATGTGCTGTGCCGTCAGGATGAGGAGTGATATAAAGTGAATAATTTGGTATTTTTAGGTGTTATTTGTGAGATGTGCTTCAGAGATCAGTAAAATATCTAGATTGCGAGTATGTAAGACTGTTTTTATCTCCAGGCTATGTTGAGCGATGCTGTTGGCGTTCCATTGAGCAATCCTTAGAATGTTAGGCATTATTATTCATCTTAGTTATCATGGCTGTGAGTAGGTTTAAGATGGTATCCATGCGTTCCATAAGTTTAGTTAGCAGCATTTCCAGTTTAGTTAGTTTGTTGTTGCGATGTAGTCTGCACTGATTGCGGATTGCAGGTTGTAGTGATTTGATCTTGCCCATTTGTATTATTTGTTTTATGAGCATATGATACTCTTGGCTGGACAAATTGAGTGTTAGTGCCAAGTTGTCTGGGGCGCAGAGGAGGATATTTTCGTTTTTGGATTTCTTTTGCTACTATGCAGCCTCTATAATTTGCTGGATGGTTACCTTGACAATTAATGCATTTAACGTCCGTGCTTTTAGTCTTGCGTTCGCAGTTTTTTGTTAAGTGGTCTCCTGCACACTTAACACATCTTGGACTTCTGTGACAGTAATTTTTTGAGTGCCCATATCTCTGACAGTTTTGACACTGTATAACTTCACGTTTAGCGTGCGGAGGTTCAAATCTAATTTTTGTTTTCATGAGGAATTCAATGTTGAATATTTCTTTATTTTTTTCTGATTGTTCTAATTCTACAAAGAACATTGGCAATGGATTTTTAGTAACTCTATGTTTTATGTTGTATATGTTTAGAACTTTGTGCCCATGGGTAGTTATTTCAGTGACCAACTCTTTGAGGTCAGTACTTGGATGCATATCTCGTAGAACAACTTTATAATGCCTATCGTTTTTGTGTTGGAAGGAATGAAATTCCGTGTTTTTAGCTTTTAAAATTTTAATAATGGCGCTGTATATTTTTGCTTCATTTAGTTGTATCTTTACCTGAGTATTTCCGATTACCTTAATGACATAATTATCTTTGGCGTGTTCTTCTAACATACCCCTCAAAGGTTTCATGTCATCTACGCCGTAAACGAAGATTGGTGGAGATTTGATTTCTGTCGGTTTTTCTTCCGCACTATCACCAAGAGGTTGAAAACGATTAGATGTTTCTGGAGCACTAAGCCAGTAATCGGATATTTTTGCTTGTTTATTAACACGTTGTAGTTCCGTAGAGCCACGTTTTGATTTTCTTGTGTTTGGTGTTTGCCATAATTCTTCATTGTGTGGGGCTATTGATGCCGGTAGTCCGTGCTGTTGTGATTGTTGTTGTGGGGATTGAGTTTGCATGGGTGTCTGTTGTTGTTGCTGCTGTGGGAGGGTTTGTTGATATATGAAAGGGTCTGATTATTGATCAATTAACGTTGGTGTGTTGATAGGGTACTGACACCCGAAATTCGGCGCGCCAAACATGACTGCCTTTTTGTAAATAATTATACGATTTAGTTAAGTAGATTTATAGGTCCAATTTATTCGTGGTGATTTGGCCGATGGCCTCTCAATAACACTGTACTTATCACCGATAAACCGCTGGCGCGGGTTACCGCACTTTATACCTTCACTTGCAGACACAATTTGTATGTCTTTCCTCTTTGAAAGTAAAATAGGAACTCCCCTTTACTTCCGTGTCAGTTTTATTTATTTTTTTTGGGATCACTTACAGACACTGCAGCCTGAAGGGCTTATTGTGCTCACTAAGGTGCACTTAATGCTAGGACATTCACACACACCCAGGGGTTGAGCGAGACTCGAAGTCGCGCGCGCCGGCTAGAGGACAGAGCCAACTGGTTGAATCATCTGAGCCACCGCGTCTCAGTTTCATTGGTTATTGTATATAATATGTAGTCTCTTCACTCATAACTGCTTTATTGTTGGTTTTTCATTTTGTTTGAGATGGCATATGATTGGAATCTTCATAATAATTAGTAAATATTGACAACTGTTTAACTCTGATGTGTTTATGGTAATGCTGTCTACAGAATGGTAGTACCTTGAGTTAAATAATGATGCTTGCGTTATATCAGATAATTGCATAAACAGGTTTTATATATATATATGGTTTTTTATTGCTGCAGTTTAAGAGAAACTAACACTTAAGTTCTAACAAGTACAATGCAGATTTAAATACGTTTCAATAATTTTATACTTATTACAACGTGCAACCATTGCTTGTGCCATAATGAAAAACTGCCCTCTGTATTTTTCTGTTCAATCAATTTATATTTTTCTTAAAATGTCTTATAATTTGAGTGTTTGTAAAAGTAATGATGGTTTATTATAATATTATAAATATTATTATCTTTGATAATTATGTATTTAATAAAACAAATAAATTCAGTTTTAATTTTTTTATAATCTGTGTCCTATATTTGGATGTATGAAGTTAAGGTCATTCAAGATTTGATCTGCTATGTTTTTACGCAAAAGAAGCATTATCAAAGTAAATCACTTGTGTTTTAAATTTAGCTTTTTTATATTTATCATTTAGCAATCAGAGAATTACAGGTATATTCTCTAAGATAAAGAGGTGACAAGTGATAGAATACTAACTACTAATTGACATGATAGGTTAACATCCAGTTAGGCAGAATTTGGATTTTCAGACTACATTGTCTTTATATTGACAATATATATCTAAAAATATATAACATTATTAAATTAAGTCTATAGGCCACTGTTTTGTAAGTCGTTTATTGATTCTGGGTTCCAGTAACTTTTCTAATAATGGGTTGGGGTGGTGCTTGATGGCTCTCTCGTGGATGACCTCTTGGAATGTTAGAACGTGAGAAGATCCATATGAATTGTTTGATTAGTTACGTACTAAGGTGCATTTACAATTTGGCGAAGGATTTTGGACTGCGTCTTTGGATGATTGCTGTATTATTAGACTTGTAAGCACAGCCCCATATTTCAATTCCACATGTCCAAATTGGTTAAACGTTTGTTTATAAATTAGTATTTTGTTTTCACTTGACATACGAGATTTTCTACCTATAAGCCAATACAGTTCTTTGTTCTTTAGATCCATTTGTTTCCTTTTTTAACTATATGTTGTTTCCACGTCAACTTATTATCTAGATGTAGGCCTAGATATTATGCTGTCTTACTTTGTGGTATCTGTACGTTGTTTAAATGGACTGGTGGACACTTTTGATTACGAAATGTAAACGTTATGTAAACAAATTTGTTCTCGTTAACTTTAATTTTCCATTTGTTCAACCATTGCTGAAGACTGAGTAGGTGAGATTGTAGATTTTCTAAAGCAATCTGAGGATCAGCATGATTAGAAAGGATAGCTGTGTCGTCGGCAAAAGTTCCCGTTACTGTGTTTGATGTGATTGGTAAATCGGAAGTATATAAGACATATAATAGCGGGCCTAGCATACTTTCTTAAGGAGTTGATTGGATAGTAATCTGATTTAACTTCGTTCAATATAACTTGAAATATTCTTTCGCTTAGATAAAATTGTAACAGATAGAAGTAGGCTGGTCAAAATAGTTTTTAAATTTCGTAGAGCAGTCCTTGACGCCAAACTTTGTCAAATTCTTGACTAATATCTAGTAATACTGTTGAGTTCTAATGCTGTATTTATGACTTGTGTGACACGGTGCACTTGCTGAACTGTAGAATGGACATGTCTAAACCCAAACTGATAATCTGAAGTCCAAATTTCCGGTGGGATGTTCTCATTTATTCTGCGAAGCAGTAGTTTTCCATGCAATTTGGAGATGACTGATAGCAAACTTATCGGTCGATAAGATAACACTTCTGTTGGGTCATTTCCTAGTTTTGCAATCATTATAATTTGTTTCACATTTAAGCATTTTGGCCAATAGGTAAGCCATTATAGATGTACGTCAGTAAAATTAGGGCTTTTCGTGGGAGTTCCTTAAGCATTATGACTGTAACGAGATCGATACCAGGAGTCTTTTTCAAGTTTAAGATTTTTATTTCTTTAGCATCTCCGTTGGAGTAAATAGTTTAATAGTTATTCGTCTTTATGAGAGTCATCAAGTTTTGTTATAATTCTTGATCTGTCTCGTCGTTTATAGGCTGAAAAACTGAAAGTAGGTGATCTGCAAATAAGTTCACTTTCTCTTTGTTACTTTTCGCCCAAGGATCATTCCTACTTTTTCTTATTGTTGGTGCTGGTATCGGAGGTTTCTTAGAGTTCTCTATCGGTTTCAAACCAAATTGTCAGATCTATTTAGTTTAGACAAATAGAGTTCAAATTGTTCAGTGCGTACTTCTTGTAGTTTGGCTTTTAGTCTATTGCCTAGATGGTTGTATGTATTTTTTCTGCTACCATGCGTTTTATTTCTGGCGGTATGTCAGTTTGTACTTTTTTTGTGCTGTATTGTGGGTGTAACCTGGCGTGAAGCGTTAAAATTAGTGACGACTTATGAATATCCAATCATATAAATTATACAATATTTGACAATTGCAAAGCTAAACTGGCTGTTTATGGTTCTACATTTTTTTTTGTTTATATATACCTTGTTAAACAAAATGGACATACAACTCAATTTAAATTTATGGAAATGCAGCTTGGAAGGAGTTGCCTTACTTTATTGTTAAATTTAATATTAAACTTTAACAGTTTTTATTATGTTTTGTATAAATAATATCACAACATAGCAAATGCAATTAATTATCGTTCTATATGTTTGCAAAATAATTTTATAAAATTATTTGGTACTCAACATATTATAATTTCGATGGTTTTGAAGCGGTTAAACTCGCATGAAAATGTAGAATGGAAATATACCAAAGCTTAATATTTATTGGCAAGTTAACGCGCAAATATTTGCTGTATTGTAAATCCATATAAAGTTGACAAAATATATTATCGATGAACCAAACTGCGGAGAAGAATATACTTTTAAAAGACGAAGTGTACTTATTTTTTTTTGGAAATAATTTGTGAGCTTTTATAAGGTGACTAAAGCAATAAAAACTTCCGATTTTTTTGGCAATTTAACGCTGTGATGTTGTTTTCTTAGAAATAGAACTGTTTTTTTCTTGTAAAAAACATCGCGCATGTGTTCCAAACACATCTCTAGCCAAGCGAGGTAAACTATAAAAATTGATCTAGAAACAGGATAATAACGCATTCTTTTTTCGGGCGAAGCTGAACATTTTGAACTATTTTGCTTTTTATCGACTAAATCAAACTGCCTTTTGATTCTTTATATAGTACTAATGTTAAACAATACACATTATATTTTGGGAACCAACACAGATTTTTATATTTTTTTTCAGAGAAGTAATTAATATTAACATTAAGCAAGTATAAATGTAAACAACAAAATGTAATCGCGACTTCTAATAACTCTATTATCTTTTGATAGATTTTCAGAGCGTAGGATGAACAAATGTAGTAAAGTTAATAAATAACTCTTGCTGTTTAATAATCTAGAGAATTCTCAATCTTATAAAATAGTTACGATAATGGTTTGATTACACGAAAAGTTTTGCAATTAATATTTTAAACTTTTTAGAATTTAAAATCTGTATTTGCGGCATGCATTTTGTTACGTTAAATTAGCACCCAACAGAAAAGATAGTCTTTCTAGTTAAATTTTTGTTTAGTACATCACAAAAGAACACTTGCAATGAGATGCCAAACATTGAGAGAAGCCAAGCGTCTATCAGCTATAAAATTTTTACGACTATTTTGATAAGTTAAAATAACAACTATAAGGGAGCCCGTTAAAAAAAATTATATAATGAGACAAATCTCGGTGAAGATACGGAAAGGTCTAAACACCCCGGATGCGTCAGTAATTCAATAAAAAGCTCCTAATCCATCATGTTTGCTGGTAATGGAAACGGCGATATTCTTTTGAGTTATGTCGTAGTATAATAGAATCATAGTACTTTCATAATTGGGTACAGACTGTAGCATTGCCACACTTGTAGAATTATAATGTTGTAAAAGTTATAATATGAGGTAATTTAGCAAGCCATTTGGCGAAAAAATAGTTAAACTTTGTGAAGAAAGCAAAATCATTTTTTTATTTTTGTTTGAAAATTCTCACATATTACGCAGCTGAGGATTTGGTATTTTTCTGCGTGATAAAAATCCTTTATAGTAATATTACATAAAATTAAAAAAGAAACCTACTAAGACTAAGAGAGCACGACAGCCGCGAGGTAAAGGCCTCGACCTGCCAAACTGGCGCGCAGCGACCCCGGGTTCGAACCCCGGCAATAACAAACATCTAATGCTCTCCGGCCGTCATACAAACACCTTTGACGGTCGTAAAAATACATTCTACCCTATCCACTCGCCAACCCGCCCGGCAAGCGTGGCGTTTAATTGCCAAATCCCCCCCAAAAAAAGGAGGCCTATGCTCAATACTGGGCGCCAAAAGGCTAAAAAAAAAAACTAAGACTAAGGCTACTATCTTGAAAAACGTTTTCCTCGTCTGAAGTCTACAAACCTAAAAGCAGATTTTCGGAAATGTGAAATAGTGCCGATTTCTCGAGATAAGGTGTTGAAATATATCCAGCTTCTCAAAAATTGTCAAACAAAATGATGCTTAATACGATTCCACATAGACTAACAGCCTTATCTATCTTCTCAGAACAATGAAGAACAATAATGTTCCAAAACTAATAGTAATCTTAGTGATACGCTTTCCACTGTTAAAGTTTTTTGTTGTAATAATAGTATAAAAGAAGACCAAGTTGTCTAACAGATTTTACGTTGCTAAGTAATTAAAGTTGTAAATGGGAGATACGTTGGTATTTTCTACAAGTGAGCAACATAGACATTATAGTTTTCTGTAGCTTCTGATAAACCGTATTTTAGTTTTGAAGATGTGGTTTTCAAGTTTTTGAGTTCCTTGTCGCTTTATAAAGAATTGGTATAATTTTTAAATGACCTACTAGACTTTTCTATCAATTTTTGACTGCTCGCGTGTTTTCTTATGATTATACTGAACAACAAAGATTTTCATTCCACAACTGTTGAGTATAACTGACGCACTTTCTTATGCCAATTCTAAAAATATTTCTATTATAATTTCGAGGGACTTTTAAGAACAATTTTTATTTAAAATATATAATTCTTTGGCCATACTCCCCCTAAGTTTTTATTTTATTACGTAAATGTTATATCTAAAAGGAAATCTGATTCTATATGACTCACTTGAACCGATTTAAACCAGTTTTAACATTTTTTTTACGTCTCAACCCTACACCACGCCTCTTTTATTTTATAAATCCATAACATTTTAAAAATTGGTAAATATCTGATTATGTGGGTATATAAAAAAAGTAAAGAGCGATTATTTAAATTAAATTTAGTTGGTATATTGTTATCTGTTGTTAGTATCCACAATATCTCACAAGTGCATAAATTATGGATATAGTTTTTGTTCTATTACAAAAGAATTAATAAGTCAATAATATAAGCAAACCGACAACAGAAAAAACGTACTACTAGTACTTTGGCATTGAGATTTAAAATCAAGACAAATCTTGTAACAAAGAAGTTGCTGTGCACATTGTGATATTATTCTAGAAAGTTGGTTGAATGGCAAGAACACTGCTATGAGGTTTGAGGTTGATATAGCAAAAACAAACGGACCGTACCATAGATTGCTACTTTTGCTGCACCAAAATTTTTGTCTTTTCGGGCAAAAACTAGAAGAAAATTGTGTATCTCAGTTTGTCTTCTGCTGCTCGGCTGGTACTTCATAACAGTGATGAGGAATTTGTACCATCACAAGAAAACAAACCTCATCTAATAACTTAATTGGAATTAAATGATCTGTTACGAGATTTCCGTTCATCAAAACTCAAGCGAGATACTAGTATTAAGATTGCAAGAATGGAAGTTGTTACCCTCAGATATGTGTATTTCAGTATGGCGCAAACTCCAGAAAGAGTCACCACAATATTTCTCAAGTAAAGAAGGTCTTTTATTTTGCAATAACAGAGATGATTTAATGCTTGGATTCGGTAGTAGACACAATATAGAAGAATAGCGTTTTTTATCTATTCTTTAAAACTTAGCCTAAAAGCTGTTTTTTACACATAGGAAACACTTATCCTTCAGTTTTTGTTGGATATACTTATGAAAATATGGTACGCCTTCTTGCCAAAATTAATTAAAGATAGTATAAATGGTACACAGTCTGCTGAATAAAAGCGTGGCGACTGTTTTGAAAAACCATAATATTTATTTAAAAAATTTACATTAATTATACAAATTTGACGTTGACTTCCATGCCATTTCATCAGTAGCGCGTCTAGTCTCTACCAGTATCAATTATTGCCTGGCATCTCTGAGGCATGCTTCCCATAAGATTTTCGACGTATTCAATCGGAAAAGACCTACAAATTTTTCGAATTTGTAGCAAAAGCTGATTCAAATTGCAGAATCTGGTTCTGCGTAGTTTCATCTTAATATGAGCTCAAACATTCTCGATGGGATTGGCATCAAGCGACTGAGCCGAATAATCCAAAGTGACGACGCCATTTCGCTCCTTCCATGAGCTACACGTTTTACTCGGATATTCTGGGTCGTTGTCTTCCTGAAGACTCCAATCCTCGTCCTTTTTTCGAAACTATAATTTTGGAGGCGGTAATAAAGCTTTACAGTAAATTTGGTTCATTTTTTCGGCTTTCAAGTTGTGGATGAATAGGTTTAAAGTGCCAAAACCCTTTTCTGACACACCCCCAAGCATGGATCTTGACCGGATGTTTTACGGTCCGTTGAAGCAATATGTCTCTCGATGCTGTTCGGGAGCGTTTAATGATCAGAAATAGCCAAAAATGCTTTTTCAGAGAAGATTACGTTACCTGGCGTGTTTTTTTACCCAACAAAGGTTTTTGCAAAGTGCTTCAATATTGTATGTGATTAGCATATAAATAGTTTTTTATTGACTCCTTATTTGTGTACACTCTGTTTGTTGTTACGTACTATAAATACATGTTATGAAAATACTTAGCCTATACCTTAACAAGATCAGGGGGCGAAACGGTAATATATACAAATGTTGAAACTCATAAACACCTTGGAAACTCAAACTTAGACCAACCAATCAACTATGAAGGTCTCAGCACTCTATATATTATCGTTCATGAGATATGTCACTTTAAAATAAAAAAAGCGGAAAAACCCCCCTTAGGGGTGTTTCAATGGGTCAGGTTTATGAGACATTCTCCTATTCTACTTTTTAATGAGGAATTCAAAAAAGGTGGTCAGAAGTTTCGACCTACCATAAAATTAAACATTCGACTCAAGGAATGCAAAGAAATTGAAACAGCTACTGAAGAACTCATAACAAAACTCCAGCAAGCTGCGCAACAAGCTACACCAACCATTTCACAAAAGCAACTAAACATTGACATACCACTAGAAATTAAACGAATGGTCGCAGAAAAACGTCGTGCTAGAGCTAACTGGCAACGAAATCATACACCTGCTGCCAAAAACGCCTACAACCATATGACCAATAAATTAAAAACAAAACTCAAAGAAATCAGAAATGAGAAATTTGAGCTCTATGTATCTCAATTAAATCGAACTGATGATTCTATCTGGAAACCCATCAAACAAGCTAGAAACCAAAATTCAAAATACCACCAATTAGAAAAAGCAACACCGAACCTTGGGCAAAAGCGATAGAGACAAAGTCAGACTCTTCGCTGAACATCTATCCTCAGTCTTTCAACCACTTGATAGCGCACCAGACCAAGAAGTAGAGCGAAGTCTTTCCATCCCTCCTGACATACGTCATGAAATTAAACCCTTTACCCCAAACGAAATAAAATCTGAAATAAATCTGCTAAACCTCAAGAAGACCCCAGGAACTGATCTGATAACTGCCAAAATGCTGCGTGAACTCCCAAAAAAGGGCCTAGTGCCCTTAACTTATATCTACAATGCAATCTTGAGGCTAGGATATTGGCCAAAATGCTTTAAGGCTGCACAAATCATAATGGTCGGAAAACCCGGAAAAGAACCAACCGACGTTACATCCTATCGACCTATCAGCCTCCTCCCGGTGATCTCAAAGCTGTTAGAAAAGCTCATACTTCGTCGAATTAACGAAGACTTACTGCCCCAACATTGGATACCTTCTCATCAGTTTGGGTTTCGACAGGCTCATTCTACCGTGCAACAAGTACACCGCATTACACAAACCATAAATAAAGCACTAGAAAACAAAGAGTACTGTTCAGCTGTCTTTCTCGACATTAGTCAAGCATTTGACAAAGTGTGGCACCCCGGATTACTTTTCAAAATTAAGCAAACGTTCCCTTTGGCATACTATAATTTACTAAAATCATATCTAAGCGATAGAACATTTCAGATAAAAATTAATGAAGTAACATCAGACTACCATCCTATCAACTCAGGCGTTCCACAAGGCAGTGTTCTGGGGCCTTTGCTCTACGTCCTATATACATCGGATCTACCAACGACACAATATACAACAATAGGAACATTCGCAGACGACACTGCTATACTGTCCAGACATGAAAACCCTGCAACTGCATCGGCCATCCTACAAAACCACTTAGTACTCCTTCAACAATGGTTACACAGATGGAAAATCAAAGTTAACGACAACAAGTCGGTACACACAACATTTACGCTCAAAAAACAGATATGCCCACCAGTCGTAATAAATAATGCACAAATACTACAACTGGAAACGGCAAAATATCTAGGCTTACACCTAGATCATAAGCTAAATTGGAAGGAACACCTCAAGAAGAAAAAAAAACAAATAGATCTAAAAGTTAAGGAACTCAACTGGCTAATTGGAAGACATTCAAAATTATCGCTTGCAAACAAAACCCTAATCTATAAGACTGTTATAAAACCAATCTGGATGTATGGAGTAGAGTTATGGGACTGTGCATCCAAATCAAACATCGCATTAACCCAACGTACTCAATCAAAAATATTACGTCAGATTACAAATGCGCCGTGGTATGTATCCAACAACACGCTGCATATGGACTTACATCTCCCAACGGTCCAGGAAGTAATCCACGAGAGAGCTATCAAGTAGCAACCCTAGAAACTCACTCAAACCCCTTACTGGAGCAGATGCTGGAACCCAGGGTCAACCAAAGACTAAAGAAACTATGGCCAATAAACCTAGTGTGAGTGTCGTGGTATGGCCAACAAACTCGTGTGTGTGTGTAGTGTATTCCTAATATCTATTAGACTCTAATACTCTCGAAGTACAAAACTGTAATTACGTAGGTTGTATCGTAGGATGCAAGCCTCATCATGTTATTCTTATCGTTAGTATCTATAATGATTGTTAACCATTTAGCTTATAGAATGTAACCTTGTTCTGATTGCTAAATAATTACATAATAAAAAAAAAAGTTTCGGCCTAATTGTACAATTGATCATTATACTCAAATGTATATATTACCTCTAACAACTATATTCTATGGAAATATGACTAAATTGAAACTTATTTAAATAAAGCGATTGGTAAGGTCAGATGGTTTAAACGTTTTTAATCTCCTGGGCTCATCTTCATCTTCAAGCAGCTTGGGTACCAATTGATTAGGGTGTGTCATGATCTTGGCTTTGTATTTGGCACTAATTTTTGCAATTTCTTGACTTACTGTGGACATGCAAAGATCATTGCGCAGTAGAGCATTTGGTACATACCATGGCCCGTTGGCCATCGTTCTTAATATTTTATTTTGATATTGTTGTATGATTTCGATGTTTGATTTACTTGCAGTGCCCCTAAGTGGTATTCCATATGTCCAAAGGGGTTTTAATATGAATGTGTATTGCAAAAGTTTATTGTCGATAGATAATGAGGAGTTCCTCCAAGTAGACAGTACATTTTATTGAATTTTATCTCTAATTGTTTTCTTTTATTAAAAATGTGACTGTGCCATGTCAGTAGTCTATCGAGAAGTAGTCCTAAGTATTTTATTGCACTTTTTGCAGTATTGGAGCAGCATTTAGATGTACTGGGGGGCAGTTTCCATGTTTGAGTGCGAATGTCATATGCACGGATTTGGATTCATTGACTTTTATTCTCCACATTTTTATCCATGCTTCATATTGATTTAGGTATATTTGGAGGTTACTGAAGGCACTATCGGGATTATTGTGCGGTGTTAAAATTATGGTATCATCGGCGTATATGGGTACAGATGTTTCGGTTGTTTCTGGCAAGTTATAGGTATATATAGAATAAAGTACAGGCACAAGGATACTTCCCTGTGGTACTCCTGACAGGATTGGAAACAGTTCAGTGTGATGTTTTTGATATTTGACTCGGAAGGTTCTGTTTATAAGATAAGATTTTAAGAGAGAAAATACTGGGTGTGAAAATGCGGATTGTAATTTATAATGTAAGCCGGTGTACCAAACCTTATCAAACGCTTGACTTATATCCACACTTACTGCGGAACAGTAACGTTATTTCTTCAAAGTCATGGTTAATATGGTAGACCAAACGATTTATTTGCTCTGTGGTTCCATGACCCTTACGAAAGCCAAAACGATGATTTGGTAGAACTTGGTTTTCATTAATGGTTGATACAATTCATTTTAGAATGATTTCTTCTAGGACTTTGAGTAAAAGTGGTAGAAAGCTGATAGGCCGGTACGATGTAATATCATTTGGATTTTTTCCTGGTTTTAATATCATTACAACTTCTGCCATTTTTCACTTCAAGGAAAAGTATTTGAGTCATAGTATCGTATTGTATAAAACACTTACTTTTCAGTCCACGATTACGGTTTCATAACGTACTGGAGAAAAATAATTAAAATACGAATTGACGTGTATGTTTCTCAGCTTTTCGGTAGATTGATCAGTTTTCTAAAAAAAGGCAACTTAAACTTAAAAAAACACAAAACGTGTTATATCTCGAAAAGGGTGTTTTTAATATTTTTTTAACACTCCCAATTTTGAAAAGCAGGATTTTTTACGTAAAATGACTTTTTTTAGTGTTCTACACCATTAGTTTACGAGAAATTAAACGACGAACAAGCAGTGGAACGATTTGGTTGAATTTTGAACAACAAAAGCATAATTCTCTGGAATACTAACCAGTCCTCTGTATTTACTGTAGTGATTTATTATAGAGAAGGGAATAAACTCAGGCACAAGAGATTATCTCACATAATTTAACTCATGATACGGTCACTGTCTATGAGTATCAAAAGTTATAGTAAATTATTTAAAAAGTAATTTTAAGCCCTCAAAAATTTATTACGTGTTGGATGTTGCAACACAACACAATACAACAAGGTTTTCGAAAGCTGTGCTGATCCCAGAAACTTTACAATATCGTGCATTTATATCCAATCTTGAAGGTAGAGTTCTAATGAAAAGTTTTTTCCTTTCTTTTCAATGTGACATCTTTCCAAAGATAAAAAAGTCAGAAGTGAAGACAGAATGTAAAAAGGTAAAGACTACTTTTAAGAGGAAACAATAATTTACTTCAAAATCATCTGGGAAAAAGAAGAAATACGAAAAAGAAAATAAAGATTAAACAAACAACTGAGAGTCAAGTTAGGATTTTTCAAGAACAAAGTGAGATTTATTTTCTCGACTTTTTTTATCACTTTACCAAAAGATCCACGATTTAGAAAGTCATCGACATTATGTACTGCCAAATACCGGTGCACCAACTTGCTTACAAATTTATCCATGTATTTCACAGCGGCTGTATGAGACATTTTTAATTCCTTGGTGTGTGAGCACAAAAATACAACATCGTAGCGCGAAACGTAAGCGACACTAATTTTGTTTAACTTGCCAAAATCTAACTAAAGCAAATCAACAGCTGATTTATTTGATAAAGCATTTACAACAAAGCTTTTCTCTACAATTACAAAAAAGAGGTACGACTACCGTATTGCCGACAACCACCGCCACACTTTCATCCGACAGTTTAAAAGTTGGGGGAGTTCTACTTAGAATGAAGTGCTTAGAATGCACTCATATGCGTTATCAAGTAACAAGTTTGAAGATACATTTTTTAGATTCGCACTTGGGCTGTTTCCTCTGAATCTTGGTGATGTTAGTGATGAACGTGGAGAACGGTTTCACCAAGGCATTGCTATTAGTAAAAAAATTACCAAGAGAAGTGGAATAGCAAGACGATTGTTGATTATTGCTGAACACTACCATATTCAGAAAGCTTCTTAACAAATTATAAAAGAAAAGTGTAAAAAAAAATGTAGTTGTAATGAATTAATCATTACGCATAAAATTTTTAATTCATTCTTTGAGTTAATTTGTTTTCAAAACGTAACATCCTAGCAATCACATTTATTTTAACATTAAGATAAAACTATAAAACAAATAGAAATTGTATATAAATAGTAAATAAAAAAAAAAATTTTGTTGTCCTGTGTGACTGTTTTTCTTTTGTACTAGTTGGGTTACATATTTTTTTATTTGTTCGGCATTTTGGTTATCCTGTTACAGTGTCAAATAACAACAAACATAATATTCTAACATTATTTTTATTTACTCCTACTTGAAGGGGGAATAGTAACATTTATTAATGAAGCAATTACGTCCTCGCCTTTCATTCTATTTTAATATTAGTTGAACATCAATAAAAGCAGTGCATTTATTTTAAGACAAATAACATAATAGATCAATAACATTATTAGACATATTGATATATATTGCTATTCATTTTATTTAACGCTATTGAAAGTTAGATTTGTTATTTAGAAAATTAACGATATTATAGTAGCAAGTAGAAAAGTGAAAAGAATAAATTTCTCCTTTATGTTAATCACACTCAAAATATTTTGTTATTTTATTAAAGCCGAAGAATTAAGCGTAGTTGCTTTGTAGCAGCCCGACATAATTTTCCATTCATTAATGTAAGGTTACGCGGGAGGCTCGTCACGTAATGTCGTAATGGAAAATTTTTAGTTCGGGCGTACAACTAAAAAGAAATAAAAGATTGCAAATTGCAGTTGTCGGTATCCAATTACACGCTGATATTGTAATCAGTGCGATAATGTACGGTAGGTTAAGGTTACTGCTGATAAACGTGACCAAGGAATGTGTAGGTGCAGCTCACGTAGAATTGATTATTTTTATTTGTATTTGCGGCGCACGAAGTCTGATTAAACCGCAGTGTCTACTGCACTTGAATATACCTTGATGACATAACACCCGCGTGTTTTCGAAATTCAAACGTGCCCTCTGCTTAATAGTTGCGATAACTATTTCACAAGTTTGTAGACAAAGGTATGGCGTATTAGGTATTATTACGTACAATAATTCTTTTTATTAAAATTAGTTATTTGTCATATTTTTATCGTAATAAATGTATTGTTATACATTTTTTTATTGTAAATTTGTGTGGTCACATACGAGGCTTGTATACATGCAAAAATAATCGGAACATTAAATTTTTTATTCTAAAGCTGTTTCTGAGTTTAATATTTAAAAAAATATAGTTTTTTCTAAACTGTAGCGAACATTTTCCTAAAAAGCTGCAGGTAACGATTCTTGTTCTGTTGCGACGTCATCAATTGAACAGTTTGTTTTGTGTGGCGTTAGAATACAATTTCTACATATTTGTTTTTAGATTACATAAACATTATAAACAATATTTGCAATAGTTATGTGCACAATCAAATAGTAATTTTAAGTTGCTCAAATATCTTTGTTTACTTTCTGTTCAAATGTGTAGTAGTTGTTTAGATGCCCCAAATAGGGCAAGCGAAAACCGGCGTCGATTGTCTAACCGGCAACGTCACAGTAGAAATATGTTGGATGGACCAAAACTAACTAATCACTGGGCGGTAACGGCACCAGCCCTACCACGTATAAGTAAATCACGCGCGGGATTCGCTCGAAAGCATATTGGCGAATTATTTACCGCAACATTTCATATAAGCTGTCTTTGTTTACTTTCTGTTTAAATATATAAATAGAAAAAGATAGAAGATATAAAGGCGCGTTTATTATCTAGTGGACGACGATCAAGAGCAGCGGCCTGATGACTCAGTCGCAGTCTCCAGGGTCCAGATCCACTGCGGATCGACGGTCCATTCAGCAAGGAGCGAGAGCGGCCCCGACGTGCGTGTACGAACGTACGGATCTTCTCGTGTAAATCAAGAGCTAGAACTCGGCCACGCCACATTTTATATCAGCTGTCCTTGTTTATTTTCTGTTCAAATGTATAAATACAAGATATCGTTTGATGTTCCGGTGTTAGTTATTTAACAGTAGTTAATATTTAACATACATTTTTCAATTGTCCCTTTCTTAGTGTAGAAAGGGAAGGAAAGACTTAGTCGGGTAACAAAGCGACGTTTTCACGGAAACCTCACGTTAGTAGTCTCGGCTACTAGCCATCCGTAATTTTACGTTTTATGTGTGGTGGTTTGAACTTTATGATTGGGCGAAGTACTTTGTGAATTTTGTACATTTTTCTATTATTATTCGTTGCGTTGAGTTCAACTAAAAATAGTAACAATTCTAGATCTGCTCCTTTTTATCTTATGTTGGTAATATTAATAAATGCACGTCCATATTTTTGTAATTCCACGCGTAATTTATTTAAGCCGAAGGGCGGATATACATTTTTGGAAACTATTTCTAAACTACGTTTCTGCTTTGATTTATACGTATGGAATTCGGTGTTATTTTCGGCTAAAGCTTTATTTATAATTCGGTACGTAGTCATCTGATGTTTTTGGCATGACTTTCACTTTATTAGTTTATAGGATTTTTAATTCATAACCGTCTTTAGTTAGTGTATTTAATAATTTTATTAGTGGATTAATCAACTTGATAGCGCATATAAAAATAGGTTGAGTTTTTGGACCTTCTTAGGTTGATTAGTGTTTAACCCGTAAAGTTTTTTCTTCGTTTCTTTTTTAGAATGTTTTTTGTTTTATATAACATTCCATTCCGATTCCGTAGCTCGCTGTTGAGTTTTAAAAATAACAGGTACAAAAACACAATTATAAAAGAACAAGTAGGCACTAACTATTTTTTTTTAATTTAGTTATTCACTATTTGCGATCTGTATACACGATAAGCAAATTTGATACATAAGTGATTAAATGTCATGAAAAAGGCGTTAGGATTAACGTCCAGTGACTTAAACCTATAAGTAAGCCGAGGAGATGTGGTTAGATTATTACAGTGGGCAAGTAAGAACTGCGATCTTCATTGCTAAGTAAATCTATAAGGTAGTTGTAGTGGTTTAACTCGGCTTAGTCTTTGAGTGTCCAAACTGTTATCGAGTAAATTCAGCGCAAGAGGATTGCTGTGAGACTCCAATTTACTTAGGCATCGCTCACTGAGTTTGGTAATGGTTTCTTTCACTGTGTCCACTTTTAAGTCGCGCAAAATATCAATGTTTCTTAAGAAGTAGGGTGCATCACACATTGCACGTAGCATTTTTGTCTGAAATCTTTCGATGATTTGAATATTGGTGTTTGCTGCTGACCCCCATAACTCTATGCCATAGGCCCATATTGGTTTGAATGCAACCTTATAAACTAAGAGTTTATTTTGAAGTGACAACTTGAATCTTCTACCGAGCATCCAGTAATGTTTGCTGATCTTGATCTCCAATTGTTTTCTTTTATGCCAGATGTGTGCCCTCCATGTTAACCCCTTGTCGAGGTGCATGCCGAGATATTTTACCTCCGCAACTTGCGGTAATGGTGTATTGTTGATATGGATTTGCGGTGCATTTCCTCTGCATTTTGTAAAGGTGATATGTAGCGGTTCTCCTCCATCGCTTGGTCCATGTCACTACTTCGTTTAGATGTGCTTGTAGCATTTTAACGGCTGTTTCAGGATCTTTGTGTTTCATCAGGATGGCTTTATCATCCGCAAGTGTTGCTGTTAGAGATTGTGTGTTGGTGGGCACAACAGCTGTATAGAGCAGGTATAACATAGGTCCTAAGACACTGCCTTGTGGGACTCCAGAACGTTCCGGATACAGTTCACTTAGTTGTTGTCCGTATTTAACCTGGAAGAGTCTATCCTCTAGATAGGATTTCAGTATAATAAAATATGGATGAGGCAGTGTATGTTTCAATTTATAAAGGAGGCCATCATGCCACACTTTATCAAAAGCTTTGCTGTCATCCAGGAACTCTGCCGTGCAGTATTGCTTCTCTTCGAATGATTGGTTGATGTAGTCAACAACTCGATGAACCTGCTGAATGGTGGAATGCTCATATCTAAAGCCAAACTGATGATTAGGTATAAGATTTAGCTCTTCTATGATAGGTGTTAGTCTATTGGCAAGCAGTTTTTCAAAGAGTTTACTTATAATCGGAAAGAGACTGATTGGTCTGTAAGAATCAGTTAGGTTTGGTGTTTACCCTGGCTTAAGAATCATAATTACTTGGGAGACTTTCCATTGTGCCGGGAAGTAACCTATTCTCAAAATTGCGTTGCAAATAGTGGTTAACATTACGAAACCTTTGCGTGGGAGTTCTTTGATTATTTGCCCCGTTACTAAACCAAAGCCTGGAGCTTTATTTGGATGAAGATTTGTATTGATGATTTCGCGAACTTCTTTTACCGTGAACAGTTTTGGCATTGGCGACATTTGAAAGGGGGCGTCTAGATAATCCCGGATTTCAGAATCTTCTTCAGGCGTTACTGCTGATGGTAGTGACAGGCACTAAATATAAACATAATTATATGTTGGGGACACTTATTAATTTTCATTCTTTTATTGTTTTTTAACATAACATTGACAGCATACAAGATGATATACGAGACAATGAGAAATAACTTAAGTTTTCTTAAGGCGTCTTTTTTCTAGGAAGCTGGAAGTTGCAAATGATTTTCGGATTAGGATTAAATGCACACTCTTTTACGAATTAAATGCAGATGAAAATATTTTGGTTAACTACAAAATTGATTTCATCAATTATGGTTTGTATAATATGAGCTGCGTCCTTACCGCTGAACATTTTAAGCAACTGAAAAGAGTTTTTAATTTGTTTTGTAATGCAAAATGACTTTATTATATCTGTTAATCCAAACAATATGTTAACCAACAGTTTTATTGTGTCACGTAGTCAAATCATTTTTCATATTTTTTCATTTATTTCCTCTTCCTCCAGTATCTCACGCTATGCGCTGTGTAGACGTTTCTTGCCATTTTTAATTTGGGATGTGTAATATTTCTTCCGTTGCATGCGCAAAGGTATCTGGTACATTTCTGACTCCATACCAATTTTTTTGTCTCTAAACCATGTGTTGCTTTCTTCCTGGTCTTCTGCTTCCTCCTATTTTTTCTATTGGAAGAAACCTTAGTATTTTGTATTCTTTGTTTCGTAGTATATGTCTAAGGTATAAAACTTTGTGTTGTTTTATTATTTGTAATAGTTAGCGTTCAGCATTGGCTCTGTGAAATACTTCCTCATTTGTGATTTGTTCCACCCAGTAGATTCGTAGTAGTTTTCGTATGGTCCACATTTCAAAAGTCCCAATTCGGTTTATTGACCTTAATTTAACAAGTGACTATGTTTCAGTGACATGTTATTGTTGCCATGATCATTCTTGAGTTTAAGGGTGTTTCCCTTCAGCACAGGTATTTATTAAAATAAAAAACTATTCTTGCCATTGCTGTTCTTATGTGTATTTCCCCGACATTGTCTCCTTTATTGTTTATTATGCATCCCAGATATTTGAATTTATCGGCTTTTTATAAGGGTTTGTTTTCGACTATTACTGGGCCTGGTTATTGTCTGAAAATGCCCATAAATTTTGTCTTGATGTATATTGTAAGTTTGCATTATTTTACTATTTGGTTTAAGCTATTTAATTATTTCTATAGATCTTCTAGATTACCTGCTAAAATATTTGTGTCGTCTGCGTATCGTATATTGTTTATCGGTGTTTCATTAACCTTGATTTTTTTTGTTTGGTTATGCAGCGCTATTTGGAGATTTTCTCTACATATATGTTAAATAATAATGGGGCTAATACACAACCTTAATGTACGCCTTTTGTGATTTGTAACTCTTGAGTTAATAATATGTTATTTATCCATAGTTTTGTTGATTGGTTCCAATACAAGTTTTGTACGATCTTTTGCAGCTAGTCCTAACTTTTTGTAGTATATCAAGCATTTGCTTGATGTCTCATATTATCAAAAGCTTTTTCGTAACTTATAAAATTTATAAAGATATTTTTTCGTTGCTCATAGCATTTTTACGTGAGCATTTGCATACAGTATAATGCACCTCTTGTGTCCTTTGCATTTTTAAATCCAAATATGGGTATTGTCACTATATTATTTGCATTTCGTATATATTCTTGCATGTAGAATTTTTAAAATGGTTTTTAAGGCATAGCTTATTCGACTCTCCCAGTTATAGGAATTGCTCTTTTTTGGTAATGATATACAAGTGAATCTTAGCCATTCAGCTAATATGCGTCCATTATTACAGATTTTATTATTAGAGTACATATAAATGTGTTTTGTGTAATCTTTCCACCGCTTGTTATTGTTCTGCTAGTCATTCTTCCTTCGCCTGTTTTATTTTGTTTCATATATCTTAGTGTATTTCGAAGTATTGATCTTTGTCTTGTTTGATTTTTGCTACTTATCTTTCTTCTATTTTATCAACTATTTCTCTTGTCATCCAAGGTTTCTTTGTTTCTTGTTTTTATATCCAATCACTTTCTCGGTTATGTCAATATGTATCAATATTATATCTTGTTATCATTTGTCTAGGGCTTAATAATTTTCTTCTGAATATAAAATTTCTTATTAGTGGATTATGACCAGAGCCGATGTATACTCCTGGGTACGCAACGGTTCTTGTAAAGTTATTTGGAAACGTTTTTTAATGAAGAACTAATCTATTTGATTTCTTGGGGATTGTCTTGTGGCAATTTCTAAGTAAATAAACCTATTTAATGTGTTTTTGATTAGTAGATTTTCTTTCCTGTAAAAATGTACCAATTTCTGTTCACTTTCGTTTCGCGCACCCAAGTTAAGACGTTTCATTACGTTTTCAACTCCTATCACTATAGTTATTTCTTGTAATTTACTTCATGTAGTTACTTGTAAAATTCTTTAATTTCCTGGCCTGCTTTATCTTCTGTTGTGGCATAGGATTGTACAATAATAATTATTCGTCTTGAGTAGGCTATTACGTTTATCACTGATTTTTGAATGCGTTTATTTACTACGATACCCACTCCGTGTCTATGTTATGGGTCATCATTTGCAGATATTGACTGGTATAATGTCGTATCTTTTTTTCGGGCCATCTCGACTCACTTACAATTAGTCCTAGAATGTCTATTTCCATTCTTTTCATTTCCTTTATCACATTATCTAGCTTTCCTGCTGCGTATATTGTGCGTATATTTCATGTATCAATTCTGTTATTTAACTTAATTGTGTCAAACCAGGAGATTATTTGCACCCTTAGGTGATTTAGCACTTTTCTGGGTTTTAGGGTTATCTGTTTTCTGATATAATAGTAAAAGATAATGAGAGATAAGAAGTTTAGGCAGTCTGAATTTCCTGTAACTAGTAGTTGCTCGTTATTTTTGATTTTTTTAATTTATAAAATTACATTTCCTTAATTTTAGTTTTTTCAGTGATCCTACTTATATTAGGTCATCAGAGCTTTGTTAGTTCTCTAGCAGAATGCACCGGGTGATCGTAAATACCAATCTAGCAGGCGAGGTTGATATTTGGTAATAATGAGATGTACTACTTTTATACCCCTTATTTATTTAACCTACATAAAATTTAGTTGATCTTTATATTTTTTACTTTTTTCAAATTATTAGTTTGACAAATTACTCCCTGTGCATTATTCGGTTAACACGGGTTTAGAAAGCAGTTTGGTGATTAGTAGAATATGTTATAATAGCTCATTCAAGACAACGTACAATGGTTAAAAGGCGCCTATCTGACGTAATATAATTACTTTATAAAGAAATAAACCAACTAATTAATGCTTAAATAAGTCAAAATAACTAATTAGCTACTATAATTTTAATTAAAACATAGGAACCTTCTTTTATGGCGTGTTTTCTTTAGTAATTTATTCGTGTTTTTTCGGAACAAATCTGAAAGGTCTATTGATTTCCAGAAGCATTTTGAAACGAATTTCTGGAAATATTCATTAGGTTTTAGAGTTTTTTTTCACATTTAAATTATTTGATAACAATTGATATGCATTTAAGTAGCACAGTAGGTGCAGAGAATGTGTTTTGATAAGGATACAACATATTTTGACATGTGATTATATAATTGTGTATATAGAGAATTTGATCGACACATGAGAAAATTCTACATACTTATTCAGTTTTCATTTATTAAAGCAAACATCACATTTGACAGAAAAACTGCATTAACGTGAACTAGATATATTCCAGCCAATTCATGTGAGTGTTGCAGGCAAATTATGCACGGTAAAATTCCAACTTTATTTCAGAATGTCTGATAAAAAAGCCGGCAATAATATAACTAATATTAAATCTACATGACAAAATAAAGTTTATAATGAATATTATATTATTATATTATCATTGCATATGTAGGTAGGCATATTTGAATATCTCATTTGCGGGACTTCCAAATAAGGGATAAAATTTAGTTGTTTCAAAAACAGATCAAAAATAATTTAAAAAATAGGGCGCTATTTAAAGAAAAAATGCATTTGAAAATAATGAATGCTATTTAAAACTACGGAACAGAAACTAAAGAAATTATCACTAGCAACTATTCCTAGAGATCGTTGGCTTAAATGTAAATCTTATGAAAAGTTTTTTTTATAAATATTTTATAAGTGCTACAAGGTAAATATAAAATTAATATTAAAGCGTTTCGATGATCTTTTATGAGATTTTATGAAAGAATAACTCGCATTGTACTCCAAATACAACTTTTATCTAACGGGTAGTTTTTCAAAGAAATTTAGGCGGCTTATAACGAAGACGTTGATGATACTGTGAACACAATACTTATAAAATAAATAAAAAAGAATGCAACAAATATTTATTTAACATAATAATATCTTCATACGCCATGAGAACCTCAAGTTTTCGAAAGATGGAATGCATTTTTAGAGAAATGACGAACCTTTTATAGTAGACCCCTAAATAATTGGATCCACTAGTACAGGGGTCGGCAACCTGCGGCTCGCGAGCCGCATGCAGCTCTTTTGATATAAAGTTGCGGCTCTCCAGTTTCATACGCAAAAAATTAATAATTTATTATCAAAACCCTTAAAAAATAATAAAATATATTTTTAAGACAGGCTGGCGTCGTGTTGGTACTGGATTGTTCATTCATTCATTTCTTCTATTCATCAGGATGGGTCTGGTCTGTCTTTTGTTCGTTTGGCTGGTCAGTCATACATTTTGACACATTTATTGCCCCCCATTTATAATTTAAATTTTTTGAATGGGGTTAATGAAATTTCTCTGGTAGCTCTATTATAATGTATTTCCTGGAATTGACCACTTTGTGTTACTATTCAGGTACGTCGCCTTAGAATCAGTATTAGTACAAAGTGTAAACTGTAAGGGTAGTCTGTATCATAGTGTTTTATCGTTTGCGTATGTCGTTTAAGTGCTTTAATTTTATTTATTTCTCACTGTAAAATTTTGAAGGAAACATAAGGTAATTATTTTCATTATTTGTTTTTAAGTTACAATGTAGGCCCAATACACACATCGTTCTTTTCTGGCAGTTTTACGTCGGGTAAAACTGCACGAGTAAACACGCGGAATGACATGACAATGTCCACACATTACACGTTCTATACTGTAAATATTATCCCATTTTCACGTTTTAAAGTTTTAAGACCTTGAGTTTTGATAAGAAATAGAAATATATTGGAAAAGAGAATTTTGGAACGCTGGCACAGAGGACGGTTTTCCGCCACATCGAAATACTCAGAGGCGGATATAAGGGCAAGCGCAGCGGGCGCGCGCCCGGGGCCCCGACCTCCACGGAGCTCCGCAAAAACCTGACTACACTTAACATTAATAGTACTTAATATTTTTTATTTATTTAATAATATGGTTAACACATATTTTTTCTGCTTCCGGGGCCTCAACTAACCTAAATCCGCCACTGCGTTGCATGTGTGTTAATTTAATCGCTTGCGGTTTTTGCACGTTTATTCGCTTGTTGTTTCAAGAAGAATTCGATTTAGAAGCGTATTATCTTCTCAAAGGTATGTAAGTCAGTAACATAATTGAATTATATATCTGAGGATTGTGTTAACGTAGTAATAATGGTTAATAAATTGGCCGTTTTAGATAGTTAAGTAAAATTTAAAAAAATCATTTTTTCAGCTCTGGTGCCAACATGGCATCTGGTAAAAAAAAAGAGAAGAACTGAAGAAGAAAACCGAGAATTCAATCAGGTTTGGACGGAGTCGTTTGCGTTCATATGCAACGCAGATGGCCTTCCGACTTGTCTCATTTGCCACGAAAGACTCGCACACAATAAGTCAAATTTGGAGAGACACTTCACTACAAAACATATCCAGTTTGCTGGTAAATATCCAGCCGGTGACGCACGAAAAAAAGCTGTTGAAGAGCTCCAAAAAAATCAAACACAGTCAAGTTCCATGTTAAGAAAGTGGTTACAATCTTCCAATAATGTAAATCTGGCAAGCTTGCAGTATCATTAGAAATTGCGAAAAGAAGAAAACCATTTACAGATGGTGAGTGCGTGAAAGATTGTTTTATACGTGCATTTGAAGAACTGTTTGGTGATTGTAAAAACAAAGCAGAAATTATGAAAAAAATCACTGATTTGCCATTATCTGCTAAAACAGTACGAGATAGAACTTCTAAAATGTCTTCAAATGTAACACATATGCAAGTGGAAGACATTGAACTGGCTTCTGCCTTATCACTTGCTATAGATGAGTCTTGCGACATAAAAGACACGGCACAAGTTACCCTTTTTGTCAGGTATATGTCGTCCCAAGGTCCAAAAGAAGAATTGCTAGGATTGCTACCGCTCTCAGGACAGACTCGTGGAGAAGATACAGCAAATGCTGTGCAAAAACCATTGGAAGACAATGGAATCGATATAAATAAAATCGTTTCTATAGCAACTGATGGAGCCAGAAGTACGACAGGAATACATAGAGGGGTAACATCAATTCTTCAGAAAAAAAATAAACCACGAAATTCTAAAATTTCACTGCATAATTCATCAAGAAGCGCTTTGTGCCCAAACATTTCCGGCCGAAATAGTTAAGGTCATGAACTTGGTAATTAAGATTATTAACAGCATTTTGGCAAAAGCACTCTACCATCGCCAGTTTAAGGATTTCCTTGCAGAAATAGATAGCCAGTATTCTGACCTACTTCTGCACAATAAAGTTCGATGGCTGTCCAGAGGGAACGTATTGCAACGTTTTGCTTTGTGCTTGAGTGATATAAAAACATTCCTCAATGAAAAAAGTATTTACCATCCCGAATTGGAAGAAGAAAAATTCTACTTCATGGTAGATACCACAATGAAAGTAAATGAACTAAAGCTAAAACTGCAAGAAAAGGGCAACCCAGGCTACGCCTTGCTTGAAGAAGTAGTTTGTTTCGAAAAGAAATTACTTCTTTTTGTTGAAGACATCGAGAGCGGTAAATTACTTCATTTTAAACATTTGAAGCAATATCGCGATGAGACCAATACATCTACTGACACGAATTACTTCAGCATAGCTATAAAAAAATGAAGGATGGATTCGCTGAAAGATTCGAGCAATTCAAAACAAACAAAAGTACTCTCGCGTTCATAGTAAATCCTCTCAACACAAATACAAATGAAATCAACATTGAGCCATTTCAAGTTGATGCTGGATTACTTCAAATGCAATTGCTGGATTTGAAAACCAAAGACTTGTGGAGTGGTAAGTTCAAAGAACTCAAGAGCAAGTTGGAAGAGTTGGAGGTTCAGAAATGCATGCACATCGCGCAATACAAGTGGACAGCTTTAAAAGAAATGCAGCGAGTTGAGGCCCTCATATTCGGCGTATGGAATAGTCTTCCAGAATGCTACAGTGAGGTGAAGAAGTTGGCATATGGAGTGCTCACTATCTTCGGGTCGACATATTCGTGCGAGCAAGCGTTCTCTTGCATGAATATAATAAAAAGTAAAGTTAGAAGTCAACTAACAAATCTAAATCTAGAGTCCTGGTTGAAACTTAAAACAACAAGTTATAAGCCAGATTTAATAAAATTTTCAAAAGACATGCAAAGCCAATGCTCCCATTGATGTGTACATTTGTGTTATTATATTGTTTTATATATTATATTATTTATATTATATTATTATATTATTTCGTATTTAAAGCCATTTATTTTAAATCAAAAATCAAATATATATAAGCAAATACTATAATATTAAAACGAAAATTTTTACTGGCTCTTTAAAAACCAAGAAATTTTGAAAATTGTAACTTTTGGCTCTTCCGTTTCAAAAGGTTGCCGATCCCTGCACTAGTATATAAAGTATGATTCGCTTGTTTGTCATTATTAAGTTGGATACATGATGGATGACAAGATATGGTTTATAATGCTATCTGGTGGCATCACGTGATACTATATTCATACACGTACTGGGCCCACATTTTAATCTGAGGAACTGATATGGGAATGTTATTAATTTATGAAAAAAAATAATTGCTTAAAAATTTTTGCAAGAGCGAGTGAAGCGAGCGACTGCTCTTATACAATGGGTGAATGTGACAACCTCCGTCAGTCTGTTGCATCTGTAGCGCTTTTACTACGAAATCGATCACTATGAAATTTTTCACAATTATAGAACTCGAAGCGAGTGACGTAACCTGATAAATTGTTTCGAAATCGGACAACTGGATTTAGAGCAATTAGCAAATTAAATTCCCATAGACTTAACATGGAAAAGGTTCGGCGACTGTCTAGCGCGCGCAGCGACCATTGTTGGCACGAAAAGTTATCTCACCACCAACTTTTTGTTGTTTTGTGAAGAAATTTGATTTCTCAACGCGGGTTACGAATTTTAAATGTAGAGACAACATTTCCTATCAATTTGGTGCGATATTTGAGAAAACTGGTTAAACTAAATCAAGACACGAGCCGTTCAAAAAGTCGAAGCAAGGAAACTTGTTCATAGGTTTGGCTGGACAAGAAAGTGGCCCCCGTTCGCTCCTGCAACTTCTCAAACATCGTGCGAGAAAAATACTAGTATATCTTAACAATATGCTAAGATTAAATTTCCCTTATTAAGTTGAAAAACATATAATCTGATCTTTAATCTAAAAAGCACTTCTTTTGTATTGTGGATTGCAAGGTGTAATGCATAAACTTTACCTTTCTGGATTTTTTTTTCATTTTTTAAATAAACTTCTAGGGGGATTTTGGTTTATCTTGACTTTTTTCTTACTGAGTATTTTAAACATCTTCCTTTTGACGATTTACTTGTGTACGTTTATTTCAAAGGGAGAGGAGGAACATTTTCGGTCTGGAATAGACATCAGGTAACTTCACAGTCCCTACCCTTTATAAATCATTTTAATGGACTCGAATCCCAGAAAAAATTTGCAGCTATTTTCAATAAAATTTTAGAATATTTCTTATTAGAGCTGTCTTTGCTGTCTTAGCATATGTACTTTTTGATAAAAATTATCCGCATATCTATTTCAAAGTACCAGTAAACCTATCTTAAGTTACAAATTTTAACAATTGACAACTCTAACTCTGCTAACAACACTTGTAATTAGATGTCAAAATGTTTCTGGAGAAATGGTAACCCTTTCTTCCTAAAATGGCGTAGTCAAAACGTTTTGGGATACGGATGATCAGGGTCTTCAACAAAACCGACACTCTAATTCATTCTAAATCGGAGCCTCCGGACAAATCAATTTATTTTAGCAATTTCCTTATGATTTTGGAAAAAAACTGGTCAAAATATCTTTGTAGCCTTTCACACCTATATTTTCATTACGTTTAATAAAAAAGTCCACCAAGTTGTCACGCTACCTCCTTCAAATTTTACAATTGTCAAAATACATTCTAATGGGTTTTCAAGCATTGGCTGCACTAAAAACCTCTCAGAAGACATGATTTGTCACTCTATATCACACGTTTTCAGTTGCTCATAGTGGCACTATTTTTATACCTTTAAAAATAGTGGTACTTGGACAATTAATAACATTTTGGAACTTTTGTGTGATTTTTGTTTGCACAACGACTGTCAGTTTTCTCAAACACTTTTTAAAGCACGTTATTAACAACTAACTTGGGTAAATCTGGAAGTAATAAAATGTCTAATCGATATCCTTTTGGCGTGGTAACTGATCACTAGACCACGTTTAAAGTTACTAACTTTTTTTCTATTCGTACAGCTCTGCACTAGACAATACTCCGTGCTCTATTTATACTTGTTAATTAGATTATAAAGGCTTGTAAACGTCATTTTACGTGTAAAAGAATATTCACCATCAACTAGTGTAAGTTAAAGTGTGTGCTCCGTTTTTATCAGTAAACAAACAAATCATTTGGGTATTATTGAAATAGTGAAATAATATATGTAAATTAGGATGGCTATTTTAAGGACCTTGGGTTGAGGTTCTGGAAAAGGTTTTTTATTAGATCATCATATTTAAAAATAAAAATAAGACTTATTATCAATATTACACACCTGTCATAAAGCAAATGAAAAGTAAAAAGAGTTAAAATCAGATCTTTACAATAACCTAATCATAATTATAGGGTTTTGTTTTCACTATCTACGCTATATGTATACGAACTTAATTTACCCTCGATTTAAAAAAAAACTTTTATTGTGATCCCATACAGTTTTTAGAGAAGGTTAAATGCAAGTTAATAATGATTAATAAATGTGATTGTAACATAAAGTCAAATTATAGATTTATATAAAAAAATGTATGTTTTTTCATTAAAAACGCATCGGTAACCAATATTAAAACATAAAAAATTAAAAATAAAAAAACATATGAAAAGAAGTTTGAATGGACTACATAACAATACAATAAAAATATATTAGAGAACTTTTTTGTCTACTCACTTAATATTATATAAAACTAAATAAAAAATACAAGCTAAAGAAAAAATTTACTTATATGCTTTTTATAGGCCGTAAAAAATATATTTTTCTATTCAATCTTGTAATACGCATTACTATGTTGTTAAATTACATAAAAAAGTGTAATTTCTACTTACTCTTAAATTCTTATTTTTAAATTAAATATTATTGTTGAAAAATTAGATATTTGTAAAATTAGTTCAGTTAAAATTTGTTATTTTTAGTTGTAGTTTTACCTATTTAGTTCCAGACCTAAGAGTCTAAGTCAAAACTAATAATACAGTCTTATTATTGCCAGTTATCTACAGTACTCTTGTCTGTTGGGTAATTAGATGTTTCATAGGTATATAAAAATACTTAATTGGTTTGCCATGTATGTAACTTTATCTAAGCTGAATGCATTTCTTTAGTGTCCAATTTTCTTAAACAACACCATCCTTAAAACTGCATTATTGAATTAAAACAAAATAGTCTTTTGACTTTTCAGGGATTAAATAGGAATAATTTTCTCAAGCCAAAAATAGTAACAACTGTATTTAACAAAGTTGTAAATAAACCTTTGCATTTACATGCCTATACAGAATGTTCAACTATATTGGTTGTGATTTTTTTAAACTTGGTCACTAATTTGAATATGCTCTGGAGAAAAGCGTGCATTGAACTCTCATGTCTTCACATGAGAACGAATTATTATTATAATAATCTATAATAATATCTCGGTGAAGAAATCGTCGTTTGAAAACGTCACTTTTTTCCATTCTTTTTCTTGAACTAAAAAATACCACTATAAATAATGATCTTATTTATTTTAATAAAACTGAGTTGCTTCGCTTTTTAGATACTTAAGAAGTGAGTCTTAGAAATAGGAAAATATCGTTGGAAAGGTAAAGAGTCACCTTGTTACCAGGGCTTGAAAAAGGTTTTGAATGACTTTGTAAAAACCATATCTGATACGTTTTGTAATGTAGAAGGTAGACGAGTGTCTTTAGTATTTGATTAGATACAAGTTTCAAGTATAAAGCTAATTTTCTTTCAACATAAGTATCACAAGATCTTCCAATGTAGCCTGGCTTGCTTGACCAAATGCGTCATCTATTTGCAGAATAAAATGGTTCTAAAACACAGAGAATGCATTTCTCTCTATTGGCACTAGATTTTAACGCTTTTGTAAGTAAATGGGAGAGATCTATCGCCCGGTGGCTGATATGCAGGTCATCTTGGTGCTTAATGCAGGCTATTCTTAAATGCGTTTATTTTTTTTTTGTATAGGTTTTAATAATACAGGTTATAAAAAAGTACGGGTTAAAGCACCGTTTTTTAGTGGTATTAAAAAGTTTTTTCCTATTTCTGGATAAAAAAAAATAAATAAATATAAGTCATTTTCTTTCTGTAGTCTTGCATTGAATGTTGTCGTATTTGGATTTGAGATCATTTCTTATGGACAATCTATATACACTATACACTTTTGAGGCCTTCAGAGTATCAATTTATTTGTTAGGTACAGCCTGAACTACAGCCCGCATGTTTAATATGTCTGAATCCTATTTTCTTTCTTTTCTACATCTTTTGCAAGAAAAAGACAATATGGGTGACCAACGGACTTATTACGACGAAAAAAACATTAATTTAAACCTTTGCACGTCGAGTTAAATAAATAACAATTTCCTGAGATATATGATTTACACAATTTCTTTAAGCAACGCATAGGTGCAAGTGCTTTCCTTTTCTACAAACGCACAGTTATTTTGACTACTCAAAACCATTCTTCCATTCCATTCTTGTCAGTAACTGTTCTATTTGTATCATGACTAAATAAGCTAGAATATATGAGAATGATTAATCCAGAAAATTAAATCAGCGCCCAAAACAGGAATCTAACCGTTGGTAGCGAGTACAGAAAGCAACGACAGTATAAAATAAATCAAGAGAACGTGTTCCTATTTTCGCTTATGGGCGGTACTGAAGGTAAAATCAGAAACAAATGTCTATTCGTCCGAGACAGTAAATATAAGGCGTAATGTTATCAGTATGTTTAAAAATAATATGTTACTTGATTCTCCATTTAAATATTTTTTAGTGTGGTAAATTTTCAATATTTTCTGGGCATTTATGTCAAGGTAAGATTTTTTGTCGCTTTTCTTTTTTTTGTAAATCCAGGAAGATAGAATAGTAGATAAAACAAGATAAAATAGTAATTTTAAGTAAAAACCTTCCTGAAATTAATAAATAATGATGTTATTGTTCTTAAAAAGATACTAGACGGAATTTGGTAAAACTATATTATGTGGCAAACTACAGATATCTTTATATTGTTATTGTAATGTATTGATGCTCGTAAAATACAATTATTCCTTTAAAGAACCATCTGCATACATGTCAGTCATATTAATCAAGTATAATACACTTCGCTAAGTTGTAAAAAAAAAACTTATAAAAAGGTTGACCCTCATGTGCAAATCAATATCAAAAACAACAATAACAATTTTTCAAAACAATCCATCTTTATCAATAACTTTATGCTAACTTTCTGCATATTGTCTAATCTGTCCAAGGTACCAAGCTGCCAATTTATAAACATAGAATTCTTGACTTGCTTCTTCAACTTGAGCGAACAACTCAAAAAGCAGCTTTGCAAAACGAGTCATAACTATAAGGTGAAAAATCGGGGCTGTAAATTAAATACGGAAAGGCCTCAATGTCATCTAGCAATTTTGTTTGTAATATTAATGGCACAATAGGCGAATGTGTTGTCTTAAAAGAGAGCTCATTTGAAGTTGATGAAAGTTGGATACTTCTGTTATAAGACTTCGTAGACGTATCCCAGCTACTTGCTGTACAACTTGGCAATTAAATAGAAATAACAGATCCGTCATGACGCATCATTAAGTGGATTTAATAACTTCTAAGCTAATGTGAGCCAAAGCAGTATCCTATAATTAGCTTTTAAGTTTTATACATATTCAATATTTTATATTAGTTCACAGTTATATTATTTTAACATTTTTGGTGTATTAGCAATTTTAAATTTAAATGTTGCATAAAAAATAACAAATAATAAACCTGTAGTTATTATATATTTTATTTTTTATACTTTTCATACGATTTAGCGAAAAAGTCTGAGCTAAAATAAAGTTTATTTTATTTTGACTTTAATAATTTGCTAGAATTTAATAATAATTATAACATGCAGGCAAACAAAGTACGTCTTCAGAACCAAACTTAGAAATTCTACGACATATTTCGTATAATATTCTGGCATCGATCCTTAGAGAACACATATGAAAAACAGTAACACATAAGTGTAACAAAATTGTATTGCAATTTTTATTTCCAAAAAACTTTATTGTTAATTATTGCAAGATTCATGGAATTGTAGATCTCTGTTGACATCTCGTAACTTTTTTTTGTTTTATTAAGACGTAAAATGCAACCACAATGTTTTTTTTGAATTTTGCATACTAATATTATGTTTAGATTTTAAGTGAACTTTAGATATGTCTTGGGTTTATAATTTATTATTTTTGTTTGAATTTCTAATTTAAGGTAATTTAAGGTACAGAATAACTGTTCCTTGTGAATACTTAAATTTTGACTAATCAAATTAACCGATATCTTCTACTTTCGCTATAACTAGAACATTATAGTAACAATGGAGGAGAATTAACTATTTTTAAAAGCACTTATGATTTTAAAAAATTTTTGTTTGATAATCTTTGTCACAGAGATTAATATTTTTTTTTATATCAAGTAACTATATTTATCTATTCAAATATTGATAATTTATAGTATTGCTTCTAATTATTGGTAGTCAAATGCCATTGTTGAAAGACACCAAGAAAATAAAATGTCAACAAATCTCAATAACAGTTTGTTATTGTTGTTTCTCACTTACCTGTATCAAGAGTTTCATTTTGTATAATCAATTGGAAGGTCATTAAGAAATACAGTCCTGATGGACGTCGAATGGCTCTTGTCGTTGACATTATTGCAGAATTAGTCACAAAATTCACGTCTTACCTTTCAGTTTACACAATTAGACGTCGACTACGTGCTAAATGTTCTATAAAGAAGCTGGAGATTTCTATGAAATGGTTTTCACGATTGATATTTTCTTGTTCCTATGTGCACTAAATTGAAAATGACTGGAAGAAAGTGCCCTGATGAGACTGGTCAAAGTATCTTTAGAATAGATAAAAGAGGGTCCTGTAGAAAAAAGATCCTAGGTTAAGTACCAGTTGCTGATTATAAAGCATGATGGTAGGTTGGTGATATTATGAGGATGTTTTTTCAAGTTGAAAGAATAATACGAATAATATACAAGGTCTGCCATGAAAATATCAAGTCATTGTTAATATAATAAAAACAATTTTTACTGCAGCGAATGAGATGCAAATACATAAATGAGAACGAGTTCACTGGCTGAGTCATTTAGGAGTTAGACGCCGATGAGTAAGCATCTAGAGTATATGATCATAACATTTGCAATCTTTGAGTGAGTAGAGCAGCAAATCTGTATTAAATTTTGTACGAAGTTGGAACATTTGTTTGGTTAAATTGTTTACAGATGGCTGGGGATCTGTTAAAAGTTATCCACGTTTTAAAAAATCAGCGACAAGCACTACACTAGAAAATGTTAATGTGTGCAGCCTACAGTTTAAAAACTAGTAAATTAGCTTTAGATTTTACAAGCTAATATAACACATCATTGAATAAGTCCCGGGCCTGACCATTAAATAGAACCTGTAACGAAATATCGGTATGATATTTGAATAGTGCCAACCTTCAAAAGATTCAAAATGTCATGACATATGGTCAATTTGTTACCAAGTTACAGTGCTTTAAGTGACGCTACTTTTGTTATTTTTAAAACAATGGATTCAAAGCAATTTAGCGTGTTGATTTAACATTGCTTTTTAATGAAAAAAAAAATACAGTTCAAGCAAAGCAATGGCTTGACAAATGTTACCGGGAGTCTGCTCCATTCAAAACAACGGTTAAACGAAGGTTTGCTAACTTCAAAGGCGGTCGTACAGACACAAATGATGCTGAACGCTCTGGACGTCCAAATGAAGCAGTTATTCTAGAAAACATCGAAAAAACCCTAAAAATCATCAAGGGCAACCGCAAAGTGTAAGTAAAGTAAAGTTGAGAGAGATAGCTGACACTTTGAAGATATCAGAAAGTAGTGCTTTTACTATTATACACAAATATTTGGATATGAGAAAGCTGTTTTCGAAATGGGTGCCGCGTTTGCACACACCGACACAAAAACAACAACGAATTTATTATTCAGAGCGCTGTTTGGGCATATTTATGCGCAATAAGTAAGAGTTTTTGCGTCAATATGTGACAATGGATGAAACATGGATCCACCATTTCACTCCGTAATCAAATCGGCAGCCGATGAAAGCCGTCTCAAACGACCAAAGACGCAGCAGTCAGCTGGTAATGTTATGGCCTTTGTATTTTGAGATGCACACGGTATAATATTCATCGACTATATGGAACATGAAAAAACAATCAAAAGCGACTATTATATTAAGTTGTTGGAACGTTTAAAGACCGAAATCGCAAAAAAGACCACATTTGGCGAAAAAAATTTTGTTTTACCAAGCCAACGCACCGTATCGCAAGTGGTTCAAAACGATGGCAAAAATGCACAAATTGGGCTTCGAATTGCTTCCGCACCCAACGTATAGTCCAGATCTGCCCCCTCAGCGATTACCACCCCTTTGCCGGGCTCAAAAAGATGCTCCGTGGCAAAAGATTTGACTCGCATAAGGAAGTCATCGGCGAAACTGCAACCTATTTTGAAGGCAAAGATAAATCTTTCTATAAGGGAGGCATCGAAAAGTTAGAAAAGCATTGGCGTGATTGTATCGCCGCCAAATATTTTGATGAACAATTTTGCAGAAAATTGTTGTTTTATTACTTCGGCCCGGGACTTATGAGTGATGTGTTATGTAAAATTTTGACGAAAGGTCTTGATATAAAACGTACAGCTGAAAAATTTTTCAGCAAATACTGTTGCTAATAATTTGCTTTAGATTATTACGGTTTAACAGATTTTCTCAAAAAGTTATAACTGGGGACGAGACGTGGTTCTAGAAAGGTATAAAATTCCTTAGTACTTTTTTTGAAAGAAACTGCGTATAATATTTCTTGAATTTTATCCAATTTAGCCTTAGACTCTCATCTCATTTCCGATTATAATTTTTTGGAAAAATCTTAAGCAAATCATTAGCAACTGCTTTGGTAATAGTAGTTGTAGAAAAGAATCTACCACTACACGTTTTGTTAAGACTTTCCCATGTATATTAATATGACAACAAAGTACTTGTCATTCCGCAAGAAAATAGTTTAAGTTTGGAAAAAGCTAATTTACTTGTTCGACTTAAACCAAATTGATAATCGGTAAGAAGAGTTGATTAGGAGTTTGACGTCAAAAATATGTCAAAAAATTATTCGACTGAAGAACAAGCGGGAGCAGATACCATTGAGCATTATCACTTATCTAATCACTTGGATGCCTCGACAATGTCAAACAATACTCGACGCTTCCGGATATTACAGCAAATATAAAATATATCAAATTGTATTAATTGTTTTTATGGCAAATATTATCTCACTTGCATTATTGTGTGGTTAAAGTCACTGCTTGTTGTTAATGTACAATGAGGGGGGTTTAAGAAATTTTATTATTATTTAAATCTTTTTACTTATAGTTTGATTGTTTAGTAAATCTAGAAATAAATAACTAGTGCGTTCTCAGGGTAAATAATACACATCAAACTGTAATATGTACAATAAAACCTAAATTTGACTACTTTATGCTCGTTACTGTGCGTTAAACTTAAATATTGAAATTGTTACTTAAATCAAATAATGCCAACCACCATATCATGCAATTTATATTATATTATGGCGGCTTAGAAAATGCTACAACGTATTGTAGAACTTTATTAAAACTCTCATAACACGTTATAGACTTACTAATATAGACGCAATGTTTTATGCTCGTTATAGGTGTATTACAGATAATGCTAATCTGGTTAATTCTGTAGATTTTCCTTCCTATTTTTTATTTCTCAAATATGTATCATGTATATTAGTTTAAATAGTAAGTAAGAATGTGTAAGTTGCAGCTACAATAAATATTGCCTTGATAAAAATGCAAATGTTACTCAAAAGATATAAACGTAATTCTGTAACGACGTTCTAGGAGTTTAAAATGGGTTATGGTAAATCAATATTAGACGGGAGCAGTTTTCTACACTAATTTCTTGTCGTGATAGCTTTCAGCAGACCAAAACGCATCTGGCCATTTGAAATCAATTACTACAGAAAATGTTTCATAGAAACTATTTATAAATAGTTATATTTAATTGGCTTTTTGCTCAATGCACAATTTCCATGTTTATGTTAAGTAATGTATTTAAAACATTTATTAAAAGAACAAATAAACATCGCAGGTTTAATATGTTTAGAAAGGAAATCATTAATTAATTTTGAGTTTAATAAAATCACGTTAAAAGTTATTTAGAGACTTTATCTGTTCAAAGAAATTCTAAAACTAGATATCTACTTTTAAGATATTTGGTAAGTCGACGTTGTTAGATATGATATTTGAAATATAAATGTCCCGTGTTGAAATAATAACATTTACTTTAAAAGAATTTTATTTCTTAAATATTTTCTAAGTATGTAATTCTTGATGTCTGAGGTTTTTTGGGTTTAGCATACATTTGTAAATTGCCTAAGAAAATTCCATCTAAATCAAATAAAAAGTTAATAGTAGGTAAAGGTACCTACTACACAACGGATTTTTCACAACGTTTGCCATGAAAGTATTAAAGAGTTTTAAGATTATCCATACTAACTTTGTCTACAGTTGGGCTCTAAGAAGGGGAGAATTTACGTAAGGTGAATAGATAAGTTAATCAGTGCCACTTCCAAAGTTTTTTTATACATTCAATAAAATGATGCAGCCATAAAACAGCTTTACAGTAGCATTAAAGTTGTGATCATCTTCTATAAATTGATGTTTTTGCCATTTATTGTCGCGTTCAGAATATAAGATTTTCTTTTTAGTGAACATATAATATGACTATGTCAGTTTTCAGAACTCCATGTTCTGTAATTTTGTCAATGTAATATCTATTCAGGTCATAGCAATATTCGCCCAACAATATCTCTTGTTAGAATATAGGTAAATACCTTATTTGGTTATCCTTCTTAGATTCTTAAAATGTCGAACTGTATTAAAGTTATTGTACTGAGCTCTTTTGAATAAATTTGCTGGATTGTTTTTATCGTCGTTGAGTATGTTTCCTGTATGTAACCAGTTTGCACTTAATCTGTTTGTAAAAATAAATATATAAACACAAACATTGTAGCAAATCATCTTTACAATATCTTATATTGAAACGAAATAAGATTTAACAAATGAGTGTGGCTTTGATGACAGTTTAGATCCTATTAATTTTTTACGAGAGTTTTTACAAGTTCCTCTTTGGCTTTTCATTGGTATACTACAGTTAATTATTTTTATGGGGCTTTTAATAGTTCGAGTTGTTTTAGCAAACGCCATGTCTGATAAGCTCAAGCTTTCAACCCTTTTTTTCAAAACACAAAAAGCACTTATTTTAATTAAGTATTACTACATACAAGGTATTTCAAAATCTTTTATATTGGAGACATTTTATCTCTATTTTTTTTATTAATAATATTAGCCGTAAAAATTAATCAGCTTGTGATAAAAGGTGAGTAGGGTTATATTTGTACTAGCACACAGTTCGCTTGCCATTACAAAATCCAATTGAACAAATCTGTAAGTTCATTTTAATCAATAAAAATAAAGTACAGAATCATCGAGGTAAAGCGGGAAAATAAATAAATAATAAAATCAACAATAAATACAAAAAAACTAAATTTATTTGCATAAAACTGAACACAATTAAAGTAAATAGTATTGAGAATCATATTATTCAATTTAGTGCCCATCAGTGGCTACTATCTACTCGAGCCGGGACATAACCCTGCTGCAGCTAAACACAGCTTCCTTTATGTCCGTATGTGTCATTACCTTTATAATGGAGCCCATTAAGCTGCCCTTGGTGTTATGATGTCTCTCATTAACCTTCGCCTGAATTACGATATGTATTAGCCAAGAGGACTGTAGTCGGGGCTGGAGGGTAACCATAAGCCGGGGACTAGTAATACTGCAAATCGTTGTATAGTATTTTCTGGGTCTTCCTTGCCTTACGGACTAGAGCAGAGTCTTACTGGAATACGTACTCTCGACCAACGTCCAACTCCTTTATCCAAGGCTTCAAAATTGTTTCCAACTCGTTAATATAACTGTCGGCGGTTACCTTCAGGCTTTCCTTAAAGAAGTGGGACGCCATGATATCCCCTTTGTTGCTCACAAGTCTTAGCATTATCACAGAAAAGGAAAACCTTGTATGCATGACAGTAGATACTTCAGAGGCTTTTCTTTTTGCTTGAAGAGAATTTCTGGAATCCAGCATTGTCGTTCTTGAAGTCGTTCGGTGGTTCATCGGTCTTTAATATTATGTTTTTCTCTGTCAACATTTGGCGGTTACACAAACTAAAGATTTATAGTTCAGGTACTGGTTTATAGCCAGACTAATCGTTGATTTCGCCACACTCATTTTTTTACGCAAGATAGCATTTACTTCGATGACTTTGTATACTTGAATCAGTTTAATAATAAATCGCAACCCACAGATTTAGTAACGCTCTTTACGATAACAAAAATGCAAAATTTAATTACTACCTCTCCAATCTATCGCCCGACAATCGCACTATCTGGAAAACTGGTAAAAAGTTCAAACGGCCCATTACACCAATACCACCATTAAGGAAACCTGGTGAAAGTTGGGCTTGATCCAATGTTAAAAACACTAATATTCTTGGAGAGCACCTCGAACAAGTCTTCACTCCTTTACAATCTAACAATATTCATTTTTACGTAGAAATCAAAGAATATCTCACCTCTCTTGGACCACTTTCTCTATCCTTGAAACCAATCTCTCTTGCGGAAGTGCGCAGACAAATTAACTTAACCAACTATTTTAAAGCTCCTGGCTACGACCTCATCACAGGTAACATTCTAAAGCATCTTCCTAAAAAAGCTGTGACGCTCATTACTACAATTTATAATCGTATGTTCATCCTCTCTCACTTTCCTACCCAATGGAAATTTGCACTAACAACTATGATTCCAAAGCCAAGTAAACCTCCACAAGAACCTACTTTTTACCGACCGATCTGCTTATTGCCTCTCCTCTCAAAAATCTTCTAACGCTTACTACTCTACCGTATCGTTGAAAAAACTCCTACTGAGGAGCACTAACCAATTTGGTTTTCGAGAAGATCACTTTAAAATTCAGCAATGCCATTGCACAGTTAACTACATCAAAGCAACCCTTGAGGGAAAACGAATGTGTGCCTCAATCTTCTTAGATATACAACAAGCTTTTAACAAAGTTTGGCACTTTGGATTGTTTTATAAAATCAAGAAAAAGCTTCCTCATCCAAGTCCAATACAAAGGAACATTGTTAAATTATCATCCTATCAACTCTGGTGTTCCGCAAGTCAGTGTCCTTGGTCACTTCCTTTATCTCCTCTACGCTGAAAATATACCAACAACAGACAATACCCTTATTGTTACCTTCGCTAACGATACAACAATTCTATCTTCTGATAATAATGCTAATCAGGCATCTAAAACCATTCAGATCCACGTAAACCTTTTTCAAAACTGGGTTGATCGCTGGAGGATTAAAGTAAAAAACGCAAATACTACTAAACACTCCAGTCATCATCTATGACCAACCCTTCCCTATAACAACAGAAGTAAAATATCTTGAAATTCACTTACACCAGCGACTTACCTGAAAAGCCAACATCAAAGCCAAAAGACAACAATTAAATATAAAGACTAAAAATATGTATTAGTTGCTTGGACGCAAATTCAAATTGTTTATAGAAAACAAGCTTTTGCGCTATAAAGTCATCCTTACACCTATATAGTCTCATGGAATCGAGCTCTGGGGATGCAGTAAACCATCGAACACAAAAATTCTCGAGTCTTACCAATCTAAAACCCTTCTTGCTATAGCCAACGCACCTTGGTATGTGAGCAGTCAAATCCTCCATTTCAACTTCCAAATTCCTTTCCTCACCGAAGTCATCAGAAATTTGGCTGCCAAAAATAAAGCACGTTCCTTGGAACATTCCAGTCAACTCATTGCTGATCTCTACTCCCAACAGCCTGAAGCTAGAAGATTAAGCAGAATTTGGCCTGAAGACCTCACTGTGTGAATTCTGGTGACCCGTCGTTAGATGGGGCCCTCCTCATGTCAATACCTATTTTGTTATATTATTTACTTATTACTCACTACAGAGTAGATTGTAAATTAGCAATTGGAAATAAAAATAAAAATAATAAATCAGTTGGTTTTCCTTTCTCAACCTTTTGAACTCCTCGATGTCTCATTAGAAACAAACAAAAAAAATTATATATATATATATATATATATATATATATATATATATATATAAAATTAATTTAAAGTGTGGGCATTGTTTTAAATATTGACAAAAATAACTTAAGCAACTTTTATTACTGGGTGTTATTTTTATTCTTTGAGGTCATTCTTTCATGTTACAACGTTTCTTTCACTAGACTTGACAGGACACAAAAAATTGTTGTACGCAACCCCCTAATTATATTGCTATTGCTGTGACTTTAACGCCAACACAGATATTTTAACAAAATTAAAAAAAAATTATTAGATGCGTCTTTTATATTTACTACACAAACTAAAAAAATGGTCATTATGCCATTAGGGAGTGAAACTGTTTTTATTTTATTTTAAATTCAAGGTCATGCAAAAATTCTTTGAAATTATTGCAATAATCTCTGGGGATCTCTTTTAAGAAGAGATTTGTAAAGTGAGGCCATTTATTGCAAAAAATTAAAACTACTATTTTCTCCAGAGGATTCTACTGGTCAAGCAATAATGTTAGAAGCCCAGATTTCTTCCAAAGTTTTAAGAAAAACAAACATCATATTCGTGCTTGAATTGGTAAGGCCTAGATTTTCTGCCATTGTTATGTAAGGTTGAAAATTCTTTGTCGTCGTAGCATTCCAGCAGACTTTATTTCACAATATTTGAATACTAAATTCTATTCTTTATTTTTTCAAATATTCTTTTGCCACAACTGTGCACAAATAACAATTACTAATATGTGCGTTTGCAAATCATAATAGCATCAAGCTTTTACTTGAGCAATCGTTGCAACAAATCTTTGAAGTCAAAAATATCCTGACTGTCAAAGTAAAAAAAAAGCAAATTGTTATTGCAAGTGGTATAAATGACTTTTACAGTGATTTAATATTAAATTCTCCATAAAGGTAGCAGCAACTATTTGACGAGGTGTTGCAACCTTACGGCATGCTTTTCCTCAGTAAATTAGTTTTTACTTTATTTAGTTATCCACTTAATTAATCAATACATTAGTATTGTAGTAAGGAAATAATATGCCTGTTTTTCTAAAATTGTCCTTTAGGTTTCTCAAGTTAGAAATTTATAGTTGATACACACACATTGATATAATTTAATTTGAGACGATTTCTTCTTTAGTTTTGATGACGACTATAGATGACAAACTTAACTTATATAAATAATATTGCAAATGGAACTACACACTTGATAGTCCCGAGGTATTTTTACATTCTTTTGGTCAAAACATGATCAGGGTTCTGGGAAAAAAGTCTGTTTTTATCATTCCGTAGCTTGATATTTCAATCAGTTTTTCTTTGTGTTCGTTTGAATGTCAGCTTGCTGAAGCAATTGTCTAAAACGAATTTAGTATCCATCTGCAATATTCTCATATTCCCTTTATAAAACATTACCTTTCAAAAGACATTTAACTTGTATATTATATAGAGAAGACAGAATTGCAAAAGTAGCAAGAGATGGGAAGCCTCTAACGCGCAAATTTTCTGGCAGACCACCGAAGCGATTGTGAGAATCGTGGACCTCCACTTCTTAAGAAAATTGAAGATGGGGACGTAACTGGATAAAGAAACAAGCCGCTGGCTTATTCTACAAAGGAGAATAATAATAAAAAAAATTATTTAGAAGCAATCTATGTCTATAAACAAATTTAAAAATACAACTTTGTGGCGCTTTTTCTTGGATGGAATTTATAACTTTAATAACGCAATCTATTTCAGCAGTTAAATATTTTCATACAACAACTTTTCGTCGTAAAGAGCAATGTAATCACATGATATTTAAAAATACTTTTTGTAAGTTGAAGATAAGATCAGATCGGTGTCTTTTCATAACTTTAGCACAATCGGTACAAACAGCAACGTATTTAGAACAATCAATATCGCATTTGTTAGGACTTTTCATAAAAGTGTCAAATGAACATTTTTCATAATAATAAAAATATATTCTCTAACACCATTTTTAGTATTGCTTTTTTCGAATCCTGTAAATTGACCACAAGTATAAATACTTGTAATGTAATAATAATGGTAAGGCCCTAGCGCCCCGTGTGGGAGCACGGCCTACAAACTGGGAATGTTGAGGCTCTCATATGTTCGCCCGCTGTGCTCGGTCGTCGCGCACCATCTCTGATGCAGGGCGATGTGGCAAGCACCGCACCTTAGACGACCGCCATTATTACCCCTTATTGGAAATGACCGGAGGTACTCAATTATTTTTAGTGACTGAGTAGGCCACCCACCAGGAATCAGAGAGCTCCTGAAATAGAGCTCGGATCTATAATGTACTTCTTAAAAGTTTAAAAAATATTTTAAATTTTCAACCTCTTTTTTTACCAAGCTTTATTTGCACCACTTTAATACCAAATGTACTTGGCTTACTGGTTTTTGAAATTCAACTGGATAACTTGCTGGTAATTCCATTTTTATTAATAGTGCTCGCTGATGTAAAAATGGCTTGCTTCTTGTCGAGGAACTTTAACTTTTTTGCATAGAATTTTAAAGCTTGTCTTTTTTTCTGGATGTTTGCTTTTTAAATCTCAAAGTAGCATTAATAGTTTTCTACATTTTGTCACAAGATTTTTCTACAAACGACACATTCAAGTTTATTGAAAATAACGGTAAGACCATATTTAAGATGTTTATCGCTAAACAATCTATTTATAAGCCTTTAAAAATAATTACATATTTAACAAACTAATAAGCATAACTCATAACTTATAGTTAAACATATGATAATGCATTCAGACGATGTCTGATCACACTTTATTGCATATATACTAAAAGTCAAAATAAGATTTTCAGAAAGATCCGATGTTATCTAGCACTCTCTAGAATATAGTGCAATGTTTTGTGAAACAAAAAAAAAAGAAATTGTTCTACTTGGCGAGATACGGCACAAGGAGCAGGAAAAAAATTTTAGTACTTGGTAATAGATAGCGCCAGCAGTAAATAAACCAATTAAACCATGTGGTAACAGATATTTGTCATTTGGTTGTTTAAATGCCGTTTTATCATAAATAAAGTTAAATATGGAAGGAGAGAAGGGAGAGGGTATTAACCAAATTCTTATTAAAAGGGTGTCCCGCTTAAGAAAAGCTTATAAATTACTGGTATACAGTATAATCCTACTAAATTATCAATATTTTAGTTGTAAATTGTTTTTTAAGCTTCTGTAGGATATGTTATTCAAATTTTCATGCTTTTATTTTATTGTAATAAGTAATATTATTCTTGTTTTTATTTCTTCATTGCTATTGATATTATCCTTATGTAAGATTAATTGTTTGGTTGTAGGTGCAGGATTAAAACACATAAACCTAAGATGGAAGTGAAAATCTGATTAATCAGAGAGAAAATGTTGAGCACTTAATCACAGTTCTTAACAATTAAAATTGCTAAAAAATCGCCAGGCCACGTGCAAATCTGGTGGATTATGCGATCGGTTGAATAAAAACCCCCACTGCGAAGTTCGATAATTACGCGTGATTGATTGAGCTCCTGCTTCTGGCGTGTCTGTTTTTGACTCGAGGCGTTCGAAATTGCCCTTTGAAGTAGGTCGGGATGAGCGTCTTCGATCGAGCTTTTACATAAGACGTAATTTATCGATTGGCGACGTCATCGGAAGCTGCCGCAGGAATCCGGGAACTCTCGCGCTTCACCCGGACCCAGACATCGGAGTTGCGCTTGCGTGCAAATTTTTGAACCAAGCATTATGAATATTGCATCACGGACTTCTTGTGGTGTCACTAGTCATTTTTTGCCGCAGGTATGTCTCTCGGGATATTTGGAGGCCGTGTAGGTATTCCGTCCAATCAAGTGAAAAGGTCTAAGAACGACTTTGTCATTTTTGTGTTCTGTAATTTTATTTTAAACAGCCGTTATAACTTAGCTGTCTGAATGTAATAAATTAACTGTCTATCATATACAACACATTTCAAAACATAACATAATCATATTAATATGTGAAGCAAATTTTATGTTGGTAAAGAGCGACTCTTTTCTTGTCAAATAATAGCATGGAATAAAGAAAATTTCAGAAAATTTCGGTTTGTACCAACGAGATAGACTAATAATAGATTTTGACAAAACTTAAGACTAAATTAGCGCAACTTGAACACAGCAAGTGAATTAATTGACACACAAAAACTCGTACTACTTTTAAACCAAAAAGAGCACATCAAAACCATTTGAAAAAATCTGCGAGGCAATGTATTAAGATTACTGGGAACATTTTGTTGTACAAAAAAGGAAAGTTTGAATTAAATTTAAAACCATTTAAATAAAGTAGGTCACTTCATATGTAATTCAAATTTATAAGAACACATAATAAGATTATAATAAGAATAGATAAGAACAGACTGGGGTAAAATATGATAAAGAAAGGAAATAGGAGACTCAAAGAAATATGACATTGCAGAGTCCATCATACGTTTCCACCAAATATTTTAATTGTAATTTCATGAAAAATATCCAAGTGACTTAAAGTGAAAGAGATATATTACTGTTAAGAAACAAAAACAACAAAAGGACCAAAATCACAATAGATACTAAGTGCTATACGAGATTGGTCAAGCAGGCAGCCTAAAAAGTGTAACTCAAGCTTTAATTAAACACGGATGCACTGGGATTGATATTAACACCGGCAAGTAGTGTGTGCTCGTGCTACAATTAGGGTAAAAGTATGAGATACTTAAGCCCGTATTAGATACTTTTCACAGGTGGTGGAAACGGCCGCATGGCAGTGCTGATATTTATTTTATAATTATACCGTATACTAAAGAACATGTGATAACAATAGTATCAGTGTAGCGTTAGACGCTTTGCTATAAGTCTATATTGGACAAGAGAATATCTTTCAAAATAGTTACGTCATTGCAAGTTATAAGATTTTCAAAAATCAACGAAAAACATTGGGAACATTTATTTGGATCGTACTACTAAAATAACGTAGAAACGATTTACCAGATTTTATTTCAAATAGTGACATTAACTTGAACAATCCTATAGACTCCAAACAGCCTTCCAACATTGACGATGACATTGTCCTTGTTTTAGTGAAAAATAGCCCAACAATTACAAAGAAAACTGCTAAAGTCAACACTGTGTCTACATTTTTGCTGTTTAAAGAAACTTAGATTTACTTCCAAATTTGATACGCTGCTGCTAGTCGCATTCTTTGACGGGAAGCAATAAACTTGAACATATCTTTGCGGCAATTTATACACTTAGACGACATGAAAAAGTACTTTCTTTAGCTTGAGCAGTAATCAGCGATAAAATGGATCTTGTATAACTTACAATGAGAAAAAATCTAAATATGGTTGGGTGTTCACGTTTCTTCCATTTAGAAAAATAATTGGACAAGCGAGTACTCAAAAAGTTGTTTGAAAAAATCAGAGCTTCCAAGAAAAAATTTAAAAGCTAAGAATCGACGATTATTTTTTAGCAGTAATAATATTTACTCTCTCTAGAAAATATTCACCCAATGTTAGTATAACGAAAACAGTTTACGTAGCCGCAATGCAACCTGACAATCGATAAAAGGGTACATTTATAAATTAGCATAATTTCGAATAGAACATTGAATCTGCATTAAATATTGTGCAAGGCTAAAATATTTGCTTTTAAATATTATTCGAGAGATTCAGAAAGCTTTCAGAGACAGTGAAATGAGGGAAGTGGGAATAAACGCATGGTACAAACGGTTCAGAGATGATCAGGAATCTGTTAAGGCAATCTACGTTTTGAAATATCAGGAACGAATAGAATACCAGAAAATATTAAATGTCTGCAGACTAATTAATAAAGATCAACAACTAATAGTTCAAAAACTAGAAGACAAGTTAAGAACTTCAAAAAAGTGAGTTAAATTTTAATAGAAAGTTTTGGCTACTGTCACCAGGGTAGAAGGATTTGCTACAGTTACTGATGAGTTGCTGCAGAATAGTATCAATAATCCAAAATATATAACTGTAAATAAAGCGATTGCAATTCAGAAACAAATGTTTAATTATCTCAATGAAGCTATTTGATCTCCACGTCCAAATACGACTAGTAAAAATTGCAACAAGATCAAGATCATATGATACTTACTTTGAAAGGTACTAAGACTACGTATAATGATTCTTGTACCCTATTTGTGTATTATTTTTATTAAATTTTTACAAATAAATAAATTACTGAAAGAAGTAAAGTATGTATATTAAAAAGCGCACTGATTCACTATCTGTAATACCAGTTTTCAAACTCAACCTCAAATCGGAAGTAATGAATCAAGGAGATTTACTTTAACATATTAAAACATCCTACGTTATAATCACTCAACAATTATTACAGGAGGTTGGACCAATCCCATGAATAATAAACCATCATTTATATAATCTAAGCAAAGTCATGCAGAAATGCAGTGAAGTGCTTTACACTTTACCACAAAAATTAGGATCTTCTATTTCTTCGTCGAATCCTTACCAATGACAAAAAGTGAATCTGTCTTTTGTAATTCAAACAGACCGAGCCAATAGCTAAGTGGAGTCCAAGTTGCAGAATATGTTGTAAAACATAAGAGTTTTGATGCTAAAGTTATGTTTTGCTCCAAAAGTCTCTAGAAGGGTTAATATAAAATAGGCGTTCATATAAATGGATATTGTCAGACCATATATGGCTAAAAAAACAGCAAAAATTAGAGGAATTCAATGGAATTGGAGTGTGCACCGCTTTGGCACCATTTGATCGAGAGCAATAATTTACTTCTTGGTCGGATGCCATTTTTCCAGGTTTTAGAAAGTAGAAGAGTATCTTGGAATTTCGGTATCCTGTTATGGTCATTCGAAGACTAATGTTGCTGCAAATGGATAACAACAGACCTCCTTCAGCAATTAGTGGAATTAGATGGAATCGAACTGTCATATCAGCTCATCTGTAGTTTTAATTTGACATCAGCGGTTTACCCTCTGTTCTGATCAATAGCTCACTTTATGGTTGTTATAAAAGGGCGCCGTAAGTTTTTTAATTTCAAGCCACGAATAAGAGTGGTATTAAAAGATAAAAAGCTTGACTTGCAGATGGATTACTACTGTATAATGCTGTGCCATATATTTTAATTTTTAATTTTGTATCTGTATTAAAACATTAAATCAATAAATGCATTATTATGAAATTTATAAGCGTTATAATTTATTCTGAAGCATAGTCATTATCGACTTAAATTATCGCTTTCCATTTGCTTTAAAACTTATTCAAATCGGCAAATATTTTTTAATGAAGTGATTAGAGCGGTAGTCAGTGGGGGCGTTGGCAAAAGATTAGAACAACAAATTTTATGACACAGCGTTTGATATGGAGTGGGGCGATCTTTTGATTTAAATGGTAGTATAAAGGCTCTTAAGCTGACAAAGATAAACGTTAAATTACATTTTCTAATCTGTCCGGGATTGTCTTTCAAAAACGTCAGATAATTATCATCAACGTATATGATTTGTTTGTTAATTTTTCTTCTATAACATTAAAAACATGTTTTTATTAAATAAGCAGAGTAGGTAATGCATTTTCATTAGATAAATTTTTAGAACGCTTTTCCCCTTCTTCATGTACGGTTTATATCGTTCTGAATGCTACTTTATTAATTTTAATTCTTATAACTTGTAGTTAACATCATTGTGGCATTATTTTCCTTTCAATGACTTTATCGCATCAAGTATTCAGTACTGTAGAATGGGTTACATTATTTTTTACATATAAATTTTTACGCTTAATATAATTGTATGTCGGTGAATACTAGACTCGCAGCGCAATAATCCAATCAACTGTAAAAACCGTGAATTTTTTAGTTAAATTTTAGACTGATTATAACAGAAACTAATTTAAAGTTGTACGCATCGATAAAAACGAGGCGAATAACTTCCTCAATTAAAAACTTATCCAATTAACATCACATTGATGATAGGATGAAACTACCAGTTAAATAATAAGGTCAAATTTAAAGCACTCTGCTAATTATATTTTTTTTGTTGTAATTAACGTGTTTTTAAATTAATTTTTTTGGTACAATTTTTGGGGCATATAATTTAATATTTCACAAAATTGACTATAGTAAAAAATATAGAAAATTACAGGGAGATGCCCTTTATTTAAATTATGCTAAGTTAAGTATTAAGTATTTGGTGCAACTCTTTGTATGCAAAAAGTCTGTTTCAGGTTGTTTTTTATTGGCAACTTTAAATACTGAATTTCTGAATAATTTACGATATATGTATTTGATATGTAATAGTGTAGAAACTATATTAAACACATCTTAACTCCATAAAATATTATCAATTAATGTTACTTTTACTAGAATTTTTAATAACATTATATGTTCTTTCATTTAAAATCTGTCTGTTCAAATTTAGGCACTTACTATAAGACTACAAGATTTATTAATGCAATAATCATGACAATATCAAAAAATGTACATCAGTGAGTAAGCAATCCTCGAACTTGGCGTATTTGTAGCACAAAGAAATTTGTGCGTTTTATTAGTGGACCCAGCTTTCAAGCTGGAGACCAGCTTTACTTTTGTCATGTCGGTCGTCTGCCACGTCTTATAACTTTTGATCAAGGCAGCTTCCAAGCTGGAGGCCAGCTTCTATTTCTGTCATTTCTGACATCTGTCATGCCTTATAATTTTTGATCTGTGATAGATAGAGACATAACGTTTTCAGTATTCAACTGAGGACCATAAGTCAAGTTCAGACGCCAAAAATTAGTCTGATTTTTCGGTTCCGGTCACTAAATTTTTGCCGCTATGCACTTTCATTTGAATATAATTCACTAGCATTTGTTTCAATAAAATTTAGTTAAACCCTGTAGTTTAGTGTCATGCCCAGGGTTCGTTCTGCTTTACCTGTAAAGCAAATTTTCGCTTATAATTACTAAATCTGGATAAGCTATAATCGTATATTGGATAGTTTGTACAAAATACCGAACAAAAATACTTACAAACAGAAGAATTTATGTGTGGTATACCAAGTTCAAAAGGTCGGTTGCCTGCGCATTGCAAAATAAACCAGGCGTATTTCTTGCATATTTGAGTTTTGCGGCTCAAGCAGTGCTGACTTGTTTTCTGGGTTTTCTTCGTGTAGTATCGGTGACCGTGCTACATTATTGGTCCCAGTCGTATACTGGCGTAAAGACGTGCCCATGTGTGATCATCGGGTCAAGAGCCTCAATAAACCAACTAGAAGGTCAGTATGGCCTACAATTATTCACCTGCCGTAAATCCAAACCAGCAATTTTGTTCTATGCAAGTAGCCCAAAATTTCCAATCACCATATGTTTGACGAAGATATCAGTGCCCTCAGCCTCAGCCTGTTGACAATGGTCCGTATACGTAGTTCTCTATAAATGATATAATACATACAACCAGCAAACAATCCAATTTCAAATTCATCAGGACAAAATGGTTTATTATACCAGCAGTTGCAACCACCGCCTTCTTCAGCTCAAGACCCTGAATGGCAAGTAATAGATAGTAAAAAACGCAATAGTAAAGAAGCTAACGATAAAATGCTTTCCCAGACTAAGCAAACAAAAACTACAAACATTTGATTAAATCCTACCAATTGCTATGCCCCGTTAGATAGCACCAATGTAGATGAAGACGAAACTGAAAACTTGGCATCTGCCAAAGCAAATCCTAAGCCTCGCCAATTTTTGTATTAGCCGTCATTACAATTCAACCCTTCATTAAACTCCTAGAAACAACTTTCAAAAATGAATATGAAATCAAGGTGCTCCATAATTATGAGGTTAAAATACAGGCTAAAATGTCTGAGAAATACACGATTGTAACTAAAGCACTAGCAGAGAAAATACAGAGATTTATACTTAACAAAGAAAACAAGAGCGTACTTTTAGAGTAGTCGTTAAAAACCTACACCCAACTGTTAGCACAGACGAAATAAAAAAGGAATTGATGGCAATTGATGGAATTACTAAGAAAGGATTTCCACTATTCTTCGTCGAAGTAATAGCAGCAGACAACAACAAAGATATTTACAAGATAAGTATACTTAGTGGTGACAATTAAACCACCCCACGTAAAACGCCAAATGCCCCAATGTGCTAACGTAAGCAATTTGGTCACACTAAAAACTTCTGAAATAAAGCTCACGCTGTGTTAAATGTACTGGAAGTCGCATGACATCTGAATGCTTTAGTAAAGGTACTCCACTAAGGAAGAAGCAACTTGGAGTTATAGCACAAAATCTAGCGCAGCAACCTCAACCGCAACACATATATGCTCAGGCAGTGAGAGGTAATTTTCCCATGATTTCCAACAACACATTTCAACCACAACAAAGTTCATCAAATAACCCATATGATGACATAAGTAAACTGAAGAAAATGATGAAAGGGCTAATGAAACAAATAACAACAATTTTCAATCTACTAACGACACTGGTCGCAAAAACTAGCAATGACTCAAAACCTTAAAATAGCCGAGTGGAACGCCAACGGCCTGTCGCATCACAGAAACGAAAAAATAATGTCTTTTCTCACAAACCAATAAATCGATGTTATGCTATATACGGAACACCCTTCACGGACAGAAGTTATTTAAGAATCTCAGGGTATATAGTTTATTTCACACAACATCCTGATGGTGGTGGACATGTCGGTACGGCCATAATTGTTAAAATCTCGATTAATTACTAGAAACTTTCTGAATACAAGCACCTTCAAGCAAATACAATTGTGATTGAAGACTGGCGAGGACCGCTAGCAATATCGAAAGTATATTGTCCTCCTAAGCACAACAACAAACAGGATCAACAGAAGCACCACTTTCATACTCTAGAAAACATATTGATATTGGGAGGTTAATTTAATACTAAAAACGTACAATGGGGATCTCGATTAGCAAAAAAAGGTAGATAACTAATGCAATAAACAATCTTGGTTTACAACATCTACCAACAGACGAATCGACATACTGGCTAATAGATCTTACGAAAATACCAGACCTTGATTTTTGGGTATTTAAGGGGTTCAACCGGAATTATCTAAAAATCCAAAAATCTGTCTAGACTTGTTAATAGATTATTCGCCCATTGTAGTAACAGTGAGAACATACATGATAATTACTGAAAGACACCGACCCTGAGTATTAAGAACACTAACTGGGATTTATATACGGAATTAATAAACTAATATTTTCTTAATAACTGAAGCAATAGAATTTTTCACTCAAGTCGTACAACAAGCCTCTTAGCAACCAACTCCGCAAAACCAGCAGCATATCAGAAGCCCAGAATGTCCTATAATAGTGAAATAAAAATTGCTGAAAAACGTAGACTTCAACGGAGACCGCAAACAAGATATCCGGCAGATAAGTGCGTCTAAATCAAACAACCGCTGAACTCAAAAGACTTCTGTATCGTATTAAGAATCATTCTATACTGAAGTATCTGAAATTCCTATCTCCAACAGAAGCTACTGACCACTCGCTCTAAAAAGCGACCAAGAAGCTGAAAAGGCCACAGCAACATAACCACTTCGTACTGACAATGGAAACTGGGCACAAACTGATCAAGGAAATGTACAGACCTTTGCAAACTACTTCATTTAGGTATTCCAGCCATTCCCATCAGAAATCTCAAATGACGATGAGAGAAATAAACTGCTCATAGACGCCTCTTTTCAAATGCGCCTGCCTTTTAAAGATATTACTATAAGTGAAAAAACGAGTGCAATTCATAAGCTGAACCCACCCGAATACCATTTCATAACAAGAACGATCCTAAAATAATTTCCGGATAAAGGCATTAGATTTCTTACATAGCTATTCAATGCAGTGTTACAATTACGTTTCATCCCCCTACAGTGAATAATTATCACGATTATTCTAATCTTTAAACCGGGAAAACCCAAAGTAAATGTGTTATCGTACAGACCAATTAACCTGCTTTTGATATTATCGAAGGTCTTTGAAAAATTGCTGTTAATTAGAATTACACATATATTAATGGATAGCCATCTAATTCCGGACAACCAATTTGAGTGGAAACATGCTACCATCAAACTAATACATAGAACCGTTAACAAAATAAATAAAGACTTTGAAGCAAAAAGGTAATGTGCAGCTGTATTTATAGATGTATCATAAGCATTTGATAAAGTTTGGCATGATGGCCTACTTTCCAAAATTAAGAACAAACTATCTCCAGACAGTTATCAGCTCATCAAATCATATCTAGTTGACAGACTACCAAATAGATTTAAGTGACCGTGCGAGTGTTGTAATATTAGCTTTAAGCCAAATTGGTTTGTTTTTTATTTAAGGAATTTGTTAATGAACAATTATAGTCATGTTATGCAGGTGAAATATATCACTTACTAAATGTCAGAGACTTCACATAATGTTGTTTTTGTGAGATTATATCGAACATTATGTATTCACATGCTTTTTGCCATGTAAATTACGCTAAGCATAGTTTCAACAAAGAATCATTCATAGTCGCTGATTTTACCATGATATATTAATACGTTGATGTTTGTTACATCACCAAGTCTATTTGTAGAGAGCATATAAATGTATATATATAGCATATAATATATATAAAATATGTTTATCTACCTATCAATGTGAATCTTTCCGCTGTGATTATTGTTCTATGGAGTTGTAGAATTCCAAAAAAATTGAAGTTACATTATATACTTTTAAATTGTTATAAAAAGAGCATTAGAAATTAATCTAAAATAAAAATACGTTTATCATTGCAAATTGTGGCCAATCTATTGAATTATATTATCGAGTCCATTTTGATAACATCATAGGACAGCGTCAACATTGCTGTAGTAGTTTTAGGCCAGATACAAATATTTAGTTCTTTAGGTGATTCTAAAACTGAAAAATATTCACTGAAGATATATTTTAAGTATTGTTCAATTGACACAAAAACAAATATAAACTTTGTAAAAAGTTATAAAGTATAATTTGAGATGTTTACAAATTATCTCTACTAACAATTAAACAAAAAAATGTCCTACTATTTACGAAAATCTTCTACACATTAAATGGCTAATTATAACACATGAATTATACGTAACAATAAACTCGATACTGAATTATTTTTAAATCACTCAATTTTTATTAACATAATTCTTATTTTCTTTTAAAAAGTAGCTTTTATTAATAAAATAAATATAATAAATAATGTTATATATATATATATATATATATATATATATATATAATTATTATTATTATTATTATTATTATTATTATTATTAAACGATGCTTTAGTATTTTATAAATACGGTACAATTGGTTTCAGAGCAGAGAAAAATCTGTATTATCCCTTTTTCGTAATCCTCCTGTGGCCACTTCCCGCACTGGCGAGCACCTGCGGCGAAAATTTATAGGGCACAGGGCAAAAAGCTAGAGCCACCAATACCTTGGACAGATATAAACATAAGCCAGCTCTTCCAGAAGAAGTTTTCAATACAATTGAGAGAATTTATGAGGAGCTGAGCAGCAGATTGTCTTACTCGCTGCCTCGGAGGCTTTACACAAAATAACAAGTCTCTCAATGCCAAAGTTTGATTTATGACTCAAAAATCAATATCAAACAAAAACATTATTGCTAATATAGCAGCAGATATTTCTGTATGAAAGATTGACAAGTGTAATGTAAGTTTTAAGTATTACAATTGGAGAGCATCAACTTTTCCGAGCGATCGCTGACTGCGATCGTAAAAGGGGCTTGACAGGCTTTAAAAGCGTCTGGAAAGAATACCAATATAGAAGGCTAAAGGTACGCTCTGGGTATAGCAAAGGTCAATAAAAATTTTTCATTTATAAATGTTAACTAAAACTTTAAACCCGGTTTTCTGGAAACCACATTTTTCAAACTGGGGGAAACAACTCGAATAATTTTAATCCGATGGATTTGACATTTTTGCTGAAGCTTCAAAATTACATTTGCCTTCAAAGTATTTTTATTTATGTTAAATAATTTTTTGTTATAAACATTTCTTTTATCGAATATTGAAACATTTTTCTAACCCGCACAATTTTTACAAAAACGATATTTTGCTATTTCAATACATACTTCGATAGCTATTTACTCGTAGGACTTAAAATTTAAAGTTACAATTAGTAATCAAGAATATAATACCAGCGTGATTACGCAGCTGAGGTGCTTGGCTATGATACGAATGGGTCCGGGTTCATTACTTGGTCTCAGATGCCTGGCGGGTGGCCTACTCAACTACTAAACATAATCGAGTACCTGTGTTTACTTTAAATAAGGGGTAATAAAGTAATTGACTAAGGCGCGGTGCTTGCCACATCGCCTCGCATCAGAAAGGGCAATAAGGGAGAACATAAGAAAATCTTAACACCTCAGTTCGCGGGTCATAGTTTCACCATTATTATCAAAAACATAAAAATTTAACATGTAGCCAAAACATATTTAACGTTTTCTTTTATTATAAAAAACTCAATTGTTTATATACAAATGTTACGAATAAAATACAAAAAGATTACAAATGAGCCTTTTAACACAACCGTCTCGGTTTTCATTTAAAATGATCTTTTTGTAAAGGTAATCACTTTAGAGCAAGATAAAAATAAGAACTGAAAACCAAATCCTCTTAATGTAAATACGATAAAGAAGGCATTGTTTAATTAAATCATTAAATTATATGTACTTAAAATACGTTGTTATTAAAGCATTAAGAATATTCTAAAATTCTGCAACTAATTCTATAATTCTGTAACATTCAATAGTGGGATATAATTATATTAATCCCTGCACTGCATTTAAATTTTCTTTCAAGAACGTGACAAGATTTTTCCTTTTTTTAATGAAATCTTTTTATATTTGTTATGGTAAATATTGTATTTACAATTTTGTTTCAGTAATTTTTATTGTTTTAATATTTCTTGCCATTATTAAATCCTGTGACGGTCAAAATGTATTCGCTTTCCAATTTCACAATTTTGTTTTCGATCGAATATTAAAATTTGCTGTGGATAATATATAGGTTGGTTTAAAAGATTGAACAACATGTTGACGTAGGGGTCTGATATATTTAAAGTATTAGCAGAAAAATGTTGTTTAGTTTAACATTCCTTGGGCGGCTTGGGGCGTTGTCTAAAAGTTACAAAAATTATTTTATTTTTTTATTAAAAATTTCTATTTACTTTGAAATATTGTGGTCTTTATTTACAGTTGTTTGTTAATGTTTTTTATTTTTATTGATTTTCTTCAACCATCGTTGTTTAATGAAGCTCTTTCCAAGTAACTATTTGTTTTTAGAAAATTAAATAAATTTTATATTTTTGCTTCTTATTAATTACATTGTACCATTTGGTACGTTGCGTTTTATTTTTTGTTCTTCAGCTGGCACATATAAAGTTTCTCCCATAAATAAAAATATGGGCAGCTTAGTTAATAATTTTCTCCAAAAACATTTGTATAAGATCCTGAAACAGTTTTTGTTATCTTGCAAGTATTTCTGTGTGACCATTAATTAGATCACTAACGATTGCGAATTGAAACTTTTCTAGAGTTTGAGCAAGTCGATTCGAAGCAGTATTGTGAAAGTTCTACTTTATGTACTATCAATCTAACATTATTTAAGCCATATTCCCCAAAGTATAAGACGTTAAAAAGTGCCCTGTGCGTTGCTCATCTTTGACGTCCTCTCTTCCTTCCTGAATGCTTTGTGCCACGTAAATGCTTGTGCTTCCAATAGAGCGTCCTTTCCCTAAGCTGTTTTATCACAGCAAGCGTCTAAATTGCAAATTTTTCGAGTTTAGGACCCTTCACTGTATTTTGACACGTGACGCGAAGCTCAACAACGGTCTACTTTTCAAGCTATCCGCACTCTGTAACGTATTTAATAAACTGGGACGAACTATTTATCTAAAATTCTACATCGACCGTCAGGCTCCGCCCCCATCCATTCTTTTTGGACAAAAAATCAGTCTCAGGCTGTGCTTTGTGATTATTCAATCAATCAATCAAAATATGTTTATTCAATGTAATGATGCTATACATCAACTTATTGACGTCACTTGATTACTTTTTTGTGAATCTACCGCCGCTTTGGAACGGTGGTGTATTGCTGATCGAGAAGAAGCGACAAAAGAAACTCTCAGCACACATCTTTTAAAATATTCTTGTACAATGGTATAATATAGTATTACAAATATTATTGTTTATATCATGCAGGACCGGAGAAATAATCTACCAGGCGTCTTTGTTATTTAAATAATCATCTATCTTATAATATGCCTTTTTTTTCCAATGATGACTTAATGTAGCCATTAAATTTTTTCTCAGTCATTGGAGAGGCAGGCGTGTAAATAGCCGCTCTCGTGGATGCGGTGTGGGATACGATACCGATGCGGCTCGTAAGGACCAAAAAATGGAGAGGCAGGCGTGTAAATAGCCGCTCTCGTGGTGCGGTGTGGAATCGTAGTACGGCCCGTAGTGGAAGGTCAGCCGATAAGGCCAAATCGTCCCTTAAACGGCCGTCGCGTTAGCGGATGGGGGCGGCTACCGATATCAACCAATGAATTGCCAAATCGCTCACCTGAATCGGCTTCGGCTTCGGCTTCGTCGGCGATTCCAAGGTGGCCACCTCTGCGTTGCGGATCTGGTATCTGCGGGATGTTGAGACACGTCCAAATTGGCCGAGCTGCGATGCGTGAATATTTGCGGGGATGCGAAATGTTTCTGATGTATGCGGGTATGCGAATATGAATTTATGCGGACTAAGACACGACCGAACTGGCCGCGCTGCGGGGCATGAATGCGAATGTATGCGGGGATGCGAATATAAATTTATGCGGACTAAGACACGACCTTAGTGGCCGAGCAGCGTGGCATGAATATGAATGTGATGTATGCGGGTTAAGACACGACCTTAGTGGCCGCGCTGCGGGGCATGAATGTTTGCGGGGCAAAAGCCCATGCCGTTTGTGTGTGCGACGGCAAAACGTAGCCGATATCAAAAGGTCCGCATGCCGCCGCGATATAAAGCGGTTCAAGGGCGAAAAGGCCGCCACACCAGTCATATTTACAATTTCTTCTGGCAGCTTATTGTAAAAACGTACACAGTTTCCCATGAAGGATGTATTAACTTTATTAAGTCCAAATTTTGGTACAGCTAGCTTATCTTTATTTCTAATGCCATAAGAGTGAATTTCACAATTTTTTATAAAAATGGATACATTTTTGCCTACATACATAATGTTTTCAAGTTAATATATTTATTTTCTTAAACAATTCTCTTAATGAGTCTCGACATCGTAAATTATATATAGCTCTGATGGCTCTTTTTGTAATATAAATACGCTCTCAACATCTGCTGCTCTACCCCAAAGTAATATACCATATGACATAATACTATGGAAGTAACTAAAATAGACAAGTCTTGCAGTAGCTACGTCTGTTAACTGTCGAATCTTTCTGACTGCAAATACTGCTGAGCTAAGTCTACTGTTCAACGCAGTTATATGTGGACCCCACTGTAGCTGAGAATCAATAGTTATTCCCAGGAAAGTTGTCTTGTCTACATATTCTAGTATATTATTATCTAACAAAATATCATTTCTTATTTGTTTAACATTCGGCAAAGTAAATTTAACACATTTAGTTTTCTTTGCATTTAATACTAAATTGTTCGGTGTGAACCAAGTTAGAATGTATTTATTTTGGTTCTCCGCTGATCATAACTTTCTATTAAAATCTAAATCAAATGACATGTTTTTGCGTTCTCTTCTTACTGTTTGTTCTTTTAACCAGCTTTTTAGTATATATTAAATTTTCTAATAATTTTATTGAACTATAGTATTCCTTGAAGTGCACTGCTAGATCTTTAGTTAACTTCTCTACAATTGTAGCTCCTAAATTTGGCTTAATTATACTGTGAAACAAAGTCATGCATATCTTATATATTTTGTTTACTAACTCTACAGGTATACGTTGCCGTATATTACTCATTTCATTAAATTATGGCAATTAATTTTCCAATTGAGTTATACTGAGTTGGTTTTATAAAACATTTGATAAATTCTCATTTTACAGTTAGCCTTTTTTTAAGGAATTTGATATGCAGATGGATGAGGAAGCAGCTAAATCATAGTCCAAGATATAAAGATATCATTTATTTCGTGTCTGAGAGACCAGATTGTCTACATGATCTCTCTGTTCTTAATAATATTTATAGTTGACAAAAATTTTACTTTTATTAATGTAAATATAAACCATCTTTCTTTAAAACGTTATATTTTCTAAAAAATTATTAATAAACAAAAATTAAATTAAAATTGTTAAAATTTGCTACAATACATATAAAAGGTCTTCTGAATTTTTATATGCTCTAACAAAAACTGGAATTTTACTTTTGACGTTTCAGTTACTGTCACTTTCTATCATTAAGGTGGGTTAAAAAAATCTTTATTATCAATTGCTATAAGAAAATATTTGGTGTTAAAGGAAGACAAAACTACAAATTGAAATAGTCACAGATCTTAGACATTTCTAATAGAACCACCGTGTAAAACAGAAGATGTAACAAGATGTAAAACTTTGGCAAACTATTATCATATAGTATAAAGATAAAAAAAATTATAAACATATTGTGTATTATTTGGTAATGTTGATGCATTTTTTGAAATATAAAATTATAAAAACATGGGGCCGGCGAAGAGATTGCTCTGTAAGCAATCCCAGAACGAACTTAAAAATTTGAAATCGAATATCTCGAAAATTATTCGACATAGAATTTTTTGACTTCATTTTCGAAATCAGCGTAAAATTTCATATAAGAATCACATTTAAAATCATAATGTCAAAGATTTTCCCGAAATTCGAAGTCGAATATCTCGAAAACTATTCGAGATAGAAATTTTTTAATTTCGAATTCGAAATCAGCGTAAAATTTCCGATAAGAATCCATTTTCAAATTTTAAAAAATCTCAAATTTTGTGACGGACCGACAGACCGACCGACAGAGAGACATATAGAATTCAGTAACAAACTTTTTAAGTTCATTGACAAGACGTCAAGTACGGCCGGATCACTAAAACAAATATAACGGTTACATCTTGGAACATGTATAATGGCAATATATGATTTAGTTCCGATGGTAGTTTTAACACTTTAAGTTTTTTAAAGTTTTAACTTCAAGAACGGCAATAAATTGCTAAATATGTATTTCTACTCTGGTATCATTAAGCCCTAAATGATTAATCTTTTAAACTTACGTTTTGCGACCTTTCTGCTCATTACGTGATGACAGATCACATCTTCTATTACATTTATATATAAAATATATTCTGTTTCAACTTGTAGAAACGGAAGAGTAACACTTATAAAACTATTTGTCTATATCCGTGTAAATGCTCAAGTTAGAATTTTGTAAGATTTCGCAACTGTGGTATTTAACAAAAAATTTAAATTATTTTTTGCAGTTGTAGACGAGTTACGAGCAGTTTGACGTCAAACAGGAGACCAGGTTTCCGCAGTTGCTTTTTCAGATCTCTTGAAAAAGAAATAAGTTTAGATTTTTGCAATATCTCAACTCTTCTCATATTACAAACAGTATTTTAGGTCCTTTTCAATTTTTTCGCAGTTTTGCGTTATTACGTTTTTCGTAACATTTTTTTAAATAAGCCGCATCTAACTTATAGCGCATATAAATATTTACTGTTTAGTGTATTAAAATAATGTTTGAGTAATTTTATGATTTCTGTGGTGTCCCAGTGTAGTCAATTTGGCGCGAAAGTTTATGTTTTATGCTATTATAGGATGTCTGAAAATACCAGAAGTAATCTACAAGATAATTGTATTAACACTAAAGGTTTATATAATTTGCTTGGTAAACTTCCAATATTAAAGAGCTGCATACATAAATCTAATCTATTCTATGCTTAAATTAGTGATTCTCCAGATAAATTGTGAGTAGCACAACGTTACACAAATATATACAGGGGGCTATTTTTTCAACCTCCCATAGCGCTGCTAAGTGACCAGGTAAGTGATACGAGGCGGATTTGTGCACTGAACTAATGCGTAGCTTCCCCACCATGACATCTGTCACTGCTGAGTTCAAAACATCAGTTGAAGACCAACTGCAGGCTCGTTAACATGGCCGGCATGATTGACCCTCCCTCCCAGTGGGAGTTGAGCAACGTCGTTCGTTTCCTACAGACAAAAGGGAATACCGCAGCAGAAATTTATCAGAGAATAAGCTGTGTTTGCGGTGCAAACTCTATGTGTGATGGTGTTGTGCGAGAATGGTGTAGGAAATTAAAAAATGGCCGAACTAATGTTTATTTGTTCAGCAAGTTAATTAAGTGGTTCGACAGGGACGGAGGTTTACCATTAGTGAATTGTCTGTGGATTTTCCGAACATTTTAAGATCAGCTCTGTATACAATCGTAACGGAACACCTGTCTGAGGACCGCAAATACAGCGTATGGCATCAGTCGGCCTTAAAATTTTTGACACGTTATCCTGATGACGGGGAAAGTTATTGAAATCAATTGTAACAGAAGATGAAAACTTGGATTTTTTATGACAATCTAGAATCAAAAGAACAATCCAAACCGATACACATAAATCCAAGAAGTTCAAACAAAACGTTTACAAAAAGGAAGACTCGAATAAGAAAGGTGTGCTGCTCGTGAAGTTTACGACAAATGTCTCAATATTCACGATGATTATATGTAAAAATAACATCGATTGCATTTGACTCCTGGTAATAATACCATTTTGTTATTCACATTTGTTTTTATTTACAACAATGGAAACCCTCCGGAAATTGAAATGAAATTTTCTACCACAATCACCGTACAGTCTCTACTTGGGCCAAAGTGATTTCTACTTGTTCGGAAATCTCAAATTAGGCTTGCAAGACATACCATTTACGGACAACGACGTCGTCATCCAGACTGTTTGGGACTGGATACGCCGCCAACCAAAATTCTGTTCTGAAAAGGGCATCAGAGTACTTTCAGAACGTTGATAAAATAAGTTGACTCCGGAGGGGAGCATGTTGAAAACTGACATGTGCAAGTACATGTTTAGCAATTTGTTTTTTTTTGTAAAAAATTAGTCCCGGTCGTTTTTGAACCACAGTGTACTTATAAACTAGGACGTACACCCATGAGTTTACAAAGCAACTCAAACTTGCCTGTATCAAGTTCGCGGAAAGCAGAGCAAGACCCGTAACCAAGAGGTTACGACGGCAGTTTAAACGGGGTTATATACATATAACCCTATTTTTAGTATCAATAAATAAAAATTTCTATCGTTTATTATACTAAAATATTTGTACGAATCATCTTTACAGTGAGATTCGGTAATTATATAGTGCCTTGGCTCACTTGAAGCAGTTATTTTGCAAAAATGGTTATAACACGACAATATTCCACACATACATTTGAACAGAAAGTAAACAAAGACAGCTAATATGAAATATGAAACATAAGCATGACTTTAGTCCAATAGTTCTCAACCTTTTTTGATCGTGTCCTACCTAACCATCAGGTTCCACTGCATGACATAATTTTTAGTATCGAAAAAGTAAACTAATATTTACGTGACAAAACCGCCATTAACTTGGTGTAAACAAGTTTTTAAAGAACATGGCATCCACAAAAGAGAAAATAAAAGAACAAGCATTTTAAGTAGTCAACAAGATATCAAAAAAAAATTACTGAAATAGAAAATAAAAGATTTCTGTATTTAAAAGCTGGAGAATAGCGGATTTTACTAATAAAAATATTTTGCGCTTGATAAATTTAAGTAATGAAACAGAACAATTTTCACGTGGATAGTAGTAATATCCCAGACACAATTCATTTGAACAATGTGAATCGAATTCAAGGTAACTTAAGCGTCCAACTTCATTGCCTGTATTTAGTGAGAATATGCGAGAATATCCTGTTCACCTGACATTAATTATCTGGTAGCCGATAATCTTCTTGTTTATTCTCGCTGAAAACCCATGGGCGTATATGACGTCGTAGTTTTTATAGTAGGCACAATAAGTGTTTCCAATAAAAAAACACCCTAAAAAGTAATAATTATAGTTTAGATTTTGGCACAATTTTCTTACTACATTCATGTGCAGAACAAAAAGACATTCTTGTATATTTTGTGTATCTTGTACTTTTAAAAGAACATCGAGAGGAGAGGGGGTGTTTGGAATGTAAGTTGCCTCACTTTTTTATGCTCCTATACCCTCTATTCAACAATACTCTGTTACTACTCTTTTCTTTAGTGAGCTTGCCCTTTATTACGGTCATCAACTAACCATTTCTGATTTTAATTTTAAAAATATGTATGTTCACTCTCTCTCTCTCTCTCTCTCTCTGTCTCTCTCTTTATACATATACATATATATATATATATATATATATATATATATATATATATATATATTATATAATAATTGAAAAGAGTAAATATTGAAATAATAAATAATAACTCATTTTCCAATTGCCCCTTTTGAAAATCAAATTGTGCTTCACATTGGGAATCATGGATTTAGTCGATTATTTACTAGCATGAAATAAGATTGACTTACTTTCGAACACAATGCACAACAGTTAAGAAGTGAATGATGCAATTAAACCAAAACATGACATACCAAGTAATATAATCAAATCACAACTCTAAGTAAATCTTGCGAATAAAAAAATATGTTATATCTGTAAAAGACAAAAACAAGATAACTTTATCAGTGCCCTTATCACTTTTATTTTACTTATTAATCGACACAATAATTATATAAATGAAAGAAACTATAACAGATGGCAATGTGAAAACTGGACAATTGCTGCAAGTGGAGACCTGCGACTTGTCTGCGTATTGGTGGGGCCCCATAGCCGTCGCCGATATGGCCTGTTTTTCTGGCCTGCGGCTCCTTGCCGACGTTTTTGTTGCCACTTCTGCAGACAGTCGAGAGGATAAACAGTTAAAGGAATGAAGTGTTAAATAAAGACCGAAGGATTCAAGTTTATGAAAGTATTTATAAATTAAAGTAAACATATTTGGCGTCACAATACCCACCCATTCTACAAAGGAATGTTGACCAGGGCCATAACAGTCGTATGTACCAACAACCAAATCCCATGCAGTTCCACAACCATCACAATTATCTATACCACTAGTACATCAACTTTTTTGTTTCAAATATAAACTCCTTATCAAGCGCTATTAGTACACCCACCGCAAGTTACAAGGCAGCAGGATAGAAACATTCCAATGTAGATAAATGGAGAGCAAGAATGGCGAACTCAAAATTCAAGAACATAAAAATGCCTTAGTGAAGATTCACTACGCACCGAACAGAAAAAGCTAGATGATTATTAGTTAGGTGCTCCCACATCATCTAACAGGTACGAAGCACTGTCAAACAACAAGGACAATCAACAGAAATAGTAAACCAAAACGAGAAGTTAGATCACCCCTATTTTTGTTTATGGTGTCAACAATTTAAAACCGTTAACAATCACGCTAAATATCCAATCCAAGGACAAATACTTTATCAAATTAGTAGGTAACACTTAAGCCTCAATTTAATTAAGTTATTGCAAAGATTACAGAAACGTCATCAAAATCCTAAAGGAGAAACACGCGGAGTTGCATTCCTTCCAGCACAAACAAGACAGAAAGTTCAAGTAATGTTACGCAACCTGCGCTCCACAGTCGACTGAGAAGAACTCTCCAAAAATTAATAAGTATAAGCACAAAGCAATCAACATATACAATATTAGGGTTAATGAAACCAAAGTTCTTAGTATAATTAAAACAAATTCCTGTTAAAATCACGAATTTTCTTTCTAACCTCCACAGCTTAAGCATGAAGTCATGCAATGTCAAACTGCTAAAGGTTTGGTCAGTTTAAAAACTATTTCCACGAGATGCCAAGATGTGTTAAATGCAGTGGAAAACATCCACAAAAAACTGTGAAAGAAAAAAAATAAGTAAAAACGTCAAACGCGTTAATTGCAAGGGAAATTATCACGCAAACTACAGAGGTTGTCTGGTGACCAAATAAATTTAAAAATGTAAATTTTCATTACTAAGTTTACAATTGATTCAACTGGGTAGATGCTATTAACAAAAAGTTAGCGAAAAACGCCTACAACCGCAACAGGTAGACAGTAACAACAAGCTCGAACATGAAATCAACAACAGATAAATAACAAAATGGAAACAATAATGGTTAAATTAATGAAAAAATGGATATTATGTTTAACCTGCTCACTAGCATGATCTCTAAGTTACCATCCTGTCACAATTCCTAAACATTGCAATCTGGAATGCCAATGGCCTAGCACAGCATAGCCATGAAGTTGAACATTTATAACAAACAATAACTTTGATATTATGCTGATCTCAGAAACACATTTTATCCAACAATTGTACATAAAAATACTCAAATACTCTATTTATACTTTAAATCACCCAGACAGCACAGTGCTCATGGGGGCACAGCAGTAATAGTAAAGAATTCGATAAGACATTATGTAAGCTACGAATATCAACATTAACAGCTTCAAGCTACAAGTATTGAAGCTGCAGAATTCAATAGAAACATTCGCAGCAGTATACTGCCCATCAAAGCATAAAATTTAAAAAAAATTAACTTTTTAATCGGCGATTAATTTTATTAATTAATGAGCAAAAAATAAACAATGGTGATCAAACTGCAGGTAGAACTTTAAATTTATGAATTATAACTTTCTCGACTTCTTTAACTTCAAACAGTTTGATCATCTATGTCGGTGACATTTCTTTCGACAAATTTGTGAATTTGCCTTTCTTGCTACTTTATGTGGTTGGTTCTGGCGTTGTTAGGCCGTGGTCAAAGTTCGAAATCTCTTGACGTTTCGTTCACAACTGCGGCGAACATCATCAAAAAAAAACTTCTGAAAATTAAGAAACTGTGGTACCACACTTGCATGAGTATAAAAGACAAAACGCACGAAACAATTACTTAATTTTTAGAAAATTTCCTTCTGATGATTTCCGCCGCAGATGTAGACGTCTAGAGTTTCCGAACTCCTACCACGGCTTAATAACCCGAGAACCAACCACATAAAGCAATAAAAAAGGCAAATTCACAAATTTGTCGAAAGAAATGTCACATCGACACAGATGATTAATCTGTTTAAAGTAAAAAAAGTCGAAAATGTTATAAAAATGCTAAAGGTAAATAAAGCCCCCGTTTACAATTTAATCACTGCCAAAACACTGAAAGAAATACCAGAAAAAGATGTTAAATTTATAACATATATATTCAATGCCATTCTGAAGCTACATTGCTTCCTACAACAATGGAAGTTAGCGCACGTAATTCTAAACCCAAAACCAGAAAAGAAACCGGAGGAAACTACATCATATAGTCCTATCAGTCTTTTTCCAGTCATAGCCAAAGTACTAAAAAACTAATTTTGAAAGGAATTAAATCAATCCTCGATGATAAAAACTTTATACCAGATCACCAGGCTTTGGTTTTAGAGAAGGACACGCTGCTGTAGAACAAATACACAGAATAATCACAAAAAGTAATCATAACTTACATATTTAGAAATACTGCTCTGCAGTATTTCTAGACGTCAATTAAGCGTTCGATAAGGTGTGCCATACAGGGTTGCTTTGCAAAATCAAAAAGAAACTCTGATTACTACAAAATTTTAAAATCACACTTTGAAGAAAGATTCTTTCAAGTCAAATATCAAGAACGGCTAGGTATCCCGATCTACTCAATACAATCAGGAGTACTGCAGGCAGTATCCTGAGACCCGTTTTACACCTACTGTATACCGCAGCCTGCCATTCATAAGACAAACAATGGTAGTCACAACAGTATTAACTGTTCATGACGACCCAAACACAGCTTCTCAAACATTTCAAAGAACAGAAGATAGAGACTGGCTGAAGATCTGGCGTACAAAAGTAAACGAAGTTAAATCAGTTTATGTTAGATTTACCTTACAAAAAAAAACGTGTACTCCAGTCACAACGACAAAGCAATTCTCAAACAAGGTAACGTTAAATACCTCGGCATGCATTTAGACCGACTACTTACCTGGAAAACCCAGGTCTGGAAGATAATTATATTAATTAATCAGCAGGAACTCTCAGCTAATGATAGAAATGTACTATTACTCTACAAATGCATAACTAAACCCATTTGGACGTACGGCATCCAGTTATGGGGTTAGCTAGTAATTCCAATTATAAAGATTCCAAAATATGATCTTTGGTATGTTCCAACTGGCTAATTCAACAAGTTATTTCTGTAAAGAACATCAGAGAAGAAATAAAAAGACGCAGTATAAAATACCAAGACAAACTTCAAGGTCACTCCAACAAGGTGGCAACAAATTTGCTACAGAGGACAAACACACAAAGATTAAAAAGATCTGATCCATTAGACTTACCAACTAGATTTAATTAGTTATATGCTTGTGTGTTTTGTATTTATATTTCAATATTATTTGTAATTAACAATTATATTTACCTGTTATAAAATATTAGTTAAATTTAGTTATATTAGAAAATAGTGTTTTTATTGGAATGCTCTCTTGCATGCCACATCTTATTATTATCTATTTATTGAATGCTATAACAGATTGTAAATTTTATTGAAAATAAAAAAAATTATTTATGAAGATGTATTTTTAAATAATTAAAAAGCAGCCAAAAATATATTTGTGAAATGTGAAATTTTTTATGCAAAATGTGATAAAGCAATTTGTAAAAAATATACTTCACATTTATGTACAAATTTATTTAGGTAATTAGTTTATGTTTAATTTATGTAATTAACTTAATAAATGTGCATTTTATTTCAATAAAATTATTTATTGCTAATTAATTCTAGGCTGTATTTTTGTAAGGCATTTATTATTTATATACAAGCGTAGATTGTAGTGGGCGTGCATCGTAGGGTTAAAAAAGTGGCCCGAGTGGGAGGCTTAAATAATTGAAAACTGCAAACGGCTCTGCGGTTAAATTGTTTCAAAATATGCCTGCGTAAAATTGCACTTTAATGGATAGTTTTATAAAATATGTTTTAAGTTAGAATCAAGTTAAAAAGTTGCACAACTGCACAGATTTGGAAGAGTTTTATATAATATTAAAATAAAATTTTCGTTATTTAAGGGTAACGGGCTTTGCTATTTCTGGTTAACTTTAAGATTCCTCAATTTTTATACACATTTTAGATATTAACAAACCGATTATATGTTAGGAATCTAGACTTATTGTTCCAAATGTCCACTCTTGGCTCGGATGATTGCGCGTCGTTTGAATGTATTGGAATTCGTTTCCATTCACGTCGAAGACCGGCTTTTAAATTGTTAACACTTTTGTATATTTTAGTGAACAATTGTTTCTCTCTACAATTTCCCAGTGGATTAGCTTCTGGTGAATTTGACAGCTAATATTGCGCTGAAGTGAAATGCGGAACGATATTTTTAAGCTGATATTGATTTGTGCACGGTTCATGTGTTGGGGCTAAATTTGATTGAAATGTATTCCAAGTATGAGATCCATTGCCGCAAAATATAAAAAAACCTATACCATAACTAGATATTTATTGTATGGTAGCAAAACGAATCCCTAAGTTTTGTACACTAATATACTTTTCCGAGCAATGGAAGATAGCCACAATTATTCTCATTCCCAAACCTGGAAAACCTGTTGAAGACATAACGTCCTATAAACCAGTTAGTCTGCTGCCGATCTTGTCAAAAAAGTTTAAAAATCTACTACTTAACAAAATTATGTCAAAACTTATAGACAACAATCTAATACTTTAACACCAGTTTGAATTTTAAAGACTACACTGCACAATAGAGCAAGTGCATAGAATAGCAAACACAATCATCAAAAATTTCTAAAACAAACCATACTGCTCAGCAGTCTGGTACGAGGGTCTACTTTATAAACTTAAAATAATCTTTCCACCAGACTATTACTATATACTCAAGTGTTACCTCTCAAGTAGAAACATTCTTATCAGACATAGTAAATCTCAAACACTTTTATACCCCACCAACGCAGAAGTCCCTCAAGGGAATGTTTTGGGCCCGATACTGTAGCTGATGTTTACCCCAGGTCTTTCCACCTCACAAACAACAAGAGTTGCTACTTTTGCAGATGACACAGTTCTACTGTCATTACACCTTGACTCTACTACATCATCTGACCATCTCTAAAACCACTTGCTCAAAGTAGAAAGCTGGTGCAAAAAGTAGCGCATGCAAGTCAATAAAACAAAATCAACGCATGTTACCTTCACCACTAGGCGGGGCAATTGTCCACCGATTCAGTTCAATAATCAGCAGATACCCCAAGCAGAGAGCGTCAAATATCTGGGAATCCACTTGGACAGACGGCTGAATTGGAGGAAACGAATATGGACAAAAAGAAAGCAACTAGGGATCACAATACAAAAAATGTACTGGCTTCTAGCCAAAAATCCCAGTTGCCGTTATCCAATAAAATACTCCTGTACAAGACCATAATCAAACCAATCTGGGCGTACGGCATACAACTGTGGGGTACTGCTAACAATTTGAATATCGATATTCTGAGATGCTTCCAGTCTAAGGTTCTTAGATCATTGGTAGATGCGCCATGATATGTCCCAAACGATGTCATACGAAGAGACCTCAACATTCCATCAATCAATGATGAAATTCAGAAATATAGCAACCGCTATAAGGATAGGCTAAGAACACACCTCAATCAACTTGTGGAGCACCTAATGGAATCGGACGATGAACAACAAAGGTTAAAAAGATTTAAATTATCCGAACTTCCAACAAGTTTTGAGTAATGTGATCAGTGACAGTGATTAGGTCAGTTTAGTTAGGATAGGCTAAGTTGTTTGTCAAATCTTAATAGTATCTATTGAGGAAATAATCAATGGGTTATTTTCCAGCATGTTATTTATATACAATGTCAAAGTACTTACTGAATGTTGCCGAGCAACAGATTATAAAGAAATAATAAATTAAAAAACAGTTTTCGTCCAACTTCTCTTTTAAACAAATATGATCTTCTGTTTATTTAAGATTTGATCGTCAGAAAAACGCTGTTTAACATTGCCTCTGGCATACATTTGCAGTAACTCTATTTTCTGTATTTTAATTTGCGTTTCTTGCCCTTCGCCTCGGATTTCATCTTTAATGTAACGATATTACCAGAACCCTTATAACGTTTTATGGTACGATATACTCTTAGATGTTCCAATTCTACTAAAGAGTTTTCCAATAAGAATAATATGATTTTAAAATAAATTATAACCGTGTTCAAAATGTCACAACTGACTTTAGTTGACATTTGTGTTTAGTATACTCTGGTAATTCATTATGGCAAAATACACGCTTCAAGAACGTTTGGTTATTGCCCAAAAATTTTATAAAAATAAACTTCTTTTGTGATCGTCGCGAAACTTATGGTCCACATAATCGCCCTTCTGTGGTTGCTCTTTGTCGATTCGTTAATTATTTGAAAGTGATTTTAGTATTGACAATGCGAAAATACCAACAAGACGTCAAAAAGCAAGAAATGCAAAGAACATTGCTGCTGTAAGACATAGCGTTGTAGAGACTTCAAATTTATTTGTACGTTGGAAAAAGATTTGACCTTGCACCCGTATAAGATTGTGTTGACACAAAAACTGAAGCCACTGAACCATCACAAGAGCCGCCGTGACTTTGCTGCTTGAACTTTAAAGCAACTTGAAACGGATCATAATTTTGGACAAAAATTGTCTTCTCAAATGAAACACATTTCTAGTCAAGTGAATATGTTAACAAAAAGTATTTGTTACTTTAGGTGTAAAAACAATTTACAAAAGGTTTATGTGAGGCCCTTGCATCTGCAAAAGATCCCTGTATGGTGTGATTTATGGCGTGGTGGCATTATTGAACCATTGTTTTTACCATATGAAATAGGAGATGTTACAGTGACTGGTGAGCGATACCGATTGATGTTAACGGATTTGGAGGACATGTGGTTTCAACAAGACGATGCCACATGTCATACTGCTAATACCACTACTGATGTATTATAAGAAAAGTTTGATAAATAGATAATTTCAAGAAATGCAACTATTAGTTCACCTCCAAAAAGTTGTGATTTAACTCCTTTAGATTATTTTTCTGAGGTTATTTGAAATCTGCAGTCTTTGCAAATAAACCACGAACCATTGAACATCAATAGCTCCATTCATAACATTCGACTCAAGTTATTTTACAAAATCATCAAAAATTAAGATGACAAATTATATGTTATTCAAAGTATAATGTAATAGAATAATACTTAAAGATAATTTACAAATTTGGTTGTATCTGAAATAGCTTTTATTTTATTTTATTAAAAAATCATATCGTTCTTATTAGAAAACCCTTTACAACAACTGATTGCGATATACAATCACTTTATTACATTTAAATTCCATCATTGAAATGATGATTTTTACTTCATGTAACCCGAAAGTACCCTGTACACATAATTGTGTTTATGAAGTAGAATATTGATTCTTCTTCTTGAAATGCCTTTCTTATCGGAGGTTGGCAACCAGCGCTGTCTGTACTTTATTTGCTGCGGCTCGAGACAAGAAAACACTGCTTTCTCCGATCAAGTCTCTTAAATTCTTCAGATAAAGTCTTCTTCCCACACTTCTCTTAGTTTTCCATTTTTTATTGTATAATTTCTTGCAAAGCTTTGTATCATTCATGTTGCATCAAGTGTCCAAAGTACCCTATTTCCTTATTTTGATAGTAAGTTCTATTTCCATATCCTTGTTTAATCTTTGTAGGATTTTTGTACTCTGTCCGCCTCATGATACCTTTAGGACTCTATCCACATTTCAAAAGCATTTAGTTCTTTATTTTAGCTTTGTCCAGCACTCTGAACCATACAAGAGGATAGAAAATATGTAGTCAAATACTTAAATTTAGGGTTGTTTTTGTTGTATAAAACTTGGTTTTATAATGGTGCCTTAATTGTACAATTCTGCTTTTCACTTCTGTCATGCATATAATCTGAACATTTAATATGCAGCCTAAATATTTAATCAATCTCGTATTTTGTAATAATTCGTTATTTATTGTTATGGAGTATTATTCACGTATTGTTTTGTGATAGCCATAGTTTTGGTTTTCTTGATGTTTATAGTCAAGCCAAACTTTTTGAACAACTAAATTTAGTAGTTTCTGTATGTCATCTCTTCTTCTGTCAGTAGTACTGTGTCGTCTGCGTAACGTAAGTTACTAGTTCTTCTTCCTCCAATTACAATTTCCTTATCACAATATTTGAGTGTCTATTTAAATGTTATTTCAAAGTAGAGATGAAACAGTAACAGTGTTAGTACACAGCCTTGGCGGGCACCTTTGATTATCTCGTATTTTTCTGATAACTAGTCTTCTATTTTAACCTTGGCCTTCTAATTCAAATACAGATTTTTAATTAGTCGAATATCTCTGCTGTCTAAACTTAGATCATTTAATATAGATAAAAACTTTTTATATTTTACAGTATCGAACGCCTTATTATAATCCAGAAAGCACAAATAAACGTTTTTATTTGTGTTTCTGCGCCGTTGTAGAAGAACGTTAATGCCGAACGCCTTTCTCATACTTAAATTGTTTCTAAATCGGAACTGTATCCGTCATAATTTCTTCACTTTTACTATATATCCTCTGATGTACAATGTTTTTGAAGAGTGTGGCTCATCAGACTTTTTTCTAAATTGGTTGCATTTCTGGAATTTTTTTGCAAGGTAAAGAAAGTAGAAATTAACCACTCTTTTGGAATTATTCTTGTGGAATGCATATTATTAATTAATTCTGTTACACTTTTCAATCCATCATCATCTAATAGTTTCAATATTTTTGTTGGTATGCCAATACCCTGTTTTTGATGATTGCATAGCTTTCCTAACTTCATCTATCTGAATGTCTGGGTCTTCATCATTATTGCGTGTTTCGAGTTCCGAAAGTCTGTTGTTGTCGAAAAGGTTTTGCATTTTTTGCTCGGGATGTATGATTATGTTGTTGTTTCTATCTACTAATACATTATTTGCATATCCCTTTTGACTTATTTCTCTCATTTTTTAATTTTTGTATAGGTTAAAGTTATTTTGTTTTATTTTTGCAAAACTTCTATCTCTTGACATTTCCCTTAAGCCGTGTTTCCTTAGTAACTTTGACTTTTCTGTTTATTTCTTTATGTATTTCTAGAGCTGTTTAGTTTTGTTTTTAAATAATCTACATTTCTTTATTAATTTAATAATTTTGTTATTTATCCATTCATGCTTTTCTTGTAATTTACTGGGTTTTAAGTTATCTGTTCCCACTTTAATAATTGTTTCTTTTAGTTATAACTAATTCTGTTCAATGTTCAATATTTTAAGAAAGTTATCGTAGTATTTTCTGTCTGATTACTTCGTTTTGTTGTTTTCTAGTATTCCATTTTTTATTACTTTTATCGTCTATTACAATTTTTTAGATATAACCGGAATTTTGCTAATACAGATTTCCAAATATAAAGGCGCCGGGGTGGTAATGAGCAAAAGTTATTTAAGGCAACTAGTGCCTGCTAAAACTTAATTTCTTGCATCCTGTAAAAAGAACGTTGGTTTATGAGATGAATTTTAGAAAAAACAAATCTTTCAAAAAACATATGAGGTAAACGTAAAAACTTTTTGGCCCGGCTATATTCTAGGAGCGATATTAATAAAATAGTAGAGTTATTTTTTAATATAATGTATTAGAGCATTTATTACACCTCAAAAATAGCATTTCAGTGTCCTTGAAAAGTACCTTGAAACTTTATTTATAAAATGCTCTGGGGTTCGCTTTCTACTGTAGGATGAACGCAGAAGCTCCTCAAAGTCATAATTCTTCGCAGCAACTTAGGCAATGTGGCTTTATGGACAGGAGTGCGGAAGGCGGACAGTTAGATTTGGCATGCTACTCCGTTTTTCCTTGATAACGTCGCGTGATTTATGCAGTAAGCTGGCAAAAAACTCTTCTTTTCTTGAATTTAATTAGTACAATTTCCTTTGAATCACAAAAGATCATTGCTTTAATATTTTTCATTGATTCGCCTTTGCCTTTCTTGGCTGTTTTTTGGTCTGCGCAAATTCCTTTGAATCTCTTTTGTCTAGCAAATTATAGATTTATAGATGACCGTTTTATCTTCAGTAGTAACGCTTTGAAAAAAATTTTTATTGTTGTGATCAGAGATTAAATTGCTTATAACAAATCACACGTTGCTATTTTTAAATCATTGATAAATATGAAAGTACGTATCTGGCACTAACTTTAGTTATATGAAGGTGCTCATGGAGAATGTTTCGCACGACTGTACCTCAAAGTCTTAATCTGCTGATAGATTTGTTACTCTTAATCGCTTATCGTACAATACTTTAGGGCTACGCTTTCTTCCGGTGCACTACAATTGACCTTTAATGGTTTCTCGGCCAAAATGAATTTTTTTGGGAATTTCTAGAACACGAAGACAAATATTCACCATATACATAATCTGAACGCTGTTTAATGTCACTAAGGCTAAGACTTGGGGACGCGGTGGCTCAGATGGTTCAACCAATTGGCTCCGCCCTCTAACCGGCGCGCGGGAGTTCGAGTCTCGCACAACCCATGGGTGCGTGTGAATGTCTTAGCATTAAGTGCTTGTTAGTGGGCACAATAAGCCTTTGCAGCTGCAGTGCCTGTAAGTGCGCCCAAAAAAAGGCTAAGACTTTTTCTAGTGGGAAACTCAATCATGGCTCTGTACTCGATTTTCAACATTGTGCAAAATGACGCGGTATTACCAACTCAAATGACTGCTATGCGATTAAAACAAATCGGCTGTTAATTTTTTAAATGAATGCTGAACCAAAGCTAGCGCTATCTGACATTATTGTTATTTTATTAATATAACTGGAACGCCGAAAATTTTTGACGCTGTCTCGTCTGTGCGTATATGTATAAAGGTTTTTTAAAAACAACAATTATTCCATTTTTGCCCATCTATATGCTATCTTCCAAGATAATCTCTACAATTTTACTTTAAAAATAATATAAAATTAATTTGATAATCTCAAAGGGACTTGAAGAAACAAAATTACAGATTAAAGTACAATTTAAGGCTTATAAAACTTTAAGAAAAATAAATAAAATTCACGTACCGCCAAGCATTAATTTATAAAATAATAGATCTTATTAATTTACAACTGTTATAAATTTCAGAAAAGTGCTCACACATTTTTGTTATTTTTAAAACTGCAAATCAAAAAAGTCAGCTTTCGGAATATTAAACAATTAAAAATGCAAGACGGGAAACATTTTGCAATGCATAAGAGTAAGACAAAATAGAATTCCACAAAAAAGAACATAAAACAAAAGTCACAATATTTCTACAAATTATTAAAAATTGACATGGCACTACCTACTTTTGGCCTTTTGAAGTGAGTCCAAGATTAAATATTAAAGCAGCGGATATAAAGTCAGAATGCTATATACGAGGAAAATTCCTATTTATGAATTTTTTGTAGCTACTATACGAATAAGTTCGTGCACGAAAAGTGGCCTAATTCTAGCGTCACATATATCTATTCTTATTGTATTGGCATGTGGAAAACTAAAAAGTTATATTTTAGTCATAGCATGCTTGCACAGACAATTCGGTTTTTTATTACATTTCTGTTTTTACGATGACGCACCTTATTGCAGTTTCAAAAACTATTACTTTAGAAAATCAATATCGAAACCTTGGCTTGCGTCATGTAACTGTAAAATTTATTTCACAACTCTTGACTCAATAAAATGCCCAGGATCAAAAACGACTAATAGGAACTTTGATTTGTTTAAATAACGTTCGACAGTAATTATCAAACAAAATTAGATATTTACGATTAGTGCGAAACAATAGGCGGAAAGAGATTAGATTAAAAAGAAAATTAATGCAAATATATTTTTTGTTGGAGGGTAAGGGGTGACGCCAACATCTAGTCACCCAAATGTCAACCTCACCTGCACGCGGTACCCTCCGCTGGATAACTAACGAGGCTCTGGCGATCCAGTATCCAGGGGTAAAACTGGATTCCAGTTGTCCCGAGGTAACGGGGCCCTCGTCGTTGGGCCAATCACCCACACGAGGTATAATCGATTCAGAGAAAAAACGAGCGCCTCGGAACAGGACTGCCTAATAGGAGACGACCGGAAAGACAACGGATACGAATAGGGACATGGAATATAAAAACACTAACTGGGAAAGAGATAGAAGTAGTAGAGGAGATGGAAAAGTATAAGTTACAGATACTGGGAATAAGTGAAGTGAAGAAGAAGGGTCATGGACTCAAGACACTGGACAAGGGATACACACTGAGATATATAGGAAAGCCTCCCGGAGAAAGAGCGAAAGAAGGAGTGGGGATCATAACAAGTGAAGCACTAGAAACCAAATTAATTGACTGGGAGCCGATAAACTCAAGGATCATAACAGTTAGCCTTGAGCTAGAAGAAAAGGTCGGTATAATACAAATATATGCACCAACGGAAGATGCGGATGTAAGAAACAAGGATAAATTCTACGAGGATCTTCAAAGAGTATTAGAGAAAATGCAAAACAAAAACAGACACGTAATGATAATCGGTGATTGGAATTCCCGCATAGGAAAAGACAAAAATCAAGGATACGGAACTATGGGAGAACATGGAGGAGAAGAAACTCTAAACAACAATGGAGAAAGAATACTAGATTTCTGCATAAACAATCAATTACTAATAGGAAATACGTGGTTCAAACATAAAACAATCCACAAGATTACGTACGAAGCAGAAGAAAGAGGACAAAAAAGCATAATAGATTATATAACATACTCTAGAACTATGAGATATGCAATCCAAGACGTAAAAGTAATAAGAGGAGCAGAACTCAGCACCGACCACCGACTACTGATAACCAACACCATTCTGAAAACACCCCCCAAAGAAACACCAATAGTATACGAAAGATTAAAACTAGAAGAACTGGAAAACCAAGAAAAAAGGGAGGAATATGAAAGAGAACTTAACAGATTAGAAGAGCGAGAAGCAGAGACAGAAGAACATTAGAATCTCAACGATAGATGGAAAAAGTTCAAAGAAACAATAATCCTGACAGCAAACGAGATATGCGGTAAAATAAGAGTGAAAACAGGCCAGAACCAAAGAAGAACCAAATGGTGGAACGAAACGGTTAAGAATAAGATCAAACAGAAAAAAAGAAGCCTGGTGCAGGTTCAAAAGAACAAATAGTGCTGACGATCAAGAAACATACCGAAGGAAAAGACAAGAGGCAAAGGAAGCCGTAAATAGAGCAAAACAGGACTCCTGGGAAGAATTCGGAAATAAGTTAAACGAGAATTATATGGAAAACCAAAAACAATTTTGGAATGTAGTCAAGAAGCTAAAAGGAAACAGTGGAAAACAAGTACGAAACATAAGGAACCAAAACGGAGATTTGCAAACGACCAGTGAAAACATCCTGAAAACATGGAAGGACCACTATGCAGCAAAATTTAAAACGAGAGAAGATGAGGAAGGTATAGAAAGACCGTTAGAAAACCAAACAAACCGAGAAGACAGCGAGGAAAATGCAGAGGAAGAAATAAGTGTAGAAGAAGTAAGAAGAGCCCTGAGAGAAACCCGAAATGGAAAGGCAGCAGGTGAAGATAACATACCACCGGAATTATTAAAAACGGGGGGATTCGTAGTAGAAAGATGGCTACAGAAAATATTCAAACAAGCATGGACAACAGAATCAATACCCCAAGAATGGGAAAGAAATGTAATCATACCAATTCATAAGAAAGGAGATACAACTAACTGCGATAACTACAGGGCGATCTGCTTAGCACTTGTCGCGCTCAAAGTATACTCAAAAATTTTAGAAAAGCGTCTAAGAGCTCAGATTGAAAATAAACTCGAAGAAGAGCAAACAACTTTCCGACCAAACAGACAAACGCAAGATCACATATACACTATTAGATCTATAATAGAGAAATCACTAGACAGGAACAAGAACATATACTTAGCTTTCCTGGACCTAAAAGCAGCGTTTCATCAAGTACCAAGAAAACACATATGGAACGCATTAGAGGAACTAGGAACAAATCCAAAATTGCAAAGAGTAATTCGAAGCATATACAATAGTTAGACTAAACGGAAAGATATCAGAAGAGTTTAGAATAAAAAAGGGAGTTAAACAAGGCGACAGCTTAAGTCCACATCTTTTCGTAGCCTACATGGATACAATAATAAAAAGAACCAAGAATCAAACTAGACCGACAAGATTAGGGTACCACAACCTAATTCCAGTTTACACACAAGACCTGAATTACGCAGACGATATTGCTCCAATATCCGACAAGGTAAATGTCTTGCAAAGAAACATCCAAATATGGAATGCCTGCCTGCAAGAAAAAGGAATGGAAATAAACAAGAACAAGAGTAAGATTCTACACATCACAAAAGAAGAAAGAGAAGAAAACATAGACGTAAGAATAGATGGACAACAACTTGAGATAGTAGAAACATACGAATATTTAGGAACAATGATAAATAAAGACGGGAAGATCGACCAAGAAATACGAAACAGAATAGCCAAAGCAAGTAGAGTCTACTACCAAATAAACAACACTCTAGTAGGAAAGAAGGAATTAAGCACTAAAACAAAGCTACACTTATACAAAACCATTTATACACCGACACTCAATTATGGATCAGAAACGTGGACGATGCTGGACAAGCATAAATCCAGAATAACAGCTGCAGAAATGAGGTACCTCCGGAAGATAATAGACAAAACCAGAAGAGATAGGGTACGTAACAGAAGCGTAAGGGACGAACTAGAAGTAAAACCTCTAGTAGAAGAAATAGAGGAAAAACAACTAAGCTGGTATGGACACCTGGTTCGTATGGGGGAGGAAAGGATACCCAAGAAAATGTTAAATATGAGACCCGAAGGAAAAAGAAAAAACGGAAGACCAAGGATCCAGTGGGAAGAATCAATAGAGGAAATGACAAGGAAAAGAGGAAAAAACATCACTGAAATACGGAGAATGGCAAGAGAAAGAAACACCTTCAAGAGATGGATAAAAGACCCAACACCGTGAGGTATAAATAGGGACAAAGAGAAAGAAGAAGAATATTTTTTGTTAATTAATTATTTACCGAAAAATATATGTCTATCTTTATAGTAAATTATTTTAATAATTTGGGCCAAATAAATGCATTATTTTGCTTCTTTTCTGCCTATTTCGTCTGGATGTTAGATTGGATAGACTTTTGTTATCCTTATTTTACTTGTAATAATACTGAAGCGTATTTCCTATGTATTTTTTAGATGTTTAATTGCGTCTTTAAATTCTTTTGGACTTTGTTTTTAATGTCAGTTTTGTTCTTTCGCGTTGACGCCATATTTTTCCCAATTGAGTTTTCCCAATGCTAAATTGAATAATTTAGGTAATATATGCCTTGTCTTATATAATTTAGTTTGGGCAATTTCTCCATTCAGTCTAAATATTAGTATATATTTTACTCCGCTCTATATTCTTGCGACACCTACTATATAAAGTCACTTATATTTCAACTTTATTATAAACAATAACTATCAAATCTGAGTATTACATTTTAATACAACCGTAGCCAAAAGTATGAGGCATCCTATAAAAATGACTATTTTTTATTTCGGAGATAAAGTACATCAGTTTTACTATTTATTTTAATGTTTTGTTAATATACCTTTAGATTTAATAATAGTGACTGTTCTTTTCGACAAATCTCTAACTAGCTTTTGATACTCTTTAGAACTAATAACGTTTTATTCTTTCATGACGTTATTTTGATGATTTATTTTCTTCCGCTTTAGTGTGGACTAAAGATACTCAATGGGGTTTAGTTTTGGCAATCTTAACAGCTGAACTTGATTCTTTGTAACCATTACTGTTTAGAGATTTGTGGCAGGGCATATTATTTTGTTACAATTTGATGTTATTCATTTTGGTGCCACCAAAATATTTACATGAGGTGATTATAAAACCGTTTACTGCATAGCAATATGTTGTTCAATGTTTGTGTTCTTAACGAACAACTACATCATCATGCTGTCCCCTTGTTGTTTGACTGGAGAAGGCGAACTTCACTCACTAGTTGACTTACGTAAATAACGACTCCTGGCCAAACACCTAAACAATTGCAAAAATTATACATAATGTTATTACATATTATATATTACATACAGCAGATATCGTTATAATTTAAACTAAAGATAAATAGTAAAGTAAGATAAATACAGTTTAGAGTTATAAGTTATAGAGCCCACATTATTGTTATTCCCATAGAGTAATGACTTCTTTCTAGTCTTCCAGCGCTTCAAGTCAGCTTATCTCAATCTTCTTTTTATGGTCCTAGCCCTAAGAGGCCGGCCAATTTTTGTAAAGAGCCATCTCAAAAGACCCAGCTCGAAAAAGCTTTTTTTCGGTTTTTAAGCAATTCTCGAATTAATATTTGGTTTTCGCATTCAGAAGTTACCTTTGTTCGAGCTTCAGATTCACGTGTGATTCAGTGTCCTTAATACGTTTCATACTGCTTTAAACAACCCAACTAAAACATTTAACATAATTTGTGATTTCAACCTAAGACTTACCTATTCATATAAAAAGTGAATCTGTAAAAGTTCTTATACACTAAAATCACTTATTTTAGGCATTTCATCAGTGTATAATAGTTTACACATCGTAATAAGGGGACGCGTATTGGCACAAACAGCAATTTTGAAATTTAAAATATTTGTATATTTTCAAGTTTTGCCGATCAGATATTTTATTGGCTTTGTATAGAATTATTTACATTCTTATTTATAGTCATTTGCAACATAATAACAGCAACAGGGGTGTTTTTCTCTTTTTAGCCGCGGTTGTATTTTATCCCATTGTGTCAGAGCGACTAAATCCGAAGAAAAGGTCTATACACAATTGGTTTTATTAATAATCTCACCGCTCAGCTTAGAAGAAAGGCGTGGCGGTAAATCAACAAAATCATGGTTCTGGGACGATGCGTCGGGAAAATAATTTTAAGCTATCGAATGACAACATATCTGAAACCTTTATCCCAAAAAGCTAAGAATGAAATGATTAATTCCAAAATAAATAGCAATTGCTTTTTGGTATTAGGAGGAAATTTGGTTGATGGTTTTTGTGCCCTTTAGTAAAAGCATTATGAGTGAGCGATTCTCCGAGTTACTGAAAAGATGCTGCGGATGCTTCAATGTAATAATGCGCGGTCACGTATTAATAGTCGCACCATTGTCGCTCTACAGGTTTGCTTCGCGGATTACATTTTTTGGATCTTACACAAATTACTCTTTGGTATTGGTGCGGCCGGAATAAGTGGACTGTGTAGGTAATTTTGAATAAAGAACTTCAAACAACCCTAAAATTAAAAACACTAACCTGTGGAAACGGCGCTTCCCGCAGATATCGGTTCCCTGCTGTTGGTCCTGGGGCTTCCAGAAGAAAAGGAGAAGGATATGGATAAAAATTAGGACAAGTTACCCCAATCTTCACAGCAGACGAAACGGGGGCGTCTTCCTGGTGTAAAGGTTTCCTCGTCGAGTTGATAATTTGTCGGCGAGAGCACAAAAATTCCAAATGCAAAAGCGCGAACAAAGGCAAATGCGTAATGCCGCGAACAAAAATGCGAAATGCAGGCTTTAATAAAGCAAAAGTATAAAGTCGCGTGAACTTAACGTAATTGAAATAGCCAGTTTAAAATGAATAAAGCAAAGGCTTAATGTCGCGCGAACTAAACGAAATCAACGTGCCAAACCAAGTGCTAAAAGCCAATTCTAAAAGCCAATTGCACGAGCGCGACTCGCGGCCTACATCGCGGCCTACATCGCGGCCTTAATCGCCACGCGCGCTTGCAGTCAATTGGGCCGACATAACAAATTTCACATATATGAGAGGGAATCGAATTATAGCCGGCCCTAATTTAAAATTTCAAAAATAAATATAAATAGGAGATGGGCGCGAACAGGTATAAAATGCTAGTCTATCGAATAACAGTACATTGCAAGCTCTCGTTTTAAGGGCCAAGACCAGAATTGATTATTTCAAAACAAATGGCGATTGCCCCTTCATGAGAGAATTATCAGGAAACTGCACTGCAAGTCATTCAAACGACTCCGCGGAGGTATTCAATAACGCCTCCATAAAAAGTGGATATGCTTTGATTCAACATTAGAATGCGTGGCCATGTGTCACATTGTCATCACACTGAGGTGCACGGATACACCGTGCTGCTTCACGTTCCACATTCTTTGGATCCTACACTGAGCGTGGCAAGAAATGCTCCTTCAACAACGAGCTTTAATCGACTGTCCACATGTGGTGCTGTGCTATATTCAAAGAACAGTTTGCAACAACTTCATAAGCGATGACAAAAGTGCATGGACATTGAAGTAAAATATTTACAACAAAATGTATATTTGCTTCTCAATAAACGATTAGTAAGGTGAAAATAATTATAATTCCAATTATTTTTAAATGCCCTAAGTAAATTGTTTGCTACTATTTGTTCAGTGCTACACAATATTTTTTAACTTTTATTATATTTTTTGAGACAAAAATCTAATAAAATTGATCAACATTTTTAGTTACAGGCAAAAAGCTAAGTTAAAAAAATGTACATTTATAAATATTTTGCGCTTGAGAAACATATGAACATATAACCTACCAACTTTATTGTTTCAATTTCGTGATGCAATTTATTGAGATTATTTTTTATCACGGTTTTTTATACACAACACCTGCATTGTAAATTTATTATTATACATATTTACGATTTTGTGATATCTTTATACGGATGTGTAATTTTTGTACAAAAGACAAAAAATTAAATCATAAATTTTATTTTATATATACTTGAGAGCAAAACAATCGACTCACTAGCTGCACGCGTATTTTCGTCTCTTGTTTCAGGTTAACGAAAATGAAAATAAAAACATTAACGTGCAAGAAGTATCTTTATTATTGAACTTTAAAGAACTGTTGCTATTGCACTAATCGAATGACGTATTTAAAAAAATATGCATCACAAACGGGTTTTACAAATCTTGCTAATTGGAAGGCACGCGCGTGACGACGGTGATTGGTCTACAGTACACTTGCAATCCGGGTAATTCATCTCAGTCACTTATCCGAAGTTGACGTAAGTGCTCAAATGATTTGCAAGAAAATGAATACCACAGCCGCCGAAGCAGCTCAGACAGTTGCATTCTGGGTCAATTAGCTGTGTCGAGAGTGTGATGTCGGTACCGGGAAACCGGTGGCTACATCCGCCGACAAGGAGGCAGCCGTAGGCGCGTGACAGCGGAGAGAGACACGATGGATTTTTCGTCTCAATATCTCTCAGAAATCTACATGACTCAGGTTGACCTCAAGCAAGAGCTAAGCACGGTCGGCTTGGACAGCGAGAAGAAGACTAAAAGCAGCTAATCTGACCCCAAAAAAGGCAACTACGGGTTCTAAGCTGACTGCAGTCCAAAAGGAGAGGTGACTGGAATTTGCTCGCAAACATCTCGATTGGGATCTCGGTCATTGGAGTCGGATATTATTCACCGACGAGTCCAGGATGTGCCTACATGACAAGGACAGGAGACGTCGGCTCTATAGAAGGCCAGGGGAGAGATTTGCTCATTGCTATTTTTAAGAAACTGTCTCATATGGAGGTAGTTCTTGTATGTTCTGCGCAGACATTTCCATACACGGAAAAACTGAGTTAGTTTTCGCTCCTAGTGGAGGACGTAGAGGGGATTTAATAGTGGACCGCTACAAGAGAGACATTCTACAGGAACATGTTCCGTTTGCGTGATTTGTTGGTGAGGACTTCATCCTAATGCACGACAATGCGCAATGCCACACCTCGCGAGTGACAATTGGCTACCTGGTTGACGTCGATATACAGAAAATAGACTGACTTCCGTGTAGCCCAGACTTGAATCCAATTGAGTATGTTTGGGATGAGCTTAAACGAAGACTCCAGAAATCTTGCACCAGGGATCGTGACAAAACAGAGCGACGTTGATTGAAGAATAGAAAACAATCCCTCAAAACGGCATAGGAAAAATTATCCGATCCAAGCATAATCGCTTGAAAAGTGCAACTAGGAGTGGAAGTGGCAAAACTATGTATTGAGAAAATTATTAAATTTATTTCAACTAATGATTTCGTTTTTTCTCTTCCATAATCATTTTTCGTTTCAACCTTTTGTGTTGCACATATTCTTAGGCCCATAACATTGCCAGAACAAATCCGATTCCAATCAAAGTGGTATTATTTAAAACAACAGTTTTTTAGGATTTTAAGCAGTACACTGAACTTTACTTGGAAAGTTATCAAGGTGGATACACATTCTCTCAAAACTCGAGCATCTTTCTGACCCGGTTGTTTTTCCCTCAAGTGTAGATTTTATTTTAATCTTAAGCTTATGTGGAAAACATATGACCTTACCTATCACATCATGGAATATTTTGGAACAAGTACATAATATATAAAAAATATATAAAAGTTGATAAAAACAATTTATTTTTGCTACCGTATTCTTATGTACCTACGGAGAACTAAAAAATATCCCTCTAATAACCTTTTAAAATGGTGTTTTAACAATGCGACCTATTTTAAGGCTCGTAGTTGCCTATTGATCGCCTCTCCGCCTACCAGACGGAACTAAATTTGATATTTCTTTCTTCCAACCCACTCAAGATATAACCATAACTCTGGTCATCCCACACGGTCCAAAAGCACTTTTGCAAACAATTCCGTCCTAACAAAATCAGAAGCTTGTCGTGTACTTTTTGCTAGAATCAACAGACATTAATTTTTATTACCGCACGAACAATGCTGAAAAGGATGTATAATGAAATCTTGATAATAAAATATTACGATTTTTCTCTGTAGTATAACAATTTTGCAGTTGCACTTTTTATAAATATATAAAACTCACACTATTTTTATTTTGGTTAGATATGTTAGATAAAAATATAAAAAGCCCTTATTTGCTTGTTATTTTAGATTTTTTAAAGAACAGATAAACCAATTTTTCCGCCTCGATAAAAAATATAGACTAATAATGAATAACAAACACATATTAAAAAAAAGTTTCATAAAAAGCGTTGAACTTAAAAATTCAGTTAGTCAGTTAAATTTATATAAAAGTGATTCTATTTAACATGCTTGTATTCAGTAAAATCTCCCATTTACGTATGAAATACGATATCCGGCTTATGTCCAATTGCATTTATGCGTTCCTCAAAATTAATGATCATTCTCTTGCAGATTTCTGGCCCGATGCCTTCAATCACACGCCTTCAGTTCTAGAATTGTGCGTGGTCCGTACGCCTGGGATTTCACAAACCCACATAAGATCAAAAATGCAAATAAATTATTCGTTGCGGGAATTTTTTGTGGAGTAAGGCCTTAGCCTGCTGACACTAAAGATTATTAAATTTCATATCTTTAAAGATAATTTGCAACCGATTGAATACCGTATTATGACAACGTTCTCTATTGATGGATAACAGCAGTCCCCTCATTACCTTAAAAAAAACAGCCTCCACCTGCCTAAAAACTATATCACACAGTCGTTTTTAGTGAATGCATTTTACAATCTTGGATTATTCCAGGATTTTAATTTCCCCAAATCTATCAGTTCTGTTCGCTTAAATAAAAGTGGGATTTCTTAATACAAATTTTCGTCTCTGCCAGTCTCTTCATAACTCATTCAACAAATCGCCTCCATTTTCCATCATCAGCAGGCTTAACTTTTTGCCTCAGTTAGATTTTACACTCGTGCATACCTATAGAGAACTTTATGAAAAATTTGATGTAACGAAGTTATCGAAATATCCAACTGCTGCAAACGTCGGCGAATCGATTTTCCAGAACTTACAGTGACACTACCTTACACAACAGCGATTTATTGTTCTGTTTAACGAGACTGATTCCGCCCAGGCGATTTCACCATTCCCACTAAACCAGTCGTCTCAAACTTCCTCATTAGTCTTCGACTCTAGATTGGTCGAGTGCTTTATTTCTCCCAAGAATCGCACGAAGTTTTCGCACTGCCTACGTGGCAAGGATGTACTGGAAAAACAACCAAGGCTAAACTAATCGAAGCAATAATAGATAACAAAAAATGATAAGTGATAACCACAAAAAATTATTGCTTATAAGCAGCTTTTGCTTTCTACATCATCAATTTTTGTTTTAACCAATTTGATTAACCACATTATAATAGGTTATCAAAAAAGTTTGGTTCCATTAAAATTTAATTCATATGCAAAGTTTTTTATTTTTTGCACTACTTGATATAGAATTTTCTTGCGTATCTTTTAATATACAATACTTGCACGATTGTTACAAGATGGAGCTTTCACTAGAAGATAATCAATACAAATTAAATTGACAAATGAGTGTGACTAAGGCCGGCAGAAATGTTTGCAAAGCTTACGGAGATGGTGTTGTTGGAAAACTACTGCTAGACGTTGGTTTGCAAAATTCAATGAAGGCAAAGCAAATTTGGTGGACGAGGAAGGTTTAGGACGCTTGCAAGAAATCGATCGTCAAGCTGTGCTCAACACAACTGAAAACAATCCATCGATGATTTGCTCAACGTTGGCCGATGACTTCGATTGTAGTCTCCTAACAATTTGCAACATCCTCCAAGAGCCAAGAAAATAATGAAAGAAGTCGAAGTGGGTGCCACACGAGTTGACCGTTGATCAGAAAAAAAACATCTTGATGCATTCCGTCTCTTGTTTGATTAGTATACTCGTAAATCTTTGTTTTTAATGACATTACATGTGATGAGAAGTAAATGGCTCTTGACAATCTTCACAAAAACAAGTGGCTGTCGTTTGGTCAAAAATCATCTTCGACTCCAGTCAAGGATTTTTAAAAAAAGAAAAAAAATGTTAATTGCTTTTTGGGGCTGTGGCGGTATCGTTTATTATGAATTGCTTGCAAAGGGTAAAACATGACAGCCGATAGGTACTGCCAAATCTTGTGACGGGTTTAACGGCGTTTGAGTTATCGACAGCGAGTCTTCAACACGAGAACACAAGACCTCACACTGTTAAAATGACAAATAAACTTTTGGAAGGGGAATTCGGCTCGGAGATCCTTGAGGTCCTACCATACAGTCCCGATTTGGCACCGAGCCTCTATCATCTTTTTCGTTTAATGGAGCATTCAGCTGCGAAACAAAAAATTGTAGACCACCGTAGAGATGGAATACATGTTGATTGGTTTTTTCAACTCAAAAAATCTTAAATTCTACCGTCACCGCATTGAACTTTGAAGTGAAAAATAGCAGAAAATTATCGAAGTTGAAGGAGAATACTTTAATTATTAATTTTGTCTTGTGTTCGAACTTAATTGAAGTGAAAATAAAAGTTTTATAATATGCTAACTAAATTTTTTTGGGCAACCTATTATATTTATATACTTTTTTAAAATCAAAATATGATTTTTACACATTTGAAGCAACAATTAAAAACAACATATCGTACAGTAGCTGTGTAGTTTAAAATGTACAATATAAGAGTAATATCCATTTTAAATGGTAAAAATATGTTTTTTATTAAAATCTGGCGAGGCTTGCTTAATAAATTAATGAATATGTGAGTTAAAAATGGTATAAGTTTTGTAATGCCTGGTTCTTGTTTTTGATAATCACAAATTTTTGGCGGCGTAGGGCCCTCTAAAAGACCTTTCTTGCACTGTATTAAATGGCTATGTTACGAAATAAACATTAGATAATTTTACCTATCAGTAGCTAACCTAAGAAACACTTAATTATTTTTATTAACTTATGCTGATATTTGCAATTTCTATTAAGTATCTAAACATTCAGTAAATCGAATACCAGAGAATTAAAAATAATATAAACAATTAAACTGTCATATGACAATAAGTAAATAAGTTATGTTTACTAGTAATAAAGGGACACAAGCTTCAATCATATCTGATTGAACCTTTTTGAAAAGTCTATCGGTTTAAACTTCTATTTTTTTATCACAAAGAAGGCCTGCTGCAATTCTATTACGGTGAAAGCACAACCTCTCTAGATATTGTTCGATAAACTTTGTATTTTTTTTACATGCAGATCTCTAACATAGATTATTTACAACAGCATAACCTTCCACTGAAATCAGTGAAGGTTGAATTTACTAACAAATTTATATAACTGTAGCCTATAAAGCCACACTGGCTTCAATATGGTTTTATATAGAAGACTTTGGCTTCTAGAAAAAATTGAAAACAGCGACTCATTAACCAGTACGCCGTGAATAACTTAGTATCTCGTTGTTTTCTTTTGGTACATGTAAGTCATAGGTCAAAATTTTGATTCTTTATATCGTCTATTTGTGGCATTTGTCGGTTGTTCAGAAAAACTGGAGGATGAGTTTTCTTGGGTGATGTAAGTTGTTTTGGTTCCATTTGATCTGATGCACCATTTTTTGAGTTAGTTTTGGATTTTATCTAAATAACGTAAATCACGTGAAGCTAATAGCTGTATCAACGGCAAATATAAATATTACTATCAAGTTTATAGTTAAAATATTAGTAGTGTGTAGCTGATATAGCACTGGCTCCAACACACTTCCCCGACGCGCTTCTGAGTTAATCGAAAAGAGTAAAGTACTTTGTTCTTTTAGATTTATGAACAAAATGTCTGTCAAATATGATTGTTAGATAGCATAGTAGAGCGAAGTTAGATTAGTAATTTTGTATACGAGTCCCGCATATATTTGCTTGTCAAGGATTTGGGTAATATATATATAATCCGCTAAATAATGTCATTTATTTTCTTGATCAATGTAGATTGAGTCAATTAATCTGAGTTTTCTAAAATTAAACTGTAGTTCTGATATTGAATATTGTAGAAAAGGTTTAATCTTTTTATGACAAGTGTTGACAAGACAGGAAGCTGACCGACAGGTCGGTAAGAATATGCCTTCTTCTTGGACGGTTTTCCAGGTTTTAGAATTGATACTATCTCCCAGTACTATTAATGGCCAAGAAAGAATCTTGTTTGTAATTGACATTAAATATATAGTTTGTTTGGAAAGTATCTGGAATAATTCAACAAAAACAAAAGTATTGTAGGTAACCGTTTAATTCTTTAAAATTCTTCAAAAGTTTTCCTTCTGCATCTACACAGCGTTTCCAGCGTAACTGCCACGCTTTTAAGGCTTCCTGATATGCGGAAACTGAAATGCTGTTTGTAGCCTTGGTCATAGCGGTCTAGACCTTCTCCACCAACCCAAAACGGGTTCTTTTTAGGGCGGATTTGAATTTTGAGAACAGAAAGAAGGCGAGCTGCACGGCGGTTGGGGCAACGCTTCCACGTTATGCTTAGCCAAAAAGTTTCTCATAAGCAGGGACATGTGGCTGGATGTGTTGCTCTTGAGACAAAATCTATCTACAAATTTTTCTAATTTTTAAATTTTTAGACACTATTTTATGCCCTGCAGTTTTTGGTAAACTCGATTTCTGTATTATCAATCGAACACTTAATCACCGATCGTCCAAAAATTGTTTCACTTTCACCAAATTTTTATAACGACGGCTTATTGACGGACGTCCTTTAGATTTTTAGTCTCTTACGGCTTCTCTTCCTTTATAAAACATCTTATTTTCGTTTTTAACATGATTTCCTCCCCGGATACTTCCCTTATTAGGTTTAAAGTTTCAATGGCGGATTTTTTGTGTTTCACCGAGTAACATTGCTTTAACCTACCGTGACGCGTCACCAATCACAGTTTGTAGTAACTACGATTCTGACTCTCCCAAGACTCTGAAGTAACCGAACCACGTCCATCTAACTTTTCTGGTTCGCTAGAAAAATTATTCCTGATACTTTCCGGGCAAACCATGTATCTATGTAATCAGTTTTACGCAAGTTTCTAGTAGTTGTTTTAAGATTCTTCACTGAACATCTCATTAAATCACATCCAGATAATGTTTTAGAATACAAGTCAGTGAGTACAGTTCTTAGTTTGCTTACTTGCGTCTTCTTAATCAGTAATGCCATCCAGAAGGGCGTGTGAAAGTATTTATAAATGTAATTGTCTCTTTTTGAAGCTACATATGGTGTAAGTACTTTCTTTAAATGGTTTATATCTCGGATAGCCCGTTACCCAAGTACTTGCATTGCTAAGATAAAATAACGTCATTTTTAATTTAAATAATTTGTGTTCTCTGGTTCCTAAATTATTAAACTATAATATTAAGTGAGATTCTCGTACTCCGCCCACCGCAATTTCACGATTGCAGTGCTCCCAGGCAGCTCCGGCTAATGACTGATAACCTGCATTCACCTATCGATAAATACTCAAGTACGTCTGATCCACCGAAATGTGTGCTGAAACGACCAAATATTATCTATAGAGGAAATAACGTTAACAATAACCCAAATGCAATGAAGTGTGAAAAATCTACAAAAAATGAAGTAAATACGTGAGCAGCACGATATCTAGGGCACATTAGCAACCCTGTCTGTGCTAGGTGCGATTAACAGTTTTTTTATTTAACAGTTTACAATTTATTTTAACAAAAACAATATATATTGAAGTTACAACAAATAAAAAGGACCGTGCGAAATCTAGAAGACCACTTTCAGTTCGGACTGTTTAGACAGTCAAAGTCATAAGTGTCCGAATTAAACAAAATCCCCTTCGCAACAGAAAGTGCAAATTTCCAAAACTTTTATGCCTTGCATCATTAAGTAAGACTTGAGAGTAGCTGCTTTACAAAAGACATACGGGACATTTGCTGATAGATACTTTAGGGATAAGTAAAAGAAAAGGCAAAAAGTTGTTGACTGAGTACGCACATGATAACCACAGATAAATTTTGTTTACGGGTGAAAAAATTTATAGAGTGGAGAAATCTCTCAACAGTCAAAATAACAAGGTGCATGATAGGTCGCCCAGAGGATTCAGAGAGGCCACCATCTAGCAGCTGTAATTGTTTGTTGGGGAGTGTGTTATGATGGAGTAATTGACATTCATTTTTGTGAAAAGCGAGTTACAACTGTAGTAGATGATTGACCTTCTGGTAGCCCAAATCTCAATCTATTAGATTACAAATTATGGACAGATTTAGAAACATCACCGCCAAAGTGGTCCACGCGGTTGAGGCGCAGATTGCAATGCGGACGGACCCGGGTTCGATTCCCGGAACTTTCTGATGCCTGGCGGGTGGCTTACTTAGTCATTGAAAATAATTAAATACGTGCGTTCGCTCGAGCAAGGAGTAATAATAGCGGTCGTCTAAGGCGCGGTGCTTGCCACATCGCCCGCACCAGAGAAGGCAAACATATAAGAGCCTTAACCTTTCAGTTTGCAGGCCGTGCTCCTACGCGGGACGTTAGGTCCTTACCATTATTAGAGAACATAATTTCTTCAAAAGACGTCCTAATGGTAATTCTTTGAAACAAGCCCTGACGACTGCACTCAATACTTTCTCAATAGATGTAATGCGTGCTTCCAGAGACGAGCGGTCCCGACGCCTTAAAACTTGTGTACAAACTAAGGGTAGCTATTTTGAATAAATACGTTGTAATTATACTTAGCAATAACTATTTAGTAAATTCGAAAATATGCAAAAATAGTCAATCGTTACATCTGGTCGTTTTAATCAGTGTATAACAGTATTTATGGGCATACTATGTACTTTAGAATTGATTTATTTTACCATAATGTACTAAAGGACTGTCTAGGTATAATTCTGAAGTAATAATTAAAAAATGCATTCTAATGCTGGACTCTATTAAAGGACTTAAAAATTTAAACATTACAAAAATGCAGCTATTTTCTAGTAATTAAATTTGTTTATAGGGTCAAACATTAATTTGTCTGTGTGTAGCAGATCATGTAGTTACGTATGTTATTCTTTGAAAATATATATTTGTGCGCATCTTGCAAATAAATTTATCTGATCGGTCGCATATCTATCAAAAAAAGTTACGAAAAGCTACCAACAAAAAATGTTTTCTATTATATATTTGACAGACTTTATTGATTAATGATCCGCGTTCAAAAACATTTATTTTCCTTTAATGCATTACGTTTCGATTTATTTTTGATTTATGTCGTTTTCACATTAAGAAACGAAGGTATATATATTTATTCAAATGTAACGGCATTTAAATGTAAAATTAAAGTTAGGGTCTGATGATAAACATTTTTGTCCTATATAGATAAATGGGCATTTAAAAATGCTCTGAGTAATTCTTCCACAAGGCATAGCCCCGTTTGGAGGTTCTAGGAGTGCGGCTCTGAAGACCATTTCAAAGGATTGCGGTTTCACAAAGCCTCAGCCGAGCTGCTATTCAACTTCATTCAGCTTTTGAAATGAGCCGTGCGTCGGGCTACAACGTATTTAAATTTGCCTTTGTCTACCTCCACAATGGGCCAGCTTTTATTTCGTCCTCCAGAGCACGGTCAAGGCCGTGCGTGGAGCTGTGACGGCAGAACATGCAAATTTTAAATTATTCAGTGTTGCGGCGCTGAAACGAAATGATGCAAATAGGCCAGTTAGTACGACAGATATTACAAGAGCTGTGCGGAAAAATACTAATTGCATACAAAAAGTCTGTATTTCAGTATTTTTTATGAAAAATTCTACAGCTACTTTTTTACATCCTTCGATTTCAGATAATAATCACAATTTATTGCAAGGATAAATAAAAAATTCTAAGATGCTAACAAAAAAATTAAATTTCAATTTCTTTTCAACATAATTTTTGTCCTAATAGTGAGTTCTTTAAAAAAATTATAGCATCTACTACCTTTTTTTCAAACACAAATTTTTTCTGTCAGTGGTATTATTGGCTATAGGAAGAAATAAAAATTTAAAGAGGTCTATCAAACAAATGGAATAATTGCAAAATAACTTAAAACATTAATTTGATCGATTGTGTAGTGAAGGAATAGTAATTGAATATGAAGATGAGTTGCCTTATTGTAAAATGATATAATTTTGTCTTTTATATAATTGTCTTTATTTATTTAAAAGTTTAATAAACTTTTTTTTGAATAATGAGTTATTAGAAACTTATGTTTTAACTCTTTAGTTCATTGTGTTCAATTCCAAATTATTATTGTTTTTTTGTTCTAATTTGAAATATATGTATGGTAACAAGTCCTTATTTAAAATCTATTGATTTATTTGTAAATTACTTAAAAATCTTGATTTAAGTTTTAAAATAGATTGGAAGTGGCAACCATATTGTATCAAAATTTACTATATAGCAAATAAAATTGAAACTTAGAAATCAACATCAGGACAACTTATTAAAAAGCTACCGCGTAAATGCTTAGTTATGCTAACAACAATATACAACGCTGTGTTAAGACTGGGCTATTTACCAGCTCCCTGGAAGGTTTCCCAAGTAATCCTAGTTCTAAAACCTGGTAAAGCACCAAATGAAGTCAGCTCCTATAGGCCTATCAGCCTCTTACCCATATTTGGCAAACTATTAGAGAAGCTTCTACTCAAAAGTCTTATACCTATTGTAGAAGAACTCGATCTTATTCCAGACCATCAGTTTGGCTTTAGAGAGCAGCATTCGACCATACATTAAGTCCACCGAGTGGTAGATTTTATAAACCAATCTTTTGAAGAAAAGATTTATTGCACCGCAGCATTCCTTGATGATAGTCAAGCTTTTGACAAAGTTTGGCACGACGGTCTACCTTTTCAAACTAAAATCTTCGTTACCACACCCATATTACATTGTTCTAAAATCCTACCTAGATGGTAGATTCTTCCAAGTGAAATATGAACAGCCACTAACTGAACTCCATCATATCCTTTCTGGCGCACCACAGGGCAGCGTGTTGGGGCCGCTCCTGTACCTGCTTTTCACCGCTGATCTACCCACCAATAACCACTCTTTTGCAGCTACCTTTGCCGACGACAAAGTGATCGCGGTTAAACACAAAGATCCCATGATAGCTGCTGAAATTCTACAAAAAAAAATTTAAACGAGATAGAGAAGTGGGCTAAAAGCTGGAGGGTAAAAATAAATGAAAGCAAATAACACGTTTAAAAAAGTAGAGGCAACGTACCTCAAGTCTTCATGAGCAATGCACTATTACCACAAGTAACAGAAGTAAAATACCTAGGTTTACACCGTAACAGCGGCCTCACATGGAAGGAACACATATGGAAAAAACGCAAGCAACTTGGCTTGAAATTTAGCAAACACTATTAGCTTCTAGGAAGAAAATCCAAATTATCTCTTCGTAACAAGCTCCTCATATATAACATTCGAGCCTATCTGGACCTATGGACTGCAACTCTGGGCTTCAGCAGTCAATACCAATGTACAAATAATTTAACACTTCCAGTCCAAAGTGTTACGCGCTATGTGTGATGCTCTGCATTTTCTAAAAAATGGTGACATTTGAATGACTTAAAAGTAAACTTTGTTAAAGATACTATAGTGAAACAAAGTGCAAATTGTTTACATAAATTAGAATTCCATCCTAATTATCACGCTGTAAATCTTGTAGATAATAGTGCTAACATTCAAAGACTGAGTAGAATTAAGCCACTTGACTTACAATACAGATTTGCACAGCTGTAATAAGTTAATTTAGCAATTCCTGTTATATAGTAGTTAAATGAATAAGATGTAAAAAATCTTGGAGTTAGGGTTGGAAGATCCTATCTCTCATATCTTCATTCATGACACTTCCAAACATTTATCTGTGTTGCTTATTGTATCTTTATATACAGATTACAATTAGTTAATAAATTAATTTGAAAAAAATCAACATTTTTTCATCATTTTTATATATTAGCTGAACTTTCGAAAAACCTATTATATAAGCGGGAGCTAAAATTGATTACGTTCTAACAAGGAACAAAGAAATCATTAAAGATATCTGCGTGCTGAACAACTGTACCATTGGCAGCGATCATAGACTAGTCAGGGTCAAATTATATATAAATAAGAAATTGGAGAGAGTAAAAAGACTAAAGATCAATACAAACAAAATCAACAGCGGAACACTAAAAGAAAACTCTGACAAATACCGAGAAGGAATAAAAAGACACTTAAAAGATAAAAAATATACAAACATGGATGTAGACGAAATTAGCGAAACAATAAAAGAAGCATTTACAGACTCAATACAAAAAATAACCTCAAAACAGAACAAGAAAAATGAAACACTATCATCTATATATCAATAAAAGAGATGCTGAAAAGCAGAAGGAAGCTAACACAGGAGAACAAACAAAATACTGTAGAATTTGTTGAGCTAAATAAATTAATAAGGAAAACAATAAGACAAAATGAAATTAAAAAACAAGACGTTATAATTCAACAAGTTATAGAAAAGAATCAAAATATGGAAGCATTGAGACCTAAAATAGGCAAAAACAAGATAATAGTAATAAAAGACAAAGATGGAAGAGAAGTAAGAGAGAAAGACAAGATAAACTCTACAGTAAAAGAATTCTATGAGGAGTTGTACAAATCCCAAAAAAAAAGCTCCCACAGAAATAAAAGAAAAGCTAAAAAAGAAAATAACAAATATAAACTCGGAAGATATGCCAGAAATAGAAGAAGAGGAAATAATTAGTGCAATGAGAGAAATGAAAAATCAAAAAGCGCCTGGAAAAGACAATCTGACAAAAGAATTATTAAATGAAGGAGAAGAGGAAATAATAACAGCGTTGAAGACACTGTTCAATGAATCTTTGGAAACTGGAAGAATAGTGAGTGAATGGAAAGAGGCCATAACGATCTTACTATATAAAAAGGGAGACAAACAAGATTTAAAAAATTACAGGCCCATAACACTACTATCACAAGTATATAAGCTTTTCTCAAGAATCATAATGAAAAGATTAAATAACAAAATAGAAATGTATTTATCCGAAGAACAGGCTGGGTTCCGCAAAGGGTTCAGTACAACGGACCATCTATTAACCCTCAAGATACTAATAGAGAAAGCAAATGAATATCATCTCCCATTATACATAGCACTAATAGATTATGAAAAAGCGTTCGATAGCATCGAAACGTGGGCAGTACAGAAGAGTCTATGGAACAGCAGGATAGACCACAGATATATGACAATAATCCAAGATATATATAAGAATACTACAATAACAGTCAACTGGTCAGAAGCAACCGATCCAATCCCAATACAGAGAGGGGTCCGTAAAAGGAGACCCATTATCACCTAAGCTATTTATATTAACCCTTGAGGATGTCTTCAAATGCCTAAACTGGGAGGGAAAAGGCATCAATATAAACGGCAAATTTTTAAATAATCTAAAATACGCAGACGACGTCATAATATTTGCAACAAATGGAGACCAACTAAACTCAATGCTCCAAGAACTAAATGAAGCTTCTAAAAAAGTGGGTTTAAAGATAAACACCGAAAAAACAAAAATCATGACAAATTCCGAAGAGGAAGTGAATATCGAACTAGAACAAAACACTATAGAACAAATAGAAGAATACACATACTTAGGGCAAAGGTTTACGCTTAATAAAGAAAATCAAGAAATAGAAATCGCAAGAAGAACGAAACTAGGATGGGCTGCCTTTGGCAGATTAAGTTACATATTAAAAAACCAAAAGATACCTCAATACCTGAGAACAAAAGTGTTTGACAGCTGTATACTGCCCGTCATTACTTACGGGGCCCAGACCTGGACTTTGACAAAGAGAAATGTAGACAAACTTATGAAGACCCAAAGAGCCATGGAGCGCCAAATGTTACAAATAACCCTAAAAGACAGAAAACGAAACACTTGAATAAGGGAGAAGACAAAAGTCATAGATGTGGGAAAAAGAATAGCTAGCCTGAAGTGGCAATTCGTAGGACACAATGCCCGCCAAACGGACAACAGGTGGAACGCACGAATCCAGGACTGGAGACCCTGACTAGGCAAAAGAACAAGGGGTAGACCACAGATGCGATGGATAGATGATGTAAAACTACACGGTCTTGCATGAAAAAGAATTGCACAAGACAGGATACGATGTAAGGAACTAGGGGAGGCCTACATCCGCAAATGGATTGAAGAAGGCTAAAGAAAGAAAGAAAGAAAGAAAACTGAAATATGATTTGTGATACACTGATACCGAGTAAGTTTTATCAGTTCATAGGGTCGATCGTCTTGTGGCACCCTCTGTACGCGTTTTATTTGTTTAAAAATAGCCGCGGCGGTTTGTTCGTCTGAGCGACGACGTCGCTATAAAAGCTGAGCTGCGACGGCCGTTTTTTGGTGTAACTATGATGGTTTTGGAAACGTTCGTCCGGTTTTAATTTTTCCGTGTGTATGAAACCGTTTTGACCGAAAGTACGCAGGCGTGTTTGATTGGTGGCAGGAGTTTCCACATCTCGGAGGTCGTTTGTTGTAGCCGATTGCGTGTATGGGAATTGATGTTTGCCGACGGACAAACTCGGTTCGTTTGCAAACCTCGGACACGACCAGCTAAAGGACTCACATCAGGAAAATCGCTTCCGATCGGCCCCATAGTGAAGATTACAGTAACTTGTTTTTTTTTCCGTCCACACATTTCTTTCTTCTTTCTTGATTCCCGCTGATTACAGCCCCGGGTGAGCCGATTCCTGCAGCAAAACGTCCGCTTCCACGGTGTCTTCCAGTCTTTTGGCTTTTTGATTGGAATTATTTTTTTAAATTAAAAATACAATACAGCTCGCTTAAACCTGAACAGAGTCGTTAATATAAATCCAGAAAATAAATAAAGAATAGAAAGAACACTAGAATTTAAGTAAATTTGCACACAATTAGAGTAAATAGTATGCAGATGTCAAAATGCAAGAAATGTAGATAACATTGCTGCTGTAAGAGATAACGTTACAGAGGTTCCATATTTATCGTCGTGCTCAAGAATTAGGACTTAGAAGAACGACAGCTTGGCGTATTTTGCTAAAAGATTTGAATTTACATGCGTAAATAAATCTACTGGGCTATCGTAAGCGCTGTGACTTTGCTGCTTGGGCTTTAAAGCAACTTGAAAAAATTAGCTTCTCAGAGGAAGCTCATTTCTGGGTAAATGGACATGTTAACAAACAAAATTGTCGTATGATGTGGTTTATGACATGGTGGCATCATCGGATCATTATTGTTTCAAAACGAGATAGATCTCCTGCCTTGTTTTGGAAAAAGAACTCTTAATGCATTTAGATTAGACATCAAACGCTGTATTCGTGACATTAGACCCGAATTGTTGCACAAAGTCATAGAAAATTGGGTTCATCGAAGGTGGACACTTAAATGACGTGTTATTCAAAACATAATATAACAGACTATATATATAAAGGTTTGGTTTTATCTGAAATAGTTTTTATTTTATTTCATTTTACAGTCATATCGTGCTTATTGGAAAACTCTTTACTCGGTAAAATCTTGATTAACCTTCAAATGGAATTTTCAACTTGTTCGTTCCCATTTCTCGATAGAAGTTATGCTCCTCCGCTAATTCATTATGATCTTGTTTGTCATAACACTTTTAATTTTAAAACAAGAAAGTTGTTTTTTTATACAGATAAACAGAGATGAAGATCTTGCAGATAAGCCTAAATTACTGTGGTGTGGCCCAAAATATCCTGCACTAAATTAAAACGAAGAGGCTAACTAGATACGAGATGAGACAGGAAGAGCAGCAATATGGAGGCGCGGGAATCGTCCGATCCAGGCATACCAACAGGTCCAAAAAGATGGGTATGCGTGGATAAAAATTGATGGCGTGAACATCTCTAGCTGCTACATCCCACCGAAGAAAACTGCAGATAAACACGGATTTCTTAAACCGTCTAACGTAGGAGACGCGAGAAAGTAAGCCTTTTATAATAGCCGGAAACTTTTCTACCAATTTTGCGAAGAGCAGTTCTAATTCAATGTGTACCTAATATTCACTAGCGACTCCGCCAACCGCGTTAAAGGATGGGAAGTAAGCGATCTGTACACACACAGTGATCATCAGGTCATTATGTATGAAGTTTGGAGTCTAGGGGTCCAGGAAGCCACCCGAGATCTCCTCCTCGCATCGTCCAATATTGGACTCCGCAGCAAAAGTCTTCGAGCGGATTATCTGCAACCGAATTATGAGGTTTATCGAGGAACATGGAGGGTCGCGAAAAGACAGTTTGGCTTTAAATAGGCCCGTTCTACTGTCAATGCAATCAAACTTGTGGTAAACTTAGCCCGAAAAGCTACTGAGGGCAAGAGATGGCACTGTAATGCGCAAAAGTATTGCGGTATCGTAACGCTGGATATAAAAAACGCATTTAATTTAGCAAGTTGGAACTGCATTCTGGAGGTCCTAGAGCGTCTACAGGTTTCTGGCTACGTCCGCAGAATTATCGAAGACTATTTCAAAAACAGAAATCTGATGTACGGATGAAGTGCCACGAAACTATTGGATCACGGCAACCATTCTTCAGAGTTTGGTGCTAGACCCGTCGCTGTGGAACATCTTACACGACGCAGTGCTGAGGTTCCGAATCCCTAAAAGGCAATCATAGTCGGTTTCGTCCCAAAAGTAATCGAGGAGGCAGAAGGTATTGCCTATAAAGCCTATATACAGTCAAGGTGTGTATGACTAGCGGGTCTGCAGCTCACGCACTACAAAACAAAAACTCTACTGGTAATTAAGAAAAAAAAACCTACTGCTTTTGCGTGGAAGATTGCGAAACACTCTTGAGCACACATTTTGGTACTACCTGAGAGTATTTATTGACATACGAATTCGATTCTATCTGAATTTAAAGACCACGCTCGTAAAAACGACATAAGTCGTAATGACACTATCTAGGATCACATCAGCGGCCTTGGACAAAACAAAAAGAGATTATTAGTCAACGTGCTCAATCCTGCTCTATGTGGCACCACGTGGAGCCATTCATTTAACGTTGTTTCATACAGGAAAGAAATTGTATCAGTGTACCAGCAAAGCGCACTAACGGTGGCTGCGACTTCTACACTGTCTCTTACGAGGCAAACGAGAGATGGCGACTCCGAGATCGCGGTAAAATAAAAACGCCGAGAATAGCAGCCACAAAAGAGGAAAAATACGACGACGCTCTGGCAACGCCGTTGGGGTGTCTCCATCAATGGTAGATGGACACATAGACTGATCTCGGAGGTAAAGGACTAGAGAATATGGAAAGGTTGACTACCACTTTACCCAATTTCTCACTAACTATGGATGTTTCCGACCGTATTAAAAGCGCTTCCACCTGGATGACACTGCAAATTTCCCAAATTGTCCAAATGTCTTCTTTGACTGCCCCGGATTCCTAGCCAAACCATTTGGGACGGGATGGCCAACTTTTTTGCAACCGTCATGAAGAGACTTCGAGAAAAAGAAAGACGGAGAAAAAGACAACGGTGAAAAGCACTGGCGCGAGGGGTGAACCCCGAATAAGTGGAAAAGTTACGGCTGACTCTCACTTCGCTAAGTAATCCCTGACCGCAGTCCCACGAGGAATTCTAAAACAAAGAAAAATGTGGGTGGAGGGGGGTGTATAGCCAGCGAAACTGGCATAACCCCGGAGTGCGGATCCTTCTTTTAAGTTTTTATAGAACAAGGGAAACAGGTAAGATTTTTCACCTCCTATGTAAAACACGCACGCACGCAGACACGCACCCGCACTCATACACCCACCCAGATAGAGCTTTTAAGCAACGTGATAGGGATGCCTAAAGCGAATTTTTTATATAAGATACCTCATATTATCCCTTCTTTAGTATCACTATGTCAGAGAAAGACATATTTTCATCCGTTGTGTTATTAAATTTTTTGCGATAGAGGCTGTAAAAGCATTCAAAATTTCGAGAAGACTTAAAACAGTCCAAAAACCACAACTTTAGAAGACTCAAGTGTAAGTTTTGTAATCGTGTAATCGTTTTGAATAATAATAATAATAATAATAATAATAATAAAGACTGTTAAAAAAATTTCTGGGTTTGGGATAAGCTCCGTCAATTGTTAGTGATAATCTTGGGATTTCGAAAAGTGTCCGTTGTCTTCTCAACAAAAATCAGAAACGGGGTTTACAAGGACTACTGATATGTTACCAGCTAAAAGGAAGGCTTCAGTTACTTGCCATAAACTTAGGTACACTATTGCTGCTCTGAATCTAAACAAGTCAGTATAGAGTGATGAAAGAAGAGAGAATCCGACCCGTAAAAGTCAAAGCTTAGCTCTTAGTCTGAAAGACTTTTCCAACTGCATTTTTTATTTAAAATGAGTTTTGCGCGTCGATTTCTTCTAAAAACCTCAAACTGTGAATACAACATATCATCATCTACTTTTATACGAAGCAAAATTTGTTACTGTCCTATACAGCTGCTCAGATTTGACAAAAAGTTGAGAATTTGTTCTAGATTACACTAAAAATCCCTCTTTACAGTTAGAGCTTATCGCTTTGTCGTCCGTTATTTGGACTACTAAAGGTAGTCTTTGGAGGACAAATGATATTGGTAGTAAAACACTTGTGCGTAATTTTGAGGTGTTACAATCAGCTTCATTGTATGATAGCGAAATAAAAAAAACTATATGTCTATTGCGAAATATGTAGGAGATTATGTAAGAAAATAACATTGCATGTTTGTATTATAATGCTCCAATAAACTAAAAAATAATTTCGGTTTATATTTAATTGTCTTTATAACAATTAATACAACATATTTGTAACGATTTGGTTAGAATTATTGGACTTTATTCTGATGGCACTGAATATAACAAGTGTTCAGAAGAACTTTGCATTATATTTTGAATATTCTCAATCAACTTGTTCGATTTTTGAAACTAGATATCCTAGAAAATTATGAAATCGGACTTCAGTAATGAAATTGTCATTAATTTGTGTTAGAATTTGCCTAAGAAAATTTTCAAGTGTTGGGTAAGAAGGTTTTCAAAATTCCTTGTGTTGTTTTTCATTCGAAAGTTGACCGATTGGTAAATCGAAAAGTAAAATAATATGGCGACTATGAAGGAGGATCTTATGTATGCTGTAATGTTAAAGTTAGAATGATTTTTTTTAAATTTTTCTTGGAGGCAAAACATTACGTTTCTTTTATTAGCTATCACTCTTTGAATTGATTCAATTATTTCCGATGTTAACGCTGGATTTGCAAACTTTTTGAACTTCCGAGAAGCACAAAGTCGTTTTCTACCCAAAGATTATGGTGAATTAAAAAATCTAGGCATTAGCTTTCCATGCAGATAATGCTTGCTATTTCTTAGTTTTAAATTTTTTTTGTAAGATAGTTCTTTGAGATTATTATGAGATGTAACATTCTTTTATTGTATTTGTTGCTTATTTAAATATTATTTGAATGTATCAATTTGGTTAACATAAATCCTTTTCACTGTGTAATCTGCTTAAGTACACAATTGTTTGTATTAACTGTATTATTTTATACTTTACAATATAATTCTAGCAATAAGCTACCGGTAATACATTATTAGCTGTATTATATTTTGCGGTTTATATCCTATTTTTATGTTAATTCTTAATAAATTGTTATATATTAAGAGTAGCTTATACTTATAGAAACATGTATGTCTCATAAAAAATGTTTTTATACTAAAACAATAACGTTTAGAATTCAAATGATAATAATAAATGCAAATTACTTTAGATTGTTATTTTAAAAAATTATGGAAAGTAATAATAGTTATATACTTTATACACACTAAACAATGTAGTCCTAATATTTGACATTTAAATACAACAATTGTTTTCTAGTAAGTTTTCTGGGTGACAAATAAATAGGTACAAACAAAAAAGGATAATTCAATTTGTTTAAAATTGTAGCACTAATATTTTATGCTCATATAGAAAACTTGTGTATACATATTGGCAACAAAAAATAATGTAATAAAAGATTTTCGTATTCTTGTTACAATATAGGAAGCAATTATACTAAAGGGTATAAAAATAAGATGATTAGAAATAAAGAAATAAAATACTTGAATTTCTTAGGTTACAACTTTAGATGCAAATCATAAAAATTCAATTATATTTCAATGGCTATATGAGAAATCCAATTTGCTTTCCGAGGAAAATCGTAAACTTTTAAATTCCTAACCACAAGCTAAAGTTTCAATTTTATCTGGCCTTGGGTGAGATTTGTAATATCAAAGGAATTTTTCTTTATTACTTAACCACTTAAGTGACTAGGGTGGATCTATACGGTACCATAAATCTATTGTAAATGGCTAATAACGTGTATATTAGGTGCAAATTTTATTTGTGCATGCATGTGTAAATTAATAGTTAAATTATTTTTATCTACAACGAATGGTCGGTTTTTTCACGCTTCATTTCAAAAATAAAGAAAATTTTAAAAGAGCTAAGTTTGCTTTACAGCCAACCCGTTGAAGATAGATTCCCGACCAAAAATGCCCATTTCCAGTCATACCGGAAGTAACCTGGGCCAAAAAAGTGGTCATTACTTTTGAACCCTTCCGAATCCAATGGTAAAAGAATTTTTGACCTAACTCTTACCGTTTGGTCTGTATAATGTTACATACAGTGTAAATGCTATAGACCTCCCCAATCAAGATTTTTAATCTTAGATACGGGTTGGCTAATAAAAGCTTGCAAAAGTTATCTACTATATAAAACTGCAAAACGTAACTATGTGTCTTTATAACTAACATTTTAATTCCTCCTACAGTTGAACCAATTTCAAAGGGCCTCATTCGAACCGGTTTGTTGCCAAACCTCCAATAAAGGTTTTAGATTTTCGATTTAGGTCACGGTTGAGCTGTTACAGGTCAAAATATAAATTATCATGAAGTAATTTCTGCCGGCAGTAGGCGCATACGACACAACTTTGATTTATGTGGCTCGTCCTTGGGTCGGTCCTTTTTACTAGTTATTTATAAATAAGTCAGCAGTAATAGTCTAAAATTATTCCTTTATATATAAAATAAAATATTTGTTTTACAAAAAATTAAAACTAGAGTTCAAAAGTAAAAGAGATAGCGAATGACGTTTATAAAGATTCATTAGATTTTAGTATTAATAAAAATTTGAGCTATAAATTATAACCAAAAGTATCTATCAACTTCTTAGATTAAACAATAAATATGTGTCAGGTATGAGTAAGAAATCTGGCAACATATTCCTAGATATCCAGAAGGCGATTGCCAATGGTGTTCTCAAGGTCGATCTCTCTGTGTACTTGAAGCACAGTTTAACTTCCACAGGAGTATCATTTCCCATTTCCTAAAGCGCTAGAGAATTCAAAGTAATGTGAAGAAGTCCAAGGCCAATCGTACCAAGACTACTTATGATTCTTCGACATGAACGTCATCAGATAATCCGATATTTCTCGCTAGTTGTGTAATTCCCTGGACCCGAAACCATTTGTTCGTACTATTAGATGTTGTCTGCAACAAGCTGGACTTAATGAACTTCGTCTAGTCAAGAATCTGATAATTTCGGAAGAGAACAGGAAAGGGCGCATGAAGTGGGCGTAGGCACACAAGAACTGGACGAGAAAAGAGTATGAAAATGTGTTTCGGAGTTACAAAAATTAGTACATGTTGTTCAGAACAGACCGCATTTAGTGGATTTGTCAATTCCCCAAGGCACTCGTTTCGATTCCAAGTACCACGACGAAGCACGGAGGCGGAAGTGTCATAGTCTGGGATTATGTCTCCAGCCTTTGCACAGGTCCCATCAGGAATCTACTGCATTATGGATCGCTGTCTGTATGAAAACATCTTCGCAAACACGATGCGTTCATATACCATGCAAAACATGGGGAGAGGTTTCATTTTCCATCAGGACAATGCTTTCAAACATCGTTTGAAGCATACCCAGGACTAGATCGCTTGTCGTCATGTGACCCTCCTCCACTGGGCCAGCCAATCTTTCAACTTAAATATAATCGAGGATAGAGCTGGAGCGTCGTCCGGTTGGAAAAACATTTCCCTCTCCGTCATCTGTGCTCTTCAGGCCGTTATTTATTCCAAGCGTTATGCTACTAAGTATTAAACTGTTGTTAACTTTCAGTTGATTTTCGGTGTTTTTATTTGATGTTTTTTTTGTTGCTATATTTTGATTTTTTGCCGTGCTAATAAATCTTTTTCAGTTGTATTGTTTTTTTAATTGGCTTAGAAGCCATACGAAATACCCCAAAAAGATTTCCTAAAAATTTCAGCTAAAAATACAAATGCGTAAAAATTATGGCAAAAATACTAAAGGCTGATATAATTTTGACCAGTAATACATACAAATTAGTATTCCTTCTAAAAACATTTTCAGGACTTTTAAATCTACAGTTATTAGTAAAAAAACAGAAATTTGTGTGATTTCTCAAGAAGGAAAGGTATATAAACACCTGTTTTTCAAAAAATATCGGAGAAAAGAATTAGCCTTTGTTAAATTTCATTTACAAAAAGCCAAGACAACTTCAAACCCACCGAATCAAAAGTTGATAAGTAAGTTGACAGTTGTCGCCAGTTGCTTGTAATCTACAGGATGATCGGTTTTGAAAGCACCTTATCACTTATAACAAAAATAGGTTTTCTTATTAACAGTATTGTTTCCGTAAAATATATTTGATGAAATATTGATAGTAGTTTCAATTGGTTGAATAGAAAAACTACAAATTATAAGCTGCATAGCGAGCAACTAAGGCGTTCTTACGAAGTCTTAAAGAAAGTATCATACTTTATTATGGGACTGTCCAGAAAAGAGAGGAATTTTTTACTTCTATGTAAATTTATTATTGGTACAAATACTGTTTAGATCAGATGATAAATATATGGTTAGCATATTATTTACCAGTTAGGTTTTAAGAAAAAGATAAAATTCTTAATTCTAAATAGGCCATAAAAACATTTACTGTGTTTGGCGGTAAAATTTGTTCTAAAAGATAAAATAAGTATTGTATTTTACAATGGATTAATTAATTCCAGGGTATCATCTTCTAGAATATTAAGTATGGGAATATTAACAAAAGAAGGACAATATAAAAACCGACAATGGTGCCATCCTTGCGTAAGGGAAGGAATTTAAGAATTTCTAAAAAGTGATAGGAATTTCGAACGTATTATAAGGCCTAGTCCGTAATAGGCTAAAGAATTTTGCCCAGATATTTGGTTCACTTGTTCGTAGCAAATTTAAATAGCTGACAACAGATTTTAAAAGAGTACTTTTTTTGTTAATTTTAAAAATACCGTATAATTTTAGGATTCTAAAGGTTCTTCTCAAAGTATGAAGAGTTTCGGGGACGCGGTGGTTCAGATGGTTCAACTAGTTGGCTCTTTTCGGCGCGCGCGAGTTCGAGTCTCGCTCAACCCATGGGTATGTGTAAATGTCCTAGCATTTAAGTGCATGTTAGTGGGCACAATAAGCCCTTGAGGCTGCAATGCCTGTAAGTGCGCAAAACAATGAAGAGTTTTTTAATATCGAAAGATAGATTTGAATTGGTCTTGGTTTTTTAAAGGTAGTTTGTTGAATTGTTGAGTGCTAACTCGATTTCCTAAGGCATTAATTTTATAAACAAAAAGAATTGTTTTTGTTTGCTGATTATGTTTATTTAATATCTAGATTTTTTTTATTAAGTCGCGAATATAATATCGGTAAAGTGGCTGTCGCCAGAGTTGATGCACATTCGGGCTCGTTTCACAGAAATTATACCTTAGAACTAGGGACGTAGAGAAAGCCTAGCGTGCGTTAGAAGCATGTTAACTGAGTAAAAAGAATTAGCTTGAGATCGGGTTTCTTAAGAAGAAAAAATATTTTTCCTTATTTAAGAATGAATTTAGCAAGTGTTATAGCATTTTGGAATCTGGACTAAATGCGCCAACTTTTAAAGTCACTTGCCAAAATAGCGTTGTACATTTTCTTTCAGTACGGCGTTAAAGTTGGATGTAATAATTAGGAGTGCACGTTGGGTAACAAAAGTGATATTTTCTTTAAACCCGAGGCAGTTGTGTTTTAATTTTAGACTGCAATTACAGAAGGATTATTCAGGGTTACATTACACACAAAAAAAATAAAGAACAATAAAGATTTGTAGTCACAGTACATGGAAGATCATCACAGGGTGTCAATATTTTCAATTTTTTTTGAATGCCTATAATTTTAAAAGTAGACGACTAAGATTTTATATATTTTATATATTTTATATATATATATATATATATAACGGAGGTATCGATCTGGTCAGTACAAACACATGGAGAGAATACTATAAGAAACTACTAAGAGAAGATAGAGCAGATTTTATAGAAACAGAAGATGATGAAGTAGAAATAAATGAAATTCATCCCTAATGATATGTTACAAAAAATAGAAATTGATGATGTAGTAAAAGCCGTGAATAAAATGAAAATGGCAAAGCACCGGACCGGGGAATATTCCCATTGAACTTATAAAGGCTGCTCCAACACAACTGTTTAGCCAAACTATTCAACAAATGCTGAAAGGTGAGAAAGTGCCCAAAAATGGAAACAAGCGTATATCTCTTCAATTTACAAGAAAGGTAATAGAACTGACTGCAAGAATTACAGGGCATTAGTGTGATCAGCTCAATGTCCAGAATATACGGAAAAATACTGAAAGAAAAAATAGAGGAAGAGATGAATGAAGTAGAAGAACAGAGCGGCTTTAGGTCTGGACGATCATGTATCGATAACGTATTTATACTAAGACAAATTATTGAAAAGAAAGTGCACGCGGAAGACCCTTACATCTTACCTTCGTAGATATTAAGAAGGCATACGACAGTGTACCTCAAAGAAGGCTATGGGAATGCATGAAAACTCCAACTTATAATATAATATATATATATATATATATATATATCGCTGCCGTAAAAACTTATATGAAAAGGCCACAAGCTGCATAAAATCTGGATTACGTATGTCTACTGATTTTGAGGTGACAAAGGAACTCCGACAAGGGTGCTGTATAGCTCCACTTTGTTTAAAATTTATCTTAACGAAGCCTTAATTCAGTGGAGAAGAAAGTGTGGTGGCATGGGACTACAGATTGAGACGAAATACTTAGCACATTACTGTTTGCTGACGACCAAGTCATTATCACTGAAGACGTAGACGACTCGAACTATATGTTACGCAAGCTCCAGGAAGAGTATAAAAAATGGGGCCTGGAGATTAACTTGCAGAAGACTGAACACCTAGTAATTGGAGACGATGGTATGGACCTGAATATTAGTGGCGACGTAGTTCACGGTTGCTCAAATTTTCGCTACCTTGGAGTTTTATTTTCAAGCACGCCAGGAAGTGATGCAGACATTGATCTTAAAATAGCCCAAGGAAGGAGAGCCATTCGACTCCTGAACACGGTACTCTGGAATGATAAAATTACAAAAAAAACAAAGACAACAATATATAAGACTATAATTGAAAGCATCACCACATATGGATCAGAGGTATGGGACATTAATCAGCGAAATAAAAACCTTCTAATGGCACTGGAAATGGACTATTGGAGGCGGAGCTGTGGTGTATCTAAGGTGCGAAATGAAGAAATAAGACAGCGAATGGAGGTGGATGGTCAATACCATAGAAACAAAAAGGCTTATCTGGTATGGACACTTAGAACGAATGGATGACGACAGATGGCCGAAGAAAGTTTGGAAATGGGTACCACCAGAACGTCGCAAACGGGGTAGACCTCGCCGAAGCTGGAGAGCAGAGGTACAGGACGCTATGGAATCTCGAAGATTAGAAGAAGGAGATTGGCTAGACAGAAATAAGTGGCGTTTGGGAAGCGAGACGCGGCCTCGGCCGTAATAAAACTCGCCAATATATATATATATATATATATATATATATATATATATATATATATATATATATATATATATTATTAATATACGCCATATCCGTGGCAGGTATACATCAACAAACTTGGGTAGACATCAGTGCGCGTTATCACGACTAACTGCAATCTAACCGTTTTGCCGTCCTTAAATCGGTCGAAGATAAGAATCGACCCTCGACAAATCTTGGTGAATGTAGAGTAGGAAAATGATTTCCTATAATCTGATCAAGTAAAAGAAACCGAATGTCCAAATACTTTGCCGTGAGATAATTACGGCATATGCGGACGAGTTCTAAAGCAATTAAGAGTATGGCTGTTATAGAAAATATGTTTCCTAGTTTCCGCTCCGCTACACATTTAAAGTTCATTCTTAATCATGAAAGAGTCATAATGCTTGTATTTGAAATACTATTGGAACTGTCGACAAAGGCAGGCCCCACTTAGACTATTTGCATCAGAAAATTGAGCGAAATTGCTGCATTTGAATAACGCTCGTGACTTCATAATGATAATGACGGCAATTGCGTGCCAAGTTTCTGTACAAAAGCAGCACCTAATTTGCAGCCGTCGTAAGTGTTGTGGCGCGTGGTTAATTGAGGCCATCCGCTTACCTATACAGGAACCATCAAGCCAACCACAAGGAAGCGCCCGGCGAAAATGCCCGCCAGGACAGTGGAGTCAAATTGTTATGCGCAGCTGCCAGCGCTACGCGAGGTACGAAATTCGGTTTCGACTACGACCGTCGCGTTGACCTGGGTCTCCCTGGAGACGGAGCCGGGATATTGATGCAGGACTCGAAAAACAAGCCGGCGGGCTGCTCTGCGAATTATCTTCCTGAAATATTTAATTTTCGTTGGAGGGCGAGCGAATTTAATTACTTTTTCGTTTTATTAACGCTTTACCAAATTTGTTTTATTTATTAGGCGTAGCCATCTTCTTTATCTTAGGTACGTAGATAATTTTTGGTTAAAGTTACTTAAGCGGATTTTTATTATGCTTTCTGTACTTTTATAACAAGCATTATTTCAGAAATCCCTCAATTTCTACAGTTTGCGATAGAAAGTTGTTCCTACAAAAAGAATAAAAACTCCAAAACTTTTTTCATCGTGCTGTACCGAACCAATATTAGCAAAAAACAAGTCAGGAGCTCGAAATGAAAGTAACAGAAGTATTCATTTTATGCTTCCGTTTCTAACTCTTGCAATAAAAAGAAAGTGTGTTTATCCGAACATATAGCTCGCATAAAATAAAAACTATTTTTGCCAATTTAAAATTGCAATTTTTAAAACTTTGTATCTGATATACGATTAAAATGAATATTACACAATCACTTAAAATTAAATTTTCTTAAATATACACTTCAACAAATGATCAATCACACATTTATAGGCATGTAGATCTATCACCTCGAATTCTACAATCTTAAATATATAGCTAATTAAATCTTTACCAGATTCTTGAATACACACAGTTCGACAGAATAATCTTCTCTATTCAAAACAGCAATAAAAAGAACAACGTAGATTCTATTCAATGTTTTATTATACCATTATACAATTCTTGTCATCAACCAATTTTTAAGATCACACTATTCAAATATTTTCCCGCAAAAGAGACACAATCGTATAGTTATTTACATTGATATTGCTGTGATCACGTTGCGAATAGCATTCTTTAATTCCTCAACAGTCCGCAGCCTGCGTTGAAAAATTTTAACCTTCAGGTGTCCCACAGAAAACAACCGCAAAGAGACAGGTTTGGTGTCCTAGCAGAGCATGGAATGTCATCATATAATAAAATCACCTAAAATTTTTCTAGGAATCCTTGCCGTATGTACAGTAGTAAAATCTTGTTGGAACTACTGTGATGCATTTCTATGTTCGATAAGTTTGAGCTTCAGGAAATTGTGTAACATCAGAACATAGAGGGTCACTAAATATTCTGTCTTCTCAAAAATACCTCTCTATGATAGCAAATTTTACAACAGCACACCAAACAGCTTACACATCGACTGTGGAAAGACTGTTCATAGAGTTGTCGAAAATTTTGTGGGGTCCAATACCGACAATTCTGTTTATTGAGGCAGTCCGATTAATGAAAAAAAAATTTTTTTTAATATTTATTTATTAGCAATCAGAATATTTACATGATATTCTATGAGCTAATTTTATGTAAATTGATACAGTCATGAGGGAAAGACATCCAGTGATGTCGCCCCTATTTTAATCCGTTAAGTCTAGTGGCCACTTTCTTTTCAATCTTCTGGTTTGGGGGTCGTCAGCTAATGGGATTACTGTTACGTTTGGATGGTTTTCCAGAGTATGGTGATGTTTTATTGCTCTAGCTTTTATTACATCCTTTACAATGTTGAGGTCATTATGTAAGGTTATGTTTGACACATGCCACGGGGCATTAGATAACATTCTAAGTGTTTTGGATTGGAAACGTTGAATAATATTTAGAGTTGATGAACTGGCACACCCCCAAAATTCACATCCATAGGACCATATAAGAAGGATTATGCACTTGTAAATTATTAACTTGTTATCTAGCGTAAGGGCTGAGTTTTGCCAATGAGCCAATATAGTTTTTACAACGTAGGTCCCATTTCTTTGCGTTTTTATTAACTGTGTCCTCCATGTCAGTCGTCGATCTAGGTGTCGCTCATCTACTTGGGGCATTTGTTGCATGTTGCTTGGTTGTAAAAGTGATATGTGCTGATTTGCTTTCATTTGCTTTCACTTTCCATTTTCCCATCCATGTTTCTAGTAAGCTTATGTGTTCTTGTAACAGCTCTGATACTACCACTGGGTTCTCGTTACATGATAGTATGGCAGTATCGTCAGCGAAGGTGCTTAGGCGCTTAGGCTTGTATATAGTGTGGTTGGAAGGTGGAACGTGTATAGTAAGTACATTACTGGCCCTAAGACGCTGCCTTGGGGGACGCCTGCATTTATTTTTCTTATTTGAGATGTTTCGCTGCCTACTTTTGTTTGGAAATATCGATCTGCTAGGTAGGATTGTAAAAGTAGATAGTAATTTTGCGGCAATAAACTTTTAATTTTGTAAAGCAAGCCTCTATGCCATACTTTATCAAATGCATTACTCACGTCTAAGAACACTGCACTACAATACACTTTGTCTTCGAATGCTGTACGGATTGTCTTTACCAGTTTATGACATTGTTGTGTTGTTGAATGACTAGTTCGAAAGCCGAACTGGTGGTTTGGTAGCTATTCTTCTTGGAGTTCACTTTCATTTATGCGTTTTAATATTAATTTTTCCAACAACTTTGATACTATCGGGAGGAGGCTGATGGGACGGTATGATTTGATTTGGTTAGGAGGTTTATCCGGTTTGACTATTAAAATAATTTGAGTAAACTTTAACGTCAAAGGCCAATATACAAGTCGCAGAACTCTGTTAAACAATATTTGTAAAAATCGAATTCCTTTCTTGGGTAGACGTTTTAGAACAGTTCCCGTTATGAGGTCATAACCTGGTGATTTTTTACTATTTAACCGTTTTATCTGAGTTTGGATTTCTTGTTGTGTAAATCTAAGTATTGGAAACGATATTAATGAAAATAAACTTCATCACTACTGAGCACAACAGCATTACCTAGAAAATTTTCCAATATAGCCTCGCAAGCAGCCTACTGGGCGTATTTGTCACATTCTTCAAGTTCCTGGACCACCATCAGTTTGTAGGATGAAACATGAGATTGCAGTGTAGAATTCTTTGCACGCTCCGGTCAGGTATTTCCTAGGCAAGAGCATGCTAGCCCGGAACGTTGTAGCGATATGTCAATAGCCGGCCTCACTGCTGCGATATTTTCAGATGTTCGAACGCTACTAAATCTACTGAGTGATTTCCATTTTAATGTTGAAGCAATTATTCGGAAATTGTGACACCACAACATTAGATACTGCTTTGGAATATTACATCCAGCTAAAACCATAAATATTTTACGGAATAATGGTTTTGTGTGTATTTGTCTTTGTCCTAGTTGATAGAACGCTACACCAGCACAATTCCCAATGTTTACGTAAAAGTTTATGGTTAATTTTTGATGTACTCCGAGATCGTGGATAATCCGAGTTCTGTGTGAAGTTGTCTGTTGGTAACATACCAAGGGGCGTTCACTGATATTTTCAGAATTTTGTTTTATACTACTTAGATTCTTTGTATATTAGTTTTAGATGTATTACACAGGCGTAAAGTACTAATGGTCGTATTACTGTTTTATATAGTAACATTGTACATTCGGGTTTCAATGACGATTGCGTGTTGATAAGCAGATATAGTTGCGCTAGCCTTGCATGATCTTCGTTTAATTTTTTATATGAAACCTCCAGGTAAGTTTGGTGTCTAAATATACACCAAAGTATTTTACAACCTCCGCGGTTTGTGTCCCTATAATTGGGTTGTTGTTGATTATTATTGGGAGTGGTTCGTTGATTTGTCTGAGGGTAAAGGTTTTCGCTGTACACTTGTCATAGTTTATCGCTAGATTCCAGTATTTGAACCATCTATTCAGTTTAATTATCGCGTGTTGTAATTGCGCAATTGCATCTAAAAGGTTGATGTTTTTGGTTAGTAACGCAGTATCATCTGCGAATAATGCTAAGTCTGCATTTGTATTAGGTATATCGCTGGTATAGATGTTAAATAACATAGGTCTTAGGATGCTCCCTTGAGGAACTCCTGCTCTAATATGCCTTGTTGATGATACAGTTGCATGGATTTTAACTGCAAACGTTCTGTTGTCAAGATAAGGGAATAAGATAGCCTTTAAGTATCCTGAGATGGTAAGATTAATATTGTATTTTAGGCCCCCAGTCCATACGCGATCGAAGGCCTGTGCCAGATCTACAAATAGTGTCGTTGTCTATTGTTTATTTTTATAGCCCATTTCTATTGTTTCCACTATTCGCTGTAGTTGGTGACATGTTGAGTGGCCATTTTTAAACCCAAACTAGAAGACTGGTAGTTGCAGTCTTTCGATTTCTTTATTTAACTTATTATGGATTACTTTCTCAAGTAATTTTGATAAGGTTGTTAATAGACTAATAGGTCTGTAGCTATAGATGAGTTTTTGTTTTTCGGGTTTGGAAAGAGGAGGATTAATGCGTGTTTCCATTTGTTTGCAAAATAGCCTGTTCTTAAGCATGCGTTATAGATGGTAGTTAAGTATGCTAATCCTTTCCGGGAAAGTTTTTTAAGAATTATGTTAGGTATTCTGTCTTCTCTAGGAGTTTTATTTAGTGGGAGAGTTTTAATTATTAAAGCTAGTTCTATTGGTGAAGTTGATTCCATTTGATTCCCGGCTAGTAGGAGGTGTGTTTCTATGTACCTTACTATTATATATGCATGCATCTTGATTGTTGGAGGTAAATGTTTTTTCGAGGTGGTCGGCGAATACTTTGCATTTTTCTTCGTCGGTGTTATAAGATGCATTGCCTGAAATTATTGGGGGAATTTCTTGCGGCTGTTGTAATTCTCCTTGTGGTTTTCAGAGTCCCGGGTCGCCTGGTTTAAAGATACTAATGTGCTTCTGGTATGACCTGATTCTGTGTTCATCCAGTTCCCTTTTAATTCTGTGTGATAGGTTGTTAACCGCGTTTTTCGTTGCAGGGTTTCTATTGCATTGCCACTCCCTACGCAGCTGGTGTATGCTATGGTGGAATTCTGTAGTTAGTAGGTTTTCGTTGTTTTCTTGGAGATGCGGCTGTTTGTACACTTTTTATTATTGCTGTTGTGTGGTTAGATATTGTTTCGTCTATCTCTTCCGATGTGGTTAGCTTATTGGGGTATTTGAGATTTTGATTTAGAACTTCCTGGAAAAGGTTCTATTAGTCTATTTCTTAATCTTGGTTCATTAAATTTTCTGTTACAAAAGAGATTATTACTGGAAAATGATCCGAGTTAAGTTTTGGGCAAATTTCTTGGAATATTTGTTTTTTAAAATTTTTTGGACTATTATGTCCAAGATATCCGGCTCGTGGTCCAACCGATATGGGTAATATGACGGTTCTTCTGGGGTAATTATCTGTAGAAAGTGTGCAGTTGCGATTGCGTCGAGTTTTGTTTCTGCTGGGTTACCTGCCCTGCATCCCCATATGATATTTTTGGAGTTGAGATCACCAATTAAAATTGTAGGTTCATTTCCATTGAATATATCGCATATGGCGCTTTCGAGTAGTTGTTTGTTCGATGCCTATATACACTGATTATTTTATATAATTATTATCTTGTTTTTTTTATTTTGACAGCTAGATTGGATTGATTGTTGTATCTTATAATAAATAATTTTTTGTTTTATAAAAATTGCTACTCCACCCGAGGCAAATCTTGCTGTTCTATCATTGCGACAACATGAATAGACCGGTATTTTGATTCTGTCATTGTTGTCAAGTGTGTCTCCGACATAGATGCTAGATCATTGTTGTATCTTGCTGGAAAGGTCGCAAACTGCATTTGCTGGGACTTTAGTCCATTGAAATTCCAGTTCAAAATGCTTAAATAGATGATTATTTTGTTAGAGTTATAATCCATTGAGAAGAATTGGCATAAGATTAGTTAACAAGAATTGTTTTATTTGACCAAGATAAAGTTGAATTATATTTAGTATTGATGTAAGAATTTTGTTGGTTATGAGTTCAGTTTCAAAAGTGTTTTTTGTTGGTTTCCAGGGTTGATTTTGTTTATTTAAATTTGTGGAGTTTTTGTCAAGATGTGGGAAGTTTGTGTTATTATTAGCTTGTCCTTTTCTTGTGTATTTCTGTCTTTATCACAGTCAGTATACATGAAGTTACATGAACTTACACATCTTGGTTGCAAGTGGCTATAATTTTTGGTATGCCATAGCATTGCACCATCATGGCACTGAGGTGTGCTTCGATGTTTTTCGTGGTTCCATTCTGACTAGCGTGTGGTAGATGTAATCGATTTTAAAGATTTTATTTGCTTTTTCATTGGCTGTTAGTCTTATTGCACATATTGTACAGTCTGGTGATAGAATTATGGGGGTTATGTACAGAGAGTTTATCTGCTAGATCATTTTCCGTTAAGGAGACTGGGACATTCCTAATCACTACTTAGAGTGTTCGTTCATTAGGGTGTTGAAAAGAGTGGAATGCAATCTTATTTGTTAAATAATATTTTGCTAAAGCCCTGTAGTCGTCGTCTGTCGAAAGTATAATTTTTAGTGAAGTCCCACTAAGGCTGGTAAAATATTTATCCTTAACAATGCTTTGAATGTCTGCAATAACTTTTTTGTGATCAACTGGCCCGTGTAAGAATATTGGAGGGATTTTATTCTTGTTTACTTTGTTGGTTTCCGTAGATGTAACGGTGCTCTTTGACGGTGTGTTTTCGTTTGACAGATCAAGGTATTCTGGTATGTAATATTTGTTTTTCCAATATCTATATGGGCTGCCATTGATATTTTTTCTGCAGCTCACTTACAGGAGGTGAGAGGTGATCCGAGTTTCTTTTTGTTGACATAACTGCTTTCCCCACTAGGGGGAAGCGGTTAGAATTACAAGATACTAGTTCAACGTATAATCTGACAACGTTAGGTATAAGTGTATATGATTATAATAATAATAGTTCAACGTATAGATATTTGGCTAACTAACAAAATATAAGTGTAAATTTTGCTTACACAGCTGACTGTTGATAGCGCACTCGGGCTTGTGATATCGCTGCGGTCACTCAGTCGTGCGACCGTTCAGCAACAGAACTCGCGCCGCACTCCAATCGGTATTGTAACACGATTTAAAACAGGCATACTTAATTTTGTAAAAAATATGTTGATATTAAAACCTGTACTGAAAGTGACAACCATGTACGCCCAGACAAAATTAAATCCGGTTCACTATAATTTTTCAGAGCGTCTGCGGCTTGTGATCTGTTGTAGTAAGTTTTGCCTTTTAGATGCCCTTATAGAAAATAATCACGTTAACGTGTGATATGAAGAATGCTACTATCTTACCAGAAATATCCAAAGGACATGGTTATAGACTAGTATTTAGGAAAATCTGAGTACTCTGGACTACGCATGGTTCTTGAACGAAGAGTGGTTTTTCTTGTTGGGATATGTTAGTTCTCAAAATTTCATATTTGTTTAAGTGAAAAGCCTTATGCGATACACAAAGAAGTATTTAATTTAAAATTGTTCAAATGTGAGATTTCGAGCAATCAACAAGTGATCCCATTTTCTTCAATACAATAATTACAACAGCTGCATAAATAATTTTTTAACATTTTTCTAAATAATTGTAGATCAATATAAATAATTTAAGCAGAACTGGTATTTCACAAATCACATGCCGCCCTGGTTGAAATTGATTCATTTTTCAACAAATGCGTCATTTTAAACGAACTTTGACCATCGTGTTTCATAAATCCAACTCCGCTTTATTATTTTTCATAACAATATTTAATAGGGGCGTTTAAAAATCATGAACTATAAATGCGTTAGAAGACCTAGCAAAAACATTCCATAATATGGTGGGCGAATTCAATCCAGTCTATATGTAAATAATTTCCACTCCCATCACACATTTTAATGTCATCACATTTGCCACAGTATGAGTCCGTTTTAAATTGCGTTGCAGTGTCATTGATGATAATATTATTAAAGAAATGCCAGGTTTGGTTACGACTGGGTTACCTTAGAGTATTATAAAGTTGGAAAAAGTTTACGATAAACAGAAAGACTGGTAATCTTACAAATAAATTTAAATGAGCTAAATGTTACTGCTTACGTTTAATAATTAAAAAGGCTTGAAGAAAAGTTTGTTTATATTTTTGATCATCTATTTTTTATCTATTATATAAACAATCATAACTTCTATCCAATATGTACATCAGACCACCATTTAACTTTAGAATGAAGCTTGTATTGATTTTATTTATTTCTTTATTTTTCTAGTGCCATAAAATCAGGAAACTTTTTAAAAATATTGTGTATTCCCTTGAAATGTTTTTCTTCTTACATAACACTTAGCTGATATACTTGGATGATGTGTTTATGTATTAAGGCGACACTCAGTAGAGATTTTCAAACTCATAATCTCGTTCTCCAAGCATTTATTCACTTAATTTATTAAAAAATGTAAAAAACTATTTTATTTAGTAAAACTATTGTCGCAGATATTGGTATTCACTAGGTGATTGCAAAGTAAGCGTTCATCTTAAATACGTTTGCGTAAGAACCTTCTGGTTGGAGCTTATCCTTTTCTTGAAGTTAATTTATTAAATCCACTCAACTGTCTCGCTCTTTAGTTATTAACGTTATTTAAAATTTTGTTGTTATAGTTTCTGGACATCAATATTATCAAACTATTTATCAATACTAACACTATAAAAAACTACAGAAAGTAAAACAACAACATCCTCTTTCTATAAAATAATGGATATAATAATAATGACGATACTAAACCCAATTTTCACCGATGAAGTCCTTTATTATTCGTATGTATGTATAAGAGCTTTCCTTAGCTCTTTTTTATTTTTGCTTATTATTATAACATAAGTTAGACTGTAGTTTTATAGGAGCGGCTAGACCAGATAACTACTGTTACTTTGCCAATATATAATATATGTATATTCTTCTTCGATTAAATAAACTTTTAGCTCCTTTTTCATTTGCTTACTCCCTAAGGATGTGTTGCAATAGTGAAAGATTTTTGCGATTTGAGGCAATTGTGTTTTTTTAAGTGACTATATAAGTCTTTATTATCTCTAAAAGGATATAAATACTGGAAACTAAAATCTATAAGTAAAAGTATACAGATAAATATGCATACATTTATTTAGAAGAAAAATACTTTAGTTCAATTACGATTACGATAGATCTTATTGTTAGGCAAATATATACATTTTGGTGTTTTTTATATTATTTAACATTTGTATTTATCGCGTTGCTACAATTAATAACTATTTTAAAATATTAAATATTTTCAAAATTAGACCTTAAATGTAAGTAGTTTTAAACTTAATAGTACTGTAACAAATTTTCAAACGCTCCTCCCCCCACCGTAGAGACCACGCACGTGCCAGTATTCGAATACTACGTAAATTTCCTGACGTTTCTCATAAGCCCTAGAATCAACCCGGAATTCTTAAATATTACGCAGCAAAGCACCTAAGAGAAGTGAAGTGCCGGAAGCGAAGAGAACAGTGCTAGGGTAATGTAAATGATTTATAAATACAGTTATAGAGTACAATTTTACGTTTGTACTTCCTTATGTTATGTATACAAAGATTATTAAGTAATTTGGTTTCTAGTAAGTAAAATAAATAAGTAGTTAACTAAATTTACGTGTGTTATTTACCATTGTCAACAGTAAAAATGCTACAATGTGTATTAGGTATGGCGTTTTTACACTTGCGAAGTAAGTGGTGAATAAATTAAAGTGATACTTTTTGTTCTTAAAGTTGCCGACCTCAAACAGGGATTGGAGAAAATATATTCAGATATATTTGGAAATAAGGCTATATTGCGACTTCTTACTGGACACCGGCTAGGACCCGGACAGTTTCTATTTTAAAATTGCTAGCAGACTATCTGATATGAGCGCCATCCTGACTAGGTTAGAAGTAGATATAAATTTGAATATGAATAATATAAAAAGAGTTTTAAACTCTTAAATATTGTAAATGCACATTTCAGTTCGAATATTAATGTCCTAAAACAAGAATTCTTTAGAACATTTAACAAAATGAGTGAAATTAAAGCAGAAATGAACGAAGGAATGAATGAAGTTGGAGAATAAATTAAAGGCAAAATTAATAAAGTAAAATTGGTGACTGACAGACAGGGCACGAAAATTGAAGCTCTTGATAAGAAAATAAAGGAAATTAAAGACAGGTTTCGTGTTTTGATTAAGATAACTTCAAGCTTAATGAGGATGGTCAAGAAAGACGGCAGGTGCAAGAGCCTTTCTTGAGCGCCGACATAATGAAGACTAAAGTCCGACCTCCAACGTTTTATGGTAAGTCTTCTTGGGCTAATGATCAAAAACAGTTTGAGGCGGCTGCTAGAGCGAATAGATGGCTGTTTTAATTGTCGCTTTTAGCAGCAATGCTCTCGATATAACTGTGTCCATTAACGAGCAAGTAAGTTATAGCTAGATCGTACAAGGCCTTGAAATGTGTTACAGTCATACTCATGGAGGAGATCTACTGCACACATATTTTTAGAATTGAGGCAGACGTAGCCCGTCTTGTTTGCCTTTCATGTCTAAAAGTTTCAGATAATTTCTTAAGGGCATTAGCTGTGCGAATATTTATTAAGATTATTTATTAACATTAACGATCGGAAAACCCAACAAGTAATAAAATTGGCTAAACCAAAAACCGTTATTAGTGCGCTCACGCACGCACTGGAATTTGAAGCTGCCAAACAGGCATATAGAAGATGTAAAAATATAAAAAAAAATTGGAGGCAGATATCAATGAGCTGAATAAGGAACATGTGGAGAACTTAGCTGAAAAGGTTGCTAATCTAAAGATCGAGCTTCAGCAAAGATTTATGAAGAAATAATAGCCAAAATAATCATCTAAAACGCTACCTTTAAACATCGTTTGCTGGTAGCAGATATTAAAATCGTCACAATAATCGGAATGAGCATTTTAAAAACTTATGGTTGTGAAGCCGACTTGGAGCTACTAAAGATGAAGAAAAAAGTAGTATTTTCCCTAATCGAGACGGAGTCGTGATACATGTAAGAGTAGTTCATGACACCGCCCTCCCAGTGAATTGGTGGTGGATGTAGTTTTGGAGTGCTATCTTTCAGAAAAAAAATCATACTGATAGAATCAAGTAGTGATAAGAAGACTGAAAAAATAATACTGGTTGGGGAGACAATGGTCCAAATTGGCGATGTGGTCTCGGTTCGCGTAATAAATGTTAATGGATATCCTTAGACGCTGAAAAAAGACACAATCCTAGATCATTGTATTTTAGTTTTCTCAGTAGTTTATGAAATTGACAGATCCAGCCAAGATCAAGCAAAGTACCTAATTAATTAAAATTAGTAATCGCCACTACAGTGTTTTAAGACCTGACCGACAGGCAAAAGTTAAAGTTCTGTTTTATCAGAATAAAGACATATTCCAACACGACTAGTGTTCAAAAGACAGAGTAAACATTGTGCGTTACAAAACAGCTACCGGTGATGCCACTCCCATACAATTACCATTAGCCAGACGAAAAGAAGCTAAAACATAACTTCAGATATAAAAAAGGACGACGATTGAACCTTCAATAAGTCCATGGACTTTGCCCGTGGTGCTAGTTAAAAATAAAAACGGACCCACGATTTTGCGTTAACTACCGTCAACTCAACGATGTCACGAAGAAAGATAGTTACCCACTACCACGCAATGATTACAAGTTGGTCGAATGCAAATAGTATTCAAGTTTAGATTTACAGAGCAGATATTAGAAAGTCTGAATGGATTCTAAGGACAAAAAATACAGCTTTTATTGGGCTTCAGCAATGCTGCGATTCACGATGATGCCATTTGGACTTTGCAATGCTCCTTCGAGTTTCGTAAGACTAATGAAGACAGTGCTTAATAGGTTATCCTGGAAAACATGTTTGATTCTTTGGATGATATACTAGTAACTGGAAGAACTTTCAAAGAGTATCTAAAGAACGTAAAGCAGCTATTCCAATAAGTGAGGAACGTTAATTTGAAAAATGCTCTCTTTTTAGGACAACACTGCACGTATCACTCAAAACATGATAGTAAATTAAAGAATTTAAATTATTCGAATTGGAATTTTACAATGTTCTACAAGAATGTTCTTCTTGTTTGATGAGGTATCAAGATCTCAGCGTATGACTTCTTAATCCATCCCCACAGACCCGAAAACTTTAAATTAGAATTATCTTAACATATTAAATAACTGATAATACCAACAATTGCATATCATAAGTCCAAGTTGATTTAATTATGTTGTTATACAACAGTAGGTAATTGAAATTTGCGCCCTAAAAACCAGTACCTTTTATGTATTTCAATACATCTTGCTGAAAGCTATTTTGTAGGCTTAATGTTGATTTAAATCTATTACTATGTATTTAATACTTTTTGTTTACGGTATTCGTTGATATCTCAGTACAACTAGTAGAGAAGTGCCTCTTTGCAGTAAGGCATTATTCTAATTTATATAGATGATGTTTAAAGATTTTTGGATAGTAAATTGTAATCAAGGTCTGATAATAAAGCAACTATGCTGTTTGGAAAAGTAACAACGGAACGCGTTTATAAAGTACGAAAGTGTAATGCATAAATATAGATATGGATTTATTAAATTGATTCAAAGCTCTGATTTGTCCATAGGTTCTAAGATTGTGATGGTGAGACACTTTTAATTCTACAGAGTAAGACCTTACTTACTTGATATCAATAAAAATTACTAATCAATATTTCTTGCTTTTAAAATATTTAATAATTGCCCCTAATACTTTATGGGCTTGCTTTATTATAGAATAATGTCTACAAAACCTAACGTTAGCTTTGGTCTTAGGTTCTAATTTATAAGTATCTTTGGTAAGTAACTTTGGATAAAAATGGCAGCAACCTCATTAGTGTAAGAAGGAACAGATTTTTTTAGTTTTAGATATTAGTATAATTAAAACTACCGTTAGTTTTGAGACTCTGTTTTATAAATAGATAATGTATACAACCATTTTATGACAATTTTTAAATAGTTGGTTTGTTACTAAGTTATAATCTAGTACTTTGTAGATATGAAACTTTTCAGTATTGTCGTCTTAATTCTTCTTATATTAAATGTAGGTAAACTTGTTTGTAAAGCGACTGAGATAATTCAGAAAAGTATTTTCTTCCTATATAATAATTTTAACAGAAAACGGTTTCTATATTTTGAATAAATACCTATTATTTCTCTACTCAACTCTTGGTCGCTTTCCAAAGTGAATAGTCAGAAACTTCCTTCGGTATGAAATATAAAAGATTATCTTGCAGTGTTCGGTTTTTGATTGATCTAATATTTTTAAATTCACTCATCACTCAACTAAGTGCTAAATTGTCATCTAGGTGACGTGTAGTTTGCTATTTACTGCGTAGTTTACGCTTTTCTGCAATTTTTATTTTTTGCTTAATAGGATAATTGAGATAATCATTATTATGATCTTTCTTGAGCGTCGTCTGTCACGCAGTTAGTTGAATTATTCTGTTAAAATTTACAACTGTTGTATTATATTCCTACTCTGTTTTCTAAATTGTTTCTATTGTAAAAGACTGATCAGATAATTCCTGAAAAAGTTTTCACTTTGAAGGCTTGCGAAGATTAAGGTGATTTGTTTTGTAGCACTTGCGTGGGTATTGTTGTTATAGTCAGCAAATGCTGTAAAATTTTAACAATATTCTTATTTAGACATTCCTTTCACTATATAGAAATTAAACGAATCAGTATTAGATAATTGAGATTGAAGAAATGGATGACACATAAAATTCCAAATCTTGAGCGAGCGTAAACACATAAAACATGACCAGCGAAATATAAATAAATAAATAAATAGAATAACAAGAAAATGAGACAAGCAAAATCAGTGATAAAAATAGGAAACAGCAAACAAAAACTAAGAGATTCAAACAATAAAGTAATTCTACGAGTTAAAGTCAAACGCAGCTGATAAAAAGGCTACGTAAAAAAGTTTTCAATGACAAAATACGTAATAAAATGCTACAAGAAAACCAAACCATAAATGCAAAAGAACCTAAAGCCTCCAAAAGTGAAATAATACATACTATAACAATACTCGAAAATAAAAAAGCTACCAGACGGCAAAATCTGCACAGAAATCCTTAAAATAATAAGGATAATAAAAAGCAAACGTCTAGATTTTATAGAATTGTTATTTATCAAAATAAATGTAAGATAGGTAAGATAATAAGTCTAGTAAAAAGAGATCCATTATTTTTGCATGAAATTGAAGGTTTTATTTAACATACTTAGAACGAACCGATTTAGGTCAAATATGCACCATTTTGTTCGATAACTTGTTTGCATTTTGAAGGTAATTCCGTTCTGCCTCTCCCATAGAAGCCTTGTCCCTATTGGCAAAAAACTGGGACAGTCGATTTTCACAAGTCTCTCTTAAGGAGAATTTTTTACCAGCAAAATAATTCGCCATGGACAGGAACAGGTGGTAATCACTTGGTGCCAGGTCCGGACTACAAGGTGGATGCATAAGAACCTACCAGCTAAGCTCCCGGAACTTCTGGCGAGTCGCTATCGATATGTGTGGCTTGACGTTGGCTTGATGAAACACAATTCTTGTCTTAATGGTCAAAGTTGGCCGCTTCTGGGCGATTGCTTCCTTCAGACGGTCCCATTGTTCACAGTACAGGTTTGATTTAAAAGTTTGGCCGTAGAGGATTCCTTACCAACCCCACCAAACGCACAGCAAAAACTTTCTGGCCGTCAATCCTGACTTGGCCACCGTTTGCGCCGGCTCACCGCGCTTAGCCCATTACCGTTTTTGCTTGAAGTTGTCGTAAGTGATCCACTATTCACCGCCAGTCACCATCCGCTTCAGAAATGGGTCAAATGTGTTGCGATTCAGCAGCGATTTACAGATGAAGACTCGGTCCATGAGGTTTTTTTTGCGTTAACTCGTGTGGCACCCATACATTCAGCTTCTTTTTGTATCCAGCATTTTGTAAATGATTCCAAACGGTTTTTTATCCAATTTTTAGCTCATGGGAAATAGAAATATAGATATGACGGTTGAACTCGGCCATTTTCGTGATTTTATCCACATTTCGACAATTGGCCTTCCAGAACGTGGTGCATCTTTGATATCAAAATTACCGGAACGGAATCGACAAAACCAAAACTCCGTTTAAATGGCTGTTACAGTATCAGAACCATAAACAACAATCACATTTTCAGCCGCTTGGCTTGCGTTTTCACCTTTACCGAAGAAAAACTGTAAAATATAGCGTATTTTCTCTTTGCTGGTGTCCATCTTTGACGTGAGCTCAAACAAAACTGAGTCAACCATCCGCAAAACTGTTAAATAAGTTTTTGTAGTACAAAATGTCGGCTCACTAACGCCATCTAGTGTAAACCGATCGGACTTTTAGAGCGCAAGATACAATTTATTAAACCATCTATTGGAAAAATAATGGATTTCTTTTTACTAGACCTATTATTATCAGACTCGCTTTAGTTAAAGTTTATAAAGATTCCGATAAAAGTAAACTTTTCTCATTACAATGATTACCCCATAATGTTTTATGCCGCATATGCTAAAAATATTTAAAAATTATCCATACACGAATTTACAGAAAGAACGATAGAAAATCGACAACACATAATTTTGATTTTATAATAGCTTCCGAATATGAGAAGCACTTCATATTTTTAATGTATTTGCACATAAATATAAAAGATATGAATGTATATTTAAACGTATGCTTCATCGATTAGCGTAAGGCTTTTGATTGTGTAAAATATTAAAGAATATTGGAAATTTTAAGGTCTATAGGAAAGAAGAAGGCAAAAGTTAAAATAGAACAAGAAAATACAGAAGATATATCGATAAAAAAGTGTATGAACGCGTACTGTTTTAGTACTTTTATATGTATTCAAAAGCAATATTTAAAGAAGCATTAGATGAAGATACAGATGGAATTAACAATAGCAGATCAATACTTTTTTTGGGCGCACTTACGGGCGCTGCAGTCTCAGGGCTTATTGTGCCCACTAACCCGCACTTAAATGCTACGACATTCACACACACCCATGGGTTGAGCGAGACTCAAACTCGCACGCGTCGGCTAGAGGACAGAGCCAACTGGTTGAACCATCTGAGCCACCGCGTCCACCATCCATACTAGAATAATATCAAACAACTTTTCAAAATAACAACACATTAAGAATAATATCGTTAAACATTATGAAAGGTTTTATTTGCAATTCATACATTTCTAGGTAAGCTAATTCAATTACACAATCAGCCTCCTTTAAATACTTAGGAACTAATAATAACAATCAGTGTAAATCTAAAATTAAATTAATATCAAGAATTAAAAATTACGAGAATGTTCATGTGTACGGAAATTCTCTTTACTAGATTAGACCCCAGTTTGAGACTCGTGTCTTCAGATGCTATATTTTCTCAACTTTATTTTATGGAAAACTGGACATTAAAGCTTTCTAAATGTACATACATAAACAGATGCATGCTGCGTGTGTCATGGATACAAAGAATAACAAATGACGAAATTCTTAGTACGAATAAATGAACAAATAAGACTATTGGCAACCATCAAAGAAAGAAAATAATACATAAAATATGTGATGAGGGACGAACAATACGAATCTCAGCATCATGTGATTATGCTCAGAAATTTTCTGATCTGCAGTTTCAAATATACAATACTCACTTGGATCGCTAACTTTCGACAAGAGAATGCGATATAAAATAGGAACCTTGAATCCCAATGTAGATTGTTGACATTATGGTCGCCATTCAGATAAAATTACTTCCTAATACATGTTAATAATGTTAGTAATGTTATTTACGACTGTTTTGGTAAACAGTGCGCCACCGAAATGATTAATAAACCATTCCCGTTTTAATGGCTACTGACAAAGATTAATATGTTAAATGTTAAATATTGCATTTAAAAGTTCGTAATGTTTTGTTGAACTTTTGACAATGATAGTTACGCCAGCGTAAGTACCAAGTACCATCTAGATCTTCCGAGACATAAATTATACATTTGCGTGTTTTTAAATTACTTCTATTCATAGAGTGTAATTTGGGTATGAGCATTATATTGATGAGTTGATTAAAGATAAAAATTCTAATTTTATCTTTGTGTTTTACCAAGCCGTTAGCATTTCAAATAAATTATAGTAGATCATTATCAATTTTAAAAATAAGCTAATTGATAAGTTTAATAAAATTCATATTCGTTTTATTAGTACTTTTAGCACTTGGTTAATTCAGCAGCTTTATTTACTGCCGTTGTTTTTTATTGATTAACACTTACTATTTAGAAGTGGATAAAATAAACTAAACATATGTTATACACTGCATGCAATTATATTTGTTTATTACAGATGAAAAATAGTTATTTTTATATTTAATGTATGTAACATTATTAAGTGGCGAAGCTAAGAGGAGTCACTTACTAACTTCATTTTGTCCGTCTGTCTGTCCGTCCGTCCGTCCGAGAAAAAGGCTTGTTTGCTAGTGATTTTGAAACTAATTGATCAAAGGTCAACTAGAGGGTTCTAAAATTTGGGAGACTGCTTCGCACTTCGGTGTTTCAAATTTGACTACTGAATGGGCTAATTTGCTGATAGTGTAGATATTCTTCTTATTTTTTGCGGATTTTAATTCTCTAAAAAATAGGACTAATGGTATTTCAATTTCACACTAGTTAATATTTGCTATATTACTAATAATATGTTCATATAATTAGAGTTCTTGTATTAAATATTTTAATTTAGAAAAAGGGTACATGTTCTAAGAACTACTTTAATTCTTCTGATTTTGACTTTTATTTATCGAACATAATAATGGTGGATTTCTATTAAAAACTACGAAAATTTAAAAATTTAAACTGAGATACATATTTCCATCAGATTTTGTGTTGGGATTTGATGTCTCAGTAGTTTCAAAACTAGTAAAAAAAAATATCTAATTTTTACTTTATAAATTTATTAAATAAATATAAAATTACTGCACATTGACATATTATCTTATTCCACTGGCTGAGCGTAAAGCAATTATTACAAAAACCAATTCTACAAACAAGACGGACAGTGCTAGTTATTTTCTCTATCGCATTTTTTGTGCATCTTGCTCACCTGTTTCTTCTTGGTCTTCCAGCTATTTTTTTTTATTGAAATCCCAATTTATTTACAATCTGCACGAGTTGCATTTAGTAAATTCTGTGATAGATTATTTGGGCATTTAGAAGCATCCCCAGTAGGATGCTTTTGTAGCAATAGACATTTAGATGAGTTTTGAGTTTTTGGATATAAAAGTAAACTTATAAACTAGATCTTAAAACTAAAATAAAACTAACGCAAAACTTAATATTGATTAAGTAGGGAATCTAGTGGGGGCAAGTCATTTGGTATATATTTTTGGAGTCTTCGATTGCGATTTTGGGGAACTATAAGATCCATTACTAATGTGTGGGTGTGCACTAAGACTGTCACTGTATTTAGCACTGAAACGGCTGACTTCTTCTTTCACTGCAGGCATATGGAGATCGTTACGGATAGCCGTGTTTGACACGAACCAGGGCGCGTTCACAATCATGCGCAACACTTTAGATTGGAAGCGTTCTAGGATTTCTAAGTTAGAGTTGGCAAATGTTCCCCAAAGTTGAATCCCGTAGCTCCATACGGGTTTGAGAATTACCTTGTATAAAAGGAGTTTATTGCTTAATGATAACTTTGACTTACGTCCCAGTAGCCAGTACATCTTGGTTAAAATTAAACCCAGCTGCTTGCGTTTACTGAAGATATGCTTGCGCCATGTTAGCCTTCTGTCAAGATGTCACCCAAGGTACTTTACTTCTTCTTTTTGCGGTAAAGGGTTGTTCTTTATCTGAACCGGGGGACACGTATCTCTGCGCAGGGTAAAGGTTACTTGAATTGACTTAGACGCGTTTATTTTGATTCTCCAGCTTGTTAACAATTACAGTTAAATTGGTTTGAAGTTTTTGTGAGGCTGCAACTGGGTCTCTGTCAGTAGCCAGAACCGCGGTGTCATCCGCAAATGTAGCTGTTGTGATTTCTGGTATTGTCGGGAGATCTGCTGTGTATAAGAGATAGAGCAGTGGTCCGAGAACACTGCCTTGGGGTACACCAGCATTGATCGAAAAAAGATTTGTGGTTGCAGTTTCGTATTTAACCAGAAAATACTGATTAAGGAAATAGGATTGCAGGATTAGAAAGTAGTTTAGGGGGAGGAGTGTTCTAAGTTTGCATAGGAGTCCCGTATGCCACACTTTATCAAATGCCTGTGATATATCTAGGAATGCAGCAGAGCAGTAGAGCTTGTCTTCAAAGGCTTGATTGATTGTTTGAACTACCCGATGGATTTTTTCAGTTGTTCAGTGCAACTTTCGGAAACCAAACTGGTGGGATGGTAGTAGCTCTTTGTCATCAATAATTGGGATTAGTCTTTGTACTAAGAGCTTTTCGAAAACTTTAGCTACTATAGACAGAAGGCTTATCGGTCGATAGGGGTCGTTGGGGGGTTTATTAGGCTTTGCGATGAGTATAATCTGTGCCACTTTCCATTGGAATGGAAAATAACCATTCTGAAGGACTGCATTATATAACTGAGTTAAGTACTGTGTACCGATGGCAGGTAGCTCTTTGAGTATTTTACCATTTATTAAATCATACCCCGGAGCCTTCTTAAGGTTGAGTGTGCTAATGACTTCATGAACTTCAGCAGCTTTGAATTTTTTAATAGGCGGTTCAAGTTAGTACGGTTGAAACAGTGTTTGAGTGAGGTTGTCTTCTTCGTGGGGGAGATTTTCTGAAGGATGTGGCTGGAACACAGACGTTAAGTGTACAGCAAATACGTTTGCCTTCTCCTTATCACTTCTTACCCAGCTTCCCTGGAGGTTACAGATGGGCGGAGAGAATCTTTTTAGTTGTTTCGGTTATTTTGTTGTCTTCCACAGGGAATAATCCGTCGCTTCCGTGGGTGATAAGTCTTTAAGGAATGTTTCGATGCAATCGCTTTTGTTTTTATTAAGAAGATCTTGTAACTCTCGAGTTGCTCTGTTGAGTAGTAGTTTGCTTTCAGGTGTACGCAGCCTTTACCGGTTTCTTCAAGTCTTCTTTTATCTAGAATTTTTTGTTTAATAATTGAGGGGCAATCAGGAATTGTGACTGTATCGGGTATAATTGGCGTGGCCTTCCAACATGACTGAAGCCTCAATGTTTTCGGGAGATTTGAGTGGAATATTTAAGATTAGTTCAACATTTACGACATACCGAAAGGTGTTCCAATTTGTACGGTTATTGCTTAATTTGGGGGTTGTTTCTTTTTTGAGGGGTTTAGTGGTAAGGGTGATCGGGATTGGGGAATGGTCAGAGGAAAGTTCGAAGCAGGATTTTATATTGGCATGACTTGGATGAATTCCTTTTGTTATGCAGAAGTCCACCAAAACAGGAAATTTGTTTGGGTCCGTGGGCCAATATGTTGGTTCTGCCGTGGATAGGTGCCGCAAGTTATTGTGTTCAAGAGTTTTGTTTAGTTCGCGTCCCTTTGTCGTTGTAATTCTGGAACCCCAATCAGTGTGCTTGGCATTGTAATCGGCGCCCGCAATGAATCGTTGTCCAAGGGTTTTGAAATAGTTTGTAAATTGTTCTTCTTTAATAGCATGTTTAGGGGGAAATACGCCGCCGAGATGTTGAGGGGTCCTATTTGATTCTCAATTGACACACTTGTTGCTTGGAGAAAATCGCTACTGTGGCTTTCTGGTTGATGGTGCTTGATTGTGTTTCTGATTATTATGGCAGACCCGCCACGAGCTGTTCCCGCCGGATGGTTTGTGATATAAACCCCATAATTTGGGATTTTTATAAAACTCCGATCAGTAAGATGTGTTTCCGAAATAAGTAACACATCAATGTTGTGACTAGTAATAAATAGTTTTAATTCTTCAAGGTGTTGTGACACGCCGTTGGCGTTCCATTGGGCAAGCTGTAAGTGTCTGTCCATTATTTAATTTTTGCAATGACTGTTGTTAATAGGTTTAATACTGTTCTTATTTGTTCTGATAGCTTTAACATTATGTTTTTTAATTCTTGTATGTCGTTTGCTTGTTGGTTTGGATGGCTAGTATTTGTTGTTTGTGGGAGATTTACAGCAGGTTCAGAGTTTTGTTGTTGTACTGAAGCTATTTGTAAATACGATAGTCCCGGTTGTATTTGTTGGTATTGTCTAATTTTTTGGGGGTGGTACGTACTGTTTTTGTTTACTTTGTAACTGTTTATATATAGTACATCCTTTGTAATTCGCAGGATGGTTTCCTTTACACAGGACTCAGCGGACATTGTGGGATTTTTCCTTTCTTTGACATTGTTCCGTGAGGTGATCGCCTACACATTTTACTCATCTAGCGGGTAGCTGGTAGACGTTCCTCGTGTGTCCGTAACGCTGACAGCGTACACACTGTGGAATAATTCTTTTTGCCCTTGGGGGTTCAAACTTGATTTTGCATTGCTGCAAGTATTCTACCTCAAAAATGCTTTTATTGTTAGGGGCTGATTTAAGCTCGACATAAAACATTAGCGGAGGCAATTTAGTTTTAAATTGCTTTATATTACAAATGTTTGTTACCTCGTGCCCTAATTTTTCAATTTCACCTTTGATATCTTTATAGTCGAAGGAGTGGTGTAGATTTTTTAGCACCACTTTATAATTTCTCTCTTCTTTTAGTTTATAAGTGTGAAAATCCGTTCCCTTTTCAGTCAGAGCTTTTGTTATTATTCTGTAATATTCAGGTGTTTTGGGCTGAATTTTTACTTGGTTATTGACTAGAGCTTTAACATCATATTGTTGTTTGGCTTTTTCTTCTAGCAGTTGTATTAACGGTGCAATAGTTAGTATACGATTTACAAAAATGGGGGGAGGTTTTAGATTTTCTCGTTAGTATTATCAGCGTTTGATTCATGTTGTGCATCGTCACCTTCCATGTTTAGATTGGAGTAGTGATTTGATGTTGAGAGTGGGCTAAGCCAATATTCGCTCTCTTTAGAGTATTTATTTTTGATTTCAACTTATTTCTTTTATAGGAAACTGTGGTCCAGTTATTAGTATTTTCTGGTGGCTGCGGGGTGCGTTGGAATGAGTGTTTTGTTGGGTTTGATAAAAGGTTTGGGGATAAAATGTTTGAGTTTGTTGCGTTTGAAGTGGAAAATTACCTAGTGTTTGGTGGAATTGGCTGTAGAAGATCTGGGTTTGGTCCGGTGTCAATACTGATGGTTGCATTAGTGGTGGTTTGGGGGGGTTGTATCCCTCCCGGAGGCTGGTAATAGGCCATAAAGGCCTCTTTGCTGCGGCTTCGTTCAGTTATATAGGATTAATTTAACACGCAGCGTTAAATTTAAAATTGAGAAATATGTGTAGCAATAAATATAGCCCGATTTCGCGGGTTATCGCGCGGCCGACACTTGCACTTTTAACCGCAAGATACGTCTTTCCGATTCGAAAGTAAAATAGGAACTCTTCCAGCTATTGATCACTTGTTCATAATTCAGTATAGTGTGCCACGTTCAATCAGATGTTTTGCTAATACTATAATGATTTCTTTAAATTATGTTTTTATCTCAAAAGTTTATAAAAAACTTTTTTCACTATTTAGCCGATTTTTTGTCAAATTAGACTAATAGATTCTATTAGATCTGCTTATGTATTTATTGTAAAACGCTGTTATCTCTGGACAGTTTAGTGTATACTTTTCATCATAATGTTAATTTTTTTTCAAGCTCATGACAATTGCTTAAAACTAAAACCTGTTTAGTATCTTGCTATCTACATAAAGCGATTCCATTACTTTTACAAAAAAGAAGAGGGTGAATAAATTAAAGTTAGAAACCAGTTAAATCTAATGTCAAATCTTAGGTATATTTAAAAACTCAGATTCTATTACAACAATGTTATAAAACTGTTAGAAAACTTACATAAATCAAAAAACGCAACAGAGCAAAAATAAACTTCATGGCCTTTTTATAACAATTAACTTGCATCGCTGTTTCAAATAATGAAAGTAAATTATGTAGAGAGACGAAGAAAATATATTAGATTACATACAAATTAAAGCACGATATTTTATATAAAGTCACAAATATTTTTTGTTTTATCTTGTACATGGTTTTTGTCTTATACCGGGTGTTCATAAAATGTTTTGGGAAATTTATATTACCGGATAGAACAGACCGAGACCAACAAAAAATTACAATGAAATTTTTTGATACGAGGTCAAATAAGTAAGTTATAACCGATTAGGCGGTAGAGGGGAAGGCCGTGCGGTCAAGCTCGCTGCTCTCGTCCCGAAACTTGTTAATTTAAAAAAAGACGAGACGCGAGAAACATTTTATGAACATCCAGTACACACACACACTTATTGCACTACTTGCTCAGTCATTGCAATTGAGATAACCACACACTATGTGTGCTCTCTTATTAGCGACTAACTCTCATAACCAGCAAAGTGTCCTTATTCACACATGCCTATCACAGTTTGGTTTCATCATCTGCCAAATCATATCACGTTCGCGTAAACTGCTCTCACTATAATAACCTTGGTTCGATATTTTCAATAATTTCTTTAAAGTGCAACTAAATTGTTTTCTTCTAAGTAAATCTCTTTTGAAATATTTATCATCCATAAATAAACATAAATCTTAAATAAAAACAATTTCCTATTTTTATTAATTGTTAAAAAATTTTAACAAATTTTGGCAGCAAGTGATGTGGTCTACTACTGTCGCTTTGGCGCAAGCGGACCGACTAAGAGCTTTCTCTGTTTGCAAGCCAGCTCAAGCAAGTTCGAGTCTTTGATGGGTGTATGTGACGTAGTATTAAGTTAGTTAAGTGCATGTTAGTGGACACAATAAGCCTTTAAGACTGCAGTGTCAGTAAATTCCCCAGAACAAAAAAAATGTGGTCCGAAAGAAATGTATTTATTTCTATGAGAGTGATTGAAGTATGAAAATAAAATTACTTTTTTTACGGATCAAGGTGAATGGGCGTTATAAGTAGGGATGACTGAAAGGGATTTGCTCCATAGAGTACCTCATACTACCGTTTCTTTACTGAATAGTACAATGTTACACCAAAAATTAGCCTCATCCGTTGCACAACGAATTATTATCAAGTATCTTATGGCAAAAAGCGCAGAACCGTCCAAAATTTTTAGAAAACTTAAGGCAGAGATTGAACACAACACTTTTAAAAAGACGCAAGTGTACGAGTGGCGTAAACAATTTTTATGAGGACGAAAAATAGTAGAAAATTTTACCGGCTCAAGGACCAGTAGGCCTAAGTAGAACATTTTCAAGGATGATCGCCAATTAACGATTGGCAAAATTTCTTCTGAGATGAGAATAAACGGCAGCGCTCAGGTGGCCATTACTGACGAGTTTCGATTTTGAAAAGTGTTTCTAAAATAGCGCCCCCGTCTTATCGCTGAATACCAAAAAATGACAACCGGAACATTAAAGCACACTCGCTACAGTTCAGAATTATCCCCCTGCGATTATTTTTTGTTTGGGCCACCAAAAGAATCGCTCGGAAGACAAAGACTTGACAATATTGCTGTCGAAACGTTTTTGGATGATTTATGTTGTTATAAAAAATTACTTAACTGCTGAAAAAATATGTTTATAACGAGATTGTATAGAAGAAAAATTTTGTTTATGTGTATTTGTATGTGTGTTTTTTTTTTATTATGCTACAATGAATATAAAAAAATCGACTTATATTTGATTTAAGCGCCAGAGCGGTTGTACAAATGAGGCGTTGGGCGGAACTAGGTTTGTTCCCGAGTTCACATGCTTGGTGGTGGCCTACTCAGTCATTAAAAATAATTGAGTACCTGCGTTCACTTACAATAAAGGATAATAATGCAGTCGTCTAACGCACGGTGCTTGCCACATCGCCCAGTATCAGAAACGAGGCAGCAAAGACAAACATATAGGAGCATTAATCTCTCAATTCGCAATTGATGCTCCTACACGCAGCGTAAAGCCTTACTATTTACATATTAAACACACGAGTCTGCAGAGAACGTTTTTGGAGATTAATAACTTTATGTGCAGTATTATTAGAAACTATTTTATTGTAATTGCAGAATCTTTCTGTAGCCAAAGCATCACATGCCTAAAAAATGTCCCTGATTATTTAATCAATAGAGTAAAAATACGTACCTAATCAGTCTATCTTCTAAAAGTCTAGCTTTAACCTGAAGTGTAATAGATCCTTGAATTTATTGTTCCGTTTTTAAAAAAGAAGACCGTTTCAGTTATAATTATTTGTGCTTTAGTTGTAGAGCTTTTTTATTTTATCAAAAATTTGGCGCTCCACTTGTAATTTTACATTGGAATACAGTTATCTATAATCACAATGACTTTTCTTAAGTGAACTCTATCTACATACAAAATCTTTTGGGTTACAATACCTCCCTTCAAATAATTACTCTTTTTAACATTTTGATATATTTATTGTGGCTTTGATTTAATTATAAAACACGAGATATTCTGTATATAAAATATGCCCGTCATCATAAATTTGCTTTACAGTTATGTTATTAAACTATTACACTTTCATGCCCAATTACACTCTGGAATCCTAAACTTTATCGCAGCCATAAGAAATTTGTTCAACATTGCAGAATGAACTATAGAAGTCGAGCTAACGCATTATTTAATGTGCCTTGTGGTCGTTAGGTTAGCAGAAACCAATTACCGTTTATTGTTTGGAGAAATATAGAAGCTCTAGAAATGGGCGTATCAAATGGCAAACTATTATTTACGCTAGTTAGGGAAATTACAGTATTACATAAAAGTCTATAATATTATTATTTTAAAAGATCGCAAAATGACTAGTGTAAATTTATAAAAAGAAACAAGCAAATAAGTATAATATAATATATACACGTTATGTTATGTGGGAAACACCGCGCTTTAGACGACTGCTTTGTTCTAGTGAACGCAGATAGTACTCAATTATTTTAGTGACTGAGTAGGCTACTCGCCAAGCATCAGAAAGCTCCGGGAATGGAATCCATGTCCGTCTGCACTGCAGCCGGCGCTTTAACCGCCGGACCACGCTGGCGATTAATAAGGAATAAAGTCACCTGCTTGAAAAAACGTTTTATTTCAATCAACTTTCAAGAAACTTTTATTATGAGAAAGGCTCAGCGTGGCCAAAAAAATTTGGATCAAAATTGAGACAATGTTATCTTCACGGACAAGTCTTTCTTTTGGGCGTAGTCTTTCTTATCGAAAGCGTCGTTAGCAAAGAGTAACAGGATTTTTCAGCGCACGGTAAAACGCCCTGTAAAAGTGTGTGTTTAGGGATGCTAACGTAAAAGCAACTTGGTTGCTTCTTTCTGTTTACAGACAATTTGAATGCCGAAAAAATCTATCCGAAATGCTTGTTGACGTCTGCTACAAAAATTTTTTGATCCGGGAAACACGTTGGAGGTTGTAAAAATACAATGACTTTAATTGCAGCAGCAAACTCTACAGTTCGTGGGAACAACAAAACCTTGTCGAAACTATAATGAATACTGGAGGTAATTGGACTAGATATTAGGTAAATGCACAATAGCTCATAATATATAGTTTGATAAATGAAAAAGAAATCTACATTTTTATGTTTTCAAGATTACTTTATTATTGAATATATTAACTAGTGGTTATATAATTACTATTGCAGTTAATGTTAGTGTTTTCAAATATAGTTTATATACAGGAAGCAGTAGAAAATCTAACAGTACTAAATAAAGCAACTACGAGATGTTAAACAACAAGTTAAAATTATATTCATGGATTTAAATAATAAAATATGACAGAGCGCGCCGTGATACGAAATCCAGTCTCATTTAATTCTCTCGAACATTTTTTGACTATGGCGTTGCTCAATTTCGACAAAAGCATATAATAATATATATTTAATAATAAATAAATTCGTATTTGCAAACTCCCCTGAGAAAGCTCTTTTCTAACAAAATGGAGATTGCAAAAAGTAGAAATGTATCTCGACAACTTCCAATACGAATTTCGAAGATCAAGGGTAATTTACCTTTGACTTGTTCTTTCTTTTTTCTTTTTTAATTTATTTTATATCTTTCTCTCAAATCTTCAACGGAAAAGAACGAGACGAAGTCATTAAAAAATAAGTCAAATTTATGTATTATTATTAATTTTCATTTCTGCCTAGGTGGAGCCAACGATAAAATTTATACCCCTAAATCTATAAAACATTGCTAGCCCCTTTTTCGCTGTTCGAGTCGCTACAAAATCTAGGATTTTCGATCACCTTTAAACCACGCTTGTATTTGCTTTGCACTCGTTTCAGCATCTCCGAAATCCTTCTGAAACATTCAAATAGCTTCAGCGTAAGAATGTTTGCCCTGCAACCGTAATTTAATACAAATTCGTTACTCTGTTTCCTTAGTCGTGTTAAACGCAACAACCACACAGTACACATGCTTATTCAACATTAATTTATTAACTAATACAGAAATTAATGAGTGTGTACATGTACGCATTCTAGTTTACTTTCTTTAATTGCTAAGGAATGTTGCAATAGCCGTTTCTGTTATATTAGCAATGATTGTAAACTTTCCGGGTAGATATTGTGTATAGAAATATGTAATGTATTTATTTTGCAAAGATAGAATACTATTTTGACGTAAAAATGTATTATTTAAACAAATATTATCAATAAAATTTATTTTTTATTTGGATTTTTAGAAACATACAGTTAATACTCACTCATAAAAGACATATTTATAATCAAAAATAAAATAATATAACGTAGAAATATTAAAATATGGACAAAATATATTAAGATTGTATTGCTAAAAATAGATCTCCTACAATAAACATCTACTGTTGGCAGTAATTCAAAACTGCTCTAAATAAGTGGATGAACACCTTGATTGATAGAGCTTTTAAAGAATGTCTGGCAGTTTTTTTTTTTAATAAACTAAGTCATAAAAGCATCCGCTGGGTAGAATTCTGAGTAAGATCAACAAACATGCACTAAAGATTACCATATGTTTCACAATCAGCTATCTGACTGACTTAAGTATTATATTTTTATACGTGGGATATTTCGAAAGTTTTATAAATCATTAACTTTCATATTAAATTTTGTTTAATCTTGAGAAGAAATTTATAAACTTAGAGAATAAAAAAAATCTACAAAATAATAAGCTAACCCAATCTTTATTAAACACATATGAGGACTTTCTTTGTTTCAAATAACAATTGGGGTTTGCTTAAATCTAAACGTGATACTGCAGTTGCAATTTTAAACGTAAATAAAATTTAATGCATTATCATTATTATCATCGTCCCCAACGTTTAAATATTCCATCTCTGGACGTATGCCTCCATTGTGTTTCTGCCACCTTGTTGATGTCTGTTTAATCTGGTTTTTGGTCATCTTTGTGTCCTTCTTTCTATTCTTGGCCTCCACTCTATTACCTTTTTGCTCCACCTTTCGTTTTCTCACCGCGTAAGAAGACCTGCTCATTGGCATTTCAAGTTTGCGATGCGTTCTGCCACGTCCTTAACTTTGGTTGTACCTCTAACCCATTGGATTGATTTTCTATCCTGCAGACGCACTCCCAACATTCTTCTACGTGTAACTTTCAGTTTTTTCATCACGGTTTCCGTAAGGAACCATGTTTTAGAGGCACATGTAAGTATTGAAAGAATACATTGATTGAATACTCTAGTCTTAAGGTGTTGCGGGTATGTTATTTTAAACAAATTCCTAAAATTTTTATAAGTAGCCTAAGCTAATTTATCTTTTTTTTATTTCTGTCGTCTGGGTATCTGTCTTATACGTATTTATTCTAAGTATATGTATTCGCCAACTCCTAGTAAGTCAGTTTCGAGACGAATTTTCCACGTTATTTGCTAATAAAACAATATTGTCAGCAAATTGTAAGTTATATAGATATTCTCCATTAATATTAATTCCTAATTTATTACAGTTTAAAGATTTAAAGACATCTAATAAGCTTCAGGAAGATTGTCTAATTCCCCTTCTTACTTTTATCAGGTCGTCTTTCGAATATCTGGAATACCACTGTTGCGAAATCGTATACTTTCTGATTATATCTATATATCTACAATCGATCCCGCATATCTTTAATGCACTGACCAGCGGCTACCTTCCCACCGTGTCAAATGCCTTTTCAAAATCGATGAAGGCTAGGTAGGGATTGGTTATATTTGTGCACTTTTTTTATAGTTCGTCTTAAGGTGTATATGTGATCCAAGGTTCTATATCCTTCTCTAAAAGTTGCCTGTATTCTAAGGTTCGAAATTCGTCTAGACGTTTCATTATTTGTGTTGCTATTATTTTTGTTAAAAGTTTATATATGGGATAGTAACGAGATCGGCCGATAGCATTTTAGCAACTTTTTATTCCCTTAGTTATAAATTAGCACAGCACTAGCATTTTTTCATAATTCGAGTATTGTGCCGTATCTAGGCACTGGTCAAATAGTGTCTCTAGATGATCTTTCCTACTTTTTTAGTTTTACTAGTATCCCGTTTGGGGAGCAATCTTACTATTTTTTATTTGCTTTAGTGTCTGTTTTAGTTTACGTTTGATAATTGTAGACATGTCCTATGTCTAGTGTCTGATCAATGGTGCTCGTTTTTCGTTTGGGATAGTTGGTAGTTCTTGAGTCTTTGATGAGTACAGGTCCTTGTAAAATGTTTCAATATATTCTGGGATATTCTTGTATTCTCCTCCTGAATACTTTTAGTCCTTCATTTCTTTCAATGGTTTTTCTAATAGTTTCTTCGTTGTACTCTGATATATCTAATCTTACTCGCATTCAGATGTTCTTGTTAATTTCCTTTATCTCTTCTTCTGACATCTTTAGCTTTTCTTTGTTACTATAGTTTGTCTTTTGATTTTGTTTGTCTTTTTAAGTTTGCAGCTTCTTTTATGTTATTGATTATGTAATTATGAAGATCTTCAACATTTATGGTTTCTCTAATCGAGCTGCTTAAAAATGTCTTTGTAGTACATTTCTGTAGGTATCCTCTTTATTACACACCTCGGTATGGTCTATGTTTCTAGCTGCTCCTTTAATTAATCTTGTATTTATTTCTACTCCTATTTCTTACCTTTTTATGGTCACTGAAGTTTATTAGGGTGAGGGTGGACACATCTTGTATAATGTTCTTACGGTTTGAGATGGTGAAATTGATATCGTTTTTTGTGATTCCATTAGTTTTTCCTCTGTTATTAGGTGTTCCTACGCCATGCATATTTATAGATGTCTTTTCTCTTTGGTATTTCCCAATTTTGGCATTAAAGTCTCCGATGAGAAGTGTATAACAGGTTTTGTTTTAATCCGTTGCCTTCTCTGTCTCCATAGAACTCTTTCTTCAGCGTGATTAGTTATCTTAATAATTATGTGTTATTGAAGTCTGCTCTTCTGCTTCTTCCATCGACTTGTGACTTTATTTGTCATCCTCCGTCTTTAGAGCCGTTGGCATTCTTCCCTCTAACCCTTGATAGAAGCCCTTACAGGTACCATGAGCCGGGATAATTAAGCCCTAATATTTTAGCAAGGTTATTACTTCTTCCCGTCCTTCTTTATTCTTGCTTAGGACAAGCAGTAATAGTGTAATGATCGCTGGCGGAGTTAAAATTGAATACAGCGTCGTAAAATTCCCACAAAGCAAATCCTGATATAATACTTTTGAAAATAACCTCGGGATATGAAGAATCTGCTTCTTCTAAAATTATGTTTTCTAAGAGGCACAGTTTATTTGAATAAGATAGAGTATGTTAATTATGAAAAAATACGAGTATATAAAAATTTTAGAAATTATAGTTTTAAAGTTTTTGTATCGTCATGTCGAAATAAAGCCCTAAATGGATGCTCAAAATATTTACAAGCCTTCCGTAACAATAGCGACTATGTGGTTGTGGCTTAAAGGAAATTATTCACCCTGCGTTTAGCTGGTTTCTAAGGACTGTTATTTAGTTATAAACAAAATTTACTAAAGACGCTTATCTAGAGAAAAGCTAAATCGTAAGCACAGAGTGTTGATAAATGGAAGTAACAAGTAGTTCAGTGTCAGGAAAGAACACACTAAAAAGTAATTTTAAAATTATAAAGCGAACACATCTAGAACACATTAAAACAGGAGACCAATTTAAACTGCACTGACTCTTCAGCACACACAACTAGTTGGAGCTATCACAGAACAAAGACTAAGAGACTAGAAACGTTTTCTCATAAAAAACAATAGATTAATAGCACAAAAAATGCAAAAGTTAAAAAACAAGTACTAAGGACTTTGATGATGAAAAGAACAAAACAACTACTGCAGTTGAAGGCAAAACATAAGAAGATAAAAACTACATGCAGCAACCAAATACCTTGAAGGAGCCGCGGTGGCTCGATGGTCAAGATCATCGTTCCTCTGTCATCGAGCCGGCGTGGGCGAGTTCAAGTCTCGCTCAACCCATGGATGTGTGTGATGTCTTAATTTAATGTGCATGTTAGTAGGCACAATAAGCCATTGAGGCTGCAGTGGCAGTAGGCGCGCCAAAAAAATACTTTGAAAACATATATCGCATACAAATAACACAACAATCAAACATAATGTACAACAGAAACAAATAAATCAAGCGACAACTAGATACATATAGAATACAAAAAAAAAAACAATAACAGTAAACCATAGACAACAACTTAAAGAAAGAGTTAAAAAATAAAACAAAAACAAACCTGACGATTTGGAGGCATAGTGACCCTACATAGAGAAATATTAGCAAACTGTAATATACACAAACATGCCAAAACGCTGATTAAAATAATGAATAAAAAAATTATAACAGAATACATAGATGACTTAGGCAACCCCGTAGACACACACAACAATCCATCCTCTGCAGAAACTGTTATAACATGTAATGAAAATACAAGGAAAAATACAAAAAAACGTCAACACACCAAAGTGGCAAAGAAGAATATAATATAATATAAGTAAACTAAGAGCTAATATGAATAGAATAACATATATGTATACAGGGAAATAAGTCAAAGAGAATAATGGGACAATTTTTTAAAGATGATAAGCAAACACCCTTAGAAATATTCGGCACATAAATGTAAACAAAAGCTAACAATATATTCGACACGTGTATATACATATAAGTCAGAGTGGTCCAGTGATTGAAGTACAGGTTGCGGTGCGGACGGACCCGGGTTCCATTCCCGGAGCTCTCTGATGCCTAGGTGGCCTACTTAGTCACTGAAAATAATTGAGTACCTGTTTTCAACCCAATAAAAATTGTCCTATTATTCTACGCCTTAGTATCAAGAACAACTTTTTATGCCGTTTTAAAATAATGACTTAAATGTTTTTTTTATTCTAAACGGCTCGTGTCTTTTGCTCTTTTGCCTTAACATACAGGTTTGAGCTTATAATTCTTTACTTTTTATTTTCTAGGAACAATACTGCTGGTTTGGCAATTATTCATTTAATGTAACAAAATCCAGAATTCTATTCAGGTATGCAACAACCTTATTGTACGGATAATAACCACATTGCCTCTTACTCTTATAAAATGTGTTGATTTCTAAATTTTGATATTTTCTTTAAAAGACCTTCATAGATGATATTAAAATTAAGACGTTTTTGTTTTTTTATAAAGCATGGAAAACTATATGCATGTTTTTTTGACCTAAAAATATTTAAATGAAGATATTACTAAGACGAGACACAACACACCAACAAAAGAAATAATCAATAATTTTAAAATTGCCGTTCGTGATTGATAAAGGGTCTTTCATTAAGCGCTTCCTATCTTAAAATTTAAATAAAACAAAGTGTGTGTGAGATATCATCGAAATTTTTTATTCGTTTGAAAGACCTATCGATGCCGCTATGTATGGAATATAACATCGTGCAAATGTCCGCCGCGGCTTCGCTGGGTGTACGCATCCGAAATGTCCAATTTTCCAAGACTCTGGCGCATAAATCAGGCTGAATCTGACCGATGGCATAGGTTATGTTGGCTTTGAGGGCCACTGTGGTGTTTGGCTTATTCGCATAGATCTGCAATTTAAGAAAACCCCACAAGAAAAGGTCTAACGGGGTCAAATCGCACGATCTCGGTAGGCAGTTCACACCACCTCCACGTGAGATAACTATGCCCTCAAATCGCTCGTGCAGAATGTCCAATGTGGCATGAGCTGTGTGGCACGTAGCGCTACTACTGTTGAAACTACATGTCGTTGGTGTTCATATCATCCAATTCAGGCCAAAAGAAGTTGGTAATCATCTACCTATAGCGCTCGCCGTTGACAGTGATGGCTTGGCCAACGTCGTTCTCAAAGAACTATGCACCGATGACGCCGCCAGCCCAAAATCCACACCAAACAGTGACTTTTTCGGGATGCATTGGACGCTTTTGGATCTCATGTGGATCGAAATCGTCCCAAATTCGACAATTTTGTTTGTTGACGTACCCATTCATCCAGAAATGGGCCTCATCGCTGAAGATGATTTTTCGATGAAAATTAGGGCCAGTTTCCAACTGCTCCAGGGCCCATTCAGCGAACACACGTCATTGTCTATGGTCATTTACCTTCAGCTCCTGGGTCAGTTGAATTTTGTACGGGTACAGGTCCAAATCACAATGCAAAATTCGCCAAGTTATGGTCTGCGAAAAGCCGAGTTCTTGTGAGCGACGCGAAATCGACTGTCTCGGATTCTCCTGCACACTCTCACAGACAGCGGCGATGTTTTCGGCAGATCTTGCGTTTCGTCGTCGTACGGGTGTTGGTTGATTGTTTACGGAACCAGTGGACTCAAATTTATCCACCACACTGCGAATAGTCCTCTCGGTAGTGCGATTATGGCGATCGTAAAATGGGCGAAGCGTGCGGAACGTTGCCAATTTTGATAAAACAATTTTATCATTTGCACGTGTTGTTGAACCCCATATCCATCCATGGTGATTTGGCAAAACAGACTGAATAAATGACAGCCAATTCGACAGATGTAGCTTCAACAGTATGCCCGCTATCAACTGTCAAAGTTCGGAAGTCCCTATTGGAAGACCCTTTAGATTAAAAAATCAAGGAATATAAACGTTTTGTAAACTATTTTTTAAGTATTAACTCAGTGGGATAATTATTATTCGTCTTTTTATAATGCTTAATTTATCTATCTTAGCATTTGTACGCTTTACCTTAACGAGTTATTTGGTCATGCGTACGAGTGCTTCGATCATAAATATTAAAATTATAGGCAAGATTTTTTTTTGTTAGTACGTTTTTCAAGGGTACGTTTTTAAATTGCGATTCAATTTTAATTTTTATAGCTGATTAAACTAATATTATTTTAGTTATCCCTTAAAGAAAATTTAATGCCAAAAGAAATTTATTCAAAGTTTATGACAGTTTATAGCGATGCTTTCTCTTTTTATTTAACGTTTCAAAAACGAGTTGCTAAATTTAAAGGAGTTTTTGAAGACGATATTAAATAAGTACACAACATGTTATTGGATGATCTACAAATTAAGGTGCATGAAATTGCTGGAGCAGTAAGCATTTCAAAAGAGCAAATTTTGTGCAAAATAAATGCCACATTTGTTTACAATAAACAAATACCTGTTCAAATGATAGTTACTTAAAGCGTTTTAAATAAGGTAAAGTATATTTTGTAATTTTATAATTTTTTATTCTTTTAAAGGAGAAAGTGTGACGAACAGGATTTAAATTATAGACGTTTTTTGCTTTATGTTATTCTATTTTGGTAAAGTAAAAAAATTAAAAAATTAAAATAATTAAATTTTTTACGGAAGTTTATTAATGTATATAGTTTTCTTAAAAATTTATTTACTAACATATAATTAATATTTCCCTTAATTTTAACAGTCAAACTAATTTTCCTACCATCATAAGTAACTTAAAAAAGCAATTTGGTTTCTGGAGCTGTCACCCCAATTCATTTTAAAATATAGGTCGTTCTAAAGCGACTACGAATTCGCTAGATCAAGTGACAAATTGTTGGCTCACTTGGGAGGACGAAAATTTAATTAAACTGGCGTTATGTTGAATTACAAGCCGATTTATTAAGTTCATTCTTATAATATTTCTTTTTATAATTTTTGGGCGCGTAAATGGCACAGTTTTTACGCATAGACGGCACTAAAAACAGACTTGCAACTGTACACTGCCGTCGGTTGCGACGCTACGTGTGGACATGCCATTAACTGGATTGATGGTCATTTTCAATTGAAGACAAGGGGAAGATTATTAATTCAAGTTCATTGTAAAAGCAATAGTACTACCATTAGGAATGTTCTAGAAAGGCTCACTTCGACACTTGCCCTAATTTGCTCTTCGCATTGCGAAGTGCCTCCGAACTTCAACAACTCGACATTTTATTATTAAATTTCAGTTCTGTCGCAATTTTAGCTACTATGCTAAATATAGCTCTAACGAAGTCTCAGTTATATTGCAATTTTCCATAATTATTTCTATGTACCCGAATTCTTCAACGGGTCATTGAAAAAATTCACTTAAGATACGTAGTTAGTTAAAAAAAAAATTATATGTTAGTTACACTAATTTCTGCAAAATTAATTTAAGAAAACTAATGCACTTACATCCTTACTGTTTTTGGTTTAACAGAAATTTTCAGAATTCAAATTATTCATAGAATTTTTTTAATAAAAATTTTATTTTATAATTTATGTTTAATATTCTTAACCGTATTTATAAGTTAGATATTTGATTAACTGGAAATTGTGCAGCAGTTGCGAAAAACTTTATTTTTGTGCAATTTTCTGTATTTATAGTGTAGTACAGGAACTGAGTATCGACGATTGCACGGACGAAATTTTAGCTTTTTATTTGAAAAAAATTGAGGATGATTTGCCAAGAAATGATTACAGAGAATTGTTGGAAATTATGATAATTTTCTTAATTGGAGTTCCATCGAAAAGCATTTCTTTTCACCAACCAAGCGATTACCGTATGGACCGCCAGATGAGGAAAGCATTATACTGCCTTAAAATATTTTTATTTAAAAACTAATTTAGTTTAACCAAACAAGAACAGAATGAGAATGAGAAGACAATGAGAAGAGTTTCTGTTTTATTGTAGAATGTTTCAGCGATGCATGGTTTTGACCAGATGATGCGGTAGAGGCTCCATTAAACGATATCAATTTTTTAAAAAAATTAATGAATTACCAACAACGCAATAGGGAACAACTGTGTAACCATTTATTGTATTTGACCGACCATACGGTGGTATTTTCATTGTTCGATAAAAACGTGACATGGCAAATATTTTTGTGATGAGATAGTTGAAAACGATAAAGAATGCTCAAAAACCTGACTTTAAAAGTTAAAGATGTTCCAGACTTTATCAAAAAATATTTATCTGAAAATCTTATTTCTCAAAGATCCATAGAAACTTTAAAAAGGTTTAAAATAAGCTTCAAGTTTTTAGATGCCGATCCATTCACTTGGACTCAAAGAGAAAACTAAATAAGAGGCCAAAATATGGATAAATTGTCGAGAGTTGTCAACAACAACACAGAAAGGGGTGTAAAGCTGATCGAAGACTTCAATGACAAAATAACTAAACCGAAGAACAAAAGCAACATTTGCTGCAGGTAATTTTTCCAAATCAATACTAAACTGCTACATTGCACTTGAAATATTCAATCAACAAAAAATAATTCTTTCTTTTCAGATGATACAAGAGTACAGAAAATTGTAACCCTCGGCAAAAAAAAGAAGACTTAAGAAAGGCGTTTCATGTTTAAACGAAATCATTTAGTATAGTCTAATTAGATTATAGAATAAAGGCCGCTTCGCGGCCTTCCTAAAGTCTACTTCTCTGAATAACATGGTAAAGCTTTCGAGCGGTGTAAATTGAAGCGCTTCGCGCCTTGTAAAAAGTACAAGCCCTACCTTCTCCCTCATTTAAATGTAGCCACTGCCATATAAATGTGAAAAGGACTATTTTTTAGGTTATTTGCACTGGTTTTCTTAAAGTTCTGATTGCGGATTCGGATTCTATGTCAAATTTGGCTGTCCCTTTTGTTTTTTCCAGAGGGAAGCGGTGGTTAGGAGGTCTGTGGTTATGTACTACTAGAAAATCCAGTTAGCACGCTTAGCTACTATAGAGACTGCAAGTGTTACAAATTTTCTCTAACAATCGTTACTATTGCTGCCCTCCAACGATTGTGTCAGTTACGAATTCCGTCTCACTCTGGTGCATCGCCGTAATGGGCGTTGACGTTATGTTGACATTACGAAATATATAGCAACGATCGTTCGTGTATTTTCACGTGACCCCGAATGCGTTATTCTAGCAACCAATGCTTTTCACGCGGCCGGGGACCAGGAACCTCTGCATTGTGCTTTAAAGGTATTTGATTTGATTTGATAAGGAATTTCTGAAAGTTTTTCTCAGCTATATATAAATTTTTAAAATAAAAAGGGTTATTTTTTAGGCCACTTGGATTGGTTTTATTGAATATCTGATCGCTGTTTTGGATTGTACGTCAAATTTGGCTGTCCCTTTTGTTTTTTTCAGAGAAAACCGGCAGCTAGAGGATTTTATGTGCTATCCTTATTGTTTATAGAGGGAAAAATAGAAAATAATTTTATTTAAACTGAAATAAGAAACAGTTTTATTCAGGCCAGTATAAATAAAATTTAATAAATGATACATTACGTACGCAAAAGCATTATGTTAACTTTTATTCCTTCCTTTTTCCTCAATATCTTTAAAACGGTTTCTGATACAAAAATTTGGTAGAATACATTTTTTGGTAAGATAAACCGTTAGAGAGTCAATTGAACGCGAGTTCAAAAAGCCCTAAATTAACTGAACTTTGACCTTGATGCGCTTCTATTAAAAGTGAACTGATCGATCTAAAATTTTAGGAGTTTTTTCTATTCATGTAATGACAAAAAATTGGAGGTACGTATTTTGAAAATCAAAAATAAAAAAATATGTATAATGTTCAAAAAGATTTGCGCAATCAATGATACACTTCGATCAAAGTGGATGCCAAAACGAGCAAAATATTGTGCGCTGTGTTCTTGAGAATAACTGCAGATTAGCGTTTATTGATACAGTTTGTATCGACTTTTAAACGAATCAATTTGTTCTGAATTACACTATAGCACTCTTACTAAGATCTAGACTTACCATCTTACAACCTTGCTTGGCCTACTAACAGAAGCAACAGCATATATTTGACGATTTGACGACTACATTACTGACGAAGCGTCCATGTGTATTTCACTAGTGTCACAACTAGCTTCATTTTCAGATAATAAAATTGGAAAGCTACCTTGCCAAGAAAAATGTGTTCTAAGGCAGAAAATTTTTATAGAAAAAATATTTCTATATTTTTAATTTAGTAAAGTAAAAAAAATATTTCCGGTTTATTTTCACGGTTCATTAGCGCGCGCACATACCAATGAAGTGAACATCAATTATATAAAATAAATAGGATAGTGCAATTATTGTAATTAAATTTAAACTAAGAAATAAGTGCATTGTATCCTATTAATTTATGCTATTAATAAAGATCCCGTTAGTTACAAAGTTTTTAAAGACTACCTAATTGGTTTCTCTATGTTTTTTACATTCCTATCTTTACTACTCTAAAATAACATTTGGTTGGTTTTATGCAATTTTACTTTATGAATAAAGCTTTTTAATTCGTTAAATGTTTTTCTAAAAACTTTTTTTATTATTTATTGTGTGATCTGTGAAGGAGTGCACACACGTGTGTATCGCTCCGTAAATAAACTCAAATTGTCAGCGTTTACGAGCTAAATTTAAACACAAGTTGTAATTATAAAAAAGATAGCAGATTGAGTTTTAGGTTTTAAGAAATAAATAGCATTAAGTGAGATATTTTAAGTATTAGTTTGAAAATATTGAAATTTAAAAGGTTATTGAAATTGAAGCGGCGAAAGGCAGTAAATGAAAAGTTTCAAGTAGAATGTGGCTTCATAAACGGTAAAGTAAATGTCTAGAAGAAAATAAGAGCAGTAAACGGTGGTAAAAAAAGCATTTTTAACTAAAACAAGCAAAATTTCCTTTACAGGTAAAGCAGAGCGAACCTAAGCATGAAACTAAAGGTCCAACGAAATTTTATTGAAACGAATTACAGTATATATATACACATGAAAGTGAATAGCGGTAAAAATTTAGCGGCTTGAACCGAAAAATTTGCGGCCACTTCCGGTCAAACCGGTCTCGAGATTTTCGATCAGGCTGATGTTTAGCGTCTGGACTTGACTTGTGGTCCTTAGTCGAATAATGAATTACGTTATGTCTCTATCTATCACAGATCAAAAATTATAAGGCATGACATATGTCAGAAATGACAGAAACAGAAGCTTAAGGGGAGGTGGTACGCCATTTGTGTCAAAATTTTTTATTTTTTGAGTATTATAGTTCTACATAGTCTATTTTATAATATAGCTATACTTATTTTTGTAAAAATCATCTCTAAAGGTCTTAAGTATCATTATGACAGTTGAAGTAACGCCCCCTTTTTTATTTTCACTTGTGAACTAAGTGAACCATATAATTAATATTCAAATACTGGCAAATGTATTGAATAATTTCGTACAGTGCAAAAAGATTCTCTTATTTGATTTTTGCTCTGGATGGTTGTGGGCAGAAGCGAAGATATAAAAATGCCAATGGTATAGTATCTGTAACAAGTATTGATACAGGAAAGGTCATAGATGTTGAACCCTTGAGTAAATACTGTCAAAAGTGTGAGAAATGGTAGTGGTAAAATGGAGGCAGCTGGTGCAGTAGATTTGCAAGCTGATGTGACCAAAAAAAATTTCAGGATACCAACCAGGAATAAAAGAAAAGCACAGGAGGATGAAAATAATGATTTATATTACCCGAAATATGGACCAGCAAAGCACTAACATTGCACTTATCTTCATCTCACTTTTTCCGCAAATAATTTTTTTAAAGATTTAATTATGGTTTTCTTAAGAACTATGTAAGCTACTAGCATCAAATTTTTACCAGTTAATCTGTGGTAATTGTTGAATATAATTGTATTTATTTAAGTTTTAACTCAAAAACTTCCAAAATATTAAATATATTCTTGTGTAAAATGAGTGCTTTGTTATTCACTCCAAAAAAAAAAATGTTATGTGTTTGTAGCCTAAAACGTTTAAAAAATGTCAATTTGTACAGAAACCATCAATATATTTGTGTACCAAATTTCAACACCATAGAGTTTACAGTTTTATAGAAAAATCACTATAAAGATAGCAAATTTAACATTGCGGAGATAGGGTGTACCACCTCCCCTTAATAGTTCCTTATCCGTTGTAAAAACAAAACCAAAATGTCGACAATACTGAAGGTAGGTTACTCAATTTCAGAATCAAACCAAACATTCTGTTACTGCTGTCAACATTAATCTAAGGAAAAATTAAAAATTACTGCAAATATACGTCGGAGATACGTCCAATTGAACCTATTTCAGCTTTAGGTATTTTTTACGTAAAAATTACCAGCGCATAAGCTTTGCACTGATTCAGCTTTACCTATTAGGTATTTTTATGGGCGACTTACGCTTACGCCCATTTAAAAATTTATACGTTCGTATATTATAGGACGCCAAAAATACCTCTTGGCGGGAAACTCCTTGTATAGGTATATAAAAACACGCGCCCATTCGAATGCAACGTTGTGTCAAAATTTCAAAGCAATCGGTGAAGGACTTTCGGAGATTTAAGATTTTGAACAAACCAACATTGTAGAAAGAGGGAGGGGTTGTAGAGGAAGAAAGAGAGAGATTAGAAAAAGCTGGAGTACACAGAAATAGAGCCATTTTTCTGCACAAGCACCAAAAATGTGCTTAGTTGACGACTTTGCGCTTACTATAAAATCAATAATAGCTGCATGTAGAAAACTCGGAGATTGCAGGTAAACAAAGAGAGCAGCTGGAAGGAATTGTAAAACAAAGAGTGAATTTGTAAATATATACTAAGCTTTGGGCCTTTGTGTCCTGTGTATGCTAAATAACAATTTTTAATAAACTACAAATTTTATTCTATTTAAAGGTACCGAGAATAAAATATGTCTAATAATTTATTTCATACTGTAAAATTTTATTACATTTTTGTATGCATTTTTTTAGTATTTAAATACCTAATTTTGGTATATATAATTTCATGAAAGAAATTTGTAATATTTTTAAATTTACCTCCAAATGCTTTTGATTCTGCCTATACTACATAAGATTGCAACTCTACCACACACGCCCAGCCAGGGTTTCAAAACGCTTGGTCGCATTTTAACTAAAATTTAAAAAATATAAATAAAACAACCATAGAAAATCATTTATCGGGCACATCTTGTATTTTTCATAGTAAGCAGTAAGCTTATAGAATGCGAGATTTTCTACCATAATTTACAAATAACATAATTCGGTTCGTGCTTTCAAACAAAAAGTATTGTGTAATAAGTTAGTGTTCTGTGTAACGACTGTCAGGACTTATAGGTGTGTTCCGCTTGTGCAGTGAAAACCATAAACAATTTCCGCCAGAGGAAACTTGAGACCCGTCAGCACGTTGATGGAGCCTCGCGCCCGTCATCAGTATGGCCTGGGTCATCTGGCGTGTAGCTCCTGGCCATCGCACCTGCCGCCACAGTCGCTTTTAAGAGAAAGAAGCGTTGCAGCGGGTACCTCACTGTAGCAGCAGAGCTGGAACAACGACTCTTATTCTGCGCTAACTAATAATAAGTAAAGGCCGTAAGGCCAATGAACACAACCGTATCGATATGCTACCGCAAGTAGATAATTTATTTTTTACTTTCCTTATCCTATAATAGTCAATGGAAAACAGCACACCAACGGAAATTACGTCATACAGACCCATAAATTTTCTCCCCCTTCTGACAAAAATCCTTGAAAAGCTGATTCTGAACAGATTAATGCCAATTTTAGTCAACCAAGAACTAATTCCTAAACATCAATTTGGTTTTCGCAAACAACATGGCATTGTGGAGTAGGTGCACAAAATAACTGACAAGATATACAGAGACCAGGAGGCAAAAAGGTATTGTTCTGCAGCGTTCCTAGACGCCAAACAAGCTTTTGACCGAGTCTGGCATCTAGGTTTATGCTACAAACTCAAAAAACAATTACCCTACCAGATGTTCGAACTCCTGAGATCCTACTTAACAAATAGGCACTTTTTAATCAAATATAAAGGCGAAACTACAAACATCCACCCCATCTACTCTGGCGTCCCTCAGGGCAGTGCCTTGGGTCCAATATTGTATCTTATCTACACAGCAGACCTACCTACACCTCGTCTAACGACATCTGCGACCTATGCAGACGATATGGTTATTCTAGTCTCTCATATCAACCCACAAGCTGCTCCAAGATACCTTCAGGCTCACCTTAATTAAATTCAATTGTGGGCTAGTAAATGGCGAATCAAAGTGAATGAATCTAAGTCACAACACATCACATTCACTATGAGAAAAGATAACTATTCTCCAGTAACTTTCAATGGTCATCAACTACCACATACAGAGACAATTAAATATTTGGGGCTGCATTTAGATAGGAGACTGACCTGGAGAAATCATATATTCACCAAACGCAAGCAACTCGGACTTCAACTCCAAAAGTTATACTGGCTTATCGACAAAACATCCAAGTTATCATTAGAAAATAAACTATTAATTTACAAAATAGTTCTCAAACCCATTTGGACCTATGAGATCTCCTTGTGAGGTACTGCAGCTACCTCCAACTTAGCTATGTTTGATCGCTTCCAAAGCAAGGTACTCAGAATGATCGTTGACGCGCCATGGTACGTCCCCAATAATGTGATTTTAAGTGACCTACAAATTCCTACAGTGAAAAGTGAAATTAAAAAGCTCAGTGAGAGATATAAAGACAGACTGTTCGCTCATCCCAACCCTTCTGTAAAGCACCTTATGGAATATAACAACGAACCCAAAAGACTCAAGCGTTTTAAACCATCTGATCTACCTACTAGATTCTAACTGTCATTGTATATTAATCTTTCACAACCTTGTACTCCTCGTTCTCATGAGTATTATATTAAAACATTGTAAGGGGAGTTTTCGCTGGAATTCTACCCCACATGTCTTATTGTACTCATTTACCCATATTTAGTCCTATAGAATACTTATAGCCTAATATTAATTGGCAGAATGTATAAATATTGGAATTATAAAAAAAAGTTTATCGTGGCTGTTATCACAATACAGTTTCATGATTCGTTACGGGCGATATTGAAAACCCACTTTATGTAATCATGCCGTGCACGTCAACGTTTCGCTCGAAACGCCGTAAGTCAAGGCCGCGTCCTTTAGCTGAATGGGCTATTTTTGAACTCGTATTTTAAGCACGTGACGTGCTAGTACAATTATCAATCTGAAACCTGCAAATGAAAATTCCCGCGTTTCCACACGCTCTCCGACTAATTTTAACGCCGCGCTGTACATGACAGCGTTTAATAAATTACAGATGACCCGGACAAAGCCGTTGGGTATCGGAAAAGCGTTAACCGGGGTCGGACGCAATCAGCCGCGCAATGGAAACGCGACATTTGCGGTATCTTTATGAACAAGTGGCTGTGGCTGCGGACATAACGATCCCCGAAATACTAATTCCAATGATGAAATTTAATGTGCCAAATTACGAGAAGCCGCAGATTTTCAGTGAAATGGCGAAATGCTAAAAGGCATCTGTTTCATTCGCACATTTGGGATGAGATCAAGATCACGACAATCGTAAGACTAATTCAAAATCTCCAATGACTTTCTTAGAGCCAATAGAATTTTTAAAACTATTATTGTCACCTAGTAGATTTATACGCAGCTTTTTTCAAAAGTCATGCGAAATTATTCCTTGAATCTATTAATTATATATCTCAGTTCCCGAGGTTAATCATCAATATCACAAATATCCACTGATCTCTTATTGGATGGATTGGCATTGTTTTATGTAATCATATCCAATATCTTAGGTTTCTTATCCAGTATGTCCTTCCTCCTCGACTACAGTTTCCATTAATCTTTCCTTCAATGATATACTGTTTACTCGAACAAGGGGTAATAATGGCGGTCGTCTTAGGCCCGCATCAGATATGATGCGTAACGATCAAGCAACAAGAGCGAACGTATGAGAGCCTTAACCTCTTAGTTCGCAGGCCGTGCTCCTACGCGGGGCGTAGAGTCTTACCATTATTTACTGAATTATGATATACTTTTTGTGTCCTGTGACATACTCAACGTCTAGTAATATTTGGGTTTTAATTATGGTTTGCAATTTGATGAAATATATTTCCTGTATGTCCAAATTGAAATTCTATTAATTGTATTAGTATCGCCCTTTTCAGTGTTCATATTTTGCAACCATACCAAAAAGGTGCCTGTACATTAGTATTCAATAAATATTAATATTAGGTACCAAGGACTTTACATTGATTTTTAGCCTCATATTCCCGATTTCTTCTGTAAATGAATCTAATAAAACTTGTAGATATTTCTCCCTGGCTACTACAAAAAGCCATGTTGTTAAGGTATCGTACATATGTTATAAAAAATAAAATTGACGCACATAATGCCTTCGAGAAATCCAGCCGCCGCTTATACATGTGCAAGGATTGGAACAAGGAACTGGCGTTGCCAGAAATTTTCTAGACCCTTCTGATAAACCCCAAATAGGTATAAATATCGCACAGCGAAGCGGCCGCGGAGACTTCTAGTACCGGAAGCGAAACTAGTGCAACATGAATAGTGTTACAGATAAATATAGTGCAGTTTTACGTTATTACTTGTATGTATTGCGCATATAAATAATGTTAAGTAATTTTGATCGCTTATAGGAAACACAAATAAGTAATTTAAGTAAATCTATACTTGTTATTCACCACTGTGGAGAGTCGCGTTGCAATGTTTATTCTTTTAGTCCTTTTTGTGAGTTTTCCTTTAATTTACTCTGAACAGACTTTAAGCAGAAGTAGAAGTAGTATTATAACCTTGCCAAACCTCACGACATATCTCTACTTCCTCTGTAATTTCATTATCAACTAAATTTTCACCATTTGTTGTGCATAAGTTTCTTTTATCTAAACATATTTTATAAAGTGTTCTGATCATTTTATAGGTTTCAACTTTATCAAAAGCCTTTTCAAAGCCTATATGGCAAACATAAAGGTCTTGATGTTGTTACCAGGTCGGGCCCAAGCGGTGATATATCGGGCGTCGGGACGCTACGACCGGCAACGCGTGAGGCACGGAAGGCTAAAAAAAACGAAGCGTCGGCTTCAACTTACAATTAGAACTATATTTACAACCTCACAAACTTTATAAACCTAACCTACCTTACGCTAACTTAACCTACTTAGCTAATTTACAAAAACTTAACCTACGACTTAAAGTATGAGATGCAACAGGCCGCGAGCTAGGTGCAGCAGCGGGGCCGGTGGCGGAGCCAGGCAGCGAGCAGCAAGGGTGGTAGCGCAGCTGGGCGACGTGTAGTAGGGCCGATGGCGGAGCCGAAAAGCGAGCAGCAGGGGCAGCAGCAGCAGATTCGGGCGGCGGAGCCGGAAAGCGAGCAGCCAGTCCGGGCAGCGAGCAGCAGATTCGGGCGGCGAGCAGGAAAGAAGTCAAAGGGGACTCACCTGATCACACTTGAGGGTTACTTCTGGAGGGACTGACGACTGAGCTGAATGCTTTGATGACTCAGGTTTTAAAGGCTCGGCCGTGTCCCACTCTGCTGGTGGAGTGCAGAGTTTTCCCAAGATTGGTGGACGCCGGGGGCGCCTTTGCCCTGATTGGAAAATTCCGTAGCGGCTATGGTCGGTGGCGTTCGGGTCGACTCGGAGCCGCTTGGCACGACGCGGCGCGGTAGGTCAAGAACCCCGATATTGCACACAGCGCCACAAAGTCGGCCTCAGGTAACATTCCTGCGCACGGCGCGACAAGGTCGGCCTCAGGTAGTATTTCTTTGTGATGACAAATTCCAAAGGAGGGCTTTGTGTTTCACGAAAAATTCCGGGCCAGGTAATATCAGCCCTGGAGAAATCGGGGCCAGGTAACATCCCTCCCCACTCTGGAGACGCCACGGCGTTTTTTTCCGGAGTTCTGTTAACGTGGGCCGGTGCCTGGGGCGTAGCGGAGGTCGGTGGCATGGTTTGTCCCAGCGTGTATAACCTTAAAAGGGCCTTTCCACGTAGGATCGATATTGCCCTTTTTGGGAGCCCGGGCCCGCTCCAGAACCGAATCCCCTACCCGATACCGAGGTGGGCGACCCGGGGTTACCGGGTATCTCTGTCTGTATCTGCGGTCGTTTAGGTGGACCTTCCGTATTCTCGCTGGGCGATCTTCGTTTTGAGTGGGGCCAGCGCCTTCGGGGCGGCACAATTCTCCTGGTCGGGGAAGCTTGTACCCTAGAAGCGTTTGGGATGGCGTTGATGTGGTGGCGGCGTTCTGGCGCGTCCTTAGATTAAAAAGGATCTCGCCGATATAGAGATCCCACCGCTCTGGGTGTTTTCCCTGGAGCCGGAGCCAAATCCCCTTCTTAAGTTCTTGAGTTCGGCGTTCGACTGGGTTAGCCTGGGGGTGAAAAATAGCCGTGGTCCAATGCAGACACCCCCAGCGGCGTCCCATCCGTTTGACCTGTATTGGGGGCCGTTATCCGTAAGCACGGCCCGCGGATACCCGAATCGGCGGAACACCGCGTCCTCTAACCATGATGTAACCGTTTCTGTGGTGGCGTTGGGCACCGCGGTTGCCTCAGTCCATCGGCTACAAAGGTCGGTGGCCACCAAAATGTACCTGTTTCCCCGGGGTGTCTTTGCATAGGGACCCATAATGTCGGTGGACACGACTTCCCACGGCTAGGTAGGCGGATGGGGCCGAAGCGGCAAGTGGGGCTGAGGGTGTCCTCGCTTGGAGGTAGCACACGTCCAACAAGCCCTAACGTATTGACGAACGTTCTCTTCCATGCGGAGCCAAAAGTAGTTCCGCTTAATAGCGCGCAGGGTTTCTTCTGCTCCAGGGTGGCCGGCTGTCGCGTCGTCGTGATACGCATACAGCACAGCTTCTTGGGCGTCGGCGGGTACGATGAGCTGGTGCCTTGCCTCCAAAGGCACCCATCGTGTACCGTGTACTCGGCTAGAATCCTGGCCTGGGCTGCGGTTTGGGGGCCTTCTTGCTGGATGTCGGCGTATTGGATCAGCCGTCTCTGGTTGTGTAGATTTCGGCGTTGAGACTACTGTACGTGCCCCAGCAGTTCGGCCACTTGGATGATGGCACAGGCAGGTGGTAGACCTGAATTAGGCTGCTCGGCGGCCGGGGGCGGGGGCAGTATTCGATCCAGGTCTTTGTCCTCATCGTATCCCTCGGGGTTGTCAATGGGGTTGCGGGGCAGGTGGTCGGGCAGTTCGTTACACCGCCCCGGACAGTGCTCGATAGCAAACGAGAATTCCTGGAGGTACAGCGACCAGCGCGTTAGCTTGGTATTGGAGTCCCTGAACTTCCGGAGCCATAATAATGCCAGACTGTCCGTGTGGAGGGTGAAGGGCTTGTCCTCCAGGTAGGGCCGATACTTCTTAATGGCCCAGACCACGGCAAAGCATTCCAGCTCGTTGACATGGTACCAGGCCTGGCTGGGTGAAAGTCGGTGGCTGCCGTAACTAATTATTCGGCGTCCCTAGTCGTCCTCTTGGTACAGCACGGCCGCCAACCCTACTCCGCTGGCGTCGGTTTGCAAAATAAAGGGGGCCGTGAAGTCCGGGCGGCTGAGAGCCAATGGTTGCGCCATCCTGGTTTGGAGCAGCTCGAAGGCGGCGGCGGCTTCCGGGGTCCACCGGAAACGGTCCTTGGCCAGAAGGTCGGTTAGGGGCGCCTGCAGCTCGGAGCAGCGAGGGATGTAGTCCCGGACCCAGTTGAGTAGGCCCAGGAAACTTTGCAGCTGCCTCTTCGTCTTGGGAGCCCCCGCGGTCCGTATCGCCTCCAGGTGCTCCGGTCGCGGTTGGTTATTCTCGGCACTCACTATGTGTCCGACGTATGTCACTTCCCGCACACCGAACGCGCATTTATCCAGCGAGAGTTGCAGCCGGTGTTGTTGAAGACCAACCTCAGGTGTCGCAAATGTTCGGCCCAATCCCGCGAGTATACCACCAAATCGTCTAAATATACTAACACAAACTCGCGGATGTACCCAGCAAGCACCTGGGTCATCAGTTTTTGGAAGGTCGCTGGAGCGTTATTGAGGCCAAACGGCATCCGAAACTGATACGCGGCTCCGTCGGGAGTAGAAAACACCGTAAGATGTCGGGACGCGGGTTCGACCGGGACCTGCCAATACCCCGTTTTCAAGTCCAGGGTCGAAAACACCTTAGCAGTCCCCAGGTCGCGCAAGATCTCGTGAATTAGAGGGAGAAGAGCTCGCGTTCTTTGTTAATTCGTTCAAACGTCGGTAATCGACGCAGGACCGAGGCTTCCCATCCTTCTTCACGATAACCACGTTGTAGTCTGAGGTGCTGGACTCGATCACCCCTTCGGCGAGCATCGCGTTAATTTCGGCAGCGATGAGCCTCACCTTTTCTGCCGAACATCGATACGGCGGCAGCCGGAAGGGAGCGTCGTCACGTAGACGAATAACGTGTGCCGTCGTCGCGGTGGTGGACCTTTGAGATTCGTCCATGACTCCAGCGAAGTCGAGGGTCAGCTGACGGAGGGCTGGGAGGTGCTCTGGCGGGAACTCGTTCCTCGACAGGTTAGACGACGGAAGTTGAGGCGTTTTGTCTGCGGGGCCCCAGTAAGCGGTTCGCCGCTGATGGTCTCCGAAGTCGACAGCTTGCTGCTGGCAGTCCAGGACCGCCTTGTTGTCCTGGAGCCAGGGCTGTCCAAGGATGAATGAGTAGTCCAGCCGGGAACCACCAGAAATAGGGCCTGCTGGGTTGCACCTCCCACGGTGAATTGTATATGGGCTTCGCCTTGGATCTGGGCCTGTTGTTGACTGATGGCCCCGAGGAGCCTGGTCTCTCCCGAGGGTAAAATCCGGCGCGCGTAGCTTGGATGGACTAGGTTGTGGGTGCTTTCGGTGTCCAGCAAGGCGGCGACCTCGATCCCGTCAATGACTAGCCTGAGACGGGGCTGGTTGCCGGACTGCGGGGCTTTTAGCGTGTTTACTGCGGGCCTTGGTTGATGTTGTTGTCGGCCATGTCGTCGCGCGCCCCGCTGGGTCCGGGCCGGTCTTGAAGCATGCGCTGGCTCGGGGCGAATGTCTCCTGGCGGCGTCCAGGACGCCGCCCGACGCGCCCGCGTTTCCCGACCGTACTATCGGGCAGCTTCTGTTGAAGTGACGGCCCGGACAGTAGTGGCAGGGAGGCGCATTGTTACGTCTCGGTGAAGGCGCTCTGCGGGGCGAATCTCTGCGAGGATGCTGCGGGGCCCTCGACGCTGGTAGCTGCGCTTGCTGCACCTCGCGCCAGATCTTCTCGCACTTCGTGGCCTCATCTACAAGGCTCATGTCCAGCTTCAGTCCGGGTCGCATTAGCCCGATCAGGACACTGAGCTGCTCCTCAATTTTCAGGCCTACCTCAGCAGCTAGCCTTTGCTTTGTGACCAGAAAGGCCGGCACGCTTTCCGAGTCTTTCTGCTTTTCCCCGTAGAAGCGTGCTGTCAACTCCGCTCGCAACCTATCTCCCCCAAACTCCTGGAGAAGAAGGTGTTTTGCCTCTTCGTATTTTGGTTGCAGAGGCACTATCTGGCTCCATAACTCAGCCACAGGACCCAGAAGGTGTTTCGAAAAACAATTAATAAGAAATATTATGTATAAAGACCGAGAATTAAGTTGCGCACCCCCTTTAAGTTCTTTTTAATTTCAAATATATTTGTTTCTATCTTTTTTGCCCTTATAATATGCTTTCGTTAAACAAACTTTATCTTTTATCATTAATAAACAGTTTCACTATCAAATATTTTATTGCATTACTTTTAACCTTATTTTGAAAACAGTTTTATGTCTGGGAATACTAACAAGAAAAATACTTTAGTTGGTTTGCTATATATTTCACCGATGTAGTTCTTTTTGGGTATTCACAATATCATATAAATAATTATATGTTAGCTCTTTAATTTCACAATTTTTTATATATATTTTTAATCAGTAGTTATGTCGCATATACTTTTTATTTTCTTATCTATCTAATCTTTTTTCTGATTTTCTTTAAACATTTCTTTTGTAATTTTAGCTTTTCGTAGCTATAAAATTTAAAATCTGGTCGATTTTTCTTAAAATTTAATTGTTTCTTTTATTTTTATATTGTTTATTTATTACATTTTTACTTTTTATAATTGTAATAGGCCTATTCAGTTTTGCATTAATTAATTGTCTCCTTAATTCAATTTTAATTTTTATATTCATTTTTATATTACTGAGTTTATATACATGTTGATTGGTTTATGTTGTCTTTTTTGCCTTAACGCGTAGCTCTAAACAAAAATCAAAATAAAGCTGTCTGCAAGGAACCGTGCTTTGGAATCTCGAATAGGTACTTTTTATTGATTTTGGGCAAAACATAAACAATGCTCAGTACTAGCGTTCTGTTGCTGAATGTAAAAACCATACATTGTACAAAAAGTCATGACGTTTCAATCAGAAGTGTGTTTTTTGTTCTAAAATAACTCTAGACATCACCGTCGTAAATAGAGCAAAATTGGAGAAAAGCGCGTTAGAATATAATAAAACACTTTCCCAACAAACCCAACTTAAATTACTGCTTCTTTCATTCGTTTCGTCCTTCAATAAAGTTTTAACAGGGCAACGACTTAAAAACTGCAAATGAGCGGAGAAATTAGCACAAAAATAGCTTCAAAACTAATCTACATCTCCGTTTAAAAAACTGGCATTAAAAAATCGCTCTCCCATTGGATCAAATTCACTAGAAAAGGATAAGATTATCTTATCTGCCTTTAATGAGAAATTATAATATAAACCTTCTTTCAATTTAATTTACCAGATTTATCTATAGTTTTTGTAATTAAAGTAGAACGCTGCTTATTTCAACCTCGGTTATTCAGATCTTTAATACATAATGACGTCTTGCAAACAGTTTTATGTCTGGGAATACTAACAAGAAAAATACTTTAGTTGTTTTGCTATATATTTCACCGATGTAGTTCTTTTTGTGTATTCACAATACCATATAAATAGTTATTTGTTAGTTCTTTAATTTCACAATTTTTTATATATTTCTTAATCAGTAATTATGTCGTATATACTTTTTAATTTTTTATGGCAAATGTATTTTATTAAATCTCTTCTCATTGAGTTAAGTAAATACATTATTAGAATTTGTGACAAATGTATTATATATTCTACAAACAGTCAATTATTCGGAAAGTAGGAGGAACTAAGGTTCGGAGCGAGAAATAGCGCATTGTACATGCGCCCTTGGAAGGCTTTTTGTAAAGGTCAAGCTGGCGTATGAACTAATGTTACTTGCATTAATGTTTTTCAATAACAGTATCACACCACTGTTTCATTTTCATTTTTAGTCACCTAATCAAATTTTAGAATTTGAGTTTTTATGTTGTACTAACATTTAAATTGCAATAAAATGGAATTTCTATTTGCTTACATAGGATATATTTATTTACAGGTATCAATATTTATTAGACAAAGAGTGCTTAAATTTTTGCTACGTTATAAAACTAAAAATCAATCTCGGGGAAAATTGTTACATGTTACAATTTATTCCACGTATGTTTAATCTACATATTTTTTCCAGTTTTCTGTTAGATACAGGATCTGGTCAAATGATTCCCATTTTTGAATTGAGTGCAGCGCCCAATTTACTGGTGATACTCGAATCGTATATACTTGCATACCATTTAGTGCCCATTATGGAGTGGATTTGTGAACAATGTGCCTTTTTTGAAGTCTTATTTATGTACAGGCTGTACCAGAACTTTGTGTACAAACTTGGAGGAGGTAGAAAACATCGTTAGGAACCATAATTACATAGAAAAGCATGGGCGTAAACGTCACCCTCACGCGATAAAGAGACACAAAGACACAATAAGGCCACAACACAGAATGTGGTGTAAAACGCTTTATTACACAACAAAGCGGTTTAATGTATGCCTTACAAGCATCACGGGAGCTGTTTGAAATGGCAACCAATGGCACGATACATAGATTTGCAAACATTTTCGAAGATACCTGGCGTTTCACTGATCCATTTAGAGCCATTTGGAGTGATTTGGAACCAAGCCATTTTTGAAGTCTATTTACAGGTTACCAGAACTTTGTGTACAAACTTGAAGGTGAAAACTCGTTAGGACTCAATAAAGAAAATCAGGGCGATAAACGTCACGCTCACGTGAGAGCCAAGACACATAAGGCCACACAAAATCGAAACTTGTTTCCAAATGTCCGGTCTAAATGTTCTACAGCATCACGTTGCGTAATGACATGGCGCCAATGTTGAAACCAATTCTGCGCCGAACATGTGCGGGGATACTGCGTTATTCCGAGTACCCTTGAAAATCAGCACCAGTCCATTTACCGTTTAGTCAGGGTGGTAAGATGTATGGCCCGACTAAACTGTCAGATCAACGTATGGAGCCACGACACACGCCAAAGCGTTCTTTCAATGTCGATCGGAGTTCCGTGTGGTATGCCTAAGACCCACATGTTGAACGCGTTGTGCGATATTGAACACTTCACGTTAAAGGTTTCTGAGTACCTCTTGAACATAACAAAACTGGAAAGTCTAGCGTGTGGCTAAGTTTGGCCTGTCAAAACCACTTACCGCCAACAGCGACACGTTCGCGTTTGATCAGTTCCGGTGGGATAACTGAACTGTAAGATAAGAGCGAAGTTTGCTCTGCATACGACGATTCGGACAGTTGATCGAGAAGTTTATGGTTCCCAACGATGTTCTCTACCTCCCCTCCAAGTTTGTACCCATAGACCTACTACGCAGTGACAGTGATACTGAATAATTTTATTAGTTGTGGGATTTTAATATCTGTAAACCTGAATAATCCCAGTATTGTAACATATCACAAGTAAACATGTAACATACCATGATGAATAAATATAGATAGTGCGTAGTAAAAAACACTGTTAAAATGTAGTTGAGCTCTGTCATGCAATAGCACTACATACTGGACTGACAATAAATTATTAAAAATAACCAACTCGAGTACGCACAAATTTTAAACTGCAATCTCGTATTTTATCAATACAAACTGGTGTTGATCCAGAACTTATATAACATAACTAGCAAACTGCATGAGAGAACATATTAACAAATGTTCCGGCTAATTGTGACAAAGCTCATTATTATTTATCGGACTGTGTCAATAAGTAGAATTTTAGTATTGGACTTTACAAAATCTTCAACAACTCCGTGAGCAACCTTTTCAGTCAATGTGCAACTTTCTGATGTGCGGTTATAGAATTTGGCATTATAGGGCGGTATTTTTTTGAGAAAGAAGGACACCCGGTGATTGACACATCTACTCGGTATGTTGGGATGTTACGAAAATTACTAGAGCCCACACTAAACAAATATGAAAATCCATCACTGCGGTTCTAGGAAGATGGTACTGCCACACACACGGCGAGTACTGAAATAAATGTTTTCAGGCTGCCTTATATCATTGCCTATTAACATTAGATGGCCAGCTTGATCACCAGACCAGTGCGATTTCTGTCTGTGTGGACACCTAAAGGCTGAAGTCTTTCAACTTAGGCCGCAGCCTATTAAGGAATTAAAAGAAATTACTCAGTAGCAATGCCGAACTTTAAAGTGAGACTGTAGGCTGTAGGAGTGGATCGCTCGTGCAGACAACATTTATATGATATCGTCTTTAAAACCTGGAAGGCATTGTTTTATGTGATAGTATTAAACAGATCCTAAGTTTAGAAAAAAATAATTCTACCAGACTTTGTACACAAGGAAAATCGACAGAAAACTAATAATAAATCAGGAAAATCAATAGCTAATATTAAAATTGTGCTTTACAAATATTGCAATAAAGTTAAAAACTGATAATGCGTTAAAGATATTACCAATAAAAAATATTGTATGCAGTAGAAAACTGTTCGAGAAAAATTTTATTTTGTCTCTACTCCTAAAAAAGGTTTACAGGTTATAAGTATACCTCCAAATACAATATCAAGGTACTAGATTTTTGAACACCTTGCAGGAAAAATCGGTAAACTTTTTAAATTTTGTGAAAAAACTGCGAATGGTTTCTACCGGTTTGTAACCAAAGATCCCGTTCTAGCAGAGAACTACCAATTTAGCTAATAAACAAAACGTTTCTAATTATTGTATTTGGCAAACATTCCGGTTGTAAGAGATAAATACAACATTAATGGAACTTGTATTTCAAATACTGATAAAACTAAAATCATAAGAGTGCAAAAAGTAACTGGGTTAATATTTTATTTTTTATTTTTTAGGATATAAACAATCACAACTAATAATAATAATTTATATTCTATAAGTTAATTGTAGGTCCGTAATATCATAAAGGGTTGTTAGCCTTGAAGCCACTCCTTTCAGATAAATCGGCCATTTCTTTGTTTTTAATTTTCTGGTGCTCATGCTGGGGAATGGAACGTTTCTACGCCGCCGGTTCTTCGCCGCCAGTTCATCGCCGCCGCTTCTACGCTGGGACGGTTCGACAGTGGCCGTTTCTACATCGGCTGTGTCTACACCATAAATTTCCTAAAAGAAATTGGTAATCTGAAACAATCCGGGATACAAAGGAGATAATCAGAAATGTTAATCCGCTCATAGAAAGTTTACAATCCTCGGGGTTATCTTAAAAACGTTATGGTTATTGGCGCAGACCCATTAGTAGCAACTGTTAAAATTCTAAGAACTCTTTAATAGATTAATATATAGTAAACTGTAAACTCACTTTAAGTAATTACAAAATAATTTTAATCAGATTAGTGATCTTGAATAATGGAACCAGCAGTTCTCAGCAAGAGGAAGTATTCTATAACGGATAATTAGTATTGATACAAGCATAAAGAGACGTAATTCTTGGCAGTGCAAGTGGATCGCTGTAAAGAGAATTAAGCTGGAGAAGTGGTCAACGAAACCAAACAATGAAATTCTCACCCTTCTCTTAGCAGCATTTAGAACGTAGCAACTGTGAGTAAAGACCTGAAAGTCAAACATAATTGAAACGTCATAGAGAGGCACGTGGTCAACGAAAGCGTGTAATCGACGATGGCTCGTTGTACTTTGTGAACAACGACTTCCAAATTAATACAGCCTAAAGGAAATGTAATCAGGCAAAAGGAATCACAATTAATGTGGCAAACAATACCTCAGGTCTAAACGATCTGGTGTATAAAGCAAAATACTATTATAAAGGTATATGTGTCCTAACCAGGAAAGAAGAAAATTTTGGCTAAGCGACGATGGAAGAGCAAATAAAATTTTAAATTTGAAAAAGAGAGCTGGAAGCATTTACATAATGCCAATACATGGTACGCTAATGGTACTTTCGCAATAGCATCGAGGCTATTTTCCAATTTATATTGTTATGGCAACAATATATGGAGGAGTGCATCCTATATTGTATGCTTCGTTACCTAACAAGCAGCGTATTACATACACGAGGATATTTGGCTGAGGCTGTAAACTTTTAAAATAGAGTAGAGAAAGTAAAGAGAGCAAAAGTGTAGATGATTATGGCAATAAGAAAGAATTAAGAAAATATAGTAAACTGTAACCCAATAAATAAAATAATTTTAACAATTGGCTTGAAAATAAAAGGAAGAGACATAAAACTTTATATATTATACAAGCATAAAGGACGAATTCTTCGACAAACTCTAGGGAAATTAACTGAAACAAGAAATTATTATGTTAGGAGATTTAAACGGAAGTGTGAGTAAAGACCTTGATAGCAAAATAATTGCCCGTCATGAAGAGGACGTGGTCAACGAAAGCGGAACAAGATGGCTGATACTTTGTGAACAACACTAATTAAAAATCCTAAACGGATTCTTTCAACACAAAGGGATCAATAAATATGTGGGTTCAAAAAACAAAAAATCTAAGATATATATTGAATTATGTAATAAAGCAAAACTGTTATTTAAGAGCATTGGACCTGAAGGTGTAGAAAGAAGCGGAATGTGGGTCAGACCATCTACTGGTGAAGTCACATATAGAAATAAACTATAACAAACAAAGAGTAAAAGACAAACAGGAAGAAAAGCCAGAGAGAATTAAAGCCTTTAATCTAATTAGCCTGAAGAATGAATCCGCCACCTTGCTCTACAAAATTCGACTAGTGCATCGATATGAAAAAGACATAACGAGCCAGAAAAAATGTATGAACAGTTAAAAGAAACATTATATAAAACAGCAAGAGATGCTCTTGGAACAAGAGAAAAAAGATCAAAAATCTTCTGGTGGGCAGATAAACTAATTGAGTTAATAAAAGAAAAAAAAAGTTGTATCTTAGGTACCTAGTCATAAAGGAGGAAGAAGAACGTAAAAAATATAACCAATATAGATACATAGGTAAAAATCGTGAAAAATGAGGCATGGAACAAGAAATGCGGACAACTAAACTAATTGATAGGAAGATCTAGGTCGAGAGAAGCATGGAAAACCATAAACAGCTTAAGAACAAATTCAAACAAAACAAAGAAAATTAATCTAATAAAAATAAACTTATGGAAAGACAACTAGAATGACTTATTGAAAGAGAATAAAATAGAATATTTGGGAAAAAGAGGAGGTAACAGTAAAGAAACTAAAGAAAACTCTACAAAATATAAAAAATAATAAAGCAACAACGCCAAGTGACCTGACTTATCGAGCTATTAAGACAAGCCACAACAAGAGCCTTAAAAATAATCTGTAATATATTTAATAAATGCCTAAAGGGAAAACATACCAACAGATTGAAATTTTTTTATATAAATTCGATTTACAAGAAAGAAAGTAGGAATGAGTGTGAAAACTATAGAGAAATAAGCGTAACATTGTTAGTAGGACGAGTCAAATGTACATAAGCGATGTAAAAACGTCACATAAAGAAAATCAAGCGATTATAAAAATAGGGAAATCAAACATCCTTGCTATTCTCCCATTCAAAAGAAAGAAAGCAGAAATGCTGCCCCTCCCCAACTTTTAAGTGCCACCTTAAAACATTTAATTAAAAAATGCTGTCCGATGGAGACGTGGCTGGGTGAAAACCAGATATACACGATTATTTTTGGTGATGACCCAATAACTAATGAAGATCAGCAAAACATGTTAAATAGACTTATAGAGGAATGTAACAAACGGGGTCCAAAAGTGAACACAGAAAAGACGCAGTATAAGGAGGAAGAGGACAAGACATGCAACTGGATAGAGAAACAATAAAAAGCATTAGTCATGTATGAATATCTTGTAGTCACAATATGTGAGAATGAAAAAGATAATAAGGATATAAGATAGGCAAGGGGAAGGATATGATGAAAACACTACATCCAATCCTGCAGAATAAAAACGTAAACAAAAAAACAAAAATAAATGTCATAACCAGTTATGACATATTGGTCTAAGATATATGTTATAGACAAGAAGATAAATTACAAATTACTCTCGGCGAAAATGACGTACTGGAGAAGAGTTTCTGGCTTAAACTTGTACGACCGCGTCAGAAATTAAGAAATAAAATAACAGTTAAAAATACCGCTATAGACTGGATAAATAAAAAACAACTAAAATAGTACGGACATCTACGCAGAATGGAAGAGGAAAGAATATCAATGCAGGTATGGAACTCTATGCAGCTCTAGCACTAAGAAATAAAAGCGAACGATCTCAAAAAATATAGATAAACAATATAGAATGTGCAATGCAAATGAGAAGACTAAGCGAATGAGATTGGAACGACAAAAAGAAATAGCGCTTAGGATACGAAAAGTGACAATGAGTTGCAAAAACTCGCCATACTACTACTGTAAACGCACAAAGTGACTGATATTTCTTTTGGCATATTCTTTTTAAACTATTGGTATACCAAGATTCGTATGTAGTGTCAGATTACTAACATACCAATCTGCAAGCATTCTTAGTGTTTTTGACTCTAGACGTTGTATGATGTTGACATTGGATTTTCAAGAGCAACCCGAGAGTTAAATACTAAAGATCTATATTACCTTGTAGAGTAGAATCTTGTTCTCTAGAGATAAGAACGTATTTTTACCGAGTACTTTTTTTGTACTTATAAGTCAGTATCCTTTCTTTTCTTTAGTATATAGTGCTTTTATTTAAATTTCTTGTCCAGATGTTGATCCAAAAAGCGTGCTTTATTTGATTAAGGGATTGTTATATTATTTAGATACACTGCTGGGCATTTCATATGATTTAATGTTGCTCTGAGTGTTTTTGCCTTATTAACTTTAATACTACACTTAGTTAGCCATGTTTTTAAAATGGATGAGTGTTTTTAAAAGTATGTTGCGATCATGTAAAAATAGATATGTTTTGTGAGAATAGCGGTGTCTTCAGCATCATCTGTGGTTTATAATGTGTATAATACTAGCCCCAAAACACTCCCCTAGGGCACTCCAAAAGAAATTGGATGGATATCTGAATACCATTGTCATGTTTCACCTGGAAGTATCTGTTAGACACATAAGTCGTCTTAATAGGTAAATAAAATATGTTTGCATTAGAGACCATAGTGCCAAACATTGTCAAAAACCTGCTTAACATCTATGAATGCTGCTGGACAGTAAGACTTATTGTCGAAAGCTACAAGATGGCACTGCTGTGTAGTAGAATAATACTTTCTGAATCCAAACTAGTGGTTCGTAGTGTTCTTCTGGTAAATCAGTTTTATTGGTAATTCTGCAAACAGCTTTTTAGTTATTAAGTCGTAACCAGAAACCTTTTCCTTGTTGAGATGTTGAATTTCTGTATATGGCCTCGTAATAGTAAATTTTTATTAGAGAATGACAATTGCAGAGGTACGTCTAGGAAACGCTTTACTTCATCATCTGATGCGTTGAAGCGAAAGCAAATAGCTCAACTTTTTCTCATTCCATTCTGGTCCATTCAGTATTTGGTTTCTTTAGTGAAGAACTTTGTTGCTTGCGAACTCATTTGTTTTGGGAATTTTTCAGATACTATTATCTGTTCCTGACAGTGTAGTTAAAGAGCGATTGGAGGTTTTTTGCTTTAAAATTTTGTTATTCTTTATACTAATTGCTAATCTATTACGTATGGTACAAGGTTTGTGTAAAGAGTATCGGAAATAATTTTTTCCTGACGTTACTGTACGTTGGGCGCGCTCATACTGCGCATGCTCGGTGGTGGGAGATGTGACTTTCAAGACGCGTTAAGCGCCAATCGGCTGCAAGAGTTCGTTCAGGCTAGTTCGTGTATTTAGTGAACCTCTGTCGAGTGACTCGGTGCAAGCGCAAAATGCAGCGAACGACTGAAGAGCAGTGCACCATCAAATTTTGTGTTGTCCCGGGAAAATCGGGCACGGAGACGTTGGGCATGATTCGCCAAGTGTTCAAGGATAAAATCATGTCACAACTGCAGTTTTTAAGTGGCACAAGCTTTTCAAAGATGGCCGAGAAAGTGTGGAGGGCAAGCCTCGCGGTAGACGGCCGTCGATCTCAAAAACCGACGACAACGTGCAACGTGTGCGTGAAGTTCTGAATTCAGACCGTCGGTTAAGTGTGCGCATAGTTACAGATGAAATAGGTATTGATAAGATCACGGTGCACAGCATGATCATTACAAATTTAGCAATGCAAAAGATCTGCGCTAAACTCGTCCTAAAGGTCTGAACGGACGACCAAAAGCACAGGCGAAGAGGACCCCGGCTTTTGGACGATTTACCAACTCCCAACTTCCCGATTTGGCACCAGCAGACTATTTTGTATTTTCAAAACTAAAATCCTCCCTCAAAGAACCTTACACGTACTCTTAATGACGTTCCGGAATCCGCCTACTAGGGAGTCTTCGAGTCGTGGAAAAGCCGCTGGCAAATGTGCGTCGAAGCTCAAGGAATGTACTTTGAAGACTTTTGAGGTATTGTAGCAATATTTAAAATAAATCTATATTTCCGAAACTTTTTCCGATAGTTTTTATACAAAACCTGTACTATATTGTCGGCTGTACTACGCGTTCTAAGCCACTTTGCTTTTTTTTGCTTCGTTGGGAACATTGTATCTTGCTGTACGTTATTAGTGACTGCAGGTGTAGAGTATCATGCTCCACGTTGAAGGGTAGCTTCCTCTAATTTACGGGAAGTACTTAAACTCATACAAATTAACAGATTTTCATCAACACCTGCCCTGAATGTGGTTCAGTCTATTTTACAGTTACGTAATGAAGGTTAGTTACATCATCTGTTTAGCTCGTCAGCAGATCAGAAATTCAACTTTATGCATCCTATCACCAACGTAATAAAAAAAGTGCCTGCAAATGTCTCTTCCGGCTTGTTTGTGTCTTTACGAAAAAGAGAGCAGAAAACAACAAGAAACCAAGAGAAGTAAACTACAGTTTTAACAAACACACTTGAAATGCAATATTTAAATAAAAACATGGGGCCGGCGAAGAGATTGCTTTGTAAGCAATCCCAGAACGAACTTAAAAAGACCTTTCGATTTCGAATTTCGGGAAAATTCGAAATCGAATATCTCGAAAATTATTCGACATAGAATTTTTTCGACTTCATTTTCGAATTCAGCGCAAAATTTCCTATAAGAATCACATTTAAAATCGTAATGTTGAAAATTTTCCCGAAATTCGAAGTCGAATATCTCGAAAATTATTCGAGATCGAAATTTTTTAATTTCGAATTCGAAATCAGAGTAACATTTCCTATAAGAATCCATTTTCAAATTTTAAAAAATCTCAAATTTTGTGACGGACCGACAGACAAACATATAGAATTCAGTAACGAACTTTTTAAGTTCGTTGAAAAAGAATGAGTCGATCGTAAGAAAATCAGAGAAGTAATAAAATATAAATTTCAAATAGAAACAAAAAGTTTTTGTAGAATAAAGTGACTCTTTCAATAAAGAGTAATTTTCTTTAGTGTACACTCAACGCTTTCGTCTCAGCAAATTAAGAGAAATGGACTCAATACAAATGCAAATTATATAAAACTAATACAAAACTAACAGTTTTTCTTAGTTTCAATTAAATTTTAGTATTTCATATTTGAAAAATATTGCTTTAAATTATTATTTTGAGTAAATAAAAAGGTAAATACAGGATGTCTTATAAAGAATCTATTCATCTTTTAATCCGTTTTGATCGAACAATGTACTGTTAGAAAGAGATAATTCTCGAATGTTACGCGGTTGTCGATAGGTTCAGCTCGCTTCGTTTACCTTCCACTTCAGTGTTTGTGAAGATGGTAACTAGACAACAAATATCATGTGTTCTACGCTTCGCAAGGTGAGAGTCCGTAACAACTGTTACGATGTTGAACCTCCCACCGCTCAGAACATTAGGCGATGGTATAGACAATTTCAGGGCACGGGTTGTCTGTGTAAAGTGAAATCTAGTGGTCGTCCCCGTGTGTCAGACGAAGATGGGAAACGCATCCGGCTGAGTTTCCACCTAACCCCCAAAAATCCACTCGCCGTGCCGGTAGAGAACTAAACATTTCTTCAACGACTGTTTGAACAGAATTGAATTAATGCCAGTTCTTCATGCAGGTGCCAAACAACGACGGAGTTGTATGAATTCATCCTCGATAAGGTGGCAGAAAATGACTATTTTGTTTCACGCTTAGTGTTTTCTGATGAAGCTGCTTTTCATTTAAGTGATAAGGTATATCTCCATAATATTGGAATATGGGGTACAGAGTAACCACATCAAATTGTACAGCATGAGAGAGACTCTCTTAAACTTAATGTATTTTGTGCAATTTTTCGAGAAATAGTGTACGGTCCCTTTTTCTTCTTAGAGAACACTGTTACAGGAATCGCATATTTAGATATGCTTGAAAACTGGCTTTTCACGCAGTTAGAGGCCGATTCGGATAACTATTTTTCAGCAGGATTGGGCACCATACACTGAAGCATGGAAGTTCAAGAATTTTTGAATAATCTAACGATTCAGATTTATATCACTACCCTCCAACTTCGCCAGGCCTTTCTGTGTGCGAATTTTTCTTGTGAAGGTTTATAAAAGACTGCGTTTATGTGCTTCCTGTTCCAACTGCAGTGATCGAACAGGATAACAGCAGCCGTGAATCCAGATATGCATACAAAAGTTTGAAACAAATTTGCCTACCGTATGGACATATGCCATGCATCCCAAGAGGGGCATATTGAGCATCTATGATTTGGTACGTAAAAAAAACTTCAAAATTTGCCTTGTAATATAAAATTAATCTTAAGTGTCTATATTCATTATTTTTCATAATATAAACATTTTAAATCGGGTGATTCTTCCTGAAACACCCTGTATCTTACAGTTACTTCAGGTAGTATTACAACCTACCGTATATGTAGGACATATTTAAAAAAATATAAGTTATTTTTAAACCGATCTGTCGCGTTTTCTTTCATTTTTATTAATAACATTTTTGTCTTTCTTTAAAAGACCTTGTGTATAAGAACGTGAAGATATTTGTTTTAATATTATAGTTAATTTTATTTGAAATATGGGGAAAAATCGAGTTTTGCTATAGATGTTTGATTCCATAACTTTTGCTTTAAGCATAATTGATATTTTAATACTTCTTTTAAACCAATTTCCTGTTATTTTATTTGTTTATAGAATGTTACTACATGATCTTTTTTATTGGGTTTAATTTGCTTTTATACAAGTTAATAAATAAATAAGACTATGATAAAAAGGTTTTGGTGTCGAAAGATTTAGTTGTACCAAAACTTTCTAATACAAGTTTCTGATTAACATTACAATGTTTTGCATACTGCTCTTTAAAGAAACTGGAAATATCTTTGTACGCCACGAACCCAACGAAGGTTTTCAGGTGCACTTGTTTCATACAGCATAAATTTGGATCGGATTGGAGTCGATAGACACAAACATCGCGTGTGCACTAAAAATACCGGCATCGCGGCAAGCGCAAGTGCGCCCAATGCGTCCAAGGTAGAGATAGGTTCCGTCCGGTCGATGTGGCCAAATTTTGCTCAAACCTGCATTCGTCCCTCTTTTTCTGGCCAAAGCCCCGGCCTTCCTGCGTTGCTTCTGTAACCCCGTGCGGCGTCGCTCCCCGCTTCGGCGGCGTATTGATCCCCGGTTCGAACAGAGGCGTGCGGTGACGTCACAGCGACGCCTCCCAGACGTCTGCCCGCTCCCGCGGACCCGCTACACGCGGCACGACCCCCTCAGCCCGAGCGCCGGAGCGTCAGCGGCGTCTGTATCCGACGTGGGCGTCGCTGAAATCTACAGCGTCATTTGGAATTTTAATCAGCCCATGTACACTGGGAGTAAGTCGTGTGGGCCGCTGTTTTGACATGCCGCTGGCTAACGACGTCAGCGGTGGACCCGACGCATATGCGTTATCCCAATGTTACAGTAAACACCGGCGTCACGTCGCACTTTGTGGGAGCTGAAGCTTTTGCAAATAAAGGTCACTCCAAGGGCGAAACATTTTTTGCAATGTACAAATTTTTTTCTTTGCACAGATTTACCCATATCATCAATTTTACCTTATTAGATTCAATACGTCGATGTTAATTGTAGCATAATGTAGATGTGGTCCTAACTATAGTTCATATTACCATTTCTATAGAATTATGGTTTTGTTTATAAATATTACTGATATTAAATATTTATTACTAGTTACTAGCTATTTCAGGTGTAGTAAAGTTTAAAAAACGAATTTTACTTAGCTGAATAAAAGACATGTCCTTTTATGTTCATATTATTGAAACTCATCACGTCACGCTATTCCTAGTGAGTATAAAAATTTCGTTTAAACTTTTCGTAATCGTTTTACTTTAGGGGGGGGGGGGTACTGGAACACCAAGCATTCTCATCGAAGTTTAAGACTCATTATCACTAAGCAATTTCTTACGGCCATTAACTGACAACAACTACACCCATCTATCTAATAGGGAACCCACCTACTGGAATTCTTTTTAACTAGTGGTATACCAATCCAAAACTGTGGATTGAAATTATGACCTGTTGTCGGACCACACATCTGTTATTTTAAAGATAAGCGCCACAGTCAGAAGAAACCTACACACCTAAAGCTGACAACGTAATACATCGACTGGAAAGAAATTGTGAAATACTTAGGTGACTCCTAGAATTGAACAACAAGCAGAAAGTCGCATCTGCACTTCCTTAAATATTCGACAACTAATCAGTGAAAAACAAGGAGCTCAGGGAAAGCGATCTGAATTACTATAGAAAACTGTCCAGACTAAAGAAACCCAAAACTTAACATTTGAAACATACATTCAGAATTTATCTTCTATGGAAAGCTACAAATAATTCAAAACCCACATTACCTTAGTCTCTAATGCAAAAATTCAACAACGAATGAGCTCGTTCCAATAAAGAATAAGCAAACACCTTTGCAATTCACTTATCCCAGGTCTTTCTAGCGACAAAACTAATACCCGACATTCCAAACGAGGATATGGAAAACTTCTTTGTCAGATGTCTATCTGTAAGCTCGGCAGAAATAAAAGCTGAAATAGCCAAGTTATATAACACAAAACTCATGGATATGATCTAATAGCCGGAAAATTCTAAAAATGCTACGCCGCAAGTTTTAATTCTCCCGACAACCATTTACAATTGAATACTAAGTCTCTGCTACTTTCCTATTATATGAAAATATGCAGAAAATAATAACGGTACGCAAAAATTGCAAACACCCTCATGAAACATTATACAGGCCTATAAGTTTACTATCTATTCTTTCTAAAATATTTGAAAGGCTGTTACTCAAAAATATCCAGGACTATGAACTAACAGTTTGGACTTCGTATATCGATGATACACCAAGCCTACAAAATATCCGATGACGTATTTAAGAACACTGAGAAAAGAAATAATGCAATGTTTTTAGAAGTGTCTTAAACGTTTGACAAAGTGTGACGCGTGCCTACTATAAATTAAAAAATATGATTAATAACCATTACTACCACCTAAAATTTTACCTGACCGACAGTAATTTCTTCTTAATACACAACAACGTACATTATCCATAATATTCCATATGCTCACGTTCCACTTCTTTACTTTAGATTTGCGGATGACGTTGTTATCTTGTTCTCAGATAATAATCTTGTAACATCCTCCGCAAACATACAAATCTACCTAAATCTGCTAATGGTACAAGTGGCGAATCAAAATAAATCAATCTAAATCTGTTCGAGTAACATTTACCACTCATACCAAAATCTTCTACTTGTAATTGCGAACGGAGTCTCTATACCTGCAAATTAGATGTTAAATACGTAGTATTATACCTACACCAACACTTAACATGACAAAAACACATATAAAAGAAATAAAGGTAGCTAAATTTTAAGCTGAAACAGTTGTATTAGCCCATGGGCCACAAATCAAAACTTTCCACCAAAAATAAAATCCTGTTATATAGGTAAGACTACGCTAAAACCTATATAGTCTTATGGGCTACAGTTTTAAAGGTACACCAAACCTACTCGTCTAAATACAATACAAACATCTATCTATACATTTAAACAGAAAGTAAATAAAGAAATGTGCCGTGGTTCTCGGTCCTTGATTTACAACGGGGAGGCACAACGTAGTACACAAAGACAGCCTGTACATTTGAACGGAAAGTAAACAAAAACGGCTGATATGAAATTTGGCGTACCGCGCTCTGAGCGCTTAATTTACACGAGGAGGTCCATACGTTTATGCATGTATGTCGGGGCCGCTCTCGTTCCTTCCCGAATGGCCGGGCGGTCGCGGTTATCGAGCCACTGCATTGACGAACGGAAAAAGCGACCGAAGCTTCGATTCTAAGTTAAATTCTTCCACTTTTCCAATCTAAGAAAAAAGCGGATCCAGTTAAATATTTATACGTTTCCACCTTGCAAAAATTTAAGGAAAAACGGATGAACAATTATCAGCCTAGGACGGAAAGAAACACTTTTTTGCAAACAACTCCTTGTTTTAAAACAAATGATTTTGCATTATTGTTAATGCGCCATGGTATGTCAACAATTTGATGCTGCATTAAAACCTGCGTATTCCATGCACCACGGAAGAATAAAATACCGTCTCCACTAACTATCTACACCAACTTACAGGACATCCAAATACTTTAATATGCTACCTATATAGGGATAAACCATTTAACAGAAGAATAAACAAAACACAGCCTGTAAATGTTCTCAACAACACTAAGTAATAATGATATACGAGAAAGACTTACAACATTCTCAATTTTCAATAAATGTCAAAAAAAAATGTTATGGCAACTAAAATACTATAAATATCACTCGTTTTTCTAGAAACAATTGGTAGCTGTAATTTATTAATATTAACTTCATTTTAATTAACCCCAAGAATTCGGGAAGGAAAGGGGCAAAGATTCACATATAAAAAACGGATACATTAGACAACCTAAAATCAACACACAGAGGCTACGGAAAAGAATCATAGGCATAGAAATATACAAGATATGCACACCAGACAAAAGAAGTTAGATATAGTAATCCTCAGGAAGATTAAAAGGAAATCTGTAGGCGAAGAAAAAATTGACAGCTGTTACCGTATTTGGAGTGGAGTATCTAAGCATCGAAATGCCAAAGATGGGTTATCCATACTAATAAGAAAGACATTCAAGCAGTACTACGAATTCATTATTACAGTTGGCGTGAAGATTTACAGACAGTAAAAATACATTATAAGAATATATGCAATGAATGATAAGACTGCTTTGTTTAAGAAACTGGCAGATATTGTAGAAAATATAAAATAACAATCATAACAGGCAACCTAAACTAGCAGAATAGAGAGTTGGTGGGGCATTTTGGAGAAGAGACAACTAATGATAATGGAACTCACCTTATAAATTTTTAGAAAGAACACGAATATATGTATGTAAATACGATGTATGTAAATATGATAAACCTCATAATAAGAACACAAAAAGTACAAATAGAAAACGGACCTTGTCTTTTAGTTGCTGGTAAGTTTATACCTTATTCCCGATAAGTGTTTGTAATAATTTATTAGTGTTGTCTATATATTTAAGCTGTCTCCTCCCCCCACCTCTTAAATATTAAAAGACCTTAATGCAACTTAAATCTTTCAAACTAAAAAATATTTTACATATCTATGTTACTAAAAAAGTGCCATATTTAGTTTGTGAGGATAGATAATACAATTTGAAATTTTTTACAATGGCTCTTATATATGTGACTACTATAAACGTATGCTATGGTATAAACATTTCAATGTAATTTATTCAATTTTTATCAATCAGTAACAATAAAAGGTTAAACCCGTTGAAACTATATTGGTGAAACAGGTAAAAAGAAAAGACATAATTAACGTAGGTGTTGCCATGGTACTACTAAGAGTCAACATTAGGGATTGAAAAACCGCAATAGTTTTATCTACTACAGCGAAAAGTCTCGACCACAATGCTGGGAAATTATCAGCTAATCGTTTCACTACAAAAAACAGAGAGAAAATTCTCATAAAAATTGCAAAATCTATAATAAAAAATCATATATTGTAGGAAGAGAGAGCAGCTAACCCTAATTTATTTCCAGTTTTAGTGTCTAGCTAGAGAATAAATCAACTGTTAGAAGCTTCAAAATTAAACAAAGGCATTGGTTTGTAAAAGCTTCGACTATATTAAAACAAAAAACATAAGAAATTTTAAACCTAGATAACAAAAACGATTTTTCTTTTTAAGTTGAGAACTTCCTATATAAAATGCAAAGAAGCATTTTCATTTGCAAAGAAGAACATGCTGTCAGTTTTTTTAAATATGTTGCCGACGATCTCCAAGATCAGCGCTGAATTCGAAAGCTATATTACAAACTATTTAAGCGAACTCGACTACAAGTATACGTAAGTTATTAAGTAAAGTTGGGTGCACAGCCATGTCATTGCACTTGGAAATGCAAAGGCGAAATATATATCTACATCACATGAATTTCCTAAAACATAAGTATAGAAAAATATTGAAGCTTTTGTCGACAATTCATCAAATAAATTATTAAATGTGACGACTAGTAAAACTTTCTTTTGTGATCATGAACATGTATAAACAATGGTAAAATCTAAACCAAATAATAAACGCCTATTCAAACCGTGATGGATATGAATATACGAGATGCATTCAAGTTCCAAGGTCACCAATTTTTTTTCTGAAAAAGTACCTACCAAAAAAAAAACTTCTCAACATAATCTTCGTCTAGACATGCAGCATCGCCATGATTACATGGCTGCTAAGTTCTGAGAACGCTTCTTTAAGGGTTTGTTTAGCCCACTGGAAAATCGCTGATGCAACAGCGGCTCAATTGGAAAATGAGCGGCTACGGAGTGTGTTCTTTATAATCGGAAATTTATAGCGGCATCATGTGTCAACATGTGCTGAGACATTGCCACCTGCGCAATCTCGTGTTCGTCGGTCAGCATTTCTGGGCCCACATTGAAGAAACTTTCCGCATTTGCAGGTCATCATGCAAAATAGACTCCGCAGATCTTAAGGAAATGCCAAGTTTAGAGGCAATAACACGCACACCTAATCTATGGTCTTCCATAAAAACTTGCTCCACTCACGCAATCATGGTTTCGGCCCAACTAGTTCGTGGCCAAGGCTGCTTCTTTAAACTTTCATATTTACAAACGCACATTTTTTAACATTCTTAACGCCTTCACCCCATACCTCACTCAATTGACGATGAATTTTAATGGGCTTTTAACCACGCAAAAGGATAAGACGGATGATTACACGTTGTTATTGAACACTAAACGTCGTCCATTTGAAGTATACAAAACAACACTCACTGCAACGGCAGTAATTCGACCTGTGTGGATTGTATGGTGTTGCCATCTATATTACAAATACAAAAATATTTTCCACGTCTTTTAAAATTAACCGTATCTTTCTATTTACTCTCGGTACTGATAAAAAATTGGAGACTTTAGAGCTTAAACTCACTTCGAAAATTGATGTAATGCAATTAATAAAATTTTAAATTTATTCCGGGTGGTCACTTTGGAACCATACTATTTAATTTTTCTAAACAGAAAGAGCATATTTTCATAATACAAGAATTCTCGTTCTCATGTAACCCACATAACAAAAGGCCAAAAATCTGGAACTCTTATGCATCCAATTAAACTCTTGCCTTACATTTCTTATTTCTTCAACTGTTCACTATCAGATTATCCTTATACCGGTAGTCTTAAAGCATTAAAAAATAGAAATTAAGGTATTTATGTACACACCGAGTATTTTCATAAATACCGTGACATCAAACCTATCCTTGATTTTCACAACATTAAGGTATCTATGACTTTAACATATAGTTGCAATTGTCAAGTCTTAAAGTTGTAAGTTTGGTACCAATAGAGACAAAGAAAATTATATTACTGTCATAGCATTACATAAGAGTGGAACTGAAAAAGTGTAATTTTTAAGACCCTGCATCCTCTCGGCATCGGTTTATAAAATTGTTTAATAAGATTGGAAGATCGGGAAACATTCGAGATCTGGAAGCCTACATTCAGTTCAGACTGAAACTCGTAAGTGCCTGAATTAAATGAAATACTCTTCGCAAGCAGAAATTATGTCTCGGGAGATGCAAATTTCCAAAACATCAATGTCTCGTATTACTAAGCAAGACCGAAGACTAGTTTCTCACAAAAGATATACGAGACATTTGCTGACAGATGCCTTAAAGTCAGATAGGACAGAAAAGCAAAAAACGTTGTTGAGTGAGTACATGCATGGTAGCCACAGAAAATTTTGTTTATAGATGAAAATATTTTTGCAATGGAGGAATCTTTCAAAGAATCTACCAATCTTATAATGAAGTCACCGGTATTCACTTTTATAAATGGGAAGTTCAGTCTCTGTGTATCAACAGAATATTTTGGAAAGTATAGTAACACCTACAAATCACAGGCTTTGAGGTAAGCCTTGGATATTTGGGATGAGTGTGTACTTGTAACTATATAAGAGCATAAACAGTTGTTTATATAAATGGATGGACATTTCAATATCACAAGTAAATAATGGATACTAAAATATTGATTATTCTCATGGCAGAGCTTTTCAGAGCTAATTCAAATTTGAATATAAGAAAATAATATAAACTTGTCTACGATTCTTTAAACCAAGCAATTTAATCATATTGTATCATGAATTTGAAAGGATACGAGATAAATTTAAAGGGAAATTAAACGAGCCCTATAGTATATATTTATATATATATATATATATATATATAGTATATATATATCATCAAAGTTCTAAGCTGATTAAATAACTACCACTTATTTTTCATGGCAAAATTGTATTTGAGTAGCTATATGTAAAACTACTATCTATAAGAAGGACTTCTGTTCAAATTTTAGCATTTGCTAATTTCAAAATCCAAACCGCTATCCAGTTACCAGTGAAATTTTGCAGATTTTTTCCTACAAAAATAACATGGGAAAATTAAACCGAGCCCTATACGGTTCATTGTTTGACATAGAACAAAAATGTCAATGGAAGGGTATAGAACACGCGACATAGGTTTTATTTAATATAATTTTGGCAAGTATATTCTTGGTCGTTTTCGAGATATAGGAACTTGAAAATCGAATCCGTTTATTTTTTGGCCGTAACTCCTAAACGGGTTCAAAAGCACGTGGAACCCAAGACTTTTCTGATGAACTCATAAAGGTTGATGTAACTATCCGTTTCCTAACATTGGTAATATGTTTGATAGTTATTATATAAATTGCAAAACTATCTTTATTTAAAAAAAATTATTAACTATTTTATAAAAATTATAATCATTTAAATTTTAGTTATTTTTGGAAATTATAAAATAAACGTCATTAGGGTATGCGTAAAAGGCTTCAATTAACACAAAAGAAATTCTTGTTTTTGGATGATAGCATGCGCAGTGGCAGCAGGCACATGAATTCGCCCGCGGGTTACCTGACTCGAGCAGTTTGGCTGTATAAAATATTAATTTACAATTACAGCGCTTACAACCAGCGACCTTTGCTTAGATTGATAACCGGAATAATAAATAATTCTTGACTTTTATATAATAGCGAACATATACAAGGGCAAATTAGAAAGTAAAGAAACCCTTGAAATTGTACAGTAAAAACAAGAGAGTGCCACAAGTGCACAAAGAGTGACAGGTAGCTAGCCGCGTGTAGCACTCCATCGTTCGGTCAAATGGCATAAAGCACCAAGGATAGAAGTATGATAGATCCACTCAGCAATTGCTTCATCGAAAAACAACGCGTTGTAGTGTGGGGCTGCTAGTCTTTCATCGAGCGCCTCCCCAGATAGCGGATAGGGGAAAGCTCACCAGATATAGTAGATACCGGGAAAATAAAATATCCGGGGCGGACCAAAATTAGCAGCCGAATGGCCGCGGTAAGCGGCTCCCTGTAATCCGCCAACAGTATCTATACAATACAGTAGACGATCTGATACAGATAGGGCACTCTCTTGCCCTTGGTGTGAGAAATCGCAACAAAAGGCGAATAAACCAAGAAACAGGTCAACGGCATAGGATGTTGAACGCAACGGAAAACAACATTAAAGAAGAAGAAGAATCTCATGGTTAAAAATTTAAGAGCTGGTTCTCCATGACAACCATTGAACTGTTCCGATCAGCGGTAAATAAAGTCAGATTAGCCGACATAATAGCCAACATCTGGCACAGATATGTTAGGCACTCGAAGAAGTAGAAGTAGTCTGTTTTCTGTTGACAGAAGGGACTAAATCTGCGGAAATGTTGAATGTTGGGATAGTATAGAGCACGCACCAACACATCGATGCTATCATCTTCGGCCTCTTAAAGGAAGCACGGCGGAGTCACAAGTTTATTTAAAATGGTGAGGTTCAGCAAACGATGCAGATGTGGTTCTGTGAGTAACCGAAAAGTTTGTTTTTTGAAGGGATGGGCATTTGTTCTTTGTCAGTGAAAATAAAGTTGTTGTATGGACACTGCCTTTACTTTCTGATTCATCTACTTACATATATATACATTGTGTGAGGAAAGTTTTGCAATAAGGGGGCAAGTGTGTTGAAACAAATCACTACAGTCAGCAAGACAACCTGTAGCTCTGAAATAGGTCAAAAATAGAGTACCGCGCACTTTTGCCCTATAACTAAAAATTTTTGTGTACAACATTCTATAACTAAAGCTTGCTTCTTGTACTGGCATTTTTTTTAATTCTTGATTATTCACTTTTTTAGTTCACTGAATGTTTGCATGTTACTTGGGTTTGTCTCGTTTATATACTTGTTTGTTGTTTATTGCAAGTATATATTTAATAACAATAGCTTTTGGGTTAATTATAGTTTTATCTTTTGGTACAGGACCCGACGCTTTAGGGCATAAGGGAGAAGGAAAAGAAGAGAAGAAGAAGATCTTTTGGTACAATACCTTTCCTAGCCTTTGACGGTTCTACTATAACGTACAAATTACGCAGATATGCTTCATAATTCATACAAAATATTAATAAATTTTTACTTAATTGCTCCTCTACGTTTGTTATGTTTTAAACATGATGTCTTATCTTCTTTAAAGCAGTTCTTTTGGATAGTTACATAAAGATAAAAAAAATTTAATACTACAGTCAGTTAAGTTCGTATTCAACATAATTAGCAGTTGGAAAAAGTATCGCCCTAATTATTTCGTGAGTCGATAGAGGAAACCTTTGTCCTCGATGTTTTAACATAAAAGATTCAGTTGGAATCGAATTCTTGCTAGAGAAACGCGTAAAGCTTCATAAGTACCGCGTACACATCACACTACGAGGCTGTTTCTCTGTACCCACCCGAAAAGTCCGAAAATGTCTTAGGCAATAAGTCGAAAACATTCGTCGGCAAGTGGGTGCAGTGATATAAAGAGACATAAATAGTCGATGATTTGCCGACGCGTGGCTCGATAGGCAAAGTGTCTCCTGAAGTCGAAAAACAGATCGTGTTTCTTAACATCGCGTCAAGAAGCAGCAAAATTGAAGCATAATATTAAATGTCGTAGTTAAGTGAAAAAACCTCTGTTAGGTAAAAATCATGTGACAAAGCGGCTCGCTTGGGCAAAGGTCAATATCGACCAAGATTTAAGCAATGTAATTTTTACGGATGAAGTTTCTGTTTGAGGATATGTCGACCTGAAGTACCTGTTGCGCAGTAACGCAGACATTTAACGATTCTGCTTACTGCTTCCTACGTCTGTAAGTGCATTCTTGGTAATGAAAAAAACATCTTGGAACCATCATGACTTAGCTGCCTTATCTAAGAGTCTACCTTAAAATAAACCTTGCATGCTACAGAGTAGTTGATAAGGAATTCTATCTTTTAGATGGATCTTAGACAACAGAGTTTCTATTTTCATTTTGCTAATGTTTAAAAAAGACATATTTGTAGCTTTGATAGTAATATTACTAATATGCCCTAAAACGTCTGATTCTAAGAGAGAAACAAAGTAATAATAATAGGTTTGGTTTAACTTGCTTGAATCAAACATCTGGTCTGATACACTAAAAATCTTAAGGACGATGCAAACGACTTCCGCAGAGCTTACTGTTGGAATATAAACAAGATATATATTCTAAATAGATTTTTCATTATGTTGGGATTACAAATTCTGAGTTTCTATAATTTTTAATTGGTGACTTAAAAATGGCAAACCCAAAAAGCGACAAATTGTTTTTACACAAAACGTAACTGACAAAACAAAAAAAATAAAATATTTTCCAATAAATGAAATTGAGATTTTGAAACGCAAAACGTTAAACCTTATTCACACTAACTTACTTTTATGATGATGCTGGCACTCATAAGCAACAAAGGGGATATCATAATGCCTGACGTCTTTGAAAATAATCTAAAAATGACTACATAAACGAGGTGAAAATAATTGTGAAGAAGTATGTGTTTAAGCAAGACTCTACTTTGTCAAAAAAAAGAAAAGTGTAACTTTATTTGTATCATCACTTATCTCCTAACTTGTAAGCTCTTGCCAGTCTCGACTACAATTCTCTTTGATTACTACTTGTAAGATGTAGTTAAAGTAAAAGTTGATACAAAAAAATAAAGTCGGTCAAAAAATTCATACTTAAAATCAAAAAGAGCATGTTTGTGCATGAATTTATTTAAAGACAATAACAACTAGCCTTTATAACAATCATCCTCTGCAATCTTTTGCTTTAGTTTTGCAAGTTGTCGAATTTGATCTAAGTACCATTCTAGGTTCTTTAAATTAAAGAATTTTATTAAAATACTTACTTCAGCGACCAGATAAGAAGTGCTTCATTGTTTAGAAGAGATCGTAGTCGAATGGAGCGGCATCTAGACTGTAAGTTGAATACGAAAAAACCTCAAAACCATCTAGCTCTTCAAACTTCTCCTTTGTTTTCTTGGTGGTATGTTGTTTGGAATTGTCATTGCTAAAGTAAAACACGCTTTTATCGGAACAGAGTCGGATACTTCTTAAATTTCATTTTAGGAAAAAGAGAAAAAGAGTAGTTTGGTGTTGATCAACTGAACTAGATTTCTCTCAAAATTTTTGATATAAGTAAAGTTGTTATTAACTATGTAATGTTGCAGGGATCTAAAGAGGTAATAAGTTGAAGGCACGAAGTCTAGTAAATACGCTAGGTTTGATAAAATTTACCAACTCAAATCTGTAAATCTTTCTGAAGTCGTTTGGCGATGTGTAGTCGCACGTTATCAAAATAACTTTACTACTTTCTTTGTTGTTATGACACTTTTTTACGTCTACGACATTGCTAATTAGCATCTTAGCTAATAACCGTTGCTCCTTACCAAGTGGAAGAAACTAGAAGTATACAGCAATATATTCCTGACGAAGATAATTTGTTTTGCAAACGTAGTAAATTACGTTTACATCAGTAATCACGATGGATCACAGAAATAAAATAAAATATTTTATATATATATATATATATATATATATATATATATATATATATATAATATCTAATATATAATCTAAAAACTTTTTACCCTAAGTTATATTACATTTCATTTTATATGCACAAGCTTTGTTCATTCTTTCTTGTTTGTTGCCAACTTTTTAGTTTCTGCCCATGCCCTGCTTTTTTTAATATTGCTGCTACTTTGTCGTTTCTTCACGTCTTTTTGGGTCTTCCTCTAGATTTATGTCTATGTACATCTGCTTCCCATATACGTTTCACTTGTCGGTTGTCGCTCAATCTACATACGTGTCCAAACCATTTCAGTTTTTGCTTCTCTATTATATTATTTATCGGTTCTATTTCAAGTTCTTCTCTTACCGAATCATTTCTCTCCTGGTGATTCCTCTGGCTCTTCTTAAGTAATACATTTTATGTCAACAGCTTGTATTTTACTTTTCATTGAGTTTGTCAAGACCCAGCTCTCGCTTCCATACATTAAGACTGGTCTATAAATTGTTTTATAGACTACCATTTTCGTTTTTCTGTTTATCTCCTTTTTACCTATGAACGGCTTACTCAAACTGTGATATAACCTTACAGGATTACCAATTTTCTCATTGACTTCACTTCCCATGTTTTCCTCTCTGTCTATCTGTACTCCTAGGTATCTGAACACATCCACTTGTTCTATCTTACTTTGGTTTATTTTTATGTTGGTGTTCTTGTTTTCTTACTTATTACCATTACTTTAGTTCTTCTTCCCAAATCTGTAGATTTTCTTGTAGATCTTTCTCTTTTGCTGCACAAATTATAAGATCGTCTACAAAGGCACATACTGATACATTCATATGTACCTTTTTTGTTCTTATTTGCTGTTGCCTTAATTATGTCATCCATTATTAATATAAACAACGTTGAATTTACTACACCCCCTTGTCTTAGTTCCTCAGTTATTCTAAATGCTGTCGACTGCAAATCATCTTTTCTTATGTAGCTTTTGTTGTTATTGTACAGACTCTGTATTCTTTCTATTAAGTTCGGACTCACATTTCTATGTGTTAGATTTTTTCATATTTCTTTCTGAAGTACACTATCGAAGGCTTTTTCTAAGTCCAGGAAAGCCATATATATTTCTGAGTTTTTATTCTGTTTCATTTGTTTTATATTAAAAATATGGTTTTGTACACTTTTCCCTTTCCTAAAACCGCTCTGCGCTTCTTCCAGTTTTTCTACTGTTACACTTCTTAGTCTTTTTTCCAATATATGTTCGTACACCTTCGATACCACGCTTAATATTGTAATGCCTTTATAGTTTGAACACTCCCTGCCATCGCCCTTCTTGAATATCGGTAGTATTATTCTTATTTTTCAGTCTTCAGGAACTTTTGTAATGTCCCATGCCTTGTTGAAGATTTTTGTTGGCAATTCTATTCTTCGCAGTCCTAAGTTTTTCAGCATGTCTGGATTTATTTTGTCATGTCCTGCCGCTTTGCTCTTTTTCAAGTATTTTACAGCTGTTATCTCTTCTTCTATTTGTATATTGTTTTCTTTTTCTTCATATGTACATTTTATTTCTTCATCGTCTGCTTTGTTGTCATGTTCATCTGGATTGAGAAGTTCTCGAAAGTATTCCTTCCATCTTTCTATAATTTAATTTTCTTTTGCTCTCACTTGTCTTAGTGCGCAGTGTTTATCTTTTCTTAAATTTTTCAATACTTTGTAAAATAGCTTTTGGTTTACTAGGCTGTCTGCTTCTAATTTCTTTCCAAATTCTTTGCATGTTTACTGTTTAGCCTGTATTATGATTTCATTTACTTTAGTTCGTTGCTGTTTATATATTGCGTAGCTATATATCCTCTGTCTTATGACTTAGGTAAAATTTCCATTTTTCTTTTTTGCTTTTTACTTCCTCTTTTATTTCTTGATTCGACCATTTAGTTTGTTTGTTTTTAGTTATTGCTGTTCCACTTGCTTCTTTCGCTGATGTTAGTACTATTTCTTTGAAATACTGCCACAGTTGTTCTAAATTTATAGTTTTCCAGTGTCCTGCTTCTCCCTCTATCTTACTTTGTATATCCTCACTAAACTTGTTTGGTATCTCAATTTCCTGTAATTTGTATGTCTTAATAGTTTCATTAACTTTTTTGTGGTAAATTTTCCTGTCATGAATTTCTTTACTTTTTATGCCTAGACGTACTTTCGCTACCACTAAATAGTGATCACTGTAAATTTCTGGCCCTCTTCTTACTTTGACATCTATAATTTCGTTCCTAGATGTTCTATCAATGAGAAAATATTCTATTATAGACTTTTTATTCCTACTCTTAACCTCTCTCGTAATCTTATGTATATCCTTGTGTTTGTAAAACGTGTTTGTTATTATTGGATTATTGTTAATACAGAAGCTTATTAGCCCTTCTCCATTGTTGTCTCTATATATTTCCCCTTAGTTACCAATATTATCTAATGGGTCGTTATTTATTTTCTCAACTTTTCCATTAAAGTCTCCTAGCAATAGTACTCTGCCATTTATATTTTCTGTTATTTCTGAAATTTCTTCCCAGAATTCGTCTTTCTTTCTTGCTAGTTCGTCTTCACCGGGGCCATAAACAACCACTAAGGTTATTTTGTTCTGCTTGCCTAATTGTAATTTTACTTTTAATATATTTCGTGTTATAACTTTCCAATTCAGTGTACTTGTTCTAAGTTCTTTTTATTATTTTATTATATATACACATTAGAGTGTGACCTCTTTCTAGTTCTATTATGTCTTTTCCTTTCTTCTTCGCTAATATATCTCGCTTTGTTCTTTCAAATTCTTCTATAAATTCTTCTTCTTTATCGCTTAAGCTTCCACTTATCTATTCTTAAGTTTACTCCTTTGACTTCTCTATTGCATTTACATTTTTTACTATCCTTTTGCATGTCATTATTCTTTGCCATTTTCATCTTCGTGTGTCTGGTTAGCGTCGCAATCAGTTTTTTGAAGTATTAACTACTGGATTTTCTCTACCTTTATTCTCCTCCAGTGTATTCTTTTGCGTGTCCCATTTCCATTCTTTGCCTTCGATGGTCAACTTCTGGTATCCAATTTTCACAATTTTTCCTTGTTTCTTTTCTTCTTCCGCTCTTTTTCTAATTTGTTTGTCTATTTTTTCTTTTCTTGATAAATCATTATTAATAAATCTCCTATCGCTCCTTATATTTTTCCGGTTCATTTTGTTTTTCATTAACTGCATTTTACCCTCAAACACTCATTTCTAGTTTTTGTTGTATAAAATTCTCCATCCCTTGCTTTAGGTCAATAGGATTGCTGTTGTCTATTGTCAGTCCCGATATTACCACATTATTCCTTCTCTTTTCTCTTTCTAGTTGTTCTAATCTTATATTTGTTTCTCTCAGCTCTTTTTTAATCTTATCACATTCCTTTGTTATTGCGCTGCTCTTTTGCTTTCTCATTTCATTTTCGAGCTTTAATTTTCTTATTTTCTCGTTGTATTCTCTTTGATCTTGACGTTTCTGGTTCACCTCTAGTGTTAGGTTTTGTAACAAGCTTAATATTTGGTCTAATTTGGAGTTTTCTTTTTTTTGGGGGGGGGCTTACTTGCTGTTCCAATTAACCACTTTTTGTCTGGGGTGCTACTTGATTTTTACTTTTTTTGTTGAATCGCTACTCCCATCCTCGTCGGCTCCCCATCTTTTCCTTTTTCCTTCTTTCGTTGAAGATCAGTCACGTACTCTCCTCTATTTTGTGCGTGCCGCGCTAGCCTCCAACGCTCCAGATTACTTTGCGTCGGTCGCTCGCGCTGTCACTGCTCAGCTGTTTGGTTCCTATACTGGCGTTATCGGCACTTTCTTTAATTTCATTAATTTTGTACAGTTATATGCTTAGGTCTCTAATACTTTTATTTACTTACAGTCATCAACTCTTTTACTTCCTTTTGCATTCACTTTTACACTTCCAAAGTCGATTTTACTTGTTTAATAACACTGTAAATTAGCACTGGGATGAACTTCGTCAGGAATTTTGCGGTAAAACTTTCTTTCCGCCAAGCACAAACTTTAGCCATTAGTTAAAACTATTTATAGACCTCTTAAGGTATTTTTGAGCAAATGATAAATTTATTATAAAAACATCAATTTTATATTCTCAAACTCTTTGCTCAAAGCTGAATCTATTAACAATAATGCTAAAGGTTTGGACGAATCCCTCTTCACCTGGTGTGGCGGCCTTTTCGCCCTTCAACCGCTTTATATCGCGGCCGACCTTTTGATATCAGCTACGTTTTGCCGTCGCACACTAACGGCATGGGCTTTTGCCCCGCAAGCATTCACGCCCCGCAGCGCGGCCAGTTCGGTCGTGTCTTAGTCCGCATAAATTCATATTCGCATCCCCGCATACATTCATATTCATGCCCCGCAGCGCGGCCAGTTCGGTCGTGTCTTAGTCCGCATAAATTCACATTCAAGCACCGCAGCTCGGCCGATACGGTCGTGTCTTAACCCGCATACATCAGAAACATTTCGCATCCCCGCAAATCTTCACGCATCGCAGCTCGGCCAATTTGGTCGTGTCTCAACATCCCGCAGATACCAGATCCGCAACGCAGAGGTGGCCACCTTGGAATCGCCGACGAAGCCGAAGCCGAAGCCGATTCAGGTGAGCGATTTGGCAATTCATTGGTTGATATCGGTAGCCGCCCCCATCCGCTAACGCGACGGCCGTTTAAGGGACGATTTGGCCTTATCGGCTGACCTTCCACTACGGACCGTACTACGTTTCCACACCGCACCACGAGAGCGGCTATTTACACGCCTGCCTCTCCATTTTTTGGTCCTTACGAGCCGCATCGGTATCGTATCCCACACCGCATCCACGAGAGCGGCTATTTACACGCCTGCCTCTCCATCATCTATTATTGAAACTGAAAATCAAAGACCTACAAGAAGCCATGCCTGTGTAAAGAGATATAAAAAGTCTCCATTTATAATTTTTATCTCAATCTTACCTATTTTTATTTTTTATCTTTTATATATTTTGTTCCTATGTGTTTGTTTCACTTTTATTTTATTCCATATATAATAACGTTTTATTCTTCTTTTAATTATTCTTACTGTTGCTAATATCAACTTATTCTTTCTTACATATCTATTTTCTTTGGGTATTTATTGTATCATATCTTTTTGAATGCCAAAGATATATATATATATATATATATATATATATATATATATATATATATATATATATTACTAGTATAAATAAAAAAAAAGAAATAAAAAACTTGTTGCTATTATTATTACGGTACACTTTGCAGGAAGCATTTAAACAACTTGTTTATATTTCTTTCATACAACAGTTTTGCAACTGTTTAAAATAGTGAAGTAATTGCTGTATACAGCAGCACCAGCCACCACTGCCTTCTAATTAGCTAAACACATAAAATTCTAAGAAACTGCCGCATAAACCAGTGCCGCATGTATTTTTAAAGTAATGACCCACATATTATTATAGCCTGAACCTCGACCTTTTCGCAACTGAAAAGCGGCGTTAATTGTGCTGGGCCGCCAACTGAAAAATGCAGTTGTCAGCGGCGCTTTTCGCCGGGCTGCTAATGAAGTGTTTCGAATCGCACATCCATCTTTTTTCGCCCGCAGCCGGAACCTGCCGATTAAAACTGGATGTCTGTCGCAAAGCACCGCTATAGGTGGAAATGCCCCGCATATCCAGGCGGAGAAATTATCGATTCGCTTCGGCCGGAGTGGAAAACTACCGGGCTTGATGGAAAGCTGGTGAATTTTTAACAGACGCGGTGGCGCATTTAAGCCAGCACGAGAACAATGACCCACATTGCAGCGCTGGAACGGCGGATGGGCTTTTACGAGCACGGGAGGTTGCTGGAAAATGCTTTCAAAATGCGGGTCAGCGAATTATCTAAAACGTAGCGGCGCAATTTATTAGCTATTTTATGTAAATGTATTGTGTATATAAATTTGTATTTGGTTATTCTGAAAAATATAAATCATAATGTAATAAACAGAGGTTGGGTAATATTTCAATAGGATTATTTTATTAAATTTGTGTTTCACTCTGTAAATTCTGAGTTAGCACATAAATACGCTATGGTTTGTGGCAGAAAATAAAAGAATACTTGAGCATTTTTATAGATTTTTGACTTTCTTATTCTACATAAAATAGGTAGTTACCTCAAAACTAAAAAAGAAAAAAATTGAGAATATATCTGGGAATGAAAATATGATTGGAAAGGGTTTTCTTTCGTTCCTACAATATTTTATTATAAATAACTTCTCTAATACTTTAGGAATTACTAATAATGTCGCGATTTCACACAAAAGAAAGCAGGAAAGTATTGCGTCGAATTTTGTATAATAAACATTGTAGACAGTGATATAAGAGCTATTTCTTCGTAAATATGATTTAATTGCTTCTCAACTCGTAAAGACGAACTTACGTCAAGAATATTACGAAAAAAAAACAAATCCTACCACTTAAACGAACATTAGTTGGCAGGTTCATCCAACGGTAATTGCTTCCGCGGCAATTGACGTCTCAGGTGTATGAATGCGAGAAAAACAGCAAAGAATGGAGGCGGGGACAACGTAAGCAGAAAATACATAGTGACAAAAGTGATGGACGATATACAAGCCTGCAATTCACCAACGGAGAAAACAACTCTATTTGGGCACCTAGGCGTGGCACAAACACATGCAGCGTTAAGATAGATTTTGCTCGAATACGGAAAACAATTTAAAGTTGGCTGCAGACAGTGTTTTAGCTAATTCAAAAAATCCCTTATAACAAGTAGGTGGATTTTATAAGTTAGGAAGTATTCTAATTATTACAATTTAATGTCAATAACGTGTATCCGATCCCATCGATTATTTTTGGACTGTACCTAGAAATGCGTTTAAAGAAGATACGTGCCAAAGCTTATCTAAATTTGGTGAGTACTGTAAAAGTTGCAAAAATTCAAAAATATTTAAAGGTAATTTCCCATACCCCCTTAACTGATTTTTGCCATTAACGAGCTTTACCAAGATATTGACCCAGAAAGTAAATATGCAAAATTTTGTTTGAATCCGATAGAGCGCCGCTTGTGTTCTATGAATGTTGAACTTTTGCATTTGTACAATTGTTATATAAACACACACCAAAATCATCATGCAATAGGGCAGAATGCACTTAAACATTTTTTTCTCCGATCTTCACCCACATTCACCTACGTATGTTTTCTTATTAAAAAAAATTTGGGGAGTTACGCATCCACTACGTGACTGTACTGTCAAGGGCAAAGACCGTTTTGCCGAGATTTAAAATACCAATTTGGTTTTGGCCCTCGAAATGCTACTTAACAACGTACAAAACAACTGTTTTATTTTATTGTTATAATAGATAACATACAATAAACAATGAACTACTTCTTAATGAGTAAATTCCCATAGCGAGCCTATTCAGAAGTAGTGCACTTAGCTTCGAGGTGGACATCTTGAACACACTTCTCTACCAACTGCGAGTAATTTGGGAAGGGGAATGAGATGACTGAGAAATCCAGAACGCCTTTGAGGAGAGATGGTTCAACAGGGAAGACATTGATATCAATCAACTGGGAGTAGTAATCGGCCGATAGGTTGAGCTCAGACTCTTATGACTCGTAGAACTGTCGAGGAGGCGGAGGCACAGATTTCGAACGATTTGGTTTAAGCTTGGTGGACCAACGAAATAACCCTCGTCTTCAGAGAAGAGTCCTTCTCCTGGATCATGGTGGTAATGATTTACTCTAGTCTACCAAAGTAAGCGTTGTCGACGAAGACTATGTCCACTGCCTCTTGCGTAGCTCTTGGCATTCCTCGGGTGCACATCACCAGTTGGTAAAAGATGTAGGATCCAGAAGAAACGGCCATGTTTCTGCGAATAAAAAAAAAGATGGGACAGTAAACCTTGATGATGTACATTGACATGAGAGTGAGTTGAGAGACCGAGTTGGGCTTCTCTTCAGCCAAAATTGACGGATGATGCAAGAAGCGGTCGTCAGCCAGCACGAGTGGTTAGAAGTTGGAATTTCTTGAATAAGTGCTTGCTTGGAGATGTCGGTGATTTTGCCGGTCTTGGCCACCAGACACAAATGGGCTTGGTCGCTGAGCGCCGATGTCAAGAGAAATTTGTCGGACCAGGAAAGGAAATACTCCACTTGTTTTCCTAGGAAATAGGCCGAAATCTCTTCACCCAGCAGGCCTTCGTAGGTTGATGAGTCTTTTGTTTTCCCCACCGGTTTGCGCATCAGTGCTTGAATAGAGAACTCGTTGAGATGCATTAGGCAAATCACGGTTGAAGTAGCTTCTTCAAATCGCCGAATAATACTAGTCTACTTTCTGACATTCATCGAGCAAACGGTCACACCCCACGAGCATCAGGTTCGCTCCGATGTTGAGTCCACGATCTTCAAAATATTCCATCAAAACTCGAGTTGCAAAACCGGCTGCCTGCAATTAAATAGATACAATAAATTTAGGTAATGTACAATAGTAAACATATCTTCTTGTCATCGTTTGCTTCGGGAATTGTGAGTGAGGTGCAGAACTCTAGCTCAGTGTCCACGTGAGTCATCGAGAGCACAATCACATGCTCGTTGGTCACTGGTTTTCGAGGAAAACCACCGTCTTCCCACCGTTCACATCGCTAGTTAATCGATCACTTTCCATCAAAATAAATGGTATTAGATGGCTTGTATCGCAATTTGTCTTCATGCTGGGTAGTTGCCAACGAACGCAGAGAGCTAATGCCAACTTGGATGGTGCATTTAGTAATCTGGTGAGGTACAACAAACTGGGAGACTAGCGAGTTGAATGTCTCAGACGCTATTTTGTGAACTGGCGACGTTCCGACTTGGGTGCAGCTAAATCTGGTAATGAGTCTTTGCCGCTCTCTTCTTCCTTCTCATCGTCGTCGGAGATAATCTCAGATAAATAAACTAGTCACTCTTTGCTTGGAGATTCTGCCATTCAGTAGAATCAACGAAAGAGGATATGTGACGGAGCCGCTACCGTGCTGGTCGTTTAAAAACTAAACGTCACTCTTCTCCATTAGCTTGGTGCACAGTACGCACATGCAGTCAGTTCCCACCTTAGATTAGCAAAAAGAAATGTTGAAGAAAAAACGATATGCGCACTGGTGCTCATGGATCTTCGCTTTCCAATCGTCTCCTTCTTCGCCGCGGGCCAATGAAACTTGACTTTCACCTTCACAGCGTCCAGATTCTGCGCATAGAAACTTCCGCTCATTTCCCAATGATGGTCAACTTTTTTGGCCACTGTATTGACCGGTTCGTTGGTCACCTTTAAGTTGGCATACGGTTGCTGGTGATAGTAAAACTTGTAAAGGTGCAGAATGTCGTCTTTTGAAGGTAGCTGAGCGGCTGGAAGCTCTGCAAAGTGGCCCAGAATTGGACACAGGATCCCCTTGCGAGTTAGATAGGTTTTGGGTAGCAGGGGAGTAGCAGAATTAGATAAACAACTATAGAAATTGGGTAAATTGACTAAAAGAGAGCGCCGAGCCAATAATGTATCGCGCGCAACAACCGCCCACACCGCAAATGTTCACTGTGTGTTGACAGTACAATAACATAGTGGGTGCGTGACTCATCTGGGGCGCCAGTACCCATCTGAAGGTGCGACCACCTAGTGGCAGCTGATGGGACTACATGGAGTCATTAATTTTTTCCCAAAATCTTTGGATCGACCGGACTTGACCTTAAACTCATCAAATCGCCTCCAGATTTTGCCAGAATTTCTTTTTAATAAGGAGACATATGTGAGTGAAGATCGGGAAAAAAAATGTTCAGTGCATTCTGTCCTACTATTTAGCAATATAATTTAATTATAAAAACAGGTAGACAGCTACGATTACGCAAAGAAAACCATTGTTTAGACACAATAGTGTGCCAAATAAGCGTGAAATTCGGGATCTAGTGCAAAAGCTTGGTACATGTGATACGCTTATTGACAAAGCAGGGGTTTGCTGTCAACGCAACGGCCGTTCACGTGACAATGTTACTAGAGTAAATAACAGTGTGCATTAGGAACTGAGCAAGTCAATTTGCGGCAGTTCACTGCAACTGAATCTGTCATACGGCTCTAGACAACGAATTTTAACAAAGTATTTGTATAAAATTCAATTGACTCAAAGATTTAAAGAAACAAACCCCCAGAAACGTCTTATATTTATGAGCTAGATTTTAGATAACCTATTAGTCAATGCTGATTTTTCCAAAAAAATTATATTGAACGATGAAGCTCATTTTTCTTTAAACTACATTGGGAATCATCCAAATTGTCATTTTTTAAATAGTAAAAATCTATGTACTATTTACAAAAAACAATGCATCTACAAAAATGCACTGTTTAGTGTGCATTGTGTGCTGGGGGAATCATTAACCGGACTTTTTTTAAGACAAAGCTGACAACGCTATTAGTGTCAGTATTCTACGATACTGGGAAATGATAAACAACTTTAATCAATTAAACCAACGATTATATTTTGGATGACATGTGGTTTTAACAAGAAAGAGCCACATATCACACAGCACGTAAAACACTCATTTTACTTCAAACTAGATTCCTTGGTCCCTCGCAGAGGGGTGTCATTAACAAGTTATCGAGGTTTTGCCATCTAATTCCATTAGACTTTTCCCTTTGAAGTTATTTGCAGGTCAAGATTTATGGCAATAAACCTCCTAATATTATGGGACTAAAAGAGAACATCAGACGTGTAGTTTGTTGAAAAGGAGCCGCATTTACAAAAAATGGAAAACTTCGTTAAAAGAATGATCGCATTTCAACAGACCCTAAAGTTTGCGTTTTAGCACCACAATAGAGATAAAAATTATATATGGATGACGGTAGGCACCTTGGCAGATTCAACGGTTATTTTGGTGATTCACCTTCCTGTACTGGATGAAGTTCTTTTTATCCAAAAAGAATCCCAGAAAGTCAAAGCTATTCTGCTTGATGTTGTTCAGCAGTAATTCGGCCTTTAACTTCCGGTCCATCTTGCCTTTCTCAATCAACAGTTGATGGTTTTTCAGACAAAAGACTTGTAATGTGTTGGCTACGTCGTTTGGGTTTCAGCCAAACCACGTAATAATTTCCAACAGCGATTTTCTGGTGCGAAGGGATTTTGTCGACTAATGAAGATTGATGATTATGTAGAGATAATTTATTTTATTACCCAGTAGGAAATTACGCATGCACCTAAAACAGTTAAAACCTTAACTGTTTTGGGGTTCTCTCTCTCTGTTTGGTGCTCATCTCTAAACCCTTGTTCCGAATCCTATCTCTACCTGTAACCTTGACTGTCCGCCAACCTACCCTAGTTGCAACTAAACGGGGTTTTTACCGCTGCCCGGAATTCCTATTCGAACCCTCGTGAGCGACGAAGCCGCCGTCCAGCCGACCCAGGTGCTCTATTGCTGTGGTGGCACGCTGTCGTTGCCTATTGTACGTTCCGCCCCGTCCGTGGTGCTCCAGGATTGAAGCCGCCTGCCAGCCGACCCAGGTGCTCTATTGCGCTGTGCTGGCACGCTGTCGTTGCCTATTATACTTCCGCCCCGTCCGTGGTGCTCCAGGATTGAAGCCGCCAACGAAGAGCATGCCGAAATCTGCCGTTTAGGTTACCAGAGACCATTACTTGCGGTAAGTCTCGTTTTAGTTGTTCCATCGTGCATTTGTTCCCAACAACGCTTTTTTCCCGCAGTCTGACACAACTGACCTGTCGCCTACCATATTTGAAGTTATTCAAGCATAGTTGTATTGTTTTTCCTCAGTTTCTTTGTTTGTTTAATTGCTACTTTATGATTACTTTAGTTTTACCTAATATATAGTTTACACAGCTCTGTTTTGTTTTATTTCCTGTTTTGCTTATCGAGTTACTTAACTGCGCTTAATTATCATACACTCTCGCTTTTTCTTTCCCGCCTCTCTCTCTCTCATATAATATAATAATAACTACAATAACATTTTTTGGTCGTGACGTGAAGACTTTTCCTATAACACTGCCCAACAATGGAAATGCTTCGGGCTCAAAAATAGGTGATTCTTATGTATTTCCACGTGCTGAATTCAAAAATTACCGATTAGCTCTTGTTTTGGAGATACAGTGACATTTTATATTCTCTATGGTCTACATTTTCAGTTTGAGAAAAATTTGTTTTTAAGTGTTGGCACACCTGTCAAAACACAACAGTAATCTAGCTGTGGGTAGATTATAAACGTAAACACTATTGCTATGACGGTAAATTTCATAATATTTCTGTTGTAATTAGTGCAAGATTTCTTGTTTTGGAGTGTTTTTAATGAGTAAAACTTGTTACATCAACATGCGACGGAAATGTGTAAATTTAGTGAACAATTTATGTTACATTTGTAGTGGAATAACGTTTGCGTCACAGAAACACAATTTGACGCCTCTTGTGACGACTGGCTGCCTGTATTATTTTGGTATAAAGGTAAGGGACCAGGGTAAGTCATGGGCTCCACATATATGTTGCAACTCATGTTCAGTTTTATTGCGGGAATGGCTAAAAAATTTAAAAAAAAAACGATCAATGGCGTTTACTTTGCCTATAGTTTGGCGGGAGCCTACAAACCATACAGATGACTGCTATTTTTACTTGACTCCGCCTATAAAGGCAAGATTGTCAACGACAAAAATTGGAACAGTTTAATACCTGAATCTTCCATCTGCTATTCGACCCATTTCATATTCAAACAGTTTACCAGTTCTTATTCTACCCCAATATTATGACGAAGTAAAAAATAAAAACAGTTTGGAAGAAGAAGAAAAACCCAACAATCTTTTAACATCCCATGACCCTGATTTTGAAGAAAAAGACGATCAAACGCACAGTTTGAGACAATCGGAGTTGAGTGATCTCATTCGAGACCTTGATTTGTCACAGGAGAAGACAAAACTTCTGGGGTCAAGGTTACAGCAAAAGAATCTTTTTTAACATGTTAGGGTCTCAAGCACAGACAATCTCATGAAGCCACCAATTAATTCTCTATAAATTTAACCACCTGGTAGTTGTTCTTTATCTATTTAGGATGTAAATGTCATGAAAAAAAAGAACGATTACACTTTTAATGTTGTTGGCATAGGTAATTAAAATTTACCGTTTTCTCTTAATCCTTTGAAATGAAAAACTTTCACCTATTGTATATCACAGAAACTAAAGCTAATAAAACTTTTTCTTTGTTATATTCGTTTTTCTCAATCCAAAATTAATAAAATTAGACTCATGAAGTTTTTTTTTTAATTCTTAATTACACTACAATCTGTCTAAGCGCGACATTCAGTAGTTGGTTTAACATACATTTGGTATAAGATCTGAAAGGCATGAAGGTAGAGCATCCAATGATGTCTCACCTATATTAATCTATATCTAGTTTAACGTACATTAATTGGTCTATAATTTATACGGCACACCATTGTTAAGGAAATCTGTTTATTAAATCCATCGGTTTGAATCTTTTTAATCGTGGCTGTTCTAGATCGTTTTCTAATAAGCACTCCATTAGAGGATTAGGCTGAACACTAATACGATCACAGTAGTGTGCACTAAACTTTTCTATTTCTTGATTAATGGTTGGAATTAAAAGATCACGTCATATGGTTTCGTTGGTCACATACCACGGTGCGTTTACATTGGATCGGAGCACTTTTGACTGAAGTCTTCTCAATATTTCTATATTAGATGTTTTGGCTGTACCCCATAGCTGTATTCCATATGTCCATAGTTTTCTAAAGCAGTAACTTGCTTTCTAAGGATAACTGCGACTTGCGCCCTATGAGCCAATACATTTTTTGTAACTTAAACCCCAAAAATTTACGCTTCATTTATATGTGCGTCACCCACGTTAGTTTCTTGTTTAGATGCATTCCAAGGTATTTGGCACTGTCAGCTTGTGGAATTTCTTGATTATTGAACATTACCGGTGGACAGGTGCCTCTTCTTAGTGTAAATGATATGTTCACTGATTTACTTTCATTTACTTTTATGCGCCACTTAGAACATCAGCGCTGTATTTTATTCAGGAGCCATATTTGGGTCGGTATGCGATGCAAGAATTGCCGTGTCATCGGCGAATGTAGCAACCATGTTACCTGGTGTTGTCGGGAGATCTGCTGTGAAAAACAGGTATAGAAGAGGACCCAGGACGCTACCTTGGGGAACACTCAAAGCGATGGTATTAATACGCTGCCATATCTAATTTGGAAGTGCCTGTTAGTTAAGTACGATTTTAAGATTTCGTAGTAATCTGAGGGTAGGGTTTTCTTGAATTTACAGAGCAGTCCCTCATGCCATACCTTATCAAAGGCTTGAGTGATGTCCAAAAACGCTGCTGCGCAGTATTTTCACTCTTCGAAGGCTTTAGTGATTTTGTCGACTACTCTGTGAACTTGTTCAATTGTTGCGTGATTGTTACGGAAACCAAACTGGTGGTCAGGTATAAGAAGGTTTTCCTGGAGTATTGGGTGTAATTTCTCTAGTATCATTTTTTCGAATACTTTCGACAACACTGGCAACAGACTGATAGGTTGGTATGATGCAGGTTGTTCTTTTGGTCTTCCTGGCTTTGGAATTAGGATAATTGCGGCGTTTTTCCACAGTTTGGGAAACTGTCGGAGTCTTAGAATTGCAGTAAATAAATGCTTTATGAATTGAGAGCCTTTCTGCGGTAGTTATTTGAGAACGTTGCGAGTAATTAAATCATGGCCTGGGGCTTTATGCGGGTGTACTTTGCTGCAAATGGTGTTTACGACTTGATTGAGGCTCATTTGATACGGCGTTTCTAGGAAAAAATGTGGAACGCTTCAGGATTTTACGTGTCATCCTTGCGCAGGGGCCATGCGTATCATCTGTATCATTCAAATTTTAGTATATGTGCCGCCGAAACGAGTACGACTCATGAAGTGAAGAAAACGTTACATATTTTTTGTTGGTACGTGTAAGTGGTATTTCTGCGAAATCTACCTAAAACTCCATAGATGCAATCAATGGCTAAAATTAATAACATAAAATTACTCAACGAATGCCAGAAAAAGAAATTTGAAAAATAATGATGCACCAAAAATGCTTTTGAAATACGTATGTTTTTACTCTAGAGTGAATATGTTACGCTATCTTGCGCACAGCTTCTTATATATAATTTTTTATGCAAAACTGATCAAACTATCTACTTAGTAGTTTTTAGAAAACATTTCATCGTTTAATTTACTATCGCTATTTGGTTATAGAAATAATTATCTTCGATTTTTCAGAGAAATAATAAACTTCCTTTAAGAATACAATAAAAACAAATTTATACTTGTTATGCAATTTACACTAAACTGTAATCTAAGAAAAATGTCAATAATAGTGTGAGAAATTGTTGATATTTTAAATTGCAGTAAAGGATATTTGTAACGCAATACCCGTTGAATCAAGTTGTCTAGTAAATCAAACACTAAAAAATAAATATTTTACGATAAAATAGTTATAATATCTGGCTATGTCAAAATCAGAAAAAAATTTTAATATACCATGTTACAGAAACACATATCTTTTACTATTTACGCTTTTGTAACGTCATGTGTAACAACTTTGAATAATTTTGTAAAAACATAATTTTACATTGACGTAGTCCATATAGCAAAGAATAGGACCAATATTTAATGAGAAAACAGTTATGCTATACAATAAAATAAATTGTATACCATCTCTGACACAATGAAAAAAGTTTCAGGTTTTTCACCTATCTAATGAATATTGTTGTAAGAGTAAGGCATTTTCCCGAACAATGATACGTTTCCACAATTAATACCTAAACCTGGCAAACTACAGATTTAAGTTCCTACAGACCAATCAGTCTACTACCGATTGCATCAAGACTAGAAACTATTACTACAATATTCAAAGATAATCTCTGTTACCAAACCATCTATTCGGCTTCCAAAATAACCATGCCGCAGTTGAGCAGGCGCAGCGTGTGAAAAACAGAATTTTGCAAGACTTCGAAGGCAAACGCTACTGTCTTTCTCGATATCCACAAGCATTCAAGAAAGTATAACATCAAAGGTTACTATTTAAAATCAAGAATTCACTGCCCTCGGATTGCTATAAGTTATTAAGGTCATACCTAACTAACAGACATTTTTTTATAAAATGCGGAGATAATTATACATCCTTGTTTCTTACTGGCGCTGGAGTTCTACAAGGAAGTGTATTATGCCCACTTTTGTATCTTCTTTATACTGCCGATCTGCCCACCACAACAAGAACTACGATAACCATGTGGGTGTTAGGGCGGTGAATTGTAAATATAAACACAATCGATGTGCTAAACGTCTATTTTAATGTACGCGGTACTGTGGTAGGCAAGTCAAAAATAGCTCTTTCGAGTATTTGCTCCGCTACAACGACATTCGCCAATGATACCGTAATACTCTCATGGTACGTCGACCCGAATATAGCCTCTTGACATGTTCAAGTCCATTTACAAAAATTAGAAATTTGTACTAACAAATGGCGCATAAAGATAAACAAAGCTTAATTGGTGCGTGAGACATTTACTTTGAGAAATAGTACTTGTCCACTTGTATTACTCAATAATAAGCAAATACCGCAAGATAAACATGTTAAGTACCTAAGCGTATTTGAATCAACGAGTAACATGAAAGAAGCATATCTGAATAAAAAAAGCAACTTGATCTCAAAATACAGAAAGTCAAATTCTATTATACTAGGCCATTTTCAAACCTATCTGAGTATATGGCATACATCTCTGGAGCACGTCAGCAATTTAAATATAGATATTTTACAACAATTTTAGTCAAAAGTATTAAAATCTATAAGCGCTCCTTGGTTTGTTCCAAATTATGTTATCCGGGTAGATTTAAAGATCTCCTCAGCTACCGAAGAAATTCAAAGTTACAGTGATCGTTATCAAAATCGACTTGGTACTCATCCAAATGTGCTAGTAGTATCTTAGATTTAAAAGATTTTAGCCTTATGACTTACCATATCGCTTTAACTAATTGCATACTGACGTATGTTATTATTAGTATGGTTAGTATATTAGTATAGTGGAAATATTCATTTGTTTATTTCCAACACGCCTTAGTTGTATATATATATATATATATATATATATATATATATATATATATATATACATATATATCATCATCATAATCACAGCTATATCATCCATCGTCTGATGTAAGCCTCCCCTTGCATTTTCCACTGTTTTCGATCTCTGGCCTTTTGCACACAGTCTATACCTGCGAATTTCTTAACGTCGTCAGTCCACCTTGTTTGTGGCCTCCCTCTATTCCTCTAGTGACTTTAAGTTTACACACTCGATGTATCACATCTGTCACTTTTGACCTTTCATCATTAGGTATATGACCACGGAGGGTAATTCCTATCATGTGTCTTTTCATTGCACATCGTGTAACTTGAAGCTTCTTTATTATGCTGTTATTAAGAGCCCAAGATTCTGTACCATATAATAATGTAGGAAGTATGTGTTGATCAAAGACTCTTGCTTTTAATGTGTTCGGTACTTGAGATTTCAAAAGTTTTTGCAGTTTACCGAATGTGGCCCATGCTAGTGATATGCATCTATCTAGATCAGCTTTTAAGTTATCTTTTGATAATATGACTTTTTGTCATAGGAAAATGTAGAAATTCGCCTTCTCTATTGTGTGATTGTCAACTTCCAGATTTTCACTTTCTTTATCCTGTATTATTTGATTGGTTTTCTCAACGTGAACTTTCGATCACACGATACGCCGTCTGTTGACTCCAATATTAAAGTCCAAATAGGGCCATATTGAGTAAGCAGAGGCAAAAGCAAGCAGAGAATTAGGAAGAGTGAAATAGCAGAAAGTGCGGGAGAGCAGAGAAAATGCAAATAACAGATGAACAGTGAGTAAATTGATGTAGATAATAGTTAATTGAGGTTAAGGATTTTAAGAATAAAGTCAAAAATTGCATGTGACAAGTGTAGATAAGAGATAAGAGAAATAAATACAACTGGAGTGACCTCCACAATAAAATTTTTTGGGTAGGCAACACATTATACACCAAAATAATGTAATTTACAAACCTTAGTGTAAATAAAGTTTAAATTGAAACATCATAGCAACTAGAACTGCGACGGGCGGACTGGGGTCTGGCACTTTACGCAATCAACAGCAGACTTGAAGGTAAATGAGATGGAGAGAATTGAGAAGATGTTACAACAAATAGAGGGGAACATGAAACAAATGAACGAGAAATTTGATACGTTTGTAATGGAAATGAAACAAGTGAGGGATGAAAATAAGAAATTAAAAGAGAACATGGTACAACAGGAGGAGAGAATAGCTAACTTATAAAAATAGATCAGTCGAAATAATATTATAATAAAAGGAGTAGTAGATGAGGAAAATAAAAGCACAAGTAGGACAGAGGAAAAAGTAACTAGTATAATACAAAAGATAGGAATTGACATAGACCAAAATGATGATGTAGACCAAACGAGAAGAATCGGAAAATATATGAAAGACAAGAAAAGACCAATTTTGGTTAAGTTAACTAAAGTCAACAAAAAAGTATCAATACTACAAAATGCGAGAAAGCTCAAAAGAACAGACATATGGATTGATGAAGATTACACCAAGGAGGTATTAGAGGAAAGAAAATGTTAATCCCACAAATGAAAGAAGCGAGGAATAAAGGATATAGAACACAACTAAAATATAATAAATTGATAATTAACGATGAAATATACAGAGCAAATAATTTGGTAAATAAGGATGAATTGGTAAAGGAAGATAAGACTGAAAGCAATGCATTAAAAAGGACGGTAACGGAGAGATCGCCAGAAGGAACAAGTTTTGAGGAACAAATAAGAAAAGTAACCCAAACCGGACGAAAAAACTTTTAGGTATTGATATGCAGATGGGTAGCGACAACAAAACTGGCAATGGAAAAGGTAATGAACTACAGGATTGGAAACTTGGAGTTTGGAATACAAGAAGCCTAACGAGAAAAGAAGAAGTTATATACGAGCTTAACAGAACAGGAATAGATATACTAGTACTAGCAGAGACAAAGAAAAAAGGGAAAGGAGAAAAGATATTAATGGATGGACACAGGTTAATATACACCGGAGTGAAAGGAAATGTAAGAGCAGCAGAAGGCGTGGCATGCATTATAAACAGGAATTTGAGTGATAAGATCATAAACTGGAGAGGGTGGTCAGAAAGAATTCTCACGGTAGAACTAGAAATGCAAGGAAAAGAAAGAATATCGATAATTGCAGTCTATGGACCCGATGAAAACGAGAAAAAAGAAGTAAAAGATAAATTCTGGGATGAATTAACAATGATAACAGAAACGAGTAAAGGGAAAATATTCGTAGCAGGTGACTTCAACAGTAGAGTGCGGAAGAGAGAAAATGATACAGAAAAGGTGATAAGAAAATTTGGTGAAGATAAAAGGAATAACAACGGAAAGAGATTAATAGAATACTGCTCCCAAAACAACCTGATTATAGCAAACTCATTCTTCCAACATAAAAAGATACACACATACACACGAGAGGTTAAAAGTAGAGATGAGAGATTAGAATACATACTAGTAGAAAAAAAACAACAGACATACAGTGAAAGATGTTAGAGTTAAAAGAGGAGCTGAGGTATACAGCGACCATTACCTATTAGTAGGAAAAATAAGGAGGCCAGAAGAACAGAAACAAACAGTAAAAGAAGAATACACAGTTCAGAAAGAAACAATAAGAATCTATAAACTACAAGAAACAGAAACAACAAGGGAGTATGAGAACATAATAAGCAGAGATATACTGGTAGATGAAGAGAAGTTTGAACAGTTAAAGGTAGAAGAGATGTGGAACAAGATAAAAAAAACTTTACTAAAAGCAGCAAGGTACGCATGCGGTGTAATTAAGACAAACAAACATATGAAAAGAACCGCCTGGTGGAACATAATAAAATAAAAAGACAAGTTAAACTAAAGAAGAAGAGGTGGACAGACTACTTAGGAAGAAAATCATAAGATACCTACGATGCGTTCAAAGAACAACGGACAATAGTAAAACACATGGTGAAAGAAGCGAAAGGAGAGGCGTGGAAAGACTTTGGCGAAAAACTAGAAAAGAACAGTAGAGCAAACCAGAAACTATTTTATAAAGTTTTAAAAAACCTAAAGAAAGGAAAAACAACAGAGAACACAGTAATAAAAGATAAAAATGGAAAAGTATTGATAAAAACAACAGAAATAATGAGCAGATGGAGGCAATATTTCCAAGAACTCCTACAGATCCAAGTCATGATTAAAGAAGAAAGTACACAGATAGAAGATAGACGCCAGAATACAGGAAATGAAGAAGAAGGTATAACGGAAGAAGAGTTAGTAACAGCATTAAAGAAAAATCTGGTGTGAACATCACACGACTTTCCTTATTCTATCATTATATATTATACCGTGCCCATAGTCTCGGCCATGCGCTGCTCTCGTCCCGGAACTTGTTATTTTAAAAAAGGACGAGGCGCGAGTCCAACACTCGAAAGCTGATTAAAATAAACAGTATAAGACAATAATTGACTCATACTTAAAATTTTGCTAGGTCACTGAAGACACCGTGCGAGCTCTGCCGCACGGCCTTCCCCATTATCGCCTGCGTGCTCCCTCCTAGCGGCCAAGCACCCCCCTATCATTGTAATTTTTTGTTCGTATCGGTCTGATCTACCCGGCAATATAAATTTCCCGAAACATTTTATGAACGCCAGGTATATTAAAAATCCTGAGTTTCAATTTTTTTTCGAGTTCCTATTTTACCAACTTTTATTTGAAATTCATGTTTATAACATTATAATAATTATTCATTATAACAAATCATTTTTATTCTCATAAATTTTTTGTATCTTCAACCGTTTAGATTCGCGACCGCTTTGCGGCTGATTTTGGGACCTTGCGACCAAACGGCTCGGCCGATTTTTACCAAAAGCTTCGCACTGCGTCCGCTACCTACAAGTAACTTGCATAGCAAATTTCAAGTCTCTAGCTCTTACGGTTCTCAAGATATCTTGTTTACTGACAGACCGACACACACACACACACACACACACACACACACACACACACGAACCAATGGCCCAAACCAACTTTTTGGTGTCCTGATGCTATAATTCGTCCAGAAATGTGAAAAACTGGGTACGTCAAATTTCCGCCGATTACATTACTTTGTTTATTATAGGATAAGGAAAGTAAAATCAAAAATGGAAAGCCACCAGGACATGACGGAATCACATGCGAAATGTTAAAAGAGAACAAGGAATTAAGACACTACTAAAAATGTTTAATAAAATATGGAAAGAGGAGAAAATACCAAAAGACTGGGAAGTAGGACAGATTGTCCCAATATTTAAGAAAGGAGATAGGAAGATATGTAATAACTACAGAGGCATAACGCTGCTCAGTATTCCTTTAAAACTGTATGAACAAATGCTTGAAGGTAAACTCCGAACTGTAATAGAACCAACGTTATCAGAAGCACAGAGCGGTTTCCGTAAGGGTAGAAGCGCACTAGACCATATATTTACTGTTAACCAAATAATTACAAAAACAATCCAATACAACGACAAAGCTACCTTTGCATTTATTGGTCTCGAGAAAGCTTTCGATAGAACGCCTAGAGAGAGAGTGTAAAAAAGTTTGAGCAACAGAGGAGTAAGCCCAAAAGTAACGAGGGTAATTAAAAGTTTGTACCAAAAGACAAGGAATTACGTGATAAATAACAACAGAATATCAGAAGAGTTTGACACAAATGAAGGTTTAAGACAAGGAGGGGTAATGAGCCCGGTACTATTCAACATCTTTATAGACGAAATAATACGAACATGCCACCACAGAACGAAAGGGTTAAATGTAGGATACAGAAAATTACAACCTACGTTCATACAAGATTGTGCATTTGCAGATGGTATTATAGTAATGGCAGGAAGAGAAGAAGAACTACAGCGAAACCTACTGATATGGAACGAAGAATTAACATATAACGGAATGAAGATGAATATCAGCAAAACAAAATTAATGACCATTGGCAAAGATCACCAGAAGATAAATATACAGATAAATGAAGAAGAGATAGAACAGATAAAACATTTTAAGTATCTAGGAGTTACTATCGATGATAGTGGAAGACAAGAAATAGACATAACTGAACGGATATAGAAATGTAACAAATTATATTATGCAATGAATGTAAACTTTATAAATAAACGAGAGATGTCACAAAAAACCAAACTAAAGTGTACAAAACAATCTTTAGACCCATCATGACCTATGGATGCGAATCGTGGGTACTGACACAAAAAATGAAATCAAGATTGGAAGCCACAGAAATAAAATACCTGAGAAGAGTGAAAGGTGTCACCCTGAGAGATAGAATAAGAAGCAAGCAGATAAGGGAAGGATTTGAGATCAACCCAATAACAAGTTTCATCGAAGGACGACAGTTAACGTGGTGGGGTCATTTGCAACGGATGGATCAAGATAGACAAGTCAAACAAATATGGGAAACGAGAAAAGTAGGTAAAAGGAAACAGGGAAGGCCACAAGAAACATGGGACAATGTCATAGGAAAAATATTAACAAGGAAAGGAAAAACAATGGTGGAGGCAAAAGAAATGACAAGTAACAGAAAAGAATGGTATAAATTTGTACATAACTAAATAAGTTAATTAAGTTAAGAAAGTAGGTATATAGGTATCATAACACATAATGTATTTATTTTATTTTATTTTAGTTTATTTTACAAGCCAACACCAATTTGGTAAATGGCTTTTGATTATATATATATATATATATATATATATATATATATATATATATATATATATATATATATTTAGCATTTGCTGCAATTATTTTTTATTAGTGGCTATTAAAACATTAAATCATTGGCAAAGCGCAGATGGTTTAGCTTCTTTCCGTCGATATTGATGCCTTTGTCATCCCATTTTAGTTCTTTGAACATGTCTTCCATCGTAAGTGTAAATAACTTGGGCAAAATCGGGTCTCCTTGTCGCACCCCTTTATCCACTTTAATCTTCTTAGTTTTCTCATGTAATATAATTTGAAATGCAGCATTTTTATATATGTTTTGTATTAAAGATGTATATCTGTGATCTACTTGGCTATTGCTTAATGCATTGAGAACTGCCCAAATTTCGATAGAGTCAAAAGCTGTCTCATAGTCCACAAAGGCCCTCCACAGTGCTATATTGTATTCATTCGCTTTTTTTATTAGCGTTCTAATTACTTGCAGATAGTCTAAAGTACTGAAGCCTTTGCGGAACTCAGCTTGTTCTCGTGGTTGGTAGCTATCAAGCTTGTTAGTCAATTGTTCTGTAATTATCTTTGTAAACAATTTATATAAAACTGATAGGAGACTGATGGGTCTGTAATTTGTTAATTTATATTTATTCCCTTTTTTAAAAATTAGAATTATCAAGGCATTCTTCCAATCATCATGCATTCTATTTTCAATTAAGCATTTATTATATAGTTTTTCTAATAGTTTTAATACTGGTTCTTCTCCGTATTTTAACATTTCAGTTATAACATTGTCTTCGCCTAATGCTCGACCATTGGAGAGCTTTCTTAATGATCTGGTGATTTCTTCAATTGTTATATTGGGTATTTCTTCTGATCTTATGTTTTTAACTATATTTCTATCTTTTTGTGTTTTACCCTGTGGCGGCTTTATCTTAGCTTTGTCTGATAGAAGTTTTCTGCCTTTTTTATTATTTGTTATTTTTGTGTAATTATTTCATCGTTCTTATTTGTTAACTTTGTTATGTTGGGTTTTCCTTCCGACATTCTTCTCATTAAGTTTTTTAGACTCTTTCCTTCTTCTAACAAATCTTTAATTTGTTCATTATTATAAGTTCGAATGTCTGCTTTTATCTTTTTCTTGATCGCTTTGTTGATTTCTGTAACTTCAATCATATTTATTTTCTTATTGCTGTTCATTTTTCTACGCTTTTCCATCAATGTAATGGTCTCTTTACTAAGTTCTTGTATTTTATTGGTTTTCGTTCCTGCCACTGTTTCAGACGTTTTTACTATGCATTCTGTTATTGCTTTATTTAAAGTATTTAGATCTTTATTAGTGTCTATCGTTTGTGGTTGTTCTATGATCCTTTTTTGATATTTGCATTTAGTTGTTTTCAACTTCTCTAAGTCGATTTTGTGCTTCTTACTAGTATTGAACTTTTTTTTCTAAGTTTGCGTCAATGTGTATCTTAGCCCTTACCATGCGATGATCGCTTCCTATATTTACAGAGTTTATTATATTTGTATTTAGTACTATATCTTTGTTGTTACTTAGTACGAAGCCAATTTTATTTTTTATAGTTTCGTTGGGGCTCTTCCAAGTCCAGAGTCTACTTTTGGGCTTTCTAAAATATGTGTTCATTTTGTAAAAATTATTTTCATTTGCATAATTTATTAGCATATTTTTTTTTATTTCTTTTTCCTATGCCAAAGGATCCTATTCTGTCTTCGTTGTCATCTTTTCGTTTTCCAATTTTTGCGTTAAAATCCCCGATAATTAGTATATATTTTGTTGGATCATTTCGTGCTGTTTTGTTCATGTCTTCATATACTTGATCAGGTGATCAGGTTCATTACTTGTTATGTTTCTATTTATTAAAAATGCTACTATTCCTATTTGTTTATCTTCATTTCCTTTGTATTATAGTACATGATCGCTTCTCAATGTTATGCATCCTTCTCGTTTTCTTCTTACTTCCGATATTCCTATAGTAGTCCATTTTATTTTTCTTAATTCTTGTTTCAGTTCTATTATTCTATCTTTTGTAGCTAATGACCTTACGTTGAATGTTGCCACATGCAGTACTTGTTTTGTTTTGCGTCGTTTTATAGGATCTTGTTTGTATGCTACTTTTCTCGAACTTTTGCCTCCGCCAGAATCTTTGAGGCAGACCGTTTTGTTAACGGTATGAGATTCTGAGATGTTTTTTCTACTCACCTGAGGTATTTTAGTTTTAAAATTTGACATTTCATTATGTAGGGGGTATGTTAGTCGTTGTGTTGGATGGAATAAGGATTAGGATTTATGTCCTAATATATATGGGGCAATACACGACGTTTTCATCTCGTTGTTTCGGCCTCACAACATTAAAAAAAATATTTGAGAACACAATCTTACGTATTTTTTTCTCAGCTTTCCAATGGTACCATTATTTTTTAGCAAATCTTTGCTCTATAACCTCAAAAAAACGAAAGTTTGAAAAACGTTTTATCTTTTTATCTTCTGTTTTTTGAATTTTTTAGACCATTTAAATCGAAAGATCAGACATTTTTACATAAATATAGGTAATAAAAAAAATAGGGTTTTTTGTTTTTTTCCCGAGTATTTAAACGACGAACAGGAAGTTGCGAGTCTCCACTCATATATAATAGGTGTATAAATAAGTTCTCAGCTTTTTTCTGCAAAATAGTTTTATTTAAAACAAACAAAAAAAGCTTAAGTATCAAAGTATTCTCCTTTGGTATCTGTGACCTTTTGCCATCTTTCGAGTAGCTTGCGAATTCCCTGGTGATAGAAGCTCACCAGCTTCGAGACGATAAAGTTATCCATGCATTTTCGGACTTCTTCTTTTGTTTTGAAGTGCGTATCAGCCAAGTGATGCTGTAACGACCGGAATAAATGATAATCGGAAGGGACCATGTATGGGCTATACGCCGCATGTGGAGAAGTTCCCAGCCTAACGCGTCTGCAGCTCATCCGTGTCAAATGTTTGAGGGCGTCCAGCGCGTGGTTGATCTTCAAGACTAAACTCTCTCCGCGAAATCTTTGGTGCCACTTTTTGCACGTTGCATGACTTACAGCATTCTCACCATATGCAGCACAAATCATTTCTGGTTCAACAGCTTTTTCTTAAGATGAAACGAAGTGGATAGAAAATCGAATATGCTCTTTTGTGATTGCCATCGTGAACACAGCTGATTATTGAAGTTATGCGCATCAAACGCCAAATCGCATGATGTTTCGAAAGACCAAATGTCATTGCTTTAAAACCGCAAGAGGGCGGACTAATACGTTACATGTAAACGGTGATTTGCGTCCTGGAAATCTAAATCTGAGACTTATTAATGTATCAGCAATATATATATATATATATGATATATATATATATATATATATATATATATATATATTATGTGTGTGGTGTGATATACAATATTTACTGAATATCTCTATGGGACAGATTGTTAATTTTAAATAAATAAATAAAAGTTAAGGCACACCCTTAGTGATTCTGGACATGTGCTTTAAGTCTTGCTGTACTACTCATTTCGAAGAAAGTTGAATCATTTTGACATCATTTTTCTATTATCACGTTTTAAATAACATTTTCAGTTGTTATTCCATTTCAGTAATAAAAACATGGTTCGCAGCTAATTGCTCTGTAACAATGAAGAACGAACTTAAAAACCTTTCGATTCTATGTCGAATAATTTCAAAATTGATTTTGAATTTTGCTAAATTCCAAATCGAATATCTGAAAGTTATTCGACTGAAATTTCATTTTGAATTCAGCGTAAAATTTCCTATAAGAATCACATTTAAATCGTAGTCGAAATTTTCAATATTAGTCGAATATCTAAAACTATTCGAATAGAATTTTTGATTTCATTATTGAAATCAATTTTTATAAAGATTACTCATAAAATCGCAATGTCGAAATTTTAAATATAAGTCGAATACTCAAAACTATTCGAGATAATGTTGATTTATTTTGAAATCAGCGTAAAATTTTATAAGAACCATTTTAAAATTTTAAAAATCCATAATTTTGTGACAGGACAGACAGACAGACAGACAGTAAACGACATTCAGACAGATTTCAGATCCACAGTTTAATAACATTTTCAGGTAACACCATTTTCAGTTCGTTGAATATCAAACAGAAAGGAAACCTAGATCTCATACTTCATGTTCAATCTCTGCTTACTTAAATCCGTAAATAAAATTCTAATTCAAATTATGAAACAGATCTTTTTATTGCTATCACTAATTAAGATCCTTTTAGAAAAATGCTTCAAATAAAAATTAAGTATTGCTTAAACAGCAAAAACATATGTTAACTAATAGATAATGAATTTTTCATAGATAATAATGACAATTAATGCCTTAAAAATCTTAAAATTAAAATTGCGAAGTTTCATACAATATATAATAAAAAAGTAGTACTAACAAGAATAACCTAATATACTATTAACTAAAATAATCAGAGTACTGTCACCTATTAGCTACAATAAATCGATAAAACCAAAAGTAAGAATTATATTATTTAAAATCAAATTTATATATCTTCATTCCTAATTGGGTTACTGCACTAGATCCAGCGACCATTGTCGTTTTAGTCATCGTGTGACTTTGGTTGACGGGTAAGTTGATTTATGACGTCGTTGGAGTGCGTATGTTAGTTGTTATTGTATGTAGTAGAAAGCCTTTTGATTTCGCTTGTTACGTAAGGTACTCCTAAGTCAGTGTGGAGGGTTTTGTTGGTAACGTATCGCGGAGCGTCTGCTAGTATCTAGAACGTCTTCGACTGGAAGCGCTGAAGGATTTTTGTGTGTGACGCTTTTGCGCATCCCCATAGCTGTACTCCATATGATCACACTGCTTTCAGGATGGCTTTGTAGATTAATACTTTGTTTGCCAAGAAAATTGCGAATAAGGTTCTAGCAACCAAGTCATTTGATTAATCTTGGCACTTCCTTTTGTTTTTAATATGTGAGCTCCAAGTGAGCTTTTGGTCTAAATGTATACCCAGGTATTTTACCTCTGATTTAAGCGGGATAGGTACATTGCCGGTTCTGTCTTGTAGTATAGTTAAATAAATTTGAAGATGTTCTACGACCGATTCAGATGAGCAATCGACTGACAGGATAGCAGTGTCATCTGCGAATGTAGCAAGAACTGTGTTGTCTACGATTGGTGCGTTCGCAGTGTAGAGCAGGTATAGCAGTGGTCCTAATATGCTTCCCTGTGGAACTCCAGCTGTAATTTGTTGCAGATCAGACACTGAATTATTTACTTTAACTTGGCATGTTTTGTCTGTTATAAATCCAAACAGGTATGAGAAAGCAGATGATCGAGGTCTTTTAAAAAAATAATAAATAATCTGGAAAAGTATAATTAAAACCAAATAAACATGTAATATAATACAGAAATTATTAATTAAAATAAATAAATAATTAAAATAATTAGTTTATTACGTAAATAATGTTTAATAGTTCTTATTTAAAAAGTCTAACATAACTAGTATACTTATTAATCATTTATATAACTAAACGATTTGTCGTTATTCTTATAAATGTGCATTTCTTTTTTACAGCATCTAATAACATTTTACTTAAATTTAATCACTATATGTGTAAATTCTAAAATAAGTTATATATAAATAACCTAAACTACATTGTTATCAATTTTATAATAGTCAATAGTAAAATCTTCAGTAGTAAACCTCCACTTCCAGTATTATTTTTACATTTATCCAATTCTATTTAATACAATATTCAGCGTCTGAAACACAACACATATAGTTACATATACCAAAAAACACATTTTAGACGAACCACTTGTGACAGAAACAATCCATGCTAAAAAGGAAGTGACTCTGGTGTTCACGCCAGGAAAATCAGTAGCACAACCCACCCCGAAAGATATCACGCCGACCAGCTGCAACCGACGCGTGTTTTCGTCGTACCACAAAACGGGCCCTCCGGAATCGTACTGACATGTATCTTTTCCCTGCGCATAAGTGCATAACTGACTACTAAAGACTTTATCGTCAGTGAGTTCCTGTTGACAAACGCTGTTTCTGATTACTGTAAGATTAACCTTCTGAAGGTATTCTGACTTAGGGCCCGCAAACTCCGTTGTTCCCCAACCTGTACAACATTACATTATTACAAACCACCTAAGCAAATTTATCGCTTACCTAAAGCAGTCACCACGAACCCAGTGAAGTCGTAGTTGGAGTACTTAAACGGAAGACACACGGGGCCGACGTCGACGCTAAAGGCTATAACGTTCTGCGTTCTTACGACCGCGATGTCATTTTCGCGGGTTTGGGCATTGTACTGAGAATGAACTTCGGCGCGTTCTAGCAAGTACAAAGCAGACGAAGCAGTATCTTGACCTACACAAACAATATGGGTTTTAGGTGTTATTTGTGGAAATAATGATGAGCTGTGCACCTGTATTTAGATTATGATCACCGACCAGTAAAGCCGTGTTTGCAATGTCTCTTTTATTTAGGCAATGAGCCGCTGTCACTGCATATTTGGAGGAAATAATAGGAGCTCCGCAGAAAAGTTCTCTTCGTTGTGTATCAACTAGACCGGCCATCGATGGAAATTCGTGGATGCCAGTTTCTTGACCGCCCACGATACGACGCTAAAACAGCATTGGAATATGTATTACAAAAATACACTACATAGTAAAATAAGAGCTTATTTATGTAATACAGGAACAATACTTTATAGAGTAAAAATTTTAAATAGATAAATAGGAGTACTATGAAAAAATATTTTATTTAAGATAATATTAAATAGATAAATTATACAATAAATTATCACACCTTTGGCTCAATCAATGTTAAACTATTCCTAATTTATATTTTATCTCAATTTTATTAGTGTTGCGGTTTTTTCACGATAACTAAGATGCTTTATAATTCATCTTAGATATATATTTTTTTATTTAAACTGTTGCTCAATTTAAAATAATTTTTTTACATATTTCTTCCACATTTAACGACCTTGAAAACAACTACTTTTTTAATAACGTAGAACCTTATTTCAGAAAACTTACCATTTCATTTTGCATAAAAATGTATCTATAATAAATTAAAAGATAAAAATGTGAGAATTTTATTTATAAATACAAATCGCTCCTAGTATTAAATTAATTGTAAAATGTATAAATAAACCTACCACCAAATTTAGGACTATATGCGAAGGCAATTTGGAAATAAACCTCCGTTTACGCATGCATTAGAAATAGGCATAGCTTGCGACGCTCGTTCTGTGGCTTTGTAAGTCATAGTTCAGCAGGCAATGGGGAATAAAAAAAAGAAAGGGGCGATGCACTTTACTCACCGCTACATAAACTAAACATAAATGCTGCCAAATATGAAGAGCAAATGCGTCAATTTTTCTGTGCATCTTCTTCAACTTTCAATGGCTATTTTACACGAGGTAGTGACAAAAAATTTGAGATAGCGCAAATTCTGAGCCAGTTGATGTCAAAGGATCACAAAACACATTGAATGGATTCTGCTTGGGACTTTATCTATATTTATGGAACAGTGCTACGTCGCACTTCTTTGATGATGACACAAGATGCTGTTACAGGATGGCTTTATTCCCAGGCGAAAGAATTTTTTGTAAAATGTTATGATAAGTGCCCCAAGTTGCACGGCAGTATGGCTTGTACTTTCAAACAGCACGGGCATGTTACGTATTTCATTATTAGTTCGCGTTCTGTGTTACGAGTGACGAAATTTAACAGTGTACGCTACCCATGTTGTGAAAACTATAGACAATTTCCACGAGTGAAGACTTGCAACCGCCGGCATATTGATGGGGCCCCGCCGATATGGCTTAAGGCTGGGCGGTCGCCGCCTTTCCTGCCATTCTGCGCACTTCGGCTGGCCTGAGCCATTTGAAAGAAAACTCCATCATGCGTCCGAATAAATTAACTATGTTTACCTAAAGGTACAAAATATACTAGGAGTAAAAAAGAAGAAAATTTTTATCGGCACTTCTGAAAATATTCGCACAGCAATCAAACGTTACCCGGGCATAACTAGCAATTAACAACAGAAGAACATCGGCACAAACTCAAATCACTTTCCTTGACATACGCAAACCCAAACACGGTAAGTTAGAAATGAAGAATTGGTTGAAAATATCAAAACAAGTTAAAAATCCTCACCGTTATCATCTCTAAACTAAAATAATAACACAAATACTTAAAATCGCAGAAAGGAACTTAACTATGTTTACCATCCAAAACTACAAAATATTACATTATAAGTCAGACATAGTTCTAATCTTTGAAACCCATTTCACGGACGGAAGCTATCTCAGAATACCAAATTTTAATACGTACGATATGCATACAAGTGTGGTTATAAAAGACTGGATAGGACCAGTTACAATTATAACACTATATAGCCTACCAATGTTATATACTATTAAAAGAGAACACCATACCCAGTTTTTTAAAACGCTTGGAGCACGATTCATCCGCGAGACTACAATAAGCACCAATGGGAGTTACAACCAAAATGAAGATTATTAAAATCACTGACCGCAAATATCCTCAACTATCTACCACTAGACAGCCTACATACTGGCCCACAGATAAAAGAAAAATCCAGACTTACTAGATTTTTGCATTACCAAAAACATAGCATAAAATTATCTAAGTATTGAACAATGTCTTGACATGTCATCAGATCATTTTCCGATCATAGTTGCCATAAGTTCACAAATAATCTACAGGGAAAAATTAGTAAGACTCTGTAATAAAAAGATTAACTGGAATACGTTTAGAGGACTAGTTCAAGCAAACATTAACTTGGAAATATCTCTTAAGACCACAGATGAAATCGATGAAGCAGTAGACCATCTAAATTATAGCATACAAAGCTCCGCATAAAACTCAACCCACCTATTGCAAACTAGCGATACAAAAAATATACTACCTGGCAAAAAAAGACTTTGCAAAATACTAGATTTTCAAATGCCAAAAACAGATTAAACAGTGCAACACAATGTTTAAAAGTACTGCTTTAAGATTAAAAAATCAAACAATACAAGATTATCTTCCTACTCTATCTGCTACTGAAACATCGGATTATTCACTATAGAAAGCCACGCGTAAATTGAAACAACCATAACAAATCTAACGGAACCTGGGCCAAAACTGAGCGAGAAAAGGCCGATACATTTACAACCCATTTAACAAATGTTTTTAAACCACACCTTTATGAATTAACTCCAAAAGATAAAATCGAAATATTCCGATACCTGGACGCACCACATCAACTAAGCCTACCAATTAAAAAGATTAAAATAGCGTAAGTTCTATTAACAATTAGATCCGAAGTAAAACCCAAAAAAGTACCAGGCTATAATCTGATTACAGGAAAAATTATAAAAAAAACTGTTAAAAAAAGAAATTACTCTAGTAACTGAAATATTTAGTGCTATTTTAAGATTGAATTATTTTCCGGCCCAGTGGAAGGTGACTCAAATAATACTCATACCTAAAGCAGAGAAACCACGAGTAGAAGTAACTTCCTACCATCCAACCTTATTAACACTAATATAATAGATAAAGTGTTTAAAACGTTGTTACTTAAAAGAATGAAACCTATTCCCGCGGAAAAAATTTATACCGAAATATCAATTTGGGTTCAGAGAAGAACGCGGCACCATCAAGCAAATTCATAGATTCGTAAACGAAATCAGTAGTACATTCTAATCAAAGAAATATTATTCTGCTGCATTCTTTGACATATCTCATGCATTTGATAAGGTCTGGCACAAATAACTTTTATTTCAAAATAAAGAAAAACTTCCCACACCTACTATCAACTCCTACCTAAGTGACAGACAGTTTAAGGTAAATTTCAAGACCTATACCCAATAAAGTCCGTTGTCCCGCAAGAGAGTGTATTAGAAGCTTCTCTTTACCTGTTGTTTACAGTTGATATTTCTATCACAAATCGTACAACTATAGTCACGTTCACAGATTATACTCTAATAGTAGCATTTCACGAAAACCCTGATGATTGCATCAAGATACTTACAAACTTCTCTCAACTTTTTACAAGATTGGATACGAAACTAGCGTATCAAAGTTAATAAAGCCAGGTTCACTGATGTGACATTCACACTTCGAAGAGTAATGTGTCCAGCAGTAACTTAAAATAATACGTCACTCCCGCAAGCAGAGGACGTCAGATAACTTGATATGCACCTTGACCGACGATTAACTTAGAAAAAACATATCTTTAATAAGCGTAAGCAGCTGAGCCTAAAGTTTTCCAAGCTAAACTGGCTATTGGGGCGCAAATCAAAACTGACCCTGAGTAAGAAGGTCCTAATATACAAAACCACAGTCAGACTAATGTGGACCTATGACATCTAACTGTGGGGAACTTCAAGCAATTAAAATCTAGATATAATTCATAGGTTTCAATAAAAAAAATCACATCAACACCCTCGGTATAAACCTAATTGTTATTTATATAAGTATCTAACAATATGTTATATATATTTAATGTACCAAATAAGTTATTTTTAAAGAAAGGTTTCCAACAAGTACATCAATGTAATTGTAATGACGAAATTTACGTATTGTTCTAACAGAGCATATTTTAAATATAAATAAAGATGAAAAAAATTGCATGGCGATTGTGTAAAAAAGTAACGTAATCTTGTATGTTTCGAATGTGTATAATCAATGTTTTGTTTCTACGCGTTTCTGTCATTGATAAATCAAATGGAGATTTATTTCTAAATGGGCCTCTCAGGGTTTGTATAAAAAGTAATGAAACCTTTTTTTTTGACGCGACTATAGGACGCAACGCGCTGGCTTTAGGCAGGCTCGATGGAGGGGAAAGTCAGCTTTAAAGCGTACTTCGTGCCAGTTGCGTACGAGCTTCCGTGCGGTTCGTATCGTCGGTTTAGTGGACCCTCGTCTGAAGACTCGGTCGAAGCTTAAAAATGCAACGTTCTATCGAACAGTGCTACGCCATTAAATTCTGCGAGAGACTCGGAAAATCGGCTATGGAGACCAAGTAGAAATTAATAAAAAGACTGTGCACACCACCATTACCAAGGATTTGCAGATGAGAAAAGTCTGTACCAAGCTTGTCTCGAAAGTTTTGACATTGTAACGTTTTCCCAGCCCCCATACAGCTAATCTGACCCCGGTAAACTTTTATTGTTTTTCCTAGTGAAGACAGCCCTCAAAGGATACCACCATGAGACCGTATCAAAGGATCAAGAAGGCTTCGACGCGCTGCTTGAAGAGCATTCCGGAAAAGGACTTCTAGGGTACTTTCCAAGCGAGGAAAACTTGTTGGCAGAAGTGTGTCGATATCTTCAATATATTTTGTTCCAAATTTGGTCTCGTTACATTTTACACAAACCCTGTACTACCATCACAATAAACTATAACATCAGAATATGTAGCTGATATAACCTTGAACAATTAATTGTAAGCACAGTAAACATAATGTCATATCTGAGAAGCTTTACATTACATTAAAAAAAAATTTAAAAAAGCACACTAGAGACAAAAGAACTAATTTGTAAAACAAAAGATGCTATGTCTGCTAGAAGATACAAAAATTCCAAAGAAACTTTAATCTGCAGATTAATAAATGTACTAAACAATGGAAACAGTTAAGCTGTTAACCAAAGAACCATCCAAACCCAAAGCTGAAAAAGTAAGAAAAGTTTGAAACGTCCCACTTGTACTCACCGTTAAAAAAGCTATACGTTGCAACTGATTCTGTTTTTATTGTTCTAGTTTCAGTAAAGTAGTGGCCAGTGATAAAAAATGTATATATTGACAACTTCAAAAAACAAAAATTGTAAGTTAATCCTTTTGCACCATCAACATTGATCTGAAAACCTAATGCTCATGGCAAGGCATTCCTCCTGTGCATTTGGTGGCATTTCGAAAGTGCAGCACATTGAGATTTTAAAATTGTCGTAAAACTGTTATAGACATTAATTTTTGCGTTTAAATGACATAAGCTATCGTAAAAAATCTTTAAAGGTAGCTGATCTAAGCCAATAATGCTGCTGTATCATAGTCGAGGAAAATTAGTAATTTCTAAGCATCATATTCGTGATCAGCAAACCCAAAAACCCTTATATAGACAGTTTAAACTCAAAAAACAAAAAAATTTAAGGTTTTTCCCAAATTTTCCCCCATCCCCTGGATTATGCTCCCCTCTAAGTGCATTGGGATGCTTTTTAAACATCATATTCGTTATCAGCGACCCCAAAAACCTTTATTCAGACAGTTTAAACTCGGAAAACAAACAAATTTGAGGTAATTCTTTAAAATCACCCTTATCCCCAGAATTGTGCCCCCAAGTACATAGAGGCACTTTCTATTCGTGATCAGCGACCCCAAAAACCCCCGAGTAACGGGAATGAGGTTATTTTGGCTAATATTAAGCGAGAACTAAAATATTCTTTTGGGTCTGCAAAAAGCCCATCAAATAAATGCATTTTGCGTGCACAAGTGCACTTTCGCATTATAACAAAAAAGTATGTGGTAACATTTTTTTCTGATGCTCTTACGAATTTAATGCGCCTTGGAATGTCTCGATACGTGTACCCGCTTTTAGCGTTTTTATTGCTAATTTGACTCGACTATCATAACACAGTCAAAGCGGTGACACTTAATTTATTAAAGTGGAGAATAATCATATTGGCTGTTTTCCACAGTCAAAATAATGTAAAAATATTTAGAGCGTTCAAAAATATTTGGCACTCTAGTTGTGTCACAAATTGAAATGCGCACCCAATACGTATATGAAGAGAGACTATGGTTCTACATATAGTACAATACAATAATGCGTGACCACATGTTAGTCATTACACGATCACCACCTTATAGACTTTTAAACACACCGTGCTACCTTACTCGCTGTATCTTACATCGAGCGTCTACACTTTATTTAATGGAATAAAAGTAGCAATACGCAGTTCTCTTCCAACTGTGAGCTTCAGTTGGCTATCTATGAGTGAACTACACCTAAAGAATAATTTGCAGCAGTTTTATGAAACCTAGGCCAATGATGTCAAAATTGCATAGACATTAAAGGGAAATATCTTTAATGAATCTGATGAATCTAATCTAATACCTAATATATTTAAAGTGCGATGCGGAGGTCCCCGGTCTCATATCTTTAAAGCACACTGCAATTTTAAAACTTAAGTTAAAATTAAAATATTTATCCTATTGTTTCAGTTTTTCTGTTCATTTTTGCAAACAAGCATTCTATGGTATGGAACGGGTACAAACAGCTGAGCACCACATGAATTACATGAGAAAACGAAGAAGTAAGCAGACTGCGGATGAAAGGGCAGCAATAAATGAAGCGAGGCGACGTATACGCGCTGAACGTTGAAGTAGAAAACCAAGCAATACGACAACGACGATCTCAAAGAACACCGGAAGAAATAGCTGCAGATAGTAACGATTACTACAGAAAACTCGTAACACTTGCATTCTCTATAGAAGCCAAGCGTAGCTGGCTGGATTTTCTAATATTAATATATAGTATAATACATATTAATTTTTTTTTAAATCGTCAGCAATTTATATATCTAATAAAAACTCTTTTGCTAAGGCCCCATTTAATAAAAAAAATAATTATTTACTTAACTTCATTAATCTAACAATAAGCTTTATAAATACATTAGTTTCATCGAATTATGTTCTCCTAATTAAGTCCCTTGAGGTGTACTTACCCTGCGCAAACTTTATTAAGTTATATAACGAATTTAGTAAGCTTAGTTGGGAAGTTAATTTGCATAGCAATAGAATTATATTTAAGCATGTGTTAGTTAGCTTTATCTCAATACGACGTGTCTAGAAACATTTCAAAGTACAGATACAATAATTTTAGCAAAAAATTTTAAAACTCCACTTTCAATTTTTATATATAGAAATATTAAAGGTAAATTGTTTCTACAAAGGCGTATTGTCTTTATTTGTGCTTCTATTAATAACTGTTTTTATTTTACTACTCAACGTATAAAGTCGATATTAAGAGAGACCACTCCGTTTGCTCCGTTTATCAAAATAGAGCCGTATTCAATGACATGCTTATTGAGGTCAGTAAATGTATCAAGAAACAAAATCAATTTGTTTGTTGACGTTATTTTACCGCAGCAAAGTGGCTATAAATAAATTGGAAAAGAAAAAAAAATTTATAAACAAAATTAAATGCTATTACTGGCAATAATCGCATTATAATTCATTCATTCATTCACAAAATCATCACAAAATGCTTGGAAAAACGTAAGAACGCTCATCGTAAATAAAACCATAAAATTGCTCAACCAAGCAAAAATATTGGTTTACAGAAGACATCGTCAAACAGATGTGAAGCTTTATCAAACGACAATTAAACAGCTTAAAATACATCTAGGGGTAACGTTGAAGAAATCTAAGTCCCTAAACTACCATCAGTATTTATTGCACAACTTACGCAACTATTATAAAATTAAAGTACTTTACAATGCCCAAATTAAGATCTAAGCTAAATCTTCTAAAAAGGAGGGTCATAATAAAAGCGCTAATTAAAAAAAGAACAATTTTATAGGTACACAAACAAGATCGCAGGTATAAAATAGTATTACGAAGACTGCGCTAATTTAATGACAGAAGATAAAAAGAAATAAACCAAAGAACGAGGTAGTCAGATATAAGACAAAAAAAAACACTAAAAAGGAACTGCCACTATTACCATTGAATTTGCTTTAAGTACCAATAAAGAAATTTATAATATAAAATACTTACTAAAAACAAAAGTTGCATTTGAACCTTAAAATCTTAAAGGGAAATACCGCAGTAAAATGCCAGAGCTAATATTATGAGTTTCTGTAACAAAAAAAGTAGAGATGTGAAATGCATTAACTGTTCCAAGATAAGCAAAAACTAAAAACTTGATATTGGAACCATATCAGAAATTAAATTCACTGAGCTTTGTTACTTACAAATACAATGTAATATATAGTGCACAACATTCTGATGGTACGGCATAGGCAAGCTCCGCTATAATAATAGGAAACTCAATTAAATTCACTGAACTACCTAAATACAAATACCACCGTATATAAGCTATAAGCATAGAAAATTGGATTAGACCTTTGAAGATCATCGCGATGCATAGGACTCTAAAATACATCAAATAGGAACACTATAAATGTCTCTTCAATATTCTTAAAAGCAGATTTATTACAGCAAATGACAATTCTAAGCACCGTCATTGAGTTATTAAAATAATTAATCCTAAAAAAGGTAATCATTAAAAACAATGTACGAAAGTAATATCCATGCATTGTTTACTAGCCAACCAACCTCTTGGCCCACTGACAGAAATAAACTGCCTGGCCTAGTTGATTTATGTGTGGTAAAAAGGTTATCCAGCACTTACTCTAAAGCTAAATCAAACATAGGGTGTTATTAGGCCACTCTCCTATCATAATCTCAGTAAGCACACATATTCTACTGTGCTTAGATTATAAAACTGGAAGGAATTCGGAAAGGCATTAGATGGGAATATCATACTAGAAGTGCCCCTTAGAACAGAAGAATAAATCTTTAATGTAGTGGAATATCTAATCAAAACCACACGTTACACTATATGTCACGTTACATAAAGAAACTTAATGCGGCAGCTAGGAACCTAAAACGACTTAAGTAATATCAGAAATAATGCTATACAGAGACTACTTAACCAAACTACGACCATCTGAAACTACAAGACATTTTCTATAAAAGACTAACTTAGGAATCAAAGCAACCACAACGGTATATTCCTTCACTCAAACAACTAAATGGAAATGGGAAAAAGTAATGGGAAAGAAGCCTTTGGTTTTGAAAATCAGTTAACGAAAGTTTTTACTTCATATTAATCAGGAAGATGCTCAGTATATATAAATATTTAGAAACACCATTTCAAATAGATTTATCCTTTAAAAGTTTAAAATGAAAGAAGTAAAGCAAATATTACCAATTGAACTCTTTAAAAAACGCCAGGCTATAATAGCAGATATTCTAAAACATTAACGAAATGAACATATTAACCTAATCACTTGCATATTTAACACTATATTAAAAACTAAATTCTGTGTCAGCGCTACAAAGGAGCACAAATCATCTCTATACGTAAACTTGACAAACCTCTAGAGAAAATAACTTCTTATCACCCTATAAATCGTCTTTCCACAACATCCACGGTACTTGAGGGAATTTTCTCTAATAACTTGTGTTATTATTAGAATGTCAAAAATATGTTTTACATAATTTTCTTGAAAAACGATGTATAATATTTTTAAGAAATATGAAATTAACATTGAATCTATAGATAAAAAAGAACAACGCACTTAAATGTAAAGGTTATAAGAATACAATTTTATATTTAAAACGACTGTTTATATTCATTAAAGCCCAGATATTTAGGCACTAAATATCATTAAAATAGGCTAGCAAATAGGCATTAAAAAATTTGAAAATAGAAATTTTGAAAAGATCAAATAAGCATTTTAAGAAACTGAATAGGCATCATTGTTTCAGTAATTTTATTATACAATTTATCATATAGACTGTATGTTTAATTATACAATAGTAAAAAAAAACATTGTTTACAAGAGTTACAGCTAATAATAAGATGTTTTTTTAAATTCTCTATCGTTAAGGATTGTTTCCTATCGGATAATAAATATTTTAGCCGAGAAAAGGATCTCTCTGCATCTACTAATGTTACTGGAGCAAATGTGAAACACGTGATTTCTGGAACATAGTAATTTACGTTTTTTACACTTCCGCCTCCAGCAAGAATGCTAGCTAGATTTTTTACAACTTCAAAATCTTGATTTGTAGCAAATACAGTTTTGCATTTTTCCTTAATAGTGCGTCCCTTATTGCTTGAGAAACTACATACGTCTCGTATGGTGTTATTTACAATATTAATGGAATCAACTAGTTAAGTCTCTGCTTTCTAAACTTACTATTGTACTAGGAATCACAGCATAATTAGTTGAAATAAGGGCCAGATCATTTTGTAAACTTTTTTAACTGTTTTGGCTGTTTCGTTTGATGCTACCGAATCTTTGTCTAAACTTCTAACTATTTTTTAAATGTTTGTAAAGTTGGTAGCATAGTAACATGCAGCTGAACTCTAAGTACCCAATCTAGTTGATATTGGTTGTGGTGGTAGAGTTAAGTCAGGTGCCATTTCTTTAAAAATTGTCTTTAAAAAGTCTTATTCTAGATGGTTTTTAGAAAAAAAATTTACTAAAGATATGAACATATACACGTCGAAAAATTGTTCACGTATTTACTCTGCTACACGACGTATCCCATGGACAAAGCATGTGAAATGCAACATATGTTGTATTGTTGTATCTGTTGTCTCACCTATTAATATCCAAATCTTCTTGTCTTCCATGTTTCTTTGAATTTCATCCATTGTGGATTCGTAAGCTCCGTCGAGATAATTTTTTCTGAGCGTTGATTTATTTGGTAAATTTTGTATTTGGAAAATGACCGCGATGACGGATTTTGTAATTTTCATAGCGAAATTCCAGCACTCACAAAGGCTTTACATAAGTCAAACAAAAACTCAAATTGTCGATTGCATGATGATACAAACGTTTTTAGTAACGGAGTTTTGGGGCGGCCACTTTCTTTTCGATTGTTCTTTTATAGAAGAGTCCTTCAGTGTGTTGAGTAGCAAAATACTTTTTCTCGAAGTTCACTGTTTTTCACAGATTTTACAAAAAAGCATAGAACCATCAGTTAAAAAAATATCACTCCTAAAAAACTCTCGTGCAAATTTATTTAATTTACAGTTCGGCTCGTGCATCGAAGCAGAACAGACGTGTGTGATCCAGCTATACTTGGAATATCGCAACGTGAAAACAGCCGCTGGCCCGCCAGTTAACTTCGCCAGCATCGCGCGGAAACCGGCGGATCGCCACTGCGGATCACCATAGCGGATCGCCGCAGCGAATCTTGAGCCCCCGGGAACCTTCGCAAATCGTAGAGGCCATTAAGGCCTACCAATATGCTCCTGCCACAACATTTCAAACCAGTCAACAGTACTGCCCAATGCAAGTCGATTACAACAACCAAACTCGGTATGTACAACCAAATTATTCTTATCAACAACTACCAAATGCAAATTCGCAAACACAATTTTCAATAAACGATAATTTGCACGCTTCGAGTAATGCAATGCAAATAAATACTCCGTTCCAAAGTGATATCGCTTATCAATAAATGCAAAGACCACAAACACCTCACGATTCTGAATGGCATCTAGTTGAAAACAGAAAAGGTAATCGCAGCAGTGATAAATCGCAACAACAAAACAAGTAACCTAAAATTACAGACTACTGGTTAAATCTCACAAATCGATTTGCGCCATTAGCTGGAACTAACGAAGGCCAGCAGGAACCAATATCAACGGACCCCAAACCGCCGCCGATCTTTATATCAGGTGTCAAAGTCATTGAGCCGTTAATCAAAATGCTGGAAACCGTAGCAAAGGCAGAATATGAAATAAAAATATTATTAAAAATATTGTTAAAACCACACCCAAAATCTCAGATAAATACAGGCTTATAGTTAAAGCATTAACGAAGAAAAACACGGAATTCCACACCTATCAGACAAATCAAGAGCGCAATTTTCGAATAGTTATCAGAAATTTACACCCTTCCACTAACCTGGAAGAATTAAAGGTAGAATTAAATGGGCACAGCCATCAAGTTACTAATGTATGGAACATTAAACAAAGATACATTAAGAAAGAACTACCGCTATTCTTTGTTGATCTGAAACCGGACGATAGTAATAAAGAAGTATACAACATTACTAGACTTGCTCACTCAGTAGTAAAGATTGAACCACCTCGTCCTACCCGACAAATCCCACAGTGCGCTAGGTGTCAGCGTTTTGGTCATACCAAGAACTTCTGTAATCGGAGCCCAAGGTGTGTTAAGTGCACCGGAAGTCACGCGACATCTCAATGCCTACGTAAAGACAAAAATAATGAGGTACGCTGTATCAACTGCAACGGAATCACCCGCCAGCTATAGGGTTGCACAGTCTATAAGGAATTGTAACAAAAAATGTACCCTCCATTACGAAGGAAGCAACTTGATAATGCCTCCCATATCCTCTCCAGACGCACTCAATCTAATCTAACACATGCCCAAGCGGTGAGAAGTAACCTACCACTGATCTCTCCAAACCAACTCCAACCTCAACACAACCTTCACCAACTACTTCATCAGATGATATAAATCAAATGAAAAAAATCATGAACAGCCTTCTGGAACAGATTATACGTCTGACGGAACAAATGGGAACAATGCTTAACCTATTAACCGCTCTCGTCGTTAAACCCAACAATGACTCATCACATTAGAATTGCACAATGGAATGCCAATGGGCTGTTACATCATAAAGAGGAACTAACTTTTTCCTTATAAATCAACAAATAGATGTCATGCTGATTTCAGAAGCGCACTTCACTGACAGAAGCTTCCTCAAAATCCCTGGATTTGCAGTCTACTCAACCAAACACCCTGACGGTGGAGCTCATGCCGGCACAGCGGTGATAATTAAAATCACTATTAAACATCATGCACTCTCCGAATATAAGCTAGAACATCTCCAAGAAACAACAGTAGTCATAGAAGATTGGACAAGACCAATAACAATATCTGCGGTATACTGTCCTCCACGTCACAACAACAAACAACTTTAATATGAACATTATCTACTGCCCCTGGGCAACAGATTTATCACATGCGGAGATTTTAATGCCAAGCTTAACAATGGGGTTCTCGAATAACTTTAACCAAAGGCAGAGAACTGCTAAAAGTAATTACTAGCGTTAGAGTACATGATCTCTCCACTGGTGAGCCTACTTACTGGCCAACACACCTCACGAAACTCCCTGATCTACTAGACTTTACTATAGTTAAAGGAATCCCCCTTAACCATATAACCATTCAGTCCTGCCTAGACTTATCTGCTGATCATTCACCCATCATATTAACATTTGGAACGCATGTGTTAATCAATCAAAGTAATCCCACCTTGTGCATTAAACATACGAATTGGGACCTGTTCAGAGCAAATTGAACACACTCTTCCAACGGATATTCCATTAAAAACAGAAAACGACTTGATCATACCAATAGAGTACTTCATTGCAATTATTCAGCAAGCTTCTTGGCAAGCCACTCCACAAAAACCCCAACGCATCTCTACCACTGACTGCCCCTATTGGTCAAACAGAAAATCGCCGAAAAGCGCAAACTCCGGAAAAAGTGGCAAACAACCAGACATCCTGCAGACAAGCGGAGATTTAACCAAGCCGCAGCTGACCTCAAAAGAACTCTGTCTGACATAAAAATCAGGGTATTCAAAACTATTTGAAGTCCTTAACACCGACGGAAGCAACTGATTACTCTCTGGAGAGCAACCCAAAGCTCAAACGTCCAATCTAACATAAACCACCCATACGTCTTGAGAACGGAACTTGGGCTAGAACTGACAATGAAAAGGCTCTCGCCTTTGCAACACACCTAGCGGAGGTATTCAACCCTTCCGTCAGAAATCACACAAGCTGAGGAAAATATAATTCAACAATCCCTGAAGGCACCACTCCAGATGTGTCTTCCACTAACAAAATTTACAATAGCCGAAATAAAATCCCAAATTCTGACCAACCTTAACTCCCGAAAGGCTCCCGGGTATGACCTAATAACGGGAAAATTTCTAAAGGAGCTCCCTGAGAACGGTTTTCGGTATATCACCTACTTATTTAACGCTATGTTAAGACTGTGCTTTATCCCTCCGCAATGGAAAGTCGCTACAATCATTGTCATTCCCAAACCTGGAAAACCTAAAGAACAACTAACGTCTTACAGACCAATAAGCCTGCTACCAGTCCTATCCAAGGTTTCCAAGAAAAACTCTTCCTAACTCGGCTCACACCTATAATACAGGATAATAACCTACTCCCTGATCATCAATTTGGATTTCGGCAACAACATGCCACTGTCTAACAAGTACATCGAGTCGTAGAGAAGATCACCAAAGACTTTGAGGCAAAAAGGTACTGCTCAGCTGTATTTTTAGATGTAAAGCAAGCGTTCGATAAGGTTTGGCATGATGGCCTGCTATTTAAGATCAAACGTTTACTGCCTCCGGATTGCTTTCTACTTATTAAATCCTACCTCGCTGACAGACACTTTCTGGTCAAACATGGTGAATATACAACAACTTTATTTCGCATCATCTCTGGTGTCCCTCAGAGTAGCGTGAGGGGCCGGTCCTCTACCTGTTATTTACTGCCAACCTACCAACCTCCAAAAAAATTCTGACAGCTACATATGCTGACGATACTGCGGTGCTCGCATCTGATTTCAACTCTCTATTGGCAACCCAAAATCTGAAATCTCACCTAAATAATCTGCAACAGTGGTTTACGAAGTGGCGAATTAAGATCAATGAGACAAAGTATGTCCACATAACCTTTACAACAAGACGAGGCACCTGCCCACCCGTCACGCTAAACAATCAACAGCTCCCACAATCTGAAAGTGTCAAATACTTAGGACTTTACTTTGATAGGCGGCTGACATGGAAAACTCACATCTGGACAAAACGAAAACAACTAAGCCTTCCGTTTCGAAAAATGTACTGGCTACTAGGACGCAACTCGCAACTGTCTCTGAATTGCAAAATCCTCCTTCACACAACTATACTTAAACCGATCTGGACATACGGTATTCAGCTCTGGGGAACAGACAACATCGAAATTCTGAGACGCTTTCAAGCCAAGACGTTGCGTAACCTCGTGGACGCACCATGGTATGTATCCAACAAAATTATACGTCGTGACCTAGGCATACCTTCAGTAAATGAAGAAATCCAACGCCTCGTCGAGGGCCTTCTCGATGTTGCGGAAGATGAGCCACGACTTAAACGGATTAAAACTCTGGATCTTCCAAACCGCTTCGAGTGAGTGATAGCGTGTGTGCGCGAGTTTATAGTGCCATTTAGCTGCAAGCCAAACTGATTTACTACCACTTAAGGAATTTGTTATTGAACTCTTTCCTTCACGATATGCATGTACAGTACAACATAATTTACTAAATGTCAAGTTTTGACAGATTGTAAAGTTCCTCAATAAAAAAAAATATTTAATTTGTTGGTGAATGAAGAACGCACTTTTGATATTGTGGCAGAAACAAACCTTCTTGTAAGAAGGAATGAGAATGAATGCAAATCACCAAAGCAAGTAGGTATTAATACTAAAGTAGGTATACATTTTCAGGTGGAATTCTCATTAAGGGATTAACAGATCACCGAGAACAAGTAATTAAAGTAGGTAATAATAAGACAGGAGTTTTGTTGCTGCTATTTATTCTATAAAAAATCAAATTTATGTGACTAAATAGGCAGTTATAACTGTTATAAGCAAAAAAAGGCATTTATAAATAAAAATAAAATAAGCATTTTGCCTGAACATCCGGGCTTTAGTTACCACTAAACTTTATTGTTAGAACCTTTATTCTTTTTTCACTTCACTAGAACTTTCTGAATAAAATTATAAAGAAACGAAAGTATATTGAACAGTGTCCTCCAATTAAAATTAAACAAGTACGGACGTGGAATTCCGGTTCTACATATTTCCGGAGTTTCTATACATAAAAAAAATTTGCGGTCACTGATAGATGTCAGAAATAAAATTTATCTCTAGCTTAAAAGCTGTCTTGATTAAAAGTCATAAGGAATAACATATTGGAAGATGGGTCCACTAAAAACCCTTATTGCATAGTTGTAGGACATTCCACATATGCCAGCTCGCGGATGTGAACCCGATAAGCCATAGGCTTTCGAATAATACTCCCTTATGTCTATAAGTTCAGTAGTTATCGAGTTGAAAGTCGCAACGGACAGACAGACAAACGGTCACACTGATTTCACAAGGCTTCCCTTTCAGATATAGAAGCCTAAAAGCTGTTTCAGGACTTTCTCACCAAAAAAGATAGTAAACTTTACCCTGCAATATTCTACTAAGGCTGCAATCATTAGACACTTTAATTTTAGATAGAGAATCCTAGATTCGCACAAAAACAGCGCAATAAAATATTTAATCAGATACCATAAGTGGAAATCTTGATGGATGCGATGGATATAATTTCAAAATGTGAATAATCGAGAAGTTGTCTCATAAGCGGAAAGTTATGGTTTTCTTATACAGGACTTTAAGGGGGACGTCTGGTTTTTTGACCAAAAAATCGATTTTGAGTTTTTTATTTTTTCAGAAAGCTGAAAACCCAGAATCATAATATTTTTTTATTTTTTCTTTATCTAAATTTACCGCAAAGATATATATATATATATATATATATATATATATATATATATATATATTTGTATATATATATATATTTCCACGTGACCATTTTTCCGCTCTGCAAGTTGTGACTTGTTTCTTCGGAAGAGACGTCGCGTTTCTTTGGATCAAAAAATTAATTCTAGGTTTTTATATTTTTAATAGGCGAACGACCTCAGAATCTCAATGTTTTTATTAATTTCTTCGTATCTTTATTTTTTACAAAAATTTATATATATATATATGCTCGCTGCATCAGTTTTTCCGCGGTGCAAGTTTCAACGAGTTTTGTCGCCAGTTATGTCATGACCTTTGAACAGGCATTGAATTTGATATCATGTCTAAATGTTCACAAAACAAAGGATCTCGTAAAGATCCAATAAAACAAAGTGTGGTATAAATAAAAAAAGAAAGTTTCATGTGCTGATAAAAAATCTCGGCAACCCTTAAAAGATGCGAGAGTCAAGAGAAAAAAGGAGCTTGATGAGCAAGAAGAACTTTTGCAAGAGGCCCAAGGATTACTTTATGGCGCAGGAATCACAGACTGATGATTAGTAAGCAGTTGTCTATTATAATTGTAAATAATTGAATGCAAAATAGAAAAAAACCCTGAATGCGTTTTTCTCAAAATGGGGATTTTTGCGCATGGACACGATTTCTCGGAAACCATTAATCCGATCGACCTAAACTTTTTTAATGTGTTTATTGAAACAACAATTTCTCCAAATTGAACCTAAAATATTTTATTTTACTTTAGAAGAGGGTGAAAGGACGTTTTTCTGAGAAATGTTCTCGCAAACTAGTATTTTTTTCTACTAACCTTAACAACTTGGTTGTAGAATACAGACAGGATATATATGTCTACTTTAAGATGCCGTTTAATTTTTTGTTTCAACAATACTGGTGCAATATCCTGTCCACCGCACAAAGCACGGTTTTTCGGCGCCCTCTGAAGGACTTGAAATGAATAATATAATTTAAAAAAATTGTTTTTGATGCCTCTCAATATATCTTTGCAAATGCACGAAATCTCATATCTCTAAATAAAATAATTTCTATAAAAAACAAAATTCATAATTGTTCAACAAAATAAATATAATATAATAAAATTATATGTAATTTTACCGACCTACAATGAGGAGAATGCTAAAGAACACTCTTTAGACTAGACTTTGCAACATTGTTGCAATTTTTAGTAATTTAAATAATGTTAATTTACGACAATGGTACTAAAACTTCTTACATAATATGATAACGCGTTTATGTATACTAGTTAAAATATAATTACAATAGATAATACTTAAGTGTAAACAAATTTTTTCTACTGATAAATTGTAAGCACCCAATATAGCACATAAGTAAAAAGATGAAAAAATTCGCCTCCATTTATATTGATAGTAAAGTTTTTGTGTAATCGAAATAAATTCAAGAACTACTAAGCTAATATGTAAAATCTTTTACTTGTAAAGAGAGTGATGGAAAGTAATCAGAAAACTCCATGCAAGTGTAACCATGGACTAAACATTAAAATTTATTCCTAATCCTAGTCCGCAGTTTTATGTGTTAAATTATATTTCAGGGAATTTGTTTTGAAATAGCCAATTATTATATTTAAATCATTTCTGGTTGTATGTTATTAACCAATATATAAGCCCCGTTAAATTTTATTTCAAAATACAAAAATTTTTCCCAATTAAAAAAAGAACAACAAAATTACAAATAAATGAATTCAGTTTGAAAATTAAAAAATTAATGTTTAAAAAATGTTTATAATTAAACCATTGCCTTCGTTTAAAAAAATTTTGCTTTAAAAATACCATTGACCTACCTCTTGTCGCCATCCGCAATCACAGATTTGAGGGCTTTTCGTCGTTGTGGTAGGGTTATCCGACTGTATAGCAGTAATAGTGCACAGGAATTTGCCTCCAGGAGTATACCAGCTCGTAAACAAGCCTGCGGAAAACATTAAAAGTGATGTTCGGATCATTACCGATAAATAATTTATACATACCTACGGCAATTCTATTTCCCTGGGAAACTAAACTTAACGTCCCTTTCCCGCAGTAATTACGAGCATCCTTAAAGTTTGGATCGCCGCTAAGGGATACTGACAAACGATCCTGCTCACACTTCTTAGACTACAAAGTACAACGACTTTACATATAACGACATGGTGCAAAAAAAATTAAATTGAATGTTAGAACAGTTTTTGTTTGCTTTACTATTTTCTTTTTTTTTTAATTACCTTATATTTTTTATTTTAAATACTATGCATAATTATTTTTGGTGCACTGTCTACTAAAACAGATAAAAAATCAGTACAATGAATGTATACTACCAAATTAAAAAGAAATCTATCAAATAGCACTTTCAAATGTCCTAAATATATATATATATATATATATATATATATATATATATATATATATATATATATATATATATATATATATATTATATTTCTTTCTACTCTCATAAGGTGTGGAATCACAAGACAAAATGTATCATTCTCTAGTGATAAAAATGCAAAACTAAATATTCCATTTATTTGTTTACAAACTTTCCCAAGCCGATTTGGTCTACAGCCATGGTTGTTGCTTCCCTCCAGGTTGTTCCTCTTTTGGACAGGATCGTATGAATACTATCATTCTATGTCTGTCCCGGTCGTCCTCGAATTTTTCCCTTCGTACTTATACTGGCACAAAGCATTTGCTAGTCGGTCACTTTGCATTCGGCTGAGGTGTCTAAACCATCGCAGCTAGCTTTTGCCAATACAGGTAGTTAAACCATCTACTTTAAGTTTTTCTCCAATCTCGTCATTGGAGATTTTGTCTAGTCTTGTAATTTTTTCGATTTTTTTCGATTCTTCTGGTTCAGCACCCAGGATTGGCAGCTGTGTGTGACAGTTGATATAAAAATTAATTTATACAACTTAATTTTTGTATTTTTAGTTAACCGTCTATTTCTGAAAATTGTTTTTGCTATTGCATAGTACTGCGTTTCTGTGTTGCTCAGTCTTGAGTTCAATTCATCCTTGGCTTTGTAGCTCCTAGATATCGCTAACTCTTCACTTGTTCGATCGCCTTGTTGTTTATTTTAAGGTCAAGATTTTTCGATGTTCTTGATACCATCATACTTTTTGTTTTATCACAATTTACTTCCATTCCACGTTTTTAAAGGTTTCTACCATACATTTGGATCCTACTGCAGACTATTTTGGTGGTTTGTTATCAGCAGTAGATCATCGGCAACAGAAAGCGTGTTAATGTATAGGAGGACTAAGTTCCTGTAACCTAGAATATCTCTTTTGTCCTGTCTTTTTCATTTTTTCATGATTTCATCCATCACCGTAACAAATAATAGTGGGTTTAATACGTCACCTTATTTTGTTTCTTTGTTATTCTCTACTCTTCAAATGTTTCGTCTCTTAATTTAACAATATCTCTGGTGTTTCTATATAGACTCTATGTCTATAAAATCTTCACTTACATGTTTTCGATGTAAGGTTTCCAAATTTTTGATTTTGGGAGTGAGTCGAACGGTTGACTGGTTGTTATGAATATACCACGACGCGTTCACTGTTATTCGTAAAACTTTGTTTTGGAAATCGTTGTAGTTTATTAATGTTTATTTGGGATGTAGTACACCAGACTGGACAGGCATAGAGAATTAATGGGCGTAGTAGCGTTTTGTACATTAAGATGGTGCATTCAGGCTTCAATGTTGACTTGCAGTTAATTAATGGATAAAGTCGCCTTAACCTACTGTTGCTCTGCAATAGCTTGTAATTGAGATGAAAGTTCCAAGTTAGGAGCGTGTCCAAGTAGACTCAGAGATATCTAACTGCCGAGTCCTTTAGATTCCATTGTATAGTATTGCAGTCAACGATGATATTAGATACGGTAGTTATTTTCCTTAAAGTAAAGATTTTAGTCTGACATGTGGTGGGGTTAATTTGAATATTTTAACTTTTAAACCAGTTGGTAATTTCGTCTGCAAATTTTTGTAATTGATACACAGTCTCTTGTAAATCGGTATTTTGAGTGATAATTGCTGTGTCGTCTGCAAATGCGGCTATGGATGCAGTGTTTACCGAGAGATCGGATGTGTAGATGTTAAACACCCGAGGTTCTAGTATGATGCCTTGTGGGACAGCATGCACTTGTTTAGTCTCAGATATATAAGAGTTGATCTTAACCGCAAAGGTTCTATCTTCTAGAAATGAGAAAATAACTGCTAACAAATAGTTGGGAGCATTTATGTTAAGGAGCTTTTTCTTTAGGCCTTCGATCCACACCTTATCGAAAACCTGAAAAACATCCAAACTGTAGTGTAGTATTTGTTATGATATACTTTTTCTATTATTTTAGTAATTCGCTGGAGCTGATAATAAGTTGAGTGTCGTTTCTTGAAACCAAATTGAAATGGTGGTACTATGTTTTGGATTTCTACGAATTCTAGTAATTTAATGTAAATAATTTTTTCTACAATTTTGGACGGTATAGTAAGTAGGCTTATTGGCCGATAGTTCTTAATGTCTTCTTTGTTTTTCCCGGGCTTGGCAAACATAAGTATGTGTGCGTGTTTTCAGTCGCAGGGAAAGTACCCAGTGCAAAGACATGCATTTAACATAGAGGCTAGAGTCAGGTGTTTTAACATCGAGTTGGATATAAGATCATGGCCAGGTAATTTTCGCCTGGGTAGGGCAGTTATGATTTGGGCTATTTCCCTCGGAGATGGGGGCAAATGTTTTCGGTTATGACTGAAAGATTTCGTTCAATATGATTAATTATGTAGAGATCGTGTGTAGGATTACAGATAGATAACGATGTAAAAACATGTTCTAGGTGTGTAGCAAATACTTCTGTTTTTTCATTGTCTGTGTAGTAGGCGTCATTGCCATTAGTTATAGTGGGAAATTTTTCATGGTGCTTTAATATTCTTTTTGTGGTTTTTCACATACATGGGTCGCCAGGGTCGATGCTTGCTTTGATCACTTACTTTAATTTTAGCTCCAACAGATTCAAGGGTAATATTTGAGATTTCAGGAATGCATGAGTGTTCAATTTTTTTCCAGAAGCAATTCTGGAATTTCTATCTTTACGATATACGCTGTATCTTTTATGCTGATATTTGTGGGTTCAGTTGATTGAGCTGTTGTTGACGTTGACGAGATAGGGTTGGTGTTTAGGATGTTTTTAATCTTGTCAGCATATGAATATATTGGGTTAACACGTGGTGATTGGTCTATTTTTAACAAGTTTCTGTTGAAGTTCAATGTGGTGGATACAACCGCTAAAACTTGTGGGTGGTTATCGTCGCATGTTGCACACGTTGGCTTAATATTAGCCTGCTTAGTACACTCATTATGTTTATGGTTACCTGCGCATTTCACGCATCTTGGGGAAAGGCTGCAGTAGTTTTTAGTGTGGCCATATCGCTAGCATTGATGGCATTGTAGTAGGTTAGTTATTTTTTTCTCATCTCTACAGTCACTATCGAATGATACGATTTTAAAGTAAATATTCTTTTTTTTATCATTATTCGTTAAATCAATGGTGCACACTGGAAGTGCTTTTTTAATCTTTAATTAGTAATCTAGTTTCATTGATAACAGGGAAAATTTTTAATTCTCCTATTATTTCAGCAATAGCGATTGATAGCGGTACATTTTTAATTACCACCGACAGTAGTTTTTAATTTGAGTTTTGAAATGTGTGAAATTGAATTTCATTTTTGGTGTAAAATTCTGTAAAAATCCGATAATCGTTTTTGTTTGATAGATTAATTCGAAGCGTATTTGTATTTTACATTGTAGTAAATGTGCCGGTTGCCTTTTGTTAGATATCTGCCACTAGATTTTTGTGGTTTATTACATTGTGCAAATATTTTGGTGAAATTGTAGGTTTATTAATATTAGTAGCAGGTTCGGTGATTGGTTTTTCTTTGCTTCTTTATTGTTTGTGTCGCTGTCATTTTGTAGAGGCAACTGATATTTATTTTGTGTGATTAGTTCTTCGGTGGTCCACATATATCGTTTTCGTACCTCGTTTAGTAGTGGTGTTAATTGGTCTCTTTTGCGTCTATTTTGCGCTTGTTGACCTATTTTGCAATCATTGATTGATATAACGATATTTTATATAGTTAAATAGTATTATAAAAATGTACTCAAAAAGGAGGCTACGAGATAGCTTTAAGGTCAGCTGATAGCGGAGCGTACACGTACTGCCCGCACCGTTTTACTGCTCGAACACGAATCGAACAGAAATCTATACAACTGAGAAAAAATGATTAATTTAAGCTCAATAGAGACTAAACAAAAATAAAATATTACGTTAAATGGCCAAATACGAATCAATGAGCTGATATTATGCATTATCGGATTCAAAACTTTATAAAATTATAAACATATGTCAGATAGTAGGTCAGAACTGCACAAGATTAAATCAAAATAAAAAGGAGTTACTTTTCCGAAAAGCAGCAAGAATAATTTTATAATTCTAATAAAATTTTTAGTAGGGCACTGTAGATTAAACTTACTCTCTAGATTTTGTGAGAAGACAAAACAAAACTCTTTACATGTTCTAATCAACTATAAAATAACCACCATGAAAAGTTGAAAACCTTCCAAATACTTATCACAATGTAAAAAAAAATAATGGATTTGAATTAAAAATAGCCTTTATTTACGAATTTAGATGAGGTAATTTAGTACGAGAAAATATATAACGATCCAGTGCAGCACACCTCTGATTTCTGTTTATATTAAAGTAAGAGTTACACCCCTTTTTACATCCTCCCCAAAATAATAAGTATTTGGAAGTTACTTGTCTAAAAAGTATTAATGTAAATAAATATTCAAAGTAATGTAATAGAATTTTAACTACGTAACAATAGAATATCGCGACATTAAGGCTGAATTTCAACAAAATATTCTTTTCAAGACCTGCAAACTCTACCGTATATACTAACCAATTTTTTTTATCATTTAAAAATTACAACCGCATTTATGCCTTAGGCCGGCTTTTATTCAATCATTCAATTTATTATTTTGTGCTTAAAATTTTATGTAATATTGCACATTTACAAAAAAGTATTTTTCAATTGCCAAAAAATCGCGACACTTTTCTCAAAAGATAATATTGTACATCAATTTTTAGCTGCATTTTAAAATAAGGCATCTATTATCGCCCGTAACGATGTTTTCTTTAATATATCGTAAATAGGAGTTTGGTGCCTGCTGCAAAAAATTTAATAAGAGAGCCTGTGCCAAAAATATTTCTGCGCAATACTTTACTACGTACAGCAGGAAGGTCTATATCTTCGCAGCTCAGCACAATCTGGGTGTTGGCCGACCCCTGCCCGACAAATCTACAAGACTTAGAACCCGAGTACTTCTCGGGGTATCTGGGGCTGTAAACGTAGTACGTCTGTCCTATAGCCAGATCCTGGTAGTAATCGCAGTTGGCGTCCACCGCTACAGACATGGGCATGATGAGATTTATAAGGCCCGCCAAAGCCATGGCGGCTCTTAGTCTTGAAGCTGAAAATAATATATCAATTAGTTAGATAAGAACTGACGTTTAACATGGAAAATATGCGATGCGCGAGTTTATCGGCGCTAGTAATATATTTCAGCTTACAATTTAAGTTATGAAAATGTTGACACATACACAATTACATAAAAATTGTTGTTATTTTAATTAAAAGGTTTTATTTTTCAACTGATTGTTATTTGAATAATATATTATATTGCTACTACTTTTAAATAAGGAAAACAAGGAAGAAGTAAATACATAAAAATATACAAGCTTTCAAAACATTAAATACATTATCAACTTTGCTACAGCAGGGATCTTTATCTACTCAAGCTTAATTCTATGTAACACACGAAGATTCTACAGATGTAGAATTCGCACAACGTGTGTCAACACCTCTAGTCGTATAACTGATTTGCAAATGTCCATATCAACGTTGAGCGGTGTCCCAAAAATTCGGTTCACTATTTAAATAACAATAAATTAAGTATTTATTGACTTGGAATCAGTAATTAATGTTTTAAATAAAAAAAATATTAAATAAAATTAAATGCAACTGAGGACTACAGCCGATAACGCGGACTAATAAATTCGAAAACAGCAAAACATTGTATTTCAACTTTCTCTTTCAGCCCATTGAGATATCCTCACAAAAACAAGACCATTGAAGTAACCTCTGGAGAACGCACAGGAGATTCAACACCACCTTTTCATCCAATATATTTATTCGAAAAAGTTTCATTAAAATAAACTCTTATATTGCGATATCAAAGAAAATGTGCTTTTTACATCACCAGGGACAAATTGGTTAAGAAAGGAAGGTCATATGATGGCCAGCGCTAATATTCCACACCACCAAACCCAAATGGTGCTCCATAGTAATAAGTCGATATTGAGGAGCCCAATAGGTGCAAATTTGTCGAATAATAGAGTAATTTCACTTAAAGGTAGCCTTATTGCTCCATACAATTTCAATTAGAAATGCATTTACCCCGGTACCATTTATTGCTGCTATTTAAAGAATGTATATATTACACACAAAATTAGTACTTCTATTAATTTTAATATTTCTCATCTTAAAGTTGTACTCTATCCGAACAATCAAACTTTAAATAAAAAACATCCAGAAAGGCCATGTTACAAGTACTGAAAAACATATACATTTTTTTATTCTAACTTCTAATTTTAACTTCGCTTTTTCTACTTTAGTAACTTATTATCTCAGAATGTAGTAACATATAATAGGCTTTTCTAAAGCAGCTTTAAATAGTTCATTCTTACGCTGGTCTTGTCAACTGCACAATCAATGTATATACATATAACAATAGCTGCTACATATTTGGTGCAAAAATGTTCCATTAAATTTCAGAAACTTTGATTTTTGGAACCTTCAACTTATTATCTTCTGCTTTTCTAACTATATGTCACAGATCTTTGTTGATTGTACCTCGTACACTTTCATAATTTTTTAATGTTTTACTGATCTTTCAGAACATGGATCACTTTTAACGAATTTTCGGTCATCTTTATCTCTATTATACTTTATTTGTATTGTATTCACTGTATTGTTCTCAAAATCCTAGATTATACAAATATATTGTACTGTACAAAATTTGATGCAAATTCTCTGTTCTACACGTTCAATTCTTGTAAATGCGATAATCACACACTTGTACTCACATTTAACTTCAAGTGAGAAGGTCACTGAAGTTGTCCTTATTATCACACGCGCATTACAGTGTGCTCTCATCGGCTGTCTAGTTATATCGTGGTAGCGTAAGCTCTTATTGTTATATTATCATTATTTTGTATATTTACAGTGGCATAGATTGCAAATCTGTGACTGATTACACTGTTCAATAGTAAAATTTTTATAGAAATAAAAATATTTTATAGATTTCAGGTAGCTGAACACGAATATTACACTTAAAATTGACTCCAGGCTTAGGTTTCTGAGTAATTTCACCAAACAACACGTTTGCAAATGTCCCAAAAATCATAAAAATTGTAACACTCGAAACAGCGGCAGGTGCGAGAGGAGCTTTTTTGCAAAGCCTGAACCGGTCTGCACGGAGACATGCGCGAACCCTTGAACTATCTGGTCGTTCCCACGGTTGAATTTTGTGCAGTGACTTAAACTTTCATCCCTATAAAATTCAAATTGTTCAGCAGTTGCTGCCCATTGATTACGCAAAAAGGTTAGTATTTGCAGAAAAGTTTTTAAAGATGACTACCGACGACCACACTTTCGTGGAAAACTTATGGTTGTTAGATGAAGCAAGTGGGCTTGACGGAAGTGTAAATAAACAAAATTGCCGATACCCATGCACAACTGTTGCTTCAACGCCCTTTACACAGCCAAAAAGTTACGTTTTGGTGCGCCATTTCTTTGCAAGGAATAATCGGTTCTTACTTCTTTGAGGATGATGCGGGTAACGCAGTAACTGTCAATTCTTCACGATATGTGACAATGATTAAACTTCCCTCACCTAAAAACTTGAGATGAGCTAGCTCGTAGATGAAAACACTTGGTTTCAACAAGACGGCGCCACTTCCCACACTGCTCGAGCCTCCATGGTCGCTGTTCGCACAGTTTTCGGAAATCGCGTAATTTCTCGTTTTGGTGATGTTGAATGGCCGTCAAGGTCACCTGATTTAACTGCTTGCGATTTTTTCTTGTGGACTTACCTCAAAGCTAAAGTTTTTTCCTACAGAAATCATACGATTGATGGATTGAAGGCGAGAATACGTCAGGAAATTGATGCGATTCCTACCGACCTATTGGAGCGGGTAGCATGAAATTTGAGCACCAGAATGGAAGAGTGCGTGGCCAAAAATGGAGGACATTTGACTAATGTCATAAATCATAAAAATTTAGCTCCAGTGAATATTTCAATATTCTTTAAACTCCGAAAGTGTTATTTTAAAAGGTCCCGTTTTTATACGCCACCCTATAATATCTTGGTTCTAACTTATTGAATTTAACTATTTATTAAAAAGAAAGTCAAATTTTGTAAAACCTTATAAACCGATTATCGCGAAGTGTTAATGCGGTAGGTATAGTTAGTCAACTTTTAATGTCCGCTTGCGTCGTATACCGGAATCGAACATCTGAAAAATTTAAGTAGGTTTCTTTAACCTTCTCTGTTAAGTTTTTAATTGACGCTCTTGGATTTCTATCTCACTTTAAAATTGACTCTCGTATTTTAGCATTTTGTAATTCAGCCACAACGCACAAAATTGTTTTAAGTTTTTACGGCCTTTTAAATTGTTTCCTCTTGAGCATTTTATTAGAATTGTACAAGTATGCACATAATCAGACAGAGTTGCCTTACAAGATCAAGTGAGAAGCGTAACAATTAGAGAAGACTGCAGAATCCATAACGTGGTAAGATGGACGATGTTAAGACGTCCGGAATGGAGAGACTATGTGTATAAAATGTCACCTGAAAGATTAGATAAATGGTCAAAAATATAAAAACCAAACAACAAATACCAAGAAGACCACCAAAAGTTAGAGAGAAAGTTGGGCATCCACATCACAGCAATAATAATAGAAAATAACACTATTGTAACTTAAAAAGAAGAAAGAATTTTAATTAAACAAAATAATATCAAAACATCCCAAACGACACCAATTCTTCTTAGCCACTATTTTACTATATTTTTCTCTGCTAGTTCAACATGATTTTTTTTACTATAATATCAAGTGTTTCGGCCAAACGTGAACTGTATTGTAAAATTTTAAACAAAGGAACTTCAATCAAAAACCAAAAGCTGGAAAACTCACCTTTTGGGAATCACACGCTCTGCTGGAGAAAGCGGCTCCCCGTGCTGAACTCCTTTGAGAATCAAGAAAGAGGAAAGGGTGTGGGTGAAAAGAACAAATTACCCCAAGCTTCGCTGCGGGACCGATCGAAAGCGTCTTTCTTGATGTGGCTCCTCCAACTGGTTGTGTCGGAGATTTGCGATTAGGTTTTCCTTGATTCCTCGCTGAGTCAGATACAAGGAAACCGAGCCGAGTCTTTCCGCCGACAAAATTTCAACTCCGAAATGCAATTGACCAACAGAACGACCTCCGGGAAGAGAAAAATCTGGACGGCAAAAAAACGAATCCCGAAATAACAATCGGTCTTCAACAAATGATCACCGGGATCTGAAAACTCTTGCCGCCAATTAAACACGCCAGCGAATTCTCGGTCAAAATAAGCTCGGACACGGAAAATTTAAAGCCGGTCGTATGCTTTCTAAACCATTACAACTAAAATTCAAAAATGAAGCGAGCGAAAGAGCAAAGAGGCCGCGGCTGAAGCCGCTCTGCTTTATATATCGGCGCACTGCGCAAGCGGAAAATTTGGCCGCCGCTATCTAAAATTAAAACTGAAGCGCGTATACAGAGGAAGCCAGATGATGACCGACTCTAATTTAAAATCTAAATAAAAGTAATTAGAGATTAGCAGAAACATCAGGGTTTGTGTATATGTCTATTTACGTTTTTGTCTTTCTCTTTATATAAATCATATTATGTTTTTAATATTTATCTAACTAGATTCTAACGTAAAGTCCGCCTCGCAACCTGGTTAAAGTGTGCTTCTATGCATGACATGGTAAAGCTTTCGATCGGTGTGCGTTGAGGCGCTTCGCGCATATAAGTAATGCAACCCCCACTTAAATGTAGCCACTGGCATATAAATGTAAAAGAGGCTATTTTTTAGGCCACTTGCACTTGTTTTCTTGAATTTCTGATCGCGGATTCGGATTCTACGTTACATTTGGCTGTTCCTTTGTTTTTGCCACAGGGAACCGGAGGCTAAGGGATCTGTGCTTATGTATTATAAGGGATTTCTTAAGGGTTTTCTTAACTGTGTATAGATTTTCAAAATGAAAGGGGGTATTTTTTAAGCCACTTGCACTGATTTTTTGATAGCGGATTCGAATTCTACGTCAAATTTGGCTATCCCTTTTGTTTTTTCCAGAGGGAACCGGAGGCTAGAGGATTTTGTGATATCCTTATTATTTGTAGAGGGAGTTATTACCAGATCTCAAATATTCCAATAGCTCAACTACAAACATTTAACAAAAAGCGCATTGTTAACATGCGAGAGGCTTAATAGTAATGACGTTGGTCATAATGCACGGGTGGTGTTTTGACGTAACGAGCAGTAGTCATTTGAACATTTAGAAACTAGTACATAATTTATGGCATATACTAAAGCAATAAGTTTCAATTGTAATTTAATTAAATAATGATTTACTCCTATGACATCCCCACAACAATACATAGCTAAAATATTACTTTTATGGAGACATGTAGGTATTATAATTGCTCAATTACAACACCTTGCACGTCAAAATCAGCGCACTTTGAGAAAAATATAGCACCCACGACACAAGTTAGAACAAATGTGGTTTTAAGTGTATTAACATAAAACAATAAAAAAATATCTAGTTGCAATATGATTACAAGACTTTAAACTAGTTTTATATTCAAGCATAGCACAACTACGCATGTTTTGTTTTATTGCAAAAGAGTCGTATGGATAATGAAATAGCATACGTTCAGTGATAAGAGAAAATTCTATTTTTGTGTAAATAATCAAAGTATGTGCTCCGCTTCAAAACTTATCAAGCCAATGTTAATGTATAATATAAACAGCAGCCGTGATGTAACCTAGCAGTGAATGAAGTGAACTAGAGGTTGTCCCCAAAGAAAGCACGTGATTTGATTTTAGAAAAAAACATTTTATTTATTTATTAATTAAAAAGTTATGATATTCTTTTAAAGGGCATCATTAAATGTTAAATAGGATATTTAAAAAATATCTTCCACGGATCATTCGACACTCAAATTGTTCTAACAAAATTCTCAATAACTGCGTTTAATTCAGAAATCGTTCTTAGTTTCGTGCCATAAATTTTGGTCCTTAAGAATACCTAAGAGTAAAAAATCTCATAATGTGAGGTTGCAAAAACTTGGTGGCCAGTTCACTTCGCTGTTTTGGAGAATGGGTCTCATTGAATTTGTGCTCCAATAATTTAATTGTTTTACTCATTGTACGACAGGTAGCGCTATCCTGCTGAAACCATAAGTCATCCAAATCTATGCCATCAAAATGGCATAAAAAATTCACTAACATTTACGATTAATATACACTACATTTTTGGTCTAGTTTTCAAGAAAAAACAGCCTAGACATTTCACCAACTTAAAATCCACACCAAATTGTTACTCTTTAAGTATGCATAGGCCGTTATTAAATAACTGGAGGATTTTTGAAACAATTTTACTTATTGACATACTGAAGTGACTTTGTAAAACATTTCCATGCTTATAATAAATTTTAACAATCTCCACTCGCTCCTCCGTCGAGTAGTATTTGATATTGACTAACCGAAATATGTTTACTGTAAAATATCAGCAAGCAGTACGCTGCCCATCTTGCAGAAAAATGGCGCAATATCGCAATCCTGCGTTCCTTTTGGGATGTTTTTTAAATGCGTATGCGTGCATTACTAAGCAGATCAGCAAGTAAGCTCATGTAAAGTGTAATAGTCAAATTTCCAATTACTATGTGAGTAGAGCAGCAAATCTGCATTAAACATTTGTCTGGAAAAACTGTTAGATGTTTCAGAAAACTTTTGATAACAACATAATGAGTGCGGCACAAGTAAAGTTATACTATAAACAATTCAAAAATAACCGCAAATCCAGTGTAGTAAATATATGAAAATAATCCACTTTCTTGAAAATGTTGAACGTATATGACCTGCAATCAACAATGGTCGACAACTGACAGTCCAAAACTAATTCTTAAAATTAATTGTGTCTGAAAACATCGTGATGCATTTGCTAATAACTCGCTTGTGACTGCTACTAATGAACCAGATTTCCTGAAATAGGATCATAACTAAAGATAAGATGTAAGTTTACGGCCATGGGCTGGAAACAAAGGTTCAACCATTCCACTATATGTCTTCTGGTTTAGCACGTTTAAAAAAGATACCTAAAAGTTACAGCAACGTCAAGTTTGTGAGATTAAAATTTGTGTATTCTGAAAACGGTTAAGACTATGTAATTTGTGTGTTATGGTAACTCTTATTTTTTGCATTACATGAGTTAATATCTCTGGGACAAACTACATATAATACAAGTATCTCTTGTTATGATGGTACAGTGTATAATGTTTCAACTTTTGTTCATATATAAAATTTGTGAGGAAAATATGTTATCAACCAATACCAGATACATTCAAAACATTTTCCAACCCATCCTGCCGCTATTCCTTTAATAGAAAAGTTATATGTTATTTCAACAGAATAATTCCACTCAAGATATTTCCCATAGTATTTTACAACTACTTTAGCTAACAAAATACTTAGATCTTTATTTCATTTAGTACGTACGAGACACGATAAGACAACACTTATGTATTCAACTACGAGGGTGAATCAAATATAAACGAGACTTATTTTTTAAAAAATATTTTATTTGAACTTGAAACAAAAGAATAGCAGATTATTTTTCTACATAATCTCCTGATTTAGAAACACATTTTTCCCAACGTGTAGCTTATTTTTAAATGCATTCCTCGTAAAATGAAGTTGGTCGTGTTTCCAGCCAATTGCGCACATAGACCTCAACCTCCTCATCGCTGTCGAATCTATGCCCTCCCATGGCTTCCTTGAGAGGACCGAATAGATGATAGTCGCAGGGCGATAGGTCAGGGCTGTAGGAAGGGTGTGAACGATGCAATTTCTGCCCAGTCGTCAGAAGACGAGGCACCCATCTTGCGCACCCCTTACGAAACCCTAGCTCCTCTGTGATGATCGAAAAAGTGCTGCCATAACTTATTCCAATCTCAGATGCAATCTCATCGATGGTCAGACGTTTGTCACCCTCAATAAATTGTTGAACGCGGACGATGTTTTTGTTGGTGATCATGGCTCTCATTTTCAACATTCTCACGACCCTCCACGAACTTTTTGTGCCATGCGAACACTCTAACTCGTGACAGTGTCTCTTCCTTGAACTGCGCAGTCAATCTCCTCAGGATTTCAGCTGGTTTTACACCTTCCGTGGTGAGAAATTTAATGATTATACGCTGCGCAATTGACGACGGTACCTCCTGCTCAGACATTGTCACGACGGGTACTGACAGGAACGAACGAAATCGCCCGCCTGCTTTCCCCACTCCTGACATCCTTACCCAACACTTGACGAAGCGATAACTCTCGCGCGTTAATATTGCGCGCCCGAGATCAAAAGTCTCGTTTATATTTGATTCACCCTCGTAATATACTTGCATAATTAATATAATACGTGTGTCGCAAGATAACATTAACTCTCTATATTTAGACGAACACACGCATGTAGACATATACTTATGTGTACTTACTACTGTTCATACACTTTATATTTTAAACTTCATCCTTTCTTTGATCTGTATTTATTACCATTTAAATGTCACAAAATCTTTATTTATTTGAAGCTAGTATTCAAAGTATGGTATTTTTTATTAGCTTATTTTATAACACTCATGTGCGTGGTTCTTATTATTGCATTTTTACAATAAACTAAACAGATCTGTTTAACATTAAAACATTCTGATAATTAATAAATGTTAATACTCAAAGTGACTAGTTAATAATTAAAAAGCGCTCGTTAAACAAAACAAATCACACTGCATGAAAATCAAGCTCTTATTGTACACCTTGTTGGATAAACGCGCCACAAAAAATGTATCAACTAATATTGGCATGTTTTAGTAAAATGCATGGTCGCACAAAAGGGCCACTAGAAACCAGAGAGCAAGAGGAAAGTGATGGGAGATTAACTAATGGAGCGAACGAAAACCCACCAGAGCAAAATTTAATTGAACGAGTCGCATTAGTGAAATGGAAACGGACTGGGTATGTGGTCGGAAAGGCAAATGGGGCGGAAATATAATTAAATATATGTCGCGAGGGAAAAAGGAGGGGGCAAGAAAACCTCAAATCGCATGAGGTAATAATGGCGTGGGGACGTGTAAATTGCAGTCAATTAGATACCAAGATCTAGTTAATGAGTATAAAGAAACAAATTATATTAAAATAGATATATAATAGAAAATAATAAATCACCTTGCGCAGTTATGTAATTTTTTGCAGTAATATGACATTTTTCACTATATCAATCTGAAAAATATATATTTGCTTATTTAACTACAAATTAAGTGATCACGCGTTTGAATAAGTACTGATTTGTACCAACAATAAAAAATATTTTGTAATGTGCCAACGAGAGCGTAGATGTAAAAACAATTTCTCTGTTAAAAAATGTAATTAGTTTTTTGAAACTGACTATGCGGAAAGATAATGGAAAAGAAAAATGCTTAGTCATATACTTGCAGGTCCCGTGAGGGGTTGCTAGTCCCCCATCGGGCGCCTCCTCAGGTGGCGGATAGAGGAATGCCTCCCAGATATGGGTGGTACCGGGGAAATAAAATACCCGGGGCGGTACTCCGACAGCGACTGTACCCCATGTTAGGGGCGGCTGAATTACTATCTCCCAACCCGTCTGGCCAGCGTGGGAAGATTAGGCCAACCACCCCCTTTATTTAGCAACAATGTCAAATTACAAAACAAAAAGATTTATACCCCAGGTGAGTAGGGCTACTAGTCCAGAATCTCACACTGATGATTACACATCAGTCTGTCTCAAGGATTCTGGGGGAGACACAAATTTGACAACTGCAAAAACATTAAGCACATACAGAAATAAGACTAAACTAATGATTGCTACATACAACATACGTTCACTAAACAAAGATGAAAAATTATACGAACTCGAAGAAGAACTTAAAAACATTAGATGGGATATAATAGGCTTAGCTGAAATTAAAAGAAAAGGCGAGCACTGCCTAACGCTAACATCAGGACATCAACTATATTACAGAGGTGCAGAAACTGAGGAAATCAACAACATAGGAGGAGTAGGTTTTATAATAAATAAGAAATTAAAAATCACATAAAGAGCTACAATTCCATATCGAAAAGAGTAGCCTATTTCATCCTAAATATATCTACATTCTGCAACATGAAAATTATCCAAGTATACGCTCCAACTACAAAATATGACGACGAAGAGGTAGAATCGTTCTATGAAGAAATTTCAGTAGCAATAAAGAATAACCACTGCCAATATACACTCATAATAGGAGACTTTAATAGTAAGATAGGGGAAAAAATAGAACCAAGCGAAGATAAGATCGGAATCCATAGGTTAGGGAAACGAAATAAACGCGGACAAATGCTCATGAATTTTGCAGAACAACAAAATGTATATGTAATGAATACTTTCTTTAAAAAGAAACCCAGTAGAAAGTGGACATGGGTCAGCCCTAACGGAGAATATAAAAACGAAATAGATTACATTTTATCATCAAATAAAGATATTGTTAAAGATGTAACACCACTAAACAATATTGGCACAGGAAGCGACCATAGGATACTGAGAACAAGAATAGAAATAAAAACGAGATTGGAAATAAAGAAAAGAATTAGCACTCCAAAAACAACGATAGACACAAGGATTTTAAAAGAAAAACAAGCACAGTACGAATACGAATTAAACAAGAATTTAGAATCCTCTGAAATACAGGAAATGACAATGAACGACATGAATACTACCATAAACAAATGTATGTTAGACGCAGGCCTTAAAGTAGCCGCAGCTCGTAAGAAAAAGAAAAAGTTGGAGTGACAGAACAGAAGAACTATTCCGTATAAGACGAGAACTGTTGAAAACGGAAAACGGAATACGATAGAATTTACAGAAACCAATAAGACACTGAAGAAATCAATAAGAGAAGATAAAAGGAAACAGTTAGAAGCACAAATTGAAAAAATAATCCAAGAAAATAAAAATATGAAAAGCATAAGAAGATCATTAGCTAGAGCAAATATCACAGCATTTAAAGACAATGAGGAAAAGAAGTAAGAGATAAAACGAAATTTTAAGGACCATAGAACTATACTATGAAAAGCTATACAAACAAAAAACGAAACGCCGAAAGATGTGGAACAGGAATTAAAAAGAAAATAATAAATGTAAATTCAGAAGATATCCCAGAAATTACTAATGAGGAGATTAAATTCAACATAAAGTCCATCAAAATCACAAGTGCCCAGGACAAGATGGCGTAATAGGCGAGTTAATAAAAGAAGGAGGAGATACGATAATTCAAGCATTACAAATATTCTTTAATAAATGTCTGGAGGAAGGAAGGATTCCTGATGATTGGAGCAACGCACTAATTATCCTCATATACAAAAGGAGACAAAACAATACTTGATAATTATAGGCCAATATCTCTATTGCCCCAAATATACAAACTCTTCACAAAAATCATAGTAAACAGATTAGATGCAAAACTAGAATTCTACCAGACGATCGAACAGGCTGGATTTAGGAAAATTTCAGCACAAACGACCACATCCTCACAATAAGAACATTAATAGAAAAAGCCATCGAATACAATTTACCTTTATATATGGCGCTGGTCGATTTTGAAAAAGCTTTGACTCGATTGAATTGTGGGCGATAGAAAAAGCCCTGCAAAACAGTAGAATAGACTATAGATACACTAAAATGATCCACTCCATCTATGAAAAATCAACAATGACAGTGAGGTTACACGAAAACACAATAAAATCCCGGTCGGTAGAGGAGTAATGATGAGTCCTAAGTTGTTTATAACAGCACTAGAAGATGTGATAAAGTCACTTAACTGGGAAAACAAAGGAGTGAATATAAATGGCAAAATGCTCAATCACCTGGCCTATGCAGATGACCTAATCATCATATCAAACTCAGCAGTGGACTTACAAAACATGCTCGAAGAACTCAAGAACAAATCAGCAAAAGTTGGGCTAAAAATAAATAAACAAAAAACAAAAATAATGACTAACCAACAAGACAACATAAACATAAAAATTGACAACCAAACTGTAGAGACAGTACAAGAATATGTTTATTTAGATCAACTGATAACATGCAAAAAATTTAACAAAATCTGAAATTGATAGACGCATACGCCAAGCATGGTCAGCCTTTGGGAAACAAAATAAAATACTAAAAACCAAACAATCCCTTAAAACTGAGAAAAGCTGTGTATGACCAATGCGTACTCCAGTACTTACTTACGCGGCACAAACATGGACATTAAACAAAACATTAATGGGAAAACTTGCCAAAGCCCAGCGAGCAATGGAAAGGCAAATGCTAAATATAAAGTTGAAAGATAGAATAAGAAATGAGAGTATAAGGGAAAAAACAAAAGTAATAGACGTCAAGAGACATGTAGCATCATTGAGATGGGCAGGCCACACCATGAGGCAAAAAGATGAACGATGGAACAAGGAAATACAGGAATGGAGACCATGGACGGGCAGAAGGAGTGTGGGCCGCCCACAAACCAGATGGAAAGATGACATAAAATTAATAGCAGGATTAACATGGATAAAGACAGCTCAAGACAGAGACAAATGGAGACTTAAAGGGGAGGCCTATGTCCAACATTGGATAGATACAGGCTGATAAAGAAGAAGAAGAAGAAGAAGATACTTGCAGGTATTTGGACGTCTTTTTAAGATTACTGTAAATTAAAGCATGAAATTAAAAAACAAACAAACTTTATTACTTAAGTTTATTGAAATTTTAACTTCTTGTAATTAAGCATACAAAAGCCAAGGACATATTTTAAATTCAAGATTATTTACTACAATAATCTTTCAACAACTAACACAAAATTTTGCAAAAATACATTAGGGTGTAACAGTTCGACACATACCAATTGCTACTTGATCTCAAACTAATATTGAAAGTATCTCTATAGGACTCTATATGCACCAAAGAACAAGAGATGAAAATAAACACTTGAAAATATACAATTTGTAGTGGAGGCTGACTTATATTTACTAAAAGTATTTTTTCAAGCTCCCAGTAAAACAATCACGGCGGATGAATACCAGAAACAACTTAATTAAAATAAAAAATCCGAGAGCAGCCACCGCATTTCCAAATATTGCTCTTTCACATTCTTATTTCTTCCGTTTTCTGCAGAAAAGTTTGAACGGCAAAAGTTGGGTTCTCTGTAAACTATCGAAAACTACCTTAAACATTTGTTTAAACATGCAGTTTCTGCAAAGAAAAAATTCACGAGTTAGTTAAACTTTGAGAGACCATTGTAAAAAATAATGATGGCTATACAGGGTGCTTCACTTAAGACTCCCAGAGAACATATTACAAAATAAGAAAGATACATTTAAATTCTGTAAAATTTGTGTGGATAACTTTCCTTTAATAGTATTTTTTAGAAATTCTTAATTAAATTAAATACATATACTAAATTCGCTATCAGAATTGTTTTAATATTAGTCTGTTGGATAAATAATACTTACTAAGTTACTTTCCACTAGTTAATTTTATGATTTTAAATGAAATTGTTATAAACGACAGATGTTTATCTGACGCATAAATAACTTTAATATTATCAAAAACCACACAAAAATATAAGGAATAAGTCAACTACCTTAATTGATTGTGTTATTTACACATACGAAAAAAAATAATAAAACAAATAAAAAATATTTTAAAATGAGTACAAAAGCAATATAATTTGACATTGCAGCAGTGAAGATCAATAATATATAATAAAGCAAGAAAAATTGAAATTTGATTTAAACTAATCAGAAACCGTGCCGTAAAAACTGCTTAAAATAGATTTATAGATAAAACTGCCAATACTCCAAAATATCAAAATATATTAAAAAATAATTTCTTTCCTAAACTAAATTCTCTTTATAACAACTGTTTTGTCCAACAAGCACCGCTTAACATACAGCAAAAGTAATTCAAACTTAATCTGCAACAAACAAAATACACACAATAAATTGGCCCACCAACAGTCCCAATCTTTCCCCTATAGATTCTTTATAACGAAAAATAAAAAAAAGGCTTCCAAAAAATGTGGCTAAATAAAAATTTCATTTATATCAAAAATCTCAAAATATTTGGAACACGTTTACAAAAAAAGATTATATATATAATTAAGCAAGAAGAAGAAGTTACGCAATGGCACACTTTTCCCAGAATCAATATTTGTAGTTTTATAATTTTGTGTTTTTAAATAATTTTAGTTTAATATGTAATTTTAGAGATTAAACCGTGCTGATTTGATGTCATTTTCAAGATTTAGTTCTTTACTCGAGGTCTTAATCTACCTACTTTTCTAGAAAAACTATGAGTTATCAAAGAAGACAAACTTCTTATGCGTTTTACTAAAACTTTCAGTAATTTCATATATATCTGAAGAAAAACAAAGTCCAAAGTCAAAGTCTATGAATAGCCTATTCAAGTTTTTAAAAATATTTCAAGTTTGTTGCTACTTCAAATCGTATTCAACGAATATATTATATCCCAAATAAAATTCTTTATTACCAAACAAGATATAGATAGTGTTACCTAAACCCAATATTAACCTTTTCCAATTACAAGCCCAAAAGCTTTAATACAAAACAAAAACGTTAAAATCTTACCAGTAGACAATGGAAAAAACTACGGTTATTCTCAACAACTCGGACCGTATGGCTAAGATGGACGATTTACTAAAATCACCAAACTATCGTCAAGTACTCAACAACCCTGAACCTTAGCTTACAAAGAAAATCAAGACCCTCATTTCCAACTCAAACCTACCTCTTGGTACAAAAAATCTCCTTATACCTCAATACAAATCTTCAAGAACACTAAAATTATATGATCTTCCAAAAATTTACTATCTTATGAGCTTTTGTCTCTGCTTTTGTTCCACTACACACAACTTATCAAATTTTCTGGTCAAAATTTCTTAGCTGCTTACATAACAAGCCTCATCATACAGCGAAAACTTCTACCAGTTTTAGAAACTCTTTCATTCTTTCCCATACACAAAGATGATATATTGATCAGTTTTAATGATGTTGCCCATTGCTAAGACTTTTGTAACTACTAAAATCTACATATATTCCAGATCAGCTAAAAATTAATTAAACATTGCCTATCCAATGACACACTTTATCTTTCAAGGCAAATTTTATCATAAAACCAATGGTTCTTCTATAAGTTTCCCACTTTTACTTGTCACAAGGAATCTTTTTATGATTAACTTTAAAGTAAAGCCCTCGCGTCCTATACCTTAAAACCTACCTGTTACATAAGGTTCCATGAATAATATGTTTTCCCAATACCTATACCGCCCAAATAGACCTCACAACAACATGAAAGTTAGCAGTAAATGTCGAACAAATTAGTTTTCTCCGTTTTATGGGCACCCTCATAACTGAAATTTAGAAAAATCGCCCATACTATCCGTTATTAAAACGCTAAATCTCATCATCACTCTGCTCAAATCCACGCAATTACAAAATCTTTATTTCCGGACAATTCCAAAACTCACGACGCTTCAGACCAAGTAAAAGTACCTTATATTACAGATATCACTGACAGAATAGGGTAACAATATAAAATAGCTGACTTCATCCTCTTATCTTAAGGTCATTACCCCCACAAATTCCAAGAAATTGCAAAATATTTTGTAGTGACTGAGATAAAACATACATAGGCCAAACGGACAAGCAAATATAAAGTCACGCTTACAAACATTCTGCAGCTGTACAAATCAGCGACAATTCTTTTGTCCTTACCAAAAACAATAAAAAAAACTGATTATAACATTAATTTTTTCAAATTAAAGATTTTTATTTTTATTTTCCATCCCACCTTTCGGAAATTTAAGTAGAAAAACACCCTCAATGGAAGACGATCATCAATGTTTATTATAAGTTGCGTAACTTGACCAAAAAAATTCTCCAATTCTGTGCATTTTCCAAAAAAACAAGTACCTCTCAAATTTTCACCCCTTTTTAAATAAATAGCCAAGTAAAGTATCTAATAGGCTTCTTCTACGACTCGTAGTTACCCTTGAAGAATAGGGGAGTGAGACCTCAAGTAAAGAAGCGGCACTGTGGTGAATTTTAGTTCAATCTTCGGCTGGAATACCTAATTAATAATGAAGTACCTACATTTACTTCAAATAAGGAGTAATGCCGTAGTCCAGATACATCTACCCGCGTGCAGTATAAGTCATTTTTATCAACTATCGAATTATTTTATTTTATCAATACCTTAATATATTGTAACATACTTTGTATATTTAAATACACATTAAAAAAATATAACATAAAGTAGAAATCTTAAAAATATTTGCTGCTATTGTAAGCCCTGTTAATGTAGGTGCTTCATGAAGGGCATCGAACTTAAAAATTCAATAAACCATTCAAGTTTTCATGAAAGTGTTCTGTTTGTTGATGATCACACTCAAACTAAAGTAAATTTCGTAACTGAAAATTATTATTTTTGCAAAATTTTTACCCGTTGCCAGTCTCTACGTTTGCCATAATCAGCGGGCTTAAGTCGTTGTATTAGTTGAATTTTATATTCGTGCATATGGAAATCTTTATGCAAAATGATGTAACAAAATTATCGAAATGTCCGAATGCTGCGAATGTCGGCGAATCTGTTTCCGGGACTCACAGTGACACTGTCTTAAAACAGTGATTTTTGCTCTGTCCGACGATACTAGGCGATTTCATCGTTCTCACTAAATCGGTTGTCTCAAATTTCCTCATTCGTCTTCGAACTGTAGATTCGTTGGGTGCTTCATTTCTCTTGAGTCTGCGTGGCTCTTGTTTTAATAATAAGTTACTCCTATGTAAACTGTTCCCTGATGAAAACGAACCAAAACAAACTGATGTATTGAAAAAACAGCCAATGCTAAATTAATCGAAGTGAAAATACATAACAAAAATTATAAAAGCAGGCGTGCCAACTACAAAAAAAATTCAAATTTGATACCTGGAGAGGCAGGCGTGTAAATAGCCGCTCTCGTGGATGCGATGTGGGATACGATACCGATGCGGCTCCTAAGGACCAAAAATGGAGAGGCAGTGTAAATAGCCGCTCTCGTGGTGCGGTTGAAACGTGTACGGCCCGTAGTGGAAGGTCAGCCGATAAGGCCAAATCGTCCCTTAAACGGCCGTCGCGTTAGTGATGGGGCGGCTACCGATATCAACCAATGAATTGCCAAATCGCTCACCAAATCGGCTTCGGCTTCGGCTTCGTCGGCGATTCCGTGGCCACTCGCGTTGCGGATCTGGTATCTTCGGATGTTGAGACACGACCAAATTGGCGAGCTGCGATGCGTGAATATTTGCGGGTGTTGAATATGCGTGAATGTTGCGGGATGCGAAATGTTTCTGATGTATGCGGGTTAAGACACGACCGTACTGCTGCGCTGCGTGACGAATGCGAATTTATGCGGACTGAGACACGACGTAGACGCGCTGCGATGAATACTCGGCTGAGCAAAAGCCCATGCCGTTCGTTGCGACGGCAAAACGTGCAGATATCAAAAGGCCCGCATGCCGCCGCGATATAAAGCGGTTCAAAAAAGGCGCACAATACCCTTTACACAAAGATATAAAGAAGTTTTCAATCTCATTTAAGAAATGATAACTATTACGATGAGATACTCTATAGAAATGTTTTGCATGGTGAGGCTTTTCTATATTTCGTTTCATGACATAACAATAAAATAAGAACATCATCACAATTTTATGTAAATTTCACTTTACTAAGCATGAAAAATTTATAGATTTCAGTGGCTCTTCTACGCTCAAGAACATGTCCCGTATTTTAGGACATGGTGCAAGAGTTCTATTTGACAACTGACTAGTGTCAAATCGGTATATGCGATAACTACGGCTAACAGTAAATATTGTATCAATGATGAAGATGATTCATTCAAATTTTGTTATAATTTGCTTGCCTACTGTCAACAAAACTTAAGTAGAATTTGAAACAATTTCTTAATTTTAAAATTCTATAATTATTTCTGATTTACAAGGCAATTAGTACGAATCAGTTCAACTACGCGCACTTAATACTTTTCATCTCTCAAGAGCCGACCACATCGATCAGGATTTTTATGTTTCATTTTGTTTGATTTTGAAAATGTTATGTAATAATAACTATGGAGCTATAATCTGTTTAAAAGTTGTTAACGCAATTTTGTCTAGCTCTAAATGTAGAGCCTGGACTAATATCCAAAATATCCATATATCCCTTGTGAAGAAACGATCTGTAACTGTAAGCTTACAAATGATGTAAAACTACAATAAAGATAAAATTGTTGAACAATTAAAATATATTAGCCAAGTACATAATTTTGAACTACTAAAATAAAGTACTTAAGATAAAGGTGTCATGTCGATTTCCGTATATCAAAAATATAAAAAGCATTTTTTGTAATCATTAAAAAGCTTATATTTCCTTTTAAAGTGTTATGATAGTATTAAATGTATATAAACAATGTATGTCTTTCTTGTAGAAGATAATCGATATATTCAGTGTGCTATAAATTTACAAGCCATCAGAAATTGCCTGAGATTGTAAAAAAATAGAATGTCATATTGGCGTACAAAAGTTATTGTTCGGGCATTCATATAGGCAAATTTTAGAATTAAAAACTGAAAAATAAGTAATAATTGCATTGCTACTTAAGAAATAAATAACAGCGTGAGGATTTATCGCAAATCGCAGATTTCAAAAAAAATCGAAAAATGCCGAAAATCTGAGATTTCAAAATAGACAAAACATTTTCTTCTTATAATTTATGCATTTTTTGGTTTATACTGTGCCTTCTTATAATCCATTGACTTCTTCACTTCTAATGAAATTTTTTTTTATTATTTAGTAAACAGCAGATTTACAACTAGCCAAGTGGCTAACAAGCGAATGTGATTGGAAAATTACAAAGACATGAGACGGGAAACCGTCCAGTGACGGACCCCGATAAGCTAAATATTAAAACTAGTTGGTAAAGTCAAATGTTTTACATCGATTTAGGCGTCTGGTAATATTGGCGTTGTCAAGTAGGTTGCGTGCTAAAATCTGGTAGCATAGTTTGATATGTTTCTGGTAATTTCGTCCTTGACCTAGGGTATTTTAAGGTCGTTATGAAGTGTTAGGTTGGATACAAATCATTCGGCGTTGGCTAGAGTGCGGAGGGCTTTGTTTTGGAACCGTTGTATAACTGCAGTGTTCGACGCCTTTGCACAACCCCACAGTTGGATGCCGCAAGCCCACACTGGAATTAGCACTGTGTTATACACTTTGTTATTAAAGATAAATGTGATCTTCGACCAAGGAGCCAACTCATTTTCTTCATTTTGATGTCCAATTCCTTTCTCTTTTTAGCTATGTGGGCTTTCCATGTGAGTTTTTTGTCAAAATGCATACCAAGGTATTTTGTTTCGTCCTGGATTGGGATTTGGATGCCATTTAGGAAGACGGGGGGGAGCAGTTCCGTGCTTTGTGTTGAAAGTTATGGCGGTCGATTTTGCTTCATTTATTTTTATGCGCCATTTGTAGAGCCATTCCTGCAGTGTAGTGAGGTAGCGTTGAAGTATGGTGGAGGCTTGATGTGGATCGCTATGTGATACTAATAATGCCGTATCATCCGCATATGTTGCAATGTCAACCTGGTCTTGATGGGAGAGGTCTGCCGTATAAATTAAGTATAGGATAGGTCCCATGACGCTGCCCTGGGGAACTCCTGCTTTAATTTGATGGAAACTGGACAAGCTGTCGCTGTGTTTAACTTGAAAGTGCCTTTCACTTAAATATGATCGGATAAGAAAGTAGTATTGGTAGTTCAGTACTTTTTTGATTTTATACAATAGGCCAAGATGCCAGACCCTATCGAATGCCTGGCTGACATCAAGAAAGGCCTCCACGCAGTATCTGTTTTTCTCAATATCTTGCTCAATGACATCTACAACTCTATGTATCTGCTCTATGGTAGCATGTTGCTGTCTGAATCCGAACTGATGTTGTGGGATAAGTTCATGATCTACAACTATGGGTAACAATCTTTGTAGGATTAGTTTTTCTAGAACTTTTGAGAGTAATGGGAGTAAGGTTATCGGCCGGTAGGACGTGAGCGGGTTCACCCGCTATAAGGATAAGAATGATTTGCTCAAATTTCCACTGGATTGGAAAATACTGTAATCGTAAAGTTGCATTGAATATATGCGTGAAAGCCATTATGGCTCGATGAGGTAATTCTTTAAGGACTTTAGCAGTAATTAAATCGTAGCCCGGTGCTTTAACGTTATGTAAATGTTTAATCACAAGTTTTATTTCATAAGGTGTATCGTGTTGTATAGGCGGGCTTAATTGACAAGGAGCCTGCCTGTAGGTAGTCGAGAATCTCAGTTTCTTCTTCATGAGGGACTGCTATTGGGTGAGATTGAAAGATACCGGAGAGGTGGTTCGCGAACAGCTCGGCCTTCTCGTCATCTGTTCGAGCCCATGTGCCATCATCTTTACGAATGGGTGATATATGCACTTTTGGACGTTTAAATTTGCTAGTAGCTTTCCATAGTGTGTACTCATCATGTGCAGATGGAGAAAGGTTGCATACATACTCTTTAAATGTTTTATTTTTCCAGTCTTGGAGTGCCTGTTTGAGTTCTCGGGTTAGCCTATTTAGTCTGGTTTTGTCCCCAGGATCTTTGGTTCGTTGCCATACATTCCTAGCTCTCCTCTTTTCGGCAAGCTTGGATTTAATGTAAAAAGGATAGTTTTCAATAAGCTCTGCTTTGGGATGTTCGGTTTACGTAAAAATGTGAGCTGCTTGATGTACGATATTGTTAAAGTGCTCCATGGCTAAGTCAACTTCGTCTCGTGTCTTTAGATTAGCTGGAATTTCTATATTGGCAGTGAGGTACTTTTTGTACATGTCCCAGTTCGTGTGTCTATTGTATAATGAGGGTTTCTTCTGTTTGGTTATAACCGATATGCTCAATGTGACGATTATGGAAGAATGATCAGAGAGAAGATCGTAGCAGGTTTCCACTTTACAGTAATTTTAGGAGATGCCTTTGGTGACAAAGGAGTCCACAGGAATCTTGTTTGGATCTGACGGCCACTATGTGGGCTCACCAGTAGCCAATATGCCACAGTTGTGAGTCTGCAGCGTCTTAAACAGTTCTCGGCCTTTGGTGGTAGTTAGTCTGGATTCCAAAGTGAGTTTTTGGCGTTATAGCCCCCCCCCCCAGCAATAAATTTATTCCCTAATTTTTGAAAGAATGTTTCGTATTGGTGTTGTCGAATATTATGTCTGGATGGACTATATATGGCTGCAAACACTAGCGGACCGGTAATACTCTTGACGTTGAGGATGGTACCTTGTAAGTAGTCAGTCGAGAACTCTTCCATTATGTGGTGAGAGATTTTATTACTGATAATTACTGCTGAGCCAGCGTGGGCTGTACCATCTGGGTGATTTATAGAGTATGTTGAATAATTATGGATATTTAAGTAACTGTATTCGGTGAAGTGGGTTTCTGAGATCAGTAGGATGTCGATTTTATGTTGTTTGAGAAAGAGCTCGACTTCAATGCGATGCTGGGCTAGTCCATTTGCATTCCATAATCCTATGCGTAAAGTATCCATTATTGCAATTTGTTGACTAACATGGTGAGCAGATTAAGCATCGTGCTGTTCTGGTTCATAAGCTGCGTGAACATTGTTTCAAATTTAGTTAAAAACTGAGATAGTGAGATGTCATTGTTGCTGTTATCTTCGAGTTGGCTGTTCGTGCGGTGCTGTGATGCTGCTTGGGCATAACTTGCATTGTTTAAATTTGAGGTGTATGCATGCCGCCCAATTTTGATGTCTTTACAATAGATGTTCTTTGAAGACTAGACGATTTACCTCTATTTATTTTTAGTTGCTGATACACTTGACAACCCTTATAGTTGGCGGGATGTGGGCCTTGACATAGTGCACATCGCGCGGGCTCTAAATCAACAAAGAACATAGGCAGAGGCTCTTTAGTTGCTCTGTGTTTGATGTTGATGAGATTTCGTACAGTGTGACCGTGCTTTTTTGGTTCTTCTTTAATTTCCTTGGTGTCGACAGAGGATTTCGAATTACCACTATGTATGCTCTTTCATCCTTTAATTGATAGGTATGGGATATAATTCGTTCAGTTTTAAGATGGGTGATTAGTTTTCTATAAGAGTCAGCAATATTAGTATTTATTTTAATTGTGTTGTTTGAAAATGCTTTAGTGCTGCATTGTTCCCGCTCTAAGACTTTTGTTAGATTTTCGATCATTTGGGCATAATTCGTAACACTGTATAGGTATACAGGCGGGAGCTTGGGAATTTTTTGTGTGGAACTTTCACTAGAATATCTTTTGGTCTCTTGTGTGCTACCGCTAGCTAGTACAGTAAATCGATTTTGAGTGTTGATTGCATTTTCTGGTTGTGTTTGTTCGGCTGTAGTTCTACTGCGTTTTTTGTATTGTTGCCATTTGTGTTGGTTTTGATTTTCTGTTACTTCCTCTTCAGAGGAGTCATCGATATCTATTTGTTCTGTTGCTTCTGTTATTAGTTGCGGGTATGGATTTTGATTAGGGGTTGAAACAGAAGTGAAGAATTTTATATTAGTATAATTTTGTGGTGGTGGCGGCAGAGGGTTCTGATGTTGAGGCGTCGGCATGACATTACTGGTTTGCGGGAGCGACGCATAATTGAATTGAAGTGGTTGTTGATTTCCAGATTGAGGTTGTTGTGGATTATATAAAATTTGTGACTGGGGTATAAACATATTTGAGCCATTGTTGTCTCCAATCAGTACTTTTGTACGGAGTGTTAAATAAAGTCAAACGTCCTCGTACATCAGTACGATTAATTCTTCTTTTTCCGAATAATATGAAAGAATTTTTTTTTTTTCTATACATAAGCCAGAAAAATGAGGTGCAAGCTACTAACAAGTTCTTGTCTTTAAGCCTCGAATCAAGCGATTCTAAATTATTTTGGTCAGATATAAGTCTCGAACCAAATCGTTTAGTTCAGACTGTAAAAAAGCTCTGGTGCACAGCTATCTTCAGGTTCGTACTCCTCGATGTTCTCTTCATTTGAATCACTTGTGGAACTTTCTGTTTTAGATAAATTTTCTAGTGGATTGGCACTGGTACGTCTGGACCATAAGAGACTAGGCGTAAAGCGGATGGCTTATTTGGATAGACATTTTTTTTATTCTTCAAATTGATACCTTGAACACCAGTCGAACAAAAGTAACAATCATTATAATTTTGTGGCTCTCCCCACACCATTAGAACTCCAAATCTGAACGCTTCTTGTTCACTCTTTGACCACTGTCTAAGTCCTTTCAACACGTGTAGCAAATGTAGTGGGGTTCCTAAATTTTGTCTTGATCTCTTATTTTCACTTCGAAATACAGGAAGTACACTTGTAGAACGAAACTTATTATATTTCTTTTTTGCTATTAACTCACCAACAAATGTAAAAATTATAAGAAATAATAAAAATAAATAAATGAAAAATGTAATAAAATAGAAAATTAGGCTTATAGCAATTTTTGTTGGAAAACTTAAGGGGTCAACGAACCTCCACCGACTCTCATCCAACCCTCAACCATGTTGCTATAAGAATGCATAGTATACGCCAAAAAGTAAATATATTAAATTTGTTTATTATAAAAAAAGAAACGTTTTATGTTTATTTTATAGTATCGGATTTTCGCAATCTTTTTACTTTCTAACAATTTTGAAATTTGCAATTTCCAAAAATCCTGACGTGATGGTAAAAAATGAAGATTGTTTTCAGATTCAGCGCGAAAAATACATAAGAATCAATTATCAAAAACTAAAAAACACAATCATCGCAAGCTTATGATGTATAGTTTATATATATAGTTTTGAATTCATCTGTTTAATTGATATTTCTCTTATAGTTTCCTGTTACGTCTTGGTTATCCTCACTATTAATATAAAGGATTATTCTAGTAGTAAAAACAGATTAATTTTCCCCAATATTGCTTAAAATAGACCGTGCAACTCATTACTCTAGACTGTCATTGTCTTTGAGTTTTACAAAAAAAGAAATATTATTTGCTTGTGGTTAAAGCATATACAAAAATTAAATAAAAAATAGCTAATATTCTTTGTCCTTCATACAAAATAAAAGAAGAAATCGTTCTTACACACAACTACATAAAGTAACTAGAACAATTTACCTTCACCTAAATTTCGTTGTATAATTATAGATATTTCAAAGAACATATAGGTCAATTATCAGACGAAAATGAGAGGGACTTTGATGTCCATACATAAATAGAGCGTAAAGAGCATGACAAGTCACGTATGTAACCCATTAAAAAGTCGCTAATTTATCAAATTAAATATTTTTAGACTAACTCTATTAGAATGGAAAATTCAATAAATTTACACTTTACTTAGAATCATAAAACGATTAATTTTTTTAACTATATAAAGATAAACTGGCTACTGAAAAAAAGGCTTAAACAAATTTACTTTATTGCATAATTATCCAGCGTTCTTAAGGAAATTTTTTAAATAAAATGCGTTATAATGATCATTTTGGAGCACAGGCACTATTAGCATCTATTATTGTTGCCTGCTTACTTAGCAGACGTTGGCCACCAAATTATTTAAATTGTCATAGATTTTGCCCTACTACCGATTTTTTAAAAAGTGATTAACGGGGTAGTCCATGGGGGCCTCTATAGGAAAATAGAGTAGATAAGAGAGCAGATCCCATCTCTTGTTGGCAGTAATTTTTGATTAAATGGTAGTATAAAAGTAATCACGCTAGATCAGATAAACGTTGCTATTGATGATGCTCTTTGGCCAGAAATAACCACCCATCAACCCACTAATTATTGAATTCGATGCCAATTGTACCATAAAGAGACCCATTACCTTAGCCATACATCTAGTCGTTAAACGAGAATTTTTTTCTTACCGGGAGATTCTAGGAGATATAAGCCAAATTTGGAACAATTGTTAGCAATTTCGACCAAAATTATTCATGGCTAGATTATGAATCAACTACAAAAAATGAAACTTTGTTTTACTTTTCTCGCGTGCATTACAAAGTTTTTGATTTTTGAATGTTAAGAAAATCTAAATATCAAATGTTTTTCTGACTATACCAAGTGACCTAAGTTGAATGTCTAATATGTTACAACAAACTTAAAACATCGACTGACAGTTTTTCCGATTTCACGTGCCCAAAAAGCTCTTAAAAATTTGCAAACTATGAAAAATTAAATATTTACTATATAACTTCAGGACGCATGGCATATAGATGGTCCATATTGTAGACCTGTATGGCATCGATACACGAGAACGTCGAAATTATATTTGGACTATTGGTTAAGTCCAGGCAATAAATCAAATTTTGAAATCTTCCGCTACCAGCAATTTTCAAACATTTAAAATGTCCCAGCAGACTGAGCCAATTGAACACCCTATCATACCAGTACTAAGTACTATGCTGGAAGTTTGTTTTGCCGTATTAAACTTGTTTTGGACTGTTCTATCTTTTGAGTAAATAAATTTTCAATTCAACTAATTCTCAACATTAAAATCGTTATAACTTATGTATGTTGCACGCTGCATTGTGAATCACAGCAAATGAATAGCTTTCCTTCAACAAACATTTTTAATTTAAAATCTAAAAGTAAAAATGGTATTACGTTAAAAAGAATTTTTTAACCACAAAAAGCTTGCAATGCAGCGCATTTAAAATACATTAAATTTGAAGATCTTGTTATATGCAAAACTTTTATAATTATATATATATATATAAAAAAAATTATGAGTGCTGCTGTCAAAGTCCCACTATTGCTGTCAATTGTTCGTGCCTTTCCGTGCCGACCCGAACGCCTCCGAATGACAAATTCTGGCTTGGCGGCAGGCGCGGCCGAGGTATTATATTTCCGGAACCGCAAGCGATAGAAAATTTTCGTTTGAGAGCGGGTAATAAAGCACTCGTTATTTGTAATTTAAATTTGTAGAAGCCCTTTTAAATAAATTAAATGCACTATGAATTTTTTTTTAATATATGACTTTTTGGAATATTTTTATTTAGCAATTTTCTTAGGACTTACAATTAATTTTATTTTAAATGACTGTACAACTAAGAAACTCATCAACTGTATGTTTTAGTACTCATGTACTCGGACCGTAGATGTGTTCGGGACTATTTATGTCCAATAGTATTATTCTCAAATTGTAATTGATAACTAAATAAAAAATAATCGATAACTAAAATTAAATTTTTCTTATTCGCAATTCTTTATGTCACATGGCAATTCTATTTTTGCATTTAAAAAATATTGGAAATTGGGTAATTTTCAAATGCTCACCGTTTGCGCCCAAAAAATTTTTTCGAAATGTTTCTTTTAATCAATAGCGTTTACTAAGGAGTATACTGATAGCAAACCCTAATCAATTCGAACTTAAAGATTCATAAGATATTTACATGCATAAGAGATACTTCGCGGCCGCCTAGCTGCGGCCATGTGCATTATCTTCAGATTTATTCTTTATTTGTAATGGGCTGTCAACCCATGTAAGTTGAATTAGTTTATTCCAATGCTGCTTCAACTCCGCAGTCGTTTTGAGAAGTATTAAAAGTAGAAGTATGTTTAATGTGATTTTGATATACGCCATAGAAATACTTCGAAAGGTGTGTGTCTATTTTTCGTTGTTCAAATACACACTAATCACAGAAACTATAAAAAAAAATCTAATTAAAGATATTTACACGACATATTGAAGAAAATTTAAACGTTTGTTTTTTTTGGCGTAGTAATGAGAGCAGAATACGTTTCTTTAAATCAGTCGCTTTTTAACAAAAAAACTTTCGTTTGCTATCTGATACAGTACAATAATTTTTCGATTTCTCCTTAAACTTCTAATTCTAATCCTAGTCCAGTCACTCACCAAAACTCTTAAGCTTCATATTTCTTGTTATGCAAATTGCACGTAAACTGTGAGTCCGTGGTAATGGACGCTTTCGCAAACAATACGCAGAAATGATAATTTGCAAATTAGTTAAAGCATGTTTTAAACTTTATCTGCTACGTTGTATCTTTACGCAAGTAAACGCTAATGTATGTGTCGTACGCTAAAATTATAATTAGGTAACCTAAACATATCCACATAATTAGTAAGCCCATAACAATTTGGACACATGCCTCTTTCAATTTTCTTACATATACTTACACTTCAAATTTATATCTTGACAACCCTTTAGTGCTATCTACTGGCAGTACGCTTAACTACACGGCAAACTGCGTGTGTAACTTTGGTGCGACGCCGCTCTGTGATTTCCCCTTCCTTTTGGGGAGTAACCATAGGAACAAGGCCCAAACATGTTTATAGGTAAAAAATATTGTTTACAAACGTCGTCGGGGTGTCTGTTTGGAAAGTAGTGGTTAACGTTTTCCATATTGATCTACTCCAATATTTGATCAATAGTCGCCTAATTAGCATCGTAGCTTAATCAATCAGGTAAAGTTTTGTCTTATAGCATACTAGTTATTTTAAGATCATTAGGGCGTTACTTTAGATACAGAGCTATGATTCATAAGCAAATTAAAAAAATCTTTTGTTTATTTAAATTGCTTAAAATACTCCTATTTGATTTTATTAGTATTTTTAGTAACAAGCAGTGTCTAAGAGTATATTAAGGTACATTAACCAATTATATGGGGGCCAATCAAATGAAAATTTACAACTGCAAAATATTGTTTGATAAAATATTGTCATTAAAAATACACTTTATTGATCCTTTTATTCCGTCCATTAATAATTTTTTTTTTTATTAAAAACTGCTAAAATTACATATTTTTTAGCTCGGTTTTGTTTGTAAATACACATTTTTCTTGTATTTATGTATTAATAATCTGTGCTGGTATCTCTAAATACTTTACTGTGCATTTTGGAAAAATATTTATTTTTACAGTTTATTATAATTAATAAATTTATGATAAAAGTAAGTCTGTTCCGTATGAGTTATTCTTTTTTTTTATTATAATCATATACCCTTATACCTAACGGTGTCGGGTTTACAATTTTTCGTGGTATGTATTTACATTTTATTTTATTTCATATCTTTGAGCCTCTCCCATTCTTTTCTGTTTGCTGTTTGCTAATGTTGTTGCTTCTCCCCATGTTTTATCTCTTCCTTTTAGTATTGTACCTATAACTTGGTTCCACGTTTTTCTTGGCCTTCCTCTTTTTTTTTGTCTGTATCCTCGCTTCATACATTAACTTTACTTGTCTTTTACTATTCATTCGTTATATATGGCTCCACCAACTGAGTTTTCGTTGTTGAATGAAGCGCATTATTGGTTGTACTCTTAGTTCTTATCTTATTTGTGTGTTTCTAATTTTATCTTTTCTAGTTACTCCTAGTGTTCGTCTCAAGTATTTCATCTCTGCGGCTTGTATCTTGTTTTTTTTTGGCTTTCTGATAGTACCCAGGTTTCGCATCGATAGGTTAGTACTTGTCTGTATATAGTATTGAAAACTTTTATTTTTGTTTGTTTAGAAACTTCTCTTTTGGTTATAAATTTTTCATTCATTGCGTAGTATAACTTTATTGTTTTGATTTACCTCTGCTTATTGTTTCCCTGTTTTCTCTAACGTTACTCCCAGATATTTATATTCTTCTACTTGTTCATTCTGTTCTCCAATTATCTCAACTTTTGTTTTATTTATATTTATATTTATTTCCATACCTTCTTCTTCCATTATCTCTTTCCGTATGTTTAAGTTTTCTTATAGTTTATTTTCACTTCCCGTTGTTATCACCACAAAAACTTACCGCGAAAACTGCTGCTGCTATCTCTACTCTTTCTAAATTTCTATATCTAATAAATAGTTTATTTACTTTTGTTCGCTTTTCCTGGTGATCTTACCCATGTGCACATTGAAAAAGGTTGGACTTAGTCCTCCTCTTTGTCTTAATCCCACCTCTGTTTTAAACCCTTCTGATTTCATGTTGTTCCTTATTATATAGTTTGTGTTGTTTTTATATGTCTTGAATCACTTTATTATTTTATTGTGTATTTCCATTTCTTTAAGTCCTTCCCGTACTTTTATTCTAAGTACGGTGTTAAAGGCCTTCTTTAGGTGTATGAAGGATAGGTAGAGGTTTTTATTTTGTGGTTGTCTTTTCTCTATTATTTGTTTTATTGTGAAGATGTGATCTTTTGTGTTTCTTCCCGATCTAAATCCGCTTTGTAGTTCTGCTAGTTGTGGTTCTAATATTGTCTTTAACCTGTTGTTGATAATTTGTTCGTATATCTTTATTATGGTGTTCAATAATGTTATTTCTATATAGTTATTACATTGTTTTTTGTCTACCTTTTTATGTATTGGTATTACTAGTAATGTTCTCGCACGCTGTTTGAGAAGTTGCAGGAGCGAGTTATTAAAATTGCGAACGTATTATTGCATAAACAGTCGCCGAACCTTTTCCATGTTAAGCCTATGAGAACTGGATTTGCTAATTGCTCTAAATCCAGTTGTCCGATTTCGGAACAATTTATCAGGTTGCCTCACTCACTTCGAGTTCTATCATTGTGGAAAATTTCATAGTGATCGATTTCGTAGTAAAAGCGCTACAGATGCAACAGACTGACGGAGATTGTCGCATTCACCCACTGTATACCAGTGTATAAGAGCAGTCGCTCGCTCCTCTAGAATTTCTTCACTTCTCCAAGCTTTATTTAGTAATTCTAAAAGAATTTTCATCCCCACCATTTCCATATTCTTTATCATTTCTGTATTAATTTTGTCGTTTCCTGGTGTTTTGCCGTTTTTTAATTTTTTTATTGCGTTCATCAGCTCTTCCATTTTTAGTTTGTCTATTCCCTCATCCTCCCCCTGGTTTTCATTTTCGTGTTCGGTTACCATGTTTTCATTCGGTTGTGTTTGTTGTCCTAATAGTTCCTGAAAATGTTCTCTCCATCTCTCTATTATATCTGTTTCATTTGTTAGTATTACTTGATTTTTGTTTTTATGTATATTTCCTTCAAGGTTTTTTCTGTTCTAAAGATTTTTGGTACTTTATAGAATAATTTCTGATTTCCAGTGTTAATACTTTCAATCTTATTTCCAAAATCTATCCATGATTTATCTTTAGCTGCTGCTACTAGTTCTTTTACTGTTGTTCTTTCCATTCTTTCTTCTTCTTCTTGAATTACTCTTTTATTTTACTGGCCTGGGCTGTTTGCTGTTTGCTTCTTCCCATTTACGGATTTGCCAACTCCACAAATCCCTTTTGCAGCATTAATAATTATTTCATTGAAGGTGTTCCACCCTTTTTTGTGTTATCTTGCTTTATTTTGTCCTGCAGATTGGTTTCGGTTATTTTTATATCTTGTGGATAATTATTTATTTTCAAGTTTGTATGTTTTTATCCTTGTGGTTTTCTTTTTTTGTTTTAGAGGTTTTTTATTTCTGTGTCAATTATTGATGTTTCATTTCTACTTAGTTATTCTTACTAAGATATAAAATAAAAGAATCATGTGGGTCAAATTTCTCAAATTATAAGATAATTATAAGATTAGAAGATACTGATATAGAACCCTTTTGAAGCAAATAAACTAAATTACGCACACATTCAATAATTAAATATATTCATAAATGTGTATCATAGTCATTTTAAAGTCACAAATGTATTGAGCAACTATTTGCGTGTGAATCTTCAGAATTTTGTAATCTCAAATTTTTAAAGTTTCTGCATATTTGGACAGTACTTTTGAAGAAAACATTACCAGCGAAATTTTGAAATCTAGCCTTATCTTTGGTGGTAGTGGTCGATGCATATTTCTTACTGGGTTTGATGTTAAAAATTTTGAATTTCTCAAAAACGAACTAAATTTTCTAGGCATTTACTTTGAACCGTTACTCCTTTATGTTTACATGATGGATGATTTGTTCTAATCAAGTGTTATCACATACATGCAATTTGTGAACCAGATGCCTGTTTAGCAATGTCTGGTAGAAGTGTTTCAAATTGCCCCTTCAAAAATTTTCCTTGAGAGACAAAAGTTTAAGATCTGTGCTTCCACAAGATTTGTGCAATTAATACCGTTGATAGGTCAAACTAAAAGTCTCCACCATTTGACAAAATATGGTCCCACCAGTAAGTTATGGTTGAAATTATTAGATCTAAAACGTCATATCGTAATACTGGACGTCTGCCAACACCATAACCTTAAAATATTAGCGATTTTGTATCAGCATAACATCATTTTTTTCGTGGGAAAATATCGAGTTTTGAGCCGAATAAGTGTCATTTCCGAAAACTTTCGATTTACTTCTTTAATTTGAAGAAATCTGCTTGTAGAAGCATATCGTGAGGCTCCTTTAAGTGGGAGAAGTTGTTGTGAGTGGTTTCATAAGTTTAAGAATGGTGAGTTTGACTCGAAAACAAAGAACGTAGCGGAAGGCCGAAAGTGTACGAAGACGCGGTATTGAAAGCATTACACTGGTTAACAAAATTTAAATTTTTTTTGGTCTCACGAAAACATATCAAATTTTGAATATACTAGGGCCATCAAGCAATAATATATTAAGGAAAAAAAATTGGCACATCAGGTATCCTTGTGATATCGAAACATATATTTTTGTAAAAAGTAGAAAAATTAGCTACACTTAAAGAAATTATTGTTAAATTTACAATAAATAATTATCATTTTCCTGAATATTTAGCTTCTGGTAGGTCTCTTTTAAGTTTCCAACAATAATCTGCTAGCATCCCTGGACTCCATTTCCTTGGTAGCGCTTCTCCATTAAGAAAATGTCCTGATGAAACCTCTCACCTTGTTCATCACTCACAGCACTCAAATTTGCAGGAAATAAATCCAGATGAGAGTCCAGCATGTGTATTTTTGAGGACATATTACACCCCAAAGCTTTATATGACATTAGAAGTTCATTTATTAAGTCTTTGTATCAGAAGAAAGTAAATTCCAATTATTTAATCTAGACCCCAAAAGTTCAGCCTGTTTTTTTGATAGATTCAAATCACGTACTAAATTATTTAAATCACTTAGTGTCAATAAATGAGGCTCCTTTGAGGTTGACGGTTCATAACTTGAGTCACTTTTATGCTGACTGAGAACAAATTCCGCACTAGAATCAGAATCCTGACTTTCTGGTTGATTTTGAGGCATTGGAACAGGCAGTTCAGCACCGTGTGGGATGGGTCTGACGGCCGACGATAAGTTTGGACAGTGGATAATGTGTTTAGACTTGGTTGTAATGCCTTTTGTTTGAGTTAAACAAAAATAAAAATCACTTATATGATCTTTTGGTTTTGTCCAAATCATTGGTATTAGCAAATGGCAATTGTCTAGGTTCTTGTTTAGCCCAATCTAATAAAAGTCTCATACTCATTATCGTGATACGACACAGGAAATCCAAAATAATCTAAATAACACTGTTCAATTGATAGCGTGAAATTTCGACGCTGAGATGTAAACGTTAATTCTCCACCCACATAACAAAAACTGTCGGGGTTGGTAAAACACTTTCGTGGCATATTTACGATATAACTAACATAAATAAAAAGTAAGTTAGTTAAATACAGTAGTTATACAGTTGACGAAATGAGGTTATTTAAACAAAAACGTGTATTGAGGTTAGAAATGAATATGTAACTGTCACAAAAAAAAACTGGACTTGACTGAAACGAAACTATATTTTTGTTTTAATGCAGGTGTGCCAACATAAACAAAAATCATTACTAAGTTCATGTGACAAACAGTGTTTACCAGTGTTATTGGAGGAAAATTCCTGACAAACGCAAGAAGAACTTGCACGTACATTAGGAATGACAATAAGCAATTTCACCTCGTTTAAAATCCTTGGGAATGATTCAAAAGCAAAGAAATTGTGTTCCATATGAACTAAAGTCGAGAAACATTGAACGCCGATTTTGCACATGTGAAATGCTGGTTGCCAAGCCTAAACAAAAGTGTTTTTTGCATTGTATAGTTACTGGTGATAAAAAATGGATCCACTACTATAACCCAAAGAAGAGGAAATCGTGGAGACTACGTGACCATGTTTTAACATCGACAGCCAAGCCGAATATTCATGGAAAAAAACTCATGTTGTGTATTTGGTGGGATCAGCTTGATGTCGTATATTATGAGTTGCTCAAACCTAACAAAACTATTACTGGGACTTTCTACCGTACACAATTGATGAGATTTAGCCGAGCACTCAAGGAAACACGCACCCATTACTACTTCAGACACGACAAAATTATTCTCCTGCATAATAATGCTCGTCCACATATTGTGGCGCCGGTCAAAACACTCAGTTGGGAAGTCCTACCCCACCCGCCGTATTCACCAGAAATTTTCCCTTCCGATTATCAGTTGTTTCGATCAATGCCACATGGCTTGTCTGAGCAACACTATACATCATATGAAGATACCAAAAATTGAGTCAGTTCGTGAATAGCCTCAAAAGATAAAGCGTTTTTCCGACGCGGTATCCGTATGCTGCCAGAAAGATGGGAAAAATTAGTGGCGAGCGATGGAGAATACTTTGATTAAATCATGAGGATCCGTTCCTTCGCAATAAATGCCCAATTTTTGATAAAAAACGCGGAGAGTTATTTATAGTTCCCTTATAATAATAAAATTGTACTCTCAGATTTTTTAAAAGTGATGTACTAGAAATGTTATTGTACTTTTTCTAAATTCTCCATTTTTCCTGTTTTTGGCTCATCTGAAATGTGTGATCATAAATTTTACGGATTTAACCAAATTGAGTCCAAACTTTTACCGAAACTATTTTGTAGTATAGTACATATTTTATATTGTAGTTCCTTCTCTTCCTTCTCTAGGTTATAAAACTAGAATAGAGTCTGTAAACCCAGTTATGCAACCAAAATTTTGACCACTGTTTTATGTTTTTATTCATATCTAATGAATACATTGATGAATTATCAAGCAGTTTACTGCTATATGCAGATGGACATTATCATATGCTTGCTCTATCAAGAAAACTAGAAAATAGCCGCTTGATTTGTTATTTAAAGTTTAGGGAAAATTCAGAAAATTTAGATAAGAAACATTTTAAAAAACTCGATTTACTTCGTTTTTAAGAAATTTAAAATTTTCAATGCCAACTTTAGTATCACTCACACGTAAGAAATACGTATGGACCACTACCACCAGAGATAAGGCTGAACTTCAAAACTTTGCTGGTAATGTTCTCTTTATAAGTACTATCCAAGAATGTAAAAACCTTTTTGAAACTACAAATAGTTGCTCATTACTATTGCCTCTCCTTATAACTGGTTTCTTGTTTTCAAATTTTTTTATTTAATTTGGTCCGATTTTTCTTTACGTTCAGAAAGAATTTATTATTTTTATAACACAATAATCTAGTCTATAACAACTTATGGGATATTTTAAAGTGCTCACGCTTATTTTTACTGCTCTAATGACCGCACGTATCAGCTCGAGTTGACCCCTCGGAGACCGCTATGCCATCAACTTTAACCTCAGTCGTCGAGCCTGCCCCCGCTTCATGTTTTTACACATTTATTTTAATTAAAATTCCACTATTCTGCCAGTTTAAGGTTTTTACTTTTTTGTGTCAGCTACTAAATTGTATTCGACAGCTAATTTATACTTTTAATACGTTTATGGCTAGTTTTACCACTAAACTTTAATAAAAACTTGGCTGTGTGACGGAGCCAATGTGTCGGTTACTCGCATCGCTAAGATGAAAACGGCAGGAGTGGCCAAGAAAAACAGTGATAGAAAGAACGAGAAGGCTTGACGGAACGAGCGAGGGAAATGACAAAAACAATGAGAAAAAAAACTTAATATAGCAGGCGGCGGAAAGAAAAAAGAAATAAAACAGGCAACAGAATTGAACATAAATAAGAAAAATCTGGTGTGAACATCACACGACTTTCTTTATCCTATTATTTGGGTAATTCTGGCAAAAATCCTGGGCTTCAATTTTTTTTTTTTGAGTTTTACCAACTTTTACTTTAAATTAATGTTTATCTCGTGATAACAAATCATTTTTATTCTCATGAATTTTTTGTATCTTCAACCGTTTAGATTCGCGACTGCTTTGGGACCGATTTTGCGACCTTGCGACCAAACGGCTCGGCCGATTTGTACCAAAAGTTTCGCACTGCGTCTCCTACCTACAAGTAACTTGCATAATAAATTTTAAGTCTCTAGCTGTTACGGTTCTAGAGATATCCTGTTTACTGACAGACACACACATATACACACACGAACCAATAGCCCAAACCAACTTTTTGGTGTCCTGAGGCTATAATTCGTCCAGAAATGTGTAAAACTGGGTAGGTCAAATTTCTGCCGATTACATTACTTTCCTTATTATAGGATAAGGAAAGTAAAAAAGTATAATTAGTCGAACTGGGTCGTAAAAATGTCAGTGATCAAATTGGCAAGAGCGGGATTCGAACCCGCATCTCTAGGTTTTGTAGTCTAGCGACCTGTCCACTAGACACTACGGCTCTCTATATCTAATTTGTTATATTACTCTTCTTTTACCTCAAAACCTTTTACGTCTGATGTATCTGATGTATGTTCATAAAACTTAACTTCTGGTATTTTTTGCGTACTCTTAGGTAGCACATTGGGTCTGTGGGAGGTTTGAAGTTTACTATTGTTGCTTTTAGTTGTTTACTCGCCATAAAACTCGTTTCAAACAATCTAATTTTTCTCGATGTTAAGGAGTACATAATCATCGAGTTCTAAAATTTCATTTCCTTTGAGTTTGGTCCCTTGTAAAGCCATAATGTAAAATTTTCATTTTTTACATTTATTTTTAAATTGTTTAAGAGCTCCTGTCTCATTAAGCTTCTAACATTCCATGTCCCTATAAACAGTTTACCTTGTTTTTGTACTTTTTCTTTGGTTTTTCTTGGTTTTTTAATTTTTTGTTAATGCCCCTAATTATACTTTTTACTTTCCTTGTCCTATAATAACTATCCCCTATAGATATTAACTGAAAATAAATCTAATTAAAGCAGCTCAGGAACATAAAAATTTAGAATAAGGATTTTAAACTATTTTTTCTAAATAAAATCAATAAAATTAATAAAATGAACTAGTGGCTTTAAATATGCAAAATAATATTGCATGCATTCAAACATATGCATTTTGCATATATTTCAAGCTTGACTCATAATCTTCTACCTGTAATTTCTTTAGTATGAAATTGTAATCTACTACTCCCTTCCCTTTCCAAATTCGCATTGATATTTTTTGATTATTCTATTCATTTTGTTATCAAGCTGATTACTGGTTGTTATCACTAGTACTTTATGCATGATGTTAAGAAAAAATATGCTTCTGTAATTTTCGCATTATATTGCATCTCTTTTTACTACTTCTGACTAATTTTTTGGCATTTTTTCCTGTATCCATATTTTCTTAATTAGTGAGTGAATTTTTTGTTTTATCTTATTCCCGCTATATTTAAAAAATTCCGCGACAATACCGTCATTTCTTGGACTCTTGTTTCGTTTCACCTCTTTTATTATATTTCTGATTTCCTTAAGATTTCGGATGTCATCACTAGCTGTAGGTTCCCAATCCGCTACTACACCGTTACAATTTACTTTTCATTGCCGTTTAATATTTCGCCAAAATACTGTCTTCACCTTTTCAATATTTTGTCTTCGTTTTTTAACATATCTCCTTCCTCGCTTTTACAGAATGTGGTCATCAGGTTGTATCCTTTCCTTTTCTTTCTTAAACCCGCATGTAGTGCTCTGATTCTTTTGTTTTTAAAATTTTCCTCTATTCTTGTTATTAGCGCTTCTGTTCTCTGGCAAGTTTTTACATTCGTCCCTTTTTTTTTTTGGTTCCTCCCTCTCTTTATCGATCATGGTTTTTCTTGCTGTGTTTTTTTTTCTACTATTTCTCTTTCCATCATCAGGTTTCTTTTCTTGATTGTATTATTATTTTTCTAAGACACGTTTCCGCACTTCAGCTCTTCCAGTTTTTTATACAGAGTTTTTATACATTTGTTTTTATCATCTTGATTTTCAAATCTCTCACTTCGGTCTTTTATGTTTTTATTTTATTGTTCTTTATTAGTGGTAGGATTATTTTCTTTTTTATACCTACCACAAAGTGGTCTAAGTTGATGTTTGAACTCGGTAGCTTTATATATTCGTAAAATTTTTGTCTTAATCTTCTTCTATTAGCACATAAATTTGTTTAATATATTTGCCGTTCGGTGATCTCCATGTCCTCTTATATATCTTTTTTCTTTGAAAACGCGTACTTTCTATTACTAAACCTTTTTTTATTCCAAAATCTATTAGAAATTATCCATTGTTGTCGATGCTTCATGATTTCTAAATTTTTCTAGTACCAATTGATGTTTCCTCTTTCCATATCTTCATGTTTGTATCGCTCAGTACAATTTTTGTGTAGTATTTAGGGATCCTATCATACTCCATATCTATAATAATAATAGTTCCCCTTAATAGGTCATGAAGGACCTTTGGGGTCGTAACATGATGTCTGTTACAATCTAAAGCCTACGGTACACAAGTGGCTAGCGCTACGTATCGCCTATTATTACCCCAGAGTTTGACTTTCAGGTAATCATAGTCGGTTTGTTAACCGATTTTTAGGGCGCCATAAAGTTTAATCGAAAAATCATCTTCAGCGATAAAATTTATTTTCAACTCAATAAGTTGGTAAACAAACAAAATTATTTCAATACACCCCCAACTGGCCACTCTTTGGTGTAATTCATACTTCTTCAAAGATAATGCTGGAAATGCTATATCTATAAATGGCAATCGTTACAGTTATATGTTAACATGTTTTTTTTTGGCGTCAATTGGACAACGTCAATGTGGAATAAGTTTTGTTCTAGCAGACCTGCACCATCTGCAATACAGGTCGAGGAACAGTCGATTTGCTGCATCGATAATTTCCTAGTCGAGTATATCAACTGGCCAGCAAAATCTTGTGATTTACAAGTATGTGATTTTTGTGGGATTTTCTAGAATTCTGGCAACTCACAAGCAAATAACAACCTCAAAAACAAAATTGTAATACAAATTTTTGAAAAGATTTACAGTCAAAGCCGAGGTAGCCATTTGTAAGGCATATTTTTCTATATGTATCCGCATATATATTAATAAAAATTCAATCACAAATTCAATTCAAAAATCGTGTTATTTATTTATTACTTAAATCACGCTTTCAATTTAGACTACCTTATATAAGGCAATATATAAACATCAGACACTTTTTTTTACAATACTTACTCTTTGGTCTATAGTAACATCCAAACGAGCCATTGAAAACACCTAAATATTTTCTTCTATCTAAGATTTAATAAATGTTATAAGTGGTTCAACAAAATAAAGCTACAACTCATATAAGACAAATAATAAGCTATTAGGATAAACTTTTAAGGAGTCGCTACTTTTGATGCTAACCCTAATCCAACAAGATCCCCAGATTTAATAAAACCTGAATTATTTTGGGATTATGTGAAAGAGAACGTAAAACTACATAAACTACAAACCATTCTATAAGTTTAAAACAACATCCGAATTAAAATCCCAGCCTTATCACGACGAAATCTTAAAAACTGCTTTGAGGCTAAAAAATAAGACATTTAGCATTGTATAATCATTTGTATAATTAAAAATTCGTAAAATCCACACACAGCAGAAATTTTAGATCATCTACTTGTATACATTGGTTGTCTGTGTGAAGGTGGAAATTTGAGTTGATCATGTGTGTCGGAGTTCAAATAAGTCAACCCATTTAGCAAGCAAAGCAAATGGAATAATGCTATAACAAACTATCTGAGGATGTATAAAAAGGTCATTTTTTATTACTTTCCTTATCCTATAATAAGGAAAGTAATGTAATCGGCTGAAATTTGACCTACCCAGTTTTTCACATTTCTGGACACCAACAAAGTTGCTTTGGGACATTGGTTCGTGTGTATGTGTGTGTGTTTGTGTCTGTCGGTAACAAGATATTTCGACAACCGTAAGAACGAGAGACTTGAAATTTGGTATGCAAGTTACTTGTAGGTAGGGGACAATGCGAAACTTTTGGTAAAAATCGGCCGAGCCGTTTGGTCGCATGGTCGCAAAATCGGTCGCAAGATCCCAAAATCAGTCGCGGTTGAAGATATAAAAAATTCGTGAGAATAAAAATGATTTGTTATCACGAGATAAAAATGAATTTAAAGTAAAAGTTGGTAAAGTAGGAACTCGAAAAAAAATTTTTAAGCCCAGGATTTTTGCCAGAATTACCCAAATAATAGGATAAGGAAAGTCGTGTGATGTTCACACCAGATTTTTTATTTTATACCGTCTAAAATTGATACAGATTTCAAAATATCAAATCTTGTGATCGTATGCTCTAAAAAATGGGAGATACCGCTCTTTTGCTGCGTTTAATTTATGAGTATAATATACGCATATGGAGACTATAAAGTCCAAATACGTATTTCTACCTCTTCTGCACTGGAATATTTGATGTTCTAATAAATTTTTACCTGAAGAATGAGATCTAGAGATTTAGTTCGTGGTTTGTTTGTATTTCAAATAACCACACAAAAAGAAATCTAAAGAAGTTAAATCACAACATCTTTGAGGCGAACTAACAATTGCATTTCTTTAAATCAGTCTTGCACCAAACTTTTCTTGCAATACGTTAATAGTGGCATTAGCAGTGTGACATGTGGCACCGTCTTGTTGGAACCACATGTCCTCCATATCGATTTCTTTCGGCCACAAAAACTTATTAGCATCAATTGGTTCTGCTCACCAGTCACTGTAACTGCATCTCCTACCTCGTTTTGAAGAAAGAATGGTCCGATTATACCACTATACTATAAACTACGTCATACAGTGACCTTTGCGGATGCAAGGGCTTCTCGTGAATCTTTTGTGGATTGTTTTCACACCAAAAATGACAATTTTGTTTATTAATATATCCACTTAACTAGAAATGATGGATAATTTTTTGCCCAAAATTATGATCCGTTTCAAGTTGCTCTAAAGCCAAAGCAGCAAAGTCACGGCGCTTACGATGGTTCAATAACTTCAGTTCTTGGGTCAACACAATCTTATACGGGTGTAAATTTTTGCAAAATACGCCAAGTTATCATTCTTCTAAGCCGTAGTTCATGAGCATAAAGTGAAAGAGCTGATGGAAGTTATAAGAAAAAGAAAAACTGCCTACTTCGGACACATTCTAAAGAATGACAAATATAAATTACTCCAAATAATAATAAAAGGGAAAATCCAAGGAAAACGACTTGTAGAGAGAAATAGTGGATGTGCAACATACGTAAATGGACTGAACATAAATTTCAATAAATAATAATTATTTTCTATAATTTTGTAAAATAATTAGTACCGCAAATTAAATAAATTATAACAGCTTAAATGTTATGCAGTAGACTCGAAAATACAAATCAATTAGAATTGTTAAATTAAAAAATTAAAAGTCAACTTCCTCTTAAAACTTTAAATTTATTTCTTCATCTTCAATCTACAACCGCTACTGCCACTAATAGAATGACCTTGAAGAATTAGAAAATTATAGTAATCTAACATTTTGCAAATACTAAAAATGAGGTTTTGGTCGAGTACGAGTATTGATACGGTGTGGGTGCAACGCGCGCGCTCCGTTATCAGTGCAACACGCCTGGCCTAAACTGTAATCTTTAACTTTCACTGTGAGTATTCATAGTAATATTAACAAATACATAGAGTACCAACACCTCATTAAATGATAATAAAATGAGTCTATAGGCGCGGACTAAGCGCAAACTTGATGAATTAACACCGCCTCTCAATGAGGTGCAAAAGCGATACATGTGGTCAGCTGAAAAGCTAATCACACAAAACAGATTTACTTGCCCTCACAAAACGATAGCGAAGATAACACAAGCAAAAAAATCAACACACCTCCTACAGAACCTGCTACTTCTATTAATAGACCTAAAATCCCGCCAATATATCTGCACAATGCGATTAATCACAAGGCTCTTGTGGCAGATATTAATAAAATTATCAAAGAACCGTTTACAACAATGTGTACCACGAATTCGCTACGCATCAACTTATCGGATGATAACGACTACCGCACTCTCACAAAATTTTATTCTGAAAATGGAATTGAATATCATACATTCCAAAACCCCAACCTAAAATCTCTGTCAGTGGTAATTAAAATGTTCCGTTATCACTGACTACTGATGAAATCAAAACTGAGTTACAAGTACTACCTGTCATCAATGTAACACGTCTACTGACAAGAGATAAAAGCCCCTTCCTGTGTGTGCAGTCGACCTAACCAATAGCGATGAGGGCAAAAGATATTCTCCTTGAAGTCAATATATCATTCAGTTGTGACCGTTGAAATGAGAAAAAGTCAACCAGCTTACCACAATGTCATCGATGTCAACGCTACGGGCACAAAAAATTACTGCACCCTCACACCAAGATGCGTCAAATGTGCTGGAAATCACAATCACAATGAGTGCACCAAGCAACCAACAACTAAACCGACATGTGTCAATTGTGGCGGCGATCATGCAGCGAGTTACCGTGGATGCAGTCACCATGTTGAACTCCAACAAAATACTTTAAAAATAGAAAAATAGCCAATAGTTCTCACGTCAACCCAACGCAAACATACGCTGATAAACTAAAAATAATCCACACGTCAACAACATCTCCTCAAACTCAGCAGCAACACAACCAGTCGAATCCTCTCAGTTATCACATATAACTAAAATTATTGTCGATCTTGTAACGTCCTTTCTTCCCCAAATTAAAACATTCCTTTCAACTACCCTGATACCCCTGCTCAATGGATCCTAAGACCAGAAGAGCAATTGAAAATTAACAATCCTTAATTGGAATTCAAATGGCATCTTAAATCAACGATCTGCATTTATCGCATTTTAGCCAAGGTACAATGTGGATATAGCCTGCATTACTGAAACTCATCTGCAAGACACGATAATCTTAAAATACCAGGATACAATGTATATCGAAAGACAGAAACGCCACAATAGCTTCAGGAGAGTGGCCATCATCATTAAGAGAAACTTAGAACATGCAAGTATCCCTAATGTAATACAAATACTACTTTAGAAACAATTGAATCAAAGTGAGACTTATCATGACCAAAGCCCTTGACATCTATAGCGTACAGGCAGCCAAACAAAAACTTTAATGAAAATTTAGATTATAAAAACTGTATTTCAAATACAACTTGACCAAATATTTATAATCTGGATGGATATCAACTGCAAACACAGAATGTGGGGCTGTCGAGCTACTAACCCATGAGGGTACAAAACTCGAACAATACTCAACAATATGGCTTTCCAAATATGCCTCCGAACGATATACGTATTAATCACTTATCGGGAAGAATCACTCAATCCTGATATACTAGATATTTGTTCTTCAAAAATTTCCCAAAACAGATAAATGCAAAATGTAGTAATGGAACTTAACTCTGACCATGTACCTGTGTTAATATCCTTCCTGGGCACACCACTAAATTAAACAACCTCCTCAAAGACTTATTAACGGACGAATTGACTGGAACAACTTCCAAGACCGACTAAACTCCAACCTACATGAACCATATAGGTGTGAAAACCCTGAAGACCTTGATACTGCAATTTCTAGTATCACCATGTCAATCACGGACGCTGCCAAAACATCGGTCTCAACTCCTTGAAACATCATACACGCTAACTATAACTACCCACCCAGCTATATATTAAAACTGATCAAGACAAAAGTCAAACCAGGAGACTATGGCTGAGAACTAAAAATCCGAAGTAAAAGACTCCTAAATAGCCTCACCCATCGTTTTAAGAAACAACTGGACGAATACAGAATTGAGTCATACCGAAAGCATATTGCTGATATCAGCCCTGGAGATCCGGGCATGTGGAAAACTACCAAAAGAATTCTGCAACAATATGACGAATTACCAACCATAACAAATGGACCCAATATCCTCTACACTGATAGCGAAAAATCGCAAGCTTTTGCAGATCACCTCGAACACGTTTTTACGCCAACAAACATCTGTGGCACTGCACATGCACTTCATGTACTAAATCATATCGAGCGCAATCGCCCAGTTATCACAGAAAACATATACCCTGTATCACCAAGTGAAATAACTCAATTCATATCTGCTCTGCCCAAACGAAAGTCACCAGGCCATGACCTAATAACTAACATTGTCCTTAAACACCTGACCAAAAAATGTACAGCATACCTCGCATCTATATATAATGCGTGTCTTCGCATTGGATACTTTCCACGGAGCTGGAAACACGCGCACATACTCATGTTTGCAAAACCAGGAAAAGATAAAAAGATATTAAGAATACCGGCCAATAAGCCTACTTACAACTTTATCAAAAATTCTGGAAAAATTATTCATGTTCGATTATCAAAAATTGTAGAAACCCAAAATATAATACCAGCATTTCAATTTGGCTTTAAGAAAGGACATTCAAGCTGCCATCAGCTCCAGAGAATTAGCGAAATAATCGAAAATGGATTTGAAAGTAAATGCTATACAACAATCATCTTCATCGACATTGCGAATGCTTTCGACAAGGTATGGATTGAAGGTCTAATGAAAAACTACTTGACATTAATATACCAAGTTACCTGCAAGCTACAATATTTTCGTTTTGGAAGATAGAACCTTCGCTGTTAAGGTCAACTCTGCCATATCTGATATCAAAGCTATACATTCGGAGTTCCTCAAGGAAGCATTCTTGGGCCTCTGCTATTTAATATCTATACATCAGATATACCAGCAACCGGAGCTTCTATAGCCACGTTTGCGGACGACACGGCGATTATCACGCAAAACACGAACTTACACATTGCAGTACAAGAACTTCAACACGCCACGAATACAATTAGTAAGTGGCTTAAAACATGGAATATCCAAGTTAACCCTGCCAAATGCCAAAGCAAAATTTTCACGCTAAGGAGAGACACCTTCCCGCCCAACATCGAAATTGATGGCAAATCTATACCATGGAACCCCAGGGATCAAGCGGTATCTTGGAGTACACCTCGACACACGATTAACCTGGAGCTACCACATAAACAATAAGCTACTCCAGGCCAACAACAGAATGCGTCAGCTATACCCTCTCATTAATCGCAAGTCATCTCTGAAGCCGGAGTGTACCATATTACTGTATAAAACCCTAATACGCCCCTTAATCTTATATGCTTGCCAGGTTTGGTGTACTACGTCAAAACAAACATCAACAAAATACAAAGACTCCAAAATAAAATTTTACGAGTTGCAGTGAACGCGCCTTGGTTTATTCGTAATACCCAACTACACTACGAACTAAGCGTTTCATATGTACAAAATTACATCTGTGAAAGTGTTAAAAAGTTTATACAAAACGCGAGTGTGTGCGACGGGGTCACCTATTACAACATGTGCAAGCGAAATATACACACTAGGCTAAAACGAAGACTACCCCAAGACATCGTTATCGTAGAAGAGCATAACGATTAAACATTAACAATATTAATAATCAAGACGTTACAAATAGTTTTGTCGTGTCATTTACAGTAGTTATTTGTAATATTATTAAACATGTCATGTATAACATTTTAATTGTTGAGCTGACAATAAAGTCTATTATATAAAAAAAATGAGGTTTTAGTTACTAAAAAAAAACTATTTGAAACTATATGTTGGATAAATAAACGGACCAATGGAGGAATAAACTTTTAAAGTATTTTGTAAATTAAACCTTGATTTACTATTAAGTTATCTGTAACTCAAGTTATCAATCGAAAAATGTGTTTTAAAATTTTTATACGATGTATTAATAATATTGAGTATTGTAATAAAAATAATCCTTTTCTGCAGTATTACTTATCAGTTGATCTAAAAACGCTTTGTCGTTACAACCAAAGTCCAAATTGATAGACTATGTGGAAAGTATCTAGTAGCAGCATACTCATCGGAATTAGTTAAATTCGCCGATCGCTCAGTCATGTGACCTTTCCACTAAGTCAAAATATATCTTCCTAGTGAATCTCAGTTGGCCATCTCAAAATTCAACCATAAGAAATGAAATTAACCATTAGAATTATTAAAAATAACATAGCTAAGACTTTATGGATTGTAAAATACCCAATATAAAAAATATATATACAAGGCCGTCAAGGTAAATCCAGAATATTTTAAGCTGTGTGGGGTATATTGAGTGGCTTTCTTATGCGCATGCGCAATCTCCTATTATACAATTTCATATCAGCAACACAATGAGCCGAGAATAAGCATAAAACTGCTACACTTGAAACACTTCAGGCTGAAAATCTCGGCATAGCAAAGAAGTATATGAAATCTGACCAGAAGGTTACTGGTGACAGGGTAACTTAGAACAAACGATCTGATTGCAAGAGAAGTAAAGAATTTATTAGCGAATTGAAAGAGAACATCGATCAGGATTCGGTGCGGACTGACCTGACAAAAGAAATGGGCGTCGCAAAGTCGGCGATCGATCTAGTAGTGTACTAGAACCTGCACTACAAGTCCTTCATCTTAAGTAACCGCCAACTCTTGGTTAAGAAAAACAAGATGGACAGAAAATGATTTTAGAGATTCTTTTTGGATGCAAAGAACTCTCCTAGAATAGGAAGGTAATCGCCAAAATCACCGTTGGATCTACCAAAATGCTTGAAAGGGTCTACTGTCATGCATATCAAGTTTCTCGCTTCTTTGATAGTGCTGTTTTTTTTAGTGGCGAAGAACATGTAACGCCTTCGTTTCTTTGATAAAGGCCTAAAGGTGATCTCCGACAGACATATATCAATGCTGAAGACTGTTGTCAAGCTCTAAATAGAAGAAGTAGGAGCTAAGTAAGATTGCGTATTCCAGCAAGATTCTGCTCAAGCCCACAAGGCAAAAATAATTATATATGGCTATATAACCAATTTTATTACCATTGGTCATCTGTAATGCCTCTTACGTGTGAGGCGTAGGTTAATAAGAGGTATTACAACATCAAGAGCAGCTTAAGAACTGCTATCATAGAAGTAATGACATATGCGGGCAAGGAGGAAGTTGTATTGGCCTGCAAGAGGTTTAGGTCTCGATTTCATAAAAGCTACTTTAAATAATATGATTCTCAATGTTTTTTTCAGTGTTTATAAATTTTTCGAATTTATCTTGACAACCTTACATACAAAATTGAAAAATTTAGATGAGTTAAGATAATATGATAATAATTATGTAGCGGAATTATATTATATCTAAATAATTTAAATATTTCGTTAGTTTATATAATAGGAAAATTGAAAGTAAGCTACATAAATAATTACCCTTCTAATAGTCAAAACTCAAACCTAATTTGATTATGTGAACACTAGATACAAATTTTCCTTTCAGATATTTTCCTCGGTGGCGTAGGACATAACCAAATTATGTCAAAAGTCAGACAGAAACTCGCCGGCAAGGATGATTGCATCTTTAAAGGCGCTTCCGTTCTTTCACATCATCACTACGACTGGTGGAAAAACGACAGCTAAGAATATGTCAGCAAGCGAAACACCCGCCAAACCCAGACGAAAAAAGAAAAATGTAGTTCCCGTCCACAAAAGCGGCAGGGTCGACGAAAAAGACAACGGGACTCCCTACAAAACCTTCGGTGGGCAATTTGGCTCAAAGAAGAAGAACAAGCAAAAAGTTAGTGAGGCCAGTGAATTTTCACACATTAGCGACAAAAAGGAGCGATACAATTACGATGAAAAGTGCGATTCAAATTTTGAGATTGCTGAAGTTGACAAGATCGCGCACCGGGGGAGGAAGAAAAGCCTTATAGAAGCGAACGAGCGCCTGTATGCAGAAAATCAGCAGCTGAATCAAAATTACACAACAATGAAGCATACTTCAACAACAAAGTCGTCAAACTTAAAGAAAAACTTGGCGCAATTCAGAAATTTAATGATGATTTAGTAAAGGAAAATAACGCTATTAAAACTCAATACCAAGACCTGCTGGTAACTTTTGAAGAATGTCGAACGCAGTTGGAAAATAGCAAACATTGCATTAGGTGTGGGGAATTAACAAAAGCCCTTGATAAATGCAATTTTGATAATAATTTACTGAAAAATTCTAATAAGGAGCTGCAAGAAGACATTGATATGTTAAAAAATGTAGTTTACAGGTAACTTAACTAAATTATTGATCGTTTTATTTCGAATCACGCACTTTTTTACAGACTAAATGTTCAGATGGAAAGATATCAGGATAAACTAAGGAAAATTTGCAATCCACTAAAATCGAGTTCCACTAACCAAACATCGGAAGCCCTTATTAATCTGGAAGTGGTAACACACGAAACTATCGCCACGCTTTCCGAGAGTCACGTCGATCACCCCCACGTACCAATATCTTGGGGAAAAGTCAACGTGCATACTTTAGGGCCACTGCTGGATGCTTACCAAGATACTATTACCGAGAAGGAAGAAATCATCCAAAACTATGAAAATGTGCTGGCTCATTTTACGGGAAAATGCAAGAAATTATGAAAGAAAACGAATCGCTACACAAACGTCTTACCGTAGACGACGACTGTAGCGCAAAACTGGCCATGGAGCTAGACAAAATAAGAGTAGAACTGAAAGGCACAAAAGAACAAAACGATTTGTTGATAAAGAAGTGCGCTTTGAAGCAAGAAAAGCTTGAGGAGGTGCTGCAGTGTTACGAACAGAAAGGTGTGTATACTAATAGTTTGTTTTAGTTGCTATTTGAACTTGTTTTTTAGTTGAGCAATTGAGAAGAGACTACAACGTGGTGGTTGATCAATACCATCGAAGTAGAAGCGAAGTGGCAGCTCTAAAGGAGAAAAACAAATCTCTCTCTGATTCCCAAGACGAATTTAAAAGTGAACGCCACAATTTCATTCCTGTATCTGTTCATACCGCCAGCGTAAATGAGTGCAAAAAGTATGTATCTGAGTAAATTAAGCTGTCTGGTGGTACACCCGCTAGAACGGGGTGATTCAAAAAGTAGCATTTAATTAGATTTGGAAAAATCTGTCTTTTAAGTATGATTCCAACAGTAGATAATATTGGTACGAAAATTGCTTTTAGATGTTATACAGTAGGCCAGCATGCCAAACTCAGTCAAATACCTGACTTATATCTAAAAATACTGTTATAAAAGCTCTTTTTCCTTCAAAATCTTTTTAGGTGGTATCTGCTACCCTGTAGATTATATTATCGAATATTTTTGCCGGAAACCTAACTGATGGTCAGGAATTGTTTTTCCTTAATGATAGTGATTAATGTTGTTAATGTTATTCGTTAGAGTAGTTTGGAAAGACCAGAAGTAACTAAATGGATTTATATAAAATTGTAAGGTGTACTGGTTTCTGTATAAGAATTACTTGAGCGAATTTTCATTGTATTGGAAAATGTTGGATTCTCAGGAGTGCATAGAACATTTGTGTTATCTAGTAATACAGTCTTTTTTTTAAATCCTCAAACTAACTATTGTAGCTGATCATAACTTGCCGCCTTATGGGATTTGGAGCATTTATTATATTTACTATTTTCTCGTATGTGCAGGGTGTTATTGATAAATCAAGTTAAAGTGGGGATTTAAGATGTTCAAGTAGTTCTGCGTTTGCTTATAGTTCTTTAGTTGGCTCGTATGGTAAAAAAGTGTTAAATAAGTGTTTCCCAAATGTTTCTGATTTTTCTTTATTACTACGCGTTCATGATCGGTTGGTTTTATGGATGAGTGGGGCAAGAATTTGAAATCTTTTTAGTTTCCTAGTTCCGTACCATCGAGAGCTATAAATATTGTAGGTAGTTATTGAACATTTTATTTTTGCCGAGCTCTTGAAATCTGACATTTATATCTTGCTTTTCTTTTTCCAGTTATTTTAAGTCTGATACTTGTAGGATAGTTAGTGGTGTTAATAACATATATGTTTTTTGTTTTGGAGGGAATAGCATACCAATCTGATTTCGGTTGACCTTTCTATTGCTCTGTTGACATGTCTAATAGCCGTTTGACTGCCAGGTGATCATTTACATATTGTCTAAAAATGTTCCAGTTTGTATGATTGTTGTATAGTTTTGATCGTGTAGGTTTTTTGATTACTGAGTTATAAGTATATATATTATGGGAGAGTGGTCAGAGCTTAAATCGCAGGAATAAATAATGTCAATATGGTTGGGTAAGATATTCTTATTTATGAAAAAATCTATGATGTCTAGCAGCTTGTTTGAATCACTTGGTCAGTATGTAAGTCTTCCTGTAGCTATTGAGTTGCAATAATTTTTGTAAGTCATGTGTCTGACCTGTTTTTTTTTGCGGTGGTTGAGAGGTAGCTAATCTGGACTCCCAACTATTTACGGCTGACTTATAACGAAAACACAATTATTACTACATTACGCCGATAATACAATCATTCTGTCCTCCCACAAACATCCAAACTAAGCCGTAGCTGACCTATAATAGAATTTGGAAACCTACAACAGTAAAGAACAGCATGGTGAATAAAAATCAACGAAAATAAATTAATATCAATCACTTTTACAATCCGGAAAATAGATCCCTCGAAGTAACGCTTAGCAAACTATTATACCCCCTAAAATACTTGTACATGCATATAAATTGAAAACTAACGTGGAAGAAACACATACAATCCAAACAAAAGCAGCTCGATTTAAAAGTAAAGAAGGCGGAAATTGAGATTAACCTTTGACAATAATGTCTTGCTTTATAAAACAATAACACTGACAGTTTAGTCATGATATCTAATTCTATGGCTGTGCTAAATCATCCAACCTTGAAAGTTTACAACGCTTTCAAAGCGAAACTTTCCGTATGATAACAAACGCATGCTAATATATCAAGTACAAAATAAATTACAATAATCTACAAATTCCCTGACTAGAGGATGTCGCCGAAGATCTTGCCAACAGATGCAAGAATCGAATTTGTAATCGTCCTAGTGTACTAGTGACAACTCTGTTGACTAGTAACAACACATCAAGGCATTTAAATAACGGGAAGAAGGATCACGCGCGAAAATATAGTAGACGAGATGATATAGAGCAAAGAACGATAGAACGCGATATCAAAAAAGGCAAGAACTGCTTGAAAGGCCAAACTGATGGACGCATAGACGACTGAACGAATAGATAAATGAAAATACAGGACTAAACAAGACGTTACCTATGGGGGGATAAAAACAAGGCGGATTTCACCCCAAAGTAATATGAAAGGGGTTCCGGGCTGAAGACCACCGCGAAAGTGGAGGTGCGGTTTTAATGAGTCATCTAGCATAGAGAGATAGGAATTCCACACTTGAGGGAGCGCCGATCACTCCTTTACGTGCGTAAATGCATTTTTACACCTCCACGGGAAAATAGATAGCAGGACGTCACATTAGAATGGTGTTCTTTACATATCACATACCCATACTGTTATTAAATTTATTTGTTAGCCTAGTAAATTAAATGTAAATATGCATTTGTTGCTCTGATCTAGTTTTTTTATTTGCTAATAATTTGAAAAATCCTAGCAATAACTCGAGAACGGCTAGAAATTTCCAAATTCTGTTTTCACCAATCGACAGGTGGCCAAAAAGGCTTGTTTGCTAGTGATTTTGAAACTGATTGGTCAAAGGTCAGCTAGACTAGAGGATTCTCAAATTTGGGAGACTGCTTCGCCACTTCGCTATGCGTTGCAAGCTTTGCAGGTTTATTATTCTACTGCAATTGCTACACTAGAAAAGTCTTTTAAAAATGTAAACATATTACGATTATGACATTCAAATGGGCATACAGATGTGTTATATACATTAGTAACTAGTTCTATGAAATTGTTGATACTAATATTTACATAAGCCATATGCATGCATGCATACGTATACATATATGCATTTGTATCTCCTTTTCCTAAAAAATTGTTTTATGTTTTAACATTCTAAATTTTATTGCTTATTCCTTATACCCTATAACCCAATTTTTTCATTATTCCATAACCTTTAATTTTGCTATCTTGCAGATGGTATGAAGAACTAAAACACCAATATGAGCAAGAAAAACTGAAGCTCAAAGAAAACATAACTTCCTTACACACTCAGATTTCGAACTTAGCAATAACATAGAGGCCCTGAAGTCTGACAAAGAAGCTCTCCAGAATAAGATTAAATTGTCCGAAAAACAAATAAAGTAAGTGTAATTGTGGATTCTTAAAACTAATGGCAATTACAATTATTTATTGAAGAAAGGCTGAAGGCAAGTATTTAGACCTGCAGCACGTCTTAAATGAAGTGCAGCTGTCGAGAAGCGCGTGCCGGAAGCAATTGCACAAAGCCATGGAGTTTGCCAGGGATCTCGTCACGGAACAGGAGTCTTTGCTTAAGACGTTGCATCAGAGGCAGCAAGAAAACAAGGCAGTGAAACAAATAGGGAGCGATATAGCATCCCGAATGGATTTGCTTAAGAGCAAACTAAAAGTGAGTATTTCGATATGTAGCAAGTATAATAAGCCTAATGGTTATAATTATATATAATATGTATGATATATATATATATATATATATATATATATATATATATATATATATATATATATAATAGTTCCCCGTAACAGGCTACGAAGGTCCTTTGGAGTCGTAACAGGATAGGTCTGCTACTGCTACCTACGGTACACAAGGGTAATAACGTGACTGCCTATTATTACCCCAGAGTTTGACCTCCATATACTCATTTATTGCAGTCTGAGTCGAGCTGGGCCATAAAAATGCCAGTGTTGATTATATATTTATAAAAATCGTAATACATATAATTATCGTATTGAATAAAAACACTTCCATTAACTTTCTGTAACTTACAGTTAGACATGTTTCGCCCTAATGAAATTTTTGAGCTTCGATTAAGTCTGGTGCTTTTTTATTTAGAGTTTATTACTCTATTAGCATTTAGAATTTCTTTAAATTTATGTTTGTTATTAAATTTATAAAGTTACTAATAAGATTCAATATGGTACTACTCAATAATTCCCCGAAATCAAAATGTTGTGCTTAAATAAAGCGCATAGTATAACTACTTTGTTTGCTGCTTACCCTTATTTATATTTGTCGCACTTACATTGGGGCTTATGCAACAATACAATACGCAAATAATCTTAGGGACAATTCACTTTATTTTTCTGTAATTTTATGATTTATAATAAACAACAAAAAGAAATCTTTCAATGACATCCAGATCATAGCAATAAATTTAGTGATGTTAACATTTTGTTTTACTATTTGAAGAACAAGAATCAAATAAACGCGAAAATTTTCACGGGCGTTATCTTGATATATCATATGATTTGTACTATGACTGTTAGATCGTATTCAGAGTTTGGAAACATAACGATTAGAGATGTATTAGACATCTTCAAAATAAACATTTCTAAATTCCGAACATGATCTAACAATAACACAATATATTAAAAACTAATCTCGTTCTCCAAATATACCAAACTAACCACAACAAGAGACTGAGAAAAAAAAGTAATAATCACAAGTCAAGAAGACATTGATAGCAAGTTCTGTAGTGACATATAAATACTAAAACAATCGATGCACGCAGAAAGCTGATCTTACGTTTATGTTTATGTTAAAAAGAAATTACAAAATTATAAACATTTTACACAATTTAATCCCTATTCAAGACATCAAGTATAAACTATATGAACTAGGTTACTCTATAAAAAATATTATGAAGATTAGACACAAAATAAGTAGAAAACCATTAACAATATTTTTACTGACCTTGAGCCACAATTAAACATTAATAAAATCTATAAAGTTGAGTTTTTACAAAATACGAAGATTAAAATCAAAGTCTCTCAATCAAGTTTATAGTCACTCTAAGACCTACTGTAGAAGGCTCTATAACTGCATTAAATATAAAGATTTACAGAAATCCAATAATACCTATAGAAACTTAAAAACTAGAAACATACCTAATTCAACCAACTATGAGAAAACCAAGCAAAATAAGTCTATCAACAAACATTGCAAGTAGCCAACAACTATCATTTCCCAGAACTTCTAAACTATTCACAAACCTCAGTAATAATGCCTAACAATAACGAGGTAAGTGATAAACTTACCACGTTTCTAAATCAATTTAAAAATATGTTTTTCCAATTACTAAATAGACCGGTATAATCATATTAACCAGGCTCACAAGGGCCATTAATAAATTAATTCGATAATGGCAACTTCGAGAAAAATAGCTGTATAGAATTGAAAATGGTTGAAAACCCATATTTACGAAGTAACTCGGGTTTTTAAGCCACAATAAAATCAATACGCTACTCATATAAGAAAGAAAATACTTTATACTGCGATATGCATTCAAGTTGTAACACCTCTAAATTTTTTTCTGAGAACTGGGAACAGATAGAAACATGCGGTTTATTTCAAAATACGCGCACACTCTTTGTGAATGTGTGACAGAGATGGCAGCACTGCACGGCACACAAATCTAGCGGCAGCGACGAGAGTTTTCATCATAAGAACAGCGTGTAATCAATCATTCGTTTTCTCCACTTGCGTGGTATGACACCGATTGAAATTCATCGCTAGTTGAGTGAGACATCTGATGATGGTGTTATGTACGTGTCTAATGTGCGTTTGAGGGTGCGACAGTTCAAAAAAGGCAGAACTTCGTGTGACAACAAACCAAGACAATCTCGTCCTCGCACCAGCTGGTCTAACTGCAAATGGAGAAACATGTTTTAGAGCATCACCGATTGAGTGTGGAACATATTGCCTCCAAAGTTGGTATTTTTGTGGGATCTGTGCACATAATCCTGCAAGAAGATCAGAAAATGCAAAAAGCGTTTTCAGAATGCTGACAACTTTAAAGTAATTTCTTATGCTTAATATTAAACTGACCTGGTTCCTAGCGACTTTTGACTGTTACCAACGATGAAAGACACTGTCCGTGGTCGCAAATTCACTAGTCATGCCATTATTGGATCAGCGATTTCCCAGTGGTCAAAGTAAACTCTCAAAAAAGTCGTCGCAGCGGCCATGGCATCATGGTGTCGACATTGTAAAAAATGTGTACGGCTGCAAGTTTCACAGTTTTCGTGTAATTAGTTTGTGAGAATGCACCTCGTAGAGTATATATTATGTAAGTCATTCCAACACAACTGCTCGTACAGATTTAGCAATCATAATCAGAACAGCTATCAATCACCTCAAGTTATTATCTTATATAACTAACAAAATTTAAATGGCTTTATTAAAAGTAAACTTATCTGGCAGACACTTATTATCCACCTAACTATACCTTTCCAGCTGACGAATATCAAGAATTTCTACTTCCCCTTAGATCTCGCTTTCTTGAATCAGAAGACTTGGGCGCTGATTTCATTTCTTAAACAGGGTATTACAAAGACCGTTCTTTTCATCAACAACAATATTAACTTAATTCACAGAATATATACACCTAACTAAATTAATAAAGCTGTAAAGTAACCTCCAAACTCATTTAAAAACAGCCAGCCAAGTTACACCGATTAAACATAAAAACCACCCGAAATCTTCAACGTACTACAGCATATTAGATAACTCGTAATATGAGAACGCAGAATTTGTGATAAAATGTAGAGGTCCATCCTGAATGAATTAATTAATGGGCTTCATAATGCTGTTGAAGAAAACACACCTTTCATTTATTATCAGTAGAATATTATCTGGCAAACAATAAAAAAACTACCACTTCTGTATAACTCTTAAGAGAACTAAAGGGTCTAGATTTTATGAAATTGTGAAATAACAAGGTCTTTTAGAAAACTTTTTTCTTTTATTAAGAACCGTTTGACCTCTGTTTCCAGTAACACTGCAGCTTCATATAATTCTTTTACTTTTTATATCACTATTTCTAATATCCTCATGCATGGTGATCATGCAGAATCGAGGTAGGAGCGAGATATTTAGATAGGAAATTGCAGCTGGTAGCCTAATCTGGTACACAGATGATTATAAAACCGAGGTGGGTACCGGAACAGTACCCCTGGGTCAGCACGCTTCTGTCTTTCAGACAGAAATATACGCCATACTACAGTGTGCGCGTGAAAATGGTAAGAGGGCTTACAGGAGCAAGCGGATCTATATTATATCAGACAGCCAGGCAGCTTTAAAGGCTTTATCAAGCACAAAAACATTATCTAAACTGGTATGGGAATGCATCAACGAACTCAATGCACTGGCAGAACATAATACGGTGAAACTGCTATGGACACCTGGGTATTGTGGTATCTACGGCAATGCAGAAGCCAATGAATTGGCTAGGCAGGGATCTAGTGAGGCTTATATAGGCCCAGAACCTGTCCTAGGAATCTCACGAAATGCTGCTCGAAGCTTTATCAAGGAGAGGACACGCATTTATCATCAAATGTACTGAAAGAATCTAACAGGGTATAATTTCAACAAAACCTTCAATAAGAGTACCTTGCCAAAAGAGAGCTGCATAATTTCTTAATCTAAGTAGGCCACAGCTAAAGACAACCATAGGGTTTCTCACAGGACATGCGATTGTTAAAAAACACCTATGGTAAATTAGTAAAGTTAGTGGTGACCTTGCATGCAAACTGTGTAGCAAGGAACCAGAAACAGCCTTACATATCTATGCAAGTGCGATGCGCTGTGCAGGAAAAGGCAATATAAATTTGGAAGGCCGATCCTGGAACCGAAAGACTTTCAGACAGACCCTGTAAAGCACCTGTATCTGTTGATTCAGGGGACATCAATTACAGATTGGTTGTGAGTTTACTTTATTAGGGTGATCACAATAAGCCATAGGCTGCAGTGAACATGGATCCATCAAGGAAAACATACTCTAAAGAAAAAATCCTCATCCCTTGTACTAGTCTGTACAAGTCCTTTATTCAATAGTTGTTGTATTCTTCCGAATCCATTATTGGTTTTCTATAAATAGCTTGGCACGTGTGAATTAAAGCCTCATACTTGCACAAAATGTGGAAATAACTCTTTGGTCAAGTTTTTATACCACTATCTCCTAGTAGCTTAAACTTCTATACAAAATAGAAAAATATCGTAACTTTTCTGACTAATTAATTCTACCTTTGAGATCAGTTTTTTCGCAGAAATCTACAGGTAAATTAAATTAACCTTATAAAACTTCATGCTAATACCCTAAAGTTAAAAAATAACAAAGTTAAAATATTATATATTATAAATATTTATTACTACCTCATTCAATAGAAATATGCACAAATAATTATAATTATTAACCAACTCACATCGACCGATAATCCCACTAAAATCCTATTGAAATAATTTAAAACCATTACTGCTATATAGAATCAAAGAATAAAACGACTAACTCAGCTAATTTAATTGCATCAATTTGGCTTTCGCAAGGGTCATTCGATTATCTAGCAATTTCATAGATTAGTTAACTATATCAAGGAAAATCTCAAAGAAAAAGTGTATAGATTTTTGGGTTCTTAGTTATTTAACAAACCTTTGACACTTGGGCATAATGGTCTTATATATAAAATAAAATAAAATATACTTCTTCAAATTTACTTTTAACTTAGGCCAAAGACATTTCCAAATCTAATTTGACAACACCATCAAACAACCATTCTATTAACTCCAATATTCTGCGAGACGTTCCAACTACAAATAACTCTACACTACCACAACATCATCAGAAACCAAATTTCAGAATGGATCTGGAACGCTGCACCTACAATGAATTTTTAAATTGTCTATTGCTCAGTTTCATTTAAAAGAAAATTCTCACATTTTATCTAACCGACATCACATACTAAAAGAAATTTTTTGATAATTATTTCAATTTAAAACCGCAAAGAGTTTTAACCCCATTCAGATGTATTCGTTTAAGAATATCTAATACTTGTAATTGATTCAAAACAGTTTTAAACGTATAAGGTTAGTCTATAAAGCGATTCACCCTCTGTAGAGGCTCAAAATCGAAAATCGAACTTATTTGATATTCCCAACCAAGTCCAAAGACTCTGTCCCCCTCCTCCAACACTTAGACTCTGCTTAGACTTAAGGTAGTCTCATTACTTTCCAAACGTACCTGTAAGTTGGCTAATATTATAATAAAGTTGCTCTAAATATCAGAAAACGGGTACATACTTGCATTCAAGTTGCAAATAAACTTATATTCTTAAACACTGAAGGATTACATCCGTTTTCAAATACTCTCTTTAAGTGATATATTAAAATATTAAATACCTTTATCAAATTAAATAAATCTTAATAAATAAACTAAAATTTTACAGCTAGTCAATGTTGATTACAGACGGTTCAAAGAGACGCCTGGCATGAATTGTCGACGGTAGAACAAAGACTTCAAGATCAAGATTCCGCGATTGCATCCATGAAACGGGAGCACAATGAAGAGGTCGAGCGACTAAAGCAAATTATCAAGCACAGGGAAACGAATAATCTACTATTAAAAGATAATAATTCTTCCATTCCGATGCCTCACTATTTGTTATTAAAGGATAGGAATATGACTTAAGATGAATTTAATATATAGGTAGCGGCTGTTGTTTAAGAAGGACTTTCTTTTTACTTTAGTGTCTGTAAAGTGCAAATTTTTTAACAATTGCAAGGCTTTAAGACTAGTTTCTGTTTAAGAATTATTTGATGGCATGTATAGCGAAAAGTTTATTATACGGATGCATTTTGTGCTATTAAAGTTAACATTAATAAATCAACCTCAAGAAAAAAAAATTTCTATTTTATTTAATATTTTCTGTAAAGCAAGACTTTTTTTCTTCTTATTCGCAATTAAAATTATCTGGTTTAAATCTCCAATGCGATTTAATTCTACTCAAATTGTTATTTTAAAAGCGCAGTGCAACATTGCAAAATGTAAATGCATATAATACGAAGAAAAAATAATTTAGACAAAATAAATAAACAAATATAAGATAAGGTTAAAATAATTATACATTATGTTAACATTTTTTCGTTTGCTATTATTATGCAAATGAATTGTGTTTTCTACTGCCTTACCTACGTCTTCATAACAAAAGAACTGATTGGGAATACTTTCGACGAAGACTTGAATACCAGTTAGACCTACATGTTTCACTAAAAAATGAATATGACATTAAAAGTGCTGTAACCTCGCTTACTGAACTTATCCAAAATGTAGCATGGGATGCAACTCCTAAACTGTCCATCACCTCACATCACAACAATACACCTATCATCATAAAGGACGAAATACGAGAAAAACTCCGTCTCAGACAACGACGGCAACTAACCAGGTCGGAACAAGACAAACGAGAATATAATAGGACCAGCAAACATCTAAAAAATCTTCTTAAGCAACATAAGAATCATGAAATATAGAGATACCTCGAAAACCTCAGCGCTAATGAGCAAACTAACTACTCGCTCTAGAAAGCGACGCGGAAACTAAAAGACCAACGCAGCAATAAAAACAAGGCAGAGGCCTTTGCCGAATATCTAACTAAAGTATTCACACCCTTCCCTTGTCAACTCCAAGACGAAGAGGCCAAAATTGTGGAATTCCTAGAGTCACTGTACCAAATGAGTCTACCGATAAAACCCTTCTCCATTAACGAAATAAAAGAAGAAATCAAGAAGATTAACAAAAAAAAATCTCCAGGGTACGACCTGATTACTGGGGCAATCATCAAGGAACTACCTACTAAAACTATATATGCCCTTACCCACTTGTATAACTCTATTCTCAGAATCAGATACTTCCCTGGTCAATGGAAAACAGCACAAATAATAATGATTTTGAAACCCGGTAAACCACCAACGGAAATTACGTCATACAGACCCATAATTCTTCTCCCCCTTCTGGCAAAAATCCTTGGAAAGCTGATTCTGAACAGATTAATGCCAGTTTTAGACAACCAAGAACGAATTCCTAAACATCAATTTGGTTTTCGCAAACAATATGGTACTGTGGAGCAGGTGCACAGAATAACTGACAAGATATACAGAGACCTTGAGGCAAAAAGGTATTGTCCTGCAGCGTTCCTAGACGTCAAACAAGCTTTTGACCGAGTCTGGCATCTAGGTTTATGCTACAAACTCAAAAAACAATTACCCTACCAGATGTTCGAACTCCTGAGATCCTACTTAACAAATAGGCACTTTTTAATAAAATATAAAGACGAAACTACAAACATCCACCCCATCTCCTCCGGCGTCCCTCAGGGCAGTGCTTTGGGTCCAATATTGTATCTAATCTACACAGCAGACCTACCAACATCTCGTCTAACGACATCTTCGACCTATGCAGACGATATGGCTATTCTTGCCTCTCATATCAACCCACAAGCTGCTTCAAGATACCTTCAGGCTCACCTTCACAAAATTCAATTGTGGGCTAGTAAATGGCGAATCAAAGTGAATGAATCTAAGTCACAACACATCACTTTCACTATGAGAAAAGATAACTGTTCTCCAGTAACTTTCAATGGTCATCAACTACCACATACAGAGACAGTTAAATATTTGGGGCTGCATTTAGATAGGAGACTGACCTAGAGAAATCATATATTCACCAAACGCAAGCAACTCGGACTTCAACTCCAAAAGTTATACTGGCTTATCGGCAGAAAATCCAAGTTATCATTAGAAAATAAAGTATTAATATACAAAATAGTTCTCAAACCCATTGGACATGGATTTTGGACGCTATTAGGGATCTCCAAGTCTAGTGATGGTTACTCGCAGCTACCTCCCAACTAAGCTATGTGATCACAATTCCAAAGTAAGTGAAATAAGCTCAGTAATTGATAGACTGTTCGATCAAGCGCCCATATCGAACCCAAAAGACTGAAGCGTTTTAAGCCATCTGATCTACCTACTAGATTCTAACTGTCATTGTATATTAATCTTTCACAACATTGTACTCCTCGTTCTTATGAATATTATATTAAAACATTGTAAGGGGAGTTTTCGCTGGAATTCTACCTCACATGTCTTATTGTACTCATTCACCTATATTTAGTCCTATAGAATACTTACAGCCTAATATTAATTGGCAGATATTATAAATATTGGAGTAATATAAAAAAAAACCTACGTCTATTCTATTTTGTTAATTTTATTTTTTAGTTTGCAGTTGTGTCATTTAGGGTCCACCACTTACAAACTACACTTTTTATTGAATTTTAAAATAAATTTCTATTTTGTTTACAAATAAATGTTCGATTTGAAATTTTATGAAAATTTAAAAAATCATTATCAATTAAAATTTACATTTAATTTAAGTGTTCCCAACGCAGTCAGTGTATAGAAGAAATTTAATGGCATGATATGGCACCGAGGAGCACAGTCGTTAAATGATGGATCATCAGTCGACTTAATTGATCAAGCTATGCTGGCATCTATGTGGCAAGAACTAGGCTATCGTGTAGACATCACAAACTTGGATATTTAAACTTTTTTTATATTTGCAATATAAATTAATTACAGTACTCAAGAGCATGTTTTTTTCATACCATTCATTTTCATTTTTTACGATAAAATTATTCTTGAAAAATGGATAGAATTATAGACATTAAATATCGCAAGTTAGACATATACTTTCAGAAAAACAAAGGAAGTACTTTTGAGCATTGGCTAAAGATAGGTAGTAAATTTTTGTATGATTAAGTAACTATTTCCAGTCTAGCAATGGTAATCATACCTTCGGTTATAATTCTGTTTAATCAAATGGTTTTAAGTGAACTCATTATGTCATCCCGTCTAGTCTAAAACAACAGTAGAATGATCAATTCTGACTGTAAAACTATTATGCAACATAAAAAAGCTAACTTAAATCGTTTAGCGCCCTTTCTTGTTATTAGAAATGTAAGAAATCTAGTAGTATTTTGCAGTCACAAATCTTGAAGGTGTAAACTGAAAAATCTTGTCAGAACTAATTCTTTCCAAATTCTAGCACTCGATTACTACACGTACTACCTGTATTGAGACAATCACTAATCCTAAACTACAATAAACCTACCTTCCAAAGAATTATATCCGAATTGAATTATGGCAATCTTCCGGTACTAGTGTCATTCCCAGATATTGGCCGTAACATTGCAAGATAGCAGTACCTTTGTGGTAGCGTTCGGAAAATGCCAACAAAAAAGAACATGAACAACAAAGCGAATTGTAAAGACTATTGGCAATGTGGAGAGAAATTTTATTTTCTCTCTCGATATTGCTTTGTTAACCTCAACGTTAGCATTAAAGGAATTATAAAATAAAGAACCGAGTGCATTCCAATATTGGACGATCCCACTTATATTGTAAACCAACTACAACATAACTGATTGGAGAGCAAAGAGAGAATACTTCACACAGTTTTACCGCAAAAAAATTATTTTATTTCTTTTGTGCAAAATCGTGACTTGGATATAACGTACATTTCGGTTTATTCTCGTTCAACAACGTTGAGGTAAATTAAAACATGCACTGAAACTGACAAGAAGATTTCTAAATGTTACTTTATCCAGAACTGTGGAATTGAAAAGAGCTTGTAATGTCATCTTAATAAAAAATAGAATACCGGGCAATTTTGTGCTACAGCGTTTATCCAATGCCTATAGTCAGGTGGTATAGAGAGTTCTAGAGAGAAGATTTTAGCGTGGAAGACGTTCACTCTCGTCTATCACAGAGCGAAACATCATTGCTGTTATGCTCAAGTTCAACAGACATGTGATCTATCGTCAAATACAAGAAGTCTAGACAATAAATTTCAAGTGAAAAAAATTGTTATTTTTGAGCACCCCATATTTAATTCACCAGCAGATGGCACGACACGCTTCTTACTGTCAGAGGATGTTTAATACATTTAAAAATGCGCCATCCAGTTATTTCAATATAATAGCAGTAGGTAAGAAATCTTACCTGCGAGGTAGACCAAAAAGGAGATGGTTTTCCAACGACGAAGACTTTTCAATGAAGAAATATGTCAGTGCGTGCAGATTTCCGAGCGTTATAACAATTGCAGGCGTGGCTAAATTTTAATGTTTATTTATAAAGCATCTCGATGACTACAAGGGATATATTATAAAAAAATTAGTTTTCTTTTAATTTTTCATTGTTTTCTAATGGTGGAGATATAATATAGCCGTACATTGATAAATAATGTTTTTTATTTCCTATTTTATGCTATGTGTTAATTCGTATTTTATAAAATATTTTTTATATGACGTAAATTTTGCATTCTCAAAGAAATAAATCAGAACTACTTAAGGTGATGTCACTAGAACGTAAAATATATGTAAATATTTATTTGAATATTCAAATAATTCAAATATAAATCCCTGCACTACATTGATCTGCTACATTCTCTATAGCACTATCTTGTAGAAGCATCACATTATTTAGTTTTTGATAATTAGGTATAAACAAAGGCATATTAAAAAGAAACTATTTCTATATAACTGGTTTTAGAAACTTTTAATTCGTTATTATTATTAAATAACAAACTAAGGCAACCCGTTTTGCTTAAATACAAATTAAATTAAAACAAATTTTTGAAAATAGATCTCGAGGAATTTAAAAAAACTTTGATTCCACGAGGCCCCGGAGGGATTCGAACCCTCGATCTCCTGTTTACTAGACAGGCGCTTTAACCAACTAAGCCACGGCGCCGTTATAACCTAAGTTACATAAGGTTATATATAAATCATCCTTTTGAAAAGTATTTTTACAAATTTTATAATTTATAATAAGATTTTATTCGTACAATTTAAAATTAATTAGTTACTCAGTTACTATTGCTCTATGCTCTATGCATAAAATAAAGAAAAATGCTAATTAAAGCTGCCCATTTTCACATTTAAAAAGGTCATTTTCGCCATATCAACACATCAAGGTGCAATCGGAACGAGAAAAAATTACAATCCATGGTTTTGTACTTTTTAGAAATTGCAGCTATAATTTTACTCTCTCTCTACCTAAATAAACTTAGTCTAAATCAATTAGGTGGTATCTTCTATTAGATTGCGGATACAACCGGCATGGCGCTAGCTGGACCAACGGGTAAAACGGAGCGACAGTGACGGTTATTATGGCCAAAAGTTATAAATGATAATCTGTTATTCAAATTAACAATGTTTTGAGATTTTAGTTGCGTAATTAACTATATTTACATGATTTAGGTCATAATCAACCAATAATAAATAATCAGTATTTATTTATTATTATTTTTTTATAAAGTAAATGCAATTCTTGCAGCAATATAATGTTTTTCTTCTTAATCTTTGTTTGTAACATTGTTTACCAGGAAGGTATACGATTTTTGAGAATATCTTCAAGAGAAATAATTGTTTCAGGGAAATGCTGAATCAGAGTCATCATATTGTTGCCATGTCTACGTGCATGTTTAATATTAACTAACCAACTTACATCTTGTTTATGAATCATTCTAATTGGTGATATAATAATTGCTTCTCAAAATTCTACAAACATTGTTTTAGAGGGTTTTTTTTATTATTATTAATAATGAGGTATTATCCTTTTGTACCATCCAATTGTAATTTGTGGACAATAATAATATGAGATCCTCCACTCAGTTCCGTCAATATCAGATATACCAGGTGTACCGGAAAATCTTTACCGGTTTTTTCCAATAGGTGTCGCTAGGCTTAATATACAATATTATGATTTGACACGTATTCATTTTATTCTACAGACATCAAGTTTCAACGTCGTGAACATTTTGTGAAAGTATCACCGTCATATAGATGCGAAGGCTTTCACGGCCGGTGCTATGGTGCATCGTGTGGTTGGTTCTCAGGTCATAAGGCCGTGGTCGGAGTCAGAAACTCTTGACGTTTCGTCCACAACTGCGGCAGACATCTGCAGAAGAAAATCTTCTAAAAGAAATCTCATGTAATCATCACACAACTTTCCTTATCCTATTATTTGGGTAATTCTGGCAAAAATCCAGGGCTTCAATTTTTTTTCGATTTTCTATTTTACCAACTTTTATTTTAAATTCATGTTTATCTCATGATAACAAATCATTTTTATTCTCATGATTTTTTTTTTGTATCTTCAACCGTTTAGATTCGCGATCGCTTTGCAACCGATTTTGCTACCTTGCGACCAAATGGCTCTGCCGATTTTTACCAAAAGTTTCGCACTGCGTCCCCTACCTACAAGTAACTTGCATAACAAATTTTAAGTCTCTAGCTCTTACGGTTCTCGAGATATCCTGTTTACTGACAGACAGGCAGACACACACACACACGAACCAATGGCCCAAACCAACTTTTTTGGTGACCCGAGTGAAAAACTGGGTAGGTCAAATTTCCGCCGATTCCATTACTTTCCTTATTATAGAATTAGGAAAGTAATTAAGTGACTGTCCCGTGCGTTTTCGCTTTTATACCCGTGCGAGTGTGGCAGGGATGATGTTCGGGTGACGTGGTTGACGTCACCGAGATGGTAGATGACGTGATCACGTCGTATGGACTCTGCACTAGCAGAGCAGCACTTTGCCAATTTCGAAGAAGTTAAAAAATGGATCGATGAATGGTTTCGCTCGAAGGAAAAACAATTTTTTTGGAATGGGATTCATAAATTGCCTGAAAGATGGGCAAGATGTGCAGAATTGAATGGTCAATATTTTGAATAAATAAATTTTTCAATTATATCAAAAATTCTGCATTTTTTCCAAAAAAAATCGGTAAAGGCTTTCCGATACACCTGATATTATTATTGTAATTTACTATTTACTAATGATTTTCTTTGTCCTTTTCCTAAATGGTTAGCTATGTTAAACATACAGGGGAGGTAAGTTGTTAAACATAAGACGTTTTGTCTTTCCATTTAGACACGTATATTTCAGCTTCGCGATAAATAATAATAATCCCTTCTTGTTTGAACGAAGAGTTCTTGTCATGTGTTTTCTTATTAAGCAATGTGTGGCCTTTGTGAGATATAGATTTAATAATCGCTGACTGGATTTTCTATTGTTGTCAAGTTCTTTCTATTTTCTTGATGACCTTTACATATTTCAACATTAAAAAGATATCCTTGTACCTAATAGAGTTCGTAAAATTTAATTCCTTATTCTACTTGTTTACCTTTCATTTATATACGAAATAGGATATACCTACAATTTGAAACATTTTTGAAGAGGAGAAAATGAAGCAGAACATCACAGCTAATGTAATAAGTTTTAGCGAAATGCTAAAGATACGTGAAATTTATCGTTGTTCCCAGCGATTACTTTAGTTTCAACACTTCCCATCAATTATTACCTTATAATAGTCTTACTAAAAGCAATAGTTATTTAAATCGATTAATTTGACGTAAACAACTCGTAGATTTTCTTTTAATTCCACCTACTATATACCATGACATTTTCCCTCTAAATATCTTGTTTCAATACAGATTTCATAGGATTATATCATTTTCGGTACGTTTTTCGTTCAGTTTATGAGGTACCCAAATATCATATTTAGACAACAAGACAGCAAGGGGTTTACAATAATCTTTTGAGATACTTCAGTTGTGTCTGCTTTCTTTCATGTCGTATAATGCGGATTATTTTTAACTATTGTTTTAATTTAATATCAGCAGTCACCAAAAGCATTGTTATTTTGATAGGTATCGCCAGAACGAAATTTTACAAACCACTTTTGGCACACAGCTTCGTTAACTTGGGTGGAATTTTTTTTTATACAGTCTATGTTTACAATGTTGTTAAATAGAAAAATAATAATTACAAGACAAACCAACTTTCCCAAAAAAGTATATGTTGGGACACGACTTTTCCTCGGTGTTAGGAGATGGAAAAGAGTCGAGACTCGCGCGGGCAGGGTCGCTTCCCTGAATTAGATCTATCCTCTATCGAGATCACAGAGGAGTATCTACCATTAGGAAAAAAAAATTATAACATTTTGGTCATATAATGAGAGGAGAAAAATACCATTTTTTCTAACTAATAACGCAAGTGAAGATTCAAGGGGCGAGAAATATAGGAAAAAGGCAACAGTCATGATTAAAGAATTTAAGAGTTTGATTCAATTGTACGAGCCAATTATTTAGATCGGCCATTTTAAAAATACGTATAGCTATGGTGATTGCGAAACTTGGGAACGGAGACAGCATTTGAAGGAGAAGAAGAAGCAATAATTATGTAGAGTAGAAAGTATTTGCTGAAATAAGTAGGGCTACGTGTCACTCTACCGTATCTGTAGATAACAGATGCCATCAGACAATAAAAGACAGGGGAGAGAATAATCCAAGCGACCTCACAGCGAGCGTGATAAGCTAAACGTTATCGGCACTAGGACTGGGTGGAGGGGCATTCAAGGTGGCTATTCGATCTCCCTAATTGGCGTCGAATTCATAAAGGTAGTGTTGCTGCTTGGGAGACAGTTAGGCCCTGTTCGGCTACTGCAATCTAACATTGACAGTTGGAGCTGAACAGTTAGTAATAATGAATCCTATTGTCGCAATTATAAATTCTTGTGATACAGTACTTTATCTCTTACTTTTGTTTGTATATCTTTTAAGCACAATTGTACAAGTTTATTAATTTTACTACATTAATTCTTACAATTGAAAACATGCGGCTAGTTATGAAACGGAAAAATAAAATATTTGTTTTATAACTTTCCTCCAATATTTGCTTTGATGTAAAGATGGGATCCAAGGTAGATCTTTCTTTTCTAAAACCGTTTTAATAGTTACCCACATCCTTTTCCATTAATTGTATTAAGTTATTTATTATAATTGTACTTAATATTTTATAGCCTAAAATAAGGAAAACTACCCCTCTCTAACCATCACATAGGTGACATATAATTTCAGTGTTCCAGTTTTTAAATATATTCTTAATTAACTGACAGATCTTTTCCACTATATCTTTACTACCGTTTTTAAATTTTTTGGTGCTAATTTAATCCTCCTCTGGGGCCTTATTATTTTTTATATTTCTTATAATTTCGATAACCTGCATTTAATATTTTTTTAATTAAAAGCACCAACTCTGAAAGAAGATGGTGGATAAAATAACCGAAATTTTTTACATTAGTCAAAATACCACATAATGGAAATACTGATGTAGAGTGCGAAGAACTTTTATGACATATTCAAACAGAAGGTATTATTAAAATTATTGTAAGAAATAAACAATGGGCTACAATCACCAAACCAAAAATTTAAAAAGAAACAAGAAATGTAAGAAATGTTACATTAAGTCTTTAAAATAGCATATAGGCGCACTTAAAGCATTATTTATTTTTAAAAAATGTTATCACAAATATTTATATTCATCTTCGACCTACAATCAATTCAAAAAGTCTAACTATATTGTCTGCATTTTCAGCGCATTCCAAGTCTCTTACGATCAAAAAATCTCGTTCCCACTAATTAGTACATGTGTGACTCACTCAACAAGGCGATGGGGAACAAGAAACTAGATTCCAATGAAAGGAGAACAAGCGCGGTAGGAATGGTTGCCTATAGAAACAATATAATTTTTAGATAACTTACATAGATTACATAAAGAAGTAACAAATTCGTCTGCTATGTACTTTTATTCAATAAATTACATAAAAAACATTTCAACATTTTTATTTATCTCTCCCTCTAAAACAGACGGAAATAATTATACAACTACCAGACGTTAATAAAGAATATTTGCAAAACTTGCTAAACACACAGACATAAAAATCAAATTTTAGAGCTACGGCCGCCTAATTTAGGGAAAAATTAAATTTTAAAAATGTATATTTTTAAAATATAAAAAATTGGAATTGTAACTACAAAGCTGTTTGAAAACTCTTGTCTTCTAGCATATAGGTCTATATACCTACAGGAGTAATATTGCTTTTAAGCACTTGAAAGAGATAACACAATATTCTCAAACTCATTAGTTATTAAGACAGGCAATAAAATTTCCCTGCAATGATAAGTATCCCTACTGTAGAAATTAAATTGATAAATGACCTAGTGGAAAATGAAACCGAACCAAATTATCAAATATAAAATTGTCAGTGTTCTAATACTTACTTACTTTTTTATTTTCTGCTAAATCATTAGTTGAATTAAAAGATGTCGAATAAGAGCCTTTATTAAGTTGAGATATTAAGTCACTTTCCATCTCTAGCATGAGTTTTGATCCCTTTTTCTATAGTCATCCGATATTCATCAAAACCACCTGCGTTACATATATCGTAAAGTTTAAATCTAAACGAATTTCCAACTATTTGACTATCGGTCATATGATAGAACTATGATGACGTCAAAATTGCTATTTATTCGGACTTAATTTACAAAAATACCCCGTTCCAATTAACTATTATAAAATTCACATAAAGCAGAATAACTCACCTTTACATGAGATACGTTTAACAAAAGCTAAAGTTTCAAGGCTTCATAATCTAAATCCTATATTATATTTAGTCTACACTTGCACTAAGTAGCCATTTAGATTTATATATTCATTTGCAGCAACAGCAAAATTCATTGCTGCAAAAGGCACGCGATGGCATTATATTAATAATTTTGATCAACATAGACTACAAACTATATGTTTTTGTCAAGATTTAAGATTTGTTATATCTTATATTAACATGATATAAATAAATTTACTTTGCTCTGCCAGTATCTAAATAAAACAATGTATATTTGAAGGTTCAAAAAGGGCATGTATATTTTTTTGACTCTTAGAACACATAAATAATAACTAGTAAAATAGTCCATCCCAAAGACGGGCTACCTAAGCTAAATATTTGGTTCAGAATTGAAAAAAATTGAAGAAAAAATAAGCCAATAATCATTTTATCAGCCATATCTAAGTATGATGACATTCGTTCGGCCACTATATTCGGTTTCACATAAATCAAAGTTGTGCCGCATGCGCCTCCTAACGGCAAGAATTGGCCACGTAGTGCATAAAACACCAATAGGTGGCGCAAACTATCTAATTATATCATAATAATTTATGTTTTGAGCTGTAACAGGTCAACCGTGACATAATTCGAAAATATAAAACCTTTTTGCGAGGTTCGAATGAGGTTCATAATTGTAGGAGGGTTGCAATTGCAATTTTAGTTACAAACAAACAAACACGCAGTTACATTTTTGGAGTTTTGTAGAGTAGATAACATTTAAAAAAAAAATTTAAAACAACTAAAAACAATTCTCTAATGGAAACGCATTTAGCTACATAACATAAATAAACGAAACACTCTTTTTATTAAAAAAATTACACTTATTTGCTATAACTTTCAGATCAAGCCTAGGAACACTATCAATTAGCTTCTTACTGTTTTGGATATTATAACATTTCATACTCTCTTTAGGATTTCCTGTAAAGATTTTTTCAATATCTTCGTACCTGACGATCAAGCTTATGCACGAGAGCTTGATAAGATTAAGGTGAGGTGATTGAGGCGACCAAACGTATTAGGACTTTGTTGATTTGTTTTTGTATAACCTACACAAAGCTTAAACAAATATTTGGGATCATGAACTTATTATAATTCAAACGGTTTTTCAGTCTTGGAAGAATTAGATGTTCTCTTCTAATAGCGTGGTTGCGTTTTTTCTTGAAAATATCAGTGTTTACTATTTTACCAACTACTACGGAAGAAAAAGTCTCCTATGCCAGAATTAAGCTACTACAATCTAGCAGCATTTTCCCATTAGACGTTCTTAAACCTACACTACTTTTGTCCAGTTTTCGTGCGCCATTTCATGATACTCCTTGACTTAGTCTAGCCGTTTAACTTTGTTTCTTTTTAAAGTAGATATAGTTTAATTGCGGCAAATTCGCGAGAACCAAACAATTTTTTACTGTTATAACACTAATGACACCTTTTTTTATTTATCTGAGCATTAATTTCTGGTACTGCGTCTATTTTGCTTGCTTATATTCGCTATTCTCTAATACCTAACACAAAAATAACAATATTACAAAATTCTATGAACATATTTTTTTATTGCATTAATGAACTGTTCAAAATCATAAAATTTGATATTGAGCAATTCTGAGCTGCAGCTAAACTGTAATTAAGCACTCACAACTGGTTTGACGATCGAAAGTGGCCGCAAATTTTTGTTTATGTATAGAAGCTCCGGACATTGGTGAAGAGGAGTTCCACGTCCTTACTTTTTTGGCGTCTGAAGTTGACTTATGGTCTTTAGCTGAATACTAAAAACGTTTATTCAGACTCAACTTCCTGTTTGTGACATGGGTACTGTGGCAGCCAGCGATCTTCATACACGGTAGTTTCTCATAACTGACAAACCTTTTCTTCTGCTGTAAATTTTTGAGCATGGCTTTATTAACTATATATTAATTTTTATGTCTAATTATTCCAAATTTTTATTAAAACTCTTTGAGTACTCTTCCGTGTTTCCTTTCGCCTCTTTTCTAAAATGTCTGAAATATTCTTCTACATTTACTTTCAATTCTTTTAAAACGTTTGGAATGTTCTTCTGCATTTGTTTTTACTCTCTCTCAAAACAGCCGGGTTATTCTTTTACTTTTTTTACTTGTTGTAAATTATAGAAGTGGCCTCCTTCACTTACCTTTATATCTAAAAAATAATTTTTCAACGTTTTGATGCAATATCTGGGTTGCTCTTCTGCATCTATCTTAGCTTCTTGTAACTCCCTTTTTAGTTCTTCAATCAAACTTTTTGAATATTCTTTATGTTTGTCTGTAATTATTTTCTGTTAGTGTTTCCTTTCCTCTCTACTTTTACTTCTTGTAACTTTCTTTCAAATCTTCTTTCAATTTCCAAAGTATTGAGGCTTGTTTTTGTTTATTTCGAAAAAATTATAAAGCACAAGTTATTCAAAGTACTGTCAATTGTTAGCTACAATTTTTTCTCATATTTCTAACAATAGGCAGATTCCTCGGTTAAAGGAATTCCTCTTCCTTTAATGCACTCTATAAATAAATTTTGATATCTTCAAAAGAATTAAAGCACTGCTCAGGCAAGCCATGCGTCATCGATCAAAACAAATTGTAATCAGACGGGCCAATGTCTTGTGAATACGGCGGGCGGCGTAGAATATTCCGTCAAAGTGTTTCCAAATAGTTTTTGACTTATTTTGCAACATGTGGCCAAGCGCTGGCGTGCTAGAATGTCACTTTATCGTGTCTTTCTGCGTATTCCGGTCGTTTTTCTTTCAACGCTCGGTTGAGTTTGATCATCCCCAATGATAGTTTCGCCTTGTTTCAGCAGCTCATAAAACACTATTCTCTTCTGGTACCACCAAATACGGAGCATTATTCTTGAACCATGTATGTTATGTTTCGTTTGGCATCGAAGTTGAGGTATATGGCAATAGTTGACCGAGCATATATTTAACTTTCCTGCGTTTGAGATTTTCGTAATAAATCAATTTTTCATCAACCAATAAAGATATAATGCAAACACTCTTTTTTTGTGCCTTTGAAGTAACTTTTTACATGCGGAAAACTACTCTCGGCTTCAATTCCTATAGTATCCACTTTCCTTGTTTTGAATCATTTCCAATGCCTTCAAACATTTACCGACTGTCGATAAATCAACATTCGAGAAGCTGCCAATTTTTCAAGCGTTTGACATATATCTTCATCGAATAATACCTCCAATTCTGCATATTTACACTTTTTCAGCTGGTCCGAGCGCTCTCTTTCGTGTCAAAATCACCGCTTCTAAATCGTCGAAACCAATACTTACAATTTGAAATCGATGAAGCATGTTCACCATAAGCTTCGCGCAGCAAACGAAGATTTTCAGCTGCCGATTTCTTCAAATCGAAACAAAAGAGTAACGCTTCCTGCAAATCACGTTTTGTTGGGACAAAAACCGACATATTTAAAGTTTAAAAAAACATTATGTGATTTACACTTGACAAAATAACAGTTAATCAAAATTCAAACCTAATGATGGTATTTTACCATGATTGCAATATATATTGATGGTAAAAGAGTACTGGTAGTGCCATCTGTTGAAAATTCTTTAAAATTAATTTTAAGACCCATATTTTTTACTTAAAGTTCTAAACTTAAAATTTTTCTACTAAGTTTAAAATCTGTTTCACAATGTAAAGAGCCTCAAACGTAAATCTTAGGCCCAATTCTTGAAAACCTGAAATTTGTTGACGTGACATTACAGTTCAACCTCAAAATAGAGCCGCATCCTTCCAAGCCATGCCTTGTAGACGCTTAAATACCTACGCCTTTAAATTATTACATCTTCGCGGCTTATGCTGGAATACTAGTAGGACTGCTGAAACTTTACCTCATGACGTCGCCATAATTGTCCCAAAACTATGGCAGCTGGTACACCCAGGTTTCTGGAATTGACCGTTACAATACAAAATCAATAATGGTTATTTATAGTGATAGGTCCTGCTATGAGATATAGTCGTCAATATTGCTTAAAAAATTAGGCAATTTTTTAGAATCTAAAATGATCAATAAACTAAAAAATTCTATAAGGATAATATAATGATTTAAGATCGTTTTGGAGACGGATAAACTGGTGCACAGTTACCATTTTGCAAACTGGGTCCGTGCTGCCACCTGGCCGTTTAAAACGAAGTTACATTTTAAACTTAAGCATTTTTCTTTGTTTTTCATGTATCATTTAATATTATATATGTGAATAGTGCAACACTTATTAAACTATGTATAAGGTTATTTACTATTACTTTTTCTAAACAGAGCATATGAAAAAAAGTGAGTTAGCAGAGCGTGGTTTCGATCCACGGACCTCTGGGTTATGGGCCCAGCACGCTTCCACTGCGCCACTCTGCTGTTCTTGGAATATAGTCCACAGAAATATATATAAATATAAAACACTATTCTTACATTATTTATTTAACTTTTATTTTAATATGCCCCAGTTTATTTAATTTTAAAATACTCGATATTATTATGTTTACAATAATCAATTATTTATCACTGTTTTAAAAATAAAGTCTTAAAATTTGATAATTGAGTTGCCTATACAACGGTAGTTTATTTGTATTTTTTATTGTTTGCTATAGTTTATTATGATTTATTTTATAATTATGAACCAACGTGCAGAAATATGTTATCTACTACAATTTGTTCAACAACGAATGTTTACGGACGACAATGGACATTGTCCTTGAGCCTTTCACGCCTTATCCTTGCCTAATCAGAACGGTTTACTAATTTTCCAGACGTAAGGAGGTCGCCTAAATTTGCATGAAGTGTTATCTGCGGCGTAATTTATGGCCATGTTTTAAGATAAGTATTACGGTTCGAGCGGCAGAAATAGTCCTCATAAAGCCATTCTTGTTTTTCTGGTCTGGAAACGAGTTGCGCAATACGATAAGACTTTTAAATGTTATGATGGCATATAGTGCAATAAACAACAAATCTGAACTAAACGCGCTTGGAGACTGATCAAACAACTACACAAGTATTATTTATTATAGACCTTGTCTTGGTTTTGTAGCAGCCAAATTTTAATTATAAAAAACATGCATTGTCCTTTCACATAGATTGTCATCTGAATTCACATTCACTTGTTAACTTGTTATAAAATATATTTTAAAAATTACCTTTCTAATCGTTCTACTATTTCATTATTTATTATAGTGTAATAAGAAGTGTGGGGTGTAGGGATGTGTCGGAGAGGTAGTACCTTTTATTTCGAACGGTCACTCCAAACGTTATAGACGGGCGGAGGTTCGGATAACTGGTCCTCACGAGACACCCAGCTCTCACTTGATGGCTCCAAGCGCCACACCCTGGTACACTGTGTTGACCCAGGCTAAACCAAGTGAGGGTAACCAGATACGGTGAACTAGCAGCGTCTGACCCAGAGTGGGCGGCTGCAAACAGCATCTGTATCCAGAGTAGACGGCTCTCACTAATACCCCCCGTTTTAATAGAAAAAACAAGGGAAGGCTTATGTCCAGGAGTGGACCGAGAAAAGCTGATGAAGAAGAAGAAGAAGAATATGAAGTGTAGCAGTACGATAAAAATAAAAGTGGAATAAATTGATTTTGTGTTAAGAAAAGGGGATAAATAATACATATAAACATTAAGCAATCAGTAAATGAAAAACATGATTAACCTAATGAACTATTAAAGTATGCATCTGTTGTAGGAATGGTAACTTTACAAACAATAATTTATTGAGTGACATACAAAACAAAAATATAACCAAATGAAAAGTATTTTATTAAAACAAACTAAAAGCTTTAAATAAAACAAAATAATAAAAAAGACCATGTTAATAGAAAATATATCTAAAAATCATTACAATATGAAACAAAGTAACAAAAAAGAACATACCTTTAAACTTCTTCTTGAGGGGGGGGGGGGTTACAAGTGATTGATCAAACTATCTAATTAACTATATATGCGATTATTCAACTGATGGTATATTTGCAACAATTCAACAATGTTGTCTGCTTCTGCAATCTCTAAAGTTTTATTTTTTTTATTTTTTATAAAACAACTCAAATTGATTCTATGATTTTTATTAAGTTATTATATTATAGTTTATTAAAGTAGACGATCTCCGATAAAATATAGAAGACTATATCTGACAAATAGCCACCTCGACTTCAGCTGCAAATCTTAATGCTTTCATAAAACTTTCGATCACAATTTTTTATATGTTCTTATGAATATCATCAATAACACGTCGGATTTTGTTCCTGAGGTCGTCAAATGTCCGTGGCTTGCTGATGTAGATCTTGGGTTTCAAATAACTCTACAAAAAGAAGTCGCACGATCTTTCTGACCAGTTAATATAGATATTTTATGAAATTACGCGATCAGGTAATGTTGGAGCAATAAGTGGACTGTTGGTCGAGCTGTTTGGGGTGTGGCGCCATCCTGCTAGAACCACATCTGTTTCAAATTCATGTAACGATCATCATTTACAGTTCCAGCATCATCTTCAAAGAAGCACGAGCCTATCACACCATTTAACAAAAATCCAAATCAAATGGTGACTTGAGCGTACATTATCATTTCGTGGACTACATGAGAATTTTCTGAATCCTAACTGCGACAATTTTATTTGTTTACAAATCCATCGAGTTGGAAATACGTCTTGTTGCTAAAGATGATTTTTCGGTTAATGCCCTAGTATATATTAGAAATCACAACACCGAACAACCTTAATCTTACGAAAATCTCATTATCCGGGGGTGGTAGATCTTTAAAAAATACGACAAAAACCTCCTAAAACCCTAACCTCTAAAACCACCCCTTGGGAGTAAAATGGCACCTGAAAATTTTTCTTCTCGCCTTAATATCTTAAGAACCGATAAACCTAGGGAAATTCGCTTCGATAAAACTAAGGTTGCTTGGTGTTGCAGCACTTCGTGGTGATTTGAACACTAATTGATAAGTTGTCTACGGTGAAAATAATCAGCAAGCTTAAGCCCACGTGTCAGTTGATTTTTATACGCATGAAGATGCTAATGTTTCATGCGAAATGTTTCATTGTTGTGCAAGGCACCAAATCTAACTATAATAATATTTTCACGGAACTTTACTCACGGTGATACTTGGTGAAGTCTTGCATTCATTACCAATCAAATTTTATAATCAATCTTTATTTATTTATTTGATCCACTATTTCGACCAAAATTTCTACAGAGTTTTTATACCGCTTTCGGGAAATATTCATCAAATTTGCAATGCGTTTTAACAATGATAATTTGATGGTCTTTTGCATGGAGTTTTATATTTACTATTTGGAAGAATCATATATGGCATCTGTCAAAGTATGAAAGCTTCCAACCGTACAACAAAAAAGGCGCGAAGTTTAAATCAAGAATTTAATTTGGTGCGTTTTTTATACAATATCTAGGAAAAAGTATAAACGTCTTTTTCTTCTTCTTTTGGCTATCGTTTTCTTGCAGGTTTGTTGTTTCCGACCTGCATTATTTTCTCTTTTTATTTTTTTATATTAGGTCTTCGAGAAGGTACCGTTACAAAATATACTACTACCGGAAAATGGTCCGACTTAAGTTCAGCACCAACTTCTTAAAATATTTGTGATTTAAAATTTTTTTGAACTGTTATGTCCAGAATATCTTTCTGTTGGTCTAATGTATGTGGGTAGTATGTCGGTTCTACCGGGGTTATTATTTGAAAAGCGTGTGCAGTTGCGATTGCTTCAAGTTTTCTTCCAGCTGAATTACTTGCTCTACATACCCATATGGTATTTTTGGAGTTGAGATGGCCAATTAAAATTGTGGGTTCAATATAGTTGCCTTCTTGCGTTTTTGTTTTGATGGCTACCGTTTCTAGATTGGTGGTGTTGATTATTGTATCTTTATAATAAATAATTTTTTATTTTACAAAAACTGCTACTCCACCAGAGGCAAATCTTGCCGCTCTATCATTGCGATAACAGGAACAACCAGGAATTTTGATGATATCTGGAGAGGCAGGCGTGTAAATAGCCGCTCTCGTGGATGCGGTGTGGGATACGATACCGATGCGGCTCGTAAGGACCAAAAAATGGAGAGGCAGGCGTGTAAATAGCCGCTCTCGTGATGCGGTGTGGAAACGCAGTACGGCCCGTAGTGGAAGGTCATCCGATAAGGCCAAAATCGTCCCTTAAACGGCCGTCGCGTTAGCGGATGGGGGCGGCTACCGATATCAACCAATGAATTGCCAAATCGCTCACCTGAATCGGCTTCGGCTTCGGCTTCGTCGGCGATTCCAAGGTGGCCACCTCTGCGTTGCGGATCTGGTATCTGCGGGATGTTGAGACACGACCAAATTGGCCGAGCTGCGATGCGTGAATGCTTGCGGGGTGTTGAATATGCGTGAATGTATGCGGGTTAAGACACGACCGTATTGGCCGCGCTGCGGGGCGTGAATACGAATTTATGCGGACTGAGACACGACCGTAGTGGCCGCGCTGCGGGGCATGAATGCTTCGGCTGAGCAAAAGCCCATGCCGTTGTGTGCGACGGCAAAACGTAGCTGATATCAAAGGCTCGCATGCCGCCGCGATATAAAGCGGTTCAAGGGCGAAAAGGCCGCCACACCAATATCATTAGCAGCTAAGTGAGTTTCCGATGTACATGCTAGATCTGTGTTATATCTTGCTAGAAAAATTGTGAATAATGTTTATTGGGCCTTTAGGCCGTTGGCGCTCCAGTTCAAGATATTTGAATGAATAAGAGTTTTGTTGCAATTATTATCCATTTAGGAGAAGTAGTGAAAGATTGGTTAGCAAGAATTGTTTTATTTGACCAAGGGATGGTTTAATCAGGTTTAGAAGGATAGCATTGGTTATATGGTCAGTGTTAGAAGAGTCATCTGTTGATTTCCAGGGTTGATTTTGATTATTCATATTTATGGTGTTTTTGTCAATCGGTGGAAAGTTGGTGAGGTTATTTTCTGGTGCTGGTTGAATGTTACTATTAGCTTGTTGTTTTCTAGTGTATATTCTACTTTTGGAGAATTTGGAATCCTGGAAGTGTTTGCAGCCTCTAAAGCTGGCTGGATGGTTATCCCCACAGTTGACGGAGTATTTCTGCCTTTATCGCAGTCAGTGTACATATGATTACCCAGACACTTCACACATCTGGGTTGTAAACGACAATTGTTCTTGGTGTGGCCATAGCGTTGACACCTGTGTCATTGTGGCGTATTATTAGATGTTTTCCGTGGTTTGGAAGGATTTTATTTTTGGTTTCTTTATTTGTTTCCGTAAGTGTATTAGTGTTCTCTGACGATGTACCTTCGCCCGACGGTTCAACGTGTGCTGGCAGATAAAATTTGTTTTTCTCTAATAACGATATAGGTTTCCATTGAAATTCTTTTGTTTGGTAGCATTGCTTTGTCCCCCTAAGAAAAAGCAATTAGAATTACGATGTAGTTCAATGTACGTATAAAATATTTCGCTAAATGGTAAATATAAGCTTGAATTCAACTTATACAACCGATAGCTGATATAGCGCCCGGGGTCTTGATATCGCTGCGGACACTCACTTGCATTATTGTTCAGCAAGAGATCTCGTGCCGAAAGCCCTGGTAAATATTATGTGGTGGTGTTTTTTTCTCACGAACATTCTCATTCATTCAAATTTTCTGCGGTATTATTCCAGCACTTATGCCATATGTACGTATGTATATAAAAGATTATAAATAACTTCACTTTATTTCCTATTTTTATTTGAACTTTTTTTTTCAGTTTTTGTTACTTTAACACATCTCTCTTTAACATCATTCTTCTCATTGCGTTCCGTAATTTACATGGTGATACATTTTCAACAGTATTTTCTAAATCCACAAAATAATAAGCGTGTTAATTCTTTGCTCGATTTATTATAAATTGGCCTATATAACAGATATTGTCGCTAATACATAATATTTCCGATGTAAAACCACATTGTTTTTCACTAAAATCTACCATACTTTTTTTATTTAATTTTTTATTACTCTCGCAAATACTCTAATCAAAAGTGGTAGTATATTTATCAGTAGGTAGTTTTAGTCAAGGCTCTTTCTTCTTTATTTCTTTTTATAACATGTATTTGTTCCAGTCTGTTAGTGTATTTTCTTTTATTTTTGTTATTTAAAACATTTTCGATATTATTTTTATCCGTTTGCTTTCTTAATATTTCAATGACTATTTGATATTGTTCTGCCTATTTTTACTTAATTTTAGTACCTTATTTCTACTTCCTCGACAGCACCTTTTTGATTTGTTTCTTGGTTTTATTAGATACTGTGATCTTCGTGCTTGTAGAAATGTCTCGTAGTGTTCTATTCATTGATTAGGCTTTATTAAAATAATGTTAACTTTTTTTTGCCTATTGTCTTAAGTTTTGAATTAATTTTCAGATTTGTTTATATTTATTAAATCCTGTTGTGTTTTCGAATATATATTTTTGAATATATTTTGCAATATTTATTTCTTTCTTGATTCACTTTGTACTTTTGCCAGTTTTCTACATTTCCCGTATTGTTGAGCCACACGTTACATTATTATTTTTTAATTTTTATTTGTTCCTGTAATTCAGTACCAAACAATTTATTATTATTATTTATTTTTTCCTCTATACTTAGCGCTTTCGTTGCTACTATATGTATATTAACTTTTAAATCTTTGTATCTATTACTTAACTTTGTCACTTCTTCTATTTGATCTTCTCCTTATACCTTAGTGTCTCTTTCTTGTTTGTTAATCATCTTTTTCCTGTTACAAATAATCATTTCTATAACAAAATGGATCCGTATTCTGGTTTTCTATATGTTATAATATCTTTTATTTCTATCGTACTTTTACCAATAATCAAATCGATAATTAATCTAAATCCTCATGTTGGCATTGTTTAAGGTACTTGTAAATATCTTTATGTTTAAGAAAGTATTGGCTATTATCAAGGTTGCGTAGTCTTCTTCCGTTATCATTCACTGTTCTTTTTCCAAATTTTCCCAACGTTTATATCTTTTGCGTACCGCTTTACTATTTATTTGCTTGTTATAAATGTTTCGTAGATGTTTTCCAATGTAAATTTTTTCTTTGGAAACTTATTAAAATACCGCTTTATTAACATTTTATGATTTTAATGTGCCAATAAGCCGCACTACAATTGTTAAACTTATTTCAAAATAAAAATATCAGCGTAACATTAACAAATCAGTTTATGTAGATAACAGTAATGATATTTTAAGAGCTCAACCGTAACGGGTGTGACAATACCATACGTTTGTATAAAAAATTAGCAAAATAAATATCAGCAAACTGTATGTCCACCAGCCAAATTCAATCGGTTAAGAAATATAGAAATTACAGTAGTATTTAATTGCATGAATTTATTTCGCTAACTTGCAATACTCAAAAGTGTAAGTAAAGTGCAGTATTTTCAGAACTAATGGGTTTATATACTACTGTGTACAAATATAACCCGGAATTTTGTTATAATTTTTGAAATCCTTATTTATTCTTAAAAATCTATTTCATCGCCTTCGAAGTAATCCCCCTCGGCTGCAATACACTTATGCCAGCGAATTTTCCACTCATCAAAACACTTTGAAAAGTCCTGTTTCGGTATGGCCTTCAACACCTTCGTCGATTCGGCTTGAATTTCTTCTATCGTGTCCCTGGAGCGTTCTTTTCATTTTGCTGAATAGCCAGAAGTCACATGGAGCTAAATCAGGCGAATACGGCGGTTGCAGAACGATATGGGTGGAATTTTTAGCGAAATGGTCACGAACAAATTGAGGGTTTTTGGAACCAAACGAGATTTGACTTTTTTGAGGTACAAAACTTCCTTCAAAATGGTGTTGACTGATCCATTTGAAATGTCAACGATGTCAGCAAGCTCTCTAGTTGTCAATCGACAATTTTGGAGCACCAATTCCTTAATTTTCGCGACATGCTGTTCGTCAGTTAATGTTCTTGGACATCTTTGATGTGCTTCGTCTTCAACGCCTTCACGACCCTCTTTGAACATTTTATGCCATTCGTATACTTGTGTTTTAGACATAGCCTGTTCACCGAAGGCTTTTTGTAACATTCTGAGCGTTTCCGCAGTAGAAATATCATTTCTAACACAAAATTTAATCGAACTTCTTTGTTGAATATTTTCTGACATGGTAAAAATCGAAAAAGTTAATTTTGGTTGTTTACGAAAACGAGCGTCACTATTCAACTAATTAAGATATTAACCTAAAATTTGAAACAGATGTCAGTAGCAGTCCTACCAACTTAAAACTAAAAAGGTTTGTTCCCAACGACATACCCGCGCAGTTTAAATTAAAAATTCCGGGTTATATTTGTACACAGTAGTACACAGACGTGTTAGATCATTTGTACCAGGCTACGTCAAAATAAAGTCCTAAAAAGAGAATACCAATAATAATTGCTGCTTTATGTAGCTGAGTCAAAATTACCGAAGTGTTTTTGAACTACACAAATTGAAATGGAAAGAACATAAAACAGTCGTCCTATATGTTCAATTGTATATTTGATAAGTTTGATAGCAAACCTGAAGTGGATTACCAAACATGTACTAACAATAAATACGACAAAAGAAACTTAAACTATTAAACTTTAAATATAAAGTATAAAAAAGTAATAAATGTTTTGATTTTATTGAAACTATTTGTGATGCAAAACCACAAAAATTTACAAAGTTGTAAAGTTCGATGCATAATGGTGTAGATCAGCATCATACAAACAACACCGTGTTGAAGATTTCCTATAGATTTGCATAAAGAAATTTAAACAATGCTTATGATCAACCCAGACGGCTATAACTTTAGGCAAAATAATATTAACTTTCATATAGTTTGATTAATAATAACGTTTTTAAGAAAACAAAGCGGTCGGCTCAAACCCGATGTCAAACTGAACATGGTTTCTTCAACTAGTATTGTGCAGGCGGCTATACTTTAAAGATAAAAATGTTTAGAAAATATCCATTGCTATTAGTCAATTAGCAAATACTCTTTTAACTAAAAAAATTACTTAATTACAATTACAAAAATACTTTTGTTTCCTGGTGTACCAAGGTTCCTTCTTCATTCCTACCCGGGTCAAATGCAAAGGAAATCGGATCGATCTTTTCTCAACGGAAAAATTTCAACTCCCGAAATGCAATCGGGAAACAAAACGACCCCTGGGAAGAAGTTAATCTGGTCGTCAAAATATCAAATTCCGCCACAAAATTAGCCTTCAACAAAACGGCCTTGCCGCCAATCAAACACGCCGGCGAATTCTCGGTCTCGGAAAATTTAAAGTCGGGCGCCCACTTTCTAAACTATCACAACTAAATTCAAAACGCAGCAAGCGAAAAGAGCGAAAAGCCAGCAAGGCGCGAGAGCAGAGGCGGGAGTCCTGCGGCCCATACCGTGGCGTTATGTACCCGCGCTCGCAGGCAAATTGGCTTCCGCTAAAATATACAGGAGGGAGCGAAATACGGCCGGCCCTAATTTAAAATCCAAAGAAAGTAATTGGAGAATGGCTCGAACAACTTTAAAATCACAAAAATTAAAACTTAAAAGAGTCCGATACGATTGTGAATCATCATAGTATATATTTTATTATATTATTATTTTGAACCATCTACTGCTTTTTTATAAAAACAATTAGAAAGCTATGTAAGTTTGACTTTCTAACAGAATTTTACTCCTGCTTATAAGACAAGTTTGCCAAGTTTAAATCGAACATTTAGCTTGATCACGAAAAGATTAAACGATAAATAAAAGGCAGGATCCACCAAATTACAGACCAAAGCAATCAGCCAATGATTGTTAATAGGTATCAATTATGTTAATTAGACATCTGTGTATGGAAAAATTAGAGAAGTAAGAAATAGGCATACCAAACAAATTGTTGTATTACGAAAATACTATTTTCACTCAAGGAATACATTCTGCTCGTTACTACAGCCCTTGTTACAACCCTTTGATGTACAACTTCATTAGATACTTACGTTTTCTCGCGAGTTACTTTATACCGCTTATTTTGATGTAATTTAGTACAATAAGCCCTAGTTTGCTTATGACACTTGTCTATAAACCTTCTAGCTCCTTTTGCAATCCTCTAATGCTGGACATCTTGCAATATATTTTGACAGACGACGACTTGACAGCTAGCTGCAAAAGTGTTATCTATAAAAATAAGCTTAAAATGTGCGGCTTCAAAGCGTGTAAAAAGAGGGCTAGAAGGTTATAAATGCGCTGTAGTTAGAGTGCATAAATTATTAAAGTAAGTAGGAGAAGCTCGCCAAAATCATTCCTGCAAAATAATTTGCAAATATGCTAAGAACATTAAAAACGCCAAACTTGAAAAGGTTTTAACAAGAAGTGCAGGGGTTGTAGACGAGTTATGGTGGGACACAGTGACGTACATTTCTATAAAATAATTATTTTAAATGCGTCAAGTACTAAATTATTACCTTAACGTTCCATCGGACACTGAACCCTGCTGCAAAATGTGTTTTCAATTTAACCAAGACAATGTAAGTATGTTTAGTATGACCATTATAGCATAATTTATTGGAAACCATTATCATTAAATTATATCATTATTTATAAATTTTATTAGGGTTAGCTCGATTGCACACAACAGGATTAAAATATATTATATACACCTTTACGGCTAATCTTGCTTTACAATACAGTCATTATTACATATAGAATACCGTTAAGCTGGGATAATTAGTTATAACCCACCTATTTCAATCTTCAACGTCGCACCCACAAATTACCATTTACTTCTCTCTCTCTCTCTATCCAGCGTTTGTTGTCCATAGGTGAACATACGCCTCCTCCATTTCCCTCCATTTGTTTCTATCCTGTGCTACGTTCATCCATCCCCTTCCTGCCACTTTCCTGATGTCATCGTACCATCTTAGTATGGGCCTTCCTGGGTTTCGTTTTTCTCCCCATGGTTTCCATTCAGTCGTTTTTCTTGTCCATTTCTTCTTCTCCATCCTCGCTATATGTCCTGCCCATCTCCACTTTGCTTGTATTATTTTGTTTTGATATCTTCCATTTTGGTTCGTTCTCTAATCCATTTTATCGACTTTTGTCTATCAGTTTTATGTTGAGGATCGCTCTTTCCATGTGTCGTTGGGTAGTTTGCATCTTACTCATGGTCTTCTTTGTCATTGCCCATGTTTCAACTCCGTATAGCAAGACCGGTATTACACATTGGTTTAATAGTTTTATCTTCATGTGTATCTTAAATCTTTTTCTTTACCTCTAATATATGTTTCAATCTTCCGTACTCTGTCCATGCGAGTCTAATGCGTCTATTTACATCTGCCGTTTGCATTTTTCTGTCTACTCGCAGGTTTTGTCCCAGGTATATATATTGTTCTACTTCTTCTATAGTTTCCCATTTAGCGTAATGGGACCGTCATCTTGGTTAGAGGATCTCTTCATTATTTTTGTTTTTGTCATATTCATAGTTAGTCCTATTTCTTTTGATTTTTCGTTCAGTTCTTCCATCATCTCCTGCAGTTCTAATCGATTTTCTGCAATAAGCACTACATCGTCTGCGTATCTTAGTGTATTTAATTTTCGTCCTTCTATATTGATACCATGGTTCTCCCAATTAAGGTTTTTGAATATGTCCTCCATTACCTGTGTGAAGAGCTTTGGCGATATAGAGTCTCCTTGCCTTATTCCTCTTTGGATTTTTATTTTCTCTGTTTCTGAGTGTAATTTCACAGTGCTTGTTGCTTCCTTGTATATATTTTCGATGAGTTCTATGTATCTGGAATCCACTCTGCAGTTTTGTAATGAGTTTATAATTGCCCATATTTCTATCGAGTCAAATGCCTTATTATAATCTATAAAAGCTAGATATATGTCCTTGTTGTATTCTGTTGTTTTCTCGATTATGTTTCGGAGTGACTGTATGTGATCCAAAGTATTGTACCCTTTTCTAAAACCTGCTTGTTCGGTGTTTTGATACTGTTCGAATTCGCTTGTTAATCTTGTTGTTATTATTTTCGTCAGCATCTTATATACTTGACATAAAAGACTTATTGGCCTATAGTTTCCTAGATCTGACTTATCTCCTTTCTTATGTAACAGCACAATTATGGCGTTGTTCCAATTCTGTGGTATTTTCCGTTCTTCCAAGCATTTATTTAGTAGTATCTTTAGGTTTTTTATTAATTGTTCTCCTCCGTATTTAATAAGTTCCGGGATTATTCTGTCGTCTCCCGGCGCTCTGTTTAATTTCATTTCCCTAATTGCGTTTTCTATTTCGTCTGCTTCTATTTCCGGTATTTCTTCCGATCCGACGTTAAGAATATGTCTTCTTTTTATTTTATCTGGTTTTTACCTTGGCGCTGTACAGCTTTTGATAAAAGTTTTTTGTTGTGTGAATGATTTCTTTTCTATCATACGTTATTGTGTCGTCTTCTTTTTTCAGATGGCTAATGATGTTGATATTTGTGTTTATTTTTCTTCTCAGCACTTTTAAGCTTTTGTTTTCTTCAATTGTTTTCTCTATTAAAACCTCTGTATTTCTTCTGATATCTTCTTTTATTTTCTTTCGTACAGTTTTGTTTAGTTCCGTGTATTCTACCGTACCTCGTTTACCTTGGCTTGCTAATTCTTGTCTTTTTTCTAATAGTTGTTTTGTTTCGTTCCTGATATTTTTACATTTTTGTTTTTGTTGTTTAGCTGTTTTCTTTCCTGCTTGTAATATTGCATTCGTCATCTTTTTATTTATTTGTTCTATTGTGTCTTGTTTTCTAATTCTGCTGTACCAGAGGTTTTTTCTCAATTCTATTCTGTATTCGTTGGTTTTTTCTTTAAGAAGTTCTCTATCTATTTCTTGTTTATTTTTCTTTATTAGTTTTATTCGTTCCTTTTGTGTATTTATCCTTATATTTCCTCTTACTAATCTGTGTTCACTGCTTGTTGGGTATTTGTTAATTACCGTCACATCTGTAACTAGATGTTTATGGGATGATATAATAAAGTCGATCTCATTCCTTGTAGTTCCATTCGGGTCTCTCCACGTCCACTTTTTTACTTCCTTCTTTTTGAAGAAGGTATTCATAATATATAGGTTTTGTCTTTCTGTATATTGTACTAATGTTTGGCCTCTTTGGTTTCTCTGCCTTATTCCAAAGTATCCTACTGATTTCTCATTATCTTCTTTCTTTCCTACTATGGCATTAAAATCTCCAATTATGATATAGTGGTGTGTTTTGTTTAATGTTATTGCGGCATTTATCTCTTCGTAAAACTGATCGACTTCTTCATCTTCGTGTGTCGATGTGGGCGCGTATACCTGAATTATTTTAAGATTGTATCTGTTGGATATTAGAAGTATTAGGTATGCCACTCTTGCTGAGATAGATCTTATTTCTTTTATGTTTTGTTCTACCTTTTTGTGTATCATTTACTTAAGGCTTTTTAATCTAATTTTAATTTAAATCAATGCAAATTTGAAGAGAGTAAAAATTAATATCAATTTCTTTGTTTTTTTTAATAAAAAAGAGGAAATTTTTAGAAAGTAAATGAAAGTTTGTTAAACAGAGAAAAACTAGTATTTTATACCCAGGACAAAACAGTGAAGCAAAGTTTACCCTACACACGATTATAAGCTGACAAAATTGCCTAGAAAACGCTTAACAATCAGTTAAAAACCTTATAATTGTACAAATTAGCAATATGCTAATACTTTAAATAAAATGGACAAAATACTTCTATTTTCAGTTTAGTTTTACATATTATGTTGTGCTTTGTTTTAAGATTTGTAATTTCTAAACAACAATGTAAGCCATTAAAATAATGATTCTTCAACTTTTGTCCGCTTTGTACCGCATTGCAACTTGAGGAACAATCTATTAATTCATTCATTGCAAAGATTAAGTTTAGTTAAATTTCACGCAAATTTCTAACAATTCATTGAAATTGAAATTTTTGTTTAATAACTAGTTGATTATAAAGTTAGTTAGACACTAATGATATGTTGTAAAAGAAATATCTATGTAAAAGCCCAGAATTACGAATTCATGAAAGTATTTATTACCATTATAAAGATCAGTAATTAGAGCAGAAGCCGTAAAACATAGCGAATGCGTTTTTCTACCGCGAAATGTAAATTTTTTAGTTAACATTTACTATAAAGTTATGTTACTTCATTCGAGCTGTTATTACAACTCTGTAATCAACGCTTCCTCATTTTATCCCGCTGTGCACATCTCACACGTTACTTTAAAACCTCCACAAACGCCCATGTCAATAAAACCTCTATTTCGACAATCCGCTTGTTGAAAACTAAAAATAATGATTGCACGTGAGTGGCATAATATAAGAATTACCGTTCATTCTAAATGTATCATTTACGAAGCCGGCACCATGAATGATTAAAGAGACGACTAATGCATTTGCCAATTTAAGAAGATGTTTGTTTGTATACGTGTCAGTGACTTTTGATCTTGTTTAGTAATGTACACACAAATCAAGCTGCAAGTTTTAAAATTAATTGAGTAGTTTTATTTATAATAATTATAACACATTTTAAAATGAGGAAACTTGTAATTAAATAACTTCATGTTTTATGTTTATCAACATTACTTTTTATATATCACTTGACAGCATAACAATTTTTTAACGCGTCATGGCATTTAATTACATTATAATTAGTCTATAATACAGATTAATAATTAATTCTACTTTAATACAATTTTAAAGCTTATCAGTTAGTTTTTCAGAACTCATCCCAATGGCATTACTCAAATTTTTACCCCACAAGAATCACAATACTCGTACTGTGCTCTGTTTTACAATTTACTGAATCAGAGATTTACCACTTTTGAGTCATTGTATTATTCCAACTCAATTCAGTAATTAAATTACCATGGAGTTGGTGTGGTTATGAAGCCGATCTTTGTGCTTATCAGTAAATTGCCTAATATTTCGCCATTTCCATTTCTAAGTCTCGACATAGATAACTATCTTGACGTACCAAGGAACATGTATTATGTTTCTTAGCACCTTATTCTGACAACGTCGTATTACGGTCGCTAACACATCTCCATAGTTTTTAGCCGTATATCCGAACAGGTTTTAACATATACGTGTGTAGTAAAGGGAATACAAATAAGTATCCGCCGTTTTTTATCAATAATCGGGCATTTATTGTGAAAGAAAAATATTGTCCATCGCTAGCCACTACCTTTTCCCATCTTTCTGGCAGCATACGGATACCGCGTCGGAAGAACGCTTTATCTTTTGAGGCTATTCACGAATCGACCCAATTTTTGATATCTTCGTATGATGTGAAGTGCGGCTCAGACAAGCCATGTGCCATCGATCGGAACAAGTGATAATCGGAAGCGGCAATGTCTGGTGGGTGGCGTAGGACTTTCCAATTGAGTGTTTCCAAGGAGGTTCTGACCGGCGCCGCAACATGTGGACGAGCATTATCATGCAGAAGAATAATTTTGTCGTGTCTAGAGTAGCAGTTTTTCCTTGAGTGCTCGACTCAGTCTCATCAATTGTGTTCGGTAGAGATCATCAGTAATAGTTCCATTCGGTTTGAGCAACTCATAATACACGACACCAAGCTGATCCCACCAAATACACAACATAAGTTTTTTTCCATGAATATTTGGCTTGGCTGTCGATATTAAAGCATGGCCACGTTGTTCTCGTGATTTTCTTTTCTTTGAGTTATCGCAGTAGATCCATTTTTCATCACCAGTGACTATACGATGCAAAACCCCCTTTCGTTTATGCTTGGTAAGCAGCACTTTACATGTGCAAAATAGGCGTTCAAAGTTTCTCGGCTTTAGTTCATATGGAACCCAATTTCCTTGCTTTTGAATCGTTCGCAACAATTTTAAAAAATGTGAAATTGCTTGTTGAGTCACTCCTAATGTGAGTGCAAGTTCTTCTTGCGCTTGACAGGAGTCTTCCTCCAATAATGCTTCCAATTCCGCGTCTTTGTACACTTTCAGCCTTCCGCTACGTTCTTTGTCTTTGACGTCAAACTCACCGTTCTTAAACTTATAAAACCACTCACGACAACTTCTCTCACTTAAAGTAGATTTACCATATGCTTCTACAAGCAATCGATACGCCTCAGCTGCAGATTTATTCAAATTAAAGAAGTAAACCAAAAGTTCCCGCAAATGACGCTTATTCGGCACAAAACTCGACATTTTTGTACGAAAAAAATTATGTGATGCTGATACAAAATCGCTAATATTTTAAGTTACGATGTTGCCAGATGTCCAACCTTACGATATGACGTTTTACATCTGAAAATTTCGACCATAATTTACTGGTGGGGCCATCTTTTGTCAAACGGCGGAGATTTATTTGTACTCTCTTTATTAATTTATATATTGGTATGATAAATCTTCTGCCCATCAATTAATACTTATTTTTGAACTTAATGTTTAGTTTTTCCCTATTCTTTTTAATGATTCTTTCCACCGCATTTAGTTTCATACCCAGATATTTCGCGGCATTCATATATCTATCGATCGTCAACGGTAGTTACATTAGTTTTTGTATCTCAGCTTCTCGTCTATGCATAAACTCTGTTATCCTTTGTAAGTTGTGATTGGCTTCGGGCTCTTCAGCCCTAGTTGCAAAAATATCTGTATTGCCTGTAAATATACAATCAGAATATTAGCAATTTATTAAAAGTGTACCGTAAGTATAATATGGAATCCAGCACATTGCCAACTCTCATGAGTCTTAACTGAGAGTAAACATCTTCTTGTAGAATACAAAAATAATTGTTGCAAATATGACGTTTCAGTAACAATCCATAGTCTTTAGGTGGCCTTTATCCATCTTTAGTTCTAATCAGGAGCAGTACACCTTATCAAATTCTTGGGGTATGTCCAAGCATATAACTGAGTAAATCTGCTTTTCTTCCAACGCCTTTTTGATGACGTTGGTGAGTTGATTACCCTGGTTTTTTCCTAAACCCGAATTGATAATCATTTTTATTAAAAATAGGCTTCAATCTTTTTAGAACCAACTCCTCATACAGTTTAGAGATAACTGTTAGCAAATAAAGGGATCTGAACGAAGCCACTTCGTTCTCGTTTTTCTTTTTTTTCCTTGATTTCTCAGTTTAACTGCTGCATAAGTTGACTTATTCTAGTCTTATATCTTGGCGCTCTGGTTTGATTGGAACGCATGATGAGATATATAAAACACTTATTTTGAACGTGGGATTTTATAAAATATTTTGCTTTCTCTGCAAGATTTTTAGCCAAAATTCAGTTTATCTTCGATTTTCCCGGTAAGTGGATACATACGTGCAATTAGTACTATAAAAAAATAAGCCTAGACCATTGGTTTATCTTAAAAAAAAACTAAAAAGTAAAATTGCAACTAAGTATTTGAAATAACTAACCTTATGGAGCCGCGGTGGCTCAGTTAGCAAGAACATCGTTCCTCTGCCATCAATCGAGCCAGCGCGGGCGAGTTCGAGTCTCGCTCAACTCATGGGTGTGTGTGATGTCCTAATTTAAGGTGCATGTTAGTAGGCACAATAAACCATTGTGGCTGCAATGCCGGTAAGTGCGCCAATAAAACAAAGCTAACCTTATTATTTGTACATGATCCTTTTATGACCTATGTTATATAACATAGACTCAAATCATTATCAGTTAATACATAATTACAGATCACGTTAAGCTTTATACTCAAGTTAAAATTTATTTTCCAAATAACGTGTATGACAATAAGCTTTCATTTGAAATGTGAGTGCTAAATAAAGGTAAAGATATAAAGACAAAATTCTAAGAAAAGCATATGAAGGAAAAGGGCGAAATAAGATAAAAAAACAGTTAGGAAATAAATAATTTATATACAGTCAAGCATAACAAACTTTGTAAAATCACAACGAATCAGATGCTTGAATCACTTTAACCGATTAAACGATGAAAGACTAGTTAAAATCAGGAAACAAGAGGATGGAATAAAGAGAAGAGGCAGACTTAGGGAGAAATTAATAAAAGCAGCGGAGAAAGACCTACAAAATGGAAGTGTTCAAAACTAGAGAGATAAGTGACGGATAGAAGAGCGGAGAGAAGAATATGAAACCTATAAAATATACCTTAAAAAGTTAAGTTTGTATGCGTACTAAATCTCAATTATCGGTATAAGTAATGTTTAAAATTTTAATTTCTTTTAAACAAGATTGAAAAAATGTTCGTTTATTTATTATTGATTATATAATTATGTATATATATATATATATATATATATATATATATATATATATATATATATATATAAGTCTAGAGCCAGCGTGATCCCCTGGTTGAGGGGCGGGCTGCAATACTGACGGACCCGGGTTAAATTCCCAGTGCTCTCTGATGCCTGGTGGGTCTCTGACTGACTCAGTCACTAAAAATAATTTAATACCTGCGTTCACTCGAACAAGAGACAATAATGGCAGTTGTCTTAGGCGCGGTGCTTGCCACATCGCCCCGCTTCAGAGATAGTGCGCAATAACCGAGCAGAGAAAGCGAACGTATGAGAGTCTTAACTTCTCAGTTTGCAGGCCGTGCTCTCACGCGGGGCATAGAGTCTTGGCCCTTATTCAATATAAATCAAACAATTTTGAAAATGTGTTATTCTATAAGTTTAGTAATCATTTAATTATTATTTGCTGTTTTATTTTGGTTTGTTTATATTAGTGCAATACAGAGTGTTTTGGAATTGCACGGCGCTGTTTTAGGGATGTACTATCCAGCACATAATATGTTTGAAATTAATTTATTATCAAGATATTAAAAGTAAAAGATATTTATTTAACAATAAAACATTCAAAGTAACTGTACAAAGTGTTTTCAGTTTTGTTGAATGCAGCATTCGGCACGACAAATCCGTGCTCCTCTCAAGTTTTGTAGCATCAGGACGACCCTTAATAGTTGCTGAAACTTCCACGATGAAGTTCCTTAACTCTTCTTGCGTGCCAATAGACATAGAATAAACCATATATTTCATCCTACCCCACACAAAATAATCCAACGGCTTTAGATCAGGAAATCGTGGTAGACATTTAACAGGTTCGTTTCGACCAATCTATCGGTTATTATATGCTGTGTTTAAATAATCAATAACAATGTGATAAAAATGAGCAAGGGTACTGTCATACAAAAACAATATCCCCTACCTACTGCCAATCAGAATGTCTTCTAAAAGCTCATAGAAACTATTTTGAAAAAAAAAATGCAAGTAAGACATTTCTAAAAGCTTGCTGGTAAAATGAAAGGACCGATGAGATTGTTACCAAGAAGACCAGATCAGACGTTTAATGAAAAGATATGATGATAATGCGTAATAGTAGTCGTATGAAGATTTTTCTTTTCAAGTATGGGTATTTCGAAAATTAATAATACCATTTCTGGTAAAGCAAGATTTATCGACAACCAGCAGGCAGCTCAGAAAGTTAGGACGTCGTGTGCACTATCAAATTAACCACTGGCTAAAATATTTGCGCCTGTTATAATCTTCTGGTAACAAATTTTGCACAAGCGTAACGTGAAATGAATACAACTGTTTGTCGCGCAATATTCGCCTTACGTTTGTATATGAAACATCGAAACGGAGTGACAATCTTCTGATGCTAGTACTAGGAAATAAAGCATGGAGTAAGTATCCTTCCCTAAACGTTAGCAGTCCGTTGCAATCTTTATCGACCACCATTTAGTCGTTTAGATTTTAGCGTCCCAATTTTTCTAACGGTTCTTGCAATCGCTTCAAACATTTTACGATTTGATATTCGTCTAGTGGAAAATGTTTTATGATATCTTTACCTTTTTACCTCGCCATAAATTTAAATCATGTTTGCAAAAGTGAAGAAATTTGTGGCGTCTCCCATAATAATAAAAAATTAACGAGTCTCTAAAGTATTACCTCATGCGAAAACGCGCAGAAGTTGTAAAACACGGTACTTACTTACACAAACAGTGTTTAATACTAATTAACACATTTAATAACAGATGTTCAATCACCTGTCAAATAAATAAAGTATATGCAATGGTTATCTACAGCTATTTGATTAACTTTAAAACTTTTAAATATTTATCATTGTTAATAATAATAAATAAATTTGAAATATATGTTTACATGACATTTTTTGTTTATTTCGTGCTGGAAAACACTTTCCTAAAATAATGCCGTACAATTCAGAAACACCCTGTATAGTAAATATGTTTATTTTGCACTAATTATAATCATTACTTCACTAGCAATGCATCTTTTTGCATTTTCGTATTAGTGCCATAAAGAATGATAAAAGTTATCATGAGTATGTTAAATAATCTGTTATAAAAAAAATTGTAAATGAAAAATACAACACGTAAGTCTTCAACATATTTTAAAAGTAGAACTTCCAAAGTTAAAGCAAAAAATGTATGTGTACCTTTATTACAGTCCCATAAAATGTTAATGTTCTGGTAACATGAAACCCAAGCAATTGCACTGCCGCAACCTAATTTACAAAGTTTTATTGTGCCAAATTAACTCTCGTAAAAACATAACCGACATACTTTGGGGAATATAATTTCAATCTTATATTTTTATTAAATAAAGTAACATACTCTTAAGAGTGCCTAATCAATGAAAAATGTTCAAAGTAAAATAATATATATGCATTGCATGAAGTTTGCACATATGCTAAAATATTTTTTATGCTATTATTTTTGCTATAACTGTTTTCTAGCCTTATAAATTATTGACAAGAATACAAAATACTAAAAAAAATTTACCAATAAATTATTTTAAAACATATACTATACTATGTTTTAGTAAAATTTTACATTAAATAAAATACATGTTCTAATTACATAGAAGTACATATTTGGATAATTTCATTATCATGTTGTAAATATAAAACATGGATTAACAACAATCCCATAGGCTGAGTAAGCTGCAGCCCAGGGCTCCAAGATTTAGAGAACGCAAAATTTTGAGCTGAGCAAACGAAAAGTGAGCTCAATCAGAAAAAATATGAATATAACCATTAAATTTCTAAGTTGTATATTCATCGTTTATCGACGCACAATGGATTTTTAAAAACATTTATTTTGTAACAGATATAACATATGGCAAAGAAATCGATCACCGTCCGCGCCATTTCTAGTGGCGCCCTTCAAATTCAAGAACTTTCTGATTCGTTCTAGAATCGCGGACGGAGCAGATAAACATTCACGACTCTCGAATAAAAAGAGCCACATACATCGAACAACAGTGGTATAAATAAATCAGTGTTGTTATAGTAACTGTTAACTATTGATGTTGCGTTAATAGTATTATAATTTATAATTATTGTACAGTAGTGCAGCCTGTGAATAAAATTTAGCTTTGAATTAGATTGTTGTTGAATTCATATTTACTAATCCTCAGACTTCATATTCGCAGGCAATGCAAAACAACATAAACCGACAAACCCGAATAACAAACACTGAAAATCAACAAAGAAGTTCCTAACACTATGACACACATTATCCATGATAGTTATTAAACTAACAACGCACGCTGTGAAACAAATATGATAATGGAAAAACTTAAGAGTGATAAAATGGCATTACTAGTATGTTTCTGGAACAATATTCGTATTAAGTTTAAAAACTTAAGTAAAAGGCTTTAAGGAAAAAATATATAGACACCACAAAGATTATTACCCTTTAGAAGTCTTCGAAACGAATCTGAGTTTCAAGGCTAAGAAACAAAAAAAAACTTGATGTGTGAAACTAACATGTACAAAATGAAACATTACAAGAAAGAAACTCAAAAGTTCCTTTTGATGAAGACAAAAGTGATTTAAAAAGTTTATGGACTACGGTCTTTTGTGACATAAGCATATTATGCTGCAATTGAATTTCTAAAGCTCAACTTTGAAGGCCAATAATAGTCTAAAGGTTTGATAATTCTTAAGCCAAAAACAGAAATGAATTTAAATAAATATTTTTAAATGAAATAGACATTTGTTTTTATTTTTTTCATTGATATGTTAATGTACATAAACATTGCATTGAAACGAAAATTGAAAACCAAAATAAATATTTGGTCTAAACAAACTACTTAAAAAATTTTTTGATGGTTTTCGAAACATGCAAAATTTAAAGAAAGGCTGGTGAAAATTTGTCAGTCTATGTCACTAAAAACCTTAATTAGGCCCTGATAACAATACAGTTACAACTTTAAACAGGTAATGTTTAAAACTTTAATATGTCTTATTTGCAATTTTACTCAAATCATTTGATTATTTTATAAAAATAAAATAAAACATTTTATAGTAGTTAGCATAAATGGCTATTTTCTACATTAGCTACATTTTGAATAAATACTCTAAAGCGTCAATATAAACACTAAGTGACAGTCGATAATCCAAAGTAGTATAGTCAATTTTCAGATGCAAGAAATAACATTTTAACATATTTGAATAGTTTTATAACTAAAAACGCAGCCTCAGTATTATGTCCATAAGCATTATTAGTACATTTCCACAATAGAGATGTAAAAACTGTTAGGCTTAAAAAAGACTAACTGGTGAACATCTAAGTAAGCTCCATTGATAGTTTAATGTGATTCTATCTGGATGCAAAGATCTAATAATTACAGTAAATAAGTGCGTGTTTAAGAATATTCTTGTCAACAATTAATCGGGATATTAATCGATTTAAAAGAAGGAGCAAAGAAGCATTATTGCCAAAACTGTTTTTCCAATATATTCGCAACAAATAAAACGAGTAGTGGTAAGAAAAACTGTTAAGGGCTTTCAAAAAAATAGTGTCTGAACTGCAGGAGGTATTAAAAAAGTTGAAGCTCATTCAATGCTACTTATATAGCTGAGATCTACAAATGCGTAACCAGGATTAAGTAACAAAGATATGTTTTCAACCAAATGATTTTCGGTGCCCCGTCATTTTTTTAAGGTCAATTCTACTACTTTAATAACAGTAGCGGGTCTTGGGTATAAAAACATTTATCCAATCAATGGATGGTAAATCTCTCAACCAGACAGTAAAATATGGGAAATACCATAATGATGTGTGGTACGGTAACATCACATTAAATACAATTAATTTTGAGCGTCATCTGAGTGTATCATCTAGCTCGTGCAACTAATTTGTATAATTCTTCTTTCTCTATGGTGTCTGTAGACATAAATTTAATAAAAAAACCTTTCTATTATTATTCAACAAAACAAAATATCACAAAAACCTAACAGTAAAAATATCTGCAGTAACAGAAAGATAGCAAATAATGACATAGAAAACAAATAATTTAATCGATACTATACCCTAAGGTAAAGTGTTTTCTGGGCATCGGTGATCGCGCCGTTATCGAACGAGATAAAGTGTGCACGAACAAGTTCCTAATTTCAACTAAAAGATCAGTATGGTCTGCTGTTATTCAACCGCCACGGCAGTAAATCTAAACCAGCAATTTTGTCGTATGCAAGTTGATTAAAAGTTCCAACCACCATATGTTTCACAAAGGTATTAGTGCCCTCAGCAGCAGCCTGTTGGTAATGGTCCGTATACGCAGATCTCTATAAATGGTATAATATAACCACCACACAATCTAATTTCAAATTTACCTGGACAAAATGGTTGAATGTACCAGAAGTGCAACCACCACCCTCTCCAGCTCAAGACCCTGAATGGCAAGTAGTAGATAGTAGAAAACGCAATCGTAAAAAAACTAGCAATAAAATGCTTTCCACCAATTTTTATATTAGGCGTCATAACGAATAAACCCTTAATTAAACTGCTAGAAATAAAATGAATATCAAAAATGAATATCAAATCAAAGTACTCCACAATGATGAAATTAATATGCAGCCTAAAACACCTGAGAAATACACGATTATAACTAAAGCACTAGCAGAGAAAAATACAGAGTTTCATACTTATCAAAGAAAACAAGAGCGTACTTTTAGAGTAGTCGTTAAAAATCTACACCAACTACTAACACATACGAAATAAAAAAAGAACTGATGGCACATGGGCACTAGGCCACCAATATCTGGAATATCAAGCAGACAATTTGCAACTATTCTTCGTCGAAGTAATACCAGTAGACAACGAAAAATATATTTACAAGACTGATAGACTAGTACACTCAGTGGCTCTCGCTCACGTGTTAAATGTACTGGAATCACACGACATGTGAATACTCACAGACATAAGAGATGGCGTAAGATGCGTCAATTGTAATGAAAATCACTCATCCACCTGTAGATGGTGTTCAGTGTACAAAGAGATGCAACAAAGAATGTTTCCTCCACTAAGAAAGAAGCAACTTGGAGTTATAGTACATCTCTAGCGCAGTAACATCATCCGCAACTCACATATACCCAGGCAGTGAGAAATAATTTCCCACGATTTTGACCAACACGTTTCTACCATAACAAAGTTCATCAAACAATCCATACGACGACATAAGTGAACTGAAGAGAGTGATAAAAGGGTTAATAGAACAAATAAAAACGGTGTTAAATTTATTCACGATACTTGTCGCAATAACTAGCGATGGCTCAACACCTTAAAATAGTGTGAAACGCCAACAGCCTGTCACAACATAAGGACAAAATAATATCTTTTCTCACAAACAAATATATCAATGTCATGCTCATATCCGAGGCACACTTCACAAACAGAATCTATTTAAGAATCTCAGGGTATACAATTTATGTCACATAACATCGGCAGTGCACACGCCGGTACGGCTATAATTGTTAAAAGCTCGATAAATCACTACGAACTTTCTGAACACAATTACAAATAACTTCAAGCAATCACAATTGTGACTGAATACTTGATAGTACCGCTAACAATATCGGCAGTATATTATCCTCCGAAATACAATAACAAGCAATACGAGCACTACTTCCACACTTTAGGAACCATATTTATATCAGGAGTGATTTTAATGCTAAAACGTACAATGGCGATCCAGATTAAGAACAACTAAAGGCTATAAACAATTTTAGTTTGCAACATCTATCGACAGACTGGATAACAGATCTTGCGAAAATGCCAGACCTTGATTTTTATGTATTTAATGGGTTCAACTTAAATTATCTAATAATTCAGACCTATCTAGACTTGTCAACAGATCATTCACACATTAAAGTAACAGTGGGAACACGTGTTAATTAATGAAAAAACACCGACCCTATGTAATAAGCATACTAACTTGGATTTATATAGAAATTAATAGACAAATCTCTATTACTGAATATTTCTTTAAAAATTAAAGATGAATTAACTGAAGCAATAGAACGTTTCAATCAAGTTGTACAGCGAGCCTTTTGGAAAGCAAATTTGCAAAACTAACAGCATATCAGAAGCCTAATGTGTCCCATAATAGTAAAACAAAAAATTGCAGAAAAACGCAGACTTCGGCGGAGATGGCAAATAACAAGGCATCCGGCAAATAAGCGCAGTCTAAATTAAACAACCTCTGAACTCAAAATACTGCTATCTAGCATTAAAAATTAGTCTATACAGAACTATGTGAAATCTCTATCTCCAACAGAAGCTACTAACCACTAGCTCTGGAAAGCGATCAAGATGCTGAAAAGGCCACAGCAACATAAACACTACTTTGTACTGATAATGAAAATTAGGTACGAACTAACCAAGACGCACAGACCTTTGCAAATCACCTAAATCAGGTATTCCAACCATTTCCATCAGAAATCTCAAATGACGAAGAAAATAAAATACAACTATTCTTTTTTTCACTCTTTTTCAAAAGCGTCCACCTTTTAAAAATACTTCTATAAGTGAAACAATAAATACAATTCATAAGCTGAACCCACAGAAAACACCCAGATACGATCTGGTCGTAGGAAAGGTCCTAAAAGAACTTCCGGTTAAGATATTAGATTTATTACATATCTATTCAATGCGATTACGTTTCACCCCCCCACCAAAAAAACCGAAAGAAAATGTGTTATCGTACAGACCAATTAGTCTGCTCCCGATGCTATCTAAGATATTTAAAAATTGCTATTAAATACAATTACACCTATGTTAATGGACAACCACCTAATTCCAGACCATAAATTTAGGTTTAGAAAATAACATGCTACCATCAAACAAATACATGGAGTCGTTAACAAAATAAACAAAGGCTTTCAAGCAAAAAAGTAATGTGTAGCTGTATTTATAGACGCGTCACAAGCATTTGACAAAGTTTGGCATGATGGCCTACTTTTCAAAATTAAAACAAACTTTCTAATCAAATTTGGAGGCTATAAAACAATATTATTTCCCATTAATTTAAGCGCCCCACAAGGCAGTGTACTGGGACCCATACTAGACCTCCTGTATACAGCAGATCTACCCACCTCACCAACAACAACGACTGCACATTTTCCGATGACACAGCAGTATTAGTACCGCATTCGGACATGAATATGGCATCCCACAACCTTCAAGCTCACCTGACTCTACTACAACGATGGTTATATACAATACAACTAACATTTGCAACACGAAGAGCCCACCGGTTACGCTTAATAACCAACAAGTCCCACAAGCCGAGAGCGCCAAATATTTAGACATCTATCTAGACAGAAGACTGACATGCAGGACACATTTAGATGAAACCCAAGCATCCGGGAAAAATATATTGAAAAATGTATTGGCTCTCAGGATGAAAATCTCAACTATGATTTGATAGAAAAATACTATTATACAAAGTCATACTCAAACCACTCTGGTCCTATGGCATTCGGCTGTGGGAAACCGCAAACAACTTTGATATAGACACTTTGAGACGCTTTCAACCTAAAACGCTCAGATCCATAGCTGACGTCGCATGGTTGCACAATACTAAATTATACGTCGGAATTTTGGTATCCCCACAATCAACGAAGAGATAAGAAAATACAGCATACGTTATCAAAATCGCCTTGGTGCCCACACAAACTCTCTGGTCGAGTATTTACTATAAGAAGAGGAAGAACAGCCTAGACTCAAAAGATTCAAGTCATCGAACCTACCAAATAGACTTGAGTGACTGCGAGTGTTACATTAGCTCTAAACCAAACAAGTTTGGTTTTTTATTTAAGGAATTTGTTAATGGAAAATTTTCGTCATGCAAAATATTATATTATTTACTAAATGTTAACAGAGACAGATTTTAAAACCGCTAATAAATAAAAAATGCCTCAAAGTGAAAATCATTGTATGATGATAATAAAGGTCCATTCATATGTTAATGTAGGTTTTAGTTAAAATTTGAGTAAGTGCTGTATTTCCTCTCCCCCCCCCCCCCCATTTATATGCTTCCGCGGGTATTCTATTTTTATCCGTACTTTTGTTATTTTTCAATTTGTTGATCTCCTCTTTTATCTCTTCCCGCGAAGGTTCCCTTACTAGTATTTGTGTTTTCTCATCCACTGTCTCCTCCTTTTCTTCTCTCCTCTCTTCATATTGTTCCTCCTCATCCCCAACTACCCCCTCGTAATATTCTTTAAATATCTTAAGTTTTCCTTGTGTATTACCTACCATTTCTCCGTCCTTATTTTTTAAAAATGTAATATTCTTGGGCTTAACATCTTCGCAGTTTTTCTTTACTTCCTGGTAAAAATTTCTTAGCTCTTTATTTATGTAATTTTGTTCTATTTTTTCTAGCTTTGTATCTAAATATTTTCTTTTTAACTGCCTGCATGTTCTCTTTGTGTCTCTTATTGCCTCCTCAAATTTCCGATTATTCTCCTCTGTATTTTGCCTCAATAATTTCTTTCTTACCTCATTCCTTACTTGTAGTTTTGCCTTGCATTTCTCGTCAAACCAACATTCTTGTTTGCTTCTGCCTTTTTTCCCTAAACATTTTTCCATCGTTTCTTGAACTGCTGTCTCAATTTGCCTCCACTCTTCTTGAATGTTGTTTGGTTCCTTTAATTCCTTGAATCTGTTATCAGGTTGCTTTTTCGTTTCAACTAATACCTCTTTATTTTGCATTTTATCAATATAATACCTTATTAACGGGTTATTTGTTTCTTTTCCCTTCTTTGGCAGTATTTGTTTTATTGAAGCGATTACTAGAAAGTGGTCCCAGTCCATGTCCGCCCCTCTAAAACTTCTTACGTCTGTAACGTATCTTTGGTGTTTATCTTCGATTAATAAATGATCAATCTGATTTTTGCTTTCCTTGTTCGGTGAAACCCTCAGCAGAAAATAAGCGAGTTTATTATAAAAGTATGGAGACAAGAACAAATGTCACTAGAATGGCATAACGCTATTGTCTGTCTGATACATAAGAAAAGGGATAGGTACCAATGTGAAAACTATAAGGGAGTATCACTGCTGTACGTGGCGTATAAAGTATTGGCGAGACTGATTCGGGAAAGACTGAGTGAGCACCAAGAACGGGTAGTAGGAGAATACCAAGGAGGATTTAAAAGAGGAAGAGGAACCCTGGATCAAATCTTTACGGTGAAAATGATTCAGTGTAGTAGTTATGAGCAAAATTTGGAATTACATATAGTTAAATCAGCACAGTTAAATAATTCCAAGTACTACCGTGAGAAGTCAGATCAGCATTTAAAAGCTTGCAGCGTTTATCTCACATAACCTTGTATTTGCTTCTAGTACTCATATCTTATCTGCATTACCATGGGATTCAGGTGCCGTGGGATACCTTGACAATTTATGTATAAATGCTAACATTTAGAATAGTAGTAGTAACCACTGTCCTTAGTATTAACATCAAATGTAAAACATCGACACTTTGTAATTTCTAAATAAAATTTATTTTAAGAAATTTTCTAAAGTGTTCGACATATATGCTGTTTGTGGATTTCCACTACGATAAAATCAGCAGGAGAAAACTTTGAGGCCCTTAGAAGCTGGGGATTCAGAGAAACTCATAAGATTGGTACAAATGACTCTAAGAAAACGAATAGTAAAATACTGATAGATGGGCAGGTATCGGAAAGAGTCACTGGAAATAAGTGAGGCAGATCCCATCTCAACAGTTGTTAACTTGCTACTAGAGAATTTAATCTTACAAAGATCACAGGGAAAACTTAGGCCTTAGAGATCTGGCTATTAAGAACTCAAAATTGGTAAGTTGAAAACAATATTAATAATAGATGGGCAGGATGCGACAAGTCATGGGCTAGAGATAAATGAAAGAGATCCCATCTCAACAGTATGCTTTACTTGGTACTAGAAGCTTTGAAAAACAGCTGGGAGAACAGGAAATTTACCAAAGACGTCCCAGATAGTGGCGTAAGAGAGTTATAAATATTACCAACAAAAGTTAGGAAACGATTCAGTAAACTGGAAGAACGCGACGTATGCTAGAGATAAATGAGAGCAAAACAGTACATGGAAATAGACAAACAGGGGAGACGTAATCCAAAGGTCAGTAGGGAAGAAAGGTGTAAAATTAAGGAAAGTTAGTGAGGTATCAAAGTAATATCTAACACCATAGAGGAAAACACGGAAAAAAAACGAATTGTCAAAGAGGATAGGGCGGTATGAAGCAATTAGTGGGCATTAAACAAAAAATAAGGACAAACGGCTAAGAATTATGAAAAGATAAGATCTAAGTAACGTATGCAGCGAATGGGATAACAAATATATGGAGGTGAAACGGAAGTAGGCAGAAGAGCAAAAAAGATTCGGAGGAGTAGAACAGTGGGTGAGCATGATGCGAAGAACAAAAAGGAGTTACAAGAAGCTATGTACATATCAATAACGATGGTTAGCCAGCTCAAAGATAGCTGGTATGCCCGATCCCGAAAAGGCATGCGGAAGGATTTTAGAAGGAGGGAAGGGAAGAAGAGAGAAGAAGAGAGCAGATGAAGTGAAAAGATAGTTGGATAGTAAAGAAATGAAAATAGAGTAGTAAATGTAAAGTGAATATGAAATGTAATGTTAAGGATGAGCTAAGTATAGCGAGAGATAAGTATATAGTGATATATATATATATATATATATATATATATATATATATATAAGTGCTGTATTAAAAAACTTTACTGTTTGAGTTTTGTGTCCGTCTGTTTTATTTTAAATGTAGATATCCAAATTTCAATAATTGTACCTTATTTAATGTTCTTTTATTTAAAGTTTTTCTAGTGTGCAAAGCAAAATTTTGATTATTTTATCATTTTCTTATCTTTGTAAGCGGCTCTTATTATATCAATTACGAAAGTAGCTTAGTTTGCAAATTAATTTTAATTTGAGAAGAAATTATCTTAGCTTTTTATGGGGATTTATAAATTATTTTACTCATCACAGAATTTTACAGTAAGAACTACCTACAATTTATTTTACGCCGCCACACATTTCATATAGGATAATCAAAATGTATATTACAAAACGAAGACATACCTGAGAGTACTGTAATAAATTTATTTCGCAAGTATAAATAATAACATAGTCAATTCTTCAAGTTTCTACAGATGTTGGATGTGGGTTTTGAGACATAGCAGATGTTTACACGGTAGTCACACAATAACACGCGCTATTCTGTTGCTTGGGCCACTTTAAGTTCTCTGCTGACACGATATATTGACTTGCTTGAATTTTGTTAGTAACTCGCACAAATGTTTTCTACCATTTCATTGTTGACGGATGGCCGTTCTGTGTGACTTGTGTCCTCAAGTCAGTTAGCCCAGAAATGTTTTTGAACAACGGCTACCAATAAAATGTTTGCATATTCTATTATAATAAAATCTTTCGTTCGCTAATGCTACTATTTTTAATGTTAGGGCCTTTAAAGAGCTTTTAAGAAATTACAACCTTTTCACTTTTGCCAAATAGAACTTGAATTATGTTAACTCTCTTCTGAATGTCCGTAGAAACTTGAGTGTAATCTTTCGTTGATATTATTTGTCCCTGCTAGTATCGCCTCAGGTGGCGGACCAAAACTCCCAGATATGGCTAGGTACAGCTGTGTCATTAATGAAATACCAGGGCGGACCAAAACTAGAATGACATAGGTAAGCAGCTGTGTCATTAATGAGTCAGGGATGCAGAAGAATGACTTCGGTAACAGGTTTGTCATCATATACTTACAGGTGGCTATCAAATTATGATACACCCGGCTGTAACACTGCGATGAGGAAAGCAACGGGAAACTACCTCATTATATTCCCAAGAAAAATCAGGACGGCAGAGAAAGATTAGATGGGCCAGACTGATCGCCAACGTCCAATGAGGATACGGCACAAGCAGAAGAAGAACTTCTGATGTATATAGTAAAAGGTTAGTGAGTATCTGCACTCTACTAGGGAGTATAGCCTACGAAGCGAAAGATCCAGGCCTTCACTGCTTAATAGGATGCAGTGTAGTAAACATAGTCTCTTAAATAACTGCATTATTATTATTCTTTTATTTGAGTTGAACACAGGTTAGTAATTAGTGTCGCTATTTAGGTAGGACCACCTATTTCTGGAACTAAGCATCGGCCCTGGGCTAGCATCATTATAGCCAAACGCTTTAACCGTTCTATTACAAACTAGTACATTTAAAGGATAAAATTAATAAAAATTATTTTCTATTTATTAAACTCCGAGTGATCGAAATGCATACAAAGTAAAATTTTTAATTAAAGCATCTATTTCAAACCGTTTTCAAAAATAACTGATACTATTAAACTTTGCACTTGTTTACTTAGCTTGCTCCGACCTTGCACTGCTATGATAGGAAGCACAGTAAAACACGAAAAGAAATTTTAAAAATACCCCCACAGTAAGATATCGCCTATTGCGCCCTTTTCCGTGTAAATGTAAGTTGCCTTTGCAACTTTTAATGTCTGCAATAATAGTTTGTAACAGTCATCAATAAGTTCTCTTATACAATTATTTACATCTCCCCTTATGTTGCAATTTATTCCGGCATTTGTAACTGAACGCCAACAATATATTGCTAATGGCGTTTATGACATGCACCTTTAAACTTGGGGAACGGAGGTGTAAAATTAATTACTTCTGCCGACGTTAACCACTTCGCAAAGCTGCAGTTTAAATAAATTCATGTACACATTTTGCATAACCTGTCAGAAAAACGATCCCGCTGCAATAAATGGGTAGAAACCAGCGACTATCAAACTGTTATAAACAATTTATTATCAGTTTTATAATTTTTAGTAATGTTTAGTAACGTTTTCCTCCCAAAGTTGCTTTTTGTTGCCGCTGTGTCTATTGCTAGTAATTAAAAGTGAACTCCAGATTTATAAATACACCCCTCAATAAAAAAATCGCCGCCTAATGAGACACATATGGCCTGAAATAACACGGACATTATTTTCACTCACGGTGCCAGCCGCTACAAGCTAGCATTTTATCTCTTCTTACGCCCTCCGTAAGCGCAAGCCGCTGAAACCTTAACCGACGTAAATTACTTCCATGTGCAGATGCGCGCTTGAGCAATTCAATTTTGAAGTGTGTGGCAAAAGAGCTGCGGCGCAAAGTTCGCCGTCAATCCCAGCTTACCTACATCAAGCCATAAAGATAAGTGCACGCAACACAAGGAAACCATCTGCTTTTAAATAACGAGTTGTTATTGCCTGAATGCAGCTGTTAAATGGCCGGAAACGTACTTGTGCGCGCAGAAGGTCGATGACAATCAATTTCAACGTTCATCATTTCGTGCTGTGGCGTAGCGTTGCATTTGCACTTGTACAAAATTGCAAAACCATTCGTTCGTATTTTATTATAATACAAGTTTTATTTAAAATGTTCTTCTGAGATTTTTGGTCATATTGGAATTGGCTACTGACTTTCTCCTTTTAAATATTATACCCTACGTTTCATTGCAGAATACTACCATTCATTCTAATATAATGTTACTTGGAGGCGTTCAAAAATGACTGACACTACATTTTTCCTCTTCGCTAATCTTTTATTAAAAATACTTGAGTACACATTTCATTACAGGTATTCCCCTTAAAGTCTATGCACTTTTACCATCGCTCCGACAGTTTGCTTAAAGCTGCTGCAATCTATTATTTGTGTTTACCACAACAACACTTGTGAATGTACTCATTGTTGGGGTAGTCTCCATTTCCACAGCGGGCTTGCTGGTAATCCTCCTATAAATATAATCCCCTACTGATCTCAAAATATTATCGCTATTTGTTTTCTAAGGCGATTTTCCAATGTGCTGCCATTCCATATATTGGCATTTTTATTCTGAGGTCTCATGCTAAAACCATGGTTTGTCACTATGGCCAGACACTCAGAGGACGTCTCCGAATCCACGCTATACAGTTGCAGTAATTATTGGTATGTCTCCGTCTGTTGTGCGATAAAAGTATGTGGAGCCCGTTATGCTCAGATCTTTGCCATTTTCAAATTCTTATTTATAATTCATGTAAAATTATCCGTTCACGAACTGTTGACCATGTTATATAATTTGTTGTGTGTCTTGAATACACACTTGTGGACAATGTGTTTACGCGCGTTTGCCATGAATGCCTACTTAGACCTCTGCCTTATACTTTTTCAGCACAATTTTTATCGCATTTCAACTACGACATCCAGCAAAATACACTTCTGCGACTTAGTGCTGCGTTTCCATGCACAGATGACTAATGGTGATTTACGCCTGTCGAATGCCTACTGATTGCTTTCTCTCCAGACAATTTAGCTCGCATGTTCAACTACGACATGCACTTTGCAAGTGATACATTATCTTTCCTTTTGTGCGTTCGAACATCGCCATCTGGAGACTATCAGAGTGATCACCAGTAGTTGCTTGTCTCTCACACACGAGCTCGATGTCCATCGCTGCACTTTGCAAGTGATACAATATCTTTCCTTTTGTGCGTTCGAACATCGCCATCTGGAGACATTCGTGACACCATGGTCTGTCTTCACACACGCACCGAGCACACCATTTAATCTTCGACGCAACCGACAGGGGTGTCAATCATTTAAAACTCTAAATATTCCATTAATTTTATTAAAATGCCTACTATTAGTTTGAAACGAAGAACGAAAGACCAATTTTTCATGAATATCGCAGATTATCAATTAATTCTGAAAAGAAATTTAACAATATAAAAAAATTCCTCGTAGCAAAGTTTTCAAGGGGCAGGTAGATTGCGTAATGTGGCCATTTAATGAGGTAATTGTTTTTCTTTGTTTAATGGGAATAACTATTTACAATCGGTATTAAAGTACAATAAGTAAAGTTTATAGAATACTGAATAACAATGGCTTGTTTACAAATGGGAGGGGCTAGCCTGCGAAAGCCACTCTGGTGTTACTGTTTACAATCAAAAATCTGACTGAGTTATTTGAATCTATATGGTAAATTGAGTGGTTTAATCCGTTTAAGTCTCTGAGTTTGTGCACTCTTGTCAAGTAGGTCCACTGCGTAGGTGTTAGTGTTAGTTTGTTCAGGTATTTTTCACTGCAATTACTGATTTCTTCGCGCACTGTATTCACTTTTAAGTCTTTTAAAATATCCGCATTGCGTACTTCCTAAGGCGCGTCGTATAATGCCCGTAACGTTTTATTCTGAAACTTTTCGATAATTTGAATGGTTAAAGAAGCTGCTGTGTCCCATAACTGAAGACCATATGCCAAATTGGTTTAATGGCGACCTTGTAGACTAGCAATTTGTTTGAAAGGGATAACTTGAATTGGCGGCCGATTAACCACTAGTGTTTCCGCATTATGAGACCTAGTTGTTTGCGTTTTTTCCAAACGTGCGTTTTCCAGGCGAATACTTTGTCTAGATGCATCCCTAAGTATTTTATTTCAGCAACTTGTTGCAACGGGTGTTGTAGTACCTTTACATTTGGTGAATGTGATGTAAGCTGAGTTTTCCACGTTAATTTTGACTCTCCATTTCCTGGCTATTTTTCCACTTCGTATAGGTTTAATTGGAGGAGTGTGACAGCAACTAGGGGATCTTTCTATTTAACTAGTATTGCCTTGTCGTCGGCGAAGGTTGCAGTCACAGAGTGCAATTTGGTAGGAAAGTCCGCTGAGTAGAGAGTGTGTAACATAGGGCTGCGTTGAATGGGTGCAGTTGTGATAACTTTTGTCCATATTTTACCTGAACGTACCGATCAACTAGAAATGTGTGGGATAGTTTTTTTTTAGTTTGTGTAAAAGCCCTGTATGCCATACTCGGTCAAAAACTTGACTGTTATTCAGGAAAGCCGCTGTGCAGTAGTGCTTTTTATCGAAAGTGTTTTATTTTACAATTCTGTACACCTGTTGTATAGTGGAATGACCGAATTGGTTTTCCGGTATCAAATTCGTGTCCCCTATGATGGACTCTAGTCTTGTGGGTTTTCCATTTAGCCGGGAAGCATCCTAATCGTAATACGGCGTTGTAAATTATAGTGAGCATGACAGCTCCCTTGCAAGAAAGGTTTTTGAGTAACTCCTTGGTGGTAAGGTCATAGCCAAGCGACTTATTGGGTTTTAAAGTTTTTTTTTTACATTTGTCTGATTTCTCTGACTGTAAAAAGGTTTGGTAGTGGAGTTATTTGGTAAGGGGCTGATAATGTTTTTCCGATTTCTTGTTTCTCGTCTTTGGGAATTTGGGAGGGGAGTGGTTGGAATACTATCCTGAGGTAGTTAACAAAGGTTATCGCTTTTTCTTTCTCTGTTCATGTTTAGAATCCATCTTGTCTTTAATGCTTTTCGTTGCTTTCCTTAATGTATAGTCGGAGCCCGCTGTGGCACTCAGGTTAACCAAATACTCTTTAAAAGAGTTCTGGGGCGGCTGCGTTGTATCGCTGTCTGTCTGAGGGATAATGTATAGATTGCCAAATTCTTCTTAACCTTATTTTCTCCGCTATTTTTTCTTTATTATGAAGAAGCACTGTTCCTTCGTTTTCTTGATGGGTATAACGAAAGTTGTTTCCCAAACTGCATCTTGTATTAGTCTGAACTTATAAATTGCGAGTTCTATGTCCACGAAAGTTCAGATCTAGTTGGTTGTCCAGTATCGTTCTGTAGTAGTCCCAATTAGTTCTTCTATTAGTTAGTTTGCTTGGTCCTTCTTTTTAAAATATGGAAGTGCTTACAATAGCTACCACCGAATAGTGGTCTAAATGTAGCTCCCAATTTAGTTCAATCTTTAGGTAACCAGGTGCTATTTCTTTTGTCACAAAGAAGTCAAGAAGATCAGGTAACTTCCCTGGGTGAGTGGGCCAATAATGGGTTCGTAAGTTGACAAATGGCCGAGTTGAAGTTCTTGGATCACTTGGTATAGTGTTCTTCCTCTACTTGGAGGTAACAGTCTGGAGCCCCTCAATGTGTGCTTCGAATTATAATCTCCGCCCGCCAGGAATCTGCTTCCAAGGAAGCGAAATGGTTGTATAAAGGCTTCTTTGTTTGGTGGGCAATAAACAGTTGAAACCGTTAGTGGACCATGCCAATTTTCTACCATGACACTAGTGGATTGCTCCTCTTTAAATTCCAGAAGTTGAGTTTAATTTGTTTTCTAATAATGATGATCCTACTCTTGCGTATCTTTTCGCATTCGGGTAGTTTGTTGTGTAAACAAAATAGTTCGGAATTTTAAGAAAATTTCTGTTAGTGCATTGTGTTTCAAAGATTAAAAGTATATATATATATATATATATATATATATATATATAAGTATTTTAACATATATGCGATATCATTTCCTAGTTAGCGTTCCTATAACGCTAGTTTAAATGCATGTGTAGGTCGTTTATGGTTTCCTAGTTAGCGATCAGTTTGCTGCATTGTTAGTTATTAACTTGCATTAGGTTGTTAGGTCGTTCTGATGGTTTGCATTTAAGATGCATTCCTGGAATAGTTGGAGATTGTATTATTTAGTTGTCTGTATTGGTTGTTAGTTGTTGTTCTGATGTGAGGATTTAAGTATTGCATTCTGGAAGTTTGATGGTAATTTTGGGAGGATAGAGTCTAGTATTGACCAGTTCTCTGAAGGATGCTGGGTTTGTTGAATTTGGTTCGCTGTTGCTTCGGTTAGGTCTTCTATTTAGTATTTCGGGTTGGACCTGCAATTTTAGTTGGGGGATACGGAAGGCTAGTAATTGACCATTCTGTGAAGGATGCTAGGTGTTTGTTCTGTAGTGGGAATCGCTGTTGCTCGTTAGGGAATCTTCTATTTAGTATTTCTAGGTGGACCTTGCAACTTTTTTAGTTGGCTGGGTGGTCGCTCTGGCACAGTACACATTTAGCAAGTTTATCATCTTTTTTATTTTTAGAGCAGGATCGGTAGTGATTTCTCGTGTGTCCGTAGCACTAGCAGTTTTTACATTGTGGGATTTGTTGTTTTCGTCGAGGTTCTTCGAACTCGATCACTGCGTTTCCTATGCGTTTAATGTTGAATATGTCTTTATTATTAGGTTTGTAGGATGTCAATGAAAAATAAGTTTTTTTGTTTGGTCTCTCGATTGATTGCGTTCATTATATTTGCTACTTCGTGACCTTCAGTTTTTAGGAAGTCTGTGATGAATTGTTCGCTAGTGGAGTGGTGTAGGTTTCTTAGAACGACTCTAAAATTTTTTTCTTCGTCTAAGCTGTATGTATGTTGTGCGACTTTTTCATTATTTGCTATTGTTGATTTTTTTGTGGGTTCAATGGAGTCCGTTACAGCTGTTAATAACTGTTTTTGAGTTGTTGTCAGGTTTGGTGCATTTTGAGTAGCGCAAGTTATTTCCTTTTGTTTCTTTGTTTTACTTCTTAAAAGTCATTTAGTTTGATGGTTTCGTTGACATCGCTGATAATTGAAGTGTTGTCTGAGATCATGGCTATATCGTTAATTAGAGATTGTACCAGTGTGGAAGTGGAGGATGCATAATAGGCCGAACTGGACGTTTCTGGGTTGGGCTGATAGATGAATGATTGCTTATTGTTAGTTGGTTGTCTTTGGTAATATGTAGAACTCATTGTGGCTGCGGCGTACATTTCTGTTTGATGCTGATATCTCTGTGTGGGTGTTGGCGGCCACTGTATCATCTGTCTGTATGTAGGATTTGTGGAGTTCGGTTGGTTCGTGAATGTTGGGTATTGTGTATTTACAAAACCTTGTGGAAACATATTTTGATACATGTGTTTTGTTGATATACTGTAGCGTTGTGATAAGAATTATTTAATTAACAATTGCCAAAATTAGGAGCAGATCCGTCACTGTTAATTTGAATTTTTTAATATTAGTGAAAGCGAGCAAGTTTTATATTAAATAAATCAAATAAATAAATGGATAAATAAATTCGCCTGACGTTAAGCAAGGCTGCGACTCCGCCGTTGCGATTACACAGGTATCCAGAATGAGTTAATTGTAAGAATCAAAAGTAGTCACACGTTTTCGCTAATTTATCTGACACTTTTTGTTTTTTTTTTGCTGTACTTACATAAATATATAATAAGTTTTGAAGGAGAGGGGGAGGATGCCTTTGAGATCTGGGGTATGAACCGAAAAACTGCAGCGAAATTTTTTGAAAGTTGTTATTATAATGTTAAACATTACCATTAAAAAAACATTATCCAGCGAGTTGTGTACAAAAACAAATCCTTAAAACCTACATCCACCCAATATAAAGTTAGGTAGGCTTGTGTCCTTATGTCTTTCTTATTACTTGTTGAGATAATATAGAACGGAAAATTTTTAAAAGCAACGAGCGACAAGAAAGATAAAATATGACTAAAATTAGATATTAAGAAAAAAATTTACTGAAGATTAACAGAAACTTGAGTAACGCAAATAACATCGGCGCAACAGAATTTGCAATGACAATCTCTATACAGCTACACTCTATGAAAAGCAAAAAAAACATTTATAACTTTTATATGAAATATGTGAAGATATAAAAAGTGAAAGGTTACCAACAATATTTTAAATGAATATGATAGTTTCATAAACCGTTGCCTCCAAGTTTTCTAGCTATGCTTAATTATGAAAAATTGCGGAATCGCACTATTGACAAACCAATCACAACCTACATCGTAAGAGAAACCGGGATTAAATTGAATATACATTTTTAAAAAGTCACGCTACAATAAAATAAAATAAAATTAATTAAAGCTTTTTTAAGATGTGTGATGACGTTCTGTCAGAAAAGGTCAATGTTTGCAGCAGCAAGACATAAAAACTAAATTGAGCTGTTATGCTTTTGAAGTTATTATTTGATTGTTTACAAGTAAACCTTTCTAATCGGTTAAATTATTATTTTTTAAAATAAAGTATCATATTTTTGGCCATCCGCAGTAATAATATTTGTATTGTTTTAATATATAACATCTAGCCAACCAACAATAATATGTTTATGATGTTTAATCATTTTTATTGTCAACTAAGAAAAATCCTGTATGCATTGCGTAACACTTAAATAGAAATTAAAAACGTTTAAAGTCAATGACTTTTGATTGTGACAGATACATATGAATACAAATAGTCGTCTTAAACATATGTAATGCGTAATGATAATAATAAAATTTTCTTGACTACTCTCCAATATCAAATTATAAAACGCTTGTTTTCTTGAAATAATTCTCTTTAACAAGCTTCGCTAACTGCTTTACTAAATTTATTAAAGGAAAATGTCGGTTAAAACGTTCAGGAAACCTAATTTCATTTTTAGCACTTCCAGTGATCACGCTTTGATGAATTTAGTATCAAATTAAACCACATATCGAGAACTATAAGTTCTGTGACTTAAACAATGATTAATCAAATAACTAAAAAAATAGTTATTTAATAACCCAATTAGACAATAAATGCATTCTTAACAATATTAGAAAATTCGAAAAATATAATTCAAACAACGTCAATTAGTTTTTATCGTGAACTGCTAACGTCATGACTTCCAGGCCAGGCTAATGTATATCATACCACTCTTTTGTTTGGTTGACAATTTCAATAAAATGCTTATTAGCTGATAGTAGAAGTGATAAGCTCTGCAATAATATCAATTTAATTGGTCTGCTATCACCAGATGTACTGAAAATGAATTTAGGCACCTTGAAAGTATAAACTGAGATTCTCCTTTCAAAATTATTTTATCATCTGACTCGTACCAAGAATGTTTTAAAGAATAACTAATAATTTATTTTAATGTAACTTAATAAAAATAAAACGTCAGGAGAAAAACATTTATAACGGTCATTAAAAGCTTCCTAAACCTAGTATTAAAATCTTAATCTATGATTCGTTACCGTAATTTTAAACTCCAAAAGAGATCTAACAGTGCTGGTCATTTGTTTCCTTAAAACTATTAGACTTAAAAACAAAAGCTTGGGTATGTTGGAGCTTTAAATTTATAATGCCAAAGCTGGGTTAGGGGAAACTTTAATTGTATTCGATCAACTTTTTTCTGATAAAATTTTTGAACCTAAACGTAAAGTCATTTGACATATAGCATTGATAATTATCAATTAACAGCTATATTGTATTCACTTGCATTACCTCAATATATTAAACCTCAGCCTTTTTCACATTGGAAGCTTTTCGTTTATACAGATTTTCGTTAAATTGACTTTGTGCCAAGCTCTTTGTAAAATTTGTAAATTGTGCTTATGTTTCTAGTATAAAATAGAATCATATAAGAAAGGCGAGTCTAAAACATATTTTATGAAATTTGTAATAAAAGTATATTTAGAAAAAAATGTACAGAATAAGTTAAATAAAACGTTAAAGGAATGACTGTTCTTACAATAATGGTAAAGGTCAATATACTTAACAAATAAAATAAACAATATTTTAAAAATGTTTTCTAGTCGGGGAAGAATTTAAATAAATAATTGTTGATATACTCTTTAACTACTTTAGGAGTAAAAAACATTTGAAAGAATTTTTTGAAATTTTCCCTAAATGAAAAAAATGAAAATTGGGTTTGCAGTGTGATGCTTTTTAACACGTAACGTTCTTTGTAAAAGTTCATTACTTTCTTTATTCTGTTAAAAAATACATCAGACGTTTAATCGTCCAAAACAATCCCAACATTTCTAGTGATATCCTTATGTTTTGAGCGACGATTAATTAGTACCTATTCGCCTATATGCGCTTGATGTTGTTTATTTGCAGCTGTTAAGAGTGCTCCGTATTGAATTTAATCATGCAAATTTGGTGTGGCTAAATTTTTTCCTTCACACTTTTTTCCTATTGCTAACCATTACAAACATCTGCATAGGCTTTGTCACAAGCAGCACCCATTTTCCGAGGAATGCCAATAGGCGCAACATTTTTAGCTGTTGCAATTATTATATATTAATATCATGAAGCCGTATACTATGTAAATTAAATTAAAAAAGTAAATTAAATTAATATTTAATTTATAATTAAATTAAATCACTTAAATTAGAAAAATCTTATAAATAGGTGTAACATAATGATAATAGTCAATAGCATAGAATTGTTTTTACGAAGATAGACAACCGAGATAATATGATATAATACAATGTATTTATATTTATTGACAAATTAGAAAAGAGTGGAACTTCAGTTATACAGATGCCAAATGTGATATCGTTCCTATCAGACATGTTATCGACCTCCTGTAGCACCATGAATCTCCTGCAAACTTCCAAAGTGAGATTTGAAGAAAAAGTATTCTAATAAATCAGAGGAACTAAGCCTTGTAAGGCGCCAGACCTCGATAACATTCGCATTATGATGTTTCTAGTTTTCTTACTAAACTATTACTTGTGTATTCAACAATGTCTTATACTTTTTGTTTTTATGACACTAGCAAACTCTAAATGAAGTAATCTTTTAAAACTACGCACATACAGTAGTCCGCCCTTTTTGTACTAAAAGATATTATACAAATAAAAATCTTGCATTGGTGTCAGGACTGGAAAACTTTGATGGGGCCGTTTTTAGTGTCCTTTATGCTTATATTATCTAATGTTTCTTATATGTATAATAAAACTAAACTTTAACATTTTTTATTCTTATGCATATATACGCTATTGTTATTAGCTTTTACGCAGCAAAATCACTTTTAGAATCGAAGTTTAGAAATGCATAAAAAGGATAATTTGCATATCGAAAAGTAAATGTTATAAAAAAAATTGTAAACTATAAGTTCTTTCTTAGTGTTTAGTAAATTATGTTCCCATATGCTTTAAAAAGTTTATCAAATAATTTGTGAAATACCTGCAAAAACGTTGATATATATTATAAGTCCAACTTGTTTCAGTACGAATTGATCTTAAATTTGTAATAACTAACGTAACAAAGTTATAATAATCTGCTAAAAAGAGCATAAAATTTATTATACATAATTACACATTACTACATTCCGTCTTTGAATTGAAACCTAAAATTAGCTTTTGAAGGAATAGTAATAATATTCGACCATATGAATAAAGTTTGGTTCGCTAATGTAAGAACATTTTCGATAATTTATTAATTGGGCATTTTGATATAATTTAACAGACTCACTTTTCAAAAATCATTGGTTAACTTGGAAACAAGTCACTTAAAATTATTATACAATACTATTACAGTATTGTAAAATTTTGTAAGATTTCAAAATATTAATTTATAATCCAACTAATTGTTATTATTATTTAAAAGAAAAATAAATAATTTATCCACCAGGTTAATGTTTTTTTTAATCATTTTTCTGGATTTTTGTCACTCTATACTCTTCACTAATTGTAAGACTAAGCTTGCCTTATATGGTCTGCCATTTTCAATGCTTGTATTGTAAAATTCAATAAACAACAAACTAAGTCAAATTTCTACAATACTTTTTGCCAGTGAAAGTATAATCAATAAAATTAATAATGGAATAATAACCACCATTGCTTTAATAAGTTACATATAATTTGAGAGATTTAATTTTTGTAGACATTTTAGCATAAATAAGGCTCCATGGTATTACCCCCTAAATCGTTTTTGGTTTATTAATATATGCGAGTATCTTGACACAACGCACAGAAAAACGTGTAAGGATATCAAATCGTACGATCTTGACAGCTAATTAATCTTACTGTTTCTTTAAATTATGCATCCAGGAACCTTTTCACACATAAACCTTAATTGATTGTGTAAAACGTGGCATCATTTTGTTGAAAAAACATATCGCAACAAATTTCCGATTTCCCCCCGTAGTCTGTGGGCTAGGTATGCGCAGACGCAGTTATGTTGCGTTTCGCCGCACTCAACAGCTGACGTAGTGCCTGCTAGGAATTTACCTGCCGCACACGTGCGCGGTAAACATTCTAGACGCTTCCATGCCGGCGTTTTGAGATGTTTTCGATTCTCTTCTAGAATACCGCTAGAACGGGCATAAATATCGCGTAACGGACGGCCGCAGCATTAAAATTCAAAGCTGCAACAATGAACTGAGCGAATCCAAGTGCGGAAGCTGCGTGTTAACGTAAATAGTGTTGTAGTTGTCTGTTATCTGTTGTATATATGAACAATGTTGTAAATTTGCATTACCCATAAGTAAAATAAATAAGTAGTTTTAGTAAATTTGAACGAGTCGTTCACCACTGCAAATAGCAGGAATGTTACAATATCCCGGAGGTCTATTACAAATATAATTATTTCACAAAAAATTGTCTATTGACGCTAAATGTTTAGCTTTTATCATACTCTAAGAAGTGTTCATATCAAGCATTAACTTTTTTCGAATGCAAGGAAGGCTCCAAGATTTTTTATAAATTGTTTTTGCTCTATATATTCCAATCGTGTTTGTTTACAAAACGTTAGTCACTGAAGAGATTTTTGGCCGACACTTGAATTAACTTCAAACTGCTTTAAAATCTATTCAACTAAACAAATAATAGTCTTGATTAATTTCTATGTTCATTAAATCCTCTACTGGTGTAAATTATAGTCTTTGTGCAGAATTCGCGAAGCAGAAGTCTGTCAAAACACAAGTGCCTCAGCACGACGAAAAATGAGCGAATTTCATCTATCAGGCATATTATCACGACTGACATTAACTATTGAAGTACAGAGCCAATTAACTAAAACATTTCGTTTAGACGATTATGAAGAGTATAACTTTTACTTAACGTAATTTTCGTAATAGCGCTGAATTATTTCTAACTATTGTTGGACTATGCATTTTCCCACGATAAAATTTTACATCTGAGTATTTGTATCATTAGAAATATCAAACAATACGTAATGTTACCAAACACAAGAATTACAAAATCCAGACATTTCTATTGAAGAACTCTTTAGATGGAATTCTAAATAGAACAAAGTAACTTTTTGTTCTTAAACTTTTTTGTATGCATTTCTATTTTTTATTTCTAAGCTAATGTTCAGTTGATTGAACCAGGTTAATATTACCATCCATCTCCTTTTGTTAGTTGTTTGCCACTTTGTTTACTTTGTGTTCTATATCTTTGGAGAAATGCTTTAAAAATCAAACTGTACTTTGGAAAAGCCAACATTATTTCCAATAATAAAAATGTAATATTTGTTTTATTTTATTTTTATTTAATATCTTTCTTTAGTGATGCTTTATTTTTATGATTTACATTAAAATAAAATTTTTTATCGGTTTGGTGACAAAATATTTACAAATGGAACTTTTTTGTATAAACTACAACCAAAGTTTATATATTCTGCTAAAGTTCTATATACTTAAAGGAAGTGTAAACCTTAAATTGGTTATTAACTTCTTTTTTATTTATTCTGTATAGCAAAATGTTAAATTTACATAAAGTTATAGTTATCATTGTCAGAATAGTATTATATTACAATGGAATTATAGAAAAGCTAAAAATAAAAACATAAATTGAATTTCAGTAGTTATGAATAAATTTATATCAAAAATGTGAGCCTATATTGAGGAGCCTTTGCTTAAAATTTTTCCAATTATTTAATTAAACTCTAACAAATATAAAAATTCCACAAAAGGTAAGTAAACTTGGTAATAAAACGATTTTATGCAAATTCAATCAAAATTTAATGTGTTGCGCATAAAATTACAAATATTCATGATTATATCTCTTCTCCTCCTCTACTGATGCCTTCAGATTTTGTTGTTGGGTCAAGAATGATAGCGTTGTTACAAGTTGGTCAAGGACAAGGTGAAACTGCAAGAATTGTTGGTAAGAGCCGTTGTGCTTTACAAAAGATGCACCAGCACTTTGAAGAAACTGGCCTATAACGAGAAGACCAGGATCCGGTAGAAAAAGTGTCACCACCCAAATAAATGTCCGTTTTTTGATGTTGGCAAGTTTGCGGAGTAGAACAGCTTCTCTTGACTGCGAAATCAACTCCAAGTTAGAGATTAATTGTTAGTAAATGGACTGTTGAAGAAGACTTCGTGCTGCGAGACTGTCTTGTAGAAGAATGGCTACGGGTCCACCATTGCAACGGACATCGGCGAATATAAAGAGGACCCGGAAAGAAATACTCTACAGTTTGTATTGACGAGCGACTTTTATTTGGCGGTGGGTCGGCTATGGTTTGGACGGGAATCTCTTCGCAAACACAGAGTTAGTTTTTATACTCTTTTTTTATGTCTCTTTGACAACTCTCAAGTACATTCGGAGGTTGTAAAAGATCATTTTATGTCTTTCATGATTACTATGGGCGAGCAGCATATATATATAAAAAATTAAAATCTTTTAAAGGGAGGGGGGTTATTTAAAACGCAAAAATATTTTAGAAGTTGGACCATGAAGGCTTTTGTAGTAGGTAGTATTTCTATAAAATCTACATAAAAAAACTTAGTATTTTAACATGCATATAACTTTTTATAGTTCATTCCTTTTGTAGAAGACTTAATATTTTGAACATTCTTCAACACCAATTTGTAATGCTGCTTATAAAAATCTATATTTTGATACCTAGATGTGAAAATTTTATAAAAATAATGTTTTTGAATGACTAATAAAAATTATTAAAAATATACAGGAAATAAAATACCACCATAATAAAAGTACAATAAACAAAAATTTCTCTTACAATTTACTGCCATAAACTTTGCGATTCCCTTTTCAGTCTGCAATAATTTATAAAATTTCCATTTGGTTGTCACAAAATAAATGAATGTTAGTTTTAACTAACAAAGTTGTTACTTTATTGTTTTTTACAACATAACATTTACATTTGCATTACCATAATTATTTTAGAATGAATGATGGTTAGCAATAAATTTTTTGAAATGAAAGAGAGAAATTTATCTAGCTTTAGGTTCTAGATATGTAGAGGTCATAAAAATATCCCACTCAAAGGTCTTGATACAATCTAGGCTTTTGCCAGCTGTTTCTAAATACCAAATGGTTTCAAACGAAGTAGTAAAATTGACCATAAACAAACAATCGCTTGCTAATTGTCATAAATATTAATGTAGCCCTAACTAAAATTTTAAAGTTTTATCATACTTTTTATGGGAGCTTATTAGATCTTCTTGTTGGTTTTAAACCATAAGAAATAAGGAGGCTCGTGGCGTTGGATCAGCTACCAAAAAAATGAAAAAGTCTTAACTAATTGTTAAAAAGACGTAAGGTTCCATCGGCAACTCTAATGTGCTAGCAATCATTTTACATACACCAAGAGAAATAAAATAAACATAGAAGAATATAGAGAATTATAATCCACAAAACAACATAACTTTAAAATACTACTAAATCAGTAAAGTATAATGGCATTATACTATAATAGGATACAAAACAAATTAGATAAAAAAAGGTTATCAGAGAAAACGCATAAAATTTGACTTTAGTTGACGTAGCGAGTAAATCTCTTGGTATCAAAACCAGAAAAGTTAAATATACAGAGAAAATCTAGGATATTATTAAGAAAAAAAAGCGTATATGAAACAAACATCGGAAGGTACACTAGAACAATACGTCCAATTACAAAATTTAGTAAAAGTGAAAATAATAAAAAAAAATACAATACAATAACCTGGAAAGCCTATAAAGAAAATCAAAAACAATACAAATAACCGAGAAACTGTAAAAGTCTTACTGCTAAAACAATAGATGACTTATTATGCTAATCTCCTACAAGATAATATTATATATTTCTTAAGAAGAATAACTCATAAAAATTAAAACACTATTTTTGAAATAATAATAATAAAAAGAAATTCGGAAACCACTTCAAAAGGTAAAAAATAACAGAACATCAGGGTCAGGAAACTTAAAAACGGAACTATTCAAATACGATGAAGATAAAATTACAAAATACATATGGAGGATATTTAATATAATAGAGGATATAGGAAATATTCCTCAGGAGTGCAATTAAATCTATATAAGCTTAATCTACAAGAAAACAATATAAGGGAATAAACGATATCCCGTTTAGTGCGAGACTATTTTCCAGTATTATACAAAGTAAAATAGAAATGGTTTTAGAAAAGAAAGATCATGTTTATACAACGTACATTGTGTTAAGTAGCTAATATAAAAACAAGGACAAATAAATAGACACACACATGACCTATATGGACTTTGAACTTTGCATATGGTAACATTCACAGATGTGAATAATGAAAGCTATAAGAAAAATAAATATACCCGAAAAGTGGATACAGATAAGTCAAGAGAATTAAAAGTCCCTTCCTTCTATAAACAATAAGGATAGCACATAAAATCCTCTAGCCGCCGGTTCCTCTGGAAGAAACAAAAGGAACAGCCAAATTTGGCGTAGAATCTGAACCGCTATCAGAAATTCAAGAAAACCAGTGCAAGTGGCCTAAAAAATAGCCCCTTTCACATTTATATGCCAGTGGCTACATTTAAGTGGGGGGAGACTCGAAGCACCTCAACGCACACCGCTGAAAGCTTTACCATCTCATGCATAGAATATACTTTACTAATTAAGTTATAATCTAGTCGGAAGCAGATATAAAATATGGAATAAAATAATTCAGATTATAAAAACAAGAAAAGGTTTCAAATAAGGATGCAGTTTAACATACATGTCAAACAAGCATTAAACATGTGGTACAGGAAATGCTCAGGAATGGTAACTAAAATAGATAACTTAACGTTATATGCTCTATTCTCGGGTAATCAGGTCGTGTTTGCTTAAGAAAGAAATATTTTTAGGAGTAGCATATATTCCATTATGTTACTCCTAAAAAATTAAATGAAGAATTTAATGAGTGAAACTTAAATTTAATTTTAAAAAATCTCAAAATGTATGCAGAGAAATAGGACATCACAATAGAAAATAAACATTAAAATTCAAGGTGCATGCGAGAGAGGCATCAAAGAAAGAATTATCATGGGAAAGAAACAACAGCGTTGTACTGAGTAATATGGATTAAGAGTATCAATCAAGACATCAAAAAGACATTATTCTATAGTGTTGTAAAAAACATAATATTGTATCGAGGAGAGTACGGTCACTTACAAAAAACATAATAAATAAAATTAGAATAGTAAAAGTAAATTTTATAAAGAACTGCTTATAATTTACAAGATGAGACAGACTTAGAACCAATAAAGTTTTTAAAAAAATGAATATTACCTATTCAATCGAAATAAGGTTAGAAAATAGAACTCTCCAATGGTATGGACATATAAAATAGATGCCAGATGACAGACATCTAAAGAAATTGACACAATAGTCTGTAAGAGAAAAGAGAAAAAAAGCAGACTGACTATTTCTTGGAAAAATCTGCATAAAAACAGCAATGAAGAAAAATGTCTGCAATATGTAAACTGGAAGAACAAACAGGTTTAAAAACAAAAAACTGTAGAATCTACTATGGAGTAAAATTAAAAGAAGAGAAAAAGAAAGTAAAGTTGCTTATTGTATTTTGCATTTTAATTACACAAAAATATGCATTCTGCTGACATAATTTTTAAAAACTAACGCTTGTGCCTTTCTAACGAAAATTTTTATCATTTTATCCAAAATACTTTGTAAATACTGTAAATCTGACTGACTTAATTATGCTGCATACCAAGACAATAAATATGTAAATTAATGATACTAATAAAAATAAATAAATAACCATGACAAAGAAAAATAAATTATTTTAAAAGTCGGCCAAGTAGAAACTTACTTTTTTACTTTTCTTTAAATACACGTACCTAAAAGTTTAATTTGTGCATGTGTGTATAAAAATTGCCTTAAAGGAAAACAATTTTGTAGTGTAAACTTTTCGAAAAGTCATATTCGATGTACATATAAAGTTTTAAAAGTGTCTTTTGCAATACGTATCTGCATTATCTAGCAACGTTCATATAAACAAGCAACCTCATTTCTTGGGCGATGATGTCATTATTTATTGTCATCCAGATATCATAGAATATATTTCGTATTGCAGAGATACACTTCCTTTCATAAACCTTTAAGTATCGGAAATTAAAGGAAGCGTTTGAGATACGCAATGTGACATTTTAAAAAGACAACGCTTTTAGTAACACTCAAAAGAGACTTGCACGCTTTCTATGGGTGGTGTTGCAAGTGCTTAGATAATTTGCACTTGGTTTAGCAGGTTTGGAGCTACAAATACGAATGTCATCATGGCCACTATTGGTGTACTGATAGATGCTTTAAACATTCCCTTAACAACGCTATGGGTTTTTCGACTAGACTAGTCAATGGGAATGAAACTTGGATTCTATCTATGTATATGAGCATGTTAAATAATCTTAGTCCAGCGGTAAAAAGCCTTTTACAGTAGAAAGGTCTCGTCTTTATTAGAAGAGAATTTTGAACTTTTTTGATGGGACTGTAAGAATGTCATTTGTTATAAACTGCTTGCACAAAGATGAATAATTAATTCAAATAAATACCGTTCACATGCAAATAAATTGTAGAAGTAATCAGCACAAATTAGGCTAGAATTAACAAACAGGCAAAGGCTTATTTTCCAGCACAATAACGGTAGGTCCTACATGATTTTGGCCGTCAGAAGCAAATTGTTAACATTTGACCGAAGTGTTCTACATTTTTCTACATACTATTAGGATATTGTCTCAGGTAATTATCTATGTTGCATTAAAAAAAAATTGGGTAACAAATTTAGCCTAATAAAGGATAAAAATGCTCTTAAAACGATATTTTAGCACTAAAATACAAACGCTTCGAAAATATGGTATTATACGACTTCAGAAGGGACGGAGAAAGTTATTAGACTAGAATGGGTTGTATATAATTTAACAATATAAAATAAAGCATAAAATATTATACATGTATTACTTACTAATAAAATTAAACAAATTTTAGGACCTATTATATATTATATTAGAACATGTAACCTTTAACTAATTACTTTTTTGTCCCTTTAGGCAATTTTTAAAATTTTCTTGTATATCCCATTTCGCTCTATATGCAAATCACTTCCTAAGGCAGACTCGCGGGTTATTCGATCGTCTATCGATCTAAAACGGCTACATCCGCTGCGACCAAACAGAATTCATGAATCCATTTATCCGTAACCATAAATTTGTGCCCAGCAGCAGCCGATAATAGCGTATAATTAGCTATTTAAAGCTTTCATTATCCGGTATCCAATGAGTGCGGCTTCGACTCGCCACATAGATCCTCGCGGAATTCCCGATTAAAAGGTCGAGCTGACGATCGGCAGCAAAGTTGGTTTTGCTTGAAAAAATGGTCTTTAAAAAGAGCGCAGTGCATGGCCGAGTGCTTTCTTACGACACTATTGCGCGAATTGGCCGGCCGCCGGTCATATCCAGCGGAGTGTGTCGTTCTCCTAATTGCTACAGGAAATTGTGTTGGAAAGGATTTCGTTCTTTATTTCACAAAAGCGAAATTTGAAATAATTTAGAGAGTTTTTGGAGAAGTAAGGGATATAGTTGTTTGGAGTTTACTTTCTATTTTACCTTAAATAATTAAAAAAATAAAAACAGTTCGAGAGCAAGTCAAATGGTCAAGTCCCACAAATCATTCACGATAATTTCGTCACGCGAATTCATGTGGCAGCGCATAGTATAAATAAATATGAGGTGACATGCTGTACACAGTCACTACAATTTTAATGTACCCAACGACATTTCATGCTTAACAAATATAAAGTTTGAAATTCTTTAGTGATTTAATAATGGTGATATATAAAGTAGAGATGTTACTTATACTATCGAAATGAAAACAAAATAACACTTCTTTTAACAAAGGCAGTTCGTCTAAGGTGGCATATAAATATCTAGCATCACTTTTAAAACTAAGCAAAAGATGGTCAAATATTTTTCAGTTTTTACTTTATGTAAGGGAAATAGTCATAATGAATTTATATAAAAAATACAGTGGATAGGGCAATTAAAAAGAACTATAATTAAAAAATCTGGTGTGAACATCACACGACTTTCCTTATCCTATTATATATATATATATATATATATATATATATATATATATATATATATATATATATATATATATATATATAGTCCAAAACTCGAAAGCTGATTAAAATAAATAGTACAAGATAATAATTGACTCGTACTTAAAATTTTGATACGTTACTGAAGGTAACCGTGCGAGCTCGGCCGCACAGCCTTCGCCATTATCGCCTGCGTGCCCTCCTAGCGGCCAAGCCCCTCCCCGTCCTCCCGCAGTCGGCTTCTGTAACTCTCGAGCGCGCTGTGATTGGTCCGTTTAATTAATTTTTAATCGGCTATAACTTATTTATTTGACCTCGGATGAAAAAATTTCATTGTAATTTTTGTTCGTCTCGGTTTGATCTATCCGGTAATATAAATTTCGAAACATTTTCTGAACACCGGTATATTAAAATCCTGAATCCCAATTTTTTCGAGTATTTTTACCAACCTTTATTTTAAATTCATGTTTATTTCATTGTAATAAATCATTTTATTCTCATAAATTTTGTATCTTCAACCGTTTAGATTCGCGACCACTTTGGACCGATTTTGCGACTCGCGACCAAACGGCTCTGCTGATTTTTACCAAAGCTTCGCACTGCGTCCTCTACTACAAGTAACTAACAAATTCAAGTCTCTAGTTCTTACGGTTCTCAAGATATCTTGTTTATTGACAGACACAGATCACGAACAACACACGACACACACACAAAAACACACACACACACACACCATACAATATATATATATATATATATATACACACACACAAAACACACACACACACACACGAACCAATGGCTCAAAACAACTTTTTGGTGTCCTGAGGCTATAATATATATAACCCAGCGGGGTTGCTAGATCCCCAACTGGGCGCCTCCCCAGGTGGCGGATAGGGGAACGCCCGTCAGATATGGCGGGTACCGGGGAAATAAAATACCCGGGCAGACCAAAACTAGCAGTAGCGTCTGACTCAGATTGAGCGGCTACAAATAGGGCACTCTTTTGCCCTGGGATCGAGAACCGTCCTAAAGGCGGAAGAACTACGAGGGTGGTCAACGGCATAAGGATACAGAAGGCAACGGGAAACCACTGTATTAAAGGCCCATTTGGACATCCCTAGTAAAATCAATATGGCTGAATTCAGAACAAAATGTTCCGGAGTCTCTAGTTCCCCGTTCGGATCTCCGGGGAGAACGGTTTTGAATAAAGCTGCAAGAAAGAAGAAAGAGATGAAGATAGCTACATGGAATATTGAATCTATATATGAAGCAGGAAAGATCCACAACGTGCTTCAAGAAAAGGTTAACATAATGGGACTGAGTGAAACCAGGTGGCCAAATTCAGGGGAAATGCAAATTAACAAAGCAAAGATATACTACTCAGGTAACAACGACCCATACCATTGGAATGGAGTAGCAATAGTAGTAGACAAATCCCTGTGTAAATCAGTAATTAGCTTCATGCCTGTCTCAGATAGGGTAATCATGTTAAGAACTCAAACACTCCAAGGAATAACGAATATAATACAGGTATATGCCCCTACTGCAGATAAGGATGAGGAAGAAGTAGAACAATTTTATAACGACGTTCAGCAAGCTATAAATATCACAAAAAAACAGAGAAATCACGATTGTCATGGGGATTTCAACTCAAAAATAGGAAAAGGAGAAGTGGAGGATATCATAGGTAATTACGGACTGGGACTAAGAAATGAGAGGAGATAGACTGGAACAGTTCTGCCAAGAACAGAAATGATAATCTCAAATACGTTCTTTAAATTGCCAGAAAGAAGGCTATATACGTGGAGAGCACCAGCAGATAATAACAACAACATAGTCCGAAACCAAATAGACTATGTATTGATAAATAAACGATATCGCAATTCCATCAAGTCGGCCAAAACATATCCAGGCGCAGATGCAGCAACTGACCACAATCCGGTGATAATAAAAATCGACACAAGATTAAAAAAACTTACATCACAACAGAACAAAAAACAATTAAAATTAGCGGTAAAAATTAATAAAGAACTAGAAGAAAAAATAGATAGAAACTTGAAGGGAGACCCAAATAACAAATGGGAAGCATTCAAAAAAGCAATAATGACCCAAAGTAGAGAAATATTAGGAGAATCAAAGGTAAATAACACAAATAAAATATGGATGACGGATGAGATACTGGAACTGATGGAAAACAGAAGACAACATAAGAATAGAGACAATGAAATGTACAAAACCTTACATAAAGAAATAAGAAGGAGGATTAGAGAAGCTAAGGAGAAATGGTACACAAATAAGTGTGCAGAAATAGAAGAATTGCAAGCAACACATGATGATTTCAACTTGCACAAGAAAATAACGGAAATGGCGGGAATAAGAAAATCAAATAAAAATAATATCCTCTTGGACAGAAATGGTAAAATAATACCCGACATCAAAGGTAAATTAGAAAGATGGAAAGAGTATATCCAGGAATTATTCGAAGATGAAAAACAACAAGAAACAATAGAGGAAAATACAGAACGAGTGGACCATATATAACAGAAGAAGAAGTAATACATGCAATAAAGTTGGCAAAATGCAATAAAGCTCCAGGTCCTGATGAAATTCCAGCTGAAATAATAAAATTAATCACGGAAGAACAAATAGGCGTGTTGGTGGATTTATATAATACAGTATATAATACAGGAATAATCCCTACAGAATGGCTCAGATCGACATTCATCGCTTTACCTAAAAAAGCCAACGCAAGAGAATGTAATGATCATAGGACAATTAGTTTAATAAGTCACACTCTTAAAATATTTCTGAAAATATTGCATAAAAGAATTTTCAGAAAGCTAGAACAAGACCTTAGTGAAACCCAATTTGGTTTCAGGAAAGCAATGGGCACAAGAGAAGCCCTGTTCGCAGTGAATGTGTTAACTCAGAGATGTATGGATATCAATCAACCAATATATGTCTGCTTCCTCGATTACAACAAAGCATTTGACAAAGTCCGCCATAACTACCTCATTCGACTACTTAAAGATAAAAATATAGATATGAAAGATACTAGAATAATAACTCAGTTATATTTCAACCAGATTGCTAATATAAAAGTGGATAATGAGTTAACTGAAGAAGTACAGATACAAAGAGGAGTATATTCTGAGGAAATAATCAAGAACTCACTGGAAGAGGTATCAATTGGGATTAAAGTTAACGGGAAATATATAAACAATATTAGATATGCAGATGATTTACAAAGGGTATTAGATCTAGTAGTCGAAAGTAGTGAAGGAAAGGATCTGTCACTAAATATCAAAAAGACTAAATTTATGACAATCACAAAATCACAACAACGACAAGAAAATATATGGATTAGAGGAGAACAAGTGGAGAAGGTACAAAAATACAAATACCTGGGAACTATTGTCAACGAGAACAATGAATACACAGAGGAAATCAGAGCAAGAATTGGCCAGGCCAGGACCATATTTAATAAAATGAGAAATATACTATGCAACAGAGACTTATGTCTACATCTAAGAATCAGAATGTTGAGATGCTACGTGTTTTCAGTAGCATTTTATGGAATGGAGGCTTGGACGATGAAGAAAAACCTCAGTGATCGACTGGAAGCATTCGAGATGTGGACCTATCGAAGAATGTTGAAAATCAGCTGAGTGGACAGAGTGACGAATGGTGAGGTACTCAGAAGAATGGGGAAGGAAGAAGAAGTATTGAATACAGTTAAGATACGGAAATTACAGTATCTGGGGCATGTGATGCGGGGAGAAAGATATGAAATCCTACAAAATATCATGCAAGGAAGATACAGGGTAATAGGAATAGAGGAAGAAGACGCATCTCCTGGTTGAGTAACCTGAGACAATGGTACAATTGCAGTTCTATTGAATTGTTCAGAGCAGCAACGTCGAGAATACAAACAGCCATAATGATAGCCAATCTTCTAAGAGGAGACGGCACTTAAGAAGAAGAGGCTGTAACTCGTCCAGAAATGTGAAAAACTGGGTAGGTCAAATTTCCGCCGATTACATTACTTTCCTTATTATAGGATAAATTTATTTCTAGTTAAGTGATTCTACACACACATGAACAAGGAATGGTATTTCAGTTTTACACAACATATAGCGTAAGTCCACACTTTTATTAATATATTGGTGGCCAGCCGTTATTTTTGATAAACAATTTTTAGCTTGCGAGCATGGAATTTACTAGTTTTCACAACTTCTCCTTTGAAATGCAACGATCCGAATATTAAACTAAAATCTCCATCAGTTCCACTTTTGTTGTAGGTTTCATTTGGGTGTGATAAATAATATTCTTTGTCATAAGTTTTCTATGGGATTTAGACCACAAGATTACGCTGGCCAATCCATTTTGTTAATTTTACTAATGTTTATCTACCTTATGGCAAGGTACATTAAACTTCTTGAAAAATAAAACATTGCACTATGTAATATTTTAATATACATATTTTGTAGTATTTATCATCACAGATATGATAGTTCCCATCAACGCCTTGAAAAAACATGCGCTCCCATACTATTTTGGTAAATCTTCTTCTCTAGATAATCTCCCGACATACGCATTCCCGGCTTGATTGTCGATATTAAAAGTTGATTTGTTACTGAATAACACTTTCTGTCACTAATCTTATCAGTTTTTATTTTCTTTAGTATACCGTAGACGAATGCATCTTTGCTTCTTAAAAATAAGTGCCCTTTTCCATAGTGAAGCAGTCGCCGTCTTACAGCGAAAGTAAATATACTGCAATTTCGTATCATAGGTCAGTTAATTTCGTGGAATTGAGACTTCTGTTGACCAAGTTTGCTCTTCTTAGGACAGCATTACCTCGAAGTCTTCCTTAATCATCCACCACGCAGTTTACCAGTTTTTCCCAACTCAGCATAATTTTTGGTCATTCGAATACCTAAAAACTGATCACACATAACTTTTACGACTATTTTATGACTAGAAAGACCTTTTTTATGCCAAAAAAATGTTACTTTCAGTCACCTTTTTTTAATTTTTTATAAAATTCACACGTAGAATGAATTTTAAAAGCCATCGCAGAGTTATATACTTGCACTGTCCATTAAATTTGTGATAGTAATTAGTTCTAAGTAGACCTTAGTGATACCAACAAAGCCCTAATTGAGTTGTTTTCTAATCAACTTTAAGAAGAAAATGAGCAGAACCATCGGTAATCTAAGAATAAGTACCAACAATAATTGTGAGAAATATGGGATACGGTAATATTGGACTTCTTCGTACTACTATGTCATACATGTGTTATATCATTAATGCTTAAAAAAAGTTACAACTAAAAGTATTCTTTTTAGACTCATACAATGGGTCTTATTCTGATTGGCATAAAAAGAGGGCCTTTAACTTTTCTACAACAAAAAATAAAAGAACACAACAAAAAGGTATAAATCAATATAAAATCAGTGGCCTTATTTTAGACCAACTAATTTTAATGCTGGGTATTCTATTAATTCTTTGTATTCTTCGTGAACCAATCTCTTACAGAAGTAGCACATTTTCATATGCATCACTCTTGACGTTTCACAAAAAAAACAAAATCAGTTTTTATCTTTGCATCCAGTATGTTTCATTAATGTAGATGTACTCCCACTTAATGTAATTGTAGCAGTCATATTGATTTTTATAACAAAAATAGTTTTTATTCCTAATTGTACCCTACAAAAGATAGATTTTATTTATGTAATATTTATTTTTTTCTCATGTTTATTAGATGTGTTTATTAAAATATAAAATAAAAGTATTTAATTGATTTTCACTATCAGGGTTCATATTTTTGTTATTTTATTTACATCTTATTTTGCTTTATTATGTGACCCAAGGAAATCTCAACATCATTGCTATCGTCATTATGCGTGAGTGATTATCTAAAACCAGATGGAATTGCAGTTACATAAACTTTATTAGAAATAATAATTAACCCAAAAGGAAATATCCTTGTAGTTTTAAAGCCATTGTCGATATTATCCTGGGTTATTATAATTTATGGTACCTGTTGATCTGCATTTGAATAACAAAATCTCTTAATCCCAGCAGGTTACAAATGGTTTATAACTGATTTGCCTAGCGACTAAATTTTATTAATTGTATTGTAATTGTGAATCAAAACTGACCTAATTATTAAGGTATTTTATAATAAGTACACTATTGATGATAATTATGTAATTATTATAATTACTATTGGTTATATGGCACACTTTAGGCGATTGATTACCCGCTGTTGAACGATAAAGAAATGATATCACAACTAACGCATGCGCTAAGCCAACTGCCAGAGTCAGAGCATTCTACGTATATTCCTATCTTTACTCACTCACGCAGAGAGTGGTATGAACCATTATCCAGGTCGCTTCTGTGATATACAAGACCAAATCACAACTGTGAAAATACATTTATTGACAACCCTTTGGTCAGTAAGTCGACCAACTAATTCTTCGTCGCAATGTATTGGACCAATATGAGTTTTTCCGCTTGCACTTCTTTGACAAAATATCATTGAATATCAATATGTTTGATCATCTTGGAAAACTCCGGGTTCATAACAAATAGAACAACTCTTCCGTTGTTACAATGCAATAGCGTTGGACCCATATCGCAAACGCTAATATCTCTGATCAGTTTTCTGTGGCCACATATTTCGCATCTGTAGTCAATAGAGAGACCGATTGCTGACGTGTTGAGGTTCAGGCCCTAGCACCACTCGTAAGAAGAAACAGAAAAATGGTTGCCCTTTATGTTTCTCTACAACCTACATTATCTGCATTATAAAAACCGGTCAATTCGAAGTCTCTTTCAAATATTTAGATACCCGTTTTACTCTACACTAATACTTCAGACTTAGGTTTTCTAAAAATTGACTAAGAACTTCAACAATGAACGTTATGTTCGTTCGTGATGCTGTGGCTAAGAAGAAATGTGCTCCCACAGCTTGTCTATATGGTATATATTTTGTTTCTTCTTCTCTTCATCTGACACTGACGAATATTCTCTGGACATCATTATAGTCTCTCTACTACTGTCGACACTAATATACAGACATTTATTTTAAAATGTTTTAACAATTTTTTAATATAATCACTTTTATATAGCAGATATCTGAAGTCCTATATAACAATCAATCGGAATATTTTGCACTTCAAAGTGTTGTTTTAATTCTTCCAATTATCGTACACAATGTTCCAGCCATTAATCCATTAACCATTAGTACACAACAGTATAACTTCACTATTAGACGTCTAGCAATACACAAATCTATCAGCATCCGCTCATGTGACTATTTGAATCGTTCCTTTGTAATGCTTGTCTAACATTTTTCTATTATCGAACATAATTAAGAGTGGGTCTGCAATGATAAATGTGAAGGGCTTTTTCCTGTCATATATACTCTGACACCAGTTTCGGCTAATCACTGATCAAGTATTGACTTGATAACTGCACATGCGTCACCTTGTTATCATCTTCTGGTTCATTTCCAGCGCTGGCAATTTTTTTTATCTGCTTCGATTTTCCACACTTATATTGTTTATGCCCGACTTCGCCGCCATAAAAAAGGGAATTTATTGTCAAACTCTTTATTCTTAATCTTCAGAGCTGCTAACGCTGTCTACACCAGCATTGAGTTTCAGCTCATCCTTTGTTAAGCTAGCGGTAAGTTTCAGCATAGCATATTCTTCTTCTAGTTTATTCTAATCCAACGACGATAATAACGTCGCGTACCTAGGTGCCAAACAGCTAAACACCTTAATTATTACTTTTACTTCTTCTGTCTAGACGGCAGTAGACTTCATTTGCGTGTCCAGTCTTTTCATTCTGACCATGAATGTAATAATTGTTTCGCCCGATGTATACTTTAGACCATAAAACTTCTGCAACAACATACTTTAATTTACCCACAATTGCTGTTTTGATAATCAGGACAAAGAAGGGAGTATATAAAAATCGGGAAAAAACTAAGAAAAAGATGATCAGTGATAGTCAAGATGATAAAGAAGAAGAATCAATTGTAAATTATTCAAATAACACTTTAAAAAACCCAGGAAAAGGTAGAACCATCAGCCCGAGATCCCCAGAGAGCAGTGAAGATGAAGAACTACGGGATAAGCTACTCAAGATAACTAGACGAGTAGGTACTCAAAACACTAGTAAATGAGGATATGAAACGGCTACTGATGACGAATAAGCGAAGAAAAACATGCAATAAACTATACATATAGGAATTTAGAATATTACATCTATTTTTTGTAAAGAGGAGGAACTTATAGAAAAAATAAAAGAACATGGTACACAATTGATTGGAGTTAGCGAAACAAAGAAAAGGGACTGGAATATAATGGATATCAGATGAGTACATACTTTATTATTTAGGAGTAGGCACTTAATAAATATAATACAACTATTTGCACAAATAGAAGAAACGCAAGATAAAATTATCGAAAATTATTATGAAGGACTACAGAACATAGACGATTTAATAAGAGAGGATAATGCTAACATTTTATTGATAGGTGATTGGTACTCAAAACTTGAGCACAACAAAGGAGAGAGTTGTCTAGGAAGATATGGGGAAGTAACTATTAACAGAAATAAAAGCAAACTGATACATTTCTGTCGGATGAATTATCTAATAATTAAAAATATTTTCTGGATCCAAGAACTAGGCCAAAAATATACGTTCAGTGCCAAGGGAAGAGAAGCAAAAAGCATAATTGATTATATAGTATATACCGGAGAAATGACACATTGAATAGGCAATATATACACTGTAAATGAGGCAGAATTAAATACTCAACATAAAATAGTAAAAGCAATAATAGAAATTAAAGCATAAAAAAATAGAAGACACCGAGGAATATACCAGAATAAATATAAAAAACCTGACATAAGAAAAAGATACCAGGAGGAAACGGACACAATATTTAATGAGTTAAATAGTACAGTAGTAATTTGGGATCTAAAAGAGTTATGGCAACTTTTAATGGAAACAATCTTAAGAAAAGTAAAAAAATATATGTGGTATTAATAAAAGAAGGCTTAAACAAAAGCGGATACCTTAGTGGAATAAGAAAGTAAGAGATTTAGTAAAGAAAAAAAAACAGAGTGGCGCACATCCATACAAACGAGAAAAAAGGAAGACAAAAAGAATTGTAATGTGAGTAGAAAACAAGTAAAAATAGCAATAAAAAAAGCTAAAAAGGAAAGTTTTATGACGATAATCATAACAATTTAGAGAGGACTCAAGAGGGAAATGAGAAGGAAGTAGAACATAACATACTGATGGAAGAGCTATAATACACTCTAGCAAAATTAAAAATAGGTAAAGTAGGCGGTTTTGATAGGACAGTGATAAAATAGCTGGGAAATAGTGGAAAAGAATGGTTATTGTAAATTTTAAGAATGACGTGGAGAACGAAGAGAATACCAAAAGACTGGGAAAGGAATATTATTCTGCCTATTTACAAAAAAAGGATGATACTATACGCGATAGTTATAGAGCAATCTGTCTCGCAACAACATATAAAATTTACACAAGAATATTAGAAGCAAAACTAAGAGCGCTAATAAAACCAAAATTAGAAGAACAGGCCGCATCTAGAAAAGACAGGCAATACCTTTGTTCTGAAAAAGGTTATCGAAGAAATGATTGAATCAGACAGACAACTTTAGTTATGCATTATAAAAGCAGCCTTTGATTCTATAGATAGGACTATAATATGGGAAGGCCTAAGAAACTTACAGATATTAGAAATTCTAATAAAAAAAAATTGAGTGTGATACAAGACCGTTTATAAAAGAGAACGTTACCGCACGTATATACGGATATACGGGGCTACTTCAAAATAATTTGAACTTCAAAAAGGGATAAAACAGCCTCAGCCCATTGCTTTTAAATGTAATAATGCACATAATAATTAAAAACACAAAAAAAACACAGACCAAGAAGGCATTGCTGGGATATAAGAACCTACTACTGATACATATAGATAATCTTGTAGATATATGCTGTTGACATAATTCTAATAGCAGAAACACCGTGTAAACTTAACAGAAAAATAGAAATATAATATAAAGAGATAAAAGAGAACGGTAATAAGAGTGAATTTTGATAAACCAAAATCTTGGCCATCAATAAGAAACAAAGAAAAAAGAAATATGATTGCACGTAAAGGAAACATCTGGATGAGGTAACTAGAATTACAAATGAAGGAAAGATAAAAGAAAAATTGCCAATAGAGAACAAAAAGGGAAATAAAATATACTATGCGCTTATGAAAATAATATTTGGAGAGAAAGAAATCGGTAGAAAAACAAAAATACACGTCTATAAAGCAATTGTAGTTTTGGCCTCAACATATTCCAGCAAAGCATGGACGAGAATCAAAAAGCATAACAGTACAATCGCAGCAATGGAAATGAAAATACTTAGGAAAATAGCGGGAGTGACAAAATTAGATAGGATAAAAATTACATATATGAATTGGTTTTGGCCATGTTTTGAGAATGAAGAAGAGAGACTCCCCAGAAGAGTAACAAAAGTAAGAAATATAGTCAAAAAAAAAAGGAAAAAGGGTGACCAAGGAAGGCATGGATCCAGCAGATAGTAGAAATCGGAAAAAACAAAGGAAAGACATTGGCAGAAATGACACAAATGACCCAGGATCGTAAAACATGGAAGAAGTGGACGAGTAGTTAAACAACAGTTCTTTTCGAAGCTCTGTAAAGGGTAGAATCATCCTTTTCAATTAATTTTGGTTTATGTTTGGTTTACTCTTATACATAAAGTAAAACGTTAATAATTCTTTATTAAACCTTGCAGTGAAGGCAAAATGATTTAGGTATTTAAAAAAAAATGACTGTCATACAAACTCAAAGATTTAAAAAAAATTTCTTAACTGTAAAAAGCAGTAAATGTGAATACAACAGGAAATGTTTAAAGTTCTTGAGAAAAATTACAGACGATTACAAAAAAATGTTTCAGAAGTTTCAGTAAAGGATTAGAAGATTTTTTTGAAATTAAAGATAATGCGGAGCATTTTCGAAGTTTAAGAGAGAAAGCAAAAATAACCGAAAAAGAATATTCCTGAAGATTTACAAAAACATTAAAAATGGATCATAAAGAACATTTTAAAAATCCGAAAGGAGAACTGAATTTAAATGTAGAAAAATGCATCAGAGGTTTTAGAAGGAAGTTTAACGAGTACACAAAACAGTGTTTGGCGTGTTCTAAAAAAATTAAAATGCTTAGAATTGGATGTCTTGTTGATAAAGTTGAATAAATGTGTAACTAAAAGGTCTGTGAGTTGTGAAGAACTATTGTGTTTGACGATTGGTAGTTGCCATAGAAATAAACTAATGCGGGGGTAGGAGAACTTGACTCAGAATTAAAAGTGAGCCTGAAGTAAAAGCATCAAGAGGTAAAATTATATAGGAAAAAATTACAATGGGATTGTTTAAAGGATAGTATCCTAGAGAAAAGCTTGGACAATGTCGATCCAGATCGTAATTATTACTGCTATGAAGTCGAGTGTTAGAATTTCTGTGTCATATCAAATTAAGGAATTGTTCCAAAACTGCAAATCGTATGTATAAGAAAATAGCTCCACTTGGAAAAAGAAAAGCACCTATGAAACAATTTCATTTAAAATGTCCAAGAAAAAGGACCATCGCCATTTTTGGTTCGTTTCCAAAGACAGACGACAGCAACAAAGATAGCCTTGTTACTATGGATTGTTATACCAGTGGGTTTGAAGTATACGCAAAGCTGAATTAAGAAATGGTGGCGGTTTACTACTGCTTCTACCACCAGAACACATAGAAGGTAGTATAGCAAAAGCTCCACAGTTTTTTCTACAAGCAGCACAGCCAATCGCAGTTCTGGGAGGAACTGGCTTAAAAAAGAAGCAATTTAACGGTTAACCTTTGGGAAACTATTGAAAGGCCACGACGTTGGAGCAAGGCGCAAATTTTCAGAGTTCTAGTCACGCGATAAAGGAAGATATTTTTAATTTAGGTGTACGAGAATGATCAAAAGTGGTAGTGGCAAGAAGTTACAGAAAAGTACAGTTTTCATCGTGATCCTAGTGCACCAGGGAGTAAATCGGCCAGAGAAAATAAATAATTAGTATTAGTGTTTTTGTTAATTATATATTATATTGCTAAATAATTGTCGAGCTATAAATAGATCATCTCACCTAGATTATTATCGTATTGTTTGCATAACTGTGTTTATTAAGTCAAAAAAATGTCTGCTTATTAATAAAAAAACTTTATAATTATTTAAATAACATCATCATCATCAGCCTGCAACCGTCCATCGTTGGACGTAGGCCTCTCTCATTTGTTTCCATGCATTTCTGTCTTGAGCCTTCTGGATCCAATCTCTTCCCGCAAAGTCTCGGATATCGTCGCTCCATCTTTTTGGTGGTCTTCCTACACCTCTTTTCGTTAAACGGGGCCTCCATCTCAAGAGTTTTGAGGTCCAGCGGTTTGGTTCATGCCGTGCTATATGTCCCGCCCATTACCACTTTGCTTGAGCTACTCTCTGCATTATATCGGGTATTTTCGTTCTACGCCTTATTTCCTCGTTTTTCAGTCTATCTCTTAGACTCACTCCCAACATTCTGCGCTCCATCGCTCTTTGGCAAACTCTTAGCTGCTCGGCGCTCTTCTGGGTTACCGTCACCGTCTCTAAACCATAGGTTGCCACGGGCAGTATACATGTTTCATACACCTTTCTTTTCAGGCTATTGGGAATATCGGAATTTTTGAGAATATGCTGTAGCCTCCCAAAGGCTGACCAGGTGGCTCTTATTCTTCTTCTAATTTCAGATGTTTGGTTTTCCTTTCCAATCCTAATTGAATGACCCAGATAAATATATTCGTCCACTCTTTCACCGGTTGATTATCAATAAAACAACTGCATCGCTGTTTGTCATTATTTTGGTTTTATTTATATTTATCTCCAGCCCTACGGTCTTGGATGCCTCATTTAATTGTATTAGCATAGCTTCAAGTTCGTCAATATTGCTAGAAATCAGTACGATGTCGTCCGCAAATCTCAGGTGGTTTAGCAGACATCCGTCAATGTTAATACCCATCCCTTCCCAATTCATTTGCTTGAACACATCCTCCATCGCCGACGTGAACAATTTTGGAGACATTGTGTCTCCTTGGCGGACTCCTTTTCAACCTTTATTTTGTTAGTTTGAAGGTCTTCATCTACCTTTACGTGAAATGTAGCCTCTTCGTAGATGTGTTTAATTAGCTGCGAGTATCTGGAGTCAACTCTTGCGTTATTTAGTGCTTGGAGGACGGCGTGTATTTCAATTGAGTCAAACGCCTTTCGATAGTCCACGAACGCCAAGTGAATGGGGTGTTGTATTCCGTTGTCTTTTCAATTAATGTTCTGATGGTTTGAATGTGATCCATGGTACTGAACCCTTTTCTAAAGCCCGCCTGCTCTACTGGCTGGTAGAAGTCTAATTTTTGAGTGAGGCGATTTGTGATGATTTTAGTCAATACTTTATATATGCACGAGAGTAAGCTTATGGGGCGGTAGTTTTCAATATTTGATGGGTCCCCTTTTTTGAAGAGAAGAATTACCTCAGCATTATTCCACGCCTTTGGTATCTTTCCTCAATCAAACATTTGTTTAGTAGTACCGTGACAATATTTTCTACTATTTCACCTCCCATTTTCAGCATTTCGGCTGTTATCCGGTCTTCTCCTGGCGCTTTTCTATTTTTCAGTTGCTTGAGGGTTTGTTTAACCTCAAGTCTAGTTATCTCGGGTATTTCCTCCGAACCCACGTTAGAAATAGTTTTATTAACCGAGCTCTGTATAGATATGTTAGATGAATATAGCTTTGTGTAGAAGTTTTCTATTGTATGTACTATATCTCTTCTGTTTGCTACTACAGTACCTTCTTGATTCTTTATTTTTATTATTTTCTGTTTACTTTGTGATAGTTTCGATCTTAATACCTTCATATTTCTGTTGTCCTCTATTGCTTCTTCAATTTGCTTATTTCTATGTGCTCTTATGTCCTTCCTAATCATCACTTTGACCTTCTTGTTAATTTCTTGAAAATTTTGAGCTTCTCTATTTGTTCGTCTTCTTTCTTCTATTAAATTCAAGGTTTCTTGTTTTAGTTTGCTACCACTAGGTTTCTTATTGGCACATATTTTTTTAACTGATTCGTGGATACTATTTTTAATTTTTTCATTTAGCGCATCTATGTATAGGTTCTTTAGTTTATCTGTAGGTTCTAGTTTTCGCTGTAGTTGTAATTGGTATTTTTCTTGATTGAGGCTCAATTCTTGTATGGTTGGAAAGTTTTGTTGGTGTTGTAGCTTTTTCCTTTCCAGTTTCGGTTTTATTTCTAGCACCGACCTGACTAATCTATGGTCACTGCCTGTATTAAATCTATTTAGCACTGCTACGTCCGTACATAGTGTTTTGTCGTTCGACATGATGTAGTCTATTTCGTTTTTTGTTTTTTGGTCGGGACTTCTCCATGTCCATTTTCTTTGTCTTTGTTTTTGAAGAATGTGTTTAAACAGTATAGTTTTTCGCTACTGAGAAAGTTTGCTAACATTTCTCCTCTGGGATTCCTAATTCCCAAACCATATCTTCCAATGTATTGGTCGTCTTCAGACAGCTTGCCTCCTATTATTGAATTGAAGTCTCCTGTGATAACGGTGTAGTATGTTTTTCTTGTCTCCTAGCGCGTGTAATATCTTCGTATAGTTGCTCCACTTCTTCATCGTCTGAGTTTGTCGTCGGTGCATATACGTGTATGAGTTGCATATTATATCGTTTGTTAATTTTCAGAGTAAGGTATATGACTCTTTTTGACACAGCTTGGAATTTCGTTACTAGGTGTTTTATCTTACGGTTGATGATAAAAGCTACCCCACCATATTTATGGTCTGTGTCTGAGTTGTTCTGGTATAGGACGTGTCCTGATTTCAATAGTGAGTTCCTTTCCCCGGGTAGACGTGTTTCGCATAATCCAACGATATCCCACTTTATTTTCGATAGTTCCAGTTCTAGCTCTTCTCTGTATTCTTCTGTTCGCATTGTTCTAATGTTGTATGTTGCTATTATAAATTTTTTTTGTGTTTGTATGTCTTCTTTGCTGTGGTCTAGCTTTGAGGTTTGTCGAGTTCTTGCCCCAGAATCCTGATCGTTGATCAGTGTGGGATTGTGAGAGTACATCTCTACCCACCTGGGGTATTCCTGTTTGTGAATTCGACGTTTTCATCATGGTTTAAAAGAAAGGGGTTTGGCATTTTCTCGCCGCGCTTGCCGAACGTGTTGGCGAGTTTATTTTCAGCCGCCCACTATGGGAACAGACGCTGTTTGCAGCCGCCCGCTCCGGGTCATAGCATAGTTAAAATATAACAACAAAAAATAATAACAGTCAAAACAAAATTTCCATTCTTTAGTTATTGTAACCAAGTGTTTTTTAAGTTTTATATATAAAGTTGTATAAAATGTAAATTGTTTATCACACTGAATGTCTCAGAATCGCATTCCGTAACAAACTTTTTATAAATTTCTTTATAAAGTAATCTTAACTGAGCTTTACTCAGAAAAATGGCAGCGTACAACACAGATTTATAAAAATAGATAAGTGAAATGTTGAATGAATGCGATCGTAGCTGGTAAAGTAAACATGAGCTATTATTAGATCAATCTCTGTCTCCATATATTAATACTGTCTGAATAAAACGTTTACACCAAAATATAGGACTATGTATGTTATACAATAATCTTAATTAATCCAATAAGTTCCTGATGATTTTAAACAATAATAATAAAACACTATTATATAAAAAAGCCAAGTTTGTTGTTCAGTTACAGATGAGAACAAAAATAGCAGTTGCTTAATCCACATAAATTAAGTCACGAATTGGCCTATAGCAAACCAATTTATTGAACCGCATAAAGCAATCGGCATTTTACAAACTTAAAAGTATAATAAAACACTAGTACTAAACCAGAAAGATCTGGGCTGAGATAAAAAATAAGGCCGCCGGTCCTGTAATTGTCATAAGAAAGGCCAAAATATTTCATTCAAATTGATCGCTTAACATTTAGCAGATTTATTGCCTATTTTAGCTATAAATTTAGATTAGAACTCCACGCTGCACCAACTCATTTAAAATATTCAACAGAAGCGATGAGCAGGCAAACTAGGAATGCACTTTCTAATATTTATTTATCAAAGATACTGTTTCTGGGAACTAACAATAAGCGTGAAAGGCTGTAAAAAGTAATGCCACACCAAAGTGTGGAAGCAACTGGATTTTAAAATAGCCCCCCAATTCTACCAGCGGTCACAAAATGGGAAGTAACAAAGGATGCTATTTTTACCGCGATTCAGCGTTAATTCTCGATTAGTGTGCTTGGAAGACGGAAATGCTTGTTTGCACTTCTCATCTTTATACGCGCGCGTGGCAACGGAAATGCTTGATACATTATGTGTCAGAGAAATCGTTGATATATGAAGTAAAGTGAAAATTACGCTTGTAATGCCGACAATTTTCATATATAAGGCTTCATCAAATAATAGATCAATTAATAAATGATTTTGAATCTACTTTATAAATATAAACTAATCTCAGTTAAAGTAATTATATTACTTAGGCGTATCTTTTGTAATGTTTTTATTTTTGCAACCTAAGTAGAAAAGATTTCGCAAATGATATTTAAATTTAACTTTCTGAACAAACAATGAATGAATCAATGATATATATTTTGCCTGGGTGGGTTTCTCATTTGTACCAATAAAATAATATAGAATGCTGAATATCACGTATAATCTATGAGAAAACTATCAAACAGCTTTTAATTTTTGTCAAAACTTCTTTTACTGATTTATTAGCAATCAAAACTTACAATTCTATGAGCTAATTTGATAATTTAAGTACTAATACAGTACTGACTATGACGTGATGAGGCCCGAGGCCCTTTCCATCGAAGGCGTCCTCTTCAACCATTTCTTAGGTCAGCTGGCCAGTATCGTTTTAAGAGTCTGTCATTGCGTTCTTCCAGTAATGGGTGTAGAAGTATGTTATCGTGACTTTCCAGTTTTTTTTATGGTGGTTAGTATTTTGTTCCCTAATAACGTCTTTAACATAGGGCACATTCAGATCGTCGTGAAGGCTTTTTAATTTGTGACGTACCAAGGTGCATTTGTAATCATTCATAATATTTTGGATCAAGGTTGTATTATATTTACTCACACCTCCCCAAAGTTCTGCTCCGCAAGTCCAATTAGGTTTTATGATAGTCTTGTACAATCATAATTTGTTCTTTAATGATAGGCTTGACTTCTTTCCAAACAACCAGTACAAATCTTTTATTTTCAAGTCCATTTGTTTTTGCTTTTTGTTTATATGCTCTTTCCAGTTTAATTTGCTATATAGGTGAAAACCTAAATATTTAGCTGTGCTGGATTGTGGTATATCTACTCCATTAATATGAACTGATGGACAATGATTTTTTCTCAACGTGAAGGTTACTTACTGAGACTAATTTCATTGATTTTAATTTTTCACTTTTCTAACCAAATCTGCAATTCATCTAGATGGTTTTGTAATTTATTGGTGGCTGTTATTGAGTCCTGGTCTCTGGCGAGAATCAATGAATCGCCTGCGAACGTTCCTGTTGTAGTGTTGGCATTAGTTGGCAGATCGGATGTGTATAACACGTACAAAAGTGGTCCTAGAGCACTGCCCTGAGGAACTTCCGCTTTAATGGCACATTTTTAGAAACTGCTTGATTTACTCTTATTCTAAAGGTACGATCATTTAAGTATAATATGAGAGAGAAGTAGGGCAGAGGCAAGTAACCTTTAATTTTGAATAATATGCCTTCATACGAAACCTTCTAAAAGGCTTGGCTAACGTCTAGAAAGGTTGGTGTGCAATATTCTTTGTTTTTAAATGCTTCGTTGATGCTATGAATAGTCCAGTGAGTCTGTTGTATAATAGAATAGCCACTTTTAAATCCAAATCGATGGAGAAGCATCCAGTCTTCTGGTGCTAGATCTTGGTTTAGATTACGTAGTATTAGTCGCTCCAAAACTTTTGCTATTACAGGCAGAAGGCCTATTGGTCGATATGAAGATGCATTTCGCATCCTTTCCTGGTTTCGGTATTAATATGACCTCAGCTGTTTTTAATTGTTTCGGTCGGTAACTTAGTCTTAGAATACTTCTTCTTCTTCTTTCTCATTTCTCATTTATGCCTCACGACGTTGGTCCCCTTATCCATTCCCTATAAGGTTTCCTCTCTCTTGCCATTCTTTTTACCTCCTCCATCTTTTTTCCTCTTTTCCTAGCCGATAGCCTTACATTGTCTTCCCATTGTATTCAGGGTCTGCCTTTAGTTCTTCTTCCTTTTCTTGTTTCGATTATCAGTTTCGGGTATCTTTCGATGTCCATGCGGTGCACGTGTCCGTACCACTGTAATTGTTTGTTCTCAATTTCGTGGACAATTGGGTATTGGTTCAGTTCCTCCCTTATGCTGTTGTTTCTTATCCTGTCCCTTCTAGTCTTTCCCAAAACTCTTCTGAGGTATTTTATCTCTGATGCAGTTATTTTTGACCTATGTTTATCTGTTATTGCCCATGTTTCTGCTCCGTATATCAGAGTCGGGGTGAATATTGTTTTAAATAGGTGCATTTTTGCCTTGGTGCTTATTTCTTCCTTTCCTATGTTGGTGTTGTTTATCTGATAATAAATGTTATTTGCTTTGTTCATTATATTGTTTATTTCGTCATCTATTCTTCCATCATTTTTTATATATGCGCCTAAATATTCATATTTTTCAACATATTGTAGCTGAGTTCCATCCAGGAAAATGGGTTCTTCTATTTCTCTGTTGTTTTTCTTGATATGTAGTATTTTACTTTTTTGTGTGTTTATTTCCATTCCCTTTTCCTCGAGGTTTCGTTTTCATATATTTATGTTATGTTGTAGCTGTCTTGTATTTGTTGCCATTAGCAGGATGTCGTCCGCATAAATTAGGTCTTGTGTGTTTGTAGGATTCATATTGTAATACCCTATTCTTGATTTTCTAGTTTCATTTTTTGTTTCCCTTATTATACTGTTCATGTATACTATGAACAGTAAAGGGCTTAGACTATCCCCTTGTTTTATACCTTTCCCCATGTTAAATTCCTTTGACTTTTCCCCATTTATTCTGACTATTCCTATTGTTCTTTTATTCATGCTCTTTATTATTCTTCTCAATTTTGGGCTTGCTTGTAATTCTTCCAGGGATTTCCATATTTGTTCTCTCGGCACCTGGTCGAAAGCGGCTTTTAGATCCAGAAATGCTAGAAACAGGTCTCTGTTCTTGTCTATCATTTTGCTGATAATTAGTCTAATAGTGTTTATGTGGTCTTGCGTCTGTTTCCCTGGGCGAAAAGCGGCTTGTTCGTCTTCTAGTTTTTCTTCTATTTTGGCTCTCAGTCTCTTTTCTATTATTTTGGAGTATATCTTTAAACTCACCGATGACAGGCATATAGCACGGTAGTTTTCACAGTGGTGGTTCCTTTCTTATGTATGGGTATTATTATATTTTTTTGCCAATCCGATGGGATCGTTTCCGTTTTCCATGCTTGCTGAAGGATTGTTTTCAGCCACTTCATTACTATATCTCCTCCCTTTTTTATTAATTCTGGGGCGATATCATCTTCCCCTGCTGCTTTCCCGTTTCTCATTGTTTTTACCGCTATCCTGATTTCTTCCTCTCTTATATTTTCCTCTTATTCTTCCTGATCTTCCTGTTCTACCGTTGTTTGCTGTTCTTCTTATATTTCTCTATCTGCTTGTTGATCATTGGCCTCCAGGTTATTGTGGAATTGGTTTTCGTAATGTCTTTGCCAGACTTCTAGTGCTTCTTTGGTTGTTGTTGCTATATCTCCCTTTTGGTTTGTTATATTTCGTGTTGGTTTTGCTTGGTTTCCTTTTAGCCTTTTTATTACGGTCCAGAATTGTTTTTGATTCTCTACATAGTTTTCTTCTATTTTTCTTCCAAACTTCTCCCATGTAGTTCTCTTTGCTAGTTTTACTGCTTCTTTGGCTTCATTTCGTTTCTGATAGTAATGTATTTTGCTTTCTTCTGTGTTAGTTCTTTTGAAGATTTACCATGCTTCTTTTTCTCTTTAATCTTTTGTTTTACGTCTTGGTTCCACCACTTAGTCTTCTTTTGTTGTTGTGCTTGATCTTTATTCCTCATATTTCTTGGGCCGTTTGGAGTAGGGTTCTCTTAAATAGGTTCCATATTTCCTCTATGCTCCATTGTTCTTGTTGGTTCTCCTCTAGTTCTAGTGCGTTTAGTTTCCTCGTTAAAGTTTGCTCGTATCTTTCTTTCGTCTGGAGGTTTTCCAACTCTGTTATTTTTATGCCTATATAACTTTTCTCGATTACTCTTGTAGGTTTTGTGATTAGGGTGTCTGCTACTAGGAGTCTCTGATTCGTAGATAGTTCTGCTCCTCTTATTACTTTTACGTCCTGTAGTGCGTACCTCATTCCTTTGTTATTAGGATGTAATCGATTACCGATTTGTGTCCTAGTGCTTCGTTCTCGTATGTGATTTTATGGATGTTTTTAAGGTTATACCATGTGTTTCCAATCAACAGCTGATTTGTTATGCAGAAGTCTATCATACGTTCGCCGTTGTTATTTAGTTCGACGTTTATTCCATAGCTACCCATTGTTCCATATCCTATTTCTTTGTTATTCCCTATGTGGGCATTCCAGTCCCCCATGAGTATTACGTGTCGGTTCTTGGACTGCATGTTTTCTAGGGTCCTTTGTACCTCTTCATAGAATATATATATATATATATATATATCGGCCCTGCGCTGCTCTCGTCCCGGAACTTGTTATTTTAAAAAAGGACGAGGCGCGAGTCCAACACTCGAAAGCTGATTAAAATAAACAGTACAAGACAATAATTGTCTCGTACTTAAAATTTTGCTACGTCACTGAAGGTAACCGTGCGAGCTCTGCCGCAAGGCCTTCGCCATTATCGCCTGCGTGCTCCCTCCTAGCGGCCAAGCGCTCCCCCCCGTCCTCCCGCAGTCGGCCCTTGTAGCTCTCCGAGCGCGCTGTGATTGGTCCGTTTAATTAATTTTTAATCGGCTATAACTTATTTATTTGACCTCGGATGAAAAAATTTCATTGTAATTTTTTGTTCGTCTCGGTTTGATCTATCCGGTAATATAAATTTCCCGAAACATTTTCTGAACACCCGGTATATTAAAAATCCTGAACTTCAATTTTTTTTTCGAGTTCCTATTTTACCAACCTTTATTTTAAATTCATGTTTATTTCATTGTAATAAATCATTTTTATTCTCATAAATTTTTTGTATCTTCATCCGTTTAGATTCGCAACCGCTTTGCGACCGATTTTGCGACCTTGTGACCAAACGGCTCTGCCGATTTTTACCAAAAGCTTCGCACTGCGTCCCCTACCTACAAGTAACTTGCATACAAAAATTCAAGTCTCTAGCTCTTACGGTTCTCAAGATATCTTGTTTACTGACAGACCGACACACACACACACACGAACCAATGGCTAAAACCAACTTTTTTGGTGTCCTAAGGCTATATTTCGTCCAGAAATGTGAAAAACTGGGTAGGTCAAATTTCCGCCGATTACATTACTTTCCTTATTATAGGATAAAGAAAGTAATAAAGAGTGAATCAGAATAATAATTAGTTGAAAGCTTATCTTTGCTATGAAAAATAGAAAATTATAACTAAAATAAACAGAAAAACACAATGAATTATACAATGAAATAAATTGATACGGCTGGCAGATATGAAAAAAATAAATTACTGCATAATAAATTAAAATAAACTCTGGGGTGCGGTTAAAACAAGTGTACAAAACAAAGAAAAAATCAACCAACAAAAATTTTTCATAATTAAAAAACTCTTAGTTTAATCTAACCCGGGAACTGCTACCAAAATTAATTGGTAAATTCTTTTCATTAAATTTATCTTTAAAACTAGAGAAGACTTCATATCACAGATAAAAATTTTAATCGAATAATTCAACAAGCTGTGCAGCAGGCTATACCTAAAAACATCTAGATTATCTTAATACATAAAAGTAAAAACTGAATGAAGGTGTAAACTCGAGTAACAAATGAGTACTTAATTGAGCAATAAATTAATTTAAAAATTCTAGCTCCATCAAAATTTAATCAATATAAAATTATCTACTACATCTGAAATTCATGGATAGTTCAGACTATTATCATTAGAAAGCCATCAAAAGGCTAACAGCAGTATTATACCAGATCTGTCCCAAAAATATTAACATAATAAAGAAACTGACTGTAATGTGCATGCGCAGATGTAAACAAATTCATTAGCTAAGTCAATTAATAGTTAAACGCCATTAAATAAGCACATGTAGTGTGTGATTTTTGCATCTAAAATGACTAAGTTAGCATAAGAGAGAATCTGCATCAAATTTTGAGGAAAGCTGGAACGTTCGTCCACGGAAACTATTTGGATGAGTCAGAAAACTTTCGGACACGATACAATGAGTGCAACACGAATACGACCATGATCCACATACTTCAAAGGTAGCCGAGGATATCTTGAAAGTAATTTTCGTTCTTTATTGAAATTCAGTTATATAGTAAATAACTATACTTTTCGCAATTAATTTTGTTTTGTTTAACCCATTACTATCTTCTTAAACAATAATGTTTTGAATTCAAATAAGTAGTTACTTGTATATATTTTTTTAAATATTTGTTGGGTCCGAAACTAGCATAAAAAAATCATAACGTTTTTACGTCCTTAACTGTCACTCAACGCTTATAATTTTTCTTTCGGTCCCTATCTCTCGTTTTAGATGTTTTTTTACATAAAAATTGTGGGAAGTCTAGAGTATTGACTTCCGTGTTTGTCAGTTTATCATCCGACTTTGTGCCACTTACTTAGGTTTTTCTTTTTTCTTATTTTAAATTTTTGCATTCAATAGTCCGTAGTAAACCTCCCATCAAAACTCGTTTAGCCATTCTCACTTTGCATCGAGAAAGGCTGTCAGTGCGTAACATTGAAAAAACATTAATGGTTTGTGCTTCGACGGTGAACCTTACATTACACCGTTACAGAGAGGCAGAAAGTCTTAGGGATCGCCATCGTCCTCGGCCATCACGAGTAACATCTGATGCATCCAGACTGATGAATAATCAAATAGAAGATTATCAGCTTCAGATATTGCTGTAAAATTTAACCAGGGACATGATAAAATGATATCAGTCATCACAATAAAATGGCGTTTTTGGAAAGTTAATCTTTATGGTCATATTGAACAATAGCAAAACGTATTATGGACCGACAAATCTAAATTTAAATTTTTAACAGAAACGGAGAATCTTCGTACATCGGTCTAAAACTGAAAAGATAGCCCGGGATTGTATTAATCCGATTGTCAAGCACGGAAGTGGGTCTATTTTAATGTTGGGGTGCTTTTTTTGGTTGATGTGGGAAACTTGGTAAAAATTGATAGCATTATGAGGAAAGAACAGTATAAAAAAATTTTAACGGAAAACGCCACACCATCTGGATTGCGATTAATCTGGAAGGAATTTGTGTGATGCAAGACAACGATCCTAAACATACTTCGAAACTTTTTAAGAACTATTTAGCAAACCAAGAAAAACAAATAATACTCAAAATGATGTCATGGCTACTACAGAATCCAACCCTATAGGGTTTCTATAGAATATAATAATAAGTAATAGTAAGTCGTAACAGGTTAGATCTGTTACAGTCTAGAGCCTACGTACACAAGTAACGTGCACGTACCGACCTATTATTACCAGAGTTTGACCTCCAGGTACTCATTTATTGCAGCCTGAGTCGAGCTGGGCCGTAAAATGCCAGCGATCGAATTGGCGAGATTCGAACGCAATCTTGGTTTCGTAGTCTAGCGATCTATCCACTAAGCTACCACGGCACTTTTATATAGAATAAACTAGATAAAACAGTAAGAAAAAAGCGTTACACGTCCAAAAATCATCTTTGAAGTTCTTTTAAGGTGCCTGGGGAGATATCCCACTCGAGAAATTAAAAAATTAATAGAAAGAATGCTAAGAACGCAAAATCAGTATTAAATATAAAGGAGTTTTTTATGAAACAAATAATTAATATTAAAATTAATTTTTTACATGTTCATAACGATTTTTGTTTTTTTTGCATGTTGTATAATAATATATTAGATAATAAATTGTTTTTTTTTACATTAAAGTGTATACATTTATGTTTTATTTAGTGCCCATACTTCCAGGAGCGGTAGCGCACAATAAACGAGGATCGGTAACTGACAATCCGAAAAATTAAGAATCCCAAAAAAATAAATAACGTAAAGTTTTGACGTAAGGTCTTGATAAAATTGATTTTTCGGCTATTGTACCAGAGCAGAAGGAACATGGTTCTGCATTTGCTAGTGGCTTTAAACGAATAAATCAAAATTTATTCAAACAGATTATGACTTAAAGCAAAACATGGGTCTACAGTTAAAATCCAGAAACAAAGACTCGGATAGAAGTAAGATTTCAACATGCTTGCTTTGAAAAAGATTGTACGATGACTTGATAATTTTCGAACACGTTACGTGCACTTTTTTTGCAAAGAACCATTGGCATTTTTTAAATATTTATCTGAAGTGGTTAAATTACTTCCCGATAAAATTACTAAGAAAGAAGAAATTGAAATTTAGAATATCTCCTAGCACCATTCCAAATACAAGGTCTGTCCGGAAAGTAATGCGCCCATTTTTGTTTTAAGAAATTTATTGAACCGATCTGTACAATTACTTAATATTCTTCGAAATACATCCCTCCTGCTTCAACACACTTGTTTCAACAAGATTTCCTTGCTTTATATGTGTACTGAATGTCCTTCACTGGGATGTCCTTTAGTAACCTCGTCGTAGCCGCCTTGATGTTCTCCAGGGTCCCCAAATGCTGTCCTATGAGAGATTTTTTCATCTTTGGGAACAAAAAGAAGTCGGGCGAGGCCACATCAGGACTTTAGGGCGGCTGGGGGAGCGTTGAGATGCCGGCCTTGGTCAGGTAGTCGGTTGTTCTTTTGGTCGTCGGTGAGCACTCACGGGACACGTTTGGCGCACACCTTCCGCATTTTAAAGTTTTTCGTCACAATCTCGTGCACATTGGTTTTCGGAATCTCAAGTATTTCTGGCATTAGGCGGTCACTCATTCTTCGATCAGAGTTCAACAATTCGCGCACTTTGTCAAACGAACTTTCATCTCCCGACATTAAGGGGCGACCTGATCGTTGTTCGTCTGCGACTTCCTCACGACCCACTTTGAACATTTTATGTCACCTTTTGCACTGTGAATATGACATGCAATCTTCATCAAAATCTTCTGAAACAACTCAAAAGTCTCCGACGGCGTCTTCTCAAGTTTGAAACAAAACTTTATCGCGTATCGCTGCTCGAGAGTTTGTTCCATCTTAATTCCGACAGAGCACTCACACAAGAATTCTCTGAAACAGGCACTGTGACACTCCAGGAGCTCGGAGCTGACTGGCGCGGGTCGCGCTGTGGTCCCAAGGTTCCCCCTACCCTTCCGTGCAAGCGGTAACGCTGCGACGGATAGTCGCGCCAGAAAAAAATAGCGCGCATTACTTTCCAGACAGACCTTGCATGTCCACCTACCAATTCCCTTAAAATAAATGAAATTAAGACTGCAACACTGAAAGACTTAAATTTTTAGGAAACGTTTAAAAATCTACTAGAGAAAGACTATAAATATATTACATATTTATTATATACAATACAATTTTAAGATTAAAATATTACAATCTATAATTAACTGAGAGGCATCTTCAGCAATTCTAAATTAATATTTTAAAGATATTTCAGTATAAAGTTTTCAAATCCACGGTAGATACATCGTAGCATGTTCCTCAAGAAATTATAGAAAGACACCTTCACACTTCATTAGTCAACAAAGAAATTAACAATTAAGTATTTAGCTATAAAGCAAACTTGATACACAGGCTAATACTCATGCAAACATTTAATGTACGAGAACGATAAAAAACCGCAACTCGATGGATTTAAATTCTCTAATTTATTAACACGATTTGAAGATGTGCAGTGTAGTACGTAGGTTCAAATTAAGTATTAGGTTAATATATTTAACCAAGTATTAATTTTATTTTTTATGGAAATATTTAATAGAGTATCTTTATCATATTACAAAATGTTCACTACAATTTGCTATGGGACATATTGTAAAGTACATAAACAAGATTTTATCTTCTATTTGAATCTTCTGAAAGCTTTATCTAAGCTCCGTTTGTTTATGATCATAATGATAAAAATGATGAATCATACTTTTTCTACATCTATTAGTTACTTTATATTATTTTGTACCAAAAAATTTTAAAATATGATAAACGCATTTTTGTAACAATGGTCACAAAATGATCAGCAAACTTTTTATCTCAAAACGACTTACTGTCTCAGTCAAAGCCATTTTAGATTGCAATAAAAACTCTCAAAAGCCGCTTTTTATGTATTACATTACTTATATTTATTTATAGTTTTATTACTATTTTGTAAATTGGTTCTGGATTTGATACGCTTTAATTGTAAGTATGTGTTGTCCGTTTTCAAAGTTATAAAACTACGCTAGACCTTACTGCATACTCTTACCACATTGCGTTAAAATATGCGCACGTATATTAGACCAAATATTTATAATAAGACTCACGAATCATATACAGAATGTTATCAAAGCAAATTTTACTTAGGAAGTCAACTGAAAATTACAAAAACCACTTACACATACTCTAAGCAAATATATACTTATGGAACTTAAAAAGTGACTACGATAACGTACAAGAAACATTTGTAGGAAATTTCCTTATATATTATTCCAGAAGTAAAGAAAAACTCTTTAGTAACAATAAGCATCAGTTGGTTTATACGCAAAACAAAACGTACATATTATTCTCATATTTTACACTATCAGTTATATATCAATAATGATATAATTAAGTTTTATTAATGTACATCTAATGCAAAAAAAGAAAAAAACATTAAAAGCATTATTAAGAATTTTTTATAACAATCTTTAATAATATTTTATTTTATAATAATAATAATAATAATAACTAGGGGACTATCAAATGGGATTTAGGCCAGGGAGATCTACCATCGATGCACTATACGTAATGTTCCAAATACTGGAGAAATGTTACGAATACGATATAGAAATCCATATGGTATTTATCGATTACAGACAGGCCTTTGATAATATCAAGAGAGAAATTAATACAAGTATTAAGGAATATGGGATCCAGAAAACTGAGAAGCTGCATAAAATGACAATGAGAAATTCCAAAGCTAAAGTGAAAACAGAAGATGGACATACGGAAACATTCAAAATCAATAAAGGAGTGAGACAAGGAGATGCACTGTCGCCAACTTTGTTTAAACTGATGATTGAAGAGGCAATAAGAAAAGTAAACGTACAAGGTGCATAAAAACAAGGAAGCACAAATTTTAGCATATGCTGATGACGTAGTTATTATCTCAAGAACACCAAAGAAGCTAACGGAAATAGTGAAGAAGCTATGCAAAGAATCAAAGGAGATAGGGCTTGAAATAAATGAAAGCAAAACGAAATACATGCAATGCAAGAGAGGAAAAAATGATACAAGGGCAACAGTCAAGTTTGAAAACTATCAAATTGAAAAAGTAAAGGCATTCAACTATCTGGGAACTCAAATAACACAAAACAACGAGAGAAAAGAAGAAATACAGGAAAGAATACAAAAAGGATACAGAGCTTTCTATGCTAATCTGGAAATGTTAAAATCTAAAAAGCTAAAGTTGCAAACAAAAATAACAATCTATAAAACACTCATTAGGCCAATAGTGTTGTATGCTGCAGAAGTAATGTGTCCTACACAGACAGAAAAAGAAAAGTTAAGAATCTTCGAGAGGAAAGTGTTAAGGTCGATAACAGGACTCAAAAACATAGGAGACGGATAAAACGACAATATATGAATCACGAACTTAGGAAATATTGAAAGGAGAGGATATAGTGAAAGTGATGTCAGCACAGAGGATTAGATGGATGGGACACATAATGAGAAAAAGAGATCAAAGCATAGTTAAAGAAATAACAACATGGAAACCTGAGACAAATAGACCAAGGGGGAGACCAAAGATGAGATGGTGCGATGAAGTTACTGAAGACTTAAAAAAGATGGATGTCAAGGACTGGAAGAAGAAAACAAGTAATAGAGTAGAATGGAGAAGAATAGTAGAAAAAGCGAAAACACACCAGAAACTATAAGAAGTTAAGCGTACGAAGCAAAATGGGGACTAATCCACCCCACGAAATGGATTAGTAAACTTCAGAAAGAAGTGGCTATATTGTTATAGAATGGAAAGCCTTATTATTATATTATTATAATAATAATAATAATAAAGGCAAGGCTCTGCATTTCACATCGAAGTATAGCTTGATATTTGGAAGGTTAATGTTTCTATCTGTTTGCCTTCGCTTCTCAATCATCGTGTATCACCTCTATTACAAGGAAATGTGGTAAGCACCGTGCCTTAGACAACGAAAATATTACTCTTTAGCCAAAAAGAACCCAGTTATTTTTAAGGACTGAAGGGTACACCAGTCAGGCAACGGAAACCCAAGATCAAACCGCACCGTACCCCAACGCCTTAATCCTTAAACTACCAACGGGACATATTTATTGCATAAATGAGAATACACTAATAAGACAATAGCAATTATAACTATCACAGACTCTTATCCTACTGACGCAGAAGACAGCAAGCAATCTTTAATTCCGAAAACTGTTTATATATCGCAAAACTTTCGTTATTTTGAGGGAGGAAACAGCTATTTATTACTAGTTGCTTATCTGTGATCGTGTTTTTTAGCTTTGTGACGCAGATTTACGTTTATTTTGTGTTAGTTTAATACAGTTCCATTTATTATATTTATTATAAAATACAATCAAAACCCGATATAGACTATTATTATTGCACTAGTTGTCAGTGGGTTATTTATCATGTCCCAGTACTACTGGAAACATGTTTTACGTCACTTCTCAAGTTAAAATTTACCGCTATTGTTTTACGTTTCTAAAGCTTTTAAAATTAAAGTATTTGACGAAGACTTTTACCAGTTTCTGCGGACAATTCACTAAATGAAGAAAGCGAAGGTAATAATTACGATGAGAGTGAAAATAAACATTTTTCAGCAAATTCACATAGAAATGGTGCTTAACTGTCTAGCAACATCAATAATGAGATGAGTTTAGATGATAGTTATAATTTCACTATACCGCTTTCAAACAGTGTTCTTGGCATGTGGTACACGTCAAAGGATCGTTCGTGCCTAGATATAGTATTACACAAGTAATATAATAATGGAAAACCCACTCATTATGCAAACTGAATGGGCCTTTTGACAAATAAACTGTTTTCTACAATTGTTTTCTTGTATATTCATTAGTCAATGTACCAACAATCATTTAGATGTATTACAAAGAATACAAAAAAAGGAGACACTAATCAACGAGAAATAATTTGCTTAGTTGTATGCTTGCATCATAATATATTTTTGAATAACAAAGCAATAAAAGCTTTCATTATATGCAACACGTTCTAACTGTATAAGCTGTTGTCGAAGCTGTACTTCACTGATCCCCAGCAGATTCTTCAAAAACATATTACATTAAAGAGGTTTTTATTTATATAAAACGTACCTTTCTAAAGGCGAAATTTATATGCAGATCTGTTCTAAAACAGTAGTTCCTCTTAAACCAATTAAACGAGGAATTAAAATTTTGCAGCGGAGTGACGCTATAACTGGGTACATCTCTGGCCTGAATGTATATGCAGAGAGTCAGGATAAAACCTTCCAGGTAAACTTGGGGAGAGAGTTGCCTTGACTGTCTTAGATTCAGTCAGATCTGTCAGAGATCCAGATGTCATACTTGCTTTTAACAATTTTTACGTGTCATTTGCTAAATACTATGAGAGTTCTATCAGCAACTACCGCTATAAAATTGAGAAAAAAACAAGCACAAATTGCAAGAACAATTAAAAAGAGGTGAATGTGAATTTATTGTGAACCAATAATAAACAATAACAACCAGGTTGCAAATATGCATGAGAGAATTTCGTGGTAAATAGAAAAATAGAAAATAGAAAAAATAAAGTTAATAATTGACTATCCAAACCCAATATGTTTCTACATATATGGATAATCCTGTACAAACTCATAAGAAATACAACGAGATTTTAGATGAAGACGACATGGATACCAATAAACAAGAAAAACAAGGAAAAAGTAATAGTTAACCAAAGCCATACCTAATTTTTATAGCAGGCATTGAACATATTCAACCACTTGTATACTGCGATAGCCAAGAATAATTATACTATAAAAATAAATTAGTAGCAAACAGATTAAAATTCAAACAAAAATCAGAAAAAATACACATCTATCATCAATGCATTGAAAAACAAAAACACCAATTTCCATATGTATAAACCTAAGCAGGAAAAAAACTTTCTCGTTGTCCTAAAAAACCTGCACCCATCATCAAACACTGAAATAATAAAAAACAAACTAAACCCACTTGGTCAAACAGTTATCAATTGGCTGTGTTTTATGTACAACTACAAATCAAAGATAATAAGGATATTTATAATAGAAAACTACTGTATAACTCTGCAGTTGAATTTGAAGCATCCCATGTTAAGAGGAAAATCCCGCAGTGCGTAAAATGTCAAGGTTTCGGACACACCAAGAATTTTTGCTACTGACCACCAATATGCGTTAAATGTGCGAAAAGCCACTTAATTACAAGCTGCCCAAGAAATAAAACAGATGATAAGATAATCTGCGTAAATTTTGGAGGAAATCGCCCGGCCAATTACCGAGGCTGTCTGGTCCATAAACAACAACAAAAAATATATCCAACTCTGCAAGCCAAAGTCCCTACAAAGTTCGCGCAACAAGCAAGAATAAATTCCCAAAAAACTCAATTCATACTAAACCTCATCTAAGCTAATCAAGTCGCTACCTCATCATAGCCAAGTGACATAAACGAAATTAAAGACATGATGAGAAAGTTAACGAAACAACTGAAAATTGTTCTAAATCTGCTAACTTTGTCATTACAAAGCTGGCTTAATGGATGAGTTACTCAAACTAGTAATATGGAATCCCAGCGGCCAGTGCCAACGTGTACAAGAAGTTAAATATTTTCTCGAAACAAACGGTATTGACGTGATATTATTCTTTGAAACACACTTTACTTACGTCTCTACGCGCATGGCGATTCGACAGTGATAATTAGAACAAACATCAAACACTCTGAGCTAGAAAGCTACAATAAAGAATATTTACAAGTTACTAATGTAGCTATATAAGAATGTTTAGAGTCCTCAACGATATCTGCAGTGTATTGTCTACCTAAACACAATAATAAACAAAAACAATTCAAACACTTTTTTAACACTCTGGGGAACAAATTTATTGCTGAAGGCGGCTACAACGCCAAGAATACGCAGTGGGGGTCAAGACTAATAACAACAAAAGGAAGAGAATTACTAGCAACAATGAAAAGCAAAAATCTGCAATCCTTAACAACAGGACAACCTATATATTGCCCAACTGATTGTAAAAGAAAACCTGACATTATTGATATTTACGTCACCAAAGACATAAATGCTAAACAGTGTACAACTGAATTGTCACTTGATCTTTCCCCTATACTAATAAAATTTCATTTACAATTTGTACAAAAAGAAAAACAACCAACATTTTTTAGCAAATACACTAATTGGGATAAGTTCAGAATGCAATTACGTAACAATGTAAGACTAGATATATGATTAAAATTAGTAAAAAATCTAGAAACCGCGGGATGAACAAATTACTCAAGCCATACTGAAAGCGGCTTGGAAAGTAACTCCTGATCAGAATATATTGCAAATTAAAGAAACGTCCCAATAATCCTTAAGCAAAACATAGCTGAGATAAGGCAGATACGCAAGAAATGGCAACAAACAAGATCAGGCGCTTCGTTCAAGAAAACCTAAGTAACCTTTCTATCACAGCAGATACTAATTATTCGCTCTAGAAGGTCACGAGAAAATGACCATAACAACCAGTAACACCCGTCAGAGGTAAGAAAGGCAAATGAGCAAGAAATGACAGAGGCTTAAATCAGTATTAGATCAAAAGAAATGCAACAAAGTCTGGACACATAGCCTTTGCAATGAAAAAAGACTCATGCCTAGCGGTAATGTTCAACAACCGCCAATTGCCACTAATTGAAGATGTGAAATACTTAGGAATAAATCTTGACCGGAGATTGATATGGCGTAAGCATATATTCAAAAAGCAAAAACAGCTCTAGATTAAGTTCAGTAAAATGTACTGGGTTATAGGCCGTAGTTCACAAATAAAAATAAGCTACTAGTATAAAAAGCCTATCTGAAACCAGTATTGACGTGTGGCATTCAATTGTGGGGAACAGTCAGCTCTTCAAATATTAAAATTTTTCAGAGACTTCAAAATAAGGCAATAAGAACAATCGTCAATGCCCCGTGGTATGTCAAACCATATAATAAAACATAGGGCCGCGAAGAGATTGCTCTGTAAGCAATCCCAGAACGAACTTAAAAAAACCTTTCGATTTCGATTTCGAATTTCGGGAAATCTGGAAAATTATTCGACATAGAATTTTTTCTTCATTTTCGAATTCAGCGTAAAATTTCCTATAAGAATCACATTTAAAATCGTAATGTCGAAAATTTTCCCGAAATTCGAAGTCGAATATCTCGAAAACTATTCGACATAGAATTTTTTCGATTTCATTATTGAAATCAGTGTAAAATTTTCTTTAAGACTTACTCATAAAATCGCAATGTCGAAATTTTCCCAAAATTCGAAGTCGAATATCTCGAAAACTATTCGAGATAGAAACTTTTTGATTTCGATTTTGAAATCAGCGTAAAATTTCCTATAAGAATCCATTTTAAAATTTTAAAAAATCCATAATTTTGTGACAGCGACAGACAGACCGACAGACATATAGAATTCAGTAACGAACTTTTTTAAGTTCGTTGAAAATGACCTTCAAATAAAAACAGTGCGTGAAGAAATTAAAAATTATTATATAAAATACCAATACAGAATATATGATTGTAAATAGAAAGGAGCTATTAATCAAAAAAAAATAGTAGAAACAGATACTTCTGACTAAAAGTTGGTGTATATAACTTTGACCAACACTCAAAAAATAGTTAAATAAAACATTTTACAAGTTGTTTATGGTGTCTATTGTAAATCCACGGATTTTGTATACTGAAATTACCAGGGTGGATGTTAAATTGCTGTAATTTGTTGTTTGGCATGCTGAAAAAATAATGACGATTGGAAAACCAAATAGCCAGCAATAGTATACTTATATACTTTTCAAAATCGAATACTTGGTTTCCTAAATAGTTGTATTTCTGTTTTCGGCTAGAATATCATTGAGACATATGATCCTAACCGGTAAGGCCGGTGAGACACATATGTTCCACACTCCCAAATTCCTCTCATCATTTTCATAATTATTCTGACCATGCCTGACTAAATTAGTCTACACAAAGTATACACAATAAAAAAATCTGGTGTGAACATCACACGACTTTATTTATCCTATTATTATATATTATACCGGGTCCATCGTCTCGGCTCTGCGCTGCTCTCGTTCCGGAACTTGTTATTTTAAAAAAGGACGAAGCGCGAGTCCAACACTCGAAAGCTGATTAAAATAAAGAGTACAAGACAATAATTGTCTCGTGCTTAAAACTTTGCACGTCACTGAAGGTAACCGTGCGAGCTCGGCCGCACAGTCTTCCCCATTATCGCTTGCGTGCTCCCTCCTAGCGGCCAAGCGCCCCCCCCCCCCGTCCTCCTTCAGTCGGCCCGGAAGCTCTCCGAGCGCACTGTTATTGGTCCGTTTAATTAATTTTTAATCGGCTATAACTTACTTATTTGACCTCGGATCCAAAAATTTCATTGCAATTTTTTGTTCGTTTCGGTCTGATCTATCCGGTAATATAAATTTCCCGAAACATTTTATGAACACCCGGTATATTAAAAATCCTGAGCTTTAATTTTTTTCGAGTTCCTATTTTACCAACTTTTGTTTTAAATTCATGTTTATCTCGTGATAACAAATCATTTTTATTCTCATAAATTTTTTGTATCTTCAACCGTTTAGATTCGCGACCGCTTTGCGACCGATTTTGCGACCTTGCTACCAAACGACTCGGCCGATTTTAACCAAAAGTACGCACTGCGTCCCCTACCTACAAGTAACTTGCATACCAAATTTCAAGTCTCTAGCTCTTACGGTTCTCGAGATATCCTGTATACTGACAGACCGACCGATAAACACATACATACACACGCGCGCGAACCAATGGCCCAAACCAACTTTTTTGGTGTCCTGAGGCTATAATTCGTCCAGAAATGTGAAAAACTGGGTAGGTCAAATTTCCACCGATTATATTACTTTCCTTATTATAGGATAAATATATTTAAAAAATTGGTAGTCTAAGAATTAATCGCGCAATCACTAATTAGCAGATTTTACCATAAAGTATAACATATAAAACTGATACGTCATTGTACCTGGTAGGAAAACTGCATTAATATGTTTTATAACTTATTATTCATTAAGAATATAAATTACAAACTACTAACAGTTCAGGCACCAAGAAATTATTCAGCATGTGCACATAACGCTCTAAAGTCACTGTTAACGGGAGACCCCTTTCATCTTCAAAGTAGTGCAGTCCATACAGTTGCTTCTGGTGAATCAAGGATTTCCCATGCTTGCATTGTGGGTTCGTAGCGCTCCATTAACAGCAGTTCTGTTTGTTAACGTGGTCATTGAAGTAAAAATGTGCCTCATCCGAAAACAAAATGTTGAATGAATTGAAATGCTCAGTTACACAGTTAAATAATTGAAGCCTCTGATTAGTCTAATTTTGGTACCATTTTGTGAATTTTATAGGGGTGCAGACACAAATCTTATTTCCGAAAGCCTCATTACCGATTGACATGCGCCCTGAGCTTCTCTGGTTCGTTGCGTTCACGCAGTGAGTCAATCAAATCAAATTTTTTTGGGACACCCAATATTTCCCCATAATTAACGAATTGTTATTTGGTAAGTTATTACAAATTTTAGAGTGATAGGTCCATATTCTTTAAGATACAAATGCATTCACTTAACTTTCTTAAGTTAAAATTCAACAAATTCGAAAGGAAGCAGCAACTGCTCACGTAGTACAAAGTCTCAAGCAAAATATTATGCTTGGAACTTATATTTTATACACAATTTCCAAACATAGACAAGACGAATGAAACAACTAAAACTTGTTATCGCTATGTCAAAATAACGACAATGGTTGAGAAAATAAAGCTTTGAATTTATTGGATTTGATTTTTAAAATAAATTAAAAGATTATAGACCGAAAATTATTTTTACCAAGCCCCATATAAAACACCTATAACTATTTAAGATCCCTGAATACAAAAGGTTAAACACATTTGCATAAATAAATATTCAAACTAGTTTTGCTGCGTCAAAATATTACTTCAAATTATTCTGAAGACGCTATCTACGTTGGATTCTTACAAATGACTACGTAAGTTAAAAAAAAATACCCTGAAAATTTATATTAAATAATTCAAACTAAAAATTTAGAACTATTTGAAATTGCAATTTACAATAAATAATTTTTTATTTTTATTTTTTTAGTATGTGTAATTATAATCCTCAGCTTTATTTCTAAAGTCGTTATTGCATGTCGTATCTTATTATTATTTTAAATCAAATGAAATATTTATTGCCAGTGCTATAAAAAATTTAATTCAATCATATTTGATTATTCGTATCTAATACTTTAAATTTTCAATTTATTTGATAACACCAGCACCTTCAATATTGAATTAGCAATTATACATGTATTACGTCTATAGGAGATTGCAAATTGCCGTGAAAAATAACTCATGTAACGTTTAATTTGTCATATAGAATACTTCTCTATTATTTTATATTTTTTTACATTTTTTTGATCAAGAAAATCTATGCGCGTCATGGACAAATATGTCATCTTAGAAGAGATAAAATCTTTAAAACTGGACAAGACTACTGCAAAAAAGTTAACTTTTGGATTTAGAACAGATCTCCATGTAGAAATGTCGTTACACTTGTAACTTGATTATGACCAAGCTATGCTAGTGGAGAATTTAGTGTGCATACATGAATTACAATTTGAATCTTTTTGTCTCTAGAATAAATACCAAATCTTATAAAATTAGTTTTAATGTTTCTTAAATAAGCTAATTATATAATAAAACCTAGGAATTCTAAACTTTGGTTATAGAGATTATTACAATGATTTTCTAAAAGACTAATTTTGATATTTTTTATATTATCCCTTCACAGAATATTTAGAGGATATCTTAATATAAAACAAAGCATATTCTATATAAACGGTTTAGTTGAAAAACAATAATAAGAATATTGTTTTTTAATCAAAATAATGAACTTCTGCAGGGTAATTTTAAAATTATGGATAGTTCTTTTTTATTGAGCAAACAAGATGATTCAATACCATATAAAACACTCTAACACACTAATTAGAAGATGTATATAAAGTTGACCAAATAATTTGGCCATCTATCTAACAAAAATATGAATTATGACCTATAAAATATATAAACGCTATACAAAATCATTAAAGCAATAGAAAACTGTAATTTTTCCAATCCTTTTTATATCAAATATTCATTTTTATATTGTTTTACTAATTAAGTCATTATATCACAGATTTATCTTTTCTACAAATTTATAATTTTAGCACTACCCCGCCATACGTAAAAAATCAAAGACAAAAAATAAAACTGAACGACTCAGATTGGTAAAGAGAATAATATCAGCCAAGTGGTACGAAAATTAAACAATCCAAAAACAAATGATAATAAATTCAGATTAATGTTAAAATTAACGTAATAATAGCAGTACTAATTGTAAAATACAAAAGGTAACATGGACGACCCCGGACTAGAAAACACAATCTCATATAACCCATATAGTAGTAACAAAAAGATGTCAGTTATCCATAATAAATATAAGAATATATAGAGAAGAACGTGCGGATTCATCAACAGCAAGAATACGCCAAAAACAACTAAAAGTAATGAAATAAAAATTAAGAGTAGAACAAGAATTTGGGTCAATAGAAGACAGATAGAGTAATATAAAAGCAACAATAAATAGAATCGAGACGAAATTATAAAGAAAAAAGGATAATAAAAAAGTCCTTTAATAAAATATGAAGAAAAATTAAGAATAAAGGCATAAGAAAAAATAATGCGACAAAACAATGAGAAAGCATAAAAAAGATTGGATAGAGGAAGAAAACTTTAAGAAGCTGAGAATGAGGGTAAAAAATTAAATGCCAAGAAATTTTACCAGTTGACTAATAAACAAAATAAAGTGTATAAATAAACTAACTGAAATAAAGAATAAACAAGGCAGGATACCAAAAAAAAAATTTAAAGAAATCTGGATAAAGCATTTTAGAGAATTATTAAACACAACCCAAAAATACGAAGAACTAGCACTTGAAGACGATTTTTAAAAAAATTGGATTAAAAATCTGTATTACAAGAGACAAAAGAAGAAATAAACAACATCCGATATGCGAGGGCAAAAAGTAAAGGAGGAATAAACAAGATATTTATAAAGTGTAGTAGAAATAATAATAGAAGAACAGGAAATTGAATTAAATACAAATAGAAGTAAAACAAGATTATAAATATAGGAAAGAATTGTGACAGAAACATTAAATTATTCAATCAAGATTATGAAATAGTTGACAAATTCAAGTATCAAGGCGCAATATTTCTAATGAAGGAAGGAGAAAAGTAGAAATAAAAAATCAAATAGTAACTTATCATGCTAACGAGAGTTTATTGAAAAACAAGATAATTCCAAAAAAAGTCAAATCGAGAATATATGATATTTTAATAGACCTGTATTAATGTACGGTGCAGGAAGTACAGCAATGATAAGAAAAATAACAGAAAACCGAAGGACAATGCAAAGAAGGATTATAAGAAAAACATTGGGACCAATAAGATATCAGAAAATTACTACAGGCTAAGAACAATAGTAGAACAAGAAATAAGAGAAATATCGTTAGAAAAACAAAACAACAGAAGGCAAAATGTTTAAGGCATATTGTGAGAACTGACCAACAAGAGGCAACAGATATTATATTAGAATCGACACGTTCAGGAAAAAGAGAAAGGGGCAGGTGAAAGTCAAGATGACTAGATGAGATTTAAGAAAGCTTCAAATGGACCAACTCCTACATGGAGTGTTAAGCCATATATACATACAAGTGAATAAGAAGTCACCCATTTATATTGGGGATAATAAATACCTTCGTATTATTTGTCAAATGTAGCTTCTTAAATCAAAAGTAATTCTTGTACATACAAGAAAAAAATACGTGCTACAAAGGTGAGGTGAAAACCCAAAATAGAAATACGTGAAAACCACCGATTTATCATAACATTAAAATATAAATTTTTGTAATGTTTTTATACAATTTTATATGATAGCTTTTAATTTAAATGCTTACTATTTGATTATGTCAGTCTTATGGTCAAGATTATCGAAAGAATATTGGGCGAATACTACTAATCTCTCTCTGCTTGGTTAAAATTTAGTTTCATTGTATCATTGGTTGTAGCTTACTACGACTTCTATTTTATTTTGAGGAAACAAAAGTATTGTCCAAGTTTAATAACAGCAACCCAAAACTACACCAACAAGTTCAAAAATTTAAGAACATACATACGCACAATGTTAACGAAAACGATGGTTTCTATTAATTTAGATCTTACTAGCTATTCTCTCTAAAGGTCTTATAAAAACTCTTAAGTTGTTAATTCTTTTAATTATCAGCAGAAAGTAATTGAGAAAATAATCCTACGCCAAATATGTCAGTTGGTGCGTTAGTCTCAGCAGCATGACAGAGATAACCGCGTTCAAGTGCACAATGGTATTTAATACAGTTCTATCCAATTAGTATTAAAAAAAACCTACTTAACCCAAGTTTACTAATAATTTTCATGTACAAAAAGGTTTTAAATAACTTTATGTAATTAGGGCTCTGTCGTTAACAAATATCGAAATGGTTGAATTAGGCGGTTGCAGTATAATGCTCACACAAATGTTAAAGAGTGGAGCCAGTACAGAGCCCTGTGGAACGCCGCCAGTAATTTCTGTAGTGTCTGAAATTGTTGAATTAATTTTTATGGCGATTTTTTTTTTGGTTAGGAATAATGTTATAATATTTATTAGATGGAAAGAATGTTTCAATAATTTGTGGATAAAACCGTTGATCCAGAATGCTTTGGCTATGCCAAGGAAAGCAACTACAGCGTGAAACTTATTTTCGTAGCCCTGTTCAATGATTTGCTTGAGTCGTAGTAGCTGGTGGTTAATTGAGTAGTTTTCTTGAAACCTAAATTGGAATAGTGGTATAATATTCTTGTCTTTTAGTTTATGGTTCAGTCCGGACTGTATCATTGTCTCAAAGAATTTGGCCATGATTGGTAATAGGTTTATGGGCCTGTAATTGTCTGTGGAGTGTTCATTTTTTCTTGGTTTCTTAAATAACAATATATGGGCAAATTTCCAATGGTCTGGAAAGTAGCCTAATCGTAGGCATGCGTTAAAAATGGAGGCAAGGTAAGCCAATGCATTTTTTGTGGAGTTCTTTAGGGCTACGTTTGGTATTAGATCATATTCAGGGGACTTTTTGATAGAAAGTTTGTTTATTTCCTGTCGTATTTCTTTAGGCGACGTATAGTTGAAGTTGAGGATGTTTAGGAGGATTCTTAAGGTTACGTGACTTTCCACATCTTCAAAGGAATCTTTGGTGATTGTTGTGACAGGCAGAAGTAAAGGTTTATTTAAGATGACTTTCAAAAACCTTGCATTTTTCTTCATCGGTGCTGTATGTAAAGCTATTGTTGCTTTATATTAAAGAAATGTTTGCTTAAGAGTTATTGAAGCTTTTTGTTTTGGTTTCTCGTGGATTGTTAACTTATGGAAATAATAAAATATTAACCTGTATAAGATGTTATGGCCGAACATGTAGCAAATAAAGAAAAAAGTGTTTTCTTATACTTATCAACTACAACTGTCAATGAATTTATTATACAGTTAGCGGACCTAGTTAAGGCAGAGATTGTCCAAGAGATTTGTAAATGTCAAGTATTATTTTATAATTATAGACTCAACACCAGATGTTTATTCCTATCTGTAGCTATAGAGGTGAAGAGATAGCGAATTCTGTAATGTCAATCACAGATTTTGTAAATCTAGATCTAAATAACTGTAGAGAACAGAGCTACGACAATGCCAGAAACATGTCAGGTTAGAATAAAAGAAGTAAATCTTCTGACTACTTGCATTCCTTGCGCGGGCTACATTTTACAACTAATTGGCTTTGTAGCTGCTGGGGGCAGCAAGAACTTTGGTGATTTTTTTCCTTCAAAATAACGCATCTGTAGCACGTGCACTTTTTCAACCAAAAAATGGAATAACTTACAGTCTTTATGTTTAAAAAATTTGTCAACCCGATGGGGTACGCTAGCTAATGCCAGTCAAGCATTATAAAAATCGTACCAAGGGGTTCTTGATGGTCTAACACATTACCCATGATAGTGATTATAATCTAAAGCAAATGTAACATTGAAAAACTTAACAGCCTTGAAATGGCATTAATGGTATGTTTCGGGAATAATATTCTTGTAAAGTCTCAAGAGATAAGTGAATGGCTCCAAAAAGAAGTACACAACAAAGGTCAGTACTTTTCGAAACAAATAAGTGTTTAAAACAAAAATGATGTGTGAAACTGACGTCTACAAAACAGACATTACAAGAAAAAAAAACCAAAAGTTCCTTTAGTGAAAACAAAGATAAAAATTACAAATTTTCTGGGCGACAGTTTTGCGATATATAAACATATTATGCTGCAATGGGATCTTTGAAGCTTAATTTAGTATGGAAAAGAACATATAGAAATAATAAGATAAATACGGGATTCTAGGAACGCGTAGTAGGCGCTGGTTTCAAAAGATAAAATGCTCTAAGAAAAAATAAATGAAAGGCAAACAAGTCACACTTATAACTTTCCTCGGTCTTCCTCTCCTCCGGCCACAGCTTTTCCTTAATGGTACCCCCAGTTCCCCAGAAACGGATCAGCTAATAGAGAAAAGGTAAGATACACACCCGTTGATTATGTTCTTGACCTGGAAGCGATTCGTGGAAAACGTTCTTCCTTTCGGTCGCAGCGTTGATTTTAGGCTTAGAGACAGCAGACAGAAGGGCGTCTTTGTGAAAGGCGTAAATCGAGTTAGAAGAAAATAAGGTTTTACAACGGGATGTAGTTACAGTACGGAGCGGGTGAACAAGTCGAGGCGGAGCAGTGCACTGACTGGATTTGCAGATAGCGACATACCCGATAATGTATGTACTAGGTGGCGCAAAAGTCATCACTCTATCGAAAGATGCTATAATTTTTGCAAATGGCGGCAAATGTCAGTTCTGCTTTGACATTAGTGAAGTAAGCAGATACAAAATACACGTGAACAAGACATGAATCGCTATACTCCTCAAGATCGCGGAATAATTGTTTTGATTTTTTTGCGGAATAATTCGTCGGTGGTGTTGGCGCAGCTGAATTTAGGCGCAAGTTTCCCAGTCATCCGACACCAACTGGGCAAACACGGCATTTAGCCGCTCACCTAGAAGAGTATGGGACAATACGAGATGCTGCCAGGTCTGGCCGGCCCCGGGGAAGCCTTTCTGCTGAGAATACCGCGGCTGTGGCTGAAAATGTCGCAGAGGACCCCGGAGTATCGATCACACGAAGTGCCACGCAATTGGGCATCAATCGGCGGTCTTTACAGAGAATTTTGGTGAATGATTTGAAGATGTCCCCTTACAAAGTGCATCAGTTGTTAGCCGTTGACAGCCGAGCGCGTATAACATACGCTCAAGCCATCCTGAATCTCGACAACTTTTTATCGAAAATTATCATGAGCAACGAGGCCCATTTCCATCTCTGTGGATATGTGAATAAGCAGAATTATCGTTTTGGGGGCTACGAAAATTCGCGTATAACCCACAAAGAGTCATTACACCCGATCAAAGTTACTGAATGGTGTACTGTTTACGCTGGAGACGTCATCGGCCCTTATTTTTTCGAAAACGCCTCGGGCCAAACGACTACTGTGGACGGCGAGCACTACAGAGCCATGCTCAACGACTATCTCCTTCCCCATTTGGATGAATTGGGCCTGGAGAACATGGAGTCCCAACAGGATGGAGTAACGGCGCATACGGCACGAGCCACAACCGAAATTCTGAGGGCTGCATTTCCGGATCGCCTAATCTCTCTTTTTGGTGATTTGCACTAGCCGGCAAGATCGCAAGGTTTAATCGTTCCAGACTTCTTTTTGTGGGTTTTTTTGAAGTCACGAGTGTATATCAACAAGCCTCAGACTCTTGAAGCTCTCAAAGAGAATATCCGTCAAGAATGCGAAAACCTATCTTCGAAAGTTCTGGCAAGAGTGGTGGAAAATGCCACAAATCGGGCCCGTATGGTCATCAATTTTGGCGACGGCCACTTGACAGATATCATTTTCTCGACTTAATGAAAAAAAAAACTAAGACATCAAATAAATACACTCCAAAAGCAGAACCAAAGTTTTACATTCATAAAAAAAATTACAGCCAAAGAACATCCGGTGATAACTTTTGCCCCACCTTGTATTTTGAAACAATGCCAACAGAAAGTGAGTAAAGCCCCATTTAAAACTAAAATGAAATATGACAGAATACGTCAGCTATTGGAAAAGTAAGTTTCTAATTTAGATAAATGTATGTATATGTAATAGTATTTTTAAGAATAAATAAACGTATTAACAAAAAAGATAAAAATGCCAAACCAAAAATACAATTAGAACCACAAAGTCTACTTTTTCGAAAACTGCCATCTTTCTAAGAAGTACGGCAGTCACTAACTGCATTGGAGAACGATATTTTTCAGTTCTTAAAGAGTGAACAATTTTCTGAGATCAACATTAAAATAAGATAAGATCACGAGCTTTGTACGTTTATTTATTAAAAGTGAGTGTCTACAGAGCTTTTTTTTTGATGACGTAGTTCAGAGGTTAGCTAATTCTAAAGCCAGAAAAAGAAATAATTTTAAATATTTTTTTTTGATTAAATTATTATTTGTTTTCGTCTTTGTATTAAAATACATACATGTAACGAGAATTTAAAAAATTAAAAAAATGTTTTTTCTATACAATTAATTTATTTATAATTTTTGATAACGTCTCAAATATGCTCCCGAAAGGAGACTGACGTTTGTTGAGTAACACCTTGTACATCAAATTAAAGCAAAACTTCAAAATAAAAGCAAGATATGATGGAAATGAGAAAGAATAATATCTAAAATACGAAATAAAATAAATTAAAAAACACATAAATTGTAAATTGATATAACAGAATTTAAAAATATAGTAAAGTATTTGAAATTTGAATTTCTTTCTAGAGAATGAAGAAAATTTGAAATGAATAGAATGCTAAATTGATGCAAAAGAAAGAACAAAGAGAGCGTATGCAAAGACGAAGATTATTGGAATTTTTCTCATGAACAGGTCGAAGAAAAAAGCAATTGAGCTTTGGCAGCCCACGCCGGCGCCGTCGCTCTTGCGGTAGAGGAAGCGCTAGCGCGGCGCAGCCTGCGACACATTCAACGCGCTGGTAGAGCTATATCCGCAGCTGCCAGCGGCAACGTTGCAACTCGCCGGCAGTCACTTGTCTCGACGAGACCTGCGTGTATTGGCCGAAGTCTCTTCCATAAACAAAAACGTGAACGGTGCCGGCTTCTAAAACCCGGCAGATCGTCCGCCGGCGAGCCGCGCCAGTCCTCCGATCGTTCGTGGGTTTCGGGCTGTGTCACGCCGGACAGATTTGCCTGTCTACGTAAACACGAGTATTGATCTTGTACCCTAACCTCGCTGAATCACGCGTCGCGCTTTGTATCCGATGCTCTAGAGCAGAATTTTGCCCGCTTAGCCGCTTCTTTCGGAAACCCGGCCGGTATTTAGCGTGCGGCTTGGCGTCGCACCACCGGCCGCGGAAGTATCGAACCGCTTGCTGCAGCCGCAATTAACGAGCCGCCGAAGTGCTTACGAGCTTCGTCTTCGCTTTATACACAGTGCAGTTGAGTGAGTGTTATCCTGATAACGATAATGCGGAGTGGCCCCGTCAGAGAGGCGGCGGATCTGAAAATAAAGAGCCGCCACTCATTCACCAGCGCTTAGTAAGTACCAGTCTGTAAAAATAGCCAGCCGCAGACCTTAACCTGCCTTCAATCGACGATTTTTACGCGGCCACTGCCTGCACGTTGCATCTCTTCATCCTTCAATTGTTTCGAGTATCATGACTACATCCAAATATTTTTTCGGCGCGACCCGCTGAAGTCGCTGATTCACTCAGAATCATTTTAATTAGCGAAAAGTCCGTGCACGGTTTCCTAGTTTGCGTAATTTATTAGCAACCGCGGGCTTAATTCTTTGTCGCCATTAGTGATGTTCATCGATTTCTACAAAAGGCAGCAAATCCCGTTCAACAGGTTCCGATGGGAACTTATTAGGTTATTCAGGCCTTTTCCCTGATTCCTGATTGAATCAAATCATCGGGGCTTTAAGTGAAAACCGCCGTTATAAATAATTTGTAGAGCTGCAGTTGTCAAAATGTTTTTAGATTTAATGTGTGACTTTTGGTCTCGCCGCAATGTTGCACTGGAGTTTTTGCAACAGCAATTGTGTGCTGCACTTTATTTTGTAATGACACCCACAAATGCGGAATGAATTGGAAGTGGGTGTAGTTAGGGCGTATCTATGACGTACGGCCATGCTGTGTTTCGGATCGTTATCTTGTTAAAGTGTAAAATCTATATCCCTTCTGAACAAATTTTCCATTCTACTCGGTTTTTATCTTTAGTTCAGTTTAAATGTGCAATTTTGAAACCCTTCCCCTTACATTTCAAATTTGAATTACAAATAATAGATGATTAACATTTTTTCACAAATCCAAACTCGACAAAATATATGGTTTAATAGAATAAACTCTATTTAAAAAAGTAATTTTTAACAATTTATTATTGCCTGCTTTGTTGAGATGTCTCCATTCTTAAAAAAGTTTTTTGTACTTTCTTTTTGTGATATTCTGCAACGGATTTTGATATGTACCTCGAATATATGAGAAACAAAAAAAAATGCACACGTGTGAAGATGTTTTTTTAAATAAATTTAAGGTCATACAAAATGGCTATTTTGCACTATTTGTGTCTCTTTTAGGAAGCTTAGAATTTAAAGTAAAAATACGATAGAGATGCCAAAGCACAAGTTTTTGCATGATTTGAACGAGACCTTGACTGTTGGAAAGTTTCAATAGCTACGTGTGCCAAATGGCGCTTCCTCAGTTGAGCCCAAAATAATCTAAGAATTTAAACATTGTTGGGTACCGCTGATTAAAAGTATCAGAATAGCTTAATCACGATTAAGGAGGCGCTATCTGCTTGGGTAATTACTGTTGTCTAAAACGAACAATATCAGCTGATCTATTGACATTTTTATCTAGCCTCGCGGATGTAAGGTCTGGGAGGTCGAGTTGTGACCTTGGTGTCTATCTCCATGCTTTTTCCATTTTTTCCTATTTTGCATTTTACACCTCAGTTTATTCCACTCCATATCTCTTTTAATGCCTTTTTTACATTTTTCTACCTTATTTGGTTCTCATTTTATGTTTGCACTTAAAATAGTCTTTTTGTAGACCATCCTCTCCGATCCTCATTACGTAACCTAGCCATCTTAAGTGTCCTATCTTGTTTAGTATTGGTTCAATTTATAATTTATCTCTAATGTCAGTGTTTCTTGTTTGTCCATTCTAAATAAAAATTTATTAATGCTAGAAAAAATTGTAAATTATCATAATTCAGTTGGCCAATTTACCAGTCATTCAATTTGAATTGACGGAATTAAGTTGAAGTCACTATTGATTGAATCATTCTGAATCGATATTCAAATGTAAATTGGTGCATTTTTTAAATTTGCGAATTTTGAGATTTGAAACAAGATTTTCTTTTAGATTGGTGCATATGGGCTTTTATATTCTTCTTGAATTTTTTCTAAGGTCTTTCTTATGCAACTCTTTTTGATTCACATCCAGAACTTCTGTCAGGATTTTTCAGACACCGAATAAGAAGTCGTTTTGTTCTGACCATCCTTAATTTTATTGATCCGTTCGTATCTTTCTTTTGATGAGTCAGTTCTTTTCTAGTTCCATGTTGGACGATAAACAGTTTATTGCAAGTTTGAGTGAGATTTTGTTAGTCGATATCCATAATTTTAATAAACGATCGCTACTCTGCAATTTCTATCGCACAAAATTAATTCTTATAAGCTGTTAGTTGAAAAAAGCACATTTTAAATTATTTCATAAATACACTAGTATCGTCCGGTTTACTAAAAAGAAACTGACTATTTTTTGTAAATTTTTTCAGCCAATAGTTCTTTTTATTTCATCTCCTCCCCTTTATCTTCTCTTTTTCTCGCTCTTTCTCATCCTTTCTATCTCACATCTCGTCTTTTATTCTCTCTCTTTTCCTTCCCCTTTTCCCTCTCTCTTCCTATTTACGACTAATTAATAATTTGTAACTCAAAGTCTAGAAGCTAGGTCTGTACTATAAAAGAATAATTAAAACGTTCTATGAACTGGTGGCGAATTTTAATGAAAGTTTAAGCTATGAGATTGTAAAGTTGCTGCGATCATTGAGCATTCGAATAGGCTTTGACTAATATTTTTACGTCACGTTTTTAAGTCGCGCGAATGAGGCTCCCCAATGCGATTCTAATTATTTCTCCACGATATCGTGATCGAAGTATAAATATGGTTTGTTTGCACTTCCAGAAACTTCTCATTTAGTCAGTTTAATTAATTTTGTAGATGACATTACGGCCGGTTTCAAAAACGCTCGTCAGCACCATCGACTACTAACAACAGATTAAAATTAACGGTTCGCTTAAAATTGATTGCGTTGCACGACACTCAACACTCAGTCTCAAAATAATGGAATTGAAATAACTAAAGAAAAGTTATCCATGATGCTAAAGGATTAAAACATGGGAAAGCAACAGGTCTAGATGAACTTCCTGCCGAATTACTAAAACTGATTTATGAAGCAAATATTTGTATATTGGTAGATCTATTCAATTCTATATATGCAACAGAGATAATACCAAATGACTGGTTAATATTAATTTTCGTAACCCTCTATAAAAAGCCAAATGCTAGAGTATGTCTAAACTATCGCACAATAATTTTCATGAGCCACGCTTTAAAGACATCGTTAAACATCATACATTGTAGATTCTACAAAAATTAGATATTGGCGAGACACAATTTAGCTTCAGAGACGGATTAGGTATAGGAGAAGCGCTGTTTTCATTAACATGCTGATGCAGCGATACTTAGATGTGAATCAGGATGCTTCATTGATTATAACAAACCTTTTGACAATGTCCGCTATAACCAATTGATTCATTATTACTAATTCATATTACGGCCTTACAAATAGAAGGTAACATCACTGACGAAGTGGAAATAAGGAGGGGAGTCAGACAAGGATGCGTGCTGGCAATAATAACGCACTAAGCGACGGAAATAGAGGAGTTAAAGTTAAAGGAATACCGATCAATAACATAAGCTATACAGATGATGCAATGTTAATAGCTGCTAGCCCTGAAGATATTTAATGAAGTAGTAGAAGCAAGCGAAGAATATAGATGTCTCTGAATATAAAGAAAACCAAATTTATGATAGTAATGAAAACATTACGAAATAAGGGAGACATCTACATGCATGACGAACCCACAGAAAAGCAGAAAAACGTAATTGCCTGGATACACTTTTAAATAAAAATAATGACTGCTCAGTAGAAATAAGATCAAGAATAGAGAAAGCCAGAACAACGTTTATAAAAATGAAAAAGTTATTTGTGGTAGAGATCTTGGCTTAGAATTAAAGATAAGATTATTACGATATTTTGTACTGCCAGTCGGAATGGAAACATGGACGCTAAACTAAACAGATATCAAAAAGCTGGAAGTATTTGAACTATGGACGTACAGAAGGAAATATATAGAAGTATTGAAAATGATAAAAAAAAAAGCTAAGAGAAATTATAGTCACTATTAAGAAAAGCAAATTACAATATTTAGGTCATATAATGAGAGGAGAAAAATACCATTTGCTTCAACTAATAATGCAAGGGAAGAGAAACGTAGGAAGAAGAAGACACTCATAGCCAAAGAATTTAAGAGACTGGTTAAATTGTACAACTACCCAATTATTTAGACCAGCTATTTTAAAAATGAGCCGTGGTGGCTTAGTGGATAAATCGCTAGACTACGAAACCAAGAGTTGCGGGTTCGAATCCCGCTCTCGCCAATTCGATCACTGGCATTTTTACGGCCCAGCTCGGCTCAGGCTGCAATAAATGAGTACCTGGAGATCAAACTCTGGGGTAATAATAGGCGGTCGGTACGTAACGCTAGCCACGTTACTACCCTTGTGTACCGTAGGCTCCAGATTGCAGCAGATCTATCCTGTTACGACCCCAAAGGGCCTTCAAGGCCTGTTACGGGGAACTATTATTATTATTATTTTAAAAATACGTATAGCTATGGTGATTACTAGCCTTCAGAACGGAAACGGCACTTGAAGAAGAAGACACAACATTCAGCACAACTATTAAATTGATTGATCGATTGACTCCATCCTTGTTTAACTATAGGAGTATAGTTAAATTTATACAAAATTGGTAAAAAAATTATATATTACCGTTAACGAATTTACAACTTTGTAATTATGTTTTTTATAAATTATTCTTGTTTAGCAGAGTAAAATTTAAAAAAGTAAGATATAGTACACGTGAATTAACTACGTAATGAACTGAAATCCGAAGTGCTGGAAAAGTAAAAGAAGCAATCCAGAAAGTGCTTATATATAATCATTATATTATATTACCAAATATTTTGAGATGTTGAATCTTATACTTTATGTTAATGATGAGTCAGAATGTGCCTTTGCAGTATTAGTTCATATAGGTAACTACACAATTTGTATAATAAACATGTTTAGGATAGGTTTTATTTAACTATAATTGGAAATTTCAGAATTAGTAAAATAAAAAGAATTTACAATTTTGCCCCGATTAATGATACCTATAAATATATTTACAGCAAACTTGGATGAGTTATTTATAAATTGAAAGTTATATTGAAGTTATGTTTTTAATAAATATAAAAGAAAAAACGCATATAAAATACAAATACATATAAAAACTAACTAAAACCAATTAAACGCATTATGAAAAAGTTTTTGATTTTCTTTCTCTAATTTTATTTATAATCTTATAAAGGGTCGTCCCCCAACAGGGACGCAGGAAAGTAAACATCAATTTGATGCAGACGTCATGGTTTTTTCTGTCAAACCAACGTTATTTTTTAGTTCAAGGTTTGCCATTTTTTGTTGGAGTTATATTCGATTAAAGACTGCCTAATATGATTAAAGAACACTACAAAAATGGTGAAAATTTTTTCCCGATTATTTCGGTCGTTATAACCGTTCAAGTGAAACCACCATCATTCGTTTGGTGCGAAAATTAAATTCTGGTTTTGTTAGTGCGGTGAAGGAGAGTGTGGAAGAGGACCCAAATTTCTCAATAACTCATTGATCGCAAAAATTGGGCATTCTGGAGATCAGTTTACGGCGTATTATGCACAAAGATTTGAATTTTTACGCTTACAAGATTCAAATGACTTAAGAACTCAAGCCAATTGACCATTTAAACCAACATCTGTTCTCTGATAGCCTCCTCCAACATCGTGCAATTGATTCGAACTTTTCATCGAAAATCACCTTCAGAGATGAGACGCATTTCACATTGAATGTGACGGTGGAAAAGCAAAACTGTCGCATTTGGGCCAACGACAATCTAAGGGAATATGAAGAACAACCAATGCATCCTCAAAAAGTGACCGTTTGGTGTGCTCTGTGGTCAAAAGGTGTCATTGGGCCATTTTTTTTTGAAAATGTGAAGCTGGAAATGCTGTTACTATGAATTCCAAGCGATACCGCGGCATGATTAATGATATTTCTTCATGAAACTTAATCAAACTGACTTAAATAATGTTTATTTTCAACAAGACTGGGCAACATGGCACACAAAACGGGCGAATATTGAATAATTGCAGTCGAAGTTCGGTGAACGTTTAATTTCGAAAATGGAAATGTCAATTGGCCTGCTCGTTTGACTCTTTTAGACTTTTTTTTGTGGGGATATCTGAAAAGTAATGTCTACGTCAATAAATCAACCACCATTCAAGACTTTCGAGAACAACATAATTACCGAAATAAATACCATTAAAGTGATTCTATATGAAAATGTTATCGAAAATTTCGACCATCGTATCAACATCTGTAAAGCATAAATACATAAATGGCATCCTTGAATGTTTAAAATAAAATACTCCACCTAATTAAACAATCATTACTGTAATTACGATCAGCGTTTACTTTTCTGCGCCTGAATTGGCGGACCCCATATGTACGAAGACGCGTTAATTAGTGCCTTTTATATATACTATTATAACCCAAAAGTGTTTTATGCACCCGAAATACTTGCTAACGGTCCATTAGCACGTCATTACTACGTCGCTTGCCAATCCTTTTGTTAACTATCATCGGTCCGTTACAAAATGGTTTGTGCAACACTTAACAGGCGCATTAGTGATTTAAACGTGTGTTTAAATTTAACATGTGCTTGTGCAACCCAGCATACATGGTGTTATTTTAAGTTAAAAACCTTTATTACATTAAACAGTCATTTTGATTTTATTGATTTGATTCCTGCGATAGCGATTACCTCGATCAATAGCACAATTTAGTTTCAATATAGATGAATCACGGGATGGTACGATATATTAAATGGTCTTGAAAATTTGGCTTGATTTTTTTTTCTGATCGGTTTGTTTTATCATAAAAGACGTATATAATACTAGATTTCAATATAAATCATAGACAATTTTTTTTAATGCAACAATCACTTTTCTAATAATCTTAGATTGGAATTGCAAATTAATTTTTAGGTTAATACCAGAAGCCTATAATTTATTAAAATCAAAATTTTAAGTCAATTTGCAAATAGTTTCATTATTTAATATTATTATTAATTCGAATTTATTTGCCTTTGAAAAATATAAGTGAAATTCTAGAGAAAAGTTGCGGATTTACAACGTCCAAATTAACTAGCGAAAAAAGAATAAAGAATCATATACGTAGGATGTGCAACAAATTTAAAGTGATTAAAACTGGAAATTAGAAAGTTACATCACACAGCTAAGCTTGTAACTACGGGTAAAAGGATGATAGTAGAAAAATTGGAAAATTTTAAAAATAAAATTAAAGTAATCGGTATTGTTTTTTTGAAAGTTTTAAAAACATGGAAATAAACGAAATTACAAAATAAGACGGTGGCAGAAAAAATAGAAGTCGTTGAAGAAAAATTTGACATTTAGATTTTGCAAAAGAAACTGATAGACAAATTATAATCAAATACCTGATGTAATATATTGCTGACGAAATGGTGACATCAAAGTTGTAAAAAAATCTTTTTATTACATATATGTGCCCATAATTTTTTACTGCTCTAAAGTACGTACCACCAAATTATTGAGAAATTCAAACGTAATTAACATGCATGTAAATCATGGCTAAATAACATACAGAAAATCCAGTTCTGTCTGTCATGGACTTCTTCGAAAAAAGGTATGGACGTTTAAATAACATTTGGCTTAAGTTGGAAAGATGCTCTGATTAATCCAAAACTAACTAACAGATTAATATATAGTCTGAACAGTATTTCTATAACGTAATGATAAAATTAATATAATACAGAATGCCGAAGAAAATCAGTAGACGAAGACAAGATTAGTTATAGATGCAGTTTTAAAGCGTGATCAGATTGGTTTACGATGGGAATTAAATATGAAATACAACTATATATACAATGTTAATGTTAAGTTCTCGGAAAACTGTTTTTTTTACTATAGAGAAAAATAAAAATAATTCATGGGAGTTTCAGAAAAGTGTCTTGTCAGGGTAAATTACGAAGATGAACATTTGAAAGAATGGATAAATCGTCCGTGAAGTTTACAAATGATGAGTTCCGCTTTGGTCAACTTTAGTCGAATATACGGTTAAATGGATTAATTGTAACTGTTTAGATTTTGTTGAGGAAATTAATTTTTTTCGGTAATGTAATAATCTTAATGCAATTAATTTTTTATTTTATTTTATGAAATAATATAATTAAAAAAATTACAGACGGACGGATAGATAAACGGACGGTATAAGGCCTTATTGCATAAAAAGGGGCTAAGTAATATATTATATAAATCAATTATATTGCAACGTCTGATGAGGGAAGAAAACTTAAAATTGTGAAGTTTCGTTCAAAGTAATCATAATTGAGTTCTTTCTTCGATATTCTATCAAATAAATAACTAAATACTCAATTCTTTGGGTGATAATAATCATTAAACCACAAAATTATTTGATTATAAATGACATTCATTTTGCTTTAAGTGATTCTATTTAACTTAATATCAAAGCTTTTGTAAGTCGTCCACAGCTTTTTCTGAATGAGGTCATCGATTTTCCTCGCAGCTAACATATGGCGGTTTAACGCGCATTTCGTTCTCCACCCTTCTTACAGGTTTGGCAGAAAATATTGTGATTGACTTTCTCTTAAGTGCGAGTTTAATTATTTTTAAAAATAATGGTTATTTCCTTTAACATAATTTTCTTGGGCAGCTACGTATTGATGTAGGTGTTTTCTCCAATTGTTTGTAGTAGTTCTGGAAGAAGTCTGTTGAAATTTCTTTCAGCTCGTCAGTACTAAAATGACTCTCTTTCAAATGGCTTTTTAATCGGGTCAATAAAAGAAGTCACAGGTACTAAGATGTATTGATTCTGAGGGTTATGGAATCACAATAATGCTTTTTTCTGCTAAAAATTAGCTGGCGTGCGTTTTTCTCTTGCCTAATGTTAAATTCTGATTGATTTCAAACCAATTCAAATATAACCCACTACTGATTATCTTCAACGTCAATCGACGGTCAAAGTTTGATAACACAACTTTACTTAAACTTTTACCGGTTCACTTACGTAACGCATCTAACAAACGGCTTCTCTTTAGACGTTCTCAACAATCACGTAGTAACTGTAACAATTTCTAACTTATGCTGAGTGGACGGAAGGGGTTATTCTCTACTTAAACAATCCAACGTTATTAATCCAAAATAAGGAGTTAATACAAGTAACAAAACGAATAACGGAAAAAGAGATTACAAATCAGCTAAAGTAAGTTTATCAAAATAACTTCTAGGTGAGTCACATTAAAAAGGCAATATATCAACCCAAAATTTGTGTATTTAAGAAGGTTCATTACGTATCAATACGAAGAGTACAAGAAAATAGAAATAAAAATGTAAAGGATATAGACGTCCAAGATTATTACATACGATGGTCATATCGAAACACACGAAAATCAGATTATACAAAACAATATTAAGACTTACAGTTTTATTTTTATGTTAAACATGAATGTTGAACCAAACTCTTCAATAGATATCATTAAGATGAAAAAGAAAAATAGACCTATCTAAGATATGGAAGAAAAACTAGTGAATAAAATATATAAATTTTGTGGTCAGATCCAAATTTATTGATATTGTAAAATCGAGAAGGTTACAATACTTGTAATATTTTAAACAATAACGTAGAAAGACCATAAAAAATAATTAAAGATAGGTGGTACTGAAATATATGAGAAAAGAAGATACTAAACTGAAAAATAAAAGTTTAAGGTAAAGAAAAACTTACTCGAGTATTGGAGGTAAACGGTGTACTAGCAGTCACATATAAATATAAATAGCATATTCAAGTTGTTTCTGAATTGCACGACAGTATTTTATGGGTGTATTCTCCAGCACGAAATAAGCAAAAAATGTCATATAAACATATGTTTCAAATTAATTTAATACTAAGATATTGAAACACTGCATAATACATACAAATATACATACCGCAAAAATGGATTTTAAAAATGAAATAATGAAATCTTTTCTCTTATACTACAAATTATTAAAAGGCACCTAATCAATACTTGCAGTATTTATCAGTATTGCACTACTTGACATTCTTACGTTACGTTTGAACGGAATCATCAGAATATATGTCGATAAAACGAGGACATCGAGCTTATCGCGTCATTTTAGAACGCAAATCCCTCTTTCATTCTCTTGCGCTGAAACCTCTTCCTTTTTTAGCTTTTTTCCGATAACGTCAATTCGATTTCCTATTCGATTGTTGCGCAAAGTTCCAAGACAGTATGTTTTACAGTCTAACAGGATATGCGCGAGTTGGATGCTTGTATACCAATTGTCGGTAACGCAAATCCGACTACAATGCAGTTCACCAAACTGAAAACAATTTTTGTGGACACAGCCCGTGAACCATCTCCGTTTTCCTTCTTTTTCCAACATATATGTTCAAGTTTCACGTATAACCATTCCCACAGTAGAGTTTTAAAAATTTTTGTACCGTATTTATGCGATTTTTTGGGGTTGTACTGCTTGAATAGCAACCTTCCCTGGAACGGTACCATTTTGTCGGGTGTATACATTTTCTGATAATTTTAAGTTTGTTCAGAAGGGGATGCACTATGTGCAATCGATCGCCTGGGCGTCCTAAGGCGTTATCCGAAAAGTGTAACATTTTAAGCAAAATTTCAAATTTACTGCGGCTCATAATGTTGCGTGCGACATTTTTGAATAGCCACTTGGTTAACCAATAATCTCGGATAGAATTCATACATACTATGTCCATGTAACCTAGAAGACCCAGAAAATGCATGAGCTTTATCCGGTTGTAGGCTGCCATAATTGCGCACGAGAATTATAGGAAATAGTTTCGTTTTCGATAAGAAACACAGATGCATAATGGTTTGTGTAATCTACTATATTATCAATTACGTCCAAATCGCCGAAACTTAGGTAATATTCAACTAGCTTACAATCTTCTAGCGCAGCTCGCCATTCAGGTCCATTGTCAAACTCTTCTACAGATGATTTCTGAATGCGGTCCCCAAATTCAGCTCGATAAATGTCGAATTTGAAAGAGTTAAAGATCCTGAGGATTATCAAACAGTTGTCTGCACATATTAACCCATTGTTCAGCTTGGCCTTGCGATAGAGCGCAAGAAAGTTTTCTGGATTGGTTACTGATTTTCTAATTTATGCAAATGACGGCTTATTGTTTATCGGAATGGTCCAATTTTGTGTGATAATTATTAGGTTTTATAGTTGGGATTATTTCAACAACTTTAAATAAAGTTTCACTACAGAAGGCTGTTTGACGCAATTTTGGGTCATAAAAACTTCACATATTATTCGAGCCGTCTCAGTAGCACTTCACCTATACCTTTCAGTAATGCCAAAGAAGGCCTAAATCTCAACATTCTGATTTTTAACTACTTTTTATGTCATATTTTAAGAAATGAAATTTAGTGTAATAGAGAATAATTTGCAAACCGTACTTTTTAATATGACGTGTAACATGTCGAACAGCTTATTTGTCCAATAATTTATGTATAAACAGAATTAACTACTCAAAAAATGAAAAGGAACGAGAAGATGAAAATTACTGATAGGAATGGGAAAAATAACACGGATCTTCCAAAAAATTGTTAGTAACCTATTTTTAATGCTGTCTGTGGACATATAAAGCTAAAATGTCATTTGTGGCAAAGCACCGAAGAAGTAGGACATAGGTTTTGTAACGTAATTTTTTATAAATTTAATCAGAATTTAATATGAATTACGTATAAAAATAAAAAAAATTTATAGTCATATTTCCCCACTTTCTTTATCCAATCCTCTCCATTTTTAAACTATACCTAAGGAATATATGTGCTAAGGTGATATAAATATGGTAAGAATTGTGGAAGTCATAATAAACTCGAAAATATTTGTAGGCAGTTTTCCCAATCCTTAGACCAATTTTGTCCATTAACAAACTTGGCCTAATAAATAAATATGTAGGTGACTTCTTACATTTTTATTTTTCACTGGGGAACAAAGTCGTCACTGTCTAAAGAGGTTGCGCTCAATTGGTATAATACATTGTTGAATAGGATTTTTTAACTTGAGATTTTAATTATTTTTCTGATATTAGTAACCTAAATTACTACAAAAATATCAAAATTTGTTATGTTGAAAGAGTGTTATATGAAACAATGTAAATTAGCACTCTGCAACTAGTGAAATCTATGTACATCATACATGTGTCATATACATATTGTTATACTTAAACAAAAAAAATAGTTATGCTCACGATGAAAGCTTTCAAACATTTTTTTACGCTATTTGCGGTAGAAGTTGTTTAATAAATTAATTTGCAGCATCACTATAATAGGAACGATTGAAATGGAATCATTTCAGTGCATTGGCAATATGTTTCTAATAGTGCTTACTTAATCATTGCTATCAACATAGCTGTACGTCGTTACCTTTCCTTAGTAAATTATTAGGTTATTATTAATGAATTGGAGTTTTTGTTGTATTTTTTGCCAACTAGTTTCGTTGGCGTTTACAAGTATTTATGAACTGTTTAAGTTGTTCGAAATAATTTGAAATTCGTTTTCATAAAGAAATGTTTAACATAAAAATTATAGTTAATATGGAATTGTTTGAACCGGAATGATACAAAGTTAACACAAAAAAGGAATAGTGACTCTAATACACAAGTGTTAACTGAAAATTGAGCTAAGAGAAGTGTAAATGTCATTGTTTTGTCTGTGATTTTGTTTTAGTCTCCTTCAGAAATGTCAAATTTAAATTGTTTATTAAAATCGAAGTCTATTGTTTTATGGAAGTATATAAACTTAATCTTCATGATGTGTGATCCACGAGGTTACATCGATAAAACTGATAAGAGAAACGTGTTTTTATCAAAACATTATATGTTACTACAAAAGAATCGCAGGGTTTTAGAAAGTATTACAGATATCATATTAAATAATAAATGAAAAGTAAGGGAATCCCCAAATTTAAAATGTGGGTCTCCAAATTTCGTTTTAAACATCTAGATGATGGAGGACGCGACATTTCATGTAACTGAAAAAGTGAACCGTTACAATCTTCAGATATGGGGCACGAAAAATGCTTATGTCGTTGTAGAATATGAAAAGAATTTTCCAAAATCCAATGTCTTTTGTGCAGTCTCCAAAAAAGAGTGAAACCCTTTTTAATGAAAAACTGCCATGTGCCCAACATACCTAGTTTCCGCAATTGACAGAGAATTCCAACTTCATATTCTAACAAGATGCTGGGTCACTTTATTAGTATCCTGAAGTGCGTGACTATTAAAACGAGAAAATCCTTTACCGCTAGATTTAGCGATATGCTAGAGAGGATTTAGTATTGGTCGAGTGGCCTCTAGGTCTCCCGGTCTTACGGTTTGCGATTTTTTTATTTTGATGTTTATTAAAAATCTGGTTTATGTGCCATCAATGCCAACAATACTGGATGACCTTTGAGACTGCATTGCTGCTGCTGTGAGGAGCATCAATCGGGACACGCTACAACATACAGGGTGGTATCCAAAAGTAGTAGGACTGATTTTTAAAAAAATTATTGAACATTTTGGTACATTAACTTAATACTTTTCAAAATAGACTCCTTGAGCATCCACACACTTCTGGTAGCGAGCCTTCCAGGTTGCGAAGGCCTTCTGTAAGTCGTCCTCCGGGATGCTGTTCAGCGCCCTCGTCGTTACTGCTTGGACTGCTTCCACCGAGTCGAAACGATACCCCTTGAGCTGCCTCTTGATCCGGAGGAACAGGAAGAAGTTCGGTTGTGCCACATCAGGGCTGTAGGGGGGGAGCAACGTGGAAACGCCGAATTTGGCCAGGAGATCCCTCACAATCCACGCGCCGTGGCACTTTTATCATCGACAAATCCTCTGTAATGATGCGTTGGGCTATCCTGTACGAAAGATTCAGCTTATCACTAATTAATTTAATGCCCAACCATCGGTCAGAGTTCAAAAGTTGCTTAACTTTCATCACATTGTCGTCCGTTCGCGAGGTTGGCGGACGCCCGGCGCGTTGGTCGTCCTCGTTGAGCTCCCTCCCCTCCCGAAACAACTTGTGCCACTCAAATATCGAGGAATGGCTCATGGTATCTTTCTTGTAGGCCTGCGTAAGCATGTCCTCGGTTTCGGTCGCTGATTTTCCAAGTTTGTAACAAAACTTGATGGCGTACTGCTGCTCCAAATTTCGCTCCATTACAACTGACGACGAGCCGTCACAACAGGAGGTCACTAAAACAGTGGTCCACACTCAACTAACGCACACAGGCGACTGCCGCAGGTCGAAACCTGTTCCCAAGGCTCCCTCCATAACATCCGGCCTTGCAGACCCCCCTCCATCGCTCCGCGCGCGAAAAAAACAGTCCTACTACTTCTGGATACAACCCTGTATGTGGACCGAACTGGATTACTGTTTAAACGTATGTCGTATGACACGAAGAGTCGAACATTTATGACGATATGACCAAAAATTTGGGCGTGTTCCTTTCCTTTTCATGTGCCATTTAAATCATATCTGCAATACTTTGTAAAATATCTTTTTGAAACACGATGATTTTTTTGTAGTAACTATGTATTTTAAGTGAACAGATACAACATGATATTGATATACTTTGTCAAATTGTATTTACATCCCGCAAAGCAGTATTAATATTACTTTTAAGTGTAGAATTCAAATGTCAGTTAACAGTGAATCAAGTAAACACGATGGATGGTGTATGACACGCAATATGTTAAGTAGCGCTTCCTCTTTACATCTCAGTTAAAAATACAATTTGGGACAAAAAAATAATTTATTAAGCATTAGAGATACCATATCTTCTAACATACCTATGTAGAATGTGGTTTCGAGATAGAAACTGTAACCTAGAAACGGACGATTTGGCAGAATTGGTAACAGCTTCCGGAGTTGTCCAATAAAACAAAGCGAGACACTTCAACGCAGCACTCTGTTTTGTTATTCAAGTTTATGAGAAAGAATTTGTTGCAGAAAATATCGATCGCTGACAAGATGTGAGTATATATTACGACAATTCTAAAAGAGTAATATTGTAAATTAAATCTAAGGAATCTTCAATATCTATTTTAAAACCAATAGTCATGACAAGAAACTTTTTGGTAGGATTTTCAGGGTGCAATTTATTAAGGATTGTTAAAACTATTAATGATATAGAGCGGTGCAAACATCAACTTTTACGTTTAAGTAAACTAAGGAAACGGATCCAACCTATCGTTACTCCATGCATGACCAAACTGACCAAAAATGCGCTTGATTTAGAAAATTTGGGCGTATACAGCGTATTTACTAAAAATTTAGTTCCGTCAGATCGATTTCTCCAATATTATTTGACAGACGCCCACTTTATTAATTTCGCCGACTTTATTAACTTCAAACGTGCATTATTTACCAACCTACCCGAAAGATGACAAAAATATGTAGATGCTGCTGGAAATTATTTCGTTGTTTATAGTTTGCACCAAGTTTGTACAAACAAATGTTAATTTTTATTTAATAGAATCCAATAATTAATATGTACATATATTTTCATGGAATTAGTTATTACTCTCATAATTGTACATTTCCCCCTTGTTAAATTACCATTTACTATTTTGTCTATTCATAATTTCTAAAATTTGAATGTAAAAATGTTATATGTAAATAATGCCATACAACACCAAAATAAATAAGTAAAAAGGTATGAAGCACTACGTTTACCATTTAATGTGTTTCAAGATGATGCTATAAAGTAATACAAAAAAGTTTATAACGTATAATTAGAAACACCTTTTTTTTAAATGCAATATTTAGATGGTACGCAGTTGTTATATTCAAGTTGGGATAGGATTCAGATAAAAGAGAGCTATGTAAACGATTATAACTACAGGTAAATAGTGTTTCTAAGTAAAGTTATAACAGAAGTAACAATAGGAGTGTTAATGCTTAACTAGGCACTCAGTTAGCTAAGACTGATATAGGCTATTACGTCTAGCATACGAGAGCGAATGATATAAAGCAAATATCTGAGTTTAATGTTGTATAATAAACTTACGCGAGAGAAGTACAGGAATCCACGAACACCATTAATTGTATGTTGTGGTAATGGACCGACCGAAATTTTAGTTGATCTTGACTTACCAGAAATGAAGATTATTGTCAACTTTTATAAGCAGCTGTTTGGAAGTGATGTACTGCTACACAACTTGCTCAGAGCAACGAAGTACAAACTTCTCTGCGTATTGTTAGCCGTCGCTCTTCGTTTCGTTTGCCCTCAAAGCTCAACACTATCAGTCTGTTTGAAGTGGTGAAATAAACATCAATTTTGGTCATATTGTATTATCACAATGGTTATTATCTGTGCAGTTGACCACATAGTAAATGTGATTAAGGGCTTGTCATACAGAAGTGACGCACATCACTTGCCGGGTAGTATAAGAAGCCGTTAGTTATGAATGAGGGCGGAACTTCTCTTATTTATTCTTAAAGAACAGGAACATTTGTGCAAGGTGACACTCTTCTATGTACCTCTTGTTCTATCCAGAACATATCCATTCTCCATGATTCACATAATCTTCAGATTATTTCTAGATTATGTCTAGAATATATTGGGTAACGTTCCGACAGATTAAGTTGATTTATGCCTAGAGTATAACACGATATGTATGAGCTGTCTAAAACCACCATCCAATACTATTCGTCTCAAAGGAACGGGAAGTTCATTTGTGTACCAGTAAACACATTCAATACTCATTTGTCATATTCCAGTGCTGTTAAGTTGACCAGAATCTATCAATTTGTTTTATTCCCTTTAATAAATATTTTATATATTAGGTTTATTTTTGTTATTTCTAACTGTTGCAATTTTTATGCCACCAATGTATGATTATAAAAGGCAACTATGCACGAGATTTACAACGTGCAATAATTTGTAATAGGAAACAAATAAGTAAAATGTAAATAACAACAATGCTATATTTTGATAGAACAAAAAATGGCTACATTTATTATTCCTACAAAATGTAACCAGAAAAGAAACTGGTGAATAATAGATAAACATTATGGAAGTGCAAAAATAAATGTAATAATAATTAATAGAATTAAAGTAACGCTCTCTTTTTGAAAATGGAGGTCCAAAAACATATAAGAGTCGTATAGGAAGCAAAATACAAGGAAAATTGAAATGGAAAATCGACATATTGAGATTTACAATATTGGTCAAAAGTTCTTGAAAATGTATATCCATGACCATAACTCTCTTCAAAGACGAACCACCTCCCTGATTTTTGGTTATGTGTTGGAGGATGATAAGTCCTCAAAATGCCCATGTTAAGGTAGTGATATAACGTTTGAACGCCGAAAGAGAATTTTCTCCAACCTTGTAGAAAGGCCTAAATTTAGGGTGCTCTGTCGTTTTTCTCGGAATAAAAAAAATGCGGAAAAACTAACGCCACCAATGCTGATACTCAGGACATACAGAAATGTGACGGTACCGAGAAACAATTTTTTGAAGAAGGAGCATTTTCTGAAAAATCGTTTTTTTTCTAACCATACGATCCAGTTGATATATTTAATGTGCAAGTGTTCTAGTTAAGCAGTAGTTTTTTCCCAGTAATGGCTGGTTATTTGCTCCATTCGCTTTTTAGGTCTAACTTCAGGAACACTCTTCACTATGGCTCTTCACAGCTGAGCAGCCGATTTTTTAAAATTTCGACTTTTCAAGGATAGTTAGTGAATTATTTTAAATCTGTTTTTGTTGTTCATATTGAGGTATGAGACCTTTGCCACGGCGAATTGTTCTGCTGGGTGGATTTTCCAGCAAGATAATGACCTGAAGTATAGCTCCAAACAAGTCTCTCTTCACTATCCTTAAGTATATGCTCATGTGGTGTTGGTTTTCGAATTTGTCTGTTTTATTTTCATTTTACTTTCATTATTTAGAATATGTTATATATAGGTATTTGGTTTAAAAATTGTTTCTATTTTTGTTTCTAATTTTGAGAAAATTCTCACTATCATCAACTTTTAAAAATTCTCATTCTATTTAAATCGTCTACTTTATTTTCCTCCTATTTGTATGAATGCATTGAAGTAGTTGAAAAAACTATATTTAAACCCAAACAGCTCTAATTTTGACTTATTTGACGGACAGTTATTTTTCTTAACATACATTTCGTTAATGTCTAAATTCTATATTATTTGATTACACTATAGATTTCCTTAATGCTACGCCATTGAAAAATATCTTTCTCTCGATTATTGAATTTCAATCCATTATTAACTTTATGAGCAATATTTAACTTGGTATTGTCGCAAAGTTATTGTTTTTTAAATATTGCTTTTAACTTAGCTTCTTAACTGATACTTAGTCTCTTCTAAACATCTTTATTCTTGTGATATTTAGCCAATTATTATATCTAGATTATGATATATCATTACACAACTTTCAATGTAACTACGTGCCTTTTTTTAGTTTTGCAGCCGGCAACTCTGATATTTATATGACAAATGTCATTAGCAATTATTCCACTATAAAAGAGAACAATAAGTTGTGATTGTTAAAGTGTATTCCAAATTTGGTCAAAATTTTGCGAATACAGTACGAAATAGTGAACTATATAAATCAACTGTTCAAATATTCATTTAAAAATTTGATCAGTAACGGACGCAAGACCTTGTAAGTGTCGGCGAAGGCTAAAGTTCCATACGAATATCTGTAGTTAATTAAAATGTTGCTGCAAACCCGAAAACATCTACTTGGTATCACAACTTTTATGCGTACAAAATTTAACTGACACAAGATCTTAAGCTTGTTGGCCATCTTCACTGTTGACAATTCGTCGATTGGTGGAGGGAGGAATGAAGTTTAGTCACAAAATCATCTTTAGGGATGAGTTATGCTTTTAACTCAACGGATTTATAAACAAACAAAATTGGTGCATTTGGTCTTTGGAAAAACAATTTTCAACGAGTAAATTTTTGGTCTGGGTTTTAAGCAGGTGACGCAACAGGCTCTTACTTATTCGAAAGTGATACTGAAAATGATTAATATTTTTAACATTATGTGACAATCCAATTTTATTGACAACAACTGGACAACATGGATCTGGAGCAAATATAATTCCAGCAGGGCGCAACTTCCTGTCGTACAGCGCGAGTAACAGTCTGTTTGCTGCACCAACACAAAGCCAACAAGATCATATGATTTAACACCGCGTGACTTTTTTTTTGAAATTGCCTGAAATTCAAGCCCCGCGCCGACAATCTATGAACAGGTGACAACTTTAAGGACGAAATCCGACATGTTATCTGTTAAATTGACCAAAACATTTATGAAATTGTAATCAAAATCTTTGTGAGGCGGAGATGACTATTTGCTACACATATTTTTCCGTATTCAATGGGAGATTGTGTATCTTAATACTCCATAGAAATTCAAATATAAAAATTTAAATCCGGTATTTAACTTTGACCATCCATTAAATGTATTTTTGTCCTACACAAATACAAATCAGTGACTGGGAATCACTTGGCAAAAAAGAGTAGAATTCTACTAACGTGATGTATCAGTTAGTCAATTAATATCTTAGAAAAATGTCTTGACGGAGTTATTTTAAAATTGTCTGCTCGTAGAGTTAATTTATTAGAGCTCGCTATTGCTATCCGGCAATATAAAACATACTGATGTATTTTTAATGGTAACTCTAAATCTACTTACCACTTTTACTACTCTATAAATTATGTTTTTGTGATTGTGCAACTACACCGAGCTCGCCCAGTTTTTAAATTGCAAATTTTTAACTGTGTGAGTAACTTGTCGATTTGTGAATTGATTATGGTATGTGTTGTTATATAGTGTAACACGTTTTTAACCAGAAAATAAAGGAGGATCTTGATGGAGATATGTATGGTATAGTAAACTTCCTAATATATGTGTTAATAAAGACTCTGGGAAGGAAAACGAAAGAGCGCCAATGAATAATGTAACTTCTAAACAATTTTGGGTCGAGATATAAAACCATTTTTATAATAATCATGGAATTGGCGCTTAAAATCATACTCATGCAGATGTTTTTTTAGTTATAGTTCCTATACTTTAGTTTCAAATACAGAAATCATCAAAGATAATATTCCATCACAAATTAATTTTTAGAAGAATAGTTCTTATGTGAAAAATCATGGGGAAGGAAAATTGGAAGGGGGATTTACATATTTGATAATTTGATTTGCAGAACTACTTCAATGAAAATAAATTAAGGTAATTTATTAAATTAATTATAATAATGACATCTAACCAAACAAAGGTATCTCTCGTTTGTGTTTCATTATATACATGTGTATTTAAATTATTTTTAAGCCTGGAATATTTTGAAATAACTTAGTATATGATTTTTTGATTATGAGTATGATTTTTGAAAACTATATAGCTTTAGACAATAAAAATGATATTTTACTCCTTCCTTTGTATTTGTCCTTATTATCTGAAAGATGTATAATTTAAAAACAGAGGCACGCTTAGTACAATATTGTATTATCTGTATTTTTATTTTTTCTTCTTCTAAAACTCAAAATGCTATAATACACAAGGGCCTACGGAACTCAAACTTATTTAGTTTGCGCTTAAGTCTTTTCTAATAGACTGCAGACGGGTCTTTATGTCAAATAAGTTGCATTGCAGCTGCATGCGATCGCTTTTTTCTTAAATGTGATAGAGTTGTGATTAGATCTTCAGCACGATTTATTTTGAAGTGCATATGTACCCATCGGACAAAGTCAATTTTGTTCTGACTGGACTAATTGCAAGTTGTTTCACATCAGGCTATCCAAGTACATAAATTTAAATCTTTACCGTTTCGCTGTTTCGCAGCATGTAATTAGAACTATATGCTTCTTAAATTTGAATTTCAAATGGTGGTGCCTGGCTGCCGGCAGACCCATCATTATGTCACGTTACGCTTTTTGAGTTCGCCTCTCCTGCAATTTTCAGTTCAGTTTTGCCTCGATAGATTTTGCATTCGCCGAACAAATAGTTGCCGGTGACAAATAATCTTCTCTAGTGGTTTTTCCACTATGACGGTATCAGTATTTTGTGACGGCAAGTAAAAATAAGACTGCAATAAAGCTTATCTGACGTAATCTTCTCTAGAAAGTGATTGTACTGGTATGTCGTTTATTATCTGTACTTTCTAATCGATTGCGGATGTTTGCATTCCTTTTTTGAAAATATTTTAATGTAGGACTAGCTTGTATTTGAATAGTTTTGTTGCACCTATTACATTGTAAGTATAATGAAATTGCTTTAAAAGTACACTGGCGGCTATTGACGTCTTTGTAGTACTCTCTTGTGCAACCTTACATATACCTAGACAAGGTTCTCGTTGCTGAAGCAGTCACTTTTCGAAATGTCTTTGAATTTTCTGATTTATGCTCTACTAGCTGTACCCGGCCACGCATTGCTGTGGCGATGCTTTTACGTCCAACAGATAACGCTGCTTTTTAAAAAAAAATCATGTTTTTACCTGTCACAGGTGTGACATCTATATAATATAGGTATATAAAAACACACGCGTATTCGAATGCAACGTTGTGTTAAAATTTCAAAGTAATCGGTGAAGAACTTTCGGAGATTTAAGATTTAAACAAATGAACATTTATATTTTTATTTATATAGATTAGGTATTAGTTGTATTAGAAAATTTTCACTTTCTTAAACTAAGTTTTGGAAGTAGTCGGAAATCACAGAGTTTAAATTAAGTAAGTAGGTAGAACAATTTGATCTTTTTTTTGGCTAATAGCATACTTAAAATTATCGTGTTTCTTTATTAATATGTAATTTATTCCCTTGGTTTTGTTTGTCTGCTTCTGGAATTATCCGTTACATCGTATGGCTCATCTTGTGAAACCTAAAGTTATATATTTTATAATAGCTACAGTTCCAAGACAATTTTAATTCAAATAGTTTATGATGGTGAATCTACGTAAATTATGGTAGACTTACACACACTACAAGTTTATCTTAATTAACTGAATGTAAGACGCATATAGATTAGCGCAATCTGAATGTATTACCTTAGTAATGACATCATTATAATACAGTAGATGGGTACGTAACCAAGAAAATCCTCTATTATTTTGTTGTTTAGTGTGACATACGTTTATTCTGTTGTTTCTATTATATTTTTTTTTGTTCTTGTAGTACGGCATCCCATTATCCATTAGAAAGTTTCTACCTAAAAAATAAAATTTGCTATTGTAACACACATTGTATTATTGTCTGTAGCTATGTTCTATCCGTTTTCCATTTTTGGACAAAATTCTCCTCTTTACGTTTCCAATTATCCCTAAATGTTGTTTCTCTCAACCATGTTTTTCCAACCACCTTTGTGATATCGTTCAACCATCCCGCTTTTGAACGGCCTACACTTCTCGTTGTAAGTCGCTATTCCAGAATTTTTCTACTACATCTGCCATCTTGAAGTCTAGCAAAGTCTTTGGCCTAACTTCATTTTAATTTGCAAATTCAAATGGAGATGTCTTCTATTTTGGTTTATTGTCTAATATTATTTATTACTGTCTATCCCTGCTTATGTATTAATTCCACTACATATGTCAATATTGGGAGGATGCGTTCGTTGTTAACTGTTGCTTTTAATTATTGCAGGATGTTGGTTTTGAAAATAGTGCTTGCCAATTTGCGTTTCCTGTTCATCCTAATCATCAAAGGCTTTAGTATCCATAGTTGGGCTTTCGTAGTTGATTCTGCTTTGTCGTGAGGCGTCGATTATGATATTGAACACCTTCTCATAATCTACAAAGGCCAGACATAATAGTAGGTCGCATGATTTTGTTTTTTTGTATTAATTGTTTTATTACGTGAATGTAATCCATCGTGCCGAATCCCTTGGGGAATATTGCTTGTTTATGGGCTAGAAATCATCTAGCCTAGATATTCTGTTATTTCTAACTTTCGTCAATAGTTTGTGTACATGCGACAACAGAGATATAGGTTCATAATTTTTTAAATCAAAAATGTCCCTATTTTGTGTACAAGTATAGTTGCCGATTTCTTCCAACTTTGCAGTATGTTTTTTTTTTTGTAACTAAAGATACCCTCATCTTATTCTGCTGCATCGTGGATATATTAACTTTTGCCCGAATCATTCTGTGATCACTGCCAACGTAATACTTGTTGAGAACTGTAACATCTTATACCATATGTTTTCTGTTGTATGTTATGAAATCTACCTCATTTGTTTTGCTATCTAGACTTTTTTTTACATCCATCATCAATGTTCTTTCTTTTAGAAGAATGAGTTTATTGTATACACCTGTTGAGCTTTTGTAAAGATTATAAGCATGTGTCCTCTATTTTTCGTTTTACCTGTACCATACTATGCAAGATGTATTTTATACTTTCTTTTAGAGTGATAAGTTCCTCATTGTTTCTCTTAATTTCGTTTATTTCTGTTATATACCATTTTATATCTAATATTTCTTCTTATAGTTCTATTAATTTACTTTCGAGTAAGAGTGATTTTATATTTAACATTGCTATGGTCAGTTTAATCTGACTACCTATCGTAATCCAGGGATACTTAACACCCGTTGTATAGGTTGGATTATTTCGAAACTATATCTAAAAATTACAAGTTAGGTTCTAAACGGGATAAACTATTTGGATATGTTATTGAAAATATATTAATCTTAAAAATTTTCTAAATTTTAGTTTTGAAATGTAAATTGAAGTTGAGCTAAGATTTTATGTACTTCTGAACTAACTGCACCTTAGTTTATATAACGAAGCATAGATGTGATGATCCTATAAGTCTGATGTCTTCTATCAAGAAGTTTCATTATGTTTCTGCTAAATTATCATCCCTATCACAACGCATGTTAACATTAAACAAGTTTTTTCATTTCGTTTGAGAAGAAATCAGGCGTATGTTCCTTCAAGAGAATTCTCAACAGTTCCAGCGATATCCTTCTGCTTCAGGCGAGGATTCACATGAATCTTTATGTACATATTTTTGATACTATCCGTGATTATGCAGATTTGTCGTGGCTGAATTTTTCTTTTACAATTTTTGCCCACAGTCCAACAGTACAGACATCTACATGTTACCACAGATATCTCTCATTCGTTGATGACTGTCGAAGGGTGCACAACTTTCAGCCGTTTTAAACGTAATAACTCAATAACTCACAAGATGTAAATAACAATTTTTTAGTTTAATTTCAGGCTATCTCTAAATAAGGTTTGGAAATTATTAATTTAAACAAACACTACAATATTTAGGAACGAATTATGTGTTGGATTTTATTTATTGTTTACTGTTTTTTCCTAGATATTTTCGTCATGCGGTTCAAGTATTACTGATAACGAATAATGAGTAACACATTACTTTCTCCCTTTAGAGATAACACGCTATTTTTAAAAGACAACAGTAACGATAATGCAATTATTTTTTTAAAACAAACTACTGTAAAATTAGTTACTTTTAAATATAATAAAATTCTAAAATTACTAGCTCTTAAAATCTTACAGTCTTTGTCAATTTACCAACTAATAGTCCTACGTTTTGTCAAAGTTGCCCCCTTGCTTATCTATGCACATCTGCCACCATTTTTGAAGGTCATGGACGAAAACAGAGGTAACTTTATCCGTAATGCTTTTCAGCATATTTGTCACAGTCAATTCGATTCCTGCAATATTTTCATGACGCTTCCCTTTCAGCAGCAAAAAGTCACACGGCGATTCGTTAGATGAATATAGAGATGTGATAGAGCAGCGATACGATGTTTGCTCAGATATTCCCAGACTAATACAGCAATATGAGGCCTTCCATGGTCATGCAATAAGAACCACTGCTCAGATGTACACAAATCAGGACGTTTCAGCACGTCATTGCAATGGTTTTGATTTAACGCTTGTCCTTCAAGTAGATATTTATGGTGTACTACAGCTTTATCATTAAGAAATGCAATCAACATTATCTTTGTTTGTGAAGTAAACCATGGTCTCGCCCCCTATTCGATGCAGTAGCGCTTTGTTTAGGGGCTATAATGATTAGCATAAACTTTCTTCTTCTATAATAATATTTAACACACATGTGGGATCAATTCTGTCTCTTTACAATAGTTCAGCAACAATTTTTCGATATCTTGCAATCATAGGCTTAATTTATCATATTTAATGTTTTGCTAGGGATGTTCTCTAGTTTAACGCAGAATTTAATACCCCTCGTGTAACTTGCAACTAGATACAACAAGTCCTTCCACCTAGTGAGTTTATATAAAAGCATTTTGAAGGTCATGTCTATTCTGAAACATTAGGTGACTGAATAGCATCCATTTTTTATGTTTGAATATCATAGATCAAAAAATTAAAAATTAGTCCTGAAATTTTTTTGAAATGCTTAGCACTTATTTCATTTAGTGTTCGATTTTGATATTGATATTTATTACCATTTGTAGCTTAATTTATGTTATTAACAAACATTATAAAGAATGTTTTAAAATCGTATTTACTATTCATAATTTTTCTTCATTTACTTTTGTTACTTCCTGATAGCTGCAAGTAGCAATATTTAAATCTACTATATATTTGAACAGAAAGTAAACAAAGACAGCCAATATGCAATGTGACGTGGGTGATCTCTGAGACATACGTTTAGTTTCCCATCTTCAGGATCATTTTGCGTATCTTACTTTTATAAGCTCACCGACTGGGGACAGGTGGCTCAGATGGTTTAAGCAGTGGCTTCTGTTCTCTAGCCGGCGCGCGAGTTCGAGTCTCGCTCAACCCATGGGTTTGTGTGAATGTTCTAGAATAAGTGCATGTTAGTGGGCACAATAATCCCTTGAGACTGCAGTGTTTGTAAGTGCGCAAAAAAAGTCATCGACTTATCTCACTGTTATCATTTGTAAATAAATTGTTCGACGTTCCCACCTGGCAAAAATGTGAGGGAAGGCGCATGAAAAATTGTCAGCTTAGGACGCCAAAAATACCTTTTTGCGGACAACCCCTCGTATGATACATATGATACGGCTTCATATAAAAACGTGACTAAAAATATTTCTTTTAATTTTTAATTTAATTACTAATTAGTTTACAATTTTCTATTAAATACTGATAATAGAAGTTGGTATTTTCATAATTTGCAAAATTGTATAAAAATACCTACAAACTCTAATTTAGGATCAGTTGTGTCCGCCGTGTTGGTTTTAACACAATATAATCTATTTGAGTAATACTTTAACTTTGCATTAAATTAGCAATGCACTTCGTATGACATAAATTCATCTGAAACGTGTATTTGACTTAATGACAATTTGATGATACCATCATCAAAGTTAATATTGTCTACAAGTAATAAAGTTTTAGCGATACATTTAATGAATAATTTTTAATTTTTACTAAAATAAAAAATTAATTGCTTATTAGCAATTACTTCTATATTAGATTTATAGACTTTGGTTCTAAATGCTGTTGTGTTTTAAACAAATTTTTCTTCGAATATATAGAAGTTTCTAACGTGAATCTTGCATTTGTATTTTCGCGGCTTATTTGTATTGCAGCAGAACCTGTTGTCGGTTTAAGCTGTTCTGTTAGATAATGCGCAAATCACAGTCTTTGTCACTAACGCCACATTTGTTTTTATGTTTTTACTCGAATTGTTTTAGCCTTATTGTGTACTTTATGGTACTTGTGGTAGATAATTGTAGATTACAACGTAGTAGGTTTGGTTAAAATATTAAAAATGCCTTACACGAAGAATTCATAATATATCACATCAGAACAAATTTCTAATTACCGCCGATCCAAACTACCATTTCCTAAATTCCTGCATGGTGATTGGTCTGCACCGTTAAAAAGAATGAGGAAACTATTTGCTTCTTGAATATTATGCGAAAGGTTGGGCGTTCTGTATTAGCAGATTGGAATGATTTAAATATCTTTTTGTTTAAAAAATCGAAATATATTTTGAATAAATTTTTCCAAAATATATACGAGATTTAATCAATAATTTAAGAAAACTAAATTAATACTTTTCACATAATTTTCTTTAAATTATCGTATTATGTTCTATCATTTACATTTTATTTTTGCAAATATCTTTTATTTAATCAAGTTACTCTGTTTACTATTGCTATTTTTGGTCAGCTAGATTTTAATGTATACACATAGGTACAAGGTTAATTTAAAATTGGTGGATACTTGTAAATTGACTTCAATATATTTTTTGCACATCCACAGTGTCACCAAAAGCAAGATAAAGAAAGACTTTATGTTAGCACAAATTCTTCTGTTTGATTGCAAATTTGTGAGTTTCATCCATCGGAACATATTTACAGTTAACAAGGCTGCCAAGACATAATTCCATTATGCACCTTTGAATGTCATTTTAGGCAAGGCTCTCTTGAAGGCACTGAAAGAGCTAGACAACTCATGCTGTCCGTAATCTCTTCTTAGACCTAAGATACATCTACTTGACGTTTTTTATCTTAGGGAAGGCTGCGGTCAAACGTGTCATCCCTAAAGTTATAAAACTTTCCACCTACTCTTAAAATCTGCAAGTTAGTCTAAAACCTCTAATATGTATTGTCTTTGATTATTTTTCCCATTACCAGCAGAAGGGTGATGCCATAGTAATTCTATGAAAAAGATGTCGGTCAATCTGGTCTCAGTAGCACAACAGTAATTTCACAATTTCCGCTTTTAAGCGACACTAACCTTATGTGCGTTATTTGCGTGAGTAACCTTGAGCATTTCAATTGTTATAAAACCAAGTGCGCTATGCGTGATCAAATGGAATAACTGCGTCAAACGTGTAGATGGGAAACTTAAAAAAGGAAACTAACGAAATTATCTGCAAACTGTAGTGACAGAATAATTAATGCTGCCGCTATACTGTTGTTTAACTATATTGTGATAGATATTAAGTAAATCACAACATTGTTACCAATGCTATAATTGTTTTCATATTTTTACTTGCATTATTTCGCATGAACGATGCCACTGAAAAAACCGTTGATCGTCCTTAATACTAAAATTAAGAGCGTCGCTGGTATTAGATAAAAATTCCCCTTTCCTGTAGTTTGTAAATTAACCAAAGAACAGCGTATTTCAATATGTCCATGTATGTGTATATGCACGTTCTGTAGCACAAAAACCCCTACAAGTGTGGCAAAACCCCATCGAATTACAGAACCTTACCATCATTGAAATCTAGGGGAATCACCGGCCCTCAAGATCTTTCAAAAACATTTTTAAATAAAAGCGAAGCACCATGATGTGTCAATGAATCATCCGCCAAAAGTAACCTCTAAGACGGTCTCGCCCACCATCCTCCGAAACGTGCGATAATGGTTAGAACTCAATAAAAGTAAAATATTACGATTTCATGGATGTCTGAGTTAGATTTTCTAGAGATCGCTCTATGGATGGAAATTGATGGTAATTTCTAGCACGTACACATTAAAAAAGGCATCTTTAATCAGTTACGAGAAGAGTACTGACGACTTTCATTTGTGGCTTGTTTAAAGAGATATTCTTAATCTAGAAATATTAGTAATTGTTAGTAATTCTTATTTTTGTGGAGATAAACTTGAGATGAACTAGGGAGTCAGAATAAAATAGACACAGTGGAAGTTGGTAATTAAAAATGATCAAATAAATTCTGTGAAAAGAGTAAACCACATGTAGCTAAATAAAAACAAAATACAAAATAAAAATTCTTAAGTATCTGTAGACAATTTAGACTTTTAAGTATACCACGCTTATCTATATGTAAAGATCTAAATTATTTCAGTGAGCGTATCATATCCCATGCTGATCGTGGTGCTTTGCATCGCGAACTAATACGTGTTTAAAAATTCGCTTGTTTGCAGTGAATTGACGTATTATTTGATTAAAAAAAAGATAAATGATCAGCACTGCCAAAATTCCGTCATTTAGGACTCTCAGAACGTGCAAAACGTACAATTGCAAGAGAAGCACCCACAAAAAATCGTGGCCGATATGGTGTTGGTGCAGGAAGGAGCACAATTCAATGCTGTTTGCATAGTATGGGGCTGTACGAACGCGTCGCCAAAAAAGACCTTGTTGAAAGAGAGACGACAGAAGTGAACGACAAAAATGTGTTCTCGATCGAATGACATTTGGCAGTTCGTTATTATTTTCCGAAGTAAGCCGATGTTGCAAATTTAGAAATAATAATTAAACCTAGGTTTACTGAGATATTAGTTGATGAATTCCTCCATTAAACAGTAAAATGTGGGAGTTAGCATAGTGGTGTGGGATGCCATTTGGTATGGTGATATATCACAATAAATTTTGTGTGATTGTGCCCTGAATTATGCGAAATACATTACAATTTTGAGTAGTAGACTTGTTAGTAGTAAAAATATTTTGGTTAATGAAGGAGAAGCAAGAAATTTAATTTTGCCGTGACCGAAGCAGTTTACAGACAGGAATCTGATTCAAATCTTGTTATCTAACAAAATATAGCCGAAAGTCCACAAATATCTAGCAACAGAGCAAAGGTAATGACAGCGGTGATAAAAGGACAACAGAAAATACCGTAGAAATCAAAAGACGATGTAATAGATACCATAGCACTAAAGAATGTCCAATATAATATTGATTGCAAGTTTTAGTTAAATATCTAAGTAAGTGCTGTAATAGTAGAACTATTGTTTCATTTTTGTATATGTTCTCAAAAATTTATAAAAAGAAGACCGTCGAACAATATCATCTGTAGGTGATTGCTACTCGGAAGACCATGTTAAAGATCAACTTTTAGCGCCCGCTTAAGGAAATTTATGTGATTTATTTTCCATAATTTCTTTTACTACCATTTTTGTCCATATTGAAAAAAGAGAAGAGTGAATTCAAAGAAAGCACCAAATGCGTCCACCCACAATGATTTTTGAGCCCTCATGACCAATAGGGGTACAAAAGATGATCTTAGACTTGACACCGTTGTTAGGAAAGGTCTACAGATGTCAATAGTTTTGCTCGAACTCCATTCATCTATGGAGAGAACGGCCATGAACAAACATGAGTTCTTCACCAAGCAGTATGTGCGTTAGTATCTAGGTAGCGAGGTGAGCGCCTGATGGCGCATAAGTCTTAATTTAAAGTTAGTTATGCGTCAAACTTTGTTATATTTGGTTGAATGAAAAGGGAAATTTTTATATATTGGATGCTAAATTTCATTTTTCTCGGTTATATTTAAATATTTACACATCCCTAATTTGTCGTTATTTCTAATAGCTGTATATTAGGTTAGTATATTTGTTGTTAATCTTTAAACAGCTTCATTTTTTGAGTAAGGTTTATCTTATAGCCTGATATTGTTACAGGTTAATCTTTTAGCGGTTTGTTTAATATTACAGAAGGAATGAATATTTATATAATGTGAACAAATTCATTACTTTTTTTAATTGTTCGGTGATAACGCTTGTTTAGAAGTAGTTTTCTCCACTAATCCTAGTTAAGTAGTTTTTACAGACTGTTATTCTGTATTATATTACAGAATATTATTCTTGAGTTAATATTCATTTTATAATTGGAAATATGGGTGGTCTAAAGTACCACTTGAGCTTTTGGGCTAACAGAGAAGGTTGCGGATATGTCACCGATTTGTTCTCAACTAGACCATGGATTAACATGGAATAAGATATACGATATGATATTTAGTATTATGCGTAGAGAATTTCCAATCTGAGTAAGTGATTAACAATTAGAGATTACAGTAAATCGAGATAATTTGGCTGCGCCTATTTGGCCACGTCCACTGCAGGTTCTCTATCTGAACAACAAGCGAAAACGAAGAGTGCGAACAAATTGAATAATTTTAGAGTAAATGGTGTCGTTTTGCCGGTTTCATAATTGGAAATTTATATAAAGATAGCTTCTTTCGATGTTTAGATCTTGCTCTTGACTTGTGAAAAATAATGATAATCAAAATAATCAAGATAATTAACGTCCGTTTATTCATCAGGGGACACCCTCAAACCGCAAGATCCTTTCTACGTGCATTTTTTTAAATTATACGGACAACATTCAGTAATAATCTAGAGTTCCAAGAAAAGCAAACGCTGCATATTTGGCACAAATTTCATGTTTTGTCTAGAGTGAGACCTCACAGTGGGTGTGGCCAACTAGGCGGAGCCAAACTATCTCGATTTATTCTAATCTCCAATTGTTAATAACTTACTCAGATTGGAAACTACTGGTTCATATTAATAAAGATATGTTAACCTATGAGCTAACTGGTAACTTTAAACGATTATATTTTGCGAACGATGAAGTCTTGACAAAAATGCCGTTTCACTTTTTACTTTTGCGATGGGTATTTATACAAAAAAGTTTCAGCCAAATTGATGGTATAACATGAACGGTATTTTTACATTATTTTTAGTTTTATACATAGTGCCTATGACAAAGGTGTAATGTACATATAGTACTTAACTTGGGTACTGCTTAAGCTGTTTCAATGAATTGATAAGCAATTACGTGGTTATTAGCATAGATATAGATATTGGTATTCGTAGGTAGAGATTGATTACTCATTATTTATATTTAAAAAATGTGGAGCCAATGCACTGGATTACACAAAACATTTCTACGACTTCTTTTACTATTTTATTTTTTGAATTTTGATGAAAATTATATAATTTTTGAGTATAATCAGCCTAAGTTGATATAGTTGCCTCTGCTGTTCGTTATTTTTCGTATTTATCTTTGATGTATTGAATTATGTTGATGATTTGCAAAATTGTTGTTATATCCAAGATCTTCTCAAAGATTTTATCTGTGATGTAGCTTTAGAGTATCGTTAATGTTCTCCCGATTTCAAAATAATGATTATCTTTTTTTCAAATGTACGGTGAAAAATGGGAAATAACTTAACTTACTATGATTATTTTCTGCGGTTTCTTTTCTTTTGGTTCCATTCTCAAGAAATTAGATGTCTATATACTTAAATAACAGAGGTGTGTATTCTAGACCAGTTATTATTAGAGCCGTTTTAGTGGATTATGTCTTGTGACTATTTCTCGTCATGTCCAACTTTTCGATAGGTTTTTTGTTCTTTTCTTGTGCCTTATAAATCAAAGCATTCGAATTTTATTGTATTTTGTTACATAGTATTAGATATTAGGATTATTATGCAATCTTCTAGTTTATTTTCCGTTACTAGGGTGAGGATATTATTATTCACAACTAATTTCCTTTAACAAATCGATTATATAAGAAGGAAATATGAACTGCTTGGTTTCCTAAAGTTTCCTACTTGTAAAGTGCTTTATAATAATTTATCCATATTAAAAGTATTTGGGATCGGTAGCTAGATCAGGCAAAGGGTCCTACCGGTTAAGATAGGCGAAATGCCCCTAGATTCGGAATTTCTAATGAACCTAATAATGTTTTATCTTGAGGTAAAAATTATACGCGGACATAGTTCATATGGTCCCAACCCTTCCCTCTCCCTCCTAGGTCAAAGGGTTATTTTGTTTTAATTTTTTCTATTGATGTGTTTAATGCAAAATTCTGAAAATTAATCAAGGTAGGTTATGAATAGACCTATCAGAAATTTAATGTCATCCAAGGTCATTTGGTATTTAAAAAAAAAAAACAAAATTTGTTTTTGAGCTAGAAAGCGTTGAGTTGCACGCATTTTTCACTATTTTATAAAAGTCCTAATTTACCTCTAACAGAACTTTTAACACATTTCGTGTGGTGCCACCCTAAATCCATTTTCGCATTTTCGATTTTTCGATTTTGAGTTGATATTTAGCAAAGAAACTAATTGAAACTTTTTATAGCATTTTATAAGACAAATTTCGTTTTTAATTTTTCTATCTCTAATATTAAAAAGTTATGACTAATTAAAATTTCTACTTGATTTCGATATTTTCCAATTATAACGGCGCAGGTGGATATTAGAAACATAAGACATGTTTTGTAGCATTTAACGAAAATTTTAGTTTATTTACATTTAGACTTAATACAAAAAATTATGTAAATCTATTTATAAGTTTCTAAAATTACATAGTTAGTTCTTAATTTGTGATTATAGTAAATTGAATTATAATAATATATAATATATAACTCATTTATCTTCATCACTGTTTTCATTAATCACTGGTACAAAGTTATCTATATCGAAAATATTGGACAGCATTTCGGCGGACGTACTATTTTGATAACCATCGGCCGTAAGAAAGATGATATATCAAACTAGCCACGTGAGAACAACATCTAACAGTGCGTAGTCCATTAGCACAAGTACAACAGTATTGTTGTATCGCATTGATACCTGCGCCTTCTTTGTTGTATTTTACATAGCATTTGTATTCTTTCGATTTTATATGACGTGATCTTACGTCAAACCTTACAACTCCTGGTTCCTCTTTAATGAATTTTAATATCAGTATTCCATCCTCTGTAATCATTTCTCCTAAGTAAGATAATGCTTGAGCGAGTTGGTATGAACCAGTAAATAAGACTTCAAGATCTTCCAAAGTCAATTCAGGAAAATCCATAAGTTCTTCTGAAGTTGTACTTTGGAAAGGAACTGATTTTTATTCAAGTTTTCTGCAGCAACTTTCAGCTAAATCGTTGACCTCTAGTAAAAGCTCTACGATTTCGGAAGAAATAACAAAAACCGCACCTTCGCAACAACCCATTGAATCATTGGAATCTAGTAATTCATTCATTCAAGATGTTCCATGTTTTCAAGAATCAGGAAATATTGAAGATCTTGCAACGCAATTATTAACTCGGAAAGTTCTGAAATGGAGAGTCCAGATAGTTTAACTTCTAATGAAGATTTAACCTCTTTAACTTCGCAAGTTTATCATCAGGATTTAGCATACCTATCCAAAAAGTTCCACCAGAAACTGTAACAATGCAGTTTGACCGCGTAATTACTAAAAGATATTGTTTCATTTGTTTTCAGGATACAATATGTGTGATGTACCTTAGAAAACCAAGTTTTTGTAAAAACGAATTTATTCCCAAAAGAAACCGATGTTGTAAAATACATTTATTAGGTTCACGTTTTTGAGAACGAACTCAAACATTAGTGTTTATTCTAACGAATCGATATTGAAATTGATGAAGTTAAAAATTTCTGGACAAATTATCAACTTGATTTTATTATAGACAAATATGCGGATCTAAATATGTCAGAAGAAAGAATAAAGTTATTAACTGGTCATTCGTTGAAAGATATTCTTGAGCTACGTGGAATGCTGAGGACAATGCGGGATTCTAGCAATCGAAATCTACTTCAAGCTCTCATCATTTTTTTATTCAAATTAAAATCTGGAAACTCAGATAACCTTATTGCAGCTGTAATGGAAGTTGAAGAGCGAGTTGTAAATAATTCTATTCATTCATTATTGGATTGTTTTGAGAAAGAACTTCTATCAGAATATTTTGGAGTAGATTCTAAGAGCAGAGAGTTTTCTTAGTCAAACAGCACCAATAACTCAATTACTACGATATTGGTGATAATAAATTAATATTAATATGTGATGAAACCTATCTTCAACACGAAAAAGCAGTAACAACATTTATCAAAAAGTCATATTCAGGAAAAAGGCACCGTTTGCAAGCCCTTTACAATTTGCACTTCAAATGGATATGTAGTTGATTTACCTGGACCATTTAACACAAATATTAACGATGCTCAAATCTTAGAAAGCGTATTAAATAACCCAAATGGTATCAGCAAAATTCTTAAATCTGGAGATATTTTTATCTTGGATAGAGGTTTTCGAGATTGGACCATTTGAAAAATAAAGGTTCACGGTCCTCATGCCAGTTCTTAAAGGTAAAATAAATCAACTAACTGCTAAAGAATCAAACTTTTCGAGATTTGTCACTAAACTTCGTTGGGTAATCGAAGCGATTCACGGTATCTTGTGCCAAAAACCGATTATTGCACAACCAATTTCGAAACACATATTGCCGGTTACTGGGCTGTGATGTCGATGCATGTTTTCTACAAAATCAATTCGGAAAAACTTAACCTTACGGATAATAAGACAAATATTATAGTTAATAGAATGAAATTGACATACCTGGAGGTCAACGCTTTAGCTGAAAAGGTTGCTGCAGAAAACTTGAATAAAAAATCAGTTCCTTTCCAAAGTACAACTTCAGAAGAACTTATGGATTTTCCTGAATTGACTTTGGAAGATCTTGAAGTCTTATTTACCGGTTCATACCAACTCGCTCAAGCAATATCTTACTTAGGAGAAATGATACAGAGGATGAATACTGATATTAAATTCATTAAAGAGGAACCAGGCGTTGTAAGGTTTGACGTAAGATCACGTCATATAAAATCGAAAGAATACAAATGCTATGTAAAATACAACAAAGAAGGCGCAGGTATCGATGCGATACAACAATACTGTTGTACTTGGGCTGATGGACTACGCACTGTTGGATGTTGTTCTCACGTGGCTAGTTTGATATATCATCTTTCTTACGGCCGATGGTTATCAAAAATAGTACGTCCCGCCGAAATGCTGTCCAATATTTTCGATATAGATAACTTTGTACCAGTGATTAATGAAAACAGTGATGAAGATTAAAATGTAGTTTATATATATTATATATTATTATAATTCAATTTACTATAATCACGAAATAAAGGAAATATGAACTGCTTGGTAAAGTTTCCTACTTGTAAAGTGCTTTATAAATAGATTTATCCACATTAAAAGTATTTGGGATCGGTAGCTAGATCTAGGCAAAGTCCTACGGTTAAAGATAGAAATTCGTAGATTCGAAAATTGCTACATAATACATGTCTTTATCTTGAGGTAAATTATACGCGGACATAGTTCATATGGTCCCAACCCCTGCCCTCTCTCCTAGGGTCAAAAGGGTTATTTGTTTTAATTTTTTCTATTGATGTGTTTAATGCAAAAGTTCTGAAAAATTCATCAAGGTAGGTTATGAATAGACCTATCAGTAAAAATTTTTCAATGTCATCCAAGAGTCATTTAGGTATTTACAAAATTTAAAAAACGAAAATTTTGTTTCTTATAGAAATGCGTATAAAAGTTGCACGCAGTTTTTCACTATTTTAAAAGTATCAACCCTTACCTCTAAAATCGAACTTTTAACACATTTCGAAAGATGCGCCACCCTAAAATCCATTTTTAGGGTCGCATTTTCATTTCGAAATGTGTTACAGGTAAGGGTTGATATGTTAGAAGGTAAAACTTAATTGAAACTTTTTATAATATTTATAAGACAAAATTGCGTGTATCAATTTTGTTCTAGCTCTAATATTAACAAAGTTATGACTAATTAAAAATTTTTCTACTTGATTTCGATATTTTCAATTATAACGGCGCAGGTGGATATTTAGCAGAAAACTCATAAGACATGTTTTGTAGCAATTTTTAACGATTTTAGGTCTTATTTACATTTTTAGACTTAATACAAAATTGATGTAAATCTATTTCAGAAGTTTCTAAAAATTAATAGTTAGTTCTTAATTTGTCATTATAGTAAATTAATTATAATAATATACAATATAATGTAAACTACATTTTTAATCTTCATCACTGTTTTCATTAATCACTGGTACTCTTGAGGGAGAGGGAAGGGGGTTGGGACCATATGAACTATGTCCGTGTATAATTTTTACCTCATGATAAAACATTATTAGGTTCATTAGAAATTCCGAATCTGGGGGCATTTCACCTATCTTAACCGGTGGGACCCTTTGATAATACTTTTTATTGCAGATCATAATTACATTATTTAAGACAGTTCAGTGAAAAACTATTTTATTTATGATTGTAGTTATTGTAGTATTATTAGAGGATACTATAGCTACTAGGGGCGTCAAGAACAAAGCCTAACTCGGAAAAAGGTTTCTTACCGGGCCCCTAATATATGGTTTTTTTATATTTTTACGTGTTATTGCTATTAAAACAACTATCAAATAATATACCAGAAATCGAAGTAACTTTTTACAATGCATATAATAAACCAATAGTTACTCTTTTATACTATACAGCATGTAATTGCACAGATAGCGAATATACAAGGCCCTGAAAATATAATTCAATGCAATTAAAATAGCGACACGGTCGCGATGTAACTTGGAACTAATTCAAGTGGACTAATGCGACTTTACTGGTTAGGTTAGTTAGAAGTTAGACGTGCGACGAATAAGGACGTATAATGTCTAATCGTTGCAACGACTGAGTGCAGTAAAAAAATAATCTCTTGGAAGTGTTCCACGTTTTGGAAGACCAGCAATAAGAAGAATAGTAGAAAGCATTAGATGTGTACGTGCTATCATCAATAAGGATCGGAGACTAACAATATTGAGAACTAAAGTATGAGAAATTTTGACAAAAGGTCATAAAATGTGTCGCGGGGGATTTGTCTCGTAATTACTTTTATCAAACCAAAAGGAACATCATTCTGCAGTTGCTAATCACTTGCTTCAAATTGGAAGTGACACGTAGAAAAGTGTGTGAGATTCCAAGGTGTTTACCTTTAAGGGAACTTGGGCTATATACAGTGTTACTTGTATCTTGTATTATATTTTATTAAACATGTAGATGTTTTGTTATTGTAATTATAATTGTTCGTCTAGTGTTACTTTAGACTGCTTTTTATTCCGCGCAAATGTAAGAAAAAAGGATGCAACTGTGTATCGTTACCAATCACCTCCTTGAATTCGCAATCAAATCGCGGATTCTCGGGGCATTTTTTTAAAGTATAAGTTTTGTCAAAATATTTTAGAGCATTAACTGACTTCTAAGAACTACGGGCCCTGGGAATTCTACCCCTCCAACCCTCTTTCGACGGACCTGATAAAGTCTCTAATTACAAAATTTAACTTCTAATTTGCAAGTTGAATTTATAGCACGATGGCTTAATTTTCCTATGTAAATTGTATTCAAAGCAAACGTACTATCGATTTATCTGTACTATGTGGCGTTTCGGGTACTAGTTGCACAATTTTGGATTTGTTCTGGGTACTAGTTGCACACGCCTTTTATATGCAGAGGGTGTCACATTTATATTTTGGCATGGATGCTTTGGGCTTCTTTTGTTGCAGATAAACTACTGACATTTACGATGATCCTAAAAGGACATTTTTATACGCTTTTGAAGTGAAAGGATTGTACTGTCGCGCAAAACACATATGGTATGGCAGCACAGAAAAGTTCTTTTATGTACCTAAATATTTTGATATATTTATGTGACGCATGAAAAACTTGATGGGGTGCATATGTCTGTCTCAGTTGGATGCCTTTGTTTTATAATGCTTTAAGTGATTTTTGAACTTTACTGATGCAAAATAGAATAGTAACTTCAGCCATACTGTGTGAAAATAACATTAAACTCTTATATTATTACCCTTAACCTTCAAAAAGGCATATCTGGAAAAAACGGGTTGTTATACCTCGTAAGATTTCCATTATTTAAGAAATTTTAAGAAAGCTTTATTTGATGACTTATAAAACTGAATAATCGTTTGCACTTTTAATTAGAGAAAACTATTATGGTAATATTTTTTACATTTTAATTTGATATAATTTGCTGTAGCAGGTTGGAGTAATTCTAGTGCATCATGTGTTTTTACTAAAACTAACCTGTTTTAACACCCAACAAGCTTCGATAAATGTCACGCACGGCTAAATGCAGTGTCGTGACATTATCGCGACGCCTTCATTATGCAAACTCAAATGGTCGGCTAGTTTTTGCCTATTCTGCAAGGCGCGTGAAAGTGGCTCGTAGTTTGCGGGCAAAAGCTGCCATTATTAACAAAGAGCCGGACGGCCTTTGATGCAGCCGGCTGTCACGAATTTACACGAAAGTGAAATGACAAACCGTTCTTGCAGCCGGCTTTTAATGTTTTATTCTTACTTAATGAAGCGCTCACGAAGAGCGTGGAGTTGTTAGAATTCCTCCGGGTCCGAACATAGAAAGCAATTAAAGCGAATTCCCTTTCCTTTGAGCACGTTTGCGGAGTCGCCTGTTTGCCGCAGCTCGTGGGAAGTTTTGTGACTGGCGATGAGCGCAGGAATATATTGCTATTTGGATACAAAGGTGTATGGAATTTTTCTCACAATTGTGGTATTTTCGAAGGAACCGGAAACTTTAGGAAGCTTTTTGTCTATGGGCATTTATAATTATTTGAATCTTATTATATATACATATGCACGTAATGGTTTTATTCCTTTTTTAATAGAGGAAGATCGTGACTGTTAAAAATACACCAACTCTAATACATAACAATTGACGATTAGAGAATCAGATTTTGAGAAATCTACAATATCAAGGGATAACATAATTCAGAATCTAAATAAATTTGGTAACTTTCCTTATCCAGAAAAGTATATGTGATTTGAGTTGTGGTCTTAATGGTTTACGGTGTAGATTTTTTAAAATGTGATCTTGGAATTTTGTAATTTACTAGTAGTTCTAAGGACGGGAAATCTAAGCTAAATATTTGGTTCAAAGTTTCGTCGACAATTGAAGAAAAAAAGAGCCAATAATCGTTTTATCAGTCATATTTAAACATGATGACATTCGTTGAGCTATATCCGGTTTCAAATAAATCAAAGTTGTAGCGCATACGTCTACTAACGGCAAGAATTGGCCTCCCTTAGCGCATGAAACACCGATAGGTGGCGTGAACTCTCTAATTACTTCATGATAATTTCTGTTTTGACCTATAACGGGTCAACCGTGACCTAAATCTAAAATCTAAAACCTTTATGCAACAAACCGGTTCGAATGAGGTATTAGCTTTTGAAATCAGATCATGTCTGTAGGAGGAGTTAGTTTGTTAGTTACAAACAAACACGCATAGTTACGTTTTTGCAGTTTTATAGAGTAGATATTTTATTTATTGTTATCTGTTATTGTTTATACGTTTGAAGTTTACTTTAACGATAAGTTGTGCAACATGTATTAGCAAAGTATTAGTAAGAAAATACTTTTGCAGTAGTTCCTTGTTCACTCAATTAACTGTAAAATTTGAAATGTACTTTATTTTTCAACTAATTCCAGGTAGCATATGTGCCCATTTTTTAAATTGCTTATTATATTTTATTTTTAAAATATCTCCTAACACTATATTGTTATATTTTATTAAAACAATTTTAATGGTCCAACATTTTTTGTTAAATATTTTAAGGTATTTTTAAACAAAAAGTAAAGTATATTACTTCCCTATCTATTATTTTTTTGAAGGTATGGTTAAAAAATTATGTTATTCTACTAAGTTTCTATTTGCTTTTAATTTATCATATATGTACTTGTAATGCACGTTCTGTTTATTTCTAGGTTTATTGTAATGTTAATGAATTTTTTTTAATTTTATGTAGTGATCAACAGAATTGTGAGTCATTTACAAAGAAAAACTTATATTTAAATTTCGGTTCTGAACTTTTTGGAAAATATATCCTGCTAAGAGATGGATAATTAGCTTATCTATGAAAAAAGTACATGTTCCTTAATAAAAAAAGAAACGAAAACGTGCTTTAATTGTTTATGACAGACTTAAAAATCACAGCACCAACATTGTCTGTAGGGTCAAATAAAAAGCAAATTTTCATTTTTAAATAAGCAATATACTAAAGTTAACAACAGCACCATATTTTTAGGTCATAGCTAGCCTACTGACCTGAACAATTTGAAAAGTTGGCGGAACCACTGCAGAATACAAAATAGTCGTTAATCAAGTCGTCTTCAAGTGTTCTACATACAATTTTGTAACGAAAATTTTGAGTTCTATAAAATTCGATTTTTAATAACTATTTGTAAATTCCCGGCTACATATTTCCAGGCAATCTTTCAAGAATACCTATTAGTTGTATTCGGCAAAAGAATCTTGAAAATCGCAACTTTTCTAGGAAGTCTGCGTCGCACGAACAGTTATACTGCTCATGGTAGATCTTGTTTAAAATGTTAATGCTTGATGTATCAGACATTTTAATATTTGCTTTTACTTATTATTCTTTCTCTCTCAATTAATTTTTTTTGTACTATTATTTGATTTTGTCTTTTTAATTCAAGTAAATATATGCAGGATGTTTTTATCTTTTTTAAACAATTACGTAAATTTACTTTTATAATTGACTTTATAGTATCTATTGTTGCCATTTAAAAATATTTTTTCTTCCTTTGTGCATCTGTTAAAAGTACATTAGTGTTGTTTGTTTATTTTTTGTTATCTTGTCTCTGTTATTTTTCTTATCTGTCCGTAATTATTCATAAGCTCATAAACGATAATAAAGTAAGAAAGCATTTGGTTTCATGTTTTATCTTATTCAAACACTTGCGTGATAACAAACGTTTTGCTGAAATTAGAATGAATTTTAAAATATGGAAAGTATGGCTCAGATTAAAAGCCAGACTTATATTTTGCGCCTTTTTTATTTTGCGGTCGGAAATTCTGATACATGTATTCATTACGATTCTTCCGATTAGTAAATACGTAATGCTGTACGAAACAACAATGAATTATTATTTAAGGGCCTTGCAAATGCAGTGTAAATCTCGTGTAATTTTTACAATGTTTGGTTAAAATGGATCGGTAATGGATGGAAAACCTCGTGAGTGTTGGCGTAGGATAAGATCCTATGAGAATAATCGCATAGTTAGTCAAAGCATCGCTGCAAATCCGAAAACATCGACTGGGCAGCGTGCATAACAGTTAAACATTATGAAAACCAATAAAAATTGTCGCGTTTCAGGTTTGGAATATCCTCGCGTTTAAAAGCAAATGCACCCTAAACGAGTCATTGTTTGGTGTGAATTTTGGCGTGAACAGGCCCATACTTTTTCGAATATGATACTAAAACTGTCGTTGCCGTTACATGATAAATGTTTTTAGTAGCAATTTGGGAAACATGGATCTGGAACAAATGTGGTTCCAGCAGGATGGCTACATCTGAAATACAGCTCTAGCAACAGTCGATTTCCAACACCAACAATTTTGTGGTTGTTATTTCATAAAATGTCGACATCAATTGGCCAGCAAGATCGTGTGATTTAACTCTGAGAATTTTTGTGGGGTTGCATGAAATCCAAGATATACTAAAAACAATTGACCTCAAGGACGAAATCCGACGTGTTATCGATGAAATTAATCAGGGTATGTGAGACATTATAATCGAAAATTTTGTGAAAAGAACCAAGAGGTGACCATTTGTCAGACATAATTTTCGATATTTTATCGAACGATGCGTACCTGAATACACAATATAAATTTAATCGTAAAACCATTTTAAAAATCGTTAAAATGTAGGTTACTCTTTTTTAATCTGTAAAAAACTTTACTCCTACTTTGTTATAAATTGTTTATAAGAAACAAATTGACATTCAAATTTTTACAAAGATATTTTCGAAATTTATTAATTGAGTCGGACGAGTGGAATTAACGATGAATCAAATCAATATTCTTAAGATAATTTTATTGTGATCTATGTAGCTGTAGAGTTGTTAGCCCTGATTTTTTTTGGATAGATGGTTTAGAAGTCCAATTATTTATAATTTGTTACTCGACGATGTTTTATCACGTTTTCTTGAGTTTATATATAGATTATTCTACAAGTTTCATTTTTTATTATTTTCATATATTTACTAGAATGACAAATATGAATCACTGTATTTCAACTTTATTTATTTATCAATAATCTCCCCTTTTTCGTTACTCAAAATAAGGTTGACATACCACTACCCTTTGATATACATACGAATTAGACCACTATCTCTACATTACTAGCAATATATGATGTGGCTTATCTGTAATATATATTGCAGACATCATATAGTCACCAGTAAAAAGATTCTTAATTGACCTTCTCTTATGACATGAAAAATAGCCAAACTAAGAGTATTAAACTTATTATAATGAAATTGGTTTACCAGAATATGGCACAATAGCTTTTGAATAAAATATAAAATACAGAGTTTTTCAAGTAAACCTCATAAATCTTTAAAGTTAACTACTATATATATATATATATATATATATATATATATATATAATAAGTTAACTTTAAAATTTATATTTACTAACATATATTTATTAAAAGAATTTGAACATAAATATTTATATATATATATATATATATATATATATATATATATAATGCTAAATAAGTTGATTGTAAAATTACAATAAATGAAAGAATTTGAACATGAAATATTTATAATTATCTTTTTTTGAATAATATTATTGTTTCCGAAAACTTTGCATGACTTAGTAATATTTCAAGGAAGAATATCTGCAATACTTAACTGTTTTAACTCTACTATAGTCTGTAGTCGGTATATTACTCTTGAGATATTTTCAAAGAAGTTTCATTGAATTCTTTACAGTGTGTATTATTGCTCTTGTTGACAGCCCAAACTCTGGTAGTCAACATTATGCAAACTGTGAAATACCTGACATAATGTAGCTATCTGAATTTGTTTTCTCAGCCTTGCTGTTTTCAATCTTGAAAAAATATAGACCAATGGCCCCAAACGATTCCATACTGAAGTATATAAAAATTTTACTATATAAAGGTTTTTCGTACAACTGACAAGTTTCTCAATAATCCAGTATCTAATATCACTTGTAAAATTCTTAATTAACAATTTCTATCACATAAAAATCCGAAAGCATCTTTAAACACATTTATTAATCCACTAAAAGTCTTTTACAATAATAAATAGTTTGAAAAGAAATAATAGTGCAAAACAGAACAAGACATTTTCTAACGGGCTACTAGGTTTAATTTCTGGCTACATTTATTTTAAATGAACTCTTGCACTCTAGCATTAAAATACTTTCTTATCGGTATAGGTAATTAAATTGGACGATTCAGAATTTTCCTCCCCTGATACTTTTTCGTCAGAAATATCATGTAAATATTTATTAGCTAATTTTTGAAGCTCAGCTTGTGTCGAATGTTAATTTGCTTTTGTTCACTCACCACTTACTGTAGACAAAACAGCCGCACTCCAAGAACTCAAGACATATATAGACTTTAATATCCGCAAATTCTAACAGGCTGACAGGTACATGTAAGAGCATTAGAACAAGTTGTTGCGAGTTGTAACACATTTCTAAGTTGATTCCTGTAAGTAATAAGTCGCAACGACAACAAATTCATCAAACGTGGGATCAGTCCGTGACAAAAATTATTTTTTATATTATTTTAGGAAAGGACATTGTTATATAATGTCAAATAATGTGAAACTCGATTAGAAAAATGATTAGTGAAAAAACATTTTCTTGAATATTCACAAAAAAACTGATGTTGGGAAATTTTTGACCCCTCTTCTGACCACCCGAAATTTAAAGTTATAAATAGTGACGCAATTTCTTATGCACTTGTTACTTAATGGCCAAATTGAAACTATATTATACACGTGGGAATGCAACTCTTTATGCAATATTTGGCGTATTATACGGCTTAACATTTTAAGTCATATATATGTTAACGCACTGTTTGTCCAGATGAACAGAGTTCTTTTATTATACGATTTTTTTCAATGAAAAGTCAGCTTGAAGTTCTGTCATTCAGAATTCAATAGTGTTTTGACACGTGTGATTAATATTAAATTTCTAACGAAACGCACGCTGGGTTGCAGCCGTAGATTCAATGTTTTTGAAAAGTGAATGAATACTATAAAGTTACAATATTGTGTCAATCAAAGTAAAAAAAGTGGTAATTAATTTGCTTTTTGATAAAATACTTCTGTAGAGACTGCCCCAATCAAAATAATAGTAATATCTTTACCCATACTTTCTAATATGCCATATGTGTGAGCATGATTGTCTTTTGTTTACTTTTTCATTTATCGATGTCATTCTAATCATTATGCACAATCAGTGATTATGATCAAAGAAAGGTTATCTAATTTAGGGTTACTGTTGCTTTCGAAACTTCTGACATTAGTGGTCAAATAATTACCACAATAAAGAGACTAATATATTCATTAATTACTAGAAATAAATCGAAGCAATTAATGAAGCAAAAAATGAAGGTTGTTTGCCAAAAGTATTTTAAAAAATGAACTAATAATCAAAATTAAAGCTAATTAGACCTTACTAAAGGATGATTAAGACCAAGAAATACTACAGGGTCGTCGAAGTAAATTCGAATTTTTTTTAGGGGAGAAATCGAAACGCTGCCTTGTGCTCATACGTAAATAAAAAGTTCTTTACATAATCAATAACCTATGATTATCGATAAAGTATGTCGAGGATACGACCGCAGTTACTATACTCGAATCCCTTCGCGCAGGCAAATTATTTCCTGATTTGAATACAAAAAGACCCAAGTTTGTGACTTAGCCCAGAATTACAGAGAATTTGACCATTAGGAGGAAGTAACTGTTGACAGGAAAACTCACAGAAAACGATCTGATTGTAAGAGAAGTGATAAATTCGTCCGTGAATTAAAAGAAAATATCGAAAAGGATGATTTTGGAAACACCATAAGAAATGGGCGTGTCGAAGTCGCCGGTTAGTCTACCAGTGCACCAGAACCTGTACTACAAGTCTTTCGTTGAAATTCCGAACACTGTTGAACGACATTAAGCACGACAGTCTTTGGCTTCTTGGGATTCTTTACGGACGAAAAGAACTTCATCTAGGACAGGAAGATTGATCACCAAAATGACTGTTGGATCTGCCAAGATGCCTTTGAAGCGCCTACCGTCATACATACAAAGTTTTCCTCCTTTGTGCTGGTGCAAGAGCCTTGTGACTAGCGAAAGGGATGTTATGGAGTCCCACAGCTATATCAATATACTGGAGCAGTGGTGAAGCCCTGGGTAGAGCAGATGACCGCTGGGTGGGAGTACATGTTCCAGCAAGACTACACTCTAGCACACAAGATAAGAAAGACCCAGACATGGCTATACAACAATTTATATTACTACTGGTGACTCGCCTTTTGACCATTCTCCAACAATCCGAATGCAATCTGCTTGATTACTATGGAGCGTGGTTGATGCGAAGATCAATGACAGGTACCCATCTTGAAGGACAAGAAAAAGTTGTGTTGACCCGCAACAGGTTTAGGTCACAGCTCGAGAATGTCGTGGTCTCCGTTGGGGGCTACATTAAATAATATAACACTTTTTTATATTCTGTTTACTTTAATTATGCTAAGTTTTATGTAAATTTAATATTGTATTTTAATGTTATTTTCATAGTTTATTTATTTTTCGGATTAACCTGAACGACCCTGTACAAGTTTTAACATCAGGTTTTCAGCTGATTAAGGGCCTTAAAAATTCTATTTTTTGCAGTCTAAATGAAGAGCACTAATAGATTCTAAAATATTTATGTCACAACAATCCCTAAGATACAAACATTATCGCAAATTATTGATCAAACAAGGAGACGTCACTAAAGTTGATAGATCAGCTTCAGAATTTCAAGCACCTGGATGCGAAAGAGAGATAACGAAAAAATTACAGATTGGCATCTGTAGTTTTAATTGAAATAGACTTTCTAAGAATAAATACCGAGATTTTAATCGACTACAACATGTAGAGATTGGCAATTTTGATAAGTTTAAAGGAACCATCATAGTTGCTTTTAAGGTCTATTGAAAATTTAAAACTTCTACTTCTTGTTTTTTAAAAATAAGACAGTCTTATGCATTCACTCGCTATTAGGTACCGTTGATGTCCGATTCCATGCCTTGCTTTACATTTATAATCTGAATTAATCAAGCGCATTTAGCTCTGCGGACGTTAATAGAGGTTGATACCCTTCCCGCTATTACAAGCTCGTCCACAAATCACTTCAGGAGCTCGAACCAAAAAGAAACGAATCCTGGTCAGGTCTTCAGTGCCACTCTATCGTTCGTCCGCTAAATTCATCACATCTGCAGGATAAATCCGCATTCCTACGTAATTAAGTTGCAAAATAAATGCGTTCTTGCTAGCAACAAACCAGGATTTATGATACGGCCGCGGCGTGCACAAAGGACCTGGCGACTTAAGAAGACGATGTCCAGTGCGTTTTTGTTGCCACAGTAACGCGATAGTCCTATTCAGCTATTTATAAATTTGTAGCTAATTAGCTGCTTGAGTGACGTCTACGTCAGACTGCAACGTGTAATGCAAACGAGTTTTGTAACATCTCGGAATAATTTAAATTTGGCTTCCTTTAGGCTATAAAAGTCTTAGTGATGATAAAAATTTTAATAATTATTAAACAAAATTAAGAATTAATTATATGCGTTTTATTTTAATTAAATGTTAGTGTAAAAGTGTAGTCTTTGTTTTTATTGCGGAAATAGAGGATATTCAAAAAATTAACAGTTAGTCGGGTAATTTAGCGCAAAACATAAACTGATTAAGTATTTGCGAAATAACATAATCTTGGTATAGCCAGAGGCTGATATTAAAAAATTATTTATTTGAAAGTCAATGACTAATAAAAGTTGTATCTGTATATATTTCTTACAAATTGGTAATTGGTACTATTAAAAATTTAAAAAAAAATACTTCATACATCATCATTTTTCTAGCACATAATCATCATTTTAGCAGTATCCATTATGTGAGAAAATTAAATTATTTTTTATCATTTCGTTAAAATATAAAATGTAATTGTATTGATCAAGCCTTCTCTTTAAATTAGATTTTCTAAATAAGTACTTAGTAAACACAAACACGCTGGAACTTTAGTTGTTCAAAGACCTCCAGTCAAATAAAAATTACTAATCTATGAACCTCGGTTACTACATTCTTTTTAAAATTATTATGAAGGAGAATGATACCAGATAAGCGGAATGTTGTTAAGAGCTACGACAGGCATGAAAAAGATGAAAATGGTGTTAGTGTTTCTTAATGGGCACAACATCCTTAAGAAGACTCAAGTGCACACGTGATGTAATCAACTTTTGGAAAGACGAGAAACATCGATGACACCCAAAATCCGACGTGACTCAGAAGAATATTAGCATTGTTCACCTTCTTCTTGAGGATAACCACCGATTAACGGTTGCTTAAATTGCTTCCGAGGTCGTAATAAACTACAACCGCACTCAAACTCATTACTGACAATCTTGAGTTTTGAAAAGTCTCCGTAAGATGGGACCCTCGTCCAGCTATAAAAAATTAAGGTTATGTATTGGACGACCTTCTCTACGATTCTCATTTTATTCTGCGCTTATCATTTATCTTGACCCCTGAAACAAGTATTTAGAGGGCAGAACTTTGACGACGATGTTGCTATCGTAACATTCTGCACAATTGGCTGATGTCACAAAATAATAATAAAATACTCTGAACTTTGAAAATAAAAAAGTTAGCAAATGAGCGTCATCTCATGGCAACTTCATCAATTAATTTGGCAAAATTAAAAAAAACAAAAGTGATAAACCTGTTATTGCTAAAATGTGTTTATATATCTTTTGATTCGGCTCCTAGCAATTCCATTATGGTAGTATGGTGTTTTCTGGGCAAAACACTTAAGCTAGGAGTCAAGATATTTCCTTGTTAAATGATATAATTTATTTTTCTTATTTCAGATTTTTATGAAACAATTTAGGTTGATTTTAAGTGGCTTTGCCACATTGTAATAGACTGAAAAATAAGTTATCACTTTCTATCAATTCTGACTACTTCTGTAGTTTTCACGTAGATACCTAGCCTTAAATGAAGATCGTGTGGGATTTTGCGGTCAAGAGTAAACGAAATCAAAACAGAGCACCTAGTGTAGGGGTGCACACGTTCAGACATCAAGAAGCTGCTATTGATAACATTGCTTTGATACATCAGTGTCACAGAACATTGCTGTAAATCTATGGATGTAATTTTCTCGTACTGTCAACCAAAACAATTTGCTGAAGAACGTCTAAAAGGTAACGGGTTTTCAATATGCTGTCACAAAAGAAAAGTAAACCTAACAGAAGTTACAATGCATGAATTTATTTAGCATCTAATGACCGATAATATACCAATTGTACGACATTTTTATGAAAATGTAAGATTAGAAAATAATTTCCCATAAGATAGGCATTCCCTATGACAATCAACAAAATTTAGGGACAAACCGTTCAAAAAATTTGAATTTGTTTTTCAGAGCCGGTATTCAGTCAACTCTATGTTGCATTTTCAAGATAGACCACCAAAAAAAGGGTAAATGTTTACGTTAAAGATGTGTCTTTAAAAGTTTTCACAATACTTATTGATCTATTGATGTTCTGCTTACTGAATTTCTGCAACTTCATCGAAAAATTGGCTTAAATACTAGTTATGCTTTAATAAATTTAAAAACTAATTTCCCTTTATATTCGATTAACCCATATATAACATAGTTGAATATTTAAGAGAATAAGTAGAATACGTAGTGTGATTGTGCATAGACAAGCTGATACTGCAAACTAAAAAACCATTAAGAATTTTTTTTATTAGTAATAGCAAATTTATAATCTACTCTACATGGAGTATCAAATAAATATTATAGCATTAAGTAGGCAGTGTTAGTAGAAACCAATTATTGTCAGTAGTGATACTCTTGCAGTAGTCCTATTCGCTCGAGGAAGCTCTCAGGCCACACGGCCAGGTTTTATTAAATCTTTTCATGGGAGGAATATCAGAAGATAATTGGTAAACTAGATAGTTGGAATCACCATGGAGTTTATTGTGATATTCTGAGTAAATCGGAGAATTTCTTCAGCAACAAAGGGAATGCCGAGACCCTCGTGCAGGGTTTGATATGTACTAAGGTGCATCCACCACGGTACGAGGGGTTTTAGACTTAAACTGTTGTATGGTTTTTATTCGAGTAGGCTTAACACATTCCCAGTTGTACTCCGTATGTCTATATAGGTTTTAGGATAGCTTTATAGAGCAAGAGTTTGTTAGATATTGATCATTTACATTTTCTCACCAATAACCAATACATTTGGCGATTAATCAGTGCTATGGTCATGTTTGGTTTAAAGGGGTTCTTACCTTTTGTTGTAAGTCTGGGGCTTTAGTAGGTGTGTTTAGAGTTACAGTCTCTTCCAACAATAAATCTGTATCCTAGATTATGAAAGAATTTAGTATACTCTTCTGTAGGTAATTTATGCCTGGGAGAGGAGTAGATTACAGAAACTGCAAATGACCACTGGAATATGCCAACTTCAATATTAGCAGCTTGGAGCTTTTCAGTTTGGAATGGATTGAGCTGATGTTAAGATAAGGAGTTTTTGATTATTACTGCGGCTCTCGCATAGCAGTACCATCTGGATGTTTTATGTTGTAGATGAAGTAATTAAGAGTTCGGATTATTGTTATATCGGTGAAGTGTGCAACATTTCAATTTTATTTAGGTTAAGAAAAGTGATGATCTCTTGCTTATGGTCAATAGACCATTTGCGTTCCAAGCAGCTATTCGTATTATACTACCTATTATGGAATTAGTTTTGTGACTAAGACTGACAGGAGATTGGGCATGATATTATTTTGGTTCAAAAATTGTGTGTACAAATACTTGAACTCGTTTAGAAAGGCAAGTAATTCTACTTCTGTTGTAGTTTTATGTTCGTTGCTCTTGTTTATTGTAAATTGCGCAGTCATCACATAGGTAGGAATGCAGTTTTGGAGCCTCTCATTATTTGAGCGAATTGGTAGGGCATGAAGTACGTTTGGTGGTTGGAAGGTATTTCGGATTAGAGACGGTTTATTAGATGTTCTATTTCCTGCATTTATTATGTATTGCGGGATGACTTGCTACACACAGAGTACACTTAACTGGTGTAGTTTTAGGCTTATTACAGGTTTTTGACTAAAAAATAAGTTTAAGAATTTAGTTACTGCGCAAGGAATCAGACGATTTTTTTTACTATGTATTCTCTCCGATGAAATTGGCTTGTTTAGGAAAATAATTACATCACTGAAAACAAAAAAGGATTCCTAGGCTACAAGCTAATAAAAGCTCTCTTTTGCTAACGTGGAAACGCAAGTGAGGAGTTCAAATAATTGTTTTTGTGAGAATTATCGATATATTTAAGACAAATAACGTGATAAAAATCAATGCCTATTATCTAGAGTAATAATAGCAACGTTTGGATAACTAAAACTTTTTATTAGGTGAAATCATTAAGTAAAAAATCACCAATGAAACGCCTTGTGATGAACAATGTGCTTATTAAATCTCTAGGTTTGGAAAACGAGTCAAATGTGAAGTTTGATTTATTACAGTAAAATGTTTATTCCTAATGCGACTCTAATTTAGAACATGAATCAACAAGTAATAGAATTGTAGGAAATTTCACACAAAAGCCTCATTTAAAAAAAAACTTGGAGAATTGCGAGAAAATGGTTGACCGTGTTTTATTATTTTTATTATCGTTGACAAAATTGGGTACAAGTCACTTACAAGACGTAACTTGGTTTAGAGAAATAGAATTATTGAAGAATTTAAATTTTTAAATAACTTTTTATATGCGTAAGGTTATATGTACTTGTATTGTTTTTGTGTAAGATTCTATGCGTAAAGTACCGTCATCATCTTGAGATTCCGAAATCTATAGATCAATTTAATTAATTTGTAAGAGAATACATTTCCAACCTTTAAACAAATCAGTTTCTTAATAGCCTTTAGACATTATGCCATCAAATGAATTTAAATGCAGCTTATTTCAGCGTTAATTAACGTGGATAAATATTTTTACTTTTTATATAATGTAATAACATGTAACATGTAACTAAAAAAAAAGCAAAAGAAAGAATTTGGCTTTATAACAATGTTTTCATAAAAGTTTGTAATTCGTCATACAAATATTTGGAGTATAAAACAAATATAAGTTAGAGGTGCAATAAAAATAACAAAGAAATGGTTCAACTTGCGTTCGACAATTACAACAAACATTTGCCTCTCAATTATGATGATGCACTAATAAGGATACATTCACCAAAGTTGTTTTTGGTGGTTTCTAAGCAATCCTTGGTAGTTTATTAACAATTCTGTTTTTTCGATTCTACATCAATTATTTATTTATTTATAATTAGTTTTTGATTTCGTCTTGCTAAAATATTAGAAACAAACATAATAAATTCGAACACTCCTATTATTTTCTTTTCTAGATAGTTGTAATCTTGTAAAGAGGCCGGCCGTTATCTACTCGCAACTGTTGTTGCAAGCGGTTGAATGGCTGCAGTTATGTATTCCAGTTATTTTTTATGCCTTAATCTTCGTTGCTGCAATAAAGGTGAAACTGTTTTCATTGCCAAACATATGCCTTGTAGTGAAAGGAGCAATATAAGTTGATTACAAAACCTTTAGACAAGTTAATTGTATATTTACTGAAATGCTTATCAAAGTACTTCCATGCGATGACAGTTCAATGATAAACTACCTCGCAATGATTATCAATTTTATAATGTAAATGACTCTCATATGTTTAAAGATTCATTTTATAAATTTCAGTATTTAAATTTGACTACTAACCGTATCTTTGAAACATTTTAGCTTTTGTACAATGCATAGAATACTCACAAAATATTCAGGTTTAGTTGTATAACTTGACAGAAAATTGAAATAGTTACGCGCTCAATGAAAAGTGAAAGTGAACAATGGGTCAAGGAACTATCCAAAAGAGATATTAGAAAAATTCAAAAACTATATTTGTTCAAAATCATGGTAGCAATAATTTCTAACCAACTAATAATTTTTGTTGTCATAGTTAAATTTTGTTAAAGCTAAATAAAATAAATAATGAAGCAAGAATAGGAATAAAATGTTCCCAAGATAAGTAAATATATATGAAATTAGTAAAACAATAAATGACTACAACACTTGCTCGTATGCTTAGTTTTTTTTAGTCTGTCATTATTCTTACACTTGTTCTTTTGATTACTTTTGGATTGAAGGTACTCACAAATCACTATGTATATTACTAACACATCATGTTGCATTTACTATGCTTGGTAGTATTTTGTTTTGGAACAGTTGGATAATTGCAATATTGATGTTGCTGAGTGATCCCCAAAGTTGTATCTCATTCCTTCAGTTGGGTTTTATTGTTATTTTATAAGTCAATAATTTATTTTTTATTGCTAGTTGCAACTGTCTAGCTATTATCTTATTTATTTATTTTAACTTAAATCTTGTTTCCTTTTCGTAAATATGTTTTTACGAAGTTATTGGTCGATCTAGTTGCATATTTAGATATTTTGCATACGACACAGTACCGCTCAATGAATTTGTTTTACTGTTCTTAGATTTATTGGCCGAAATGATGTTACTTCGCCAAATGACAGCAAAATCATTTTAGCAATATTGTAGGAAGTTGGATAGTGTGCTAATATTTTATTATATTTTATAACTTTGTTTATCAGTTGTTGATTTTAATTAAATCGAAATCTGACATTTTTTAATTTAGTTCTTCCTTTATAGTCCTTTCAACTTCGACACTTTGTTTTTTAATGGGTATATCCATTTGATATGGTGCTTCAAAGAATTCTTTTATTTCACTTTGATCCTTGGACTTATTTCTATCGAAAACTTATCAGTTTTTCACTTATTATTTCTGGCCAACCTACCATCGTATTCTCTAATTGGTGCAAGGTGCTGTAACGATCTCTTAATTTTTTGATTGCGTTTCACTACGAATAATCTGTTGCTTTAGTGACATACAGGCTATTCAGATATTTTTGTATGCATTCGTTCTTCAAATGCCTTTGAGCTCCTTTAGTAAGTTTTTCTTTCCTTTTCAGATCTTGTAAGTATAACATCAGAGCACCTAAGCTGAAGTTTGATTACTTCTTGTTAAGAGGTGTCAACTATTTCGCCCATTTATTTTGCTGTTTGAGTGAGATATTAAGGTCAATAAGTTCGTCTATTTTTTCCCGAAATAATTCCCAATTAATTTTAGAGCAAAAAATTATCAAAAGACACTAAAAGCTATATTTGACTGTAGTTGTTCTATTTTTGTGGTTTGTATGCAAATATGTTGTCCTGTTAATAAATAGGCTAAATTAGCTTCTTTCCTGGTTTTTGTGATTCCAGATCTTTAGCTTGATATTCATTAAGTATTTTTGGAATTGTAATCTCAGCTATAAATCTATTTTCAAGAGTTAAAGAATTGTATACGATTCTTATGTTTTGTGGAGAGTATACTGTTGACAACTTTACGGTTTTAATTTATTTTGTTATGATAGCTTGTATGTGTTCTTGTGTATACTTGTATGCTTGTGATATTTAATTTTGTTTGTGATTATAGTGACAATTTCACAGTGTGCAGTTCCATGATTTGTATTACAGATTGTATAATTATGAACTTTTATGTAATTTTGGTTAGCAAAACTTATCGCTGAAATTAACATTACATCAATTTTCTTAATTTGTAAATAAGACAACTTCCTGTGCGTGTTGACACAAACCATTTTTACACTACATTTTTTAATGATTGTGTCATTATGATATTTTAGTAACTAGTATGGTAATGAAGTTCACAATTTTCCGTATTTGAGTAATTAGGTTTTTAATTATAATCTTCAACTCAATCAAATCGTATGTTTGTAGTATCAACAGCTTGTATTTAATTATCATTATTTATCGGCTGGATGGTTGTCCATACAATATTTGCGATTGTATATTATATATTAAGTTTTCTACTAAACCAGGTGTAAATATTTTGTTGTAATTGTTTATAAAAAAATTAGCTTTTGTAATTTACGGAATGGTTTTCAAGAAAGTTAACAGATAAACTGCGTTTCGATACATTTAGCGCGGCGTGGGTCTTTGTAGCAATTTTTTTTGTAGGCCTGAAAATGATGAATGTTTTTTTAAAACACACTGAAAGTTTTATCTTTTTTAGATGATATATAATATTATTATGTGTTCCTTTTATTTAATGCTTTTATGATTTTATAAATTAACCCTTTTAAATTATGCAGTTTTGTTTAATGACTTTAGGGCATATTTTTCTTTCACAAATTGTTCAGCGGTGTTGTTAGAAGCTACTCAAACAATAATCAATAATTTTTCTGTTTTTGTTTACTTGGTATATCTAGATTTTGAATGCTTTTATTATATTGTATCTGCCAGCTGTTGTCAACACAAGACAGTATAAATGAAGGTGACCTCAAGTAAGATTTGCCTTGATATGTTATCTGTTTTTAGACGTCAGGGTTACAACATTTGTTGTGAATAGTCATACATGTTTGACATTTGAGTATAGTATGTATGTGTGTTTTGATCATAATATACTGAGTTTGAGTAATTTAGTTGTAGTTCGAATTAATTACTGTAAGAAGTGTTTGTCAATCCTCCAAACACTTTAAATTGAGAATTTAATTTTACTATCTACTAAAGAACGATTTTGTGGAATATGTGTAGTTTAAATAATTGTGCGGAATGCACCAGAACAACAAATTAATATTAATGCAAAAATGCAGGTCTAACCTTTGTAACCCAAGTAAATTTTCATACGCTTCGGACACCGATATCATAGAGCGCAGGCGCGCATCAGCTTGTTACAAAATGCAAGGGCGTTGTATATGTGTTTAAATAAAACGTCAATTAATGACATCTAATGTTTTTAACACATTGTCGCCAATAATTCGATGTCGTGACATTTATGACAGATCGGTTTCTCCTTTTTGGAAATCTTTTAAAACTTCTTATACTAACACTCGTTTTATTTGTTTTAAGAAATTTGGGAGCCCAACTTTTAACAGTGCCAATTGTTTATCGCTGCTTTTAAACTGAGTAATAACTCGATTTATGGTTGATAAATGTATCTAAACACATATAGTCAGTTACGTAAGAGCGTGTGCGGGTATTCTGCAGGATCCACTCCTTGTTATTCTTGATGAACCAATGTTAGGCAGTCGGCAATAAATATTTTTTATAAATTTTGAGCATTTAGGTTTGGAGAAGCAGACTCAAAGATGCACTTTTACTGTGTGTTTAACGGTCCACTGTACCGACCTGTTAGTTGAGGTTGACCAGGCTTATGGGACGATAACATATTTGCAAACAAAAGCTTGTCCGTAAAAATTACATTCCTCCAATATCGGTTAATATTGTCCTTTATCCAGTGAGTCGCTTCGTTTACATAATTTTCACCTAACAACGGTTTCTTCGCTGAACTACGGACTTTGATATCATGTGCACGAAGATGGATTCAGATAACTACGTACGATATATCTACACCTTTCTGTTTCAATTTTACTGCTTCTTAACGTAATGTTAAGCCCGGGTCCCGTGAAAACAAGTTCACAATCGAGTCACGTTCCGGTAAGTCATCGACCGTTTTTGTCTCCTTATGTCGCTGCACCTACTTGCTGACGAATGTTTTCGACTTGTTTATATACTTAGAAGCTGTTGCATGAGATATTTTCGGACCTTTCGGATGGGTACAGAGGAACGCGGCATCCTAGCGCAATGCGTATATGGTACTCATGGTGCTTTATGCATTTCTCTGGCAAGAATTCAATACCAACTAAATCTTTTGTGACAAAGCATTGAGGACAAAGGTTTTCTCTATCGACTCACGAAAGAATTAGAGTGATACCTTTTACTGTTAATTATGCCGGGCACGTTCCTATTTAACTGACTGTATTTTTCTTTGCAAAACACTATGATCACCCGGACGTCCGAAATCATCGAGTGATTTCTAAATTTTTCTAAAATGAGATCGCTTTTTACAATAATTTTGATAGCGCATCAATTTATTTCTTTATCAATAGTCCTATCTATGACCAAGTAGTGAGATTTGTTCCTTTGTTATTTTTGTTATCTATTACCCAATTTTTATTGTTGGAGCTTTCTGAAAAATTTAGTTTGACTTTATATAAGCAGTGAAGCGTAGGCAGGCATTATTTTGAACTTGTGAGCTGTACTATTAACTACTGAGTACAATATCCCACATTAAACGATAAGTTTTGTTAAGTATCATTTTTAAAAAGATGATTAGAACTACCCACGCCTGAAACAGGCAAGGATAAAAGAAAAAACAAATTGTACAGCGACGAATATGATAAATATGATTTAATAATTATTTTAATAAATTTTAGTGTTATTTTCAAAAAAGTCTTGTCAAAAGAGGTTATGAAACTATTAAGCTATTTCCACATTTAAATATCAAACATCCAGACAAAAAGCAAGACTGTGAAATTATTTAAAAGAAATCCAAACTCCCTTCAGGAGCAAGCCACTTTTACATCAGCAACCACTACTAATAAAAAAGCAAAAATCGCAAGTTACATACAATTACTGAAGATTTAATTTTACAAGTAGCTATTGAAATGGTGCAAATAATGATCGTAAAGTTAAAAAAATATATTTCTTTGATAATATTTAACCAAAGAAGAATAAGTGACATGACAGAAGGTATTCATTGAAAATATTAAGAAGTGCACATACTTCTCACTGTAAATGGATAAACCCACAGATATTTCTAACTATGCCCAGTTACAGTATTCATAAGGTATTACAGGAAAACTACAGAAGGAATTTTATTTTACACGCCAGTAGAGACCAATAAGACCAGCAAATGTTCGACGCTTTCATAAAAAGTAGTAATAAATGCAATACTGGCAGGGAGAAATGTTGTATGTTTCCATAGCATCAATTAACATGATCTGGTTTTGTCGTCAAATTAGAAGTAATGCCAAATATTATAAGGCTACACAACGAAAAGCATTTTTGTCAAAATATTTAATTTATAAAAGAATTGTGTTAAGTAAAGGGCCATCAAACAACGTTGCAAACTCGTATTTTTAGAATAATTTGTGAAGACGAGAGTTATTTGTATTAAAATCTTTACTATCACACATTGAGAAGTAACGTTTTAAAAAGAATTTTTGAGTTAAAAGCATAATTTATGATGTACTTGCAAGATTAAAAATTTGAATATGAAAACCCATTCTTTTTAACTTTTTTTATTGGTATTTTTGCTCATATTTTTTAACACGAATATTTTGAATTTGCGATATTAATATAACAGTTGTTACGCATTAAATTAAAGGATTCATTTAAAAGAACTTAACACACGGTAGGCTTCTATTGGAGAAAAGAAGTTTGATTTGTTTCAATGCATTTGAGAACTTTTAGAAAATTTAACTAAAGTATAATGTGATAACTACAGTACGGTTTTCAGACGTGCAAACCAGTTTGCACAATTTAAAACAACACCCCTATGGTTATTTCCCCAAAGAAATTCAAAACAGACAATTACAACGTGTATTTTTCGACCATTCCTTTCAACGTGCTGAGTTTTCAATAAACATGAAAGAAAAACTTATTGAAATATTAAGCGATGAACTGTTGAAAATAGTTTTTTTTAAACCCACATTAGCTTTGAATCAAAAAGATGCAAGGATGCCCTAGGCTCATGAACGAAATTGTCTAGTATTTGGTTCTATTTGCGTTATCATATTTATGCAAGTTAGGTTTTTCATCTATGAGAGCCTTTAAAACAATAGTGTGAAATTACCTCGAACTTGAATATATCGTTGTGAGTGTCTCGAATACAGAGCCCAGATTTTAAAAATCTGAAGCAAAGTTTCTAAAAAACAGGCACATGCGTTTGGTTTATATTTTTTTACTTTATAATTGGTTACTTGTGTTCTTTTAATTATTAATATTTCGCAAGGTGGAAGAGTAATGTTTCTGTTTCCAAATGTATGACATATACAGTCAGTGCATCAATTAACTTTATGACTCTTAGATCTTTATCTCCTAGATCCTTTAAGATATTTTATTAAAGTAGCAAGGACATTTTTGCAAATCAACTTAATTTGCTGAGCAAAATTGGAAAGAGATAAAAATATTCTGATTAATTCAAAATAAACTTCATTGAAAATAATTGACCACATGTTTAAGGATTTTGTTTTTGAATTGGTATTTTTCACCTTGCTATTTAAAACCCTCATGAAATTTGAAATTTCAAAAATTCATAGCTAATTTATTATTAGCTCGATTGAAAAAATATCAAGTTGGTTTAATAGATTTATGAAATACCTAATAAATGTATTTGAAATTTTAACACTATATCTCATCTAGCTAAATTGGGAATAAAATGAAATTTTACCTAATTTCATTAATTTACAGCATCAAAACCATCAAGCATCATTTTTTTCATCATAATAAATTTGCCAAAATGTCCTTGCTACTTTAATAAAATAAAAATTTACATAGATGCGTACTAACATTTCATAGTTGCAGTTTAAATTTTATCAAAATATTCTTAAAGGATCTAGGAGATAAAAATCTAAGTCATAAATTAATTGATGCACTGACTGTATGTTTAGTAATCAAGGCATTATTTTATTTGCGTCGCGAAAAACGAAAATAGTGTCTTCGTAACGCATTTTTATTTTGTTTTGGAAATCCTCTCTCAACCCAATTTGGGAAGTATTGATCTAGGTATCTTTGCATACAGGTCGCATGGTAAAATTCAAACAACACAAAACTAACCGTTATTTTAGCGCGCATCGCTAGATGAGCTTTCCGTCGCATCGCTGTTGTAGAGGTTTGAATTTGCTAGGTCAGGTCCATTGTCATTACCGTGAAGTTAATTGTGGCCAATTCGCTACACGTTTACGCTGAAGCTGAACAGCGTTTAATTATCCATTTTCTGTGGTTTGAAAATTTGTCAAGGATAACACATTACTATACTTCCAGCTACATCGCTAATGGAGAACTCTTTTAGCGACGGTCAAATTCATTTTGTAATTATAAGTCTTATTTAAAATTTAAAACTAGAAACATTTTATAATTAACTATTTAATCATGCTATGGTAGCAAAGAGTCTCCTTTTCTTATAATGTACAGAAGTTTAGTTAATTTTTTCAACGTTCGCAGTTGGTATCTTGTTTTATTGTCATAGAATCATTCGCAGATTCGTTGATTTATACCAACAATTAACAACATGGAGTACGTACTCGTACCTGATAAAGATTTATACAACGTCGTCTCAAAAAAACTTGAGCTTTTGAAGATGAAACTGCAATCGTAATAGTAAGTCAATGTCTGATCGCTAAAAATAATCTCCATTTAGTTGGAGAGAAAAAAGCATCTAGAATAATTGTTCTCTTATCAACATATACAACTTGATATAAACAACAAATAATAATGCACATTTCAAATGCTTAGAATAACTACGAGCTATAGTTTCTATGTATTTATTACGTCTAGAAGTTAGCATTATTTCTCATGGAAAAATACTCTGTTTTATTTGCAAAATGCTCTATAATCGCTACATGTAACTTTATCATTAGTAAATTTTCTATCTGGAAGGTTTTTCTTCAGTTTTGAAAATAGATAGTAGTCACTGAGGAAGCTACGCTCTTTGCAGCAATCTAGGTAATTGTAGCCTTATGAACAGGAGTTTTATTGTGCACAAAGCGGACAGTTCAACTCAGCATATTATTCCTCTTTCCTTGATAATGTTGCACAATTAACGTAGTAAGTGGGCGTAATACTTCCCCTTTAGTATTGTTCCTTTCTTAAAATCAATTAACAAAATTTTCTTTAAATCCCAAAAATATCTTTACTATGATCTTTTTCGACAGTTGAGCCACATTTGTCCTCCTTCGTCGTTTTTTGTCCGGTCTGCGCCCTTTCATTGCCACTCTTTTTGCTAGGGGATTATAAGGTTTAAAAATTGTTAACAACAAGTGATAGGATAAAAGTAGAGTGCCCGTGTGACACTAACCTTATTCATACGAAGGTGCTCATGGGAAGCCCGAAACCTTACTGATAATTATTTTACTTTTAAACGCTTATCTTGTAACATCACACGCTCGATCAGGGCGACGTTTTCTTTCGAAAGCACTTTAATCGCCTGACCTACACGTAGTTGGTTTTGATGTTTTCTCGAACCAGACAAAATCGTTTTGCCTATTCTTTATGAAGGCGAAGATACACCGTGCATACCACTCAAATTTTGTTTAATATCACTGGGATTAACACATTCTTTAGCGAGAAGTTTAATCACGTCTCGGTACTCGATTTTCAACATTGTGCAAAATGAAGCAGCACTTCCAACTGAAGTAATTGATGAGACAAAAAGCCTGTTGTAATTTTACCAACGTGCAGCTAAAGATGGCGCTACTTGACAGTACTACTATTTTATTTCTATAGGGTCCGGCAGGTAGGTGTTACCTTCTTCAAAACACTAGAACACAGATGTTTTTGGACAATTTTAAATTTTTATCTTTCCAAAGATTACGTATGTAATAATACCATTTAAGAAACATAAAGCACAAACAAAAATAATGTAATTCAGATGTGAAAAATGACATAATCCAAGGGGCAACCGTTCTTGTCCAGTTATTGTTTTAGGCGGATAGAAAAATTGTACATAAACCTTTAAAACATAGCTCAAATTTTTAGAGTTATGGCTTCCGAAAAAGCTTCAAGAGTCCGTGGTTTTATAATGTAAAGCAACTTTCACGCGCTGAACGATCCGGTGTTAAAATGAGACACCCTGGAAAAAAGTCATGGATTCTCTTGAGGTATGGGAAGTACTCCCATTTTATTAAAACAAAACCCTATCGGGGCACTCAAATAATTTTTCGGTTCAGGCATCAAAAATTGTGGCAAAATCATAAGGTAACGCTGAGAGTCGAGTGTCACAGTACGTCGATTTTCTCGAAAAATGTAAATTATATCAAATCGGGCTATTCCGCACCAGACAATTACTCTCCGACTACGTAGGGGCCTTCGATGGACTTCCTGTGGAAGTTTCCGACCAGTGCCAGCAATTTTCTTTATTTACATCACCCGATGAGTGAAAATGACCTTCATCATTGTTATCAGGATACTGTCATTTTCCAAAGTTTCCAGCATAATTTCTGTAAACATAAACCGCCGTACATAGTCATTTTACTTCAGTTCTCGAACCACCATGATTTTGTAAATATAAATGTGGAGACTAAAGTGCAAAATTCGATGAAGTGGCCTGTCGTACAGCTAAACGGCGAGGCCTGGCCTTCAAAGCCTGTCGAACTCTTTCGATGTTTTCTGGTGTTCGAACGAACCGATCACCTCCCCGAGCTGTTCCAGGTCTCGCAGTTCCTCTCGTTCTAAAATTATTAAACAATTTTAGTACGGTTGGCGATATGGGACGGCACCGCAAAAATGAGTTTAAAATTTTCGCTGACTGCACCGCCGAGGTTGCAACGAAGGTGTCGTAAACAAAGATGCGTTGTTCAATCGTCCACGACTCCATGGCTACTGAAATGGCAACTAACGAATGTATATCAACCCTTGCGCATGCCCTAGTTCCCCTACTACCTATATTATACTCGTTTCAAAAACGTAACATCTCCGTCGGAGCCTGTATTATTACTGAAAGTCAGGCTAAAAATTATTGGCGCTTATTTCATACGCTTTTATTAATTTTTGTAAAATAAATTAATGAGATGAATTATGAAGTAAAATATGAATTTAACACAATAATTGAGAAAATATGTTTTGATTTACTTAAATATTAAAATAAAGCTTTTTAAATTATTTTTTAAGATATAAACTGTAGCTATTATTGATATTTATTATTAGTAATATGAAGAAACATTTTATTTTGTTAGGATAAGAAGGGAGGTGAAAAATAGAGACAAATATCTTGTGTCTTTATAGTCCTTTAATTAATTTTGACATTCGTGTATAAGAACTGAATGTTGCTGTCATAGTTGTACTTTATATTTTATATACAATTTGTTTTGACTGCAAACTCCATTCACATTTTGTTTTTCAAAGTACGTTTTGGTGCTTTTTGTTTTCCTATAATCAATAACAAACTGAATTTATTTTTGTGATATTTCTCCATTTTCTCTACCTGTTGAATTTTGTCAAAAAGCAAATATCTTTGCTTATTTTTTTATTATTTGGCTTTTTATTTTTACAACTTATTTAATAGTTGGAGGCGACCCATTTCAGCTTAACTTTAATTTGGAGAACTTAGCTAAGTCATATAGAATTTTTGCGATAATCTTACAGTTAAAAGTTTAGTCTGTATTTACTTTTCATGAAATTTAGGGCTATTCATGTGTCAGAAACTGGGTTTCTCGTAAAGAGCTCGGATTCCACAACCGGTTCTAATTGTAAAATCCTGTTCCTGGAATGTGTGTGTTAACAGCAATTTTCAGTTTATCGATTATGCATATCCCTCTTTCTCACCTTAAGCAAACCGCACCTCTCAGGCAGGCACTCTATATTCGCTCTATATACCTCGATAACTGACATTCTAATGAGCCATTTTTTGCATTCAAAAAACGAATCACCGATCACACCTTATAATCATCCTAACTGATAGTGGACATGGTTCATTAATACATTCTAATTAACTAACAATAAGAAGCTCGGAACTCTTTCATAGAGGCACAAACAAATTCTGGATACGTTATAGTTTTCTAGAGTAATGCAGTAATGCAGTAATTTTGACTTTTAAATACGGCCATGAAAGTTGCGTTGCTTTTTATTTTATTTGTAATAGTTTTCTTTGAGATCAATAGATTTTCAACCAAACCAGGATGTAATCTGGGCTATTTGTGCCTAAGCCCCGGAGTGGTATTCCGCGGACCTGTTTGCAGTCCGATTTCGCGCTTAATTACCATGAAATGACAAAACCGGATCGCCGGATTACCACCGGGGCGCCTGCTTGCGCAAATTATTCATTAGAATTATCCGCCAATCAACCGTTAGAAGCGGGCGATTTCGCGGCGCTTCGTTAGCCCCTGCTTTTTTTCGGTCATTGTAGGCCGGCATCGGTAATGTAGAGCGCGTTTATTGCCTCTGCCTCAGGTGCTCCGAATAAGGTGAAAGTAAACAAACCTACGCGTTTCGTAGTTCCAGATTCGTTTCCTCATTTAATTATACTCGCCGGACGCCGACTTCTAGTTCTTGTGCGACTTTCTGGGATACCGTAATGATACCCCGTGGGCACTTTTTGTGCGTTTGCTAACAGAAAAAAGGTAAGATGACGGTTGATTTGCCCATAACAGTATTCAAATGCAGCATCCACCGTTTCGTATTCTTCGTATGCCCTGCGTAATGGTTTCCTCTGCAAGAAGTTGCACGCTCATTTTCGTTTTATTTATCTCTCGTGATTAGGAATGACAGGCGATCATTATTTATAGTTTTTTTGTAAACATGCTGCTACGTTCCGGGGCATTTTCTATCAATCATTGTAACGATAAACTTAAGATTAAATAAAGCAGTAAATAATTATCTCTTTCGCCCTCACAATTCACATATGTTATAAAATATTTGAATGCCCAAACAATTATTTCCTTAGCAAGTCATTAGTATATAATTGCTAAAAAATATTCAATAGTTCTGAAATTAACCAAGTATTCTTAATTACTATACTTTTTATGGAACTTTTTTACCAAATATTATTTAACACTTATCATGACACTAATAATGAACACATAGAATATATAAAGTTAATTGTATAACTGTAATAACATGAAGGAAATCCATCTAGCGATGATGTCATCCCTCTTTTTGGAGCTAATCTCCTTTAAGATCAATTGACAATTTCTTCCTTTTTAATCTTCTGGTGGGAGGATTATGTTCAATGTTAGATGAGCTTATAATATATTTTGAATTGTTGGTATTCCGGGATCCGTATATAGTATCAAATTACTAACATACCATTTTTGACTGCAGACTTTTCATTATGTTCACATTTGATTTGCAAGAGGAACCCCAGAGTTCAATGCATACATACATATTAGCTTAATTATCATTTTGTAAAGTTACCAAACACACAATGCGTGGGCACAGTTAGCGAACATATGAGAGCCTTAACCTCTCAGTTTGCAGGCCGTGCTCCCACGCGGGGCGTTAGAGCCGTACCATTATAAAGTTATCATACACATATTTTTTATTTGTTAATCGGTCTCCTTCCTTATTTGAATACATTGCCGGGCATTGCTGTGTAATTTAAAGTGAAGTTGATCTGAGTACTTTTCGCCTTATTAACTTCGAAACGCCACTTAGTTAGCCATGTTTTTAGGAGGGGATAAACGATTTTAAAAGTTTATTAAGACTCTATTAGGAATAGTGTTTTGAGAAGACAGTGTCATCAGCACCAACTGTTATAGGTATCTATGTGGTATATATTGTGTATAAAGGGGGTCACGGAACACTTTCTTGGGGCACTCCAGAAGTACTTTACAAATGAGATTTGATAAGCAGATAAAAATGGTTGGGATCATCTTACACAAAAAGCTATCGGGTCAAACCTTGTCAAACCTTGTTTAACATCTACGAACGCTGCTGAACAGCTGTATTTCTTCTCGAAAGTTCTGGTAATTATGTTTACAAAATGAACGAACAACTGGATGGTGGAATTATAATACTTTCTGAATCCGAATTGATGCTCCGGGATGAAATTCTGAAGTAAATCAGTTTCATTCAATTTTTCAATTAATAGGTTCTCTAGTAATTGGCAAATTTGAGTTATTATTGGGCGATAGAATGAGACTTGTTTAGCCAGTTTTCCTGGTTTTAATATTAGTATTTGCGCAAATAATGGTAACGACCAATTTTTTAATACATAATAAAATAATGAATACATTTATTAAGAAAAAAAAGTCTTAGCCATTATGCGAACATCTTCCCCGTTATTAAGTCATAACCAGGAGCCTTCTTGTTGAGGTGTTGAATTTCTGTGTATATCTCCATAACGGTAAAGTTTTTAACAAAAAGTGATAGTTGTAGAGGTCATCTGGTGTGCTAGAGTGTAGAGTAAATATTTTCTTAAAATGTTGAGAAAACAACAAGAACGGCTGGGAACTTCCAAATTCTGTTTTCACCAATCGACAGATGACCAAAAAGGCTTGTTTGCTAGTTATTTTGAAACTGATTGGTTAAAGGTCAGCGTTAGTGACCTTTACAATTTCAAATTTTCAAAATAGCAACATGGGACATGTAGCATATCATTCAACTCGTCTTTGAACACTGATTAATTTAATCATAAAACTTTGAAATACTACTTGACCTTTAACCTCGGCAACGCGATTTCTCAAATTTGGGAGACTGCTTTGCCACTTCACTATGCGTTGCAAACTTTGCAGGTTTATTTTTGATACTTCTTGCTAACCTACTATTAAGCTAATCTCATATTAGGCATTTATTTCTACTTAGTTGTATTATACGTTAAGATTATTAGATTCTTACTACTTTTATCAAATGGTTTTCCTTCGAACACTACAATATTTTTAAGTAAAATTTAAAACGGCATTCGATAAGATTAGTCTGCGCATAATACCTAAGATACTTGCTTATAAAGCACAATTTAAGGTTTAACGTTTTGCTTTCTTATACTGAACTGAAATTGCTTTTCCTCAATTGTAATATGAGAATTTAATATGCCCACATTCGCAGCTGAAATTGCCCGAATATTAAATTATTCAAATTCGTTAAGTCTATCGATTGAGAAACGTGCCAATTGGACGACATGATAATGTAATTACGATGGACATCAATTCTTAAAGGTTAAGTTATTGCTGGCGCTTGAATCAGCTAATCGACGCGTTGTTTTCGGTTTGCAGCACTCAGTTTTTGAGCACGGTAATGTTTAAGAGGCAAATGTTTTTAATTTTTTATGCAAAGAATATTAATAACCGCAGGAGGTCGTTGTAGTTTCAAAATTACTAGTATAGATAATTAAGGCAGAAACTAAAACTGCTTTCTGTATAATTAATTAGCAGTTTATTTTTAGAATCTTGACATAATGTGACTGTGGAGAACGAGCAAACCCGTGTTTTGTAATACAGACCAAGTTTTAATAGCCGTTTTCATATTGTTCAATGGTAGATGCCTTAAATATTATTTTCGACAATTAAATACATACATCAAAATAGCTCCAAAACAAATTTTTTATAATAACTTAATAGTTGAAGTTTTGGAATGATGCATCATATCGAATACCTAAAGACATTGATTTTGATCTTTGCATACCTGTAATATTTTGAGAAGCAGTTTTTTTATTGGACACCAGTGTGGCCAAGCGATTAGGGCGCGCAGCTTCGGACAAGGGGTAATAATAGCGGTCGTCTAAAGTGTGGTGCTAACACATGTGCATAATGATAGGATAGTGAGATCGAACATACAAAAGCCTAACTTCTCGTTTAGTAGGCCATGCCTCCCATGCGGGGTTAAAGCTTTACACATCACCAATGCTTTTGATTAGTTTCATGTTCGTTTAATTAAAATTAATGTCCTTCATTAATTACCTAAATTTAATGGGTGTACAAATAAGTTTCCGCCGTTTTCAAAAGATGGCGCCACCGATAAGATAACATCGAAATTGTCAGCTGTAAAAAGTCGTATAGTATATGTTGACATCTGGCAACAGTATAACCTTTTAATACCTCTGACTTTTTGCTAGCATCACTTAGTTTTCATCGTCTTAAGATGTCAAGTTTTGAGCCAAATAAGCGTCATTTGCGGGAATTACTAATTTACTTCTTTAATTTAAAGAAATCTGCAGCTGAGGCGCATAAGCTACTCGTAGAAGCATACGGTAATGTTAATTTGAGTGAGAGAAGTTGTCGGGAGTGGTTCCAGAAATTTAAAAGTGGTGATTTTGACGTGGAGGACGAAACACGTAGTGGAAGGCCCAAAGTGTATGATGACACAGAATTGGAAGCTTTACTGGAGGAAGATCCGTGCCAAACGCAAGAAGAACTTGGACAAGAGTTAGGAGTGACTCAGCAAGCTATTTCACAACGTCTCAAGGCCCTGGGTATGGTTCAAAAGCAAGGAAATTGGGTTCCTTACGAACTGAAGCCAAGAGACGTCGAGTGTCGCTTATTCGCTTGCGAACAATTGCTCAAAAGGCAAAATCGCAAAGGATTTCTGCATCGAATCGTGACGGGAGACGAAAAATGGATCCACTACGACAACCCAAAGCGTAGGAAGTCATGGGGTAAGCCCGGGCATGCCTCTACTTCGATGGCCAAGCCAAACATTCATGGCAAGAAGCTAATGCTGTGCATTTGGTGGGATCAGCTTGGAGTAATCTATTACGAACTACTCCAACCTAATCAAACCGTCACCGGGGAACGTTACCAACAACAACTGATGCAATTGAGCCGAGCACTGAAGATTAAACGTCCACAATATGCCAAAAGGCATGATAAAGTCATTTTTCAGCATGACAACGCTCGGCCACACGTTGCAAAAATCGTAAAGGAAACGTTGGAAGAACTGAATTGGGACGTTCTACCTCACCCGCCGTATTCACCAGACATTGCTCCTTCAGATTACCACCTATTCCGGTCGATGACTCATGGTCTGGCTGAGCTGCACTTCACTTCTTACGAGGAATTGAAGAAATGGGTCGATTCGTGGATCGCCTCAAAAGACGAGCAATTTTTTAGACGGGGTATCCACTTGCTGCCCGAAAGATGGTCAAAAGTAGTAGAAAGCGATGGGCAATATTTTGAATGACATTATTTGTACCTTTTTTTTACAATAAATTCTTAATTGTTTATAAAAAAACAGCAGAAACTTATTTGTACACCCAATAATACAAAAGTAATCGATTAATTTGGGCAACGTTTAATATAGTTCAGAACGACGTACAAAACATTTGATGTTGACGTTAACAACAATTGATAAGTAAATATTCTGCAAATTTAAAAAAAAACAATACCGAGAGAAGTGGAAGTGTTTACAAAGACAAGAATACTTTGCGAAGGCAAAAATTTACGTAACACAAATATTCCACTTCTGCCTCATTTACCCAAAACTTATACTTCGTTTCTGTGTACGAAGTACCTTGAGGGTCTATTTTAAAATCAAATCGATCGGCAATCATTTTTAAAATAGAAGAAGAAGTGACTATTGTTGTAAATTGAAGCAACGTCTATTTAACAAAATGTGTAAAAGTTTGTGTGAACAAAATATATATTTATATTTTTCTAATTGTAATTTAAACGAATCGCTGTTTTTTCTTATTATTGAAAACTTTTCAATTTTAATGCAGGTACCATACGAAAACACAGGTAGCAAAATAAATATTTTAATATAACTTACGCTAATAGAACTTCTGCAGAAACCTACTAATTTTGTGCTGTATGCAGTAAAAAACATGAGGCTTTCTAATCTGTTCTTTTTATGACAATGCGGGATTAAATTAGTGTCAAGTGGGAACTCTAAAAATATCTTCTCATGCTGCAATTGCCGGTTTGGATGTTGATAACCCCGGAGCTTCCCATTATAAATGGTTCATCACAAGCAGCAATTAAAGCTTTCTAATCGTAACGAGCATTATGCAAGACCCAATTTAATGCTGTCTGGATTTTGAAAGTGTGGAAAACATAATGAGTCGTTGAATTCTTTACATCTTTATTGCAGACGCGAAATTGGGCGGAATTTGAATGGAATAAATTGCTGGTTTACAACTTTTGGTTTTGTTTCTAAATAGCTGCAATATTTATTGCGATTTATATATTTTTTTATTTATATTACAATAAATTATTTAACTATTTAGTAATTATTAAAAAGCAATGAATTCCATGATTCTGTATTGTTTAGGGATATGGGTGAGAACTTACGTTTTATATACATATTTCATTGCACTTTTAGTAAACTAAATACTTTAAATTGGTTAAAATAAAAAGAATTCTGTTTAAGATTTTTTTGTTTTTGATGTACTTCTATATTTCTTATCAACGTAAACTTAATCTATTCTAATCTTTTTATTACAGCCTTTTATTTCGTCATTTACAGTGCTTTAAGGGGGACGTCTGGTTTTTTTGGGTGAAAATTAGTTAATTTTCATAATTTTTTTTATAGATATCTAATTTATTTAGAGATATGAGATTTCGTGCATTTGAAAAGATATATTAAGAGGCATCGAAAACAATTTTTTTGAATTATATTATTCATTTCAACTCCACCAGAGGGTGCCGAAGTCGTTTCCGGTAAATTGAGATATAGAAAAATAAAAAAAGCATTATGATTCTAGGGTTTTCAGCTTTCTGAAAAAATAATACTCTCCATATCGATTTTTTGGCCAAAAAAAACCAGATACCCCCTTGATTTGTTTTTCGCACACAAACTTTAATAATTTTTGCCTGTTATTTATGTTGTGTTTCTTAACTTCTGTATTTTATTTAACAGTGAATTGATTCTTTATCGACATAAAAAAATGAACTGGTTTTATTTAATAATTATTAAACCTTATTTAATAATTAGACATTGGAATTGTTGAATAACTTGCAAAGGATAAAATCCAGGAAGTGTGGTTTAAAAGTCATGATTTATAAGAGAAAGTGTAATTGATATTTCATTGTTTGCATTTTTCTGTTACTTGACTGGGAAAGTGCTTTTGTATGTTTTAACATTATTGCTGTACTAAATTTGTATAATAGTAAATGAATGATAAGGCATAGCCCCAAGAAAATTCACATATTATACAAAGTGCTGCAGTTAAATCCTGATGTTTCTTAAATACTGCCGTAGCTTAAACCTTTAAGCAGGAGAATATACCCTTGAGCACATATCTGCCAAAAGCATTCAGAAGCAGTAGAATGTTGCTCAATGAAACATAGTTGCTTTGTGATGAAGTCATTTTTCAAATACAATAAATAGTGATAATCTAAAAAAAAACTGCGTTATATAAGAATTCTGAAAACGTTAAACATGTATACCGTTCATTTACGTTTAGTCGCCGATGATTGTGTAAATGCAAAGATTGAATAACAATTACGTTTCCGTCTATTACAAAGCAAACTTTAACGAAATAAAAAACTGCGCTATTATTTATGGAGGTAATTTGAAAATTACGAATGATGACAATGTACTTTAACTGATGAAGCTAATGTTTATCTTTTCTAAGTGAGCACTCAGAACAGTCAATATTGGACCGCTGAGAATATGTGATTTATATTCTTAGGGGATAGTGGTCGCAAGGATGTAAACAAGTTTAGCTTTACAATACTGTTCATTCAAAGATGCGTTGTCGTTATGTTGAATACCATAATTTGTGGTTCTGCAAGGAATTTAATGAACACTCTCACTGAAACACTCCCAGTACTCTCACGAGGGAGGGCGAACTAGAATAGTGTTTTTAAAACACTCAACTTGAACTCAAAACGCAAATGCATAGCGAAGAAAATAAAATTAAATAAAACCAAAAACAACTTCTAATCCGAAATATTGAAATATTGAAAAAAGTGTTTTAAGTGTAATTGTAGTTATTTGAAAGTAGATATAATCAGCCTTATTTAAAAAAGAAAACTCCACACGTTACATTTTTTTTAAAAGTGATTTTTACAGCTTTGTTTGCCGTGAGATGTTAACATACTAATTGATGTTACTTTATATAATTTTAAAAAATCATTGTCTATAAAGAAAAGATGATTTATTTATTAATAGTCAATTTGATAGGAACATAACAGAGTGCTTGCACGATATAATCACTAAAAAAGTTGTCTAAAGAAACTAAAAATTAAATACTTTGATGGAACTTATTTTGGCATACTTATATTAGGAAGATATTGAAACAAAAGAAACAATTCTGGCTTTAAGAACAACAATAGAAAAAATGATAGAAAAACAAATATATATATATATAGCTTTTATTGACGCGGAAAAGGTGTTTGACGGAGTAAATGGGAACAAAATGTTTGAAATATTATAACAAATAAGAGTTAACGACAAAGAAAGACAAATAATATATAACATAGACAAACACCAATCAGCAATTATTGTATATAAAGGGGAACAAGATGAAGCAAAATTAGACGAGGAGTTAGACAGAGATGTGCTCTCTCGCCACTTCTCTTTAGCATACAACAAGCAATGAATGAATTCAGACGAACACAAAACAAAGCCATCTTTATATATGTCGAAAAAATCAACACAATCAGATATGCAGGCAACATAGCCCTACTAGCGGAAACAGAAGAAGAATTGATATAAGCAATGAAAGAAATTGATGAGATTTTTCAAAATAACGACAACATAAAAATAAACAAAAACCGTACAAAAGTAATGCTATGCTCAAAACAGAACATAATAATGGACAATATCACCCTAAAAATGAAATAAAAGCAGCAAAATAATTTGCATGCTTAGGAAGTTTGATTAACAGTAGAATAAACCACACTAAAAGAGCATTCTATAATAAAAAAAACACTACTAACATCCAATGGCATATCAACAAAACAATATATCAAGACATACGTATAACCATAACTGTATAAATGCGAAACTTGGACCATTGGAAAAGCGGCAGAAAGAAAATAGAAGCATTTGAGATGTCATACTACAGGAGGGCATTAAAAATCTCTTGGGTACAACGGAAAACAAACAAATAAATGCTGGAACAAATACAAGACAAAAGAAAAACAGGGACACAAATAACAAAACGAAGGATGCAAACAGTAGGTCATGTACTGAGAGGAAATGGACTACTAAAAACAATTATTGAAGGGAAAGCAGATGGTTAGAATCCAAGAGGTCGACACCGGGTGTGATTTATCAAACAAATAATCGAAGAATGATCAAGAAGTAAAAAATAAAGTACAAGACAGAGAAGTGGATGGCTTCTGCAAACTAGTCTCAAGCCTGAAGACTAAAGAAGATATGTTAAACACGTTCATATTATTGACGCAATAATAACTAATAAAAATATGAAGCTCACAAAGATCGGTTACAGAAGATTAGCAATAAACTTAAACAAATACTTATATCCATACTACCCAATTTTATTGGCGAACAGTAAATAATAGTTCAAAAAAAATTAAAACAGATTCTTCAAAAACTACGTAAAAATCATATGCAAAATACTACTTCCAAATGAGAATTAATTATAATATTATGAGAATTTTTAATTATCTACAAAATTGAAAAGTAAAAAATTCAAGTTACATCACATATCCAAGAGCAATAAACATCGAAAACTATATTAGCAAAACAATTAGTTTCTTCTTCTTCTTCTTAAGGTGCCGTTTTTTGAAGGTTGGCGATTATCATGATTACTTGCTTTTTGTTAACTGCTGCTCTAAAAAGTTGGTTTGTTGAGCAATTAAACTATTGTCTTAAGTTGCGAAGCCATAACATTCTTCTTCGTCCAATACTGCGTTTTCCTTTAATTTTGCCTTGTATAAATTCTACTTTTTTGTCATTGATTTGGTCATCGTACAGAATACTGAATAGCTTTTTAATATACGTATGTTCAGTTCATTTTTAAGTTTCTATTTGTAAAAAAATTGTTTCATTTTTATGAAGGTGCGATTTCAATCTTTATTCTTATTTACTTTGAAAAGTCATTATTGCTGTTGATCATGGTTTTCATTGTCCAGAGGCAGTTGAATGTTGGGATCTGGCGACTTTTTTCATATTTTTGAGTGCATATGTTATCTCTTCATTTATTATCTTTGGACCGCTTTCAATGCTTTCCTCTGCTGTTGCTGCTCTGTGTCTGTCATTTTGAAATAGCACTTCAATATTATCTTTCCATTTTTTTTAGTTTATTTTCTGTATCGAGCAGAATGTTCCCGTTATCGTCTGTTAGCATTTTTGTTTGTTTTTTATATCGACTGACAAGTTGTTTGAATTGTGTACTTCTTGGGGTCTTTCAATTTCCAAGCATTTCTAATTCAAGCAGTTCTCTTTTGCCGCTTTAATTTTCCTTTGAATTTGTTGATGTATTATTTCCTATCTTTGTTTTTAGCTGTTCTTCTTTCCTGCATTAACTTAAATATTTATTGGGTCATCCACTCTTTGTCTTTACTTTTCTTAGTTACCTTTTGCTTATCTCCAGTACTATGTTGTACTTGCAGTTTATTATTTTTCTAATTTTCTTTCATTTTGTGTTTTTATTGTTTCTAAGCTTTGAGAAGTCGGTTTTGTTGATCCACTAATGCTTTTTAACTCGTTTTAGGCTTAATTTGAATGTTGCCATTACCGGGTTATGGTTGGAAGCTATATCTGCACCTGGATACGTTTTGGCGGCTTTTATGCTGTTTCTATACTTTCTTTCAATCATAGTATAATCGATTTCTGACTATTTGTCCTTCTGTATCTTGGGGTGACGTCGAGGTATACAACCTCCTAGAGGGCAGCTTATATAATGTATTGGTCACAACCATTTCTTTCCCTTGAACAAATTGGATTAATCGTTTCCCTCTTTCGTTACGTTCACCGAGTCCACATTCTCCTATTAGATCTTTGCATTTTCTTTGTCTATTTTGACATTTAAATCTCCCGTGAAGATGATGACCACTTGTTTCTTCATAATCTTTAATATTTTACCTATTCGTTCGTAGAATTCTTCTTCTTCGCCGTCTTCGCTTATCGATGTTGGTGCGTATACATGTAATATATTTATTCTTACGTTTATTTTTTTGTGTTTGTAATCGTAATAATATTACTCGTTCTGAGACGGGAGTAAAGCCAACTACTGATCTCTTAGTGTCTTTATATACTAGAAAGCCAACTCCATATGGATGCTTTTTTTGATCGCTATTGCCTGAAAAGTTATTTGGCTATCTGATTTCACTAACTCCTAATATATTTATGTTTAGTCTACTCATTTCTCATTCTAGGTTATGTAGTTTACCAGTTTGAAAAAAGCTTTTAACATTCCATGTTCCAATTTTTAATAATCTTCCGGGAATTATTAGCACCCTCCGACTATCTAAGGTCTTCCGAGGACTGAAAGCCTTTGCTTTGGTTCTATCTAACATGATGTTGACCACTTAGTGAATCATCTGTCTTTAAGGACAGTTTCCCATCCTCGGGGCAAGAGAGTGTCCTACCTTCTGTTTGCTCGTCCACCCTTTGGAAAAACGCTGTTAGCAATATTGAAGAGTGTCGCTTATACCGGCGCTGATTTGGTAAGACTATTATCTGTTGTACGGTTGGTAGTGTTGGTCCGCCCCAGGTATTTGATTTCCCCAGTTTTACCCATATTTGGGTAAATCTAGAAAAGCATCCGCTGGGGAACTAGCAACTCCGCATGATCTAAATATACACGTTTTATATTTTTGTCAATATGGGGTATTTAAAAAATCAAAAATAAAAAGTTTAGTAGTAGTAAGTACTTATGTTCGTATAGATACGATATTCGATATTCATAGGTTTAGTATGGGCAATATTGGTGAAAAAATTAGAACTATTCTGCACTATTTGCTTCAAATAATATACGACATACATTTCTTCATTGATTTTAATTATTTTATGCATAAAGAACAACTTCATTGCGTCCTTTCTCCGTCAATCAATTGTAAAATCGCTTAGTTCAGTTCAAGACGCATTTTTAGATATAGAGAAGCAAAACCTCCATTATGCTATCAGAATTTTAGAGTCACCATCTACTGGTCTAATTCTAATTACATATAGCCACGCTGCTTTAGTCATATTTTTTTTTATCTCTGCAGTACATTGTCATTATAAGATTATGCGCCACCAGAGCCTGAATTACATCTAAATTTTTGTTTAACTAAAATAAAAATTGTTATATTCATTCAGCTGTAATTAGTTGATACTTTAAAATATAAATTGTAAATTGATTGTAGTAGAGTTTATTTAAATATTAAGTTTTATCTGTTTGCTGTTGTTCTGAATGTTTATTTTTAAATAATCTACTTCATTATTTTTATTATCCGTCTTATTTTATGCTAATTTTATTTAATCTATTGTATTCTGTTATATATAAGCGGTGTCTGCGATAATCACGCGGTTTTCGTGACGGTGCATTATGTTGGGGGTGTTACAAATCATAAAAATAAATTTGTAATCGGGATTTTAATTGTTCATAATAATTTGTCTTATATTTCTTGGCTACTATCATAGAAGCTGTGAACCAAATAATGGTAGACAAGTATTTAGGAGTATTTTGTAACTACAGTTGGCGGACTTGATAAAATCGCTTGCTCTTGCTACTAAATTGAATAGAAAAGACTCGTTAGGATTAAAATTTATCTTACTAAAAATATATCAATATATGCAAAGCACAGCTATATAAATATGATAAAAGAAATCAAAATAATAAAAATAGAAGATGAAAATTTTGTGCGCCATATTGGTTTTTTTAATAATATCGATGGAAGCTCACACAACTTAATCTAATATGATAAGAAAGTTTCGTGATGTTTTAAAAGTGATCTGAACAGGCTTTCAACAGCAAACACTACTTATAGGGCTACGTGTAATTCACATCCACAGTAATGGGAGCATGATTGATACCCCACACACACCAATTTGAACATCTCAATTTAATGACCACTATGTACATCAACTGTGACGAAGTAAAGTATAGAAAATAACTACTATTGCTTTTTAAACCACATTAAGTATAGAATTATGCAATATAAAGAGACAGGGCTATCCAATAAATGCTTGGAGAAACCAAAAGCCTTATTATAACGTAGATTCTATAGTTGGATATAAAAATGAGGAAGAAGATGTTTGTGTAATATCCAATTGGGATCTTATCATATGTACATACTTTAAAAAAAAGAGAATTGCGTAAGCAAAGGAACCCAATAAATTTTATCAGTTTAACAAGTTTTTATTTCCTCTTATAAATCTGAAGTTAAGATCAGTTTTTATCCGTAGTGGCCAACAATACTTTTAGAGAGAAGTTAGTTCCCAATTCTATTAATTTATTCTACTATTATTTAAAAAATATTATTGCTATGAACTTACTTTATATATAAATAAAACAATTGCATCGGGAGTTTGGCCATATTATTTTTATTTGAATGTAGAGTTTATAGTTTTGTATATGGTCAAATTAAATCTCAACCCTAACATTATATCAATACATTTATTTAAAAGGAAAACTTTTACTATCCAGTTTATGGCTGTGTAGTACCAACACAATAAACTGTAAAACTTGAATATATAGCTAACATACTCTCAAATAGTTTATTGTCAGCACAGTAGGAAAAAATGTCATGCCTCCTAGCACATATAATTAAATTAAACAGATTCTGAAATGCAAATTTCAACTTAGAGGATGATGAAGATTCTATAATATTTGGATGATTTGGACAAACTGTGGCCAAATCTAACAATTATCTGGAGAGTTGGGAGTTGCCCAAAAAACAATTTTTATTCCGTTGCAAAAGCTGAATAAAATTAGAAAAAATGGTACTTGCCGTTAATAATAAAATTAAATGTTGCGTCATGGCATATTATCTAGGTTTTAAAAAGTAACCTTTTTAATAAACTGGCATACAGAAGACGAAAATTATGGAAGAATTTAGTCAATTATCAACATTGGCCACAAAACTCAACAATTATGACAAGAAACCTTTTTGTGTATTTGGTAAGACTTTAAGGTTGTAATATATTATAAGTTGTTAAAATCAGGTACAAACATTAATAATGAACGTTTCAGACATTAACTTTTGAAATTAAGCGCAAGAGAACTTTTAAGGACAACGGGGCCAGATCGATCATTCAGTTGTACGATAATGCGGAACCACACACTTTTAAAGTAACTAAAATACACTTAATTTGTTAGATCGGAAAATTTGATCGGTGTATTTACCAACCCTTGCTTCATCACACTTTTACTTGTCTGGTTCCCACTTTAAAAGGTTTGAATATACCAATGTTTCGATTCGAAATTGGGGTCGTTAACCTACATGGGTTTCATTATCTATCCAAAGATAGCAAAAAAAAAGATTATACGCTTAATAATTATGTTCAAATGGCCGTTCTGGCTGGATTTTATGTAGACTATATAAGAGACCTATTTTTCATGACTTGATTTCACCAATATTCCGTAAATGATATTCTGCTTGGGCTATTGTGCGTGATCTTGGTGGTGAGTTGATAAATATATATAAATATAAAAAATAAAACAATGAATTCGTATTTCACTCGCAATAAATTGTTATTAGGTTAACTGTATGGCGGCAAAGTTCATTTACTCCACTTAAGGCCGTTTTTCACTGTTTATAATTTTTAAAGTCGAATAATTTCAACGAGTTACTGAATTGTGTAGTGCTTTATGTGTTAAATTTTATTAAATACAAAGGTTAAGATCTGACGACATTTTTTTTCCAAAAATTTAATATTTCTGTTTACAAAAGTATAAATATCCTATACCACTATAATGGAAAAAAGTTAACAATTGTAATGATTATTTGGCTTTCCTATTGTACAACTAGTTATCAGTTTTACTTTATATCACTCATGCGATTGTTCTCATTTAATCAGATTAGTTAACTTTTTCAAATATATTCTGTTTCTGCGAAAAATGGATGACAAAGTAATTTATTTTATATGTTTAAGTATTTCTTGTGCTATTTTTACTACTATACATGTTAATTATATTTTCAGTATACCACAATATTGGGATTAACATAATTTTGAACAATTTGAATATCTGTTTGGATAAGATCTAATTGTATGTATATTCATGAGTATACCGATGTATTTTAAAATAATTCGATAAACAGATAAAATTGTTTCTTATACTTTTTTTTTAAATAACATTTTTGTTGTTTCAGATAAGAGCATGAAGCAAAATGGAGTTCGAAAAAGACCCATCTCTGCAGGAATGGACGCGGGAACAACCGCTGTCCGTCTTAGCGCTCGATAGCGCCGATAGAGCAGTATTACGAATTGCCGGTAAGACTAATTGAGCTATTTGCTGTTTGAACAAGGAGTGTGCGTGTTCTTACAACCGAAGGTTGATACACGTAGCAGAACAGCTCGCATATTCATTTAGGTGCCTGCTCTACGGCTTTTAGTCATAGCCCGGTAACCGTGTTAAATGGCAAGCTGCCTCAACCAAGCAAATACCCAAAATAACTGCGCTGTGTTTACCAAGACAATACTTTTATGTTTGTCTTAATTCGGTATATGTTTGCGTTTGCTGTTTGTTGTATTTAAAATACAAATGATGGTAGCTGAAAGATGTACTTACGTAGATGTTGGGAATACAAAAAGTTATGATGGATGGTGCTTCTGCAAAAAATATTTTTTAATTAGATATTACATTGAAAATAGATCAGTGAACATATTGCATTTTAATAAGGAATAATCTACCATAATAGAGAACAATAACGCAAAATTTAAAAATCATTTAAATGAATATTATTATTGATAACAATTTTTATCAATTTGCATTTATAAAGAGTTACTATATAATTTAATTGTAATGCTAGTTTTAGATTCTCTAGTTGTTTTGTTGTTTTTTTTTGGGTTAATGGTATAGATTTTTTAAAGCATAAAGAAATATATAACAGTCCTTTCTATTGCATATTCAAAATTTGAAAAACTAAATATACAGAATATTTTTTACGAAATTTTTTGCCGAAAACCTTGGAAAACATGGAAACACGATTTTCGCTATCGCATAGACTGACGCGGATCTATCTAAATCAGTTTGACCGGCAAAAAATAGAGAATATGCCAAAAATTGATCCGTAGTTTTAATAAAAGCATATCTCAAAGCATACCTCAATCACATTCTTGGAAAGTTAAGTTGGTTTTTGCTTTTAGTATATTCTAGAAATTTTGAATATTCTCTGTTCTAAATGGAATTGACCCAATTTGAGCCCTAATGTCATATCAATCTGCTAATGGGTTGAAAAGTACATGATAACTGATGGTCTACCAGTACTTGTTCACTTTTGTGTTTGGGAATAAGGTAGAAGAATATCAGCAAAAATCCTTCATTCTTTAGTAGTTAGCGTAAGATTCCGTTTTTCCAAATGGAAGATTTGTTAAATTGGTATTGAAGACTATCTCAAAAGTCGTGCTAGACAATTATTAAATTTTTTATCACATGTAGTTTATCTTGATTACAATCAATATCAGTTAAAAGTTTGTTCAGATGTATATAAAAGGCGCTCTAAGAAAGTATTATACTAAATGCTAATTAAACATTTCAACAATCTGCGGCCCGTGCTGAAATTAGTAAAACAAATTCAAAGGCATGTTCAAATATTATACGGGGTGCTTAAAAAAGTACAATTATGAGATTGAAAAAGATCTTCGTTATGTTGTAATCTAAATAAATTTTGACTTAGTAATAATTGATATATTCATAAGATAGGTAAAAAATTAATTTGAATATCTAGGCTTGAAAAAAAAATAATAGAATAACAACTTCCACCAGTTTTAAACATTTATTCTAGTAACACTACCTCAACTTTCTCAAATTAAATATAGAAAGTGCTTTAATATTTGGAAGGCAAAGTCTGCTTTGGCAATACAAACTTACATATTCTTAACTGGTTTGATTGCAATTTTGTGCAATTGTAATGATACAAACCGTTCTTATGTCTGTCTTTTAACCTTTGTTATCTAAAAATCCAATTCTTATAAAACGGACCAGTCTTTGACATATAGGGGGGGTTACTGCCATCGTTTCGCACTTTCATCTTCGCTTAGCATTTTCTTGCGCTTAGGGTATGTCTTCCTTAATGGATCCATGTTCACTGCAGCCTATGGCTTATTGTGATTACCCTAATTAAATAAATTCACAACCAATCTGTAATTGATGTCCCCTGAATCAGTAGATACAGGTCCTTCACAGGGTTTGTCTGGAAATCTTCCAGTTCCAGGATTGGTTTTCCGAATACATGTTGCCTTTTCCTGCACAACGCATCGCACTTGCATAGGATGTGTAAGGCTGTTTCTGGTTCCTTGCTACAAAGTCTGCATGCAAGGTCACCATTGAATTTACCAATTTTTCAGAGGTGTTCTTTTACAGTCGCATGACATGTAAGAAACCCTATGGTTATCTTTAGCTGTGCCCTACTTAAGTTAAGGGAGTTCTGCAGCTCTCTTTTGGCAAGGTCCCTTATTGAAGATTTTGCTGAAATAATGTCCTGGTCGGTTCTTCCAGTACATTCGATGATGAGTGCGTGTCCTCTCCTTAATAAAGCTTCGGGCAATAATTAGTGAAATTCCTAAAGCAGGTTATGGGCCTATATAAGCGTCACTAGATCCCTGCCTGGCCAATTCATCGGCTTTCTCGTTGCCGTAGATACTACAATGCCCAGATGCTCATAACAGTTTCACCGTGTTGTGTTCTGCCACTGCATTGAGTTCGTTGAGGCATTCCCATACCAGTTTAGATGATGCTTTTGTGCTTGATAAAGCTTTTAAAGCTGCCTAGCTGTCTGATATAATATAGATCCGCTTGCTCCTGTAAGCCCTCCTACTGTTTTCACGCGCACACTGTTGTATGACGTATATTTTTGTCTGAAAGACGGGGGAAAGCTTAGCTCTACACTGGGAGCCTCAGCATATATTCCAGCTTTGGTACCCAGCTCGGTTTCAGAACCATCTGTGTACCAGATTAGCCTACCAGGTGCAATTACCTGTCTAAAAGTCTCGCTCCTATTTCGATCTTGCATAATCAGCTCGAATAGAGAGTCGTCACATATTTTTGAGGTCATGTGGTCCGTTCTCATTTCAAGCAGAGGCCCACCCAGACTATCAATTATTCTTGTATGACCTGTACCCGTGTGTGTCTTGTACAGTGATTGATACAGCCTGTAGTGACCTAATCTTGCCTCTCCCGGAATTACTTTGTGCAAAGGTGGGAGGTCTAGAAGAGTCCCCATTGCTGCAGTAGGCGTGGTTTTCATCGCCCCTGTAATTCCCAAACAGGTAAGTCTTTGTACCTTGCCTAGTTTTAGTTTGGTGGTTTCTTGTGTTACTTTGGGCCACCAGACCAAAGCTGACTATGTAAGAGAGGGTCTAACCACTCTGGTGTACAACCAGTGCACCATAACTGGTTTTAACCCCCACCACTTGTTGTACATGCGTCTGACAACTGCTAGAGTTGTCACCGATTTGTCGACCACTTTCTCAATATAACGGTTCCAAGTAAATTAAGACTCGAAAACGACTCCTAGATACTTTACTTCTCCCGATGTGGTGATTCCTTTTTCTCTAAGGAAAAGAGGTGTAAGTCCCTCTAATTTTTTCCTTCGCGTGAAGGGTATAATTTTGGTTTTTACGGGACTGACCTTGAGGCCTTCCTGTTCCAGACTATTCAGTTACCACGTTCAGAGTCCTCTGCATCCGTTTCCTGATCGTGCCTACAAATTTCCCTTCCACCAAGACAACTAGGTCATCTCATATAGTGGATGATGTACCAGTATACCTCCCCTAATGTGCTTATCAAGCAGTTTTTCCAACGTCTTAAGCAAAAAAAGACATGAGACAAATTGGTCCGTAACTCTGCCTGCAAATAATGGGCCCGACCAGGCTTTGGTATAAATACTACTCTGGTAAGTCTCCATCATTTTGGCAAGTAGTTTAGGGCCAAACTGGCTCTGAGTACCATGCAGATCTTTGTCATTAGAAGTTCCTAGCCCTTTTGTAGCATAGCAGGAATGATTCCGTCCGTTCCCAGAGATTTATAAGCTTCAAATGAGTTTATAGCCCATTTGAGTTCATATTGAAAGTTACTACTCTTCTTGCAGTCTCCCAGTCTTTTCTTGATGCTGTGTTGCCAAAATCAGGGGATACCTGGTTTCTCCACTCTGAGGGTAACTGTTGTATAATTACAGATCCAGGAAAATGTATCCGAGTAAGTTCGGTCAGTGTTTATTTTCCTGTTTTGGTGTATTCTCTGGATTTAGATTCCAGAGTACCAATCAAATTGCAGTGAGAGTCTTTTGAGAGTACTTTAGCTTAGCATTTATCGATACTTATTTTTCAACTTTAATTAGAATTTGACAATAAACACACTCCTAGTGTAAAAAAGTGAACAATGGATTGTTTTTTGTTTTTTAATTTATTATTAATTGGTATGTTATTTACTACTATGGAGAGCTCCTTCATCTCATGCAAATTTCTGTACACCTATGATTATCACCTAATTTATATATTATGTGTGATGCCTCTCAGACAGGTCTGTAACTGGTGACTTGCCATTTTTATATTTGGATTGCTTTTTGTTTGATTTTTAAATATTGAAATACCTAGATTTGCGTATGTGGGCGCAGTCTAACTCTGCTAAAGCAATACTAAAGTCTTGTTATTATTTTCAAATTAATCATATTCATTTAGAACTGGTATGCAAATAAATTTAAAATTTTTTAATAAAGCAAGATAAAAACCTAACATTCGGCAAGTTGTTTTCTATTTATAAGCCTAAGGAGCTAATTAATACCAGACAGATTAACTTTATTTTTATTCTTTTTGTTTGATGATCCTTTTCATCTTTTTTGATGTGCATTTTTTATAATGGCTGAAGGTTTTATGGCTTTTATCATAATTAGAGTTATATTATTGTTTATCTAATATTTACAGTACAGATAATTGCCATTGTGCAGATTAAATTATTTGTTATCTTAATAATTTCTTCTCAATCTATGCCTAGCTGCATGCAATCTCTTCAAATGACAGGTTCTCTCTGTTGAACATTTTGAGTATGTTTTTGTGCAAATTACAATATGAGGCCCAGTACCATAAAACCAACACCATCAGTGATCATTCCACTGCTTTTGTTTTAAGTCAACCCACCAAACTTGTTCCCTATTTTATAATACATTTTTAACATTGTGGTTCCTAGTGTCGTAAATTTGTTTTCAAAAAATTATTTTGTGGTCTTACTGAATATGAATCTTATGAATATTATTTCTCAATTTTAAGGAATTTCCTAATGTTATTTCTTGCTCTTTTAAATCATCTATTTTCCATCTAAATTCCTGCATTTTTTCCAATCACTGTACTATCGCGAAACTTGCCTTTTTTTTTGAAGGAATATCACTCTTTTAGCTTTGCAGTGTTAGTGAATTATTTTGGTACTCACTCAATGCAGAACTTGCAATAATTTAATGTACAGTTCCTGTTGAACTTAAAAAACAATCTATAAGTTCTTAAATAATAAAAAAAGATTTTCAAGCACAACTTTATCACTTTTGCATGCGAATTGACTGTTGTTTTTATTTTCGTCGTCTTACATATCTGTAGACGCATTATTGAATTTCCTTATTTTCTAATGATATACAAAATATGATCGTTTAGAAATCTCAAAATTTTTTGATCAATTTTTATAGGGTCCCATTGCATTAGCCTTATTCTTAATTTTTAATATCGTTTTTGATTTACTGTAATAAGAATATCAAGAAATCCGTTTTTGGCTGAGATATTTACTCCTCACTTTTAGTAAAAATTAAGACAATTTTAGTGTATTCCGTGTTTTTAATCTATAAATACTTGGAATACTTTAAATGTTTATTAATATAGACTTATCAATTACTGCATTTGAACGAGTATTTCTGTTTGCATTACATAATTTACTTTCTTATATTGCTGATGGTTCAACATTATAAGCAGTAAGCGAATCGTAGATTTTGAAATACATCACCGGAAGCGGAAACCACTGGGAGTACGGAATAAAGGATAAAGTGGAGGTAAAATATCACGTAATCAAATTATGTCAGCCTTGTTTTGTAACTTGACAGATTAAAATTGCTAGGCTGCATAACAAAGCCCAGCCTGTGGGCTTTGAAAACGACGGCACCGCTGAATTTTCATTAAATTACCAACTTGTATTGTTGTTCCACGGCTGAGGCTTGTTTGATTAAAGTACAGGATGTTTTATAAAATAACTATTCGGATAGCCTATATGTTACTATCGGGGTTACTGCAGGGTCGTCGAAATAAATCCGGAAAATGATTGAACGATGGAAATGACATTAAAATACAAGAAAAATTAAATTTATTTAAATGAAACAACACGATTAAAGTAAATAGTATTAAGAATTATATTACTTAATGTAGCCCCCATCAACGGCCAGGACCTTCTCCAACTGGGACCTAAACCTCTGCAGGTCAACACGGCTTCTTCTTTATTCGTATATAGCCATGCCTGGATCTTTCTTGTCTTGTGAATTAGAGCGGAGTCTTGCTGGAGTACATGTTTCCGACGGCCACCTCCTCTATCCAGGGCTCGACATATGTCTCCAGCATGTGACCTTCAGGCCTTTCTAAAAAAACATGAGACAACATAACATCTCCTTTTCTGCTCACAAACCTCAGCACTATCACAGAAGCGCGAAATTCTGTTATGCAAGACATTTTAGAGAGATCTTGACAAACAGCACTGTGATGCTTGATGTCGTTTAGCAGTGCTGGGGCCTTAACTCCCTGCTCATCTCGTTTTTCTCAGTCAATAGTTGGCGATTCCTCAGAACCTGGTGCACTGCTAGATTGACCATTGACTTCGTCAAGGCCATTATTTTGCTAGGTCAGTCATGCTCCGCTTAGGATCCTGATCGATCTTCGCTTTCAATTCGCAAACGAATTCCATTTTTCTGTCAGCTCTAACAGCCGTTGCCTCTTCCTGATTGTTAAATTTCCTGTACTTTATGGGTACTTGGTAAACTTGTTGTTTTTTTTGTTGCCAAACCAGGCATTAATTTCTGTCGGCAATTTTCAGGCAGGAGAGATTTGAGTGTAGCAGCTCTGCGATCGTATTCTTGGCTAATTTTGTCAACAATCGTAGGTGCATTATTACGTTAGTATTCGTCGAACAGGTGATATAATTTTAAAATTATTTGTATCTCATTTAATGCTGCTTAAAAACGTCTTGTATATACACGCAAATGCGATGTAGAGCGATTTTATTTTTGATGAACTTCTTGTGGAGCATTAAATACTGAGATCTACAAATTGTCGACTGCTTCCCTACAACTTGTTGCAATTACTGCCTACTATTCCTTTTAGATGAACCATTGTAATGCAAATCTCGGCTGAGAGTTTTGACGCAGAACACGCGGTTGGATGACCGCTTAATCAGGAATAGATTGAGAAGCCGTGTTTCCCGGTTATCACTGGTGCGGCTATTTCTATCCTGTTTAATCGTGAAACTTATTTGTGTGCTCTTCTGATAATTTCTGCCGGCCACGTTTTAGCTGACTCGATTGTGCAATAAAATGTCTGAGCTGTCTGCAAAAATACCGACAAATTAAAACGTCGCCGCTGATTTACTTTGAACCCGAGAGCTAACAGACAACTGCCTTATTAGTCATCTGCCATACGCTGCTAAAATGCGATTTTTTCGGAGTTATATAGAAAGGTTAATGCATTTTAGATACTAGGATAAGGAAATAAAAGGGAAATCTTAAAGGACAATCATTTAAATATTTAAATTCTATGTAATTTCATGCATCGATTAATCTCTCAAATTTTTCTATATTAAATGTGTCAGAGATACTCTTTGTTGAAATTGCGTTCTAAAGAGTTAGATGTATTGTTATGAATTACATAGCCTTTCATATGTGAATTTTACACACTAAAATAGTGTACAAATATACAGAGTGCGATACGTAAGTCTTTAGATTAGAAAGGTGGAACATTAATTTATTCAAAGAAATTTGTGTTACATTTTTTAATTTTAGAAACAAATTTTCTAAAATGCGGGCGCGAAACAAATTACTTGGTTGAATGCTATTGTCGTATTTTAATTAAAAAAAATTCTTGAAATTGTATCAGAACTTACGAATCACGTACTATATAATTTTTTTTCAAAACGTGTGACTTTCAGTTAGTTCACCTTTGTATAACTACAGCGATAACTTATCTTAAATACAATAAGCGCGTAGAGAACAAAATAAACAAATTACTTCACTAACACTAGTTGTTATAGTTCATTTGTGATATTTTTCTATTTATTTCACTTTTACAACACTTTTATTTGAAAAGCAGGGAAGCTGAATAATGTAAAAATAAATAAATACGCCCACAACATCCAATAAAAGTTTTATAACAATCTGAATGTAAATCTTTGCAACCGTTATTTTGTGTTTTGCTACCTTCCTCACATCAGCAAAGAAGCGTTGTCATTTACCGCACATCCCGCATTCTCCTGGCGATAACCGACGTCCATATTTGTCGCAATTAACCAACTATTTTTAGTTGTGATCTAAAAGCCGCTGTAATTTTACGTGGCGACAGACGCTTATCAATTATAAATGGCTGCGCGTTAAATTAAAAACACAGGTATAATAAAACAATTTGCTTACGCAAACTGTTCTTGCGTCTGCATAACCGTTATTGTCGGAAATTTAATTATGACTGTCTTTATGATTTAACAAAGATATATATTGAAATTTTGGTTCTGATTAGTTAGCCTATTCCTTAACATTTGTTGAAAAACTGAAGAAAAGTGTAACAAAAAAGTGCTATAAGCTTTATTTTGTTATATAGAGGCGAGTTAAATTTAAACAAGACTTTATGTCCAACTGTCAATAAGTTAATACTGGAATCAGATCTAAATGATTAGTGTGTGTATGAATGCTAATTTGATGTGAACTGAGTTGCCCTATCATATTGTTTAATTAATAGCAATCGCGTTATGATAAAGATAAATAACGAGTAAAACGCTGAAGCAACTTATATCTTGTCCAGACTGCGTCGAAAATTTGGTATGTACAGATACTCTTAGATGTTGGTTAGGGGACAAAGCGAGGTCAAAAGTACAACGTAAGATGCACTCGCGCCAGCAACACATAAATAAACGCTACTCCAATTTGCGTACTTATTGAAAGAAATCATCAGCTAATAATTATCAAAATACGCACCGAAGTGGATATTAGTTGTGATAGAGTCAAGCCAATATTAAAAAATTCTTAGTGCTGAATAAACATTTACACAATTTGAGATTTCTCAGGGATGTCTCGCTCGTCACGGACAAATCGGATTTTTTAATTCTAACGTGATGAAATTTAAGTTTCATTACGCTAGTTTTAATCGAATAAATTACTAGCAATGATTAATACAACTACGATTTGTTGGTAAACCTGAAACTTGTATATCGCACAAAAATACGATGTTCTAATCAGAAGTATGTACCCATAAGCACACCCGTCATAACTTCAGTCAAATTGCAGCAAATCTACTAAACATTAGTAAACTACTTGTCTACAGTCTCGATTTAAGTCTTTGCGATTATCGTCTGTTCAGGAACCTAAATTCTGCCACGTCTCTTTACGAAAGTAGTATAAAACAATTTTGTTATGGGAGGTTTATCCTGAACTATCAAGACAATGTTAATATAATGAAAACATAATACGCGGCCGCCATGTAAGCTGACAGCCAATGAGAGTGAACTGTAAAACGCATGCGTCGATGAGGACGACTTAATTAATTGAGTCAGTTGAGGGTTACCAGTCGTGGAATGAATGCATGTAGTATGTCATCGATCCAGTAGAATAGCGAATCTGCATCAAATTTTGTGCGCAGCTGGAATATTTCTCAGTAGAAACTATTTTAATTATTCAAAAGGCTTTCAGGAACAATCTCATGAGTATAGCAGAAACAATTTGGAGATAAAAGGGAATAAAAATAATAAACATTCTGGAAAACTAGCATTGAGTACAATACGTAGAAGCTGCAGTTAACAAAGATCGTCGAGTGACAGCACGAGAACTAGACGATGTGCTGGTGATTTCAAAAATTAAAGTGAGTGAAATGTTAACGAAAAATCTTGTCATGAAACGTATCGCGGCAAAACTCCTACGTATGAATTTGATTTATTCAAAAAGGCTATAACCAAAAATTAAACGCGGGTGTACAACTCAGATGTCCAATCGTCCCAATGTCAGTCTCAAAAAAATCTCAACCAGATCAAGACGATGTTAACCGTGATAACTAAAGTTGTGTACAATGTTTTTTGTATCTTGTATCATGTGTATTAAGCGTATAATTTTTGTTATTCTTCTTCTTCTTTTTCATCACCCCTTGTACCATTAAGGTGTCGGGTAGTGTTCTAGGACCCACTTTTTCCATTGAGTTCGATTTCTTGCAATTTTTTGTAGTTCCTCAAGTGTAGTGTCATGTTTTTTTGTTATATCTTGGACTGTGTTAGTTAACGTTTTCCGTGGTCTTCCCGGTGCCTTCTTGTGTATGTTTTTTGATTGTAGATATTTTTTCGTTGTTCTTTCGGGCTCCTTTCTTATAATATGTGCTTGCCAATTTAATTGTTTCTTTTCTATTTTTTTTGTTGCCTTTTCTTGTTTGAGTTCGTTATATATAGTTTCGTTTTTTATTCTGCGCTTAGAAAAATTGTTCGATGTTATTTGTTAATAAACTGTCCAAGAACGGGGTTGTTTATTGTCATCGCTTTGTGTATTACAATTTAAAAAACCATAAAATACTTTTCCATTTCTTGTATTTAATATATATGTTTTTTTTTTTAATTTTTGGTAACCATTTTTGCGGTCTGGAATAGTACACATTAATGAATAGTTAAATTGTTGCCATTGTTTATGTTGTTTTTTACACCCTACCATATGTTTTACAATTCATCAATTGTATTACAAATTTCACCTATTGTGATCTATTTTCTCATAAATGCTCATCATGTTTACTTTGTTCTGAAGTGTTTCGTAATCATTTGAAGTGAATATTTCTAGGTTCAAAAATTCTCGTGTCCTGCTACTTTACTCATTTTTAAAAAGCTAACACAAACCAAATGCTTACCCTCCATTAGTGAATTTTAATTCATTCACTTATGTAATTTTGTATTTGAATGTGCTTTGTAATCAATCTACAAATCGCATGTTTTTTCACGGAGGCGTTGAGTCAAGATTTATCTAACACAATATACGCTTCATGGATAAGAAAAATTATAAAAAAATAGATACTAAGGATTTTAGTGATAATCAATACTTCTTATATGAGTGCGACAATATTTCCATATGTCTAGCAATATAATATTACATTTATGAGATATGTTTAAAAGGTAGCCTAACTTTATTTTTATAATTTTTGGCTTTACATATCTACTCTTCGTCCATGTTACCTTCGAAAAATTTATCTCCTCGACTTTCATTCGGTGGTATTTTTACTTCTCAAAACGGTCACCGTAAACCTTTTTGGTATGTTTTTCAGAATGTGTCGAATTCGTTTTAATTTCCTTAAATGTCTCAATACTGATTTCATCATAAAAAAGTTAGCTACTGCTAGATCGGAGATGTAGGGAGACTAGAAAAATTAACTTACTTGATTTTTCTCACAAATTAATCGAACGAATTTGTGTGGTGACTTAGGCGTTGTTAATTTTTTTGTTAGAATAATAAAACTGAGACTTGTTTAGTGATGTCAATAACCTTTCAGGCCGAGGACCATGTTAATCGATTAGTAACCACATTCAACCGGATGATCCATTCATTACTCAAAATTTCACATTGCAACATTGTCTCCCCAAAACATTCATTACAAAACTATCGAAAAACACAAGAATTAAGGAATGAATAGACAAATCGCAAAAAATAACAATTTGTTTCTAACGACTAAAAACCTGTGGGGGAATTTTATGCTGCATGTTTTCTTTAATTTGTCCATTTGAGAACAGAATTTCGTTAAATACACATAACAATTGACGTATCCGAGTTTTATGAGATGATTGTGTACCGTTATTTAGGAAATGTTTAAAGCATCCGCTGATTACGAACACCATATCACGGATTTTCGTCTGCCGTGGCCTTGATGAGGTATCCATATCTTTAGTAGTAGATGGGCGGCGGCCGTTGTGGTTGTCGTTTGTCAAACTAAATTATCAGCTTCCTATCTCCTAAGTGCGAACTATTTGAACACTGGTAAACGGTGCAATTTTTGTCTACAGTATCGTTAGTATAGTTTCCTTTTCTTACAAAAACAAGTTATGTGACAAATGTTTTCTTTAATCTTCCATACTAAAACGTACAAAAGGACATATATAACTCTCGACGAACGAAAGTTATTCCACGGTAACTAGACGACTGAAAAGGACGACTTCATCTAATGTCCGGTTAAACAAACGTCTGTGAAATTTAAACGGATGTTTAAATCACCAATGCGACTGTTAAGTGTTGCAGAAACTATTTTGTATCAGACCGATGATAGTTAACAAAGGAATTAACAAGTGACGTAGTAATGACCTGTTTAAAGGGCGTTAGCAGGTATTTCGTTTGCACAAACCAATTTTGAGTTATAATAGTCCTTTAAATGCTGTTTGACAGTTCATGAAAGTAATTACTGGAATTGGGGATGAATGCATCTTCAAACATACAAAACTATAATAAAATTAGACGAAGAGAATGAAAATTCTTTTCAAAGTGTATTTCTTCTTCTTCAAGTGCCATCTCCGCTTCGGAGGTTGGCAATCATTTTGGCAATTCTAATTTTTGATATTGCTACTCGAAACAGTTGACCAGAGCTGCAGCCAAACCATTCTCGTAGATTGCGCAGCCAAGACATTCGTCTTCTACCAACGCTTCTTTTTCCCATGATCTTGCCCTGTATTAGAAGTCGTAGTATGTTGTATCGTTCTCCACGCATGATATGTCCCAGATATTGGAGTTTTCTTTCTTTGACTGTATTTGTAATTTCCTTCTCCTTTCCCATTCTTCTCAGTACCTCCAGATTTGTCATTCTATCCGTCCACGATACTCTTAAAATCCTCCGGTAAGTCCATATCTCGAAGGAGTCAAGTTTGTTTAATGCGGCTTGATTTAACGTCCACGCTTCCATACCATACAAAAGTACACTAAACACATAGCATCTGAGCAGTCGTATTTTTAATGGTAACGACAGATCCATACTACAGAAGACTTTTCTCATTTTTAGAAAATTAGCTCTTGCCTTTTCTACTCTTGATCTTATTTCTGCCGTGTAGTCGTTGTTTTCTGTAATTAGACTTCCTAAGTAAGTGTATTTCTTGACTCTTTCTATCTGTTCTCCTCTAATTCTTAAGCTGTCGTTGTTGTTATTGTTTTTACTGATCTTCATAAACTTCGTCTTTTTGATATTGAGTGATAAGCCGTATTCCTCACTATAGTCAATTACTTTATTCATTACCCTTTCTAGATCTTCTAAGTTTTCAGTAATAATTACGGTATCATCTGCATATCTTAGGTTGTTTATTGATCTTCCATTTACCTTTATTCCCGCAGTTTCAGATTCCAGGGCTTTTTTCATTATTTCCTCTGAGTAGGCGTTAAATAGACTGGGCGACAGAACACAACTCTGCCTGACACCTCTTTGAATTTCAGTTGCTTCTGATGTTTCGTTTCCTATTCGTACTGTAGCCTTCTGGCTGTAATATAAGTTTGATATTAGTCTTATATCTTGATAATCTAATTTCTTATTTTGAGAGTTTCTATGAGTGCGTCGTGTCTAACTCTATCAAAGGCTTTATTATAGTCTATAAAGCATAGATATACACTTTGGTTAACATCCAAGCATCTCTGAATAAGCACGTTGAATGCAAATAATGCTTCTCTTGTCCCCATTCCATTTTGAAAACCAAACTGTGTTTCACTGATATCTGCTTCTAGTTTCCGGTGTATCCTAGAGTGAATGATTTTTAAGAGAATTTTTAGTGTGTGAGACATAAGACTTATAGTGCGGTAATCACAGCATTCTTTGGCATTAGCTTTCTTTGGTATACATACAAACGTTGAGATTAACATTTCTTGAGGTATAATTCCGGTTTTATATATTATGTTGAATAGATTTACCAGTATATCTAGATTCTCTTCGTCAATTAGTTGTAGGAGTTCACTTGGTATTTCATCTGGGCCTGGGGCTTTACGATTTTTCATTGTTTTCATTGCATGCATTTAAGAGTGTATTTAAGAAGTTTTAATTAGCTTTTTTTTAAAATTAGTTTTTATTTTTTATCAGAAACATTAACCTAATATAACTTCACATTTTCACATTATGATTTGTATATATAATTATTATAACTTGATTAAAAAGAATTTATTTATAACTTAGCTTCAAGAAAAGTTCGTTAAGAGGGCTTTTTAACGCATTTTTCTTATGTAATTATGTAAATAAATTTAGGTTGGGTTGCCTAATCTGGACTTGTTATCTAGTGAGTCTCATTTTTTTCCTGCCAAATTTTTGCGAATGTAACTATTATTTAATTCCTGTAGTTAAACAGAGATATAACTAATCAAGGGTTGATTAGTCGTGCTAAGTGTTTTGTGCAATGCAATCAATTTCTAACGGACCATTAATATTAATCCATTGTGAGGAGACAATGGGGCTGACATAGGTTTGTGCAACCGAACATAAGAGATAAGGTTACATGTTTATAAAAATACTGCCATTAAAAGCAACTGCGTTGAGTACAGGTCACAAAATAAACTTTTGGTACAATTTTATATTTTTATATATTTTTTTTTTTTTTGATAATATCTTTGCATTGGATAAAACATTTCAAATTATTTTAGTAACACAAAATAACTGTATAAGGATTTGCTTTTATTTTTTTATATTTTTTATATTTTTATTATTTTATAAAGGAAAGATATATATACACACACACACACACACACACTCATGGAAGTATGAATATTGTTTAACCTTTTACCATCTCCTTAAGCAGTATTGGTTTGAATGAAAATAATTAGTCACTTGTGGGTTACAGATTATTTTTTAAGCATTTGTTAGGTCGAATACTAGAACAAACAAAATCATAATATTTGTACGTCCTTGAACTATCACTCACCACTTCGAATCTTTTTTTCTGTCCTTATTCCTTGTTTTAGATATTTATTTCCATTACAAAAAAAAAAATGTGCGCCGTCCGGGCCTCTGACTTTCGAGTACACCAATTTATCATCAGACCTTGTGCCGCTTACTTGGTTTTTGTCACATCTCGTTTTGAATTTTTGCATTCAATGGCCCGTGGTAAGCCTTTCTCCATAGAAACTCGTCCAGCCATTCTCACTTTACATCGAGAAAGGCTATCAGTGCGTAACATCGCAAAAACATTAAGGGTTTGTTCTTTGACGTGAATCTTACATTACAACGCTACAGGGAGACAGAAATTCTTAGGAATCAGCATTGTCTTATGCCATCACAAGTAATATCAGATGCAGAGGATCAGTTCAGCAGACTGATGAGTAAGCGAAATAAAAGATTAACTGTCCCAGATATTGCTGCAACATTTAATCAGGGACTTGATAAAACAATATCAGTCAGCACAATGAAACGGCGTCTTCCGTCAGAAGCGGAGAATATTCGTGCGTGGGTCTAAGATTGAAAAGATGATTCAGGACTGTATTGTTCGGATTGTCACGCACGGAGGTGGGTATCTTTTAGTGTAGGGGTGCCTCTCTTTGGCTGGTGTGAAGGACTTAGCAAAAATCGATGGCATTGTAAGGAAAGCTCATTATAAAAAAAAATTAACGGAAAACGCTATACCACATGGGTTACAATTAATTGGGAAGGAATTCATGATGATGTAAGACAACGATCTTGAACATACTTTAAAGCTTTGTAAGAACTATCTAGCAAACTAAGAACAGAAAATGCTCATAATGATGACATGGCCATCACAGAGTCTAGACCTCAATCCCATAGAGTTGCTATGGGATAAACTGGACAAAACAGTAAGAAAAGAGAACCCCACATCCAAAAATCATCTCCGAAGTCTTCTTCAAGGTGCCTGCAGAGAGGTACCATTCGAGAAATTAAAACAATTAATTGAAAGAATGCCTATAATCGTACAAATAATATTAAATGTAAAGAGCAGTTTTTGATTAAACACAAGTTTAATATTTAAATTAATTTTTTCTAGTGCTTATGATGGTTTTCGTTGATTTTTTACATGCTGTATAATAATATATTACATAATAAGTTCCTTTTTACATTAAAGGGTATAAACTCATTTTTTATTTAGTTTCCATACTTCCATGAACGGTAGTATACAAGTATTTCTTTGATTTTTTCAATTTTGAATTACTTAGATTTCTTGTTATTGATATCTGAAAAAAATTGCATTTTATCTGTTATTTAAATGTTACGCAGAGGCAATATAAGTGTTGAAATATTAAAAAAATAATAACCTTTAATAGCAGTAAGTGCCAAAGGAAGATTTAATATGGAATAAGTTATATAAACAAATAAAAGCATTTTTATAAATTTTAAAAATCTGAATTTTTTGTAATTTAAAGTTATGGGAAGAGGAAAACAATATAAATATCCCACTACGACACATTTTTCTCGAAAAAGGTTAATTTGATTCCGAACGCACAGTCACAAATAACAAACAGTTGCGACAACCTATAAGGCAGTTCCGTTGTGACGTGAATGAAAAGTAGGTGTAGGTTTTAGATAACCGTCCATTTGTGAAGATTACATCTAGCTCGTATCATTATCGAAAATGCCTCGCGTTATGTCTGTAAGCCTTTTGACCCCAATTAACCTTGAAGATAAAGTGACGTGTAATCATCCACTCATAAATAGACCATTCGGAAAGCATAACGCGGTGCATGTTATCATTGCGGAAATTGTCGGTTGCGCCGTACTTAATGCGTATATATAGTTTGCAGTGGCTGTCACGGTGTCTATCTAGGAATTACCAGTGCTGCTGGAAATCGGAATCGAGGACCGTTTTATAGTGGGACCCGATGCAAAAAGATTGCGTTATTATTTTTTTCTCACAGTTGTTTCGCGAGCGCGGCTTCCGGCAGGGAAATGCCTGCTTGATGGAGGAAGCGCGCAGGCTGACAGGCGCTGCTAAGTAGAGCATTTTGAGTGGATGCGAGCTGTCGCGATTGTTGTAATTTGTTTGTGCGACTATTCAATTAACTTTTTTTAATCTGCGAACCCGGTCGCTCGCTTACCAAAAAGTTGTTTGTATTTTGATCAGAGTGCGGCTTATTCTAATTAATACCGTTTGATGGATGATTTCCGGAATGCGCGAGTAAAATTTAAGTTTAGAGTTGGAAAATCATATCTGGATGTAGATCTAGATCAAAATAAAATACTACTGACATAAAACAGTTCTTCAATTTTTAAAGATTATGTAAATTAATTTCTTTTAAAAATAAAGCAATTCGGATAATATCGAAACGAAATCTTAATCTTTCATTGTACATTGGGCAACTCTTTAACGAAGATACATGGATTAAAAACCTAATGCTGATACATTCCAGGAAATTTGTGATCTGTTTTATGGAAAATGTTTTGGTTAAAGTTCTTATTACTATATTTTTGATAACAAGTTTTCCGTTCTGCCCAATGTACTCATAAATAATTTTCTCGGGTAAATCAGCATAGAAAATTAGTTCGTCTGTACAGAAAGCGTTGTATTTTGGCAAACTACATTTTGTTTAGTGGAAAAAGTTAAATAAAAATTTTGATAAAATGGCAAACATAGAAAGTAGCTTATAGATCCGCGATAAACTTAAAAGTACGTGCTTAAACTGTCGATACCTACGAAGGTGGAAGTGATAAGTAACCTATTGATAAATAAAATTTTAATATAGATATATAACTAATATTTTTAATTTGTTGATTAATTATACACTAAGTGACTATTAGTTGCCATAGCTTCTAGTAGTGTATTGGCTAGTCTTTTTCTTCAACATGACGAATAGCTCTGTGATGTTTTGTATGCTTCAACTCATTAAAAAAAAAGAATAACTAAAATATACGTACAGTGTCGTTGAAATAAAAGAGATTGATCCCAAATTTTTACCACGACATATATAGGATTGAATTTTCCAAAAGTAGCGATATTAAGTTTATGCGATGCACCTTAACTATTGAATCCAAGAAATCCGACTTATACATATTATTTCCTCATGTGAATCAATCGTCTATAATAATCCTTATGGTTTAACATCACTATACGTCTGAGAACTTGAATCTCAGTTGGATTACTATAACTGCTTCACCACCACATCATCTACTGTTGCACGGAGTATCTGGAACTTAAGTAAAATTTCACAGATGGTGTGATCAAACCTAGAAGCACCAATATTCATATCATTAAGTTCATAGCGTATGTTCACGTTGACGGTTGAAACTGCTACACAGGTAATCGTATCATTCTATTTTTTTGCACGTGTTTAGCGTATGTGAATGATTTTCTTTATTTTTCACGGGGTGTTTCGTAATAAAGTACATCAAAATTGCAAACACCCTCTTACGATATCCTATATTGAATTTGCATTATAGTAGTTTCTATTTTCTAAATAAGACAACAGTATCTAGCTACGTTCAAGTTGCTTAAATTGGAAAGTACTAAAATTAGCATGCTTGTTATTGTATTTTTTAATCTATTTTGCAACTTCGTATACATATAGAATGTTATGATTATTTAAATTGATGATTTATTTAATTAATCAAGAATTAAGTTATCCGGAAAATATTTCCTAATTTTGACTTGACTTATTTGCGATGTTTTCTGCTAGAAAAGAAAATAGCAATTGACTTCGGATTTCTAAAGTAATGCGCTCGAATAAATGTGAAAACTTTCACGACCGGTGTTTTTATGTATTGTGACTATGGTTGGAGTTTGAAAACTCGACGTTTTGTCCACAACTGCAGAGGATATCTTCAGAATAAAACCTAAAATTAAGTTACTATTCGACTTTGTAAATTACATTTTAATAGGCACAATAAGCTTTTGAGACTGCTGCGCCTCAAATGTACCTAAATCTTAGTTCACTGTTCTTAAGATGCAAAAATAGATTGCCATACAGTAATAAAGCGAGTAGCATCAGCAAATGCTGAGATGTTATCTGCAATGAACCGATTTGCGTCAGCAGCGGGCCCGGCAACATAAACACCGATCTCCCACCACCATCCCTACTATACGCGTACGAGTGTAAAAGCAAGAGCACACAGAACAGTAACTTAAGTGTAGAATATTTTCTCTTATAGATGACTACTGTAATTGTGGGCGAAATGTCAAAAATTTTCAAATTTTGACCAAACGTAACGTGTCTTACATTACCAAAAAATCGTCTTTCGCTTTTGGTTAATTGAGTTTCTTTTTATAAACCTGACTATTTAATTTGGGATACTTGCATTACCGTTGTCATTTTTGCTCTTTACAATATGTTAGCTTACTAAAAAGTTGCTATTTTATTCATAAAGGTTTTCATTAGAGCATATGCATATTTTATTGAATTTTAGACTGACAATATTAAAGTTTTCGAACAAATGAACTTCAATCTTGGACTATTTTTTTATTATTTTTTTTTTACTTCTTGGTTTCGTGCTTAAGAGCCATTTGATAAAGTTTATATCCATCACACCTAAGTAACGGATGATAATTAGGGGTAAAATTGTAATACGTAATATTAAGTAAAGTCAAGACCGTCAAGAGAAAGGAGGTAGAATTTTCCGAGCCCTCGGTGTCTAGGGACTCCGATAACTTCCAATGTATTGTTCATTATATTAACAAAATTTTTATTTTTTTATGTTTTTAATGTATTGATTTATAATTGTATAATTTTCTATACGTGATCTGTTCCGAAAGTATTGTGGCATGTAAAAAAAATACAGTTGTAATAACAAAAAATCAAATTGAATAAAAATAATAAAAGATACAAGAACATTGTACGTAACCTCAATTATCTTACAATTTCACACATTTTTTTGAACGTGGCAAACCAGGAGTCTTTTATTACGCGACTGAGCTATTGCTTTAAAATTGTAGCTCTAAATCCAAATTTCAGTTGCGGTTATGATCTTTTTGAGAAAGAACATCCCAACAAGGGGATACTTAACATTGTGACTCTGACCTGGTATTCGACTCAAAGGTAGCCCTTGATGACTCGCTACTAGTGGTAGATTATTATGAAGTTCGATATGTATAATTTTTCACAATGGGCAAAAAAGTCACATTTTTTAACACAGCGCTATGGTCAAAATTTTGATCAAAACTTTAAGGGTAGCAAGGAGGTACGATAAGGTCAATTTTGGATAAGTGTAAAGTTTCGTCAACTTCTAGTATGGATTTCACGTTAGAAAACGGTTCTATCTGATGGAATATGGTGGTAGTTAAGTGTATAGTAAATATTAAACACATCTGGCCACTAGGGGGCGCAAAATCGCTATTTTATGAAATAGTGATATTACAGTAGAATGTTGCCCAATTCAAATGTGATAATGAGAACGCTTTCTACACTTTACAAGTTTGTCATATTATCATACCTTATTTATCACTAAGTCTAGGAAAATTTCGCTAAATCGCCGTTGAAATCTTCCACCCGCCTAAATCAAAGTCAATCATCGGTTTCATCTCAAGAACCCATCCCATTGACATCACAACAAAGCTCTCAAAGCTCACCAAATGCGTCTCAAAAATCAACCGTCGACTCCGATCATAACATCAGAGGTTTGGTCGTTTAAGTGGTGGCTGGCACAAATGAGTTGTTTCATATGCCAATCGGATTGTGCTAATGACCGAATCCTCAGAGCAATTCGCCAACAAGTCTGGTGGAACAAAAGATTTTACGTTTTTTCGAACTTCATTTGTTGTGATCATCGCTACGTGGAGAATCATCTCACAGAAGAGGCGTTGACAGTTAAAAAAGACCATCTCATTCATCTCGAAGGCGAAAAATTCGACGATTTTTTCGTTATGGTTCACCCACAGGAACTTCGGCCGGATTAACCAAAGAACAATTCCGTCACATTCACGACAGCTATATCGAAAATCTGTGAAACACCGCAAAGAGATCAACGAAACAAGCCGTAGCAATGTTTTTGATGAAATTGAGAACTGGCAATTCAGATGGAGGATTGTCAAGTTATTTCAAAATCACAAGAAAGTACTTCACAGGATTGTCTGTAATGTCAGAAAATAACTCGTTAAGAACCTCGTCAAAGATTCTTTCGACCTTAAATCTTGGACTCGCGATGAACTCCAAAATCATATGTCACCTAGTAGTCGAATCCTTTCATTGCGAACCCGGAACTGTTGCGACAAAATGGGATGGAACATACTGTTACATTCAAAAGAGCAAAGATAATCTGTTTCAACGAAAGACATATTCTGTCCAAAAAGGCTGTCATTTGATTAAACCGATGATTTGCATCGCTGCATCATCAGGTCAATCGGAGTCACAATTTTAACTGCCCCCTTGTAGGGCCATGTTCTTTGGTTCATTGATAGCAACCTGAACTAAGTTAGTAGTAATTGCAGCACTCTGCTGTGGTAGCAGTAGCTGTGGAACAAATTTTTCTGCAAAATGTTTCATGTCAAGATTTCCCATCAAAATGTTACTTGGAATTCTCAGTTCATCTTTTAGTCCCTGGGCCATCAGTTGTTAATCTTTGCCCATTGTAGTCCGTTCAAGTTCATCATTTTTGGCGATCTCCTTGTTATTGGCTTTTCAAAACGTAGCCCGGCGTTAGCTCTCAATATACATTAGATATCGACTTTTAGTTTTTTCTTTTCATCGTTGGTGATTATACAGTCTACTATATCTTATTTACACTAGTACAACTCATAATATTATTTCTATATACTTCTAAACTTTTTTCTTTTATAGAAATTTTAACTAATAATTAATCTAATTAATTTATCATATATTTACTTAACACTAAACTTACAAATGTGGACAAATAACAATTTATATTTTTTGGCGCGTATATTTGACAAGTCGCGTAATATTTCTAGGCCTTAGTCAACAATTTTATAAACATCGAGTTTTTTTATATTTTTTGAAAGTCGACAACTTATTGCTAAATATTACACTTTGATAGAAATTTATTGGATAGAAAATCTGGAACAAGATATCTTCAAATAAAAGAACGTCCGCAGAAAAAACAATTGGATATATTGGCCAAACACTGAGAAAGTAGGGTAAAAATGAATACGTGCATGGTCATGAGAAATCAAAAATCTGACCCTAAATACACATAGAAAAAAATGATTACCGAAACTACTTGAAAGTGATTTGAATATTACCAATAATTTGAGTATTGCTCTTGCTGATGAGTTATATTTCTCATTTGATGCTAACAATTATACTAAAAATACCGTATACAAGTCTCGGAGTCAAAATCAAGTTTCATAGCAATTTTCCAGGCAAACTTCTTGTATGGCTGATAATCTGTTGAAAAGGTAGATCCCGACCGAACATTGCTCCAACCAATAAATGCACATTAAAAGTACAATCAGAAACAGCTGATACCCTTTGTTAAAAATACCACACTTATGATAAGTGCGTATTATAGCCCGCACAGCGACTGTTTTTAAGAGTTTTGTATTGAGATTGCTAAGATGTACCATAACTCTCAAGTAACACTTAATGAGAAATTTACACGAGAATAACTAAGCACAATCTACAAATACAAAACTTGAGTAGAGTCAGAACTGCCAATAAGTAACAACTTATTTTTGAATATAAATATTACCCAAAATTTCGTACACAAAACGTGAAAATTTTTAGTTAAAAAATTTGAAATCTGTATTATACAAAAGAATCTCATAAAGTCTTAGATAAAGATTATTATAACAATTATCCTTCTAATCAAGTTTTCTATTTTATGTATTTAAACTTCTGCTGTCCGGGTAACGTGGCATCTGAATGATTTGTTAATTTCTTAAAGATTAAACCGATTATATTGCACAAAACATATTTATATTATGGACTTTAGATTAAACTTTATTATTTGTTTCGCAATTATTTCAAACATAGTTTGCAAGTTCTAAATAAATATAATGATCTCGTTTTATACATATGCAATATATTTCATTATACGTTTTTGCTACTGTAATAGATAAAACAGTTTTCTATACATTAACTTTAAACCCACTGGTGCTTCAACAAGTTTTTTTTGCTATTTTTATAATAACAGCAGCATGCGCAAAACATAAACAAAGTCCTTATTTCTAAAACATCAACGCATTTATATCCCTTCTCTCTTAAATACTTCTCTTTCTGTTAAAAATTATAACAAACGGGGTGTTTGTTATAATTTTTAACAGAATCATACAAAGGCAGTTTTAACATATCTCGCACTTTCTTTTGTACCTAGTAAATATTTAAAAGTGTTATGTGTGAATTGTCTTTTGAGTATGATTTTTTGAATAAAATTTGAATTTATTGTATGGTTTTCAATATCATGATTCTATTTAATTAAAGTTTTGTTTTTGGTATCTATGAGCATTGTGCTCTAACTTATTTTTATATTTAATTTTAATTTTCCTTGCTAACGCCATAATCATTCTAAAAATAGATCATTTGTTTATAAAAAAATTGTATGTATTTTACAGGCTTACATGTATTTCGTGCTGTTTTTTGTTTTTGTTGATGATTTTACGTTTTACTACTTGTTCTATGCCTTTTTCTTTTGTTATGTTATACTGATCTTTTTATTTTCTTCGTAATTTATCATGCTTTAATTCTTCTGTATTATAAAGTTTTATTTTTGTTAGTTGGGTTTTATGTCATTGAAATTTTCAGTCTTTAGATTAATATTCAGCAAGAGACTGTCAGAAGAGTGTGCCAGAAATAGCAATTGCATGCTTCTCGCGTGCGCAATACTCACCCAAAAAGCAAAAATAGCGCTAAAAGGGCATTCATTAAGCGGCATCTGCTCGGAATAAAATTATCCAAATAAGGCTTTCAACGATTTGTATTCCAGTTGAAGTTCTCTTGTTGTTATGCTTTAGATTGCGTTCGCGCTTATTCAATATTCCTTCCTCATAAACTTCGTTTCGGTTTTCGCCTAGAATCGCAATTCCGACTGATTTCCAATGCACAGCCACAAGTAAATGGGACAGCTAATTGATACGGTAAATTGAAGCAACATTATGCACGTGCCAATCGTATTGTTTACAATTAGCGAAACGAAAGTGAAACTAGCGTAATTCATAAGTAAACAGTAGAGTTTGCTCCCAGTCTGCTCTTTGAATTAGAATTCACAAAAAAATGCAAATCCTAGTCCTAGTAACCAATTTTCGAAGCTATTTTTGTACTAGTTTGTTCACTGTAATAATTTCGTTAGCGGTGCTTTGTTCTCATTGCGATAGTTCCAAAACGTTATGTAAGCAGAATTTAACATGTTCCTTATAATCAATGACGCTGTAAGTTGAGCTACTATTAGGAAGCATCATAGCAACCGAGCATGAGGTGAAATAATATAAATTGACCTTTTGCTTAGTTGCAATTTTGTTAGCCTTGCATTTTTAAATCCAAAGTAATTATTGAGAGCGCGACAGCCGCGACGTAAAGGCTTCGGCCTGCCAGACTAACGCGCGGCGGGCCCTGGGTTCGACTCCCAGGTCAAAATAACGGCAAACATCGAGTGCTCTCCGGCCATCATACAAACACCTTTGGCGGTCGTAAAGTACATTCTCCTTCTTCTAACGGGTCAGACTAGCCACCTGCCCGGGGTACGCCCAAACATGGCTCATAGTACTACACGAAATGTGTAGTTAGAAACAGGCTAATAGCCTATATAAGAGTAGAAGAAGAAGAAGAAAGTAATTATAATGCAATTGCTTAGAAAATAGAATTTAGTACATAAGTCGCAACATATGACGAAGGAAAATATTTAGAACTGTAACCTTATTGTTAAATAATATCAAACACAAAAAAATACTGAATGAGAATTCATTCATTTAATCAACAGTTCTAAATGTCTCTTTTTCAGTAATCGTCAAACAATAGGGAAAAGAATTCTTTATGCACTATGTCACTACTGTACACTTCACATTTTTGTCTGATTTTGCATAGGTAGGTATGTATTCCCATCTGTCTCTTTTTACGAGTTATAAGGCTTTTTAAATAAAATTCACGTTGAAGCATAGTTTAATATCTCTTGAGCTACCAGAAATATATATAAAAAGGAACATTTGGTACCCAATATCTATGGTTTGTCTTAATAAAAAAATATGTTCGTCCGCGAAGCACCAGACACAGATTTCTTCAATGACACTTGAAAAATTACGTATTTTTTTTAAAGTCTGTTTCTTCTTCTTCTTTCTCTCCATCCTTGTACCCTGTGGGTATCGGATTTGGGTTAGGTTCTTTTTATCCATCCACCAATTTCTTCGAAACTTTCTATTTAATGGTATTTTCTTCATCTCTTCTATTATCTACGATTTGTCGTAACCATGGTTTCTTGGTCTACCTCTTCTCCTTTTGTAGTGATTTTTACTCTCCAAACCTTCCTGATCAATCTGTTTGGGTTCATCCTAGTTATGTGACCGACCAAGTTTAGTTGTCTTCTTTGTATTTTACTCATTGGTTCTTATTTAGTCATCTCTGTGATTGTTTTGTTGGTAATTTTACTCCATTTTGTTTTTTTCCGCAATTTTCCTTAGCTATTTTATTTCTATTGCTTCGATCTTTCCTCCGTGTTTCTTCTGTAAAGTCCAGTTTTCGCTTGCGCATAACAGTGTTGGGATGGTTACGACATTATGTATTCTTAATTTTGTTTTTCGTTTTAATTCTGTTTTTCCTAGTATTGCAATTAATGTATATTAAAGTTTGTTATTTCTACGTTTATGTTCCTATCACTTGTTATAAGGCTTCCTAGGTATTCATGGGTTGTTACTTGCTCAGGTGCTGTGTCTTGATGTTTTATTTTTGTTTTATCTAGTTGCTTCTTATTTATCACCAATATTTTACTTTCCTGTGTATTAACTTACTATTTCATCAATATAATTTCTTCTGTCCACCATTAAAATTATTAATACTAAAAGATTAAATTTAAACCAAATATACAAGGAACTTAAAAATTAGAGACAGCCAATGAATAGTCCTTAATCTCAGTTAAGAAATGTACTGCAGAAGTGGAAAGCAGAAGGTTACATCTGTCCAATAGGTGTGGAAGCATGAGTTTCGTTAGGGCAGAACAAATCAATAAAATTAAATGTTGTTCGTCTCAAACAAGAAGTTTTAGTCTCTCGCACAACTCTCACTAAAATTAGAAATTTTTATATTAAACGTGTGCTGAATATTAATAAAAAATCCAAGTTCAACCAAAAGACTTAGAAAGTTCGTACCCTACAATATGCTTGAAGAACATAAAATAAATCAAACAAGAATATGCCACAAATATATTCGTGATCACAGACAACAGAAAAATTATAGAATCGTACCCTTGCTATTAATGAGAGTTTGATGGCTTTATACCTAATAAATACCAAGTGCGTTTTTGTTTGGAATTCGGTAAAGAAGCGTTTGAAATACCAGACGAGGAGTTGCGCAACAAAAAAGGATGCTCATTCTCGTCGTGGGTATTTGAGCAATTGGGTTCTACAGAAATTTCTTTGCGGTCTACGTTCACATTTGAAAACGAAAACCGACAAATTTTTTACGACAATGTTCAATCTCAAAAACGCCGCAAAATGACTGAAAATTTAGACAACAATAATTTCAATTGTTGGGATTATCATATTCCTCAGATTGCCGCATTTGCGATTTTTGTTGTTTTGGCTCTCTGGAAACAGACTTGATAACATTCGATACCAAAATTGGAAAGAATTAAGGTTTACAAAAGGATGTTAAATATTAAAAATTTGACAATTCATAATTGTAGAATAAATTCTTCTTTATTATCATTATTGGTTTTTACCAATTTCTTTTGCAAGTCTTGTGAAAACCTCTAATTTTTGCTGAAATTCTTTCCAAATATCATGAAACCTACGGGTTCTAAGTATACTCTTTGATTTTTTCCCTGGGCTAAATTCTTGATACCACTATACAATTCTTGAAACTATCTGAAAAAGAATATCGACAACGAGAAAAATATCTCATTAACGCTTTTCATATTTAGCATACTTGATAATAGTATTACGATTAACCAACAAGTGATCAAAATTATCAAAATTACAAAATGTCAACAATGGCGAATTGTAACAAAACAAAACATTATCTCGTTGACTTACCCATGTTTGTCTCCATAATTTATACTGTGAATGTTATACGAAAAAAACATTGGAATGCACTTTACGTTCTGTAATACCTACAGAAAATAGAATTTTGAGTTGTAAACTATCTACTATACATTTGAACAGAAAGTAAACAAAGACAGCTGATATGAAATGTGACATGGCTGAGCTCTGAGCGTACGTTTGGCTGTCTATCTTCAGGATCTTTTTGGATGTCTTACTTTCGTCGCACCGACTTATCCCGCTGTTATCATTTGTAAATAAATTGTTCCGCGTTTCCATCTTGCAATAAATTGGTGGAAGGCGGGTGAAAGATTGTCAAAAATACCTTTTTGCGAACAACCCCTCGTTTGAAAACAATCAAATTTATTGTTTTCTATGACAATATCAGTAGTATATTAGATTGTGCATTGTAAGTTAATAGATTAATTTTCTTATTTACTAGTCGCCCTTTGTACATTATTACAGAGCTGAAACTCATGTTGCCACATTCAAAAACTTGATATATTCCACTTGGACTACGCTGCATATTTTAAATGAGAAGTGTTTATTTTTAAATGTCGAGCACCATTTGTATTAGTCAAGATGATAAGTGTATGCAGGTGGAACGTTTTCGTTTGATTTTGGCACATCTTAATAGATATTGACCTGAATGTTGTTTTTAATAGTTTTGAATATTGCAAATAAAGTAGTCTGATAAATTTTTAAGTTTAGTTTCAACGGATACAAGGTGGACCAAATAACATATTCTAAAGAGAATTATTAAATATGAATTTTATATTTGTAACCCCTCTTTTCTTTCTTGCCTATATTTAAATTATAAATAACAATTCAAATCCTTTTCATTACAAGCAAATTATGCTTTATACCTATTTCTTAACGAATGTTTATTTAAGCCTTTTTCTTACCTTTCATACAATCTAGTACTGTTACGGGTTTGATTTGTAAAAATTTCTGAAGTGTGATGTGTTTATTATTCTTTTCTTTTCTTTTCTATTTTGTTTTGTGATGCAGTACATTTTTTTGTATATTTTATAATTACTATATTTATTTTTTAGCTTTATGGTTGTATTTTCACATTTTATTGTTAACATTTTGATTTTGATCATTCTAAATATTTAATATAAGTGGTTAAATACTGATCGAAATAAGAAAACATATGGGAGTGCTAAGTTACTGTTGTTGTATACATTTATTTGAAATTCAAGATTTATATACACTAAATAAATCTCGAATACCAGTGCTTTATATACATAATATAATAAATTTAACTCTTAATATCTGAATTGCGCACTGTTTTCATCCTATGAATGTTAGAAGTTTGCATTTGTACAGTTGGTATCTAAACATATGGCAACTTTACCAAAGACCACCAGAAACACTGAACCTTTGTAAACTAAATTTTAGAAAACATAGCTGTTGATGTAGATTTTTGCAAAAAAAACTATTATTGAGCGATGAAGTTTATTTTTCTTTAAATGGCTTTGTGAATCGTCAAAATTGTCGCATTTGGGATAGTGGAAATCCAAGCGCTATTTAAAAAAACTAATGCATCCACAAAAATTTGATGTACATTGTAGGCTGGGGGAATCGTTTGCCCGTACTTTTTTGAGGGCGAAGCTGGCAACGCTGTTACTGTCAATTGTGTGCGTTATCGGGAGATGTTAAATAACAGTTTATTTCAAAGAAACCAACGATTTAACCTCGAATGGTAAGTGTTTTCTACAAGATGGAAACACATGTCGCACAATATGTGAAACGCTCATTATACTTCAAACCAAATTTCCTGGTCGTGTTATCTGGCAGAGGAATAACATCGATTGGCTGCCGCAATTTTGCAATCCAACCCCTTTAGATTTTTTCTTCTGGAGCTATTTGAAGGAAGGAATTTATATCAACAAATCTGCTACGATTCCACGGCTAAAAAAGAACATTCAGACGTGTAATTATGAAAATAGAGCCGCATTTATGGAAAACTTTGCTAAAAGACTGATCGCATATCAACAGAGTCATAGAGGAAATATGGCCGATATCATATGTCATACATAACCGCTATGTCTGGACTTTACAATGATAGCAATAAAATTCGAATTGCTCCAATACTTTGTGTTTTATTCACTAAACTCTAAAATTTAATTTGGATCAACCTATATAATAATAGTCATCAATGAATACAATTTTAGCTGTAGAAATTTAATCTACAGTTTTAAGCTCTTATTTAAAATTATCCAAATTTAGAAAATATTATAAAGATTGACTTAAAAAACATGTTTGATGTGTTTCTTACTGGACCATTAAGACAGTTTATAGAAACATAACTCTGATTTTAATAAATAAATATGGTTTTCATAAAATGTTGGTTGAATCGAAAAATGGCCTATAAGGGTCCTTCATCAACAAGATTAGACACGTGAATTGCGACAAATTTTTTCTATATTATGGATTGCGCCCTGTTTTGTCGTAATCCGGATTGCGGCGCAGAATAGAAAATTTAAGTCGCCCAGTTTAAAAAAGAAAATATTTTTGCCTATGCCATTTGTTGCTACAAGTATAATGAGGTCGTTAATAATTACTTAATGGTATTTGCATTGAGAACTTGGTATTGAAGATATTTGTATAATGCCATTATGCAATATTTTATAGTGTATAATCATTAATTTCACTAATGTCAATTTGTTAGAAATTTTCGGAAAATGTAAAAAATGTGATGATAAATTGATCAAATCTAAAAGAACTTTTGTCTTTAACAGTTAGGGCGTTACAGATGCGTCAATAATTACTGACAACTTCGAAACCCTTCAATTTAAGGTTTAATTAAAATTTATTGTTTAAGGTTGCGCAATGCAACTGAACAAGGAAGTACTTACTTTAATGTACTCGTATTAGGTTTTATTTACATTAATATATCTTTTAGCAGTTTTCATGGCAATGGTGCTTCTTAAACCAATGTCACTTCATACATGGACTACCGTGAAAATTTTGTCCATCTAATTGTATTTTTTTCCTACACCTTAACTGTATTTCCTTAAAATTCTCTCAAATCTTTACCAACTAAAGTACCATATAAATAGAGAATAAAAGGATTTTGGATGCTTCTGTTATTAATCAACATTAAGCATTTAAGGATTTCAACAATGTCGTTATGAAAACATTTTTATATAGATATAACTAATATAATTTATTTTGCTGATGAACAAATTTAGATATAATTATTGTGAAATTCTGCTTTAATGAATTGACGCCTTCAAAATTTCACTTTCTTTATTAATCATAATATAATATTACGAACTATCTATCGATTTCGGTATGTGAAGGTACACTTTTATTCCTACTACTTTTCCTTAAATTTTCTTGGTACAGGTCACTTTAATTAATAATTATAGACATTGTAATTGATTTAGTCCATCATATTGAATTTTAAAAATAGTCAAGAATTTCTTCTTTAAAACTCGTAAGTACGATTTCATCTCTCTCTTTGCCTTGATGAATATTGTAAACTTTCGTTGAGAATCTTAGTTGCAAAGGCCGAGGTGTCTCTCTTTTTGTAATTGATTGTTAGTCATTTATGAATTACCTTAGTTTTTCTGATGCTTTTGGTTATTTAAGGTTGTAGTTCCCTCAGGAGCCTATACTGAAATCAATCTAGGCGGCCTCATTTAGATAGTGACAGCATGCTCTACGGAATCATTATCTTCGCCTAGATGTGAGACTTTGATATTGAACCAACAGAGTACATCGCATGCGTGTCTAACAAATCTTAATTATTTTACTTTGTTGGTTATTTCTAACTACATATCTGCTATCTTTATTTATTATTGAATCCGCTTTTGATGATTGAAATGTTTTGATTGCAGTTTTTATAATTTTAGAAGGCTGGGAGTCGAACTCATTTGCAACTCACTGCAACCAACTAAGTCTCGTTTTTTGCATTTAGCAGCTTGAGAAGTGCTATTTAATAATCACTGTGCACTGGAAAATTATGGAAACTATTTAGATATCACGTTCCATCTATATAACATTTCCGAACCTTCAACATAGAGAACATAAGGTACGATACAACTATGCACTATGTATGCACTAGACGAGAAAATAGAACATATTAAAGTATTTTTCGTCTATAGATTTAAACATTTTTTACTATAGATCAATCGTAAACTAGCAATCCCGCAGATGACTATCCAAAAGGTGTTACGGGAAATTATGTGAATACGCCGTCTGCAAGTGATAAATAGGCCCATAAATAGGGAGGATAGAATTTCTCGGGCTTTTGATTCTAGGGATCCGGAAAACCTGCAATATATTGTTCATTATATTAAAAAAAATTAAAAAGGGTTTGTAAAAATCGTACAAGATACAAGAAACATCGTATGTAGATTCAGTCACATTCAAAATAAACACTTTGAGATTTCACACACTTTTTTGGATGTGACAAATCACCAGCTTATTTTCTAGTTCTCGGACTGTAAGTCGCTGATCATTACCGATTATAGTATAAGTTCAACATTTTTTTATGATCTTGTTACTGGTCTTACAAAACGTGGATCACTTATACAGATTATCGCCCCCCTCTGAATCGTTTGCTCCGTACCTTTATTCGTACTGCATTCATTACATCAGTATGGAAACGAATGTTTTAGCTTCACGTAGAATTTGATACAAATTCATTAATCCAACTTGTCCTCCCCCATTCACTCAAACGCATTACAGTCCACTCTCATTTGCTTCTAAGTTACATCACGGTTGCACAAGCTGTTTTTATCATATTAACATTGTCTCGTGATTTTCATGGCAAACCTCGCATATTTATTACCTGTGTATTCGCATGCAGAATAGTTTAAGGCATTCATAATTTAAATTGGTTTATTGTAAGTAAAAGTGACCTTGATTTTTAGTGCAATATTAATTAACAAAAAAAAGACTGTGGGAGGAATTAAGATGGGGGATTGATGAAGATCTTAATAATAAAGTGAACATACGGCTGTTAATTTTAATTGAAGAACCTCAGTATAGTTCATAATCGTCTCTTCCTTTAGTTACAGGATGAACCTCAGTATATCATTTAACAGCACACGACTAACTCATTCCTCTTGTTTTCATAATAAAATACAGAAGTTCTTGAATAAAAGTTAAAATGACAAATATTCCCTCCAGTGGTTTCCAAGATTTTGTGGCGTCATTAAGTACAACTTTTGTTTCGTGGGTGTGTGCGTATTAAAAATACTTGGCTCATATGGGGAAAGTTCCACTACCAGATATGCAAGCTGTAAAAAAATTGATATTTATTTGTGTATACCCTGTATATACCATAACTGACCATATTAAATTTGGACATTCGTTAAATATCAAATATAATACATTTTTCTATCGAAACTAATATATTGAATTTCACAACTAAAAACTTTGAAGATAATCAGTGTACAAAAAATATCATTTTTGTTTCATAATATTTTAATTGAATTTTAGAAAATATGAAAAATTAGAACTTTCTGAAGACGCACGGTAGCTGACGCGCTATTTAGCTCGCCAATGGACGCCCCGCTGTTACTCTTCTCGTATGAATGTATTACTCACATGTATTCAATGATGAATTAATTATGCAACTTACAACTGCCAGTTATACACGCTCCGCAAAGAGCGAGTCACGCCGAAACTGCACTTGACCAGATCCTTGACCTTCAAACTATGGAGCTTATTACGTACTAATGGTTGGCGGTTCATTTGGCGGCCAATTTGTAACAGGTGCGCGAGGATCAAATTTTTGTCGCATTAACGTAAAAGGAAACTGCAAATAAACAGATGTTTTTATTTTGTTCGTGTGGCTTTTGTGAATAATTTGCATATGTGGAAGAATGACTGCTTCTTTTTTGACAGAACAGAGTACAAGAAATCATACGGCATTATAATAAATCACTCGTACCTAAACTTTTTGCGTAAATTGTGCTTTCTCTATTTCAAAACTCTTTAAAATTTATAAAATTAAATTTGGGAAAATTTTGTATGTTATTCTATGCATATACAATCGACGGATGGTGTTAATAAAGCGTGGCGTTACTGGGAGCAATTAATTCGCGGGGAGGAATCGCGTTTCTGCGATTTCAATTTAGGGCCGGCGTTGGAAACGGCTCGAGGCTGAATTAACTTTCCCCTTTTGCAATTTCAGTAATTACAACAGCGGTTGCGAATACTAGTTTAGCACGCTATTGTGCAAAGCATCAGGCCGGCCGTAATGTATTCTGGTCCTGTTAGTAGTGCAAGGTTAGAGCAAATTTTGTAGCACAAAGCGGCAAAATGGAAACCCTGAAAAGGCTGCATGATGCGAGGTTTATGCATTTGCGGTTCCACGGTGTGATACGTCGCAGGAAACGGATAATGCTAGCCTATTCCCAACTATTATGCAGATAAGTTTAAGTATGCAGTACGTGTGGTAATAAAATGTACACGCTGCAGTTGTACTAGGAGAACTGGCACCGCGATAATGTATTAAATGCTATGTGCCATCATCCTTTATGGTTACCTCGATAATCACTTAACCGTGAATTGCGTTAATGTTGTCTACGTTTACCATTTCTGTTTGCTGAATGAAATAATGTTCATGTAAGTTTTAGCTTTAGTGTTGATACGACTTCGTCACAGATTTTATTAAATTTTTTAGGTAAAAATTGAATTATTTTAAAGTATTTTATTTTTGGATGTGGTTATTTGTTGTCAAATGAGTATTTGAAAAACTAATGATATAGGATAACGGAAATAGAATATATGTTTTGACTTAGGTAACTAGAGATAGCATGAAGTATTATGTATGTTGAAACAGAATTGCGAAATTCGTAAAAAATGTAAAAGAATATAATTTCGAAATGGGGTTGAACAGGGAAGATGTAATGCATGTCAGGGTGGTTGAAGTAATACGGAAGTTGATTTCTTAACTAACGACCAATAGAACCCTCCATATAAGATCGATCCATTAGCTTCGCTTAGTATCACACCGAGCAAGAGCAGCGTTCAATAAATAGCTCTATGGTCCTGAACATATACTATATGTAACGAAATTCATTCACAAATAGAAACAATTTCCGCAATAGAATGTATGCGAATAAATTTGAAAATTTCAAAATGATTCCATATCGCACATCACGAGACAAAAATAATCACTACTGTAACATGTATAAGGCATGGTATTAACAGATGATAACTCTTATTGAACTGTCAAATCATCTGGACATTTTTGGTAGCTCTACTTAGTAAAGTAATTCACCATAAATTTCATTTTGAACCACTTTGTTCAAGTTTGTTTTCAAAACAACTAAAAAATGTACATAAACAATCGAAAAACTTTTAGACAAATTTTAGATACCATGAAAATGAAACTGATATATTATTGAGTAATATTATTATTGATGACAAAACACGAACCAAACTAATTTAAATTAAAATATCAAAAAGTTCATAAGCCATTCATCAGCAAGACATTCAGTGTCTTCAGTTTTTTGATAATTAAATAGCTTCTTGATAAGTTTTTTATAACTAAAGATTCCTTACTGTTTATTCTATTATTGAAAGCATTACATGTCAATTTCAACGGCGTTTATATTATTGAATTCCTACAGAAATTGTAATTTAAGATCCTGTCTTAACTTATGTGTTCTCTTTTTCGTGTTTCTTTAAACAATCTTCTATTTATTTAACTCGAACAAACATTAAGAATAGATCAGTAAAAAAATGGCGATGGAAGTCCATAATACATATGAAAAATTATCATAAATTAAGATGTTAAGGTTAATTCCTAAAAATGTTCTTAATTTCTTTTTACTAAAGATGTAATATTGTCAACGTAACTATTATCTTGTAATCTCTTAAGATATCCTAATAGTGTATCCAATTTCAGTTTTTACCAATGTTTTCGCGAACTAGTTATAGTTAAATAAAACTACCATGATTTCCCGCTACTTTTAATCTTCAATAACACATTCTAATCATATTTTAGCCCATGTTGTAAACCAACATCTAGTTATGTATCAACCTAACGTCAAATTGTGTTTAGTAACACAATAATATTTAAAAAAATACGCAAATATAAAAAAAATAATAACATAAATGACTAAATGCAAAGATTAGAAAAGTTGATAGATTAAAAATTCCAATTAACATATTGTAAATTTACCTTCGGCGTATATTGTAGTCAACCACGTATCGCTATGATTAATTATTATATCTTTTTAAAGATTAAAGATTAAAAGGCAAGATTCGAATAATAATTGTGAAATATTTTTTATAGATTAGTCGCTTACCAGCCATAGGGCGCGATTAAGCGACAATTCTTGTATGTGTTTTAGTTGTATTTGTTTATACTTAACGTGAAGACTGAGTTTTAGAAATAAGTTTTCCTATCTGTGAAGTTGATTAAATTATTTTTAATAAGAGAAAATAAAGCAGTAAGGAAGAAGCATTTTTTTTTGAAAATTATCTATGTGAAGTATTCTGATCGCATGATAACGAGGTTGATATAGAAATTAAAGAATATCTACAGATACCATCACAGACAACTGAAGCAATCAGACTTCTCTCATCAAAAGAACTTATAAACGAAATCAAGTTCTTGAATGTAAAAAAACCCTTGGTATCTAACAAGAAGGTAATAGTACTTTTGAGTTACATATATAATTCAATTAACGGAATCCATTACTAGCTCAGACAAATAAAAATGGCGAAGATATTTAATATAAAAGCCTGGTAAAAAATGTGTTTTTCTTTAATTTCCAAATTATCTGAAACAGATTCTCATCGAATGACTAGATATCACACCACCAATTTGAATTCCGTAGAACTCAATTAAATATTCAGCAATGTCATCGGATAATGATCACAATCCTAGAATCGTTAAATAATAAAAAATACTGCCCTCCAGTATATTAGATGTGAGCCAGGCAGTCTAGCCAGATAGTCTAGCACTTGGACCTGCTTTACGAAATTAAAAAATTCCTATCACTGTACTACAATTTACTAAAAGTCTACATTAGTGATCGGCAATTTAGAACTAAAGTAAGAACAGAAGTACTAGCAATATTACAAATTTAATCTGGAGTTCTACAGGGCAGTGACCTCGAGCCATTATTATACATATTGTATACATTTGATATACCAACTGCACCAAATTTCACAATGATAATACCGCAATATTAAACAGCAACAGTAGTGTTTAATAAGCTTATTCAGACTTACAAGAATACTTATATACGCTACAAACATGGACTGCAAAATAGAAAGTCAAGATAAATTAAACAAAATCTAAGCATGTAATTTTTACATTTTAAGAAAAGATCGAAACCCATCGCTTCATACGAACAATGTAGTGATACCACAAGAAACTTCAGTGAAATATCTAGGTGTACATTTGGACAGCAAACTTAATTGGAAGACACACATCTGCAATAAAAATAAACACCTAGATTTAAAGATAAAAGAACTGAATTAATTGATTCACTAGTAGATTTCACCTAACAATAGGAAATAATATCTGTAAAGCTGTTATCAAACAAACGGGGGCCTATGGCATAGAATTTTGGCGATATACTAGCAACTCGAACCTCACAATCATCCAGAGGTAGCAATCCAAAATATTAAGAACCACTGTTGACACTAAATGGCACCCCACTAATGAAACGTTACACATCGACCTAAGAATACCGATAGTAACGAAAATTATTCATGATAGAAGTTTAAACTACCACATAAAGTTGAAATCACACTTAAGCTCATTAATTACACAGCTAACGAAAAACAATCCAATCAGAATATTAAAATAGCCATGCCAACAGGCCTGTAGTTGCATAAGAGACCCCTTCATTGGAAGAAATCTCATCATGCCAGCTGGTCCACTTCCAGAGTAGACCTTAAGCCAACCCACTATCTTATAGACTAACTACGCACTCTGAAAATATCTAAGAAATACAGATATTACGTTGTCTTAGCTAAATAGTTATTTAATTAGTGTTGAGTAAAATAATATCCTAAAAACTTTAAGTATTAAATAATCATTTAAAATCCAAACAGCATAAAAAAATTTGTAAAATGCGCTTTTTTAAATTATGAATAGCGATATTTTATTTCTATGTCGGATGATCTAGTAGCAACTAGATATGAATGCGTAAGTCATTCCTTACTTTGGCTTATACGTTCACGTTTGCTCCTGAAGTAATACATAATTACAATAGAAATCGTGTTGCATATATAAATTAATAATGGGCGCGTGAATCATTTTTGACTCACGCACACACAACTTTTTCAGTCACGCACATTTACGAGAATTACCGTGATTTGCAGCCGAAACGATGTACAATAACGTTGTGCTTTATCGTGATATAAAAATTATGTCAAGCCCTTTAATAGGAAACATTGTTTGTATTCTTTAAATATAGCATTTGTGTTTGTAGTGATTATTACTGGTATAATTTAAAAATAAATTAAGCATCGCTCTGTTTTTGATGGTTTAGATATTTGTTACGTAAAAGCCAAATATATTTTGTTTGTTTTTCTTTAGGTAAGGTAACCACTCGGTTGTAAGAGTGGTTACTATCATAATTTGCACACTCAAGTGTCTTTGGTTAAATCATGGGTGGCGCAAATTGATTATAAATTATATTTAAACAACTTTACTAAAAAAAAACAAGTACCTGTTGCTCTGCAGACACATCAGTTTTCCTTAATATAGATTATTTTAACTTAATCTGATATTGCGTAATCAGGTGAATGCGAAAGACAAAGAATGTTCTTTAAAGTGTTCCTGTAACATGCGGTAGGTTTTTGCATATCGTATGGTATGTCACCCCGTTTTGTTGGAACCGTTAAGGGAGGTTTCGTGCCGAACATAAATTACTGAAATCCCGCAAAAATGATATGATGATCTTAATTCTGTAATAAAACACGAACTCATTATGTTATATGCAGGCATATTGCACCGCTGTCAGAAAGCAAATAATCTATCAATTGATGTAACATATCAGGTGAACGTGACTTTCATCCATGAGTCGTTATAAACAGTACTCTAATCTCAACGATAGTACAATTCGCTGGCATATCAGTTGATTCAGTTCAATTGAGATGGTGTAGAAGTATTTAAATAACGATTTAAATTGTTTTATTGATGCTTCGTGGGTGTGAATTTAAAACGTGTGGTTTTGTGCACGATTCAAGTAAACATAACGAAAATTACCTTCATTACGAAAACTTTTTTATGTTTGTTGCACACGCAATTTGAAAAGCTATAAAAAAACTCATAATTAGTATTAAACCACAAAATTCAAGTTGTTAATTTTTCCATTTGCACATTTTAAAATGTTTAATATTTTACTGATTTATCTCTATTTGTTTATATAACCCCCAGGGAATACTGGCAGAATGAATGAAACTTGGCAGACGAATAGTTTACGTCAAAAGCATTTATGACTTGGTCAAACAGTTGTAAACGTGTTTTTAACATTTTGCATATTTGTATTAGAATATTAATTAGGTTTTTGTTTTGAGTTTTATTACTTGCTACATTATACCGTCATTTTCATAACTTCTCAACTGTATATTTGGTTTTATTTTCATTGAGGCATTGTTGGCAACGCGTTTCAAAATGCAAATGTTAATGTGTATACGTCACGGTACAATTATAAACTGAAAATGTTTTATTTTCGTTGCGCTTTATGTTAAAGAATTTTTTGTTACACATTACCATGTGCTACTGAAATGTTACTTGCTTTAAATTAACTAAAATTTTTATTTTGATTCCTAATGTTTGAATGGGCGTACGTTGTAAATATAAATGCAAACTTTGAGGGTACATTCGTTTGTAGTCTATCCAAGCGTGAAAGGTTTGATTTTCTTAACTTTTATTCTTAGATAAATATAATTATATACATATATTAAAAATATTTATCTATGGTAATTTTTTTGTTTATATAAAGAAAAACTAGCTCATAGATTTTTTAGCTCTTTTACCAAAAACTCACAATGTGCTAAATTTGAACTACGAGGTGAATGTTAGAATTCCGTAGATCCAGAACATTCACTTACTTTTTCGAAGAAAGAGAATTAATTGTATTACTTGATCAGCCAAACTTTTCTATATTTCATGATGTGGTGATCAATTTCAGAAGAAAAACTTTACTACTAAATTCAAATTCTATTGACTTGATAAAAAATTTCATGCATGATTTATTATGCAAATATACGTGTATTTTCAAAAATATTGAGTTTAAGCTCATTAAAAACTAATTGTGTTATTTTTGGTTTGATGTGAAGCTTTTTATAACGTTTCCATTTTCTTTGACTTTCCATTCTAACTTGATCTTCATCATTACAAGTATCAGTTTTTCGTATGTCTCAAATATTATCACTATTAAATATATAATTTGCCTTACACTGTTTTCTATTTTAATGATAACGTTGTGCGTAAGTCTTAGATTCATATTGAATAAAACTTATCCACACAATTTGGAAATTTGCTTACTTCCCAACACCTAGCTACTTATATCAAAATATGATAAACATTTTATTTGGCAAACAGCTCGCCATTTGATTATCTGTATTAATAATCAGAACAGTGAGAAAATTTGTACTATTTATAGATCGGCTATATAATGTTTTACCGCTCTTTTTTACTCTTAATAAAGGAAAACATATACTCATCAGAATTGAACATATTCTTCAGATCCTTAACATTAGTATTTAAAAATTTCTTGATTTCTGCTTTTAGTTGCAACTGCCCGAAAGAATATAAGGTTCTGATTCATTTATTGTGAAACTTTAGTTGATTTGAAAGAAATTTTCCTTCACTAGTATATGAATGACTTGGTAATATAAATTTCTTAATTTTCGACAAACAAAAAATTACACCCTGATGTAGAAGAAACCAGTTACATCTCTTAAACAACAATAAATTAAAAATATTGATAATAGGGCTTCTAACGTATGCGACATTACGCTTTACTGAAAAATTTAAAAATTATAGCATGCTAAGAATACCATCGATTTAATAAATGTTGACTATAACTATCTTTAATCAACTATGAAAATTTGAAGACTATCTTCAGTTTGCCTCAAATATTTATTTCAGTCGTATTTCTAAGGAAATCCACAAACTACTTGTTCCTAAAGAGGCACTGACGTTAATAAAAATAACGTTTCACTATTTTTCGACAAATTGCAGCGTTGTAGATCAATTCTGTGTGTCTTGTGTACAATATAACGAAGAAGTACCTAGATATGCATTACTGCCTTTCAATTGCGAACACAAATTTTCTATTTAACTGGTTTTCCAAAGTTTGAAAGCGAAATACATCTACAAGAGGTAAAAAGAAATAGTTACTGTAATAATGGAAGGACTGCGGGCAGTCGCGGCGGCTGAGTGGCGGATGGACATTATAGTTTTGAGCACTGATGCGAAGCTTCTAGAATTAAGGGTATAAATATTTAAGAATATATGTAACAGCCAAGAACTCAGTTTCAGGCAGCTAGTTGCAGTCATTTGCGGTTATATACAGTTCACATGATCATTTAAATGCGCTGGGAACAGATCAGTCAATGGAAATAAATAATTAGTATTATTATCAATTTACTAGTTGCTAACCCACTCTAAAGATAGTGTTTGTATATTGTAAGATAATTGTCAAATGATAAATAAGTAAACGAATCCTTAAATCAAGTTCCTTACATTAAGAAAAAATCTAAAAAAGATTTAAGAAAAAATGGTGAAATTTGTTGACACTTTACTTTTGTTTAGTGTACATTCAGCACTTCAGTAAAAAAAAGCAAAACAAAAGTGGATTGATGTTCCCGTTTGCAAATTTTGCCCCCATAAGGAAAGATGGGACATTATTCTACATTGATAACAACTACGTTTTAATATTTGCTAACCAATTTTAAGATGTTCGAAACTACATGTAGCTCTATTTGGAACAATTGTGAATTTTTAAATTTTTAAAAGCAACATTTTCAAGAAAATATGGAAATATCGTTGATTTCAGCATTCGAGATAAAACTGTTGAAATGTCGCGAAAAAACAAATTTTGTTACAACTCATTCCGGTCTTCCCTGTTTTATCACCACATTTGTGATTTATATATGCGCATTTTGAAAACGTTAGAATCCGTTTAGTAATAGAATTGTTGCGATGAATATAATTTCTTCGGTTTAAGTTTTCAATAATAATATTCCCTTCGTTTGCATTAGTTATAAAACTCTAACAACCTGCAATAAAATGCAAATGCTAATGCAGCTCTGTCACGATAAAACTGCAAATGTTAAAAATACCGACTCTACCTACAAGGTCAAAGTTTTATTACTTTTCGTGGTTTCAAAAGCGTTACAAGTCTGAGGTAACTGATTTTAACTGCTTAGATAGTGCTATTTTAATGTATGATATTTACATATACGTAGTTTTATTCATTGAATTGCTTTATTTTTATTGTCATCCTGATAATAGAGTAATAAATAAATGTATGTTTAAAATCCATTAAATTCTTTTAAGAATATCGAACTTTATATTAAAAATATTTAAGAAATTATTAAATCTTCAAAAACGTAAGAAAACTTGTTTTTAAATATGAATATAATGGTGGTTAATAGAAAAATATAGAGAAAGCATGTTTCAATTAAGGAGAAATTAGTACAAATTATATCTTCTTTAGTTACAGAATTTTCCCATACTTTTCTATGTTGTTTGTTATTGTTTTGGGCAATTTTCTAAATCTGCGAGTGCAATTGGATTCTGTATTTTTTCAGTTTTCATAATAATTTTAATGTTAGTTAAACCGTTATATGTGTTAAGAAGACGCTTTAACCTAGTCAAAATAATCTCTTAAGGTATCGCTTCAATTTAATGTTGACTAATATCAAATTGACAGCCAGCCTGGTCCCGTGGTTGAGGGGCGGGCTGCGATGCTGATGGACCCGGATTCAATTCCGGTGCTCTCTGATGCCTGGCGGGTGGCCTATAGTCACTAAAATAATTGAGTATGCTTCACTCGAACAATAATAATGGCGTCGTCTAGGCGCGGTGCTACACCGCCATCAGAGATGGTGCGCAACGATCAAAAAACGTTAGAGTTAACCTCTCAGTTCAAGTTTAATGTTGACTAATATCAAATTAACAAACATGTCAGTTTATTATATCTTGTATAGGTAATATACTTCTTCACATAGTAATAAAATTCCATACAACAGAAAAGCTTCAATCAAAGTACAATCTCTAAAGATACTGTAATTTTCGGAGAAAGAATTCGAAATTGGTAGACGCGGACATAGTTCGTGGAACACGTTTCACTCTTCTTCAAAGTAGTCATTGTTGAAGTGCACATATTATTGAAAACGAATGAATTCTGGAAACTTCAGGCAATGCTTTTTTTTGTTCAACCTGAAGTGTATAATCACAACATTTCTATTTAGATCTGGAAATTTTTTACAGACGAATATAATTTCATGGTTTATAGAAACGTGTGGTTTCTGGTTAAATTTTCCAATTTGCTTTTATGAATTAACCCATATATTCTTGTGCACTGTTTCCATTCCTAAATACCAAAGAGAAGTGTACAAAGGAGTCTGCATTTATCTTTTGGTTGAGCTATCTTATCTTTATCGAATACTAAGAAATATTTCCTTTGTTGTTTTTCAGTGAAAATTAGACTTATTATTAAATATACAACCGGTGCCAATATTTCTTGTATTGATTAAATTGTATGTTTTGTAGCCAATTGCTTTGTTATGTTGAAGCTTCCTTTATTTTCAAAATTATCGTTAATAACAAATACTATATCGTGCTATGCTGTCTTTAAATGCCTGTACTCATTTATGTGAGGCATGAAAATAGCAATTAAAATATGCATCTTCAGATGCTACCAATACTTTCTGTTTGCAAGTTTTCGTGGAAATATACCTTCTTTAACTCTTTTGAGTTTGGTTTATGATCGCCATCATGTTATTTGATTGGGGTTTTCCGTTTTTCCATTGTGTTTCAGCTTGACTTCACCCAAGAATGTCGAGGCTGGAATTGTTTCAATCTTCATGCAAAAGCTAATTTGACTTCGAATAAATGTAATTCATGCATATTTTTCTTAATTAATGATCTTACTCCAAAATCAAAATCAAAATAAAGTTAAGCACATTGATATTTTTGTGAGGTACACCTCAGATTAATGAAGCTGGAACAAAAGTGATATATTTAAAATGACTAAAAAAAATCGAAAAAGCATTTAGATTTTTAGCGATAATTTTCATAAATGATGGATGGAAATAATTAATTAAAATTATCTGGAAGAGAAAAGGGAGCTTTTGAGTTATGTTACCAGAGTTTCCTCTATTTGTCTCTTTTTCCGTTACTTCTGTTGTACTAATGCTAATTACGAGTACTCAAAAACGAGTTTGGCGCTCTGTATAATCGAATCATAGATTCTTATTTTCTTGGAGAATTACACCTGCACATGGCGATAGCTGTAAAATTATTTAAAAATCGTATCAATTCGAAAAAACGATATATATTATATTTTTCAAGATATTTCTGTTTGTGAAGTTATGTTAAGAACCATAACGGTATTTGATCTGGCACAAAATCCAATAGAAGGTTGCCAATTTTCCTGTTTAAATGTTATGACGAGTCGTACAAAATATTCTTAAAATGTTGTTTATCTATTTTGTTTGAAATATGCTAGCAACAAACCGTCTATTGGTGCTATACCTAGTTTATAAAAATTTAAAATCCCTGTACAATAATTATTAAAAATTAAAAATGTAAGACACTGACTATCTGTAAATATCTTTGACTAAAACTTTTTCGAAACAACTTGCTTGTGTGTGTATAGGTTTTATATTATACCGCAATTACACCGTCTAATTAGTAGGTGACGTAACTTTTACGCATTTGACCGGAATTCTGGTAGTTGCTTTTGTTGTACAAAATTAGTCCATTAGCAATTTAAATAAATTTGTATTTGTTTAAAATACGGGTTAGTCAGCCGCATAAATTATGGTGTACCAAAGGACCCAACTTCTATTTGCTTGATAAGAAGATTGTGTCATTGAGTTTGGTTGCGCAACTAATTAAGCTCGTAAAGTTTCTATAAAATAAAACTGCTGATAAAAATTGCATAAAAACTTCCAGATCAATTTTTAAATTATTTCTTGAAAACCTTGAGAGTTTATTATAAAAAGCTGCTTAGAATTGTTTATCGATTGTGTAATTAATAATAGTTTATTTAAATAACAAAATACTATTGTAACGAACTGGGTTCGATTATTTAATTTTACTTAGCAATTATTTTATAATACGCTTCGTACGCCTAAATAATTGTGCACTCAATCTAGAATATTCGCAATTCTGCTTCGGTGCACCAGATTCTCCAGAATCATCACGAATTTTCGATAACTGCTTTGACCACGAGTGCTCATTAGGGAGATCCGGCTTCCTGGGGTCGATCGTCACACTATTTGAAGTTCTAATTGTTTAAACATAGTGAAAAATATAGCTACAACAAATAAATATGTAGATAATTACGTATTAATATGTAAATAAATATAATGTATTATTTAAAAATTACGTTTGGTAAGTAAGCAAGTAAGTCAAATTTAAATAATAGAAGAACACTATGAAGAAAAAGAAGTCCGAAATTTCTATCAAGAAACCAAAAGAAAGAAAGAACCCTGCACAGAAAGGCATTTAATAAGAGACAAGGAGGGGAAATTAGACAGATGGAGTAAGTACTTTGACGACTTACTGAACGGCGGAGCGTTCAACTCAAACTAAAACTGAATGGAAAATGAACACCATAACTGGCTCGAGGAAGGGATGGATATAAATTACAGGCGATAGAACCACTATCCAACGAAGAAATAAAATAAACAATAAAGAACCTAAGGAATAATAAAAGTGCAGGAATGAACGGGATAACATCGTATTAAAGAATTATTAAAGAAGGAGGTGAGGTGTTAACGTACCGGATCTGTGCATTATTGAAGCAGGCATGGAAAGAGGAGGAACTGTCCGAAGGATGGAAAGAAGCAGTAATTCACCCCATATACAAAAAAGGTGATAAATGCAATGTGCTAACTACAGAGGTATCACACTATTGGACATAGTATATAAAGTATCATCAGAATCAGACTGGATTATTACGTGACGAAACAGATAGGGGAATACCAGGGATCAAATATTTGTCGTAAAAATGATTCAAAACAGTACTTATGAACAAAAACTTAACCTACATATACTATTCATACGCTTCAGACAAGCCTACGACTCGGTTATAAGAGGACGGCTGTAGCATGCCCTCAGAATGATCCAAGTACCAAATAATATAATTAAGCTGGTAGAAGTGACGCTTAGAACAACGAAAAAACAGTTGCGGTAGAGAGAAGGCTATCTAAAAAATTCAAGATTAAAAAGGGCTGAAGCAGGGACCCCGTCAACGGTGTTATTTAACTGTGACTAGAAGTAATATTTAGAGAGAACGGAATAAGAACTTAAGGGATGATATATGACAGGAAAAATCAAGTACTCGCTTATGTAGACGATGTGGTGCTCATAACTATATCAAAAGACGAACTCATCAGAATATTCAAGGCTCTTAAACAAAAAGCAAGAATATGGCCTCTATATTAATAAGGAGAAAACTAAATACATAGAGATGGGGGACAACACAATCAAGGAACAAATGCAAATCAAGATCTTGGCAGAACCTAAAGAATACATTTTCGAAAAGGTCCAAGAGTTTGAGTAATAGACAAGATAATTGCAATGGAAGTAATCGGTAGGAACGCTTCACAACTTATTTAGAGCCAAAAATATCTCATGGGCAGCGAAGCTTAGATTATATCCAGCGGTATTACAATCAGCAGTGGTGTATGGATGTGAGTGCTGGATAATGAACAAGAGAGAGGAGGAGAAACTGAACGCCTGGGAACGTAAAGTGTTAAGAAAAATCTTTGGGGGCACCAAGAACAAGGAAATGTGTGGAAAAGAAGGACAAATTTGGAAATTAAGCAACTATATCGGAAACCAACGATAAGCCAGAAAGTCAGCGCAACTAGATTACGGTGGTTGGATCACGTTTCGAGAATGACGGATAACAGATGGGCAAAAAAGGTATTGAGCAGAGGAGGAAGGAGGAGAGGGCAGCCACGGGGGTTGTAGCCTTGCGAAGTAGACCTGAGAGCACTAGGGATAGAAAGATGGGAGAACCTAACTAGGAACAAGAAGAAGTGGAAAGAGATAATAAAGAAAATAGAAGCCATAGGCCTTTAAGGCCTGTAGAGCTGGGTTTTATATATATAAATATATATATATATATAAGTGTTCTGTTCAGACTACGTAGATAGCTTAGTGAAGAGACATTATCAAAAATCCAGCTGAAAAAGATGGCATAAGGTATTGCTATAGGGTAAAATAAAGTCGAAAATGTAATACATGTGATAGTGCTCGCCAAGACAAACATTGCTAGAATATGTAAACTTACTGTAGACATTCGGTGACTAACATATATATAAAATATGTTTTTAAGAAAGTGCTCGTTAAGGTAGTGGCCAACTAGCATCAAAAATGTTACGGAAGTTTGAAAGATGTTTGTAAAATAAATTTGTGTATCGGGTTTTAAAGTGTGGCAAGACTTAGGTCCATTATTACACACCAGAGTACAAATGTACAAATATAAAGTAGTGAACGGGAGACGTACACACAAAGGCGAAATTAAACTGTCCGCGAGAAAGATTTTTGCAACCGTATTTTGGAATCACTGAATTAAACACATTTAATACTCGATAGTAGTGGTAATTACTTGTTTGTTGAATAAATCTACAAGAAGTGAAGTATGTTATATTGTAACATTGTAATTGAATAAAACAGTACATTATGTCTCGTTGAAATTTATCTGACTTACCAAAATAAAATACTTGAAAATTTTAATTATTTAAACGGTTCAGAAACTTATAATATGTTTATCAACTTTAAAATATACTTAGGTTCAAATAAAAATCATAATAAACCTTAACCTAGCAGATCTCCACCTCTTAGAAAGTAGAAAACCATAAAAATCTGAATTAGTGTAATATTAAAATTTGAAAATATATGAAAATTTTCTTGTCTAATTTTTTAACAGTGCCTATCGAGTCAAGGTGGAGAAGCCAAGCTCATTACATTTACTAATTAATTACGAAGTTATTAGCTCTACGCATTTGTGGATAACTTTAACATTAAGTAAACTACGAGTATTGACGTTAGCAACTCAAACGCATTTCCCATAAGACGTATGCCCGTCCTGCAAATATTGGCTTCGTTTTGCTAATCGATCGAGTAGTATAGCAAAAACAAAGACGTGCGGTTGGAATTTCCAGAAATGCTATTGATCGGAATTTTCTTGCAGCTGTCTACGTAATTTGTATTAAATTAAAATGCGTTAGTTGATTCGTATTATTTGCAGTTTTTCTTTTAATTATAATTCTTCATATGATTAATGCATTATCTTGTATTCTTTTTGCATGTAAGTCGATTATTCTGCTATTCAATATGTTGCAAATAATAGCGAAATTGTCTCCGTTTTGTTGGATCCGAAAGCTTCTAACCTAGCAGTCGAGATATAATTAAACCTTTTATTAAGACAGAGTCAACTCATTTTTAAGTATTTCGATGAATTGCTTTAAATTAAATTATTGATTACAGAAGAAGTTGTATCTATATTTTTGCAGTGATACTAACAAGGTCCGTTATATTGTCTTTGGCTTTTCATTATCAGCCGGCGTGCGAATGTCTTTTTAAAGCTATAATTTGTTTATTATTATCACTTTCTTCTCGTAATTATTAAAATCGTTAAAACTCATTATTTTTTCGCAACAAGCTTAGGCAATAAAATCATATTCTCTGTGTTATTCTTTTTTGTGGTACAATCTATCTTATTAAAATATGTGCATTAATTTTTTTCTTATAAAAAGTAATTTAGATTATTAAGTCCTTAACCAACATCAGAAGTATGTTATGTATATATTACACGTTGTACTTTATACTATATCAAAAACATTAATTATCAAAAAGGCAAAATATATTAAACGATATTTGTGGGATAACATTAAAGTAATATGCTTTTAGCTGGAACCTCTTAAACAACAGATTTAATTCAATTGAAACCAATATAATTTTTGCCAAATATTGCTGAAACCAAATGTTTTATAGAACTCACTGAACAACATTGGAATGGTATTCAGGAAAAAGGGCTAGTATTAAAAGCTATATAGTTTTTCAAACAGGACAAATATTCAGATTATAAGAAGCAGTAGTGAAAAGGCCAATGTAAAAATTGCTTTTAAATTAAAAATAATAAGCATATTAGCAGTAACATATTGTAATACTTTTATTCTCAATAATAGTAAATAACATAAATAATATATAAATTTATTTTAGCTGCTTATTTAATTCAATTACAAAAATTGAGTTATTTAATAATATTTATGTGCATTAAAGGTAGACATCATGGGGATCAGCGAAATGCGATGGCCGGGTTCAGGAAATTGTAATATTTTGAATCATGTTGTGTACTACTCTGGCAACGATGACGACGACCACTATAATGGTGTAGAAATAATAGTAGAAATTAACGACTCTCTCAAAAAAGTAATAGCGCACTCAGATAGAATTATAATGATACAAATAGAAGCTAACCCATTTAACTTAAACGTTATCCAAGTGTATGCTCCAACTGAGAATAGCGAAGATGAAGAAATAGAAGATCTATATGAACAGCTTAGAAAGGTCTTAAAATATACGAAATCTAATGACATAATAGGGGATTTTAACGCGAAAGTTGGAAGTCAAAGAGAAGACAACATAATTGGACAGTTCGGATTAGGATCTAGAAATGAAAGAGGAGATAGATTCATACAGTTTTGCCGAGAGGAAGAACTTGTAGTGATGAACACCATGTTCAAGCTCCCACACAGAAGAATATATACATGGAAGGCTCCAGGTGATACGAAAGAAAAAATAATACGAAACCAAATTGACTATATCACTATTAATCACCGTTTCCGCAATTGCATAAAATCAACAAAACTTATCCCGGAGCAGATGTCGGATCAGACCACAATCCGGTAATATGTAAATGTAAACTAAAACTTAAAAGGGTTACGAGAAAACTAATGAAAAACAACATAATATAAGGGCTCTTTGTGAAGGAGATGTTAAAGAACAAGTTCGAAAATCGTTGGAGGAGAAATTTAAAAATGAAAATAATACTACCACTGATTTAGTAACAAAAACAACTCAACAAAGGATGTAATAGAAGAGAGGTGGAACGCTATCAAACAAAATCTGCAAAGTATTATAAAAGAATACGTTCCACAAAAACGAAGAGAGAAGAAAAATGAGTGGATGACAGAAGACATTTTAAAATTAATGGACGAAAGGAGATTAATGAAAAATAAAGATATGAACAAATACAGAGAGATACAACGACAGATACGAGGTGTGAGATAAGAAAGACAAAAGAAAAATGGTTGAAAGATAAATGCCAAGAAATAGAACAGCTAGAAAACAAACACGACAACTTTAATATGCATCGAAAAATAAAAGAAGCTGCTGGAATATTTAGAAGAAAAACAACGAACAGACTAATAGATAATACAGGACAGGAAATAACAGACATAAGCGAAAAATTAAAAACCTGGAAAGAATACATCGAAAAGTTATTTGCAGACGACCGTCCAGAAAAACACGAAATAAAAGAGGCTGAAACCGGACCTCCTATAACAAAAGATGAAGTTAAGAAAACAATAGAAAAGGCGAAAACCCGGAAAGCAACGGGCCCAGACGAGATACCCACTGAAATTTTAAAACTCCTAAATGAAGATGGAATAAATGCACTCACTAGGTTATTCAATCTAATATACGACACTGAGAGATCCCGACGGACTGGACTAAGTCGACTTTTATAACCATACCAAAGAAAACAACACCGAGACAATGCGAAGACTATAGAACGATAAGTCTGATGAGCTGTGCCCTTAAGATCTTCTTGAAAATTATACACGCCAGGATCTATCAACAATGCGAATCAAAATTGACCGAAACCCAATTCAGTTTAGAAAGCGTTGGGAACAAGAAGCACTATTTGCCTTAAATGTATTGATCCAAAGATGTAGGGACGTAAACTGTGACGTACACTTGTGTTTTATAGACTTCAGCAAAGCATTTGACAAAGTAAAACATCATGAACTACTAAAATATTAGAGAAAACCGGGATAGACGACAAAATACTAGAATAATAGCCAACCTATACTGGAGTCAAAACGCGAATGTAAAAATAGAAGATAATACCACCGAAGAATTCAAATCCTTAGAGGGGTTCGCCAAGGATGCGTGCTTTCACCGACTCTGTTTAATATTTACTCGGAAGAGATGTTCAAAGAAGCATTGCATGATGTGAATGAAGGTATAGTAATCAATGGTGAACTAATCAACAACATCAGATACGCAGATGACTCTGTAATATTGGCAAGAAACGTCGAAGGTCTACAATTATTAATGGAAAGAATACATATAACATGTGAGAAATACGGAATCACCCTCAACACAAGCAAGACAAAATACATGACAATAACTAAGAACATTACGCTACCAGCAACATTATATATTAATAATACTGAGATAGAAAGGACTAGCAAATACACATATCTGGGAACCAATATAAACGAACAATGGGACCAATCGACAGAAATAAGAACAAGAATAGAAAAAACAAGAGCCGCATTCATTCAAATGAAAGAAGTTTTGATCGGTAGAAACCTAAGCCTGCAAACCAAGATTAGAATCCTGAGATGCTATATTTTCTCGACGCTACTATACGAAGCTGAGTCATGGACTTTAACAAAAGCATCAGAGAAGAAACTGGAATCATTTGAAATGTGGACCTACCGACGTATCTTGAGAATACCATGGACAGAGCATATCACTAACAAAGAAGTTATGGAACGAATTGATAAAAAAACAGAAAGCCTAATAACAATAAAATCTCGCAAGCTAGAATATCTAGGACACAATGAGAAACACAAAGAGATATAGAATATTGCAACTCATTTTAGAAGGAAAAGTGATGGGAAGAAGAGGCCCAGGAAGGAGGAGAATATCTTGGCTAAAGAACTTGCGGCAATGGTTCGATATGTCCACGGTACGATTATTCCGGAAAGCAGTAGACAAAGTACAAATTGCATTGATGATAGCTAACATCCGGAACGGATAAAGCACGGGAAGAAGAAGAAGAAGAATGTGCACTAAAACAGTTCACTTCACTTCTGGTAACTTGACATTCCTGTATCACTCTGCAGCATGCTATTTATACAATCAGCACCTGTTCTGGAACATTCTCGTACCACTGGAGCTTTCTGGAATATTTCGCCCCGTTCCAAGCCTCGCATGTGTGCAAGCACCACGGGGGTCTGAAGCTTTATGGCGGTGTTCGAAAATTCGTTACAATATTGAGTAGATCAAATTATGCGTGTAAATAATTTTAGTAAAAGAATTTATATATAATAATAGTTCCCCGTAACAGGCCTTGAAGGCCCTTTGGGGTCGTAACAGGATAGATCTGCTACAATCTAGAGCCTACGGTACACAAGGTAGTAACGTGGCTGCGCACCGACCGCCTATTATTACCCCAGGTTTGACCTCCAGGTACTCATTTATTGCAGCCTGAGTCGAGCTGGGCCGTAAAAATGCCAGTGATCGAATTGGCGAGAGCGGGATTCGAACCCGCAACTCTTGGTTTCGTAGTCTAGCGATCTATCCACTAAGCCACCACGGCTCTGTAAAAAAATTTATAATGTGCTAAAATACTAATTTATTAATATTACTTTTTACCAGAAACAAAAATCTTTTTCTACATTTTTGCCATACATTTTCATAAAAAGATCAAACTGATTACAAACACATATAGGAAACGAAAAAAGAAAAATTATCACAGATTCTGAAAATACCTTGCAAAAATATGCAGAATATATATAAAGGATGAAAACAAAATTGCACAATCATGCAGAGTTCTGGAACAAATATCTGGGCTGAAAATTCTTGAAGCGGTACTAATAAATACCATGAAAAACAAAAAGATAAACAAAGCTCTCAGAAAAGACAACGTAGACTCCAATATACTATTAATAAACTCTGTACACCTTACATTGCTTTAAAAAAATATGATACAAAAATCCACAAATAAGTTAAAATTAATCTTCGTAACGATCCCAAAAAAAGCTATATTAAAAAAAACACGAAGACTATAAGACTAATAAGTCTTACAAGCCTATGTATTATGTGTTCTACAAGAAATAGATGCTATAATATATCAAAAATACGAAGCAGTCGGTGAGAAAACACAGTTCGGTTTTAAAAATGGTCTAGAAACAAGAGAGGCATTTTCTACGTGAACATCCTGGGACAGAAATGGTACAATTAAAACAGAGAAGTACATATGTTTGATTGTTAGCGTGATTTTGACACAGTCATGAATATCTCACAAAAAACCACGTATCAAGTAATCACGAACGAGAGTTATCCAAACTCTTTTTTTTTTGGAACCAAATAGCCAACATCCGAACAAATAACGTTTAAACGGCGAATGTCAAAGTACTAAAGGGTGTGACAAGGTTGCATCCTATCGCTGTTGCTATTTGACATATATGTTAAAAGAATTTCTAGAATGGCTTTAATAGATACTCAAAATGGAATCAGATTCAACGGCATCCTATTGAGATGACACTATATTGGCAAATTTCTTAAATGAACTATAAACTTCTACTGGCAGCTTAAATAACCTAGGAAGGAATTACGAACGTAAAATAATATTTTAATAATAAATGATCTAGAGATTGAAACAGTTTAGAAATTTAAATATTCTGAAAGTACCCTATATTAGAGCCTTGGATGCGACGAAGAAATTAAAACTCGGGTTAGCATTACCAGAACAATACATTATAAATTTAAATCGCTTTACTATCAAAGATCGTTTTCATGACTCTTTAAATGTCGCCCATTTTATTATATGGATCTGAAACATTATTACTTAAAATAAAGTCAGTAGATTGAAGTATTTGAAATATGAGTAGGCCATATAACGAATGCCAAAGTACTGAAAAGAGCAAGAATGAATAGAGAACTGTTGAAAACAGTGAAGAGGCGAAATTTTTTTATCTTGGTCATATTCTAAATGGTGAAATATACAATACACCCAAACTCATAACTGCCTGAAAAATAGAAGGTAGAAGAGGCTTGGAAAGAAAACAATTATCGTGGTTACGCAATATTAGAAATTGGTATAGCATGCATGTTGTGCATCAACCTTCAAGTTGGCTGAAGAAAGTTTGTCGGAAATAAAACAACACAAAAAATGTGATCGCCTACGCCCTGCTTAGCGCATGGTACCAGAAGAAGAAGACACAAAGCAATTTTTGTTTAGCATTAGAATCATAATTAGAGGACATTTAATAACATATGCGAAGATCTTTCACAAACATTATATTATAATCTTGTTTTTAAAGTATAAAACTGCTGCCCCTACTCTCGAGTTTGCTTATAGAAAAACATTTTCACGATAGTAGTTTGAAACGAACTTCATCAATGATTGTATTGATTTTTTATCATTTATTCATTTATAAGTTTATTTTCAACTAAAACAGATATAAGCTTACCATCTTCGTTTTGAAATTAAAGTTTACTTGTCTTAAATATAAAGTAATTTTAGGAAAATGTATTATTAGTGAAGTATTTATAAAGATCTATTGTTTACAAATTGAAAGACTCCTTTTCAATTAATCTGTTATGGATTCTTAAAGTTTACAACGTATGAATCGTTTTTATAACACATAATGAAACAGGGAAAACGAAGAACTACAACTAAAAAGAAACTTTGCAAAACTTCAGAAACAAAAACATTCAATTAACCTAAATATATCTCTCATCTTTGTTATACAAGAAAACTTTTTGTATAAGCCAAGAAATCTTCGTAGGCACTCTGGAGCTCCTTTTAAATTAAAAAGAGGAGAAACAGAAGAGACAGATGGAAATAGAAGAGGGGGAGAGATTGTCACTGTATAGCATTAGCGCTAACTTACTTAAATGCACAACTTTAAGAGAAAATGTAACAAATTTCGATTTGTAAAACGTATCAGTTTAAAAACGCCTAAATTTAAAAAAAAATAATATGAAAATTTATACTTTAGGCATTACTACAATAAATATATAGGTTTGTTACTGTGATCAAGGTGCAAAAACAAAAATTTTCTTTTTCGCAAATAGTGGCTGTATTTTTATATCAATTTCAAGCATTAATCAATTAATTTTAATTTTTAAATAAGATTTTCGTAGAATAGCAAATTGGCAAAAAGTAGAAACATTATAGTTTTTCACAATTACAAAGAAGTAAATAGGCAAACCGGTCATATTCTTTTTTATATAATAACCATGTACTGTTACTAATAATTTTATTTTAAACAAGCATAACTTAGAAATTGAAATTTGCTGGAGTACCACATCAGCCACCAGAGAATTTGCACATTGTATGCTCAATATTTAATATTAAACTTTTTACTAACCGAACGGGGTAAATGTAGTGATGTCGATCTTTTTTTTAAATTTATTTATAGCTTACAATCTGTCATAAAATTGACATTTAGTAATTGTTTTAACAGTATATATTACAGGACATGATGAAAAATGTTCCAGCGAACATTTTTCCGAAGTTAACCGTTACAGTTTGATTGCACTACACTTCACTTTTACGCGAATCGTGTTGGTAAATCAAGAGGCTTGAATCTCTTAAGCCGTGGCTCGTCATCGTCGGGATCCAGGAGGTGTTCTACTAATGCGTTTGGGTGAGCACTAAGTTTGTCATGATAACGAACACTACACTTGTGTATTTCTTCAGTCACAGTTGATAGTCCTAAATCTTGCCGAATTATTTTATTTGGTACAAACCATGGGGCGTTGACTAAGCATCGCAGTACCTTTGACTGGAACCGCCTTATAATGTCGATGTTCGATCTACTAGCTGTTCCCCAGAGCTGTATCCCATATGACCAAATTGGACGAATAATTGTCTTATAGAATAGTATTTTGCTCTCCAGTAACAATTGTGATTTCCCCAGGAGCCAATACATTTTTGGAGTTTTAGACCCCAAGTGTTTACGCTTTGTAAATATATGCTTTCTCCACGTTAGCCGTCTGTCCAGGTGCAAACCTAGGTACTTAACTGTTTCGTTCTGTTGGATTTGTTTGTTGTTTATGATTACAGTGGGGCAATTTCCTCTTCTAGTTGTAAACGTTACTTGGGTTGATTTTGATTCATTTATATGAGTACGCCATTTTTTAAACCATTCAGTTAGATTATTTAAATGGGACTGTAACTTCTCGGATGCTATGTTTGGGTCTACATGTGATGATAATATTGCTGTGTCGTCAGCGAATGTGGCAACTGTAGTACTTGTTGAGGTCGGAAGGTCAGCTGTAAATATGATGTACAACAGCGGTCCCAACACGCTTCCCTGAGGGACACCAGCTTTGACAGGAATGTCGATCTCAAAATGGATATTTTATATAGGCACGCCTGAGGGACATAAAGCTTTAACGACTAGCGTAAGTTATATAAATGGCCATCATGAAATAGCTCTCATGTCCCCATTTTTATATATCTTTTTTCTTATGGGTTTTATCGCCCAACGGGAAGGAAAATGACATTCCAGGTATACTATTGGCAATACGAAATTAATTTTCATTAATGGAAAATAGGAACTGACTGTAGTTGTATCTTAAAACTACAGTAGAGTTACGATCATAAATGAATTGTTTTATCGTACGTTCAATCAATCTTTTGCTGTAGTACACATGATGTAAATTACATAGCTTACGGTGGTAATTACAAAGATAAATTGTACTGATCGACGGTGTTAATTCGCGTCAATGTTAATGGTTACAGTGTGTGTTCGCTAATGTGTATTGAATTTCGTTTGACGCCACGGTTCGATAAAGGATGCTGGTTTTCTAATTAATGACTAGGGAACTGTGTTGGCGTAGATGGAGCCTTTGTGAAAGGTTAATTATTAAATTGACGAGGTACTCCTTGAATTTGGGGTATTTCGGGTATTTGGCGTTTTTTAAAAATCAATTTTAAACAGTTTTATGTAAGATTTTAAAGAATAAAATTTTGTTGTACTTTGTATGCTATAAAATTATTTATTTATTGTCTAATACATATTCGTATCTGTTTTTGTCCTTTGTTTTCTTCTACTGTTAGATATTTTAAAAATTCGCTGATAATTGTTCACATATTCTCCAATGTGTGATGATATTTAAACTTCTTCGAGGGCATAAATACGAAAGTGAATCAAATATAAATCGGATTTTTTTGCATGCCATGAAATTAACCGAGAGAGACGCGATTTCTGCTTGTTTAGTCATAATCAATATGTCGGAACAAGAGGTATTCTCGTTCGTTGCACACTGGGTTATTATCTCGATAGAGTTTAAAATCGTCTTAAGTTTTGAGAAGACTTCAAGCACAGTTTGGACACAACATCCTTAAGAAAACTCAAGTGTGCAAGTAGTATAGCCAATTTTCGAGAGGCCACGAAGTAGTTGAAAATGAAGGTCACCCACATTGCCCGAGTACATTCTCTCTCTCTCTCTCTCTCTCTCTCTCTCTCTCTCTCTCTATATATATATATATATATATATATATATATATATATATATATATATATATATATATATATATATATGCGAATGTATGTATCACAAGACACTGATATGTATTTTAATTTTTTATTTTTATCCCCTTTAAAATATTAAATAACTGAAAACATTCGCACCATCTTAATTGTTTACACTTCACTTAAGTGCTTATTTGACCGATATTCCCAAAATAAGTGGAAGTTCGAAGCTGCTAAATCAAGAGAACAAAGTGGATATAGAAGGATTTTAAGCTTTAATTCCATCAACTTTTAGTGAACGAAGGAACTTAAACGACCCGGTACGTTCTTACAGTGAAACCGCATTTTTGCCTTGCCCATTTTGGGCGTGTTTCGTGAAGTGTTTTTATTTTGTCCAATAGCGCCACATAGCATTATACAGGATCCGATTTTTTCTTTTTTGAGATAATTAGGAACATATTTACGTTTCAAATTACTGATGCCAACAGCTTTTCGGCCAATTGAATGGAGTGTGCGAAATCGATTCATCGTGTTCAATCTACAGCTTTAATTACATTTTAGTTTCTGTTGTCTGATAGTTGCAAACTGTATCTTAATATTTATTAAATAGTAATAGGGGTTTTGTAGAAAAATATTTTAAACATAATTTATTTTATAAAATAAACTAAATGCTAAATCTTATTATGGACTTCATCGATAATGGCTGGGGGAGGGGCGTTTTGAATATCCTGAAGGTTCATCATTTGTGTGGACACAGTTTGAATTCTGAAACTAAAAAAACTCACGGTGGTAAATGATTAATGGTTAATTTCCTTTTCGGTTCAAAATATAAAAAAATTATGATCGCCCTAATTTAATGTTGCTGCTTCATAACTGAACTCTCAAATGTATTTGATCTCAGTGCTTCTAACAGAAGCTGTTTGTGGACTCGATTTAATAGTAAGAGTAAATTCATATGAATGAACTAAACAGCATAAATGTATTTGAGGAAAAATGGAACTTTTTCGAAAATTTTCAGTATGGTTGTGAATATCTCAAATATTTTTATAATCACTTGCAAAAACTTAAAGTTAAGGTTCTTTGCTTATTTCACATTGAACTTTGTGATGAATTCATTTGTATAATAATAAGTACATGTAAAATAATTTCACAGGATAGTATTTTTTAAATATAAGGTTTCTTCAACCACCACATTTTATATTATTATTGCAATTTATTTAAAGCAGCCATGTGACGTGAAAGTCAGTTGGTTCAAAATTATATAATACAGTTAGGTAGTATTTTTTTGTAGTATTAACTTGAGTCTTAATAAGAGTGTTTCAGTTGAATTATATTGTGTGTGTATGTATATATATATTTTTTTCTAATTTTCTGACAGTCAACTAATTTAAGCTACAAACATAAACTGAATCACATATTCGTCAAATCTATTTCAAAAGGCTATGCGTCACTTGGAAATGCGGCACGTGGTAGACAAATTTTACTACCATTTTAAATAAACAGACATTTACGAGGTCATTCTATTTCCTCCATAAATTTATTTTTTGTGTTCAAGGCGCTAAACGCTTTGTTTTAATAATTACAATCAGCGAGCTAATAGAGTTAACTTTAAGCAAATTTCAAGTTCGGTGTATTAAACGGTTGTGCATGTTCTTACGATTTATATTTCATTGTTTTTAAGCGAATTTTAAATGGAAAATCAATTCAGAGCTAAGGAATGGCCCCCAATGTACTACTCTAGCTTAAACTAATTTAACGCTTTGCATCATCCAAAATCTAAATATTTGCCGAGTACTCGACCTACTGGCAAAATCTAATTGGAATTTCAAATCAGTTTCTAAACTTCGAGAGAATTCTGTTCGACTTACAATTACAGATCGCTTCTGGTTTTCCTAAAAGTTTCGTTCTCGAGAAATAATAACACTAAATACTTGAAATATTTTGAACTAGGTGTGCTGGCCGGTTTTTCGGGGCCATGGAGTGGGCTAATTTGGAAAAATGCTGTTGTTTGGGTTGGTGTGATTTATACCTGTTTCAACACTAAGCTCGGTCGTTCCGTGACCATTTAGTCGTCACCTTCTATCTTAAACACGGTTCAACTTTACGATTTATGGCTGTGGTGGAAAGATTGCTTTATGGTTCTTACTGTAAAAAATTCGCGGATTGTTGTTTACATGAATGACACATTTTCACTGGAACAGGCTTTATTTACGTTTTACAGAATCATCCTTGCGCAATACTCTCATTGTCTAAAAATTATACATAACGATCACAAAGCATATCTAAGGCTTTTGTGACTTGGAATAGACATAACTTCGTTTACATGTAAACGCAAGCAATCCAAAAATGATTTTCTAGCATTTCCAACATTTGAAAAGACTTAATTTTTTAAATCTATCTGGGAGATCGAGATTGTGGAACGATCAGATATACGTTAAAATTTTCAATATACAAGGTGGTTCAAATATGAAAAATAAAAAACAAACTACTAAACATGTACTTGCACATGTCAGTCTTCAATGTACTCCTCTCCGGAGTCAACACATTTTTTTCAACATTTTGGAAGCATCTTGATGCCCTTTCCAAAAAAAAAGGCTTTTAGCCCAAGAGCCCTATTTGAAAAAGTAGGTGTTTCATCAAATAATTGCTGAATTAGGTTTTTGTTGATGATAAATAAGAAAAAAATACTTACTTTCGAATGAACTAAAAAGTAACCACGGATTTTGGTCGCGTATTTTTGAAAAATAAGAAAATAGGTTGGAAAACACGGTTATTCGCGTTTATCTCGGTAATCACGCTTTATACAAGGGTTATACCCTAATGTTAAATGTAGGTAATGAAAAAAGGAAAGTGTTGGTCTTTACCCGATGTCAATCGGTGCAGTAATTATTTTTTTACAAAAAGTATATTTGATCGTCAGCGCAGCGGACGCGAGAAGGCGACAGCAACAGAGAGTCAGCAGACGCCATTCCGCTCTCTAGCGTCCGCTACGCTAGCTTAATCGAAAATTAATTGACATCCGTCAGAAAGTCTACATGGTGGAAACCCCCTGCCAGTCCCAGAAGAACATTGATATCACTTTTCCTTGCGAATGGCTCCTCGGTGCTCTCTTGGGTTTGGAAGAACTGCTATGCCGCTACTCGCGTGTTGTCTGCTGGGACTCTGGAATGAAATAGTGCACTCACGTTTTATCGATGGTCACTATAGACTTCAAAAATGCACCATCTTTTCTTTAAACTACTGTAGGAAGTAACTGGCAGCTTGCATGCGCACCATTTTGTTCAGGTTCGTCAAAGTGAGTGGTACTCACTGTGCATTCATCTTGCGATAGTGCGGGTGTTTTTTTACGATGTCTTCTACACTATCAGCAATGATGGACGCCATTGCTCCAAGTTCCTTGATAGTGTTGCACCTATTTTTACGAATAAGCGCGTCTGCAAGATTCATGTTTGGTGCGGCCAACGATCATGCGTTTCATTCTCCAAGCGCTCTCTGCCCTCTCTGAAGCTCTTACACTATTCAAACACACGGATCCCTAGTTAGAGTCTGTGGTGAATTTCAGCGGACGGCACGTTTTCTCTAATGAAACATTTCATCACAATGTGTTATTCCACGCTCCACAACACCTTCTGTTCGCTCCTCTCTCTAGCAACTCCCAAACAGGACTAAATCAGTGCTAGTCATATTTGAACTACCTTGTTCATAGACTCCCTATAAATTTAAACTAGAGAAACATTATAAAGTGCCCTTAGATTTTGAAACTCCAGATTTTTTTGATTGTTTAATCATTGTAGAAGAAAAGAGAATTACATACAGCATTCTAGTGAAATAAACTACATGTTCCCTGTAATCACAAACAAAAAAAGTATAGTAGGCATTTTCGATAGAAGTATTAATTAGCCACATGAATAAGACAATACTAGAAATAATATATTTTTTTATTTATGTATATTGAAAACTACATAAAAACTAATTCTGTAACTACGAAATTTCTCTTCTTACTCCAGACATTACGCCATCAAGTATTCTTACTTTTGACCTGCAGTTATTTTGATGAAATTATTTATTTTTAATATATATTTATAAAATTAGAGTTACTTTTTTAAAGTTTCATTTTTCAGTTTTACTGAAAATACGAAATTACTCCGTAACCTTATATTAGAGAAATAAAGTTAACTTTATTTTATTGGGTTGTTGAACCCACTTGAGTAATACCAGTTGTTGTGACCTACTTAGTATTTTTGTCGCCAATTGCTCTATTACGTATAAAGTACTGTTCATTCATACTTTTAGAGCAAATGCTTTTACATAGGTTATATTTGATACATTTTATGTTTTATGTAAGATAAACTGTAAATCAAACTTTGCCTAAGCTATAACTAACTTGTGGGCAATTGAAAAATTGATTATGTAGTAACAAAAGAAAAACTAATTTTAGCACGTTACATATGTAATTTAGAGCTATGAAGATGTTTTAAGAAATAATTTGATTTGGTATTAAAGACAACAATTCCAGTCTTATACAATAATTTATTTTGGACATGGTTCCTGAAAGTTCAATGTAGTTGCTCCGACGTTTGTCCAGATTCGCAATATCTTTACAATTCTTCATTTGATCCAGATATTTGCTCAGCTAGCAAAATCTTGAGTTTCAGATACAAATGATGGTCTGAGGTAGTTAGACGGGGCTAATAGGGTGCATGCGGAAGAATTTAAAATCTTAATTTAGTTAATTTATGCTCAATTACTCGATTTGAATGCGCCGCTGTGTTGAACGATAATTTTTGTGGTTTTGTTGCTTTAAAATTATTTTTCTCGCCTTTGTCGATAAGAGACTTCCTTCTTGTTCTTAAAAAAATGGCACCATTACTTTTTCAACGAATGGTACGTTTTTTACTGTTTGAATTGTTGTTTGACTTCCAATGTATAATGGTGAACTTTCGTCTGTAGTCACAAAATCGCTGGATTCTCCCTAAACACTTGCAAACAATTTCTGATGTTCATACACGAATTTGCTTCTTCTTCTACTTTAGAGTGAACAAAATGAAGTAAACTCGCTAAGTTAATACGTTTGTGATTTCTGCTAACATACTCTTAGACGACTGTTTTGAGACCTTTAGGGCGACTTTACATGTTCTGCCGCGTTTAAATTCCATTTATTTCATAGGGAGGGCACGGGTAATCCAATATAGGAAAAAGTATTTTATGGATTTTTTTGTTATTTTCTTTCAGAAGGAATCAAATTATCCAAGAATTTTAATTTTATTTGTTATTATGTTGTAAGTAACAACCAAACTACGAATTAATGTTAGAGTAATTTATAACTATAAAATATTCAGATATAAGGAAACTAGCCGCGCGGTTATAGTGAGGGTGAACAAATAAGACTCTCTATCCCTCAGTTCGCAGGCCTTACCTTTACGTGGGTCATAGAATCTTACCGACATTATTAAGAAGGGAGCTTTATGACCAGATTTAGTTGTTGGAGTTATTACCTATGAACTATCAACTCCACCAAAATACCTACGTAAAATAAATATAAGAATAGGTTTTTCCTAAAAGTACCGAACAAGAAAAATATGTTAATTTTTATTTAGTCCTATGATTCTAGTATATTACGAACATAAAACGCTAATTGTTGTTTTAGAACGGCTTTTTAGCCCTTTACACATTCTGTAACTCCTATAACACATCCACAGGCACGTTTTTTATCACCGTCACAAAACAGCATTGAGTATTTTGTCTTAAAATTCATGTATTACTTGACATTCAAGGCTGCTATAGAGTCATTTAAAGAAGGAATATCATTAGTCATTTCAACGTACTGTTGGATTATTCGAACCTTATAAACTGATATCACGCCTTTCTGAAACCCGCAGTCCTAATTATATAGTCAGTTAAGTAAGAGCGTATTCGACATAACTAGAAGTTGGTAAAAGGTATCACCCTCATTCTTTCGTGAGTCGATAGAGGGAATCGTTGTCCTCGATGCTTTGTCACAAGAGATCCAGTTGGTATTAAATTATTGTTAGAGAAACCCGTAAAGCACCATGAATGTATCGCTACGAGACTATGTTCCTCTGTACCCACCCGAAAGGTCCGAAAATGTCTCCTGCAATGGCTGCTCAGTACATGAACAAGTCGAAAGCATTCGCCAGCGAGTGGGTGCAGCGATATAAGGAAACAAAAACAGTCGATGACGACGGAACGTGGCTCGATCGCCAAAGTGTTCCCTAAAGTCAAAAACAGATCAGGAACTTGTGTTCACGGAATTCGGGCTTAACATTACGTCAAGAAGCAGTAAAATATTCGAACCCATATCCATACATATGATAGCAAATGCCGTAGAAACCTTTATTATATGAAAATCATGTGACGAAGCGACTCGCTTGGGCAATATTGACCGAGATTGGAACAATGTAATTTTTACAGACGAAGCTTTTGTTTAGGGATATGTTATCGTCCCATAAGGCTGGTCAACCTTGGTTGGTACAGCGGTCCCTTAAACATCTAGTAAAAATTCATTTTTGGCATTGCTTCTCAAAACTGGGTTTCGAAACGTCGCGTCTGTTTACATGCAACCTAAATGCTCTAAAAAAACTCGAGATTTATAAGAAATATTTGTTACCGACTGCTCAACGAGCACTGGATCCTGCAGGAGGACAACGAATCCCAAACTCCGCAGCAAGCTTTGCATTGAGTAGAACCACTCTGCTCTAAAAAAATGCAAGTATCCTTTGTTATAACATGGTATTTTCTGAAGTTTTTTTTTTATGACGCATTGCTGATATTATAGAAATAGTCAACAGTTTCTTCTCTTCTTCTCTTCTCCTAAGCCCAATTAATTATGTAATTAATTAAATCAATTTTTGGATGTAGGCCTTCCCTAACTCCTTCCACCTATCACGATTTTGTGCGATTTGGATCCAATTTAGTCCAGCTGTGCGTCGTCCTCTTCCTCTCTTATGCTCGTACGGTCTCCATTCAATTATTTTACGGTTCCATCTATTTTTGTCACTTCTCGCCACGTGTCCTGCGTAACTCCATTTTAATTGGGCAATCTTAATACCAATGTCTGTCACTTTTGTAATTGCTCTTATTCTGTCATTCCTAACTTTATCTCTCCTTGTTATATTTAACATTGCTCTCTCCATTCCCCTTTGTGCTATTCTCATTGATTCTATGTTGCTTTTTGTTGTTGCCCAATTCTCTACTCCATATGTCATGGCCGGTAAAATACATTGTTCGAATACTTTTGTTTTCAGGCGTTGATCTATTTTGTGTTTTTCAAAATGAAGGATAGTCTTCCAAATGCGAATCCATCCACTTTTATTCGTCTTTTTATTTCCTTCTTTTCACTGCTTCGTCCTAGTTCTATTCTTTGGCCTAGGTATATATATTCTTCTACTCGTTCAATTTGAGAATCGTCAATTCTAATTTCTACATCTGGACCAGGGTGCATTACTTGTTTTCTTAAATTCATTTTAATCCTATTTTGTTTGACTCTATTTAGATCAATGATCATTTCTTTCAAGTCTTCTAAATTTTCCGCGAGTAGTATGATATCATCAGCATAGCGTAGGTTAGTTTGCCGCTCTCCGTTTACATTTATTCCTTTATCTGGCCATTCTATCTTTTTGAACACGTCCTCCAGTGTTAGGGTAAAGAGTTTCGGCGTCAGTGTATCACCCTGTCGCACTCCTCTTGCAAGTGGTACTGGGTTAGTTTTCGCGTGTAATGTATATGTTGCTGTGACTCCCTCGTTTAGTTGTTGTATGAGTTGTATGTATCTTTGATCTATTCGACTGTTTGCTAATGCTCTATATATTGCCCAGTGTTCAATGGTATCAAACGCCTTTTCATAATCTACAAAGGCCATGCATACGGGGAATCCATATTCGTTTGATTTTTCGATGATTATTTTTATTGTTAATAGGTGGTCTCTACAGTCAACAGTTTTTACAGTAACTAATTCTTCAATTATTAACTGAATTCTTGGTCGCCATATTTTCATATGAAGTTACTTATTATTACGTGAAAAAAAGAGGTAGCAGTATATAGAATTTTTAGTGATTACTACAATATGTTAGTAAGGTTAGAAAGAAAATCAAATGAGCAGCACTAAATGACTAAGTTATTTACTGTTCAGGAACAAATACGAAAGAAATAGAAAACATAACGCAAATAATTACACAGAACAACAAATTTTTAACTATTTATTTTTTTCACTATTTGCATACATTTTTTTGTTTTACAGTCCTAATTGTAATGTTAAAAAATGCCGTCACGTTTTGAAAATCAATGATTCAAAGAATAAATTAAAATTTTTATGCATAATAATTAATTTATTACAACTAAAATGATTTTCTCTGCTTTCCTTTTTGTACTTGGTTGAGAAACTTTCTGATATCAGTATCCAGTATTTGGCAAGCATTTCGGTGTTCCACTTTCTTTTGTAACGTTTCTCAACAACAGCAATGTCTTCGTGGAACCATTCTCTAGATCCATCAGTAACGATCATCAAGATTCGAAGGAAAAAAACACGTGCAAATCTAAAAAAATTATCTTCAAGCTCATGTTGCAATCTAATGTTTGATAACTCTTAAGAGTTTCATCGACATGTCTTTATCATTTTTAGATATTATTTCCTAAAAAGTTTTGTGTTACTGCTTTAAGTGCGTTCCAAGCAGTCCGTTTTAAGGGCCCTTTCAAATGCTGCATCTTGTATAAGAAGATTAGTTTGAGGCCCTATAAAGATACGCTCTTTGAGTTTTGCATTGCTTAAGTTGGGAAATTTTCTTTAAGATAAAGAAATCCATATATTTCTTTGTTCACTCACACTTAAAAAAATTTTCTCGCGTTCAACGAGAGCTGCGTGATTTGTTTTTTGGTCGGAAATACACTGTTTTCTTGTTGGTCATTTGTTTACCAACATAATGCGGCTATCCTACTTATAAATAAAACAGCAATGCTTCATGCATCCGAATTGCAAACCGACTAGAATTGCCACATCTTTTAAATCTCCACTATACCTTTTATACTTTCTGCAATAAATTTTGTCAAGAAGGCGTGCCGTATTTTTATAGGATCACTTTATGTGAAGGGTAAATATTTTCTATGTGTAAAAAACAGCTTTTATGCTAAATTTCAAAGAATCAAAGAAAAGACGTTATTCTTCTTTCTACATTGTATTTATAACCTAAGGCAAGCATCAAATTGACTACCTGCTTCAGTTGAAAAATATCTCGATATCTTTGTTGACCAGTGTTTTTTTTAGTTTTTCAACATAAATTTAATTTTATGTTAACTTGAAATAAAGAAGTATTTTAATTAGTAATATGACAAGTAAGTTAAGATAATTAACAAAAAATTCTAGAATAGTGCATATCATCATTGTAAGAGTAAGTTAAATTTTACGTTTAAAAATGAAAATGACGCATGATGCAATATAATACAAAATACACAAGGTGCTTTAAATTTTTTTGTTGTGTATGCAGTCAATCATACAATGCTCGCCTTTTTGTGTATCCTAAGATATACTGATAAGACTGAAGATGAGATCCATTTAGTACAACAGATACTTTTTTTAACTCCTTTGTTATACAATCTGTCCTAATTACAAGGGACAATAGTACTTAGCGTGACACATATAATAATAATGAATGCAAGCAGCAGTAGAAACTGCCAAATGCTTAAGGCATGTAGAGTAGGGCTACAAATAACCACTCTTTATAAATTTCACTAGGCATAATATACAAGTGAGTGGTAGAGCTTACAACAATTTAGATTATGGGTTAAAGCGTGTTAGAAATTCGTTAGGTTTAAATCGTTTTAAATGTTTTGGTTCTTGAGGTTCGTCCATCAAAGTGTTCACTAATTGATTGGGATGTGTCAATAATCGGTCTTTATATCTTTGGGCACTTTTTTCTATTTCTTGCCTGATAATGGGTATACGCAAATCACTTGAGATAACTTTATTTGGCACATACCACGGAGCACTAACTATAGCACGCAACACTTTATTTTGGAATCGTTTAATGATGGCTAGGTTGGAGTTGCTGGCTGTTCCACAGAGAAAGACCATACGTCCAGATAGGCTTTAACGTGACTTTATAGACCAAGAGTTTGTTCTCCAATGATAGTCTAGACGCCCTTCCGATCATCCAATAGATTTTCCTGTATTGTAATCCAAGTTGTTTTCGTTTGTTGAATATATGGGTTTTCCAGGTTAAGCGTCGGTCCAAATGGAATCGTAGATATTTTACGGAATCGCTATGTTTCAGTTGTTGTCCATTGAGCGTAACCGCCGGACAGTTGTCACGGTTCATGGTGAAAGTGATATGTTGGGATTTGCTTTCATTCACCTTAATTCTCCATATTTTTAGCCATTGTTGGATTTTGTTGAGGGAGACTTGCAGGTTGTGGGATGCAATAGCAGGGTTAGTATATGATGCCAGGACAGCTGTGTGTCATCAGCAAAGGTGGCGGTTGTTGTTATATTCGTGGTGGGAATGTCAGCCGTAAACAGCAAGTACAATATAGGTCCCAGAACACTGCATTGGGGAACTTCAGATACAGCGGGCTGTAGATTCCTGAATTCGCCATGGTGGTTCACGTAGAAATACCGGTTTGATAGGTAAGATTTTAGTACTTCGTAGAATTGGTATGGCAGAAGCTTTTTTAATTTATATAATAGTCCAAAGTGCCAGACCTTGTCAAAGGCCTGGGATACATCTAGGAACGCTGCGGATCAATATCTATATTCATCAAAGTCGTTGTATATTTGATCTACTATTCGGTGGATTTGTTCTACAGTTGCGTGTTGTCGTCGAAAACCGAATTGGTGATTGGGTATTAATTCTTTTTTGTCCAGTATTGACTGGAGTCTTTTTAGAAGTAGCTTTTCAAAAACCTTAGAGAAGGAAGCGGGATCAGTAGGTGTTTTTCCAGGCTTCTGTATCGTTGTTATTTGGGCCACTTTCCAAGAAACTGAATAGTATCTAACAGTAAAGATGGCGTTGAATATTTGGGTAATCGCTTGGACAACAATATCAGGTAACTGTTTGAGAATACAACAGATACTTGAAGTGTAGCTTTTGAAGGTCCCAATTGTTACGCAGATAGTATAAGACTCATTGTCATATTATATAATAATGCCTTTAGTGAAAAATCCATTCTGGTTTAATTGAAGACCGTAACCGAATTTTTTAGAAAGCTAAACACGTAACACTGGCTACAGCACTTATTCCATTTAGACGTGTAATACTTCAAAAAGACGCTGTATTCCAAAGAGGGTCATTGTAATCTCTTCTGCATATTTTTGCACTCTAAACTCCATTGGTTTTAGAGACTAGAAATAACGCAATTTCTTACTTACTCTTTTTATTTCGACAGCTGCGGTTTTAATCCTGAAACCGTGGCATCTCTCGAGCACTTTAGACACGATAAGCGATGTAGTATTACGTAAATTATACTGAAATTGAAATATAAATTGCATGCGTCATTTTTCAATATCTAATCAAGATCTTCCATACTGCAAGGACAATTTGTTCGTCGTCAGCATGTTTTACATAGCAAAATAATAAATAACAACATAAGTCGGCACTAAATTACCGTTCTGCTACGAAATTCATCGTACGATCATCAAGATAAGTATCTACCATCGTTCTGCCACTTATTGATATGCAGATAATTTGCAATGGTAATATCAAAGTTTTAATCAGTATACTAAATATAGACTTGCCTTTGAGGCACCTGCGTTAGAATTTAATTAATTTCAGAAAAAGTTATCTGCGATATCTGAATATTAATCAACGTTTGGTTTAATTATCCTGCGCCAAAGTATTATAATTAATTTTAATGGATTTAATTGAAGGGATAAATTGAGACCGCGAAAGCGGGCTACAGTTTCTAGTTGAAACTGTAAATAGGAAAATGAAACTGCTACCTTATTTCGCGTACAATAATAAGGCTGAGTGTTGCGTAACCAGATTTGAATATTTACTTGGAACTAAATGGTAAAAAGTTTGTTGTAGCTACAAACCGGAAAGATTTAATGGTGATTTCTTAGCGAACGGTTGTTTGCAAAGCAATAAGATTGTTTATTTCGTTTTAGTAGTAGTGCATGATAGTAAAAACAAATGTGTTTAGCCAGATTGTAGTTTTGGAAGATTTTGATCCGAATGTTACAAATGACTCCAGAAAATCAATTAATTTTTATTGTATATCATAATCGGATTTTGTTTCTCCTTTTTACCGTTCATCAGTTTACAACTTCCGATGTTTTTTAGTTATATTTTAATAATGTTAGTTACCTTTGTCGTTCAATGCCTAACTCTTATAATAATATCCATAGCTTTTTTACTGGCATTTCAGAATTTTTATGACATAATTGCAACGTAATTTTTACTGTAGCATTATCAATTATTCTGTCGTGTCTGTTACTTTTCTCATTGGGTTATAGTACAATAAACTGATATAATACTGACTAAGTTATTATGCATACAATATACGTTGACCTATGAATAAGGTAGATAATTTATATTTACTTTCTTCCTTGTATGTTTCTATGTATAAACTTTCAACTTTCCTACACCTTCATTTGATTACAGGCTTTACAACCCTGAATTTATTGATGTTTTGAATTTTTTTATTATATATAGTATATTTTTTAAGTCGTAATACCTACTTTATTTTGTAATAGTCTATTTTCTTGTTTATCTAATCCATAATTACAATTTGATATATATTTATTCCTTTAATCTTCATCGGCGTAGTCATATTTGTTCTCTTTGTTCATTATTAAATTTGTTCATTCCTTATCTTATTTTTAAGTGCCATTTTTAGGAATCATTCATTACTCTGCGTTTTATTTCTTATTTTATAATCATTTAATTTTTCCTCACAGCTGATAACTGGTAACATACACTTATTTCATTCTTAGATATTGTAGAGTGTTATTTGTCGATATATTTTATTTTTAAATTTCTGCGAAGATGCTTAGTTCAATCTTATTAAGTAAGCGAATCAAATATAAACTAGATTTTTAAATTTATTTAGACATCATAAAAATATAAACATGTAAGTAGTTGTCTTACATAATCTCCTAACCTAGAAATACATTTTTTCCAACAAACAAGTAGTTTTTTAAAATCCAGTTGTTGTAAAATAAAGGTAGTTGTGATACCAGTCAATCGTTTATAAACACTTGGACAGCAACGTCGTCAAATGTCTGTCCATCAAGTGCTTCTTTTAGTGGTCCAAACAAATAAGAATCGCAGGACGATGAGTTCACATTGTAGGTAGGGCATTCCAGTATGGTCCCAAAATAAATATTTATTATTTTTTTGAGTTTGAACATTTATATGGATTGTTATCATGAAGTAGGATACCTCAGATTGCTTGAGTACTATTGTAGTGTACTCAAACGTCATAAACAATTTCAGCAACGCGGCCATCCTCAAAAAAAGAGCTATAATGGGAATAATTTCCTAAGTCATTTTGAGCCTCCAATGACTTCTGCTTTAAATAACTGTTTATTTGTACACGTGAGTCTTCTTAAGAACTGTGTCTTGCACTTTATGTTATGTCCCATGACGATCAGAAGCCGCGCTCCTTTCCGTTCACCTCACTCCGTGTAGGAAATAAATTTCGATTTATATTTGATTTATCCACGTATTATATATGTCAACAAAGCAAATAAAACATTAGTACTCTATACTTATAGTATCAGTAAGTCAAATGGTTTTGGAGGTTCGCGTTTTCTCAGTCCTTTTGCAACATTTCGGATTACTTTGTATAAGCAATATATATATATATATATATATATATATATATATATATTCATTAATTTATGCAGGGTATGATCACAATAATTGGATGATTTATATTAAGAGTTAGACTTACGTGAGAGAAGGTGGCACGCCAAAACACGTATCGTGGCGCAAGGCCGTTTAGTCTTTAACTAACACACCAAAGATGAACTGAACTCAGTCCGAGAGTTTAGAACTACTATATCAATGTCAACAAGAAGCTTCCTGGTCGTCATACAAGGGGTCCTTTCGAACAGATAATTCTATGCTATGGTGACAAATCTCCGGCGACTATCAAATATTTATATACAGTAAGAGCGTTTAACTAGACAACTTACCAGCAACTTTAAAAAGATGGTTGTTTCTGAGTTGTTCTCTCTTTCATTAATCTACTTGTTCATTTGAAACTCCAAAAATATACAAGTGAGACATGCATTACAACAGAATCCTCTGTTTCGCTTGGCTGCACTTAATTTTTGGACATATGACTAGGGTAATTTGTGGATTTTCACACATGCAACTCGATCGCAGGTAACCGAGTTATTGGCGAGTCCTCAGTGATCATTAAATGTAGCGTTTAGAAGGGATGGGGTGTTATCCATTTTGGAGCAGTAGTTGCTGTTTACTCCAATTGGAGACAGTAGTCGAGGATTATGAGCAACTGTTTTTGTATTAGTGGAATTGAAACATTTAAGCGAGCATTGTTATTTCGCACTTGAATATGTTATCAAAAATTTTTATTTACAAGTTAAGTTATACCTTCATAAACTGTTATACGCTTATTTAAAAGAAAAGCCTTGCTTATAGGAGATTTTTAGAAGTTGTAGGCAACAAGAGCCTTTCCTCGGGCAACTAGTTTCTAAAAAATCGACCACCTGACAACTGCTGTTAACTGATCGATCGCTGATAACTAAAATTGTCCGCTCAAAAATTTTTTGCAAAAACCTCTTACAAAAAACAAATCGTCTGAATCACCCAATAATGACAGACAGTATTTTGATTTAATTGGATACGACATACGGAAATTTAGAAACAGTGCCTCCAGAATTCTGGAATCTTACTTTTTTGCTACTGGTCAATCAGTTGTAATAACAGCTGAGAAATATGTGCCAAAATTTTGACGGAGAACTGTTGACATGCAACTTGTTCGGCTCCGTTGGGATGGAATTACCGCATGTACTACGCAAAGTTTTTTACAAGTAGTCTTAGAAATATAAATCATATCTTGTTTTGAAAACGTTGGCTAACACACTTATCTAATTTATCTGAGAGCAATTTCATATTTTTTTATAGCTTTTTTAAGCAGATAATATTTTTCTCACATTACATAGGGGTTAAAGCATAATATGCGAACTGAAGTTCAAGAAATTTTAAATATTACGTTGAGAAAAGCATCTAGAGCAACTCGGAGAATGACTACGACGTAATACCTTATATAGTTTGCTTTTAATTAATAATGGTGAGGCTTTCATATGTCCGCCCTTACTGTCAGATCGTCGCGCACCATCTCTGATACGGAACGATGTAGCAAGCAGCGCGCCTTAGGCAACCCTTTGTTTGAGGTGAACGCAGATACTCAATTATTTTTAGTGACCGAGTAACCCACTCATCAGACTTCTAAATCCCAGGAATAAATCCGGACCCGTCCGCACCATAACCACATGCCTCATTCACGCGGCCATAATGGCCCTTTTCTTTTAAATAGCACATAGATATTATATGCTATTACATATATACAGTTGCGTAACATTTTTTACTTTCCTTATCCTATAATAAGGAAAATAATGTAATCGGCGGAAATTTGACCTACCCAGTTTTTCACATTTCTGGACGAAATATAGCCTCAGGACACCAAAAAAGGTGGTTTGAGCCATTGGTCCGTGTGTGTGTGTGTGTGTGTGTGTGGGTGTGGGTGTGGGTGTGCGTGTGCGTCTGCGTCTGCGTCTGCGTGTGCGGTGTGTGCGCGTGTGCGTGCGTGTGCGTGCGTGTGTGTGTGTGTGTGTGTGTGTGTGTGTGCGTGCGTGTGTGTGCGTGTGCGTGTGCGTGCGTGCGTGCGTGCGTGCGTGCGTGCGTGCGTGCGTGCGTGCGTGTGTGTGTGTGTGTGTGTGCGTGCGTGCGTGTGTGTGTGTGTGTGTGTGTGTGTGTGTGTGTGTCTGTCGGTCTGTCAGTAAACAGGATATCTCGAGAACCGTAAGAGGTAGAGACTTGAAATTTGGCATGCAAGTTACTTGTAGGCAGGGGACGCAGTGCGAAGCTTTTGGTAAAAATCGGCTGAGCCGTTTGGTCGCACGGTCGCAAAATCTGTCGCAAAACGGTCGCAAATCTAAACGGTTGAAGATACAAAAATTTATAAGAATAAAAATGACTTGTTATCATAAGGTAAACATGAATTTAAAATAAAAGTTGGTAAAATAGGAACTCGAAAAAAAATTGAAGCTCAGGATTTTTAATATACCGAGTGTTCATAAAATGTTTCGGGAAATTTATATTCCCGAATAGATCAGACCGAGACGAACAAAAAATTACAATGAAATTTTTGATCCGAGGTCAAATAAATAAGTTATAGCCGATTAAAAATTAATTAAACGGACCAATCACAGCGCGCTCGGAGAGCTACCGAGGTCCGACTGCGGGAGGACGGGCGGGAGCGCTTGGCCGCTAGGAGGGAGCACGCAGGCGATAATGGCGAAGGCCGTGCAGCCGAGCTCGCACGGTTACCTTCAGTGACGTAGCAAAATTTTAAGTACCAGTCAATTATTGTCTTGTACTGTTTATTTTAATCAGCTTTCGAGTGTTGGACTCGCGCCTCGTCCTTTTTTAAATTAACAAATTTTTAGACGAGAGCAGCGCAGAGCCGAGACGATGGACTCGCGCCTCGTCGTTTTTTAAAGTAACAAGTTCCAGGACGAGAGCAGCGCAGGGCCGAGACGATGGACACGGTATAATATATATAATAATAGGATAAGGAAAGTCGTGTGATGTTCACACCAGAATTTTCCTCATAATGGATGCTTATTAATACATTTTTTTTTTATTACATAGTTACTGTGGATTTTCCTCTATTATTTCTTTATAAATCTCTCCATCTCTACTTATAACTTTTTTTATATCTTTAAGCTTTTTTCTTTATAACCTTATTACCTATTTTATTTCTTTTTTTCGTTTTTTTTCCTTTCAAATACTATGCTATCTGTTATTATTTGTAATGTTTTTCAAGTTTTTTCTTAAAATCCATCGCATATTTAATGTTGATTATCTACATATATAGTTTTTTTCTGTTTAATATTATCTTCCAATTTATGCCAATTAATTTCCTGTCATAGTAATAAGTAGTAATGTAAAAAAATCGATAATTTGTTACTTTCTGAATAGATTTATGGAAAAAGTTAAAGAGTAAGAAAGTGTGCCGAAATAAATGGCAACGCTTTTTGTTAGAAATAGAAATGAAAATAAACACAAAATGAAACAAAGAAAAAAAGGCAAAAAAAAAGATCATTAACAAGAAAATGAAATGTTGTAGGCTAAGAAACAAAGAAATAAGAGACAAGAATACAAAAACCGAATGAGTCAGGTTAAAAAGAAGAAAAGAAAAAATCATGGGTTTGGAGAGAATTTGAAATAAAACATGGAACCAAAAACCTATTCTTCGGCATATGAAGACAAATTAATTAAAAAAAGACCTCAACAATTACAAATATGAAAGATAGATGAAAGATGAGGACAAAGTTATTAAAAGATACACAATACAAGAACCTGGAAATGGAAATATCACATAAAGTATAAATAAGCATAGAAGAATTGAGAGATATAATCAGAAAAACTAAACAAAGAAAACCACCCAGATGAAGTATGATAACTATAGATATGTTGAAAGCACGGTCAGAAATAGCACTAGAACCACTAAGACAAATAATGAGTGAAGCACTGAGAAGAATTATACCCAGGGAATGGGAAATGTGCATTATAACACAAATATTTTAAAAAAAGGAGACTTTCAGAACTATAGAAGAATAACGCTTCTGAGTACTAAAATATAAGCTAGAATAAAAAGAAAAAAACAAATATAAAAGATGCATTCGAAGAAACGCAATTTGAATTTAAATCAAATAGCGAGATAAATGATGCAATATTTAAAATAGACAAGTAGAAGAAAAGGCAATTATAGAACGTAGAAATGTACATCGGTGCTTCATTGATATGGAAGAATCCTTCAACAAAATATAAAGAGAAGACATCTGAGAGACAATGCGGAAAAGAAGAGTACCACATACAATAATCAGAGCAATACAGAGTTTATATAAAAATACACAGAATTGTGTCAGATTAAGGAAAGAAAAATCGAATCTCTTTGAAACAATATTAGGGAAACAAGAACTTAGAAATATACGGAAAGGTATTATGATATGAAAATAAACAAGGAAAAAACAAAGACTATGACCATACAGAAAAAGGTCTACAAAAAACTTTAATAAAGATTTAAATATTTAGAATCAATTATTACAAAATATGCAAGTATAGTTGAGGAAATAAAAGAAGGAATCACAATTGGGGGAAAACTTTTCAACATAATTAAGACGGCCTTTCTCGTTAAAAGTACCAAAGGAAAAGGGTGCTAAATGTCAAGAAAGTTTTTACTCCAATACGTACATTTGCTACAGAGAAGTGCACATTAACTGAATGACATAAAGAAAATGACAACTATAGAAATAAGATACTTAAGAAAAATTGAGGGTAAAACCAAAATGGATAAGATCAGAAATATAACGTACCGAAAGAAACTAAAGCAAAGCAATAGAAGAATCTGATTTGAGTTAGTATGAACTTGTAAATAGAATAACTGATAAAGAACTTGGTAGACAAGTACCTGAAATAAAAATTGTCAAAAAAAGTTAAGAGGAACACCGAGAAGAATTTGAATCGAATACATGAGATGTGCAATGTTAAAAAGGAACATTCCCAGGGAAAGAACAAGAGAAACAACACAAAACAGAAACACTTGGAAAGAAGTACGGAAGAAATCGTCAATACAGAGAAGTAAAATCCCATAATCGCCTTACAACTGATAGTATAGATAGGTTAAGAATTATGTAATAGATGCGAAGGCTTTCACGGTCGGTGTTATGGTGCATCTTGTGGTTGGTTCTCGAGTTATAAGGCCGTGATCAGAGTTCGGAAACTTTTCACATTTCGTCCACAACTGCGGAGAACATCTTCAGAAGATGTCTTCTAAAGACATATATAAACGTAATTAGTAACTTCAAAAATGAAATGCCAATAATGGTTATAATGTATATTAGTTATACAGGATGGAATCGCATAAATTAATATTTACTTATACCTAAAACAGACTATTACTTGTTCTTAAATTGCTTATTGCCACTGCTTAGTACAATCTACAGATTGCTTTTACGCTGCTTCTTGATACACAAACTTGGCCCATTGCTTCTTGTTGTTTGCCATGTTTTTAGCTTCTTGCACTGTCATTTTCCTTTTCCCTAGAATTTGCTGTATGCTGTCATCTCAAGTTATCTGCGGGCGCCCTTTATCTTTCTTGCGTGGTACTCTACTTGCCTACAATTGTCTTACTGGCTTAATTGGTCGTTGTTCTATGAAGTCTAGTACTGAGCCGATTTGTAATTCCTCTCTGTATTACTACTCCCTTGACCCTACGCAAATATCTCATCTCTCAGTCTGGATTGTGTTATTTATTCTTTTGTTGGTGACCCATGTTTTGCATAAGTAAATAAGTAAGTATTGGCCGGTATACTGCTTTGTACACTTTCATCTTAGTTTTTGCGAAACTTCTCTCTTTCCATTAAAATTATTTTTTATTGCAACATTTTATTTACTTTTAGATTTTCTGTGATATGTCTGCTATTTGTTTTCCACTGCTACTATAGTTACACCTACGTATTGAAAATCAGTAACCTACTCCATCTCTTGGTTTCCTAGCTTTAGTTTTATTTTACTTTGTTCTTTTCCAATCATCATGACCTTGGTTTTTATCCCATTGGTCTTGATCCTGTAGTTAGTGAGAACTTGATTCCATACGATTAAGTTCTGCTGTGCATCTTTCTCATTCGGTGCGATTAGTACTAAATCATCCACAAAGGCACACTCAGGTATTTCCAGCGCCTGCAAATTTCTATGTCCAATATACAACGGTTTCTATAAAAGTTTACATTATTTTATGTTATCTGTCAGTATTATAAACAGTACTGAACTCAATACTCCGCCCTCTCGCAGTCCTTCTTTTGTTTCGAAACTGTCCGGCATGTTGCCTTTGCTAGCGACATAGTTGTAGTTGTTCTGGTACAAACTTTTAATTGCATCAATTAACTTCGAGTTTACGTCTCTGTTGTGTAGACTTTTTCAAACCGACTTCCTCTGTACTCGGTCAAAGGCCTTTCTTGTCTTTTTCTTGTGTAGTCTGATTTTGGCTATTAGGTGTTTGAAAGTGAATATATGGTCTTGAACGCTATGACCTTTTCAGAACCCAAATTTCTACTTATCCAGCGATTTTTCCACATATGCTTTTAGTCTTTTCTCCAATATTCTTTCACATACCTTTAACGTTGTGTTGCGAAATCGCTTTTTTAATTGGTCGTACAATTCCTTTTTCCACTTTTCCGGTATCGCTTTCTCCTACCACGCCTTGTTAATAACTTTTAATAACATTTCCTCTCCCTCTTCACCCATATATTTCATCGTCTTTATTGTTATTCTATCATACCCAGATAATTTTTATTTGCACTTTTAATTGTTACTTAGCTTTTTTATTTTATCTTTAGATAAGTGTTTCGTTACATAAATAGAAAGCACAGGCTTGCTTAAAACTAAATCCTCATAGACTTCAAAAATATTTCGTGCCGATTAATAATCAATGACAGTGCTAAATTATGCAGCATACATTACTGTCTACGTACCTACGCCTAAATTACGATAATTTAACGTAAAATCAAGCCCGAGAATCTTCGAAAGCCGCGTGCCTTCCAACACCCACGCGCGTAAGTCCACCCGGCCGGATGACTTCACCGGACCCAGCTGGTGGATCATCTTCAGGAATGCAGATCCAAATGTGGGCTGCGGTCGCACAAAGGGGTTCACCCGGATTCCCACACGGCCGCGCCGATCGGATCGTGCTCTATCATCGAGCGCGATTTAATCTCGCAGAGAAAACTGATAAGAAGAAATGCACATGTGGATAACAAAGAGCGTCACGCTTCGCTGAAGTAATGAAGTAATGATGTTTGAAAATGGTAGCGGAAGAGGCGGCTTTCTTAATGTTCCCCCAGACATTCCGCACCTGCACAGGTACGCAGCCAGTCTGCGGAACGACGCACGGTTCAGCGGTTTCAATAGTAAATCGCGATCGGCAACGCTTGCTTCAGCAATCGGATCGGCAATTAGCCGTGATTTAGTGTTAGATTTATGCGATGTTCCCGTTAATTATTGTTAGGAAGACACGGACCACTTTTAAAATTTATTCGCTTTACCCTATGTAAAAGCTATCTGAAATGGTTTTAATGCAAACAGTTGAATTACGCAAGGACATGCGGACAAATAATGTGCACAGTGAAGTGTCTGGGAATTAAAATAAAGCAATTTAGCCACAAATTGCATAGTTATCCTTGCTCATACTAGCCTTGTTATGATTATTATAACACAACTAAAGAATTTAGAGGCTCTTTGTTTGACATCGTTTCGCTTTTTATTGTGACATTTGAAAGAAAATCATTTCGAAATTTTATCCAAAGAACGTTGACGTAGTTTACATTTTTGAGGGTTTTTAATATAATTAAGCTTTCTGTTTAAAAAAAATACAATCTCCCTAAGCAGTTAAATTTACAAAAACAACGAAAGTTCCATTAAAAACTAAGACAAACTAAGACTGCATATGGATATCTTTTATAGAACCAATACCCGTGTTTAGCTAACCAAACTCACATACATTTCTACAAAACATTTAATACATCTTTAGGCAAAAATTTAATGCAAAAATGACTAAAAAATTTAGAAAAATTAAACTTTTGATGCCTTTTTAGACAAACAAATATTTGGTAAGATAAAACGAAATAGTCAATATATAAAAGTCGCCACACAAAACACACAAGAGGTCTTAATATATTTTTTCTTATTTAACTCCAAGATTATAATTATAATTAACTAGAAACCCAGAACTACGAAACGAAGTGTAGGAAGGCCTTTAAAATGATGGGCGGTTGATATAGTGGATCTGGCCGAAAAAACATGGCAGAGATTAGCAAAGCAAAAAGACAAATGGAAAATTAAAAGGCGAGCCTATATCCAGAAGTGGATTACAGAAAGCTAAAGAAGAAGAACTCCAAGATTATTTTACATTCTATCCGTAAGGAGATATCACAGCGTGAGTTTACCCTGTGGCAAACTCCATGTACATTTAAAAAACAATGCACAAAATATATTAGTTATGATAACTTAGGAATTAAATTGCAGTTTTTTGGTAGATTTCAACATTTTTTCCTATTAGATCGTTAGTTAAAGAATTTTGGTGATTTCTAATTCTTTTCTGGTACTTAATGTTATATGTTTTTTTATCTCTTGAAGATTGTAAACATCTGATTTGGTACAAACCATAGAGCATGGTTATTATTCCCAGTACTTCAGATTGATAACACTGTAGTTTCGCTAGATTGGAGTCGCTATCTACACCCCATATTTAAATACCGTAGCACCAAATGGGTCTAATGGCTACCTTGTACATGAGTACCTTATTCTCAAAAGATAATTTTGAATGGCGTCCAGTAAACCAGTAGTATTTTTTAAGGGTGAGGCCTAGCTGATGTTTCTTGTGCCATACATGTGGACCTCATATTACCCGCCGAGCCAAACGAATACCAAGATATTTGGTCACCTCTTTTTGTAGGAGAAGATTTCCATTTAGCCGAACAAGGGTTGTAAATGTCACCTGAACAGATTTTTGCACATTAACTCGAAAGCGCTATATTTTGATCCATTCTTTTATTTTGCTAAGGTGATTTTGCAGGCATCTCTGGTGTGAACCTACTATATCGTCGGCAAAGGTGGAAAGTACCGTACTTCTGGTTGTTGGTAGGTCGGCTGTATATGTAAGACTTAACACTAGGCCGAGCACACTATCCTAGGGAACTCCAGATGTAATAGGCAACAAAGATGTATGTCATCTCCATATTTTACCACGAAATGTCTATTAGCAAGATAAGGTTGAATTATCATAAAGAATGTATATGGTAGGCTACGTTTGATTTTATTTAGGATACCACACTTTATCTCTTTAAATCTATGAATGCTGCCGTGCAATATTTCTTGGTGTTTAAGCTCATGCTTTATTTTATTGATAAATCCCATGTATCTGCTTTGAAAATGGAATGTTGTCGTCGAAAGCCGATTTAACTCTTTGGTATTAATTCTCTTTTATCCCTTTCTTTGCACCAGAAGTTTTTCAAATAAAGGGTATTCCATAAAGTGCACCAAATTTGAAAATTCAATAAATAAGTCAAATTTTCATGAAAGACCATGACAGATGTATGTCCACCCGCACTAAGACTGCATGCATTTATGTTATTATTTTTTTTATATATTGACATATAACTTGGAAAAAATGTTAACTTAATCACTCACAATCACCGCTGTTATCGGAATGACCTTAAGAATTATTCATACGCGGTTCTTTAAATAATTCTGCAACTTATGACATAGTTTTTTTTATTATTTACCCTTAGAGAGAGAACGTATACTAGTAATTTATGAATCATATGTAATGAGCAATATATGTATTAAATCCGTATTATTAGTATCAATCCTTGATATTTTTCTTGTGGCGAGTTCTTGTTATTTCCTACTATTTTTATTCTTGGATTCTTGCGTCTTTTCTAAAAGTTGGTTAATTAGCAAATTACTTGCGAATTTAATGCCCCTTCCATGTTTTATTGTTAGTATAGTCTACCAAGGGATCTACCGAGAAACCACCATTTAAGTATTCTAATATCACCCGAAACCTCTTTATTAACTCTATATTTCTTTAAAAACTGGGAGCTGTATTACCATTATTGGTATTTCTTGCCTATTGTGCTTATTTCAAGAGATCCCTTGCATACGTTTCTTTTTTTCTGTGACATTGTTTTTATTTTCTTCGCCTAGAAACTAACTTGATGGAATATCCAATCTGCATAAAATGTGAAAAACACATAAAAACCTATCCTTAAATGAAAGTTTGGCAATCCAAAAGATAAAAAAAATTTTATTTACAACGTTTTGTTACAGAATATTAAAGTTTTTCGTTTCGCGCGATTTTACCCCATATAAATAATATAGTTAAGATAGATCATAGAGAAAATCATCAAAGACCTCACTATAAATTCTGTATTATCTAGAGATATAATTGCAGGAATGAGATTAAGAATCTGCTCCTCAATTTTTTTACTTTACTTATTTTTACTTCGATTGTTGTTACATTGACAAATTTCTGTAACTTGATGTGGATGACGATACCTGGTGGATGAAGGGACAAGATTCTGCCAAGCTAATAATCTACAATTGTTAGTGACATCATAGATTTGTTTAAGCACTATAGAGATACTAAACAAACTTATGTCAGTTGATTGCTCATCTGCACCTTCACAGCCCTAGTTAAAAATATTGTATAGGTTACAAGATCACAAAGATCTTACAAAGTTGCGTAACAGTATGTTGTATAAGAGAATACACTGATATTTCAGACGATATTTCTGTAATAATTATATCGATAGGATAACATATTTGCTGAGCCTCTTTGACATCATGATATGTATAAATCTTACAATTTATTGGTTTTGCCGTACCAATCAGTTCAGAAATTTGCATCAACTAGTAAAGCTAAATTGCCATCTGATAACTTCGTCAGATTTTGTAGTGAAGATCTTAATGTTGATATTGGTATCTCTTATACGAGAAACAAAACAGAACTTCTTGGCGATCGCGCTCGAATCACGTTCTTCTGCTTTTAGTAGTTTGATTTCAACAGTTCTTTATAACTTGCTGAACTTTTCGTATTTGAACGTTCGAAGTACAATATTGAAAAGCCTTGTAGGTTTACCGTTCTTTTTCCTTGAATTATTCTTTAAAGCATCGGATGAAGAATTAAAGCACATTATTTTCAAAATTTACTTCGTTTTCCAACTAGGGTGCATTGTTCGTCAAAAACTGATCTCGATGTCTCTGTACTTTAATTCTGATTTGGTATATGCAGCTCCTTATTTTGGCTTTCAAAACGTTTTATGGAGCGATTCTATCACATTTAATTCTTTAATTACGCACGCCATTATTGCGTCGGATCATTCTGTTGGTGAGTGTTGAACCCATACATTAAATATGGTGAAACAAAATTTGGGTTAGCCATTCTGTAACAACGTTGTTGCGTAACGCGAAAATATGTGCTGCTATATTCATTATTTTAAACTTTGACCAGCCTTTAGATCTTCAGAACCCCATTTGACTGTCGTTGTGTACAAGTTCTTTCGAATGCCATGTTAAGCTATCAAAATTTTACGTGCTTTTTGATATATCACCTATTTACACAATCTCATTACGTTCTCCTGAATATTTAAAATTTTACATTGCGAAGAGGCTGAAATTCGCACTCCGATGCATTTCTGCTCTGAATTGTATAAATGAGGGACCAATTTACAGAAAGTATTTTTTATCCAATTTATTATGTAAAATATTAACTACTCTTTTATAAGTGATGTCAGATTTGACAGAATATAATGAAGCTAATGTTTTGATAAAAGTAGTAAACCTTTGTTGAATACACTTGTTTAAGATAATATACTGGTTATTTGCTGGTGATGAGGACAAAAATGATTAGTTAATTACTATTAGCAAAATTTGTTGTAATCCTAAAACAAATTTATTTTTAAATTTCTATTAAGCCATAGCTTATTCCGAACCCAGAAGCAATTTCAGCAACCGTTAATCAGCTATCATTCTCGAGAAGGCGACGAACAATATGAATATATACCTGTCACGGTGGTTTTCGGGCGACATCTGTGACCTTTATTTTCAAGTGCTTCTGGTCCTTCCAAAAATTGTTTATGCCACGCCTATAGTTGAACCTTTTTAAGAATGTTGTCCCCGAAGTGCGCTTTCGCAGTCTCAAGAAAAACTTGATAATAATCCATTCAAAACGGACGAAAGTACATCTTTCTCTGGCATCGCGATACTGATTAAAGAAGTGGTAGTACAAGCTACCCTACGATGAAAATCCCCTTTAGTCATCCTTTCATAAGCACTTAGAAGCCGCGCACATCTACGTTTACTTTATGGATTGTAAAAAAGAAATTCCGGTTTATTTTTCTTTCGCTCTCATAATATATTTTCTCATAAGTTTTAATATCATGTTTATGATGTATCTGGAGATGATCAACGTGAATATTAATATGAGACGTTTGGCGTTTTGGCATTTTAAATTTTTGATTTATTGATATATATATATATATATATATATATGATATTCCGTCAAAATTTTAGAAACCTTAATTTTCAGAATCCCCAGTTCTAATTCTAATTCTTAGAGTATCAATCCTTCTTCATTAGTACTAGTAGTCCACACATGTTCAACATTTTCCGGTATTCTGCTAGCAGCTGATTTCTAAAACATGAATTATTTTTAACAGATTTTCTGCTATCTCTGAATCTTTTACACTATGCTTTTATTCATACTACATTGGTTGCCTCATTCCCGAAATCCTATTGTACCATCCGATTTATTTGCTCAGTTATTGCAATGCGACGATCACATGTGTACATTCACCGGCGTCTAACTTCCAACTGACTCATCCAGTGAAGTCGTTCTCATTCACGCATGTGTATTACAGTTCACTCTCATCAAATGTATTATTATATTAATACAGGCTTATTACTTTCTGAACAGACTACGTACAATGGTTATGTCATTATTTTGTGTTACATTCAAAAGTGTAATAATATTAAAAATTTTCAAATCATTGTCAGTGTGGTATCAGTTATCAGTGAATAGACTTGAATAATATTTATATTTAATTTCATCCGTGTTTGCTGGGTTTGTATGTATTCTTAAGGTTGGCATCTCGGTTTCTTCGATACTCGTGTCTTTAGTTCGTCTAGTTCAAAAACTGGTGTAAAATGTTCTTTTCATATTTTTATATGCTGATCATCTGATGCATAAGCCTTCTTTTGTTATCTTTTAATGGTCACATTTTGTAATTTGTTTGCAAATGTCTTGGTAATTCGATATACTTCTTTGAGGTTTTTCTTGTGTATGGCGTCTTGCGTCTATTGGGTCAAGTTGTTTGTCTCTTTTAGCTACTATTTTCACTTATTTGTGTATTTCGTATAGTTGTCCTGCTATTGCACATTTTATTTCTTGTATGATTGCATTATTTTATCTATTTTTAATTTGCCTTTTTTTTATCTATTAAATTCCACGTTTCATTCGCCTTTTGTTCTTTTCTTTACTGCTAGAAGTTGTTTGGCAATTTCATGTAATTAATTTTTGTAATTATCCGAAATCTTGGAGAGATCTTCTTGTTCATTTAAGTAGATGGTTCTTGGCTGGTTCTTGAACTCACGTCTTATAAAAGGGTTTTGCAATTTTTCTAAGTTGTATCTTCGGTTAGGAATTCCGAGCTTGTCCTTTTCGCTATCTAGAGTTTAATTTGTAGTGTTTCTACGAGAAGATGATAATCGCTTACCATATCTGCTCCACGATTGTTGCGGAAATTCAGAGAGTACCTAGATTTCTTACTTATGGTGATGTGATTTATTTGGCTTCATGTTTTTGTGAGTGTCTTTGTCATGAAATACTGAACCACCTATGACCAAATCGTTGGTGAGGCAGCATTTACAGAATAGTTTGAATCTCTTCTTACGTTCACATAGTCTATGTGCGCCCATTATTTGTTCCATGCCTTGATTATTATTACCTATTTTTGGGTTTAGGTCCCCCATAATTATGAGATTGTTTCTTTGAATCTTTCTTTTCATACCTAGTGGGTTCTGTTGGTTCATTTCTACAGCCTGTAACCTCATATTTCTAGAGATTGCTTGTGTATATCTTTTATAAAAAAAAAATCAGACGAAGAGGGAAGTTTTTGCTTTTATTGGAACGAAACTGCTTCATGTAAGCCGCTGTTTTATTTTCAATGTATAGGTAATCATGAATCTAACTTTTATCTATTGAATTTTTCTTAAACGCTTGGAAACGCTTTTGGTCTGGAATGGGCAAAACGTCATACCTGTTCTACGCAAGTTTTTTTATACATATAAAACTAAGTGAAACTGCTCAGTTAACATGCCCGAACTCGCATGCTTTCACTCGTCTGTCTGTCAAAACCTTATCGTGGAGTTGTCGACAGTTTTAGGGGCATGGATCATCAGTTTTCTCAAAATCATTTTATGAATTTCCTTAAAAAAAGAATTGCATAATTTTATCAATTTTGCGTTGCTAAGTTTATCTTTAAAAAATTACCAAACATCAATTGCTTAAGAATTTTTTGCCGCTACAGAATTTTATCTGTAAGATACTTTACGGCTACAGGCGCTGTCGCTCTTTATGAGTATACAAACTAAGTTACTCACGTATATAATAATCAATGGATTACTTTAGTTAGATTGATAGTATCAAAAATAATAAAATAAACTGTAATAAGAAAATTTTGGAAAACAATATTTTAGCTATTTAAATGTAATAAACCACCCTTTTTCATTTTGGAGCCTTAAATTCTGAATTTTTTAAAAATCATATAAACTGCTACAATGGATCGAAGGTGTTATATGACGTTAAACGTAAATATCATTTATTTACTATCCAAGGTCGACCTTTGCATTTTATAGCTGTAATTAACGGTTTTTTTATAGCAACTAAATTCTTTAGAAGATAAACAGGTTAGTAGCACCTTAAAAAATAGATTAGTGCATTACTTCGGTTGATTTTTAAAGAATTTTTACCTCTTTAATACATTACTGCCTACATTTTATACTTCCCATCGTGTTATAATTAACCCATTGCTCTTTTTTTATTCAATCTAAATATCAAATATATAAATACCTATTATTAACCATTAACTCAGTTGTTTATTATTTGTGTCACCACTGACTTAATATATCCGCAGGGAAGCAATCACAAAGTGACTTCGAGTAGTTTTATAGTCATTATATCGATGACTTAACCATTGTATAATGCGTGAAATTCTAAAATTGTTGTGAAGTTATGTCAGAAAATAAATAATGATTTGGTGCGTTATTTGCGGTAGCTGAACGAACATCGTGCAAGTAACCATTGTAATTCGCTTACCGGTTGCCAATGTGTTTGAAGGTTATGACCGCTATTGTTAAAATAACTATGCAAATAAGCATGTACGTCGCTGATGCGATCGTTTAAATTATCTACGCATACCTGTTGTGCTATTAAAAATATGTTTTACATTTTTGTAGTTATAAGGTCGTTTTAGAGTATGCGTTGCATTCCTGAGATGAAACTATGGTGTGTACACTTTTAAATATAACTAGCCATTTCCTGGTTAGGGTGCAAAAAACTGAAAATTGAATTACTGATATTGATGTTGATCATCGTACTTCATCAAGTTCAGATTTTTGCCTGGGTACAGTGTTACGAGACTGAGTTCCATCATAGCGAAAAATTCTTATTTCAAGATACATAGAATATTTTGTTGGTTTATAGACAACTATAGTGAGTAGAAGGCCATTATTATTTTGATTTAGGCTGATCTTCTGGCTATATAAAATTACAAATATTTCTTGCGAATTCTCTTGATTGTATATATAAATGATGTAACTCTTAGCATAAACTAGAAAAACTAAATTGGACTGCAACTAAAGCAAAAATTTCGAAAAAAAATAATGGAACACATTCACATTTTACGCAAGGATATACAGATAACTTGATAAATAAACGTCTGCTGAGGGGAAACTACGCTTTACTTCTATTTAATGTGGTAAAGAAGTAAAAGCTATTGGTTGTTTTTCAAGGTTTATAAAGTTTTGTTGCATTTCTTATACTCAAAAACAGGCTGGTAAATAATAGTGTAACGAATTCGGTTTACGGTTCGATTATTCATTTTTACTTAACAATGGTTTATAATGCACAGACATTATTTATTTATACAAATCATTAACTAACGTACTAATATTATCACTATTTATTTATTTCTACCGTTCCATCTATTGCTCAAAATAGTTTGATTATAAATACGCTTACTTTTTGAAACCTCACAGCTTTGCCTCAGCACGTCGAGCAGATTCTCAATTTAGAATTTAGAATTTAGCTTAGAATTTTTTAAATGTCTACGCAAGTGATCCCGGCTCATTGCACTGTTCCCTGTTTAAAGTAATTCTATTCCAAAACTGCAGCGATCTCAATGCCAGTTGTAGAAAGGGATATGAAGGATGAAGGAGGAGTTATTACGCTATCCCAGAGTTGCACGTATTCTGGTTGTAGGGAGTTACAGTGAATTGTGGATGAGTCTTGATTTGGTAATACATACTATTGAAAACCATTGGTAAAAGAACACACCGCGACAAGTGGGTCTTTATTGCCTTTTCTAGTCCTTTTAAATTGTGTTGTCTGATTGGTGCTTTTCTCGTTCCGAGAGAACTATTTCATAATACATACAACTCGCACTTCTAGCAATATTCCTTTACGTCTTTTTTACAGCCTACCCAATAAAACTACTGTCGAACCTTCTGCAACATCTTCTGAATTCCGAAGTGTCCCCCTGATGTCTCAAAGTTTTTAAATTTTATTTCAAGTTGTCTTTCAGGTTTGCTTTCTAACTTACTTTTTAGCACTGCAACTTTGTATTGTACAACTTGGCTTGCTTTAGTATGGTAACTTATTTAAATAATTCGAGTTGCTACTTTATCTACTTCTCACGCTGTTTTTACAAACTCTATGGTTTGATTATTTATTTTCACCTAACAATTATTCACAATGTACGGTCTATATTTAGTCCTACGAGCTGTTGACTACTAATTAATTAACTTATTAATACTAATTACATTTTTCTACTAGTCAATTTTTTCCATTGTACAATTTTATTTTTTATGCTAACTGTGTCTAACCGCAACTGCATGCCACTGTCTCTTTTGGCCGTTCTTCATGCACTTAAATAACTACACATTTCCTTCCAGAAACCTTGCGGTTTCGTATCGGCACGTATAAAAATTATTAGAACCTTCCTTCGCGGTGCACCTAGAACTTATCTATGTCTATGCACTGCTTTGCCGCTGCGGCTGCTCAAGGCTCTTCCAGAGAGACTCGGCTCTCAGGTTATGTGATATCTATGTCATCAATTTTCTATTTTTATTACTATTTGGATTTCTTATTTAATTATTATTTTAGAATTTTGTTTTTATCAGTAATCTTTAAAATGTTCCTGTGTTTATGGCATTTTATTTAATTTTGTACATTTCTATTTTTTTTTATAGAAGTGGCCTAATTGTGAAGAAATTTGCCTAAAGCAAATTTGATGTGTTGATAGATAGATAAATATATCTGAAATACGTTGTACAGCGTTTTAAAAATTTAAGTCCATAGGTTCAGCGGTGTTGTTTCCTCTAGGGTTTCGTGTTTAGTTTCCTGAAAACTCTCCATCTTTTATGCTCTTCAGATAAGTTTGAATATGTGTTGGGATTTTTTTCTACCTTGACGCATAATGTACACAGTCCATTTTCTTTCACTTTGATTTTTTGAGATAACCATTTAACTCACAGTGATCTACTAAGAATTCGATTTGGATTCTGAGATTGTTCAAACTGATTATTGCATATTCTGTAGTCTATTACTTGTCGAATTTTGCTTATTAGAACTTTGGATTCCCTCAGACATAAGCAGTCATTCTAGTGTTTTTAATATTTTTCTTTACTTTCTTCCTTAAAAAAATTATGTTGATTAATTCCATAAAAAGGGTTTTTTTAGTAAATGAATCCATTTCTATACGAGATGAAAAGTAATAGCAGCTTCTAGTTGCGTCAATTCGAATAAAGTCACTTAGTCAACACTGCTAGCAAGAAGCTTACACCTTTTGTTTAAAAATCCTGAACTGAAACATCTCAAAACATTCAAATTTAATAAATATTGTATCTCAACGGTATTTATCATATCAATTTTGCATAGTTTTAAATTTGTTTAGTTAGATGACCATAATATTCGATATTATGGAACTGAAAACCCTCAATTATTGAAGTGATATATCCAAAACATGCGCAATGTAGTTGGCTCATTATTTTTCTAAGTCACAGTTGTAAATTACTAATTCTAGTAATTATAAACAAAAAGTTTATTATATGTAACATGTGAAGGTTAAATTATTTACTTTAAACATATTTTAAAAAGTATATTTATTTTTAAGAAGTAAACGTTCTTCACATAAACTTCTTAACATAGATACATCTATGATTGATCGCATTCACCCATAAACCTTAACGTTCACGATTTTTTTACTAGAATATGTCAAAAATAGAGTATAAAATTTAATAAATGACAATTCAGAAAGCATAAAAATTTGCACTGTTGACTCTCTGTAGACAAATATTAATTTGCTATAATATCTAACCCCCCATCTATTATGTTATTTTCCAAGATGAATAATATATTAAGATAACTTGAAAATCGGCTAGGATATTGAAGCATCAAGTTCTCAAATAAAACTAATGCAGTACAGTAGTAGCTACCCAAATTCAAGAAGCTAAAAATATTGTTTCATTAATTTAGTTTCTATTTGTAATTGTTTTCAGTTTTCAAATTAATTATAACAATGTGTTTGTTATGGCAGCAACCACAATCGAATTCGATGGAATAAAGTTTTTCTCAAAAATGTGACTTAAGAACTCAAAAGTTTAAAATCAATTAGATTATAAACTAAAGAGTAATTAATCAGAAACAATTGGAAAAAAGTCAAATCTATCCGAAAGCTTATTTAAAAACATCATCGATCACTAAAAAAGTTAACTGGTTTTCAATATTATAATGGTAAGTTGCTGCAGTTATTAGATTTAGTTGAGTTTCCTATTATTAAATTTATAACGACGGCTAATTGCAGTTATTGGTCAATAAAATTATTAATAATTGATATAATTAGATTCTATTTCACCACGACACGCGCATTAAATTGGCCGCGTTTGGCATGAATCTGGCTCCCAACTCACTACGTTTATGATGTAGTGCCAAGAAGCTTCGCAATAGCGTTATTTACAATGCATTCCTTACAGCAGCCTCTAATTTGAAGGAAGTTTAAAAGCGTGAGATTCAAAAATTGCGAACGATTCATTTCTTTTACACGCGTGATTGTTGAGGTAACTGCCTCTGTGTTCGACTTCAGCACAATTACGCTCTATCATGCCTGTAAATGCGGCCATGTCATTATTACGGTGAATAGCGTGGCTTTTGTGAATGATGGTACGTCGCCGCGAATTGGTCTTTTCGTGGAGTGGTATCCCGAAGCGTAATTAAAGGTTAAGGTGGCCGTGCTGTAATTTGGAAGTCACGGCGCTGGAACTGATTGATTCTGCATTGTTTAACGTATGGTAGATTGAAAGCGTGAGCTAAGTTTTGTATTAGAAACATGAAAGTTGTAAACACACTTTCTGAATGAAGAAACGATTTTGAAAGAAAAATTATTCTAAAAATTATATTATAAATATAGAGCAAGCTGTTGCCTGTTCGTCGAATTTTTTGTTTATCTTTACTGTTTAATATATTAGCGATTTCTTATTTTCAATTTTATTCACTTTTTCTTGAAAATATTTGGTTTTAAGCACTAACATGGAAGTTGAGTAAATTAATCCAAGACGTTTTGTGTAGTACGAGTTGTAAAAAGGCACTGATGCTAAAATTAAGAGAAAAGTATGGGGCGATTTAAAAAAAGTAAAATAAGAAAGCTTATAACATTATATCAGATGTCATAAACGTAATCTAAATTACTGATGTCCGTCTACAGAAACGCAGGTTAAATCTAAACGCATGTTTAAATTACCAATGCGACTGTCAAGTGCAACAAAAAAAAACTGACTAATGATGTAGTAATGACCTATTTAACGGACCGTTAACGGGTATTTCTCTTGCACAAAGCAATTTTAGGTTCTAATAGGGCATTATATGCCGTTTGGCAGTTCATGAAATTAATTAGTCGAAAAGCACTAATTAACGCATCTTCATACATACAAAACTATAATAAATTTAGACTAAATAAACGAAAAAGCTTTCTGTAGTGTACTTAAGAGATTTTTATTTGTGTGTAAATAAGTTTGTATTCTTTATTTATTAGAAAACTTATTGAAATATGTCTTTTTGTTTGTTGGTCACTCATTTAGGTTTGCTTTAAATATCTTTATGGGTATTATCACTCTGAGTAAATAGTAATTTTATTTAAATTATTTTATATTTTACTAATTCTACAATTTCCAATTACATTTAGACAAAAGTAATGCTGATCGTGCTTATACAAATTGTATAGCTAACCATGTAAACTGATACTGAAAAATCACAGCCTGTCGCATTGTTAACAAAAAGTGTAAAATTCAACATTTAGAAATATTTAATATAACTTAAAAATCATAAATAAGTAAGCACTAAAGCTTCGCTTATTTTCTTACTTTCTCAACGAGCAGCTTCAGATTGCAATTTATTGCATAATTAATGCTACGTCTATTATTGATTACCGTGTTAGGTTTCTTATTTTTTTCTAACATATCCTAAAACAAAAATGATTTATAAAATAGACAATCAAGAATTTGTAGATTATGTAAATAATAATATACAGACTTATAATGCTTTAATATTATATTTTGCATGTAATTATTTTAATTTGATTTTAAAAAATTTTATAACTTATTTTAAGGCAAAATTCGTTAAAAAAATCTTTTTAAAAATCCAATTATGTTGGGTTGCATAATTTGCACCTGTCAAAATCTAGTGATTTCTGATATTTTTCCTGCCAACTTTGTATAAACTATTTAGTTCCTATAGTTAAACAGGGATATAGCTAATCAAGGATTAAATAGTTGTACGAGGTGTTTTGTGTGGCTCAATTAATTTCTAAAAACTGTTAACGTTGTTCCATTGTCAGGAAACAATGGCGATGACAAGCGTTTGTGCAACCGGGCATGTTTATAAAGAGATATCATTGTTTACCAGCATAAAAAACTCTCTCTTTACTACATTCTTTATTATATAATAACCACAAATAAAAACCACAATTAAATGGGCGATGCAAATATATAGTTGCTTGGGCTATTATTAGAAAATGCTACATTTGCAACTGATAGCTAGGATCGTCGAAAAATTGACAAAGACAGTTCTTGAAACAAAAAAAAAGTTAAAAATTAATATCTAGAAATATTCCTCAGAACAGTTGTTAATCTACCCTTAGCTTCCAAAAACGGATTTTAAGTTTTTATTTTCAACGTATCTAGTTACATCTAAAAAACTAAATTAGGCATGATCTAGAAATTTGAATATTTCCGAATTAGTTAATATTTGGTTTATTAACTATTTAAAAATCGCATTCTGTGTAACATGCAATCAATATAATAAGAAAAGTTTATGAATGATTACATCCTTAGCAGCATCCGCCAACTGCATTTTTGTAGAGATATTTTTCTCAGAACGTTTTTGCTTGAAATCTCCCCAGAAATATTCTCTATAGAATTCATATCTGAAGAGAAAGGAAACCAAGAGATAACTATAACGTTACTATTATTTGTGTAATTTTTAATGGAATTTACAGAAAAATATAGTTCAAAACATTTATATATTGCAAAGTATATATTGCTCATTCTACATGATCAATCTTGCCAACCCTTTTTCCTAATGTTTTAAACCAAAGAAAAATGAAGGTGTCAAATGTTTAACATGTTGTATTGCGCATTTTTCATGAAGTTTTACCGATGATTTGCTCGCTTTACATTTATATCTTAAACTGAAGAAGTTTTTTTTTTTTTATATGTATCTGACCTTTCCCAGTGTGTTACTTTAGAACATCATCTTATGCTGATAATGACAAAATTGATTTTACTTCTTTAAGTGTCCTTAAATAAATTTAAATTTTTTGCAAAATAATAAAATCCATCCCTAATGATTAATTTGAATGCAAAAATATCACAAGTAACTTGCATGTATGTCAACAAACAAAACGTATTGCAATTGCTAACACCCACTGGTTTCTTTAATGTTGATTAAAAGTACCTCAACTGAAAAATATAACAAAATGCATATTTATTACAAAAAGTAAACAGGTGGATACTATAATAAAGAAAGTATTACTTTAAATTATACATACGTCTTATACTAATATAGGGTGGTGCAAATATGACCGGGACTGATTTGTGTGTAAACAAGCCACACTGTGCAGCAGCTGTGCGATCTTGAGAGAGTGGAGCCATAACCTCCTCCCCCCTTCTGATCGGATTAGAACCTACTCAGTCCTGTTTGGGAGTTGCTAGAATGATGAGCAAACAGAATGTATCGCGGAGCGTGGAACAACGCATTGTGATCAAAGTCCTCGTTGGAGAAAACAATCCTGTCTGCTGAAATTTACCACAGACTCCAAGAGCAGTATGGGGAAGAGTGTTTCTGTAAGTTCTGTACAGAGGGCAGAAAGCGGAGAATGAACCACATGATCGTCGGCCGCGAACATCCGTCACTGAATCAAACATTGATAATGCAGACGCGTTTATTCGTGAGAATAGGCGCAGCACTATCAAGGAACTTGGAGCCATGCTATCCATCGGTTTTGATAGTGTAGAATACACCTGCACTATTGCAAGGTGAATTCACGGTGAGTACCACAGACTTTGACGGACGTGAGCTAAATAGTGCCGTGCAAGCTGCCAGTCGTCTCGTACAGCAGTTTGAAGACGAAGGTAATACCTGTCTGAAGCCTGTAGTAACCACCGATGAAACATAGGTACACTACTTCATTCCCGAGTCCCAGCAGTCATCACGAGAGTGGTGGCATACGAGTTCTCTCAAACCCAAGACAGGAAAAGTGATGGCAATTTTCCTTTGGGACTGGCAGGGGTTATCCTTGTAGACTTTATGAGGGATGCCAGAACAGTCATTGCAGCTTATTACTCAGACCTCCTAGCAACAGATATGAAGGTAAAGATCCTACGCAAGTGGAAGACAAATGGAAAGAGGGTAGCCTTTTTTCAAGAGAATGCACGCTCCCATTCCAGAAATTGAAATGAAACCTTCTGCTACATCCTCCGTACAGTCCTGATTGGGCCCCAAGTGATTTCTACCTATTCAGAAGGGTCAAATCAAACTTGTAACGCATGCAGTTTGAAGACAACAACGTCGTCATCCAGACTGTTTGAGAATGGATAGGCCGCTAACTAGAAACCTTTTATGAAAGGGGCGTGAGGATACTTCCAAAAGATTGGATAAAATGTGATTTTGTAAAAAAAATCAGTCCTAGTCATATTTGAACTACCTTGTACACTTCAAAAATCTATTTTCATTGGATAAACACTGTATTTTAAGCGAAAAAGATGATTATCTACCAACTTAACGAACCCAACCTTAGCTCAGTGTTAACAGTCCATTATTTACTCTTAATATGTCTAAAATGCCTTTTCCGCCTACTGCAATTTGACCTAAACTATTCAAAAAAGTATCGATTGGAGGTGTGCATGAAACCGGCAGTGGTCTGTAAGCTTACCAAACTCCGAAACAAATCAAGCTGGTCCGACCAAAATCAATCTGATGTGGCTCGAGATATCGGCAAAACAAAACCGGCCAATGGTACGCCAATGTGTTGCGTATTTTCGGCTGATCGACTGTATCAGTTATAATTTAGCAAGCACAACATGAATTTTAATAGGACCGGTACGTTAGAACTAATGAGTGTGCTATAATCCCGTGCAAGTCATTTAGAACATTTTCTTAGTTTTTAGGGTCACGCGTTATATAACTTCAATCGATTTTTCTAGAATTCAATCACCTCTGTTATTGGATGCATGGCCATACCCCGATACCGTCTTTTTCTAGATTAATTTGGCCCTGAAGGCTTTTCTACTCTTCTTAAAAATTCTTTTAATAACTTTTGTAGAATTTTGCAGTAAAATGTAGACGTATCTAACATGCAATAGTTAAAAAATTTGTTTTAGTGAACTCGCATTTTTGGGGCAGAATTTGTTTAGAATTATTTTTTATTTTATGTGTACCTACTATTGCTTGGGGAGTAAAGCATGGAACTTATTAATAAACTCTTTTTAACCAAAGACTTTTTTAATTTGAAACATATAGTTACCAAGGTGAAAATTAGAAACTCCGGAAGTTTAGTATTTTGCCTAATTTGTTAATCAACTCGGTACACATGTTTGAAATTTGAATCTACACTAATGATCCTAATAACTTTCAAGAACTACCGGAAGTACGTTTCTAATAAAGGAAAATTATCAAATAAATACGGCTTGGAAGTCTAAAGACGAATTTCGTTGAAAGATTTTTATTCAGTAATTTTGACCAAACTTGCTAAATAACATGAAAAATATCGAATGTCGAAACTGTTCTGAAATTGTTTCGGTATTACGAAGAATTTAAGCATAATGTTAAATTTTAACATTCCAATTTAATTACACAAAACGCAATACAATTTATCAAAAGGTCGTGAAAATGTAATATTTCTAGGAAAACTATAAAAAATGATTTTTTTGTATAAAAATGAAGATGAAGAATAAATTTTGTGTTCTGTCGCGATCTTAGTTCTAAAAACTATACCTGAGGTTACTGAATTTTGTTAAGATATTACATACATCGAAAAGTACTAACTGTCAAATAAATTTAAAATATCTGCTTGTTTTAATTACTAAAAACCACATCAACTAGCATTTATACTTAGTAGATAGTATCTAGAAACCATTAACGTCAACAGTATAAGTTTCCAAGTTGACTAATAACACAGATCTTCTTCTTCAAGTGCATACTCTTCGGGAAAGAGTGTTTGCGATCATGATTCAGGATACTGCAATTCTAAACAGTTGTGATGATGTCAGTTTATACCAATCTCTTAGATTTCTCAGCCAAGATATACGTCTGCGACCTGGTAGGCGTCGGCCGTTAATCTTGCCTTGTAGTGCTAGTTGCAATAACCGATATTTAGTGTTTCTCATAATGTGGCCGAGGTATTGCAGTTTATTTGTTTTTATTTTCTCAATACATTCTGTTTCTTTTGCATCCTTTTCAAAATTTCCTTGTTACTCACTCTGTGGATCCATGGAACTCTAAGCATTCTTCTGTATGTCCACATTTCAAAAGCCTCTACTCTTTTAAGGGCATCCTTCGTTAATGTCCACGTTTCAGCACCATAAAACAGCACAGAGTACACATAGCAGCGTAATAGTCTGATACGTATCTGTAGATGTATCTCGTGAGAGCATAATGTTGCTTTCATTTTCATAAATGCTGAGCGGGCCATTTCTATTCTCACCTTGATTTCTTGCAGACAATTACACTGATCGTTTATCCATGAGCCCAGGTAACGATATTGAGATACGTTTTCAATTATTCTATTGTTATGCCGTAGTACTATTTGCGTTGCTTGAGGATTTCTGCTGATCACCATTGATTTTGTTTTGTTGTGTTTATGGAGACCGAAATCTTGACTAATGACTGATATCTGGTCCAGCATTCTTTGCAATCCTTGAGCTGATTCAGACATTAATACCGTATCATCGGCATATCTTATTGAGGTTATTCGTTCTCCATTTAATAGTATTCTATCATCAGAATTGTCAAAAGCTTGTCTAAAAATCTCTTCTGAATATAAGTTGAAAAGTAAGGTGATAACACATCCCTGTCTTACTCCGCAGAATGTCCATTTCTTCCGTACTGTGTCCATCAACTCTTACACCTGCAGTTTGGTGCCGGTATAAATTGGTTATTACACGAATATCAGCTTGATCTAGTTGTATCGCAGTCAATACTTCAAGGAGTTTATCGTGTTTGACTTTGTCAAAAGCTTTTTCGTAGTCAATAAAGAGCAGATATGCATCTTTATTTACATCACGGCATCTTTCTAATAAAATTCGCATAAACAATAAAGGTTCGCGTCTAATCCTCCTGAAACCGAACTGATGTTCTGTTAGTCGTTCTTCACATTTCTTATAGATCCTGCGATGTATGATTTTTAAGAATATTTTGAGAACATGGCTCATTAAACTTATTGTTCGAAAATCTTTACACCAGTCTTTTGGAATTGTCTCGCTTTTATATATACAATTGAAAAGATCTGCTAGTATTGGGATATTTTCGTCTTTTATCAGTTTCATAATTTCAGTAGGTACCTCATCTGGTCCTAAGGCTTTTCCTGTTTGTGATGATTTTATTGCTTGTATAATTTCATCCTTTATTATTTCTAGGATATTGTCTTTGTTTACATTTGTATTTGGTTTAACACCTCTGTCATCTTTGAAAAGATTGTATGTATAATTTTTCCATTCTTTTATTATATATATATATATATATATATATATATATATATATATATATATATATATATATATATATATATATATATATATATATATATATATATATATATATATATATATATATATATATATATATATTATAACACAGATAGAGACCAAAATAGCCCAAGTTGTGAGTGTCTTAATTAAAAATACACCTCTGAAATTATTTCACATCTTAATTAATAAAAAAATAATATAGGTGATACTCCAATATTCATATTAACTGACAATTGTAGCGTCACATTGATATTTAAAAGTGTTGTCATTATCTAAATATAACATGATAATTTAAAATTGTACCTTCTTGGCCTTCTTGCCATCTTTTGATGTTGTTCTTGGCACGAGAAATAGATTTTTAATATATTCCAGCTGTTTAAAAAAGTGAAAAGTGTTTTACTATCTGTATGCTTTAAGCAATGAAATAATGTGCGATACATTAGGCAAAAACGAATCACGGCCAGAGATTTCAGAACGGAAGTTTTAAACTGGAGACAATAATTTTGAGAAACTGTTGTTTCTTGTAAACAAAATTAGCTGCAGCGTTATAATCCAAGTAACCATTTCGATCCGGTTACAAACTCTGAATAAAATTCAAAAAACGGATCATCGGATGTACTCACTTTCAAATATACAAAAAAAACTTTGAAACCCGTTTCTATCTTTGTCACCTGAATTCAGAAGAAACATCGGTGATAAAGAGTTAGTGTATTATGACAATTCCAAAAAAAGATAATATTTGAGGTGATTCTTATATACCACCAATATTGTAAGGTTTTGTACATTTTGTACATTTGCAAAAACAAAAGGATGTAATATAAATTATCAAAATCCGGTAAAACACTCACTGCTGGTGTAGCATACAACTACATTTGCATTTAAGTGGTCAAATCGAAAACAAGAAACCCAAGTCGGTCATTTTGTTGCGAAAGTGGCTAAAGATGCATTTGTTTTATTGGGAGTACTCACTAGGATTACCTTAAATATAAAGGAAACTGTAATGCTAATGTCGACCAATTGATTGAGCGCCACGATATACGAGACTTGAAACTCTTCGCCCAAGCGGGAAATTTAAGTGCATTCTATTTATATTTGAGTTTACGCATATTTAATATATACAATAAAAAGAACTGATAAATTTTACAAAACATTTATTTATACAATTTTTAGGCACATTTTAAACAGATACATGAATAGTTAGGCAAATAATTATATGAATATCATATATATGAAAATTTGGTTCTAGGATTAAACTACAAGAAGTTCTACACTAACGAAAACTATTCGTCTTATTTTAACCGTGAAATATTGGGCTATTCTGTTAACGCTGCGAAATCAGGAAAACATAATCAATGTCAAAAATACCTCACAAGTATGTAAAAAATTCAAAATGATTTTGTCACAATGAAATATTTGACATACTATTAGTACAGTTGTATGTTGCTTCTTGAATACAATGTCTTGCTTTCTAGAACAAGTTTAGTTCAATGTGCAACATTAATTAATGTTGCTATTGGATCTTAGGTATTTAATTTTGAACCTGTCCTTCGAGTACCTTGTAAGAAGTTGTAGCAAGAGTTTAACGTTAGCATCTTTTAAATAAGAATAAGGCTTGCAGGTGCGCTTTCTGCTATTTTATTAAAGTACACTTGCCATTTTCATTATTGTGGCTGCATTTCAATGACACTGCTGTATTACGTGTAATGTTAAACGATTATTTACCGATATGAAAGAATATTATATTGTTTAATGGTAAATACGAGGGTAGAAGCGTAAGTCATGGCAACTATTTGCTGCTAGAGATTACTTCTAATAAATTTGAATAAACATTAATTTTTATTAAAAACTAGCGAGAATTTATTTATATATTAATTATTAATTTTCGAGAAATGCCATGATGTGTCACCGAAAAAAATTTAATGAACACCTATATTTCTACTTTATTCGATAAATAATAAAAGTACAGCACTAACTTTTTTTTGCACAGTACTAGGATGATCAGAATTCTTATTCCTTTTTTAATTGCACATAATCAACTCGTAAAACGGACATACACTCACGGCACAGAGCACATATTTGCGTCATGCGTTTGTGTGCTAACGAAAAGTAATTACCGCGTTACGGCTGCAAACAGCCGTAAAATTAATGTTTAGTAACGGTACCTCCATTACAGAAATCCTGGTATGAAGACACCACAATTAGGAACGTTGCGTACAAGACCGCGTCCATTATAATATTGCTATTGTTCGAACTGCGGATAATGGCGAGCTGCAAATACAATTTCCGTGCGTCACTTTAAGGAACGAGCGGAAGTTTTCGTGTTCCACAGAGTTTTAGAGCGGTTCGTGGTTTTTGGAGTTTCCGTCCGTTAATAAATGGGGCTAGAAGACGTGGAAGAGTCATTTATTATTAATGAAAATAAATTTTTAAACATGATACACAACTTAGGTGAAGTTTAATTTTGTATACACACCTAATTAGAATGACAACTGTCTCGGGGGCATAATTCAACTCGCACTATGAGGAAAATTAATGACGCAACAGCTTTTACCTAGATTGTGTGTAGGTTTGAGGGCTTTCAGTTAATTGTCGTAAATTAATTCTTGGAACATGTAGTACTATCTCCCACTTAATAGTTATATAGGGGGTGTCCCATGAATTTCCTGGTTTATAGATTGAAAAATTTGCGTATGAAAAACAAGAAATATATTTATATATAAATATATTCCGTGCTTGTACTATAACTTAGATATTAAAACCAAGTTCTCGTACCTTATACACTTCCTTGAAGTTCTACAAACTGTTTACCACAGGAAAAGTTTATCAGGTTTCTAGATTATAATCCAACTTTATAAACTGTTTTTAGACTGCACGGATAAAAGAGTTAATTTGTAGTAAAATCCGCATTCTATTTAAAATGACAGGATAACGTTGTTCCAAAGTGAGGTATGTACATTTTAGTTGAGCTGAGTAAAATTTGTAATTACACTACGATAATATGGAACAAATTCAAAGTATATAGAATCTTTTAAATTCGACTTGTCATGTTTGGGAACGGGTTTTGGTGTTTAGTTTGGTTTGAACCATTACTTTCGGATATTTATATTACTGTTTTTTAAGAATGCCAATTTAACATCTTACATGTTATGCATGGTTGTGATGTTAAATATTCCTACATTCCAGTTGTTGTGTTATCGCTGTATATCGGCGTTCACAAACTTCTTGTCTATTATTCGGATGAATTTTTCTATAGTATCTAATCTCAGTTATCGATATATTTTATTATTTCCCACAAACCGCGGGACATTTATAACAATTCGAAGTACACTGTTTTGGAATACTTGGATTTTTTTATGTTATTATCTAAAGTTGAGTTCCATATCGAATTGGCGTAAGCCAACAAAGGATGAAGCACTGCTTTATTTAACAAAATAGTACAATCCGTACCTAATAGTATGTCCCTATTGATATAAGTGGATACAATTTCTTTAATCTCGCATATGCTAAGTTGAATTTGTTATTGACGTGTTGACTCCAAATTAAACGTGTGTTTGTTAATATAAACTTCTAGGTGTATTATTGAGTCTTTTTTATTTGTCCGTGGAATGTCAACTCTCAAAATTTAAGAGTTTCAATGTGGAAGCTATCGACTTTATATATTGATGGCCGACTGGAGTCGACTAATTGCGGAATGAAGATCTTCGTGTTATGTTATTACTCCAATCTCTTGTGCAGATAAGGCAATTTCGCTAATATGTGGTACTAAAATATCGTGAATAAACAGGTTGAATAATGTTGGCTCGAACAAACTACCTTGTGGTACTCCTGCATGTATTAAAGGGAGAGGTGAAAGTATTAATGGGGTCTGCAATTTTTCTATTTTCTAAAAAAGGGAAAATTGTCACCATCATAATGTGTTATCAGTATTTTCAATAATTTATATTTAAGTCCTTCGATCAGTACCTCATCGAAAGCCTCCGCAATGCTTTCCTATCCCTAGTCTACTGTTTCGCGCTGTTTTAATTGTTAACTTTTTCTAAATCTAAGTTATATCAAAGGTACAATTTGAAATTTTTATGGTGTTGTATTGATTCTATTACTAAAAAATCTTTGTAACAATATATATAATACAGATGGAATGGTTATTGCACGATAAGTGTTATAGTTTTTTGTTTTTCCTGGCTTACGGAACATAACGTCTTGGTAATGTTCTGTTTTTCAGGAAAGTGGCCAATTTTTAAGCATGAATTAAATAAAATAAATAGGTAGGTTAAACCATTCTTAATAGAGTATTTTAATGCAATCATAAGAATTCTATCATACGGGAACTTTTTAAAGGTTTGGTTAGTGTTATTGAATTATCGAAATTTTGACTGTGCGAACTGAAAAGCTAAGGCTTTTATATGTTCGCCCTCACTGCCTGGTCATCGCACACCAGCTTTGATAGAAACTGATGTGGCAAGCACTGGTAAGTTAGACAACCGCATTATTACTCCTTGTTCGAAGTGGACGCAGGTACTCGATTAATCAGTTTGTCCGCACCGTCAGTCAAGCGCCTCAACCAGATCTGAACTCTAGGTTTGTTAATTATCCGAAACAATGGACTGTTTATTTTAAATCGTTAGTCAAGCGCCTCAGACACATGTTCCGTATACTGGCGCTAATATGTCTTCATCAGATTCAGTAGAATTAATCTACGCGAGCTAGATATAAGTTCTGTGTTTCTCTTATTATTTATGATTGGTTATTTAGCTGGTTTTTAAGAAACGAAGCCTTTGTTTTTAATTGATGATTCTATCGCTTCTCTCGTGGATTATATGAAGTTTTCGATGTACGAATTGACATCTTAAGAATTGATACTATTAAGTAGATTAACGAATCTACTCTTGAAATCTGTATCAGTCTACCTAGCCATTTCTTAGTTTTGGTGTTGACGGATTATAAATTAGAACAGAATTAAAGATTGTGACAACAAGAAGATGGGTGTAGGCAACTATATTATTTTATTTTAAGCTAAAGTTGCAACTATGTCATTCAATTTAGTTCCCCACAAGTTGTTTATGCACGACATATATAAAATTTGCTTTTGCTATTTAGGTCGCCGATGACAAACGACAGCACTAATGAATCGAATCAGTCAATAAATTGTTTTATTTTTGGGTGGCTTATTAGGTTTGAATTTAAATTTGATTGTTGTCAATAGTATAAATAAGTCCTGGGATGTTTTCTAAGTTAATCGCGTATAAGTTGGGACCGGTCTATTATTATGGTAGACAAATTAACCATCAATTGAGAGATGCGATTTAATTCAATTAAATTATTTAAATTTATCAAATTATTAAATTCAATTAGCACTCCAATTAAGGGTTGTTATATTTTGAAGGGTTTAAAGCGACTATATATACATTGAAAATATAAATCATAATATGGGATATAAAGAATTTACTTTGAGATGTATGGAAAATTATTAATTGTTTAATAAATTTCAATATTTAATCCAAAAGTGTAAATTTGGGAAAATTAATTGTTATTTAATTTTTTTGAATGTAGCTTTTCTCTTTAATTCATAGTTACAGAACATTGCTTAAGAAGTTCTTGTTAACAGATATATAAAAAAAAATATTGGTTATTTTCTGTCTTTGTTCTACTGTGACAATTTAATGACATAATATTTTAATAATATTGATTTCTTGTGAGGAGTCATTGTCTAGTGATATGATTGCCTGTGCAATTGGATTTTGTCTTCATTTAAAAATATACCAACAATAATAGATTTACTTGATAAGGGTCAGTAGGGGTTTCTTTTAATTAATTTGTCCGGCATCACTTAAAGGTGGTGTTAAGTGATGAGAGCTGCGTTTTGTGGCACTATTTGTTACCTCTATTGTAGAAACTGCGCTTTTAGTGTCGAATTGTTTAACTCGGTCTGGTAGAAACGAATTATTTATTTGTATAAATTTGCCGTGTACGGTTTAACACTCCGATTTAATATCCAGGTATTTGGGTTAATAAATTTAAAATGAGATAAAATAGAAAGCCGGTCTTTTGTCCCAGAGATAGAACCGGCAATACGTCCGCTCCGCTTAAAAGTACAACGCGCATTTCAGTCAATCTGGATTACCAAAGAAGATCCACTTTTTATAATTCGTAACAATTATATTGTATTTGTACTCCCTTTATTATGTAGTTTTGCTCCAACACTACGTAAGATGTACTTATTTAATATGATAAAAAAATATTAATGTTGTGTTATATATGTTATAATAAAAAATCAGAGGGTTGGTCTTTTTATGATCTAAATACATCTAACCTATACGTTCTCCATCAAAGGATTTAAAAAATAATGTATGTAAAAATATATAGTTGATGTTGCAATTATTAGTGAACAACTAACATTTTTTTAATATAAACTAGCAGAACCTGTCTCATGATATGTTGTCATCTCTAAAGTTCGCCGATTTTAAACTTTCTTTATAAAATATTGGCTTGGCTATTTAACGCAGTAAATTTTTATTTTCAGAACGTTATTTTGCGCTCATAAGTAACATATTCCAGATTTGGCACTCTTTCTCGGCACTGGAAAGCGTTTATTCCTATTTTCGCCCAGAATTTGTTGTAAATTCTTACAGAACTTTTATTGGTGACCCTCTATCCTTCTTTGCATAAAGGTTGAGCTATCTGTAGTCCACATTTGTAAGAAGTTTTACAGACCAGCTTTCTTTGTTTTATTTTTAAATTACGTATCACATATACGTTGATTTCCATCTCATCAAGCATCTATCTATAAGCTGAAACCATCCATCGTCGGATGTAAGTTTCTTATTTATCTTAATTCTTCTCTGTTATTTGCTTTTTGCGTCCAATCACATCCAGCAATTATCTTTACATCATCTATCATTTGGTTGCGGTTTTTCTCTATGTCTCTCGTGGGGTCTAAATCTCCACTCAATAAGTCCATCCGTTGTCCGTCATTTTCGCTATATGCTTCGCCCAAGTATGTCAGATACAATATTTCTAATAATAAGATCATTGAACAAATATTTCCATGCCTCGACTATACTTGTTTTTGAAGATAACCTCGGACAGAAATTTCAAAAAGTAATTCAATATCAACAGCAACGTTTATATGGCCCAGCTTGATCGTCTTTATACTACCATTTAAGCAAAAACCGTGTAAAAAGAATCACGAAAACGTCCGTTCCTATGTCAGTATAGTTAAATGGAATTTGCTTTCCACTTCACTCTCCTACTCTTACAAACTACCATTACAACTGCTTGTTAAAAGAACTGACAATTGGGCAAAATCTATGACAATTTGGGGATGATCAACGTCAAAACATGAATTGTCCCAAAGAACTAAAACAATACTTCTTCGCTCGTAGCATTGACTCTCTAGCAAGTAAATAGACAGCACCAATTTAAGTTGATAGTGCATTACATTCTAAAATGACCGTTATAACGTATTTTGTTGTTCAATAAAAATCATCTCTAGAAAACGCCGGGTAATTTTCATCGGTGTAATATTTTTCCAATCCTTTTGTGCATATTAACTTTACTACAATGTCGTAACTTTATATTTTAGTTTTAAGTGGTTATATTATAAACTACCTAAATCCATGTTTTCTTAGGACTTAGATGTTATTTATTTTTATTTTCTTATTAACTTTGTTTTCTGGTATAATACGAGGGTAAGGTGAAAAGTTCTCGGCCTGACAATGAAAGACTGCGACTTTCAGTTAAAAAATGATTTTATATTTCTACATAATATCCCTTGACTTCAACACACTTGATCCAGCGCCTCTCCAACATCAGTATTCCTTCTCGGAAGTGAGAATCTGGAAGATTGTGAAAATATTCATCAACTTCTTCATTAGATGCGAAGCGCTTCCCAGAAACAAATTTTTTAAGTTTGGGAACAGATGGAAGTCTAAGGGTACCAAATCAGGAGAATAGGGTCGAGCAAATCATACCCCAAATCCCGCAGTTTTCCCATCACTAATGCAGGTGCGTTGTCCTGGTGAAAGATGATTTTTTTCTTCAAGCCAGGCCTCTTCTCGCGAATTTTGGCATCCAGCTGGTCAAGAAGGTTGGAGTAATATTCGCCTGTAATTGTTGTGCCTTTTGCAAGATAATCAATTAACAGGATCCCTTTCGCATCCCAAAACACGCTGACCACCTTTCCGGCAGATGTGATCGACTTCGCTTTCTTTGGCGCTGAACCACCGGCTTCCACCCACTGCTTGGACTGCTGCTTCGTTTTTGGCGTGTAGTGGTGGACCCACGTCTCATCCATGGTGACAAATCGCATTTGCTTTTGATCGGCATTCAGCAAATGCGGCACCCATCTTGCGCAGAACTTTCGCATCCCTAATTCTTCGTGCAAGATGTTTCGCACCCTTTCTTCCGATATCCCCACAGCCTCAGCTATCTTACTCACCTTCACTCGCCTATCGTCCAACACGATATCATGCACTTTTTCGATGGTTTCTATGTGGTTGCGGTTTGACCGTCCTTCACGATTCATCTTCGAGTATGTGCGACCACGTTTAAATTCAGCTGCCCACTTTTAACAGTTGACATGGAACACCAGATCCGCAGTTTTCCCTCAACTTCGAAATTTCCTTAGGTTAATAGATGAATATCGAAGAATTTTATAACCGCACGATATTCAGTTTATCTATTTTAACAAAAACTGGCAACATGTATAGTAAATTCCCTGTAATTGTTCTCCTTGCAAAATAAGTTGAAACTAGATCCTAACTAATCCCACATGCACCAAGCAGGAAGCATCATTGTTTGGCAATTGCAGCCCATCTCTGGTGAAGCCGGAACTTTCACCTACCCTCGTACTTGGATACTATTCAATATTTAAACACAATCATCTTCAGATTCTATTTCTTCGTTAATGATATTGGAATCTTAATTTTCGGACCCAAATTCTTCGTATCTACTAATTTTCGTTTACTGAGTTAATAAGTTATCCCCACACCTTATAATTCATAACTAAAATGCTTTAATCTTCCTAGCAATACATCACTTTTCGATGTTTCCAAAGTAGGATTGGTTTTGGCCCCTTACGTAGCATCTTAAGTGATGGCGACCACTTTTAAAATTCATTGCCATATATTAACAGTTGACATGGAAGAGCAACTCCCGTAAACAAATTTGCTAAGGCATCTAAAGGATCTTTTTTCTTATATAATAATAATAATAATGGTAAGGCTCTCATACGTTCGCTCTGTCTTCCCGGTCGTGGCGCACCATCTCTGATGCGGGGCGATGTGGCAAGCACCGCGCCTAAGACGACCGCCATTATTACCCCTTGTTCGAATGAACGCAGGTACTCAATTATTTTTCATGACTGAGTAGGCCACCCGCTAGGCATCAGAGAGCACCGGGAATTGAACCCGGGTCCGTCAGCATCGCAGCCCGTCCCTCAACCACAGGACCACGCTGGCACATTTTCTTATATAGAAAGTTAATAATACTTATGTAATAATGTAAATGATAATCTCTACAACAATAGCATAATCCAAAATTGAAACACGCGGGTTCAAAAGTCAATTAATAAGAAAGAACTTTGAATATTGATGAAAAATTATAGATATTGCAACAATGCAACTATAAAATTAGAAAAACTTAGGACGTATTTATCAATCTACTTCCTGAACATTCTTTCTGCTGAATTGTACAGTTCTTAAAACTCACAGAATTTTTATCTAATACATGAACTTACTTAGAAATTGGGAAAACCTGGCTTTAAATAAAAAAGAACTTGTTAAAATAAAATAGCAAATACACTTACTGAATTACTTACGAGTAAGTAATCAAGTATTATTTTCAAAAATTGGAGAACATTTTATTGGTTCCTGTACGTTCTTTCTACATCGCGAATCACCTTTGTGTGACAAAACTTAAAAATAACGCCAAAATCAAATTTAACTTTAATTATTTTATTTTAATAATGAATTTAATATAAAAATTTTTATTTTCTTCCTAATACATTTAAAGCATCCATGTTAGCGTATCTTACAGAGACCTATTTTTGGTTCAGCTTTAAATCGTTCACACTCTTTTATCCAATGTACAAACCTACTGTTGGCAGAGCTCGTCATCAAATGGCAGCACAGATCGTTGTGCCAAACATAGGGGGCTCCCGTGTGCGCTAGTCGCTTCTGAAAATTGTAATTTTCAACTTGAAAACAATACGTCAGACATTGTTATCAATGTAAAACTTTTTTTGTTTGAGCAATTATCTCACTTAACTAAATGTTTTTGCTTGCTACATTACAAACACTAACTCGAAGTTGTATCTAGAGATTGACGAATTTACATGACAAATGTGTTTAAAATTAATTTATGGCCACATACATTATCAATTATTTTTATGCTACAAAACAAGCTGGTAATATAAACAGCATATACAGCTACAAACACAATGAATATTATTTATGCATTTATTGTTACAAAATATTTGTTTATTGGTAAAAGTAAATTGTTTAATTATAACTGAAAAATGTGTATGTTTTTTGCAATACCAACCGCTTTGTCTTTTGAAATAACCGTTACCTTATCAAGAGCTAATTATTTGTTTGATTTTTTAATTAATAACATGTATTTTTGGTATATCTGTAAATGTTTCTTAAACATAAACATTGAAAAATAAAATATTAAATGATATTTGTTTAGGCAAGCGAGTAGCATGTTACATATGTACTTCTAAAAAATCATTTGGATAAAAGCAATTAAAAATGTGTCTACAAGTTCATAAGGCCCTTGTAGCTTTGTTCCCTCTTCCCCTTCCCTCTCCCTGTCTTATTTTTAACTCAGGAACAACTAACAATGCTCATCTTTATCTTTGGGCTGAGAGCGTTAGAGGTTATACGCGCTTCAGTTTATTCTTAAACATTCCCTTCGATTTTCAAGCTTTTGCTACCACTCTATACACATTTCGTTAAATTTCTATCTATTGTCATCTTTATTGAGCTACTTTATAGATTCCAGCGATTTTAAGTGTTAGAATCGTTGCTTTATTACTGAATTGGACTTATCTTTAATTTTATTAATAAAGAGCGTAAAGCTACTTATGTACTTCTTGAAATTTTTTATCACTCCAAACTGTATGCCGCTCTTAAATATTTTACATAAACGAATACATTATTAACAAAAGATAAATGTTTTAAAATCTTGTTCGGTCTTGTTATTGTTATTATTCGTTGTAAGCGTTTGTTTAATATCATACTCTGTAAATCTTCCCAGTGATAAAAATGTAACATTTAAATAGCAAATATACTAGAAGACTGTAATGACAACCTTATTAATATGGTAAATGTTCGAATTTACATGCAAACATGTTGATCTGTCGAATGACGTAATTTCCTTATATAGTTCTGACACACTGATAACTTTATCTAAACACGGAGATTAACGCAGGTAATCCTCGCACTAAATCTGTGATACCTTAAAAGTCTACTCGAAATTCGGTAATGAATAGCTTTTGTGTATTTTTGTGACATCATTCCATTGTCCGCGATTCTGATATGAGTTATTTATTGGTAAGTGAATTAGTTCAAGTTTTTATTTGACTTTCTGATATAAATAACAGTCGTACCAATTATTTTTTTATTAGTCGTTCTGCTTTTCTGTTTGTACTTCTATCTTTTACCACTACCTTATCAATTACAATTATTTATACATTTCTTTCGTTGTGCAAATTGTTAATATTAATTACAATATATCAATGTTATTATGTTGAATGCATCTTAGCGACTCGCAATTTGTAGATCAAAAATTTTTAAGCGTTATAGCTCAGAGCAGCTCACTACACTTTTAAAATTTATAGTAAGTATTTGTATTCACTATAGTAGTAATAGAGTTAATTAAACTAATTTTAAAAAGTTGCCATCTCAAAGTGAGTATTATTTTCTTTAAAAAATAAAAATTTGGCATTCAATTTATAAGTTATTTATTAACATAGACGAATGATCACTAGGTTTAATACTTTTCATCATGTAGGAGATGTAGCTGGATAATATACAATATGCTTTAGCGTCAATTTGAGTATTTCTTTGTCCTTAATGGTGTTCGTGAGCTAAAATCTCTTTATGTAATATTTTAAACCTCTCCCCCCTCTAATAGTAGAAATATGATACTCTTTTGTTAGGCTTTTGCCAACTCAACAATATATAACTGATATATAATATATTAAATAACATGAACGGTAATTATGACCGTTTCGAAAGTTTACCATTGTTAAGTAGGTAGTACTAGGTATGTTTTACTTGATAAACTAGTTTACGTTCTAGTTGTATATGGATTATTTGTTGACCTAGTAACACATCAGAATGACTATAAAACAGCAAAATTTGACTTTATTCATTAAGATGGTCTCCTTTAAGAGTAATACATTCATTCCAACGCTTCTTTAACATTTCGATGCCTTTTTTGTAGAACGATTTATCTTTGGTCTCAAAATAGGCTTCAGTTTTGGCAATCACTTCTTCATTGGAGACAAATCTCTTTCTCTGAAGCATTCTTTTAGGTTTGCAAACAGGTATTAGTCCCTGAGAGCCAGATCCGGAGAATACGGTGGATGGGATTCGTGCAATTTGCTATTGTTGCGATCGACTTGTGACACGGTGCGTTGCCTTGGTGAAAGATAGTGGGGTCGTTTTTTTACAATTTCTTCTTCAAACGCATCAATAACGCCATATAATATTGCTATTGATGGTTCCTCCTTGATGAATAAAATACCATGCGCATCTCAAAACACGGAGGTCAAAACGTTACCAACTGACATTTGCGTTTTTGGTCGCTTTGGGCGGCTTTTGCTTTGTGCTGTCCACTCAGCTGACTGCCGATTTTACTCTGGAATGTAGTGATGGATCCATGTTTCATCCATTGTCACATACCGTATGAAAAAATCCTTTTTATTGCACTGAAACAACTCCAAACAGTATTCTGAATTGTCGACGCGTTATTGTTTTTGATCGACTGTGAGAAAGCGCGGTACCCACTTTGAATAGAGCTTTCTCATGGACAAATGTTTATGCATAATGGTGAATGCACTACCTTCTGATATCTTTAAGGTGTTAGCTCTGTCACGCAACTTCAATTAAGGATCGCTCAAAACAATAATGTAGTCTTTTTTATGTTTCCTGCAACAACTGCCGAATTTGGGCGACCAGAGTGATCAGCACCATCGGTGTTTGTACGTTCGCGTTTAAAATCAGCAAAACCACTTCTCTACAACTTTCCTCGATGGAGCAGAGTCCGAATAACACTTGTCAAACCATTGCTTTTCTTAGACGGTATTTTTTCCATTAAAAAGCAATTCTTTATCAACACACAAAATTCAGATTTTTTTGTGAACTAAACGTCAGATTGTCATGAAATTTTGACACGTATCATTTGAAGGTTAGTACTTCCTCAAAATCATATGGATTTTTCAATGATGGCGCCATCTAACAGAGATCCTACGAACTTATTGAGTGATGTGTTATGTAGTAAGCATCAACACTACGGTTGGTGAGATTACTATGAAATTTTTTTTATAAGCTTTACAATGTATTGATCGATTATGAAAATGCATAATTCGTAGTGTGGTTGTTTATTGGTGATTAACCAGTAAGCGTTGACTGGAATTCTAAAAATATTGTTTGGCGTAGCTGAATTAAATGAAAATTAGTTTTGGATATTTTGCCTCAAACGACATACCCGTAGCGAAATAATGAGCATATTAATAACTTGGACAAGATAGTGGCATATTGGATTAGTAAGGGGGATTTACAATTCATAAGTGGGTATAATTGAATTAATCTCTTATATCTATTCTTTAGTACATTTCCATGTGAATCTGATGTCAAGGTAAATACCTAGATATTTAATGGCTTTATCATTGGCGTTTCACTAAATAGAATGACATTTGATCGAGAGAAGATATGAGACTGACAACCCTTAACACCAAAGTTATTTACCTCGTTAACTAGTTAATGTAATTGAATGAAACAAAACAGTAAAATCATATAATTGCAAGTTATAATTTAAACACAATTTTCTTTTATTAGTTACAAATGCAACAAATATTTATTTTCATTCGCCTAATTTGTCATAATTTTCCACAATTGTTTTTATTACATTGAAAAAATTAGATATTTCTTCTTTGTAAAGTAACATTTATAAAATAGGACTCCTTTGCAACATAACCAGGGTGCGGTAGTAAATGGAATAATAAATGTACACTCAAAACAATTTAAACTTTTCTTAACTTTACTTCTAAAAGTTTGTCATGATCTATTGATAATAGGTAATTTTTTGAGAGTTTCCTTGATGATTGTCAATATTTTCAGAATAGTTGAAATGGGAGCATCAGTTTACTTTTAACACAGTAGAAAGTGATCTAGCAATCCTCAGTTTTCAAATGTGAATATAGGATTTCAATATTTATTGGAATATCTATTGGACTTTACTTTGTGGGCTTTTTCGTAGAAAAACTTTAAAAATTGCCACTTTATGACATGTCGATCAACATTTTTCGCATGACTGCATAAGTCAAGAGCTAATCTTTTGAGGTTTGTGTGGCCAGCCCACCATAAAAGAAATAAATCGTTCACTATTAGTGCAGAATTGAATGAAATTAGAAGTACGTGGGCAATTCGGAAAGAAACTCATGTCTATGACAATTGAAGAAATATTTATTTACAATAATTTTATAGTTTCCGCCAAGTTCATCATTTTTAGCACATTTGGAAGTCACACGTTCCCAGAATTACGTAATAGTTAGACTGGGTCCATTGGACCCAGACGTCTTTAAATTGTTATAAATAAATATTTTAAATAATTTTGGGGTATAATTCGAATCTATTTTAATGGAAGAAAGTCGGTTGCAAATGAAAAATACATTTTTAACAACGCAAAAAAATGTGCAAAAATCTCTTTCGAAAAATGACTTTATTCACAAAAATTGCAATAACTTTTGTAATTTTAACTTAAAAAAAAAACAATCGTTTTAAAATTTTGAAACTATACACTTTCAAGGGATATCAATGCTTTTTGTGGCCATTTCAAAAAGTATATTTATTTAGCAGGATGAAGGAGCGATTTTCAAGGATAAATGAGACGCTAACGCATATCAAGAAATGTCTATTTTATTAGGATAAATCGGTGTATATATTTTGAAAAAACCTTGAAAACAATTCGAAATGCTAGGTAGCATGTACAAACATATTAAGCAATAAATTATTAGCTTATTCTATTCCCATAGCGCATTCTGTGCATAAATACGCTCGATGGTCATCGCACATCAGGCGCTTGCAGCTAGGGCACTGCTGCCTCGTTTTTCGGTCGGCCTTTGCTGGACATACCAGGCATCTCTTTTTCTTTTCAAGCTTCTCATGGTCTTCGGTGTGTCGCAATTCACCGCTCACGCCCAAAATATTTCTAATACCAGTTCGTATATCCAACCGAATCGTGGCGATCGCGTAGCGTTCTTATAAGTGTTCTCGAAAACGATTCTGAAACTTTTTTTTCCAACACTTAAGACACACTGGGTCCACTAGACCCAACACTTCGAACAGCTGCCAGACTCCTACTAACGAACCAATTCTAATTCTACCCCCCTGTACTTTAAGTTTAAGACCCAAACTACCGTAAGATGGCGCCACAAGTCCCATTTTTTCTATTTTACTGGGCATTATTCGAGGTCAAAAAAGGGCTTGGGTTCCTTAGACCCACAGTGACTACTAAGGGTTAAAATGGACAAAATTAAATTGATTTGGAAACTTTGGTTACATGAATTTCTCCTCGACCACAAACCAACAGAAGCGGAAAGAAACATTTACATTGTTAAACGGAACCAGACTTATTATGGTAAAAGTACAGTTCGAAAAATTAAATCGATCCAACTATAATTATATGTAAGTTAAGTTTCCACTTGAAGTTGGGACTTCACAATCGTTTAGTATTGCCACCACATTACACTTAGAAATGTAAAGAATAGCTCTAAAGTTGTATCGTATAATTTAACCAAGATAGAAGTACAGAATAATGTAAGTCTGTCACCAGCTTTTTACAAATTCTTATGATCGCTTCATCCATGTAATTATCATATACAATGAAAAATGGATCCTTCTTCTACAATCCGAATATACATAAGCGATGGTTAAAAACTAAAACTATTTCCAAACATAACAGATTTGAATGTGAATTCGTTGTATTCGTTCCGTATGATCAGTAAAATTTATTGTAGAATAAGAGGTGAAGACTTAGGATAGGAGGATTTGAACTAAAAACAAATCATGCGAAAAAATAATTGATCAAAAGATGAACACGGAACATAGATATGACTTTGAGAAACCCTTAATATAACATGCATATTCAGAAGCAACCCAACGTAAATCTTGGGGTGGTCTTATTTAATACAGCATAGTTCAGACACTGTGAAAATTCTAGTATCACTGTCAGAATTTAGTTAATTTACTGGGAGATGTTGCAGTTTCGCAATGTCCACGAGCTTCCCAACATCTCTATTACTCATTACTATTTTTCGCAAAACCCTTATCGATGTCTCGCGGAACGCTAAGATTCCAGAGAGCCATGGTGGAGTAATGCTGAGTTAAAGCCATACATATGTAACTTTTTTATTGAATATTTCAAAGTCACTAACCATTTATTTATAACCACTCTTTCCCTACAAAACTATATACATATAATCAGGTGACTATTCAATTGAAAGATAACTTCTGTAGATAAGCCCCATAATGTTATTTATGCGATGCCATGTCGCTGCAAACTCTTGCAATGAATTCAACTGTAACGGCCGGCCGCTACCTCTTTCTCCCATTTAGAAATGCAATCAAACAATCCTACAGCCTCTGAATTATACATACGCACTGTTCTACCGGGTACTGGCATCGATTATCTGCCAAGCCTATCTGTGGCAATGACGAACTAAATAATTGCAGAACTGCAGCTGTAAAATTCATTTTTAACACTGCCAGGAATTAAGTCGTCTGATTGGAATCGATCGTTCCGAGCGGATTAATTAGACATGCAAATCGAGCACCGGCAGCGTCACAGAACCACGAAGGTGCTTTTATTTATGCCTTTTAACAAGTCAAGGTTGCAAAAATAGTATGCATGTGTGTCAGTGGGTATTGCAACCTTTGGAAATACGTGGCCAGGGCAAATGTGTGGGTGGAAAATTTGTTCCGTGCCGCCCGTGGAAAGGTACTAATTCTAATAGCGCAGGTGCCGGCATGTTACAATTTATCTAGTTATGTAAAGCAAATGATTGCAACATCTTAATAAGTCGAGTTGTTAGAAGTACGCCTCAATAAAAATATGCAAATGTAGAAAACACAGTTTTTATGTAAAATTATTTAAATAGTAAGAATTGTTTAGAGGAGCCATGACCTATTTAGTAAGTGTTTTACTGTAACATCGAAGTTTAGATTAAAAAATTGGTTAAAAATATCTAGTAGTAGGTAGTGTTCAGGTATTTTAATGCTGTTTATACAACAATTACAGATTTCTAATACGCAGTACATCATATTGCGTGGCACGTAAAAGATGCCCACTGCCGATTTGGTATGTACGTAATATCATCTGGCGATACTTTATTTTGAACAAAGTAATAATTTTTTTATTGAATATCAGAAATAATTCCAAAAATAGATATATATATGAGGATGCTTTTCCGATCAAAAATCACTAAATAAAAAATATTTAAATACGTCGCTATTATTGTGATTAATAATTTGCATTGTTTATCGGTTGTTTAAATGACATTTCAATTAAATCTTAATCAAAAACCAGAGCAATTTTAAGATAGTGACAATCCGTCCTGTAAATTTTATGTTCTATATAATTCTATGCCGTTACTATGATATCATAACCTTTTGATAGAACGATTATAGCAGTGATTTTATCCACAACAAAGAAATTACCACCTACTCACGACCATACTTTTCAATCAGTTCCAATGCTATCCGATTACTTATTTTTGAGCAGATGTTTTCTCTTACGAGCATTTCATCACTATTTCTTGTTGTAAAATGCATCTTCTCACATGAATCTTATTTGTTAACCTACCTATAAGTAACTGCTTATTTAAAAATCCGCTTAAACACATCTTTTTAGATATTATAAAGATACAGAAAGATTTGATTTATGATTATTCAACAATACAATCAATGAAATGCCATGATAATTTTTCCATTACAAATTTAATTTTTATTAAGAAAATTTAAACAGCGATAAACATAAAGTAAAACAATGACGCAACTATTTCTTTTTTTTTAAGAAAAACCGTTAATTTATGTTATATAGGTATTACTTAGCTTACTTGGTAGAATGTACAAAAAGGGTACTTTATTAATTTGATACAAACGCAAAGTTTTTAATTTTCTTCAAATGGGCAACAATTACTGGTTGAGGGAGCATTAAGTAAAAGTATCCAGACACCCATTATAAAATCAGAGATTCACGTGATATGTATTAATAAGACGTCGGTCCACCTTTAGTATTTATCACAGACTATACTCGTCTGGGAAGACTTTCCACCCGCTTTTAATATATGGCCTTAGGAATTGCCTTACATTCTTTTATGAGGGCTGCTCCATGAGTCCAGCCAATGAAGATGGACGGTTTGGCCTAATTTGGCGCGTAATTTACGTTTGATGAGCCGTGGTGGTTTAGTGGATATGTCGCTTGACTACGAAACCAAGAGTTACGGGTTCAAATCCCTCTCTCGCCAATTCAATCGCTGGCATTTTTACGGCCCAGATCGACTCAGGCTGCAATAAATGAGTACCTGGAGGTCAAACTATGGGGTAATAATAGGCGGTCGGTACGTAGCACTCGCCACGTTACTACCCTTGTGTACCGTAGGCTCTAGATTGCAGCAGACCTAACCTGTTACGACCTCAAAGGGCCTTCAAGGCCTGTTAGGGGAAACTATTATTATAATTTACGTTTGAATTCTTCCTAATGGTGTTCGATGGGATTGAGATCGGGGCTCTGTGAAGGCCAATTTAGTTTTTTAACACCCTGTCCTATCTCTGTACAGACAAAACTGTTATTCTGTTGATACAGAAAAGGTCCTTCCCCAAACTGTTACCAGAAATTTGGAAGCACAAAGTTATCAAGAATATTAAAGTACATATCTCCAGTAACTAAGGGAGCCAGGCTGAACCATGAAAAACATCACCAAACTAAGATGCCTCTTCCATCAAACTTAACTATAAGAACAATATACTAGGATAAGAAGCGTTCTTCTGACATCCACTAAATGTAGACAAATTCTTCGGATTTCCATTATTTCCATTGTTTCACAGTTTTTACAACATTGCAAGCGACTTTTGGCATTGACCGTATAAACGATCGCACGACCACGAAAATTCAAGTTTTTCAGCTCCTAGCGAGCAGTTCTGGTGCTAACGACAGTGTCAGAAACACTTTGAAAATCACGAGTGATCATTGCTGCCAACGACATCTGATTTTTTATCACTGCCTTCTTTACAGTTCGACGACGATGATCAGCTTATACCATAAACTTCCAACTTATTTCATATTCCAAATATTTCCATTTTATGACATCACGAACCGATTTGTTGCAACGATAGTTCTTAATGATCATGCCACATTCAAAATAACTCAGCTCTGCTGATTTACCCATTATCTGTCTAATGCATATGTATGCTACTGTCTGTATTTCTATCTCGTTCTGTGAGGTTTCAGTATATTTAATAGCTAGATCCACTTCTCCAGGAGGGACCATATAGTGTAGCACCTGTAATCCCATCTTGGCTAATTGATAAAGAGAACCCTTTCTATATTTCAAAATACTGTAGTCATGTGCTTATCGACAAAAATTCCCCTTGTATATCAATTGCATTATTTACTTTTTCTTTGTTTTTTCGTGGAAATAAAACTGCATGTCTTGTGCCCGTTCAAAATTTTATGATAAGATTTAGCTAACAAGAAATCGCTGCATGAATGCAGTTACGTAGGTTGGGAATTTGAAGAACAAATCTAACTGACATTTTATAAATTATTTGTACCGAAGTCTTACGACTATTCAGTTTTTTTTTAATGAGATGCGTTGGTTATCTTCTTCTCACACAGTTATATTCTATCAATTTTCCAATTTTGGACAAAAACCTCCTCTTTACATTTCCAATGTGTGTTTGGTCCAACTCTATTTTCATTTTCAAATTTGAGTAGTGGTATCTTTTACTTAAAGTTAATTGTCTAATATACTCGACCCTGCGTGTGATATCTAACATGAATCTTTCCATTGGCCGCACAGCGAAGTTGGTTTTCTGGTATAATTTATTTTACCATTTGATGAGTGTTTGGCATCACCATAGTGAATTTATTTTCAAAACTGACATTTCTCATAAATACCTACCTTTTTTTAAATTTCCATCTAGTACTACTTTTTTGTACATTCTCAACAGCTATCTATTAAAAAAGCGGTAATAACACCCTCCTTGCAAATAACTGTTTCGGAAGTTTTTGAAGGAACTGTACTGTATAAGAATATGGTCATTCTGGTCAATATTGTTACCAATGAACACGTGATCAAAATATACTCCTAATATTTATTTAAGTTTAGACTATTTATAGGGCAACACATTTTTACCCAAACTCCCCAATTTTCCGTTAACTTAATGAGTGTACATAAAGTACGTAATTGAAATTAATTAAGGAGTCACATGGGCAATTCAAACTGATCGCAATAATGAAGGTCATGTAATTTTTAAATTGTAAATATGAAGAACAAAACGTGCCAAACGGAAATTGCTACGAATTCTTTTTATGTTAAAGCACTTATAGTTATCTACAGTTTTGTAATTCTAACGCACATTTTGATGTTTTGGTATTCATATAATTTTTTTTATAAAATATGAACTTTGAATTCATGATGAAAAAATTCTCTTAGTGTCTTAAATGGGTTCAAAGTTTTCTAAAACAAGAAATTTTATGTTTAAGTGAGAACTCTGCTCAAGATATATTTAAATAATTAAATAGATCACAACAAACAAGGTGCATTTAGTTATACACGATTTTTATTAGGCATATTGTTTTTAAGATTGTTCTGATTTAAGTAATCCAAATTAAGTGCTTGGTCAAATTCCTGTTTTAAATTTGCATTAAATATGGCCTCAAGCTATTAGTCGCTGGCCTATTCAGCAGTAAAAATGCATAGTTTCGATTTATTTATAATAATGTGTAAACATAATTGTTAGAAAATTACTTTGCATATACATACGCTATTTGATGCTTCCACAGTATGATCAAGTAAATGAAATTGCCTTATAATTATATTACTTTTTAATACGGAAAGTATGTTTAATTTTTTATATGAGTGTGTTGATTTAAAATTTAATTTTTTGGTACATAAATAATGAACTAGTAATTAATATTTTATATATAAAAATAGAAAAGATATAAACTTAACAAATTATAAATTAAGGACCAGTCGTGAACATTTAACTAATTAAGTCTTACAAACCACAACCTCGAGTAGAAATCACATAATAGACACAAATTGTAAAATGGAGCAGAACTATTTTCTAAATTTCTGATTTAATGAAAAGCTAATATATTATGATACTCAGCCCCGTTATGTTAAAACCAACAATCCGCGAAAATGCGATGTTTCTTCCTGAGTTGGTCTCATACTGTGAGTTATAGTGCCGTCATTTTGTTCGTTGGCTTAATGAGATGTAAATAACATCAACAAGCATAGCCGTATGCACATTAATATTACAAGGAACAAACAATTTGTGTAGTAGAGCTGGCATCAAAAATCTGCTGCTGTACGCAGTTGCTGATCTTGGATCTAGTAGAATTACAGTATCCATATTTACTAATGAACTCTGACCGCGGTAAGTGCCGAACGTTTCCTGAATTTCTAACGGTAACCTCTCACTGTTTCTGTTGCATGTTAGCCATAATGAAGCATTTACGCTTTTTAGCATAATACTATCTTTATTACCACCATTTTTTAGTCAATGAAGAATAATAATATAAAAATATAATTACTAAAATGTTGAACTACACTACGTACGACATAATGGTTGGATTAAAACATTGAAGTATAGAGAAGTTTAAATTATTTGCCCGTTATTTAATTTAATTTTAAAGGCGTAAGCTTTACTGGAATTTTTTATTTTCCAAACAACTTTTTTATTATAGATACTATTTTTTAATCTCGAATTATATATTAATTATTTTAGTAACCATTGGTCCTCTATCTTTAATATGTACACATTCATATCGTAATCCCTAATCCTTTATTTTGACAGATATATTTATAAGACTTTTTAAAATTCAACCTTGCAAATATTTTAAGCATAGCAAAATTCATGATTTAACGATAATGGGCAATGTTGTGTTTTTAAATAATTTCTTGCTAAAGCAAGAGACAGATTATTACCACCATAATTTTTATAGAAGGAACTGTAAGTGTACATAACCTTAAGTTTGCACTGTTTTGTAGAACACAATTTTAATTTGCGTTTGCCTATTTTTATATTTAGAATCAAATACTGACATTGTTTGATTGGTGTTTCATATTGCACAAAAGGATAAATAACCGCCGTGTTATTACGAGAATATATAAGTGTGATGAGTGTACAATGCATTAAAAATTAAAACAAAATCGGGATATTACAAACTGTTCTTCAACAAATAGAGCTACCTAACAACATTAATTTAAAATCAAGGAAATAGTTGATGAAACATAACACACTACGCAATGGATTACGGTTCAAGTTTCTTAAGAAACTTTCTATGCGCAAAATTTCCGCAATTTGCCGCTAGAAGACAATGGTAGCGAATATGGCATTCAATAAATCCCAAACATCAAGATATGATGTGTAAAATTTCAGGGTGAAAGCTGTCTGTGCACAGTTTCTCGAGCAAAACATCCTGGACCAAGAGAAGAAAGTGTAAATATGCCATCATATAACAACAATCAGACGAATTCTTCGTAAATAACATGGTCTTGCGTCTTACTTGTGAAACTATAAAGTCAACCATAATTCAAATGATAAATAGAATAATTTAACGTCATTAGGAATAAAACAGCGCATAAAGTGATGTTTACAAAGAAAACAAAAATTATGGCAAAAGAAGGCAATAGAAGAATTTGTTGGGCTCTAAATTTGCACGTATAGTGGACTTTCGGGAGCTACGATGGTAAGCTTACTTAAATACAACTCACAGTTTCTTCACTTGGTCCAGGGTGTCTTGGCCGAGGATCTGTGTGTGTATAGACAGCCTTGGTTCTGGAATTTTGCGTATTACTTCTTGATACTGTTGCGAATACGAATTGTCTTTTGGGAGTTCGCTCTAAATTATTTTAGTTCATATTTAATGAACGTCATATTTGTTATTATAATTTATGTATAATTCTATATAAAACTGCCCTAAAAATTTCTTTCCTTTTATTAATAACTAATACATGCACAATTTTAATGTTTTATGTTATATTACTTTTTATACAGTCATTTCGTTTTGTTATTTTTTCATTTTTATAAGCCTCATAACACCATCTTTTCAAAACACATGCGGTGTAATAGTAAAAAACGTTCCAGGTGTATTTTTATATCATTTATGGAACTAAAACTTTACTGCGAAGAGAATTTTTTAATGAAAGAAATATAATACAAAGAATAATTAGTTCCAGCGAATCATGGACACTTAGGAAGAAAGACGAGGTTAAAATAAATGCAATGGAGATGAAACACCTCAGGAGAATGGTAGGAAAGACTAAGTGGGACAGAGTGAGACGAAGACATAAGAGAAATCGTTAAACAAGAACCTATACAAGAAAAAATTATAAAGAGCCACTGAACTGGTTTGCGCACCTGACAAGAATGGAACCAAACAGAATCGCAAGAAGACTAATGGAAACGGGAAAACCACCTAAAAAACGAAGGGGCAGGCCCAGAAAAAATGGATAGACCAAATCAAAGAACTAGCCGTAGAAAAAGGTGCGACACTGGAGGAAATTAAAACAGTAACGAGAAACAGGAAGAGGTGGAGAGAATGGATACGGGGCTAGAGACTATCGTCTGACGCTCGAACGGGCATGAAGGATTAGAGAATAATAATAATAATAATAATAACTAGTCCAATGAATATTAACAATTTGTTTCTAACGGAAAAAGATACGTGGGGCTTAGCATTGTTGTGGCAAAAGACATCTCGTTGGGTTAGGTAATTCTCAAAGTTTTGTGCTGATTAGTTCAATTTGTCAAGTTGAAAACAGTATTTCGTTGAATAATTATTTCACCACGTGAAAGTAGTTCATATATAATTGCTCCGTTCCAATCCCATTAAATAGATGTCAAAACATTATTCGAATGAAGATCGGGCCGTTCTTATTCCCCATACTAATCTTTTAAAAAAAGTCCTTCCTCGTTTTGCTGAAGAAACAAGTCACATGTAGAAACACAGTTAAAGAAGGTTGTTCTTTGTCAACTGATGCAGAACCCATACTTTAGAGCTATGGACGTAGCCAAGCTTTATGAGATGATTGTAAACCGTTGTTTAAAGCAACCGCTGATTTATAAACAGTTTATCACGAATTTACGAGAGCCATAACTTTAACAAGATTAGTGTTTGTCGTGAATAGACAGCCGCTACGGTTTTCGTCTTCCAGATTAAAATTATTAGCTCCGCAGCTCTTGAACCAACTGGGGACTATCTGAATACTGTTACTACCACTCCAATAAATAGTGCAAATCTTTTTAAAACAACGTAAAATTATATGTCGCAAATGCTTTTTTTGATTTTCCATACATAGAAACGGGCATATACTTTCAGTGGGAACGCATCCTATTTTCTGATAGCTAGACGGTAAATGAAAAGGATGGTATCAACGTTTAAAAGGTTAAGTTTCAAGTTTATATAAACACAAAGCAACTTCATTCAAGTGGCCAAAAAATTTAGTGATAGAGAAGAGAAAACCGTTAAATATAATACAGAAAAATATAAAAATCTTTAAAAAATTATATTGGAGTATTAGCATATTTTTGAATTTCTATTTATTAGCCTATATTTAATATTACATTTTTTAAATATAAATTTACTGTATAGAAACTTTCTCTTCATTTCCAATTATAGGGAAAATGAAACCTAATTAATTTCTTCTTAATTCTATAATTAATATAATTGACAACAACTATAAATCACTTTAATTGCAAATTAGAAAGTAATGGGGAAACCTGCTTTTGTATTATCGGGAAGAGTGACCGATTTCATTTTTTCGCTTATCGAATTAGTCATAATCTGACGTCTCCAGTGACTTACACTATTATTTTGATGTTTTCGTATCGATGACTAAACATTTCGGAATAATCTTGAATCGTCATCTTAAACTTGACCAATTGTGTTCTAAATTCAACGTTATCAGTAGCATTTTCTATTAATTCAAAAAATACTTATTTTCAGTTGACACACATAGGATTAGCCAAACTTTAAAACAAAAGAAATTAAAGATTGCGTAGGAAGTACTTGGAACTATTAACAGTTAATTAAACATTCAAAGATTTAAACTAGATGATTAGAAAATTTATGCATTTATCTTCTAATGAATAAATATTTAAGATGACTAACACACCAACTAAGAACCTGTCCGTTTATTACCTTTTTATAAAATATAAAATACTTATTATATACGATAACATAATAAAGTATTAAAAACCATCTAAACACATTTATTTGTTTTGGAGAATTTAGCGTTGCTGAAATTTAATTTATTATAAAATCAAATTAGGCATGCGTTATATAACAATACATACGCGCGTGCTCATACATACAAGATGAACCCAAAAAATGTAGCCACTCCTTAAATAACAATAAATACAATGTTTATTTACTTGAAAACAATAGTTCAGAGGTTTAAATTAAAAAGTATTAAATAAAATTAAATGTTTGTTTACAAACTAATAACCGCCTCTTGCCAAACACTGTTAAGAACACGGGCCAATGGATTCAACGGCGTTTCATTTGGAACAACACAATTTTGCATTGGAAATTTCTCTCTCAGCTCATTGATTGTTGCTGGTTTTATTCATTAAACCTTGTTTTCGATGTATTCTAAATAATATAGTCTAGAAAAATGAATAACGTTTCTTCTCCGAATCTATTTGTTCAGAAAATGTAAGATAAGTCTTTATATAACAATGGTAGTGGAAAGGTGCTCCATTTTGCTGAAAATAAATCTTTTCGTGAACAACACTTCGACGCGTTGATGGACGGATTTCTACAGGATGTTTAAACAAACATCTTCAGTGATAGTTTTGTCATAGACAATGACCATACATAATGCTGATATCCTGCATCGCACTGTAACCTATAGTAAGTCCAAATAATCTTCTATAGTAACATGCGGATTTTGAGGGATTCAGTGGATGCAATTTTATCGATTAATTGGGCCTCATCGCTCTAAACAATTTTGGATGGAACTGCTACACCTACATATTTGTGTACCATTTACATAGTTGTCATATAAATATGAAATGTGGAAAGCATATTCCTTTTATGATACATGCTTTCTTTAATAAGGGATATTCTGAAATTCAACCCTAAATAAATATAAAAAGCGGTTAAAGTTCTTAAAGTAACGCTTATAATTCAAATCCTATTTTTTTGTAGAAGCATAAATATTGGTATATAAACACATTGAAAATTATTAAACAAGTTTTAGCATTTTTCCCTAAATTCTACTCCTAAAGGGATGAAATGAATAGGTTTAATTTCTAACTAATGCTGACATTACGAAAGCTGCTACAGCATGAAAATTAGTATACAGACCCTTCATTAAAAATACTATGACACGTGCTTTAGCATTTTGTTAAATTCTAGCCATAAGTAGATAAAAATAAATCGGCAGCCCCTAAACAAGAAAGTATTATAATCGGTATATAGAATCGCTATTAAAAACAAATTTTGTAAAATCTGTAAGGGTCTAAAAATAAAGAAGTTGAGCTATCTGTTACTTATATCACAAGAGTCACTGTGGATGAAAGTGTTAAATTGGTATCTGGATCTCACCTCAAAAATAAGAAACCCGTGTTTTTTTATTCTACCTTTAAAGGGGAAAAAATTGAGACGTTAAGTTTTTTAAGTAACTGTTAAATAAAAATAAAAAGCTTTTAAAACTGTTAATAGAATGTCCACTAGAAATAAAAAAACCTGTCTAAGTTTTGTTAAATTTTACTTTCAGCTACTAAATTGGTTTTGGTTTCCTTTTCTGTTGATACATCATAGTTGATGAACATTATAAACATGTCTTAATACGAGTAATTTTTCTAAAGTATACCCTTAAGAGGATGAAAATAGAAAGATAATTTTTTTAAAGGGCGTTCATTCTTCAAGAGTCATTAAAGAAGAAACTATCAAATATTGTATATAGACATAAATAAACGGGTTTTAACTCTATAAATTATTCTACTAAGACGACAATGGAAAAATCAAAACACATTATGAGTGCCTTTAAAAATAGAAATACCAAAGTTGTTATATAGACACGTATTTTTTCTAAAAAATAATCTAAATAAAGAAGATACGTTTTCTGACACCTATATTTCAAAAGCTATTAAATATAACAATATAAAAATCGATGTTCACACTTTCCATTATAAATGAATAAACACTTTTTAGGATTGGTCTAAATTTGGTATTAAAATGAAAGAATTAAGTTTTTCAACTTGATAGTCAAAACATAAGAACCACTGAAGAAGGTAGTATTATAATTTATGTATAAATCCCTCATTACGAATAAAAAACGAGTCTCTTATCATTTTTTTTAATTTGTCTATACGAAGATGAAAATTGAGAGATTAAGTTTGCTAAACAATATATACGAAAGATAAAAGTAGATGCATAGAAATTAATATACATAGACTACTACAAGTATACATACATGTGCTTTAGCACTTTTCTAAATTTATTCTCTACGGAGTTTAGAGTAGAAGGATAATTTTTATTTTCATCACAACCATCTTTCGAAAGACACTAAAGTAGGTAATTAAAATTAGGAGTATTATATTTCGAAATACTTCTAAAGAAGTTGTCTTTACTTCGATAATGCAATATCGATATGCATGTTCTTACAATAGCCCTCACAGAATGATTACCAAACTTTACAACGAATTATTAATTAATGTAACTATCTTTGCCCTGCGATTTTTGAATTATAACTAAAAGAAATTTTCAAAAAACATAGCAAATCCATTTCTTTGAATTTCCACATAATTTTTTTATCAGATTTCGTAATCTTGGAATCTATGTAGACGAATATAAAGCCTTTTCAATTATTGTAGGCAAATGTAATAATAAGTAATATTGTCAGTACATAATACAACATTATCAGAGAAAATATTCAACATATTGATGCAGGTTTATAGTCCTTTTTATTGAATAATTATTTAAATATTGCTACAACGCCAATTGGCTACTTTTTCTTAAGAATAAAAATGAAGTCAGTAGATATTTACACACCATAAACTTATTTGAATTATTTATCCTGATCGTTCAGTTTTCTGTGCTACGGTTTCTAGAAATATGAATTTCCAGTACGTGTTTTTAGAATAGCTAATTATAAACTTAAATTTTGAAACAGAAAAGTACATTTTATATGAGGTACACCGTTCTGAAATTTTATAAAAATGTTCAACAATATGTGAATGACCAGAAGCTACTCACAAAAAAGCCTATAGGTTACTTTATAATTTTTTAGCTGTCTCTCTCAATAAAATATCAGACTACAAGGAGTTTTCTATAAAAGCAGATAAAGCGATGAAGGGTCAAAGTTGAACAAAAATGAAGAAATGCTGGTAAATCATTTTTAATGAGTTGATATGACGTACACGTACAACGTAAGAACATTTTTGTCAATTACTTATAGACTGTACCTTTAAAAAAAAAAGTAAAAAACGTAAAGTAATATTGCAAATCTCGAACATCTGTTTTTCACTGATTGATACCCTTGCTAGAAGATGTCATAATTATTTTATAAAAAAAAATCTTAAAAATAGCTCTGTATATGATTAAGATTTAAGTAACGTTCATACAATTTTCTGATATTAACTATAAGTTCTTCAATAAGGAAATTATATATACATGCAATTTCTACAGATAATTTAGCCATACCTCCCATATTAATCCAGCTATTGTTTCGAAGACCTTTATCTTTCATATCATTATATAAGGATTAAAAATAACAGTTTATGACATGTAGACAGATTTGAAGGATTATTTTCAAAATGATACCTATCTTCGTTGATGGAACACACAAATTTAATTCAATGAAACAAAAAAGTTTTTATGAGTTAATTGGAGGCGATTTTTTTAAATAATTCAATCTCACAAAATGCCATTTACATAAAACTGGAAATCATATGAATTTGATTGATTATAATTAATTGTAATTATATCAGTTTTTACTCTACACTATATAGCCAAAAGTATCCGGATAGGGATATCCGGAGAAGTGGATTTGGCTATTACGCGTACTGAAACGTCATAGGATGAGATAAATAGCAACATTAACAGACAATGGGTAAGTCTACAGAGTTAAATGATTTTGAACGTGACATGATTATTGAGTACAATCGTTACAACAAATCGAATTGCGAAATATAGCTCTTGCTACGGGTGCCTAAAGAAACTGTAAATGATGAACGGTGGGATACACAAACTTAATTGTCGTGGTATTCGAACTTTCGTGATTTTCAAAGTGTTTCTGACATCGTTGCTAACACCAGAACTCGCTGGTCAAGAGGATTTTCACGGTTGTGCGATCTCTCACAAGTCCAACAATCACAATCAATCCTAAACGTAGTTTTCAGTGGCACAAAGCTCATCGTCATTGGATTGTAGAATAATAGAAACAAGTTCTGTGGAGTGATAAATCTGGTTGATGCCAGGAGTATGTTTATTATCCGAGTGTATTATTTGGGGGTGTTTTTCGTGGTTTAACTTTGATCACTTAATTCCTGTACTGGAAAGATAAACGCTAAAATTTATCTCGGTATTCTTTACAATTCTGTACTTCCAACTTTCTAGCAACAGTTCTAATGAAATTTTCTGTACCAGCAGGATGATTGTATTGTTAATACAGAAAAGGTTATTCTGTTACAGTTTAAAGAGATGATTGTTGAAAAATTGGACTGGCCTTCACAGAGCCCTGATGTCAGTCCTATAGAATACCTCTCAAAATAATTGAAACGCAGATTACAGACCAGGCCAAATCATTCTTCAATGGAGAAATGAAGGACAATTTATACGGCCACATATTAAAAATTGGTGGATAATTTTTCCAGGTGATTACATTGTGTGAATCATGCTGTTGATAGACCAACATCTTATTGTAACACACCAACCCGAGTCTCTGATTCTAGAACATTCGGGTCTGGATGCTGTTGGTCATATTTGGTGTATTTTAGCAGTATATTGTAATTATTGTGTGTAAAGATTTCATATTATTAATGCAATTATATACAAAAGGAGATTAAACAATATAATCTCAGTCGATTATCATATGCCACAGAAATAAGCAAAATTTTAATTGGAATGAAAAGTAGAATATTATTGAAGTCTATATCTAGTTATTTTTATACAACTTGATAAAAAAATAGATCTTACCCAATATTATTTATTCATCAAAAAGGTAGCCTGGTATCACATCAAACCTTTGGACATATATTTAATGTCATTACATGCACGATGAATATTGAAAAAAATATGTTTTGATTTATTATTATAAATTATTCTAGACTAGATACTTGCTCTAAAATGTTTGTGGTAAATATTAAAATGTAATATTTTAATTTTTTAACGTTGCTGTTGAAGATTGTTAAAAAGCAAATTAACCACAAAGATTGATCATATGTAAAAAAAATGTATATTAATGATTTTGACTGAAATAAAAAATAATGGATTTAAAAAGGAACTTTTTAATTTTTAGTTTAATAATGGTCTTGTCTCAATAGCAATTCATCATTTGGTGATAATTTCAAGTTGAAATAAACAAGACTAAATAAAAATCACTTACCTGCAAGTTGATCTCTTGAGATTATCAATTCCAACACTCCCCCACGTCGCGCGTCAATAAAAGTCTATGCATATGCCTCAGTTCGTTGTTCCTTCTACACCAACCGAACACCCTATTCTCGAGCGCCGCTAATAGTGAACTAAACGTATGCATGCAGAGATTCGCCTCTTCATTTACCGTACTTAAAGAATGCCTATAATCTTGCACGTACGCCTCGTTTTGAAGGCGGTTTCGACGTGCGTTGAAAATTTTCGAAGAGCATGTTCTAAAAAACGGGAAACAGTTACGTTGTACTGTTACTCTATAGCGCTCATTGGCTTGAATTGCTCGCAGGCGAGCTCTCGCGACACGATATGTTCAAATTAACCGGGAACGATGGGGTTTTTGCTGCCGTCTTTGGTGTAATTGGCAAGTGAAAATCGTTCATTAATCATCACCGCTGGTTAACTCCAGCAAAAACTGCTGAACTCCGATACCTCATGACATTTTATTTTTATTCTGCACGTACATGCAATGGCAATTGTGGACCAATTTATGGTTTAATATTTTTAGAAACAAATTTTCGTTTGGAGCTTTGTCCCCTTAATTATCGAGTTTACGAGAAATGTGTAATTTCAAAGTACTTCCAGAACAGTAATATTTGCATTTTGTACCGTTTCTTCAGGAGCCTCGCCGCCTTGCTTTCATTAAAATACGCCTTTTTGAACTTCTGTCAACTTTATCGCTGAAGACTTTATAGCGGTAAGATAACCCTGGGTTTTGAGCTTTGTAACACCGTTAATTATTCGTTTTGGAGATAATGATAATTTCAAATGTAAGCGCCTTCGAGAAAGTAAAATTTGCATTTTTTACTTTCTTCAAGTGAGCCGTCCGTTGCTTTCATTAAAATAACGCCTTTTGTGAACTTCTTTTGTCAACTTTATGCTGAAGTACATTTAATCGGTGAAGATAACCCTTGTCTTTCAACGAGTAACACCGTTATAATTCGTTATATGAATATATATATATTTAAATGTAACTTGATATAGTATATACATTATATATATATATATATATATATATACTATATCTATATATAGTATATCATATATATATATATATATATATATATATATATATATATGAATATATATATATATATATATATATATATATATATATATATATATATATATATATATATATATATATATATATATATATATATATATATATATATATATATATATATATATATATATATATATATATATATATATATATATGGCCCTGCGCTGCTCTCGTCCCAAAATTTGTTATTTTAAAAAAGGACGGGGCGCGAGTACAACACTCGAAAGCTGATTAAAATAAACAGTACAAGACAATAATTGACTCGCACATACAATTTTGCTACGTCACTGAAGGTAACTGTGAGCTCGGTCGCACAGCCTGCGTGCTCCTCCTAGCGGCCAAGCTCCCGTCCTCCTCAGTCGGCCCGGTAGCTCTCCGAGCGCGCTGTGATTGGTCCGTTTAATTAATTTTTAATCGGCTATAACTTATTTATTTGACCTCGGATCAAAAAATTACATTTTAATTTTTTGTTTGTCTCGGTCTGATCTATCCGGTACTATAAATTTCCCGAAACATTTTATGAACACCCGGTATATTTAAATCCTGGAGCTTCAATTTTTTTTCGAGTTCCTATTTTACCAACTTTTATTTTAAATTCATGTTTATCTCATGATAACAAATCATTTTTATTCTTATAAATTTTTTGTATCTTCGACCGTTTAGATTCGCGACCGCTTTGCGACCGATTTTGCGACTTTGTGACCAAACGACTAGGCCGATTTTTACCAAAAGCTTCGCACTGCGTTCCCTACCTACAAGTAACTTGCATACCAAATTTCAAGTCTCTAGCTCTTACGGTTCTCGAGATATCTTGTTTACGGACAGACAGACACACACACACACACACACACACACACGAACCAATGGCCCAAACCAACTTTTTTGGTGTCCTGAGGCTATATTTCGTCCAGAAATGTGAAAAACTGGGTAGGTCAAATTTCCGCCGATTACATTACTTTCCTTATTATAGGATAAGGAAAGTAAAAAAACTTTCTCTGACTCTTACAAGCATTACTTAAGTTTTAACTAAATACTTGACGTTAGACAATACGAAATAATGATAATTATGAGAAATTAACAAATTTTCTAGAATATCCACAGAGAAAAACTGTTCTGATTTAATTTATAATAACGTGTTTGAGGGCAATCGATGCCTAGATCTATTCATAAACTTCACAAAGTGAGCCTTTCTAGTTGAGATAGGGTGGGGTCGATAAGAGCATGCGTTGTAAAATAAGCGAGTGTGGGAGAGGGGAGCAGAACAAAGAATGCGTAATATTAAAGACATTAAACGCATATAATTTGTGTTATTAATCCATAATAACACATGAAAAAGAGTACAAAAGCTGAATAATACATAGTTTTACAAACTGTCGGTTATTCACAATTTTGTTGCTACATTTTTTATCAGTAAGTGTGGGATTTATTTGACACCTTAATGTTTTTAAAGTAAGTTGTGAAGTAAATGATTAAATGTTATATTTACATTATCTTTAATTTTTGATTTTTTGAATAGAAACAAGAAATTTCAGTCTGGTTTAAACTATTGTTTATTTATTTCCAACATTTAGACCTATGCCGTCAATTCTTCATTTAATTCTTGTGGGTCAGAATGTCATAAACAAGAAAATAAAATTTTAGGAAGTTTATTTTTAATTTTCTGTTGTTATCAGACTTCAGATATTATTATGTAAGTTATCATAAGAAACATTTGACTTTAAAAGTTTCAGTTCTGTTCTACTGGAATAATGCCAAACATTGTCTTATATAACCTCTCAGAAAGTTTATGACAGTAATTTAATATAGCGATATAGCAATTATTTCTGATTTATTATAAAGTACACTCGTATTTAATAGGGTCATGCTATTCGTTCTTCTAAATTCAATCATACGACTGATAGCATAGTTATTTGGCCAAGATCTAATAGGAATTTAATGCCTATATTTATCAAAATTATTTTGATTTGTTTTTGATTGTTTTTCAATTTCCAATGCATAAAATGTTTTGAGATTCTGTAGCTTACTTACGCCTTACTTCGTTTCAAGTTCTTATTTAATTTTTCTGGAATTACACTTATCGTCAAGAGATTGTAACGTATGGACAGTTTAATTTGAAATCATATTATGTCCTTGGTATATCCAATTGATTTCTTTAACAAACGCCAAGCTTTTCTGCTAAAGTGTTTAATGTGTAACTGCTCTTTTTTTTTCGCTCTATTTTGTTCACGACTTTTGCTCATTGGTTTTATAGCCGAGGCTGCAACAGAATAACGTAATAATCTAGATAATACATTTTTCTAGTTAGATAGGGGGGGTCCCCTTTTTGACACATCATTAAGCGACCCCAGGTTTTGACATTTGATCGTGGAGTGCGGTAAGTTTCGAACTAAAAGTCATCGTAAAGAATACTTTAGTTTGGTCAGTCGAAGACTGGTGCCGCTGTAGTTGGCCTAAAGAACCCGACAGGGATTAGGGAAATTTGATGGGATTGAACTGTTACCGCACTCTGCCTATAGTCCATCTGTTCTAATTAATGACTTACTTTTTGGCCGAATATCAACTTTATCAACTCATAAGACGTATAATTATATCAATTCTTTGATTTCAAATCGCAATGGTAGCAAGAAAGCATAGGAGACTTGGTTCATATGGATACTATTTAAAGATATACATTTTGATTTAATATTGTGCTTCCTTCAGAATACGAAAAACAATTAATATTAAAAAAACGGAAAATCTTTCGCATCACCCTAAAATAATGAATACAATGATGCTTTTATGGAAACTCGTAATTTATCATTCCATACACTACCACAATTATTTACGAACAGTACTATCACCTCCTTATTACATGTAGATTTTCCCTGTCTGAAACTCATAGAAATTAGATGCAGCTAGATATGAACCATATTACAGATGGTCTTCTTTTCAGTTTCTAAATAGTCATATTGTTACGCGTAGCTGAACAGAAATTATGTTTTTTTAGTAATCCTGCCTTTTCATTCGTTGAAATCTGTTCCACGCTGTCTTGCTGTGTTAACATATTACTTATGTATTTTTAACTACATGATAAAGCATCTACCACCCAAAATTATCAAAATATATACACATAACTGAGCTTACCATAATATTTTGAACCGCAGGACTACATGACAATTATTTATTCTACAACTCTTTTTATTATGTTAATGTTTATTTTATCCTTCTGTACATAAAACAATACTAAATTATTGTAATCAACTTTAAATTTTGGTTTTTTTCTTTTTGAACTATGTAAACCTTCGCGATTTAAACTTTCATAACACTTTAATTTATTTTTATGCTGAAAACTTCAATTGATTTTACACATTTAATATAGATTTTAATTTTTTATTTAAATGCAGAACCTTTAGTTACAACTGTTTAATATTTTCTTCATTTGCAATATGATATATCTTGATTTACATTGTACAGTTATGAAAAAGTAAAATAGGGTGCAAGTGTAGTTTAATAGTTAAATTAATCACTAGGATAGACTAACTAGATTTCACAATAATTTTCTACTGCAGACGAATACTAAAATGCGACTGTCTTAAAAAAACAAAATACTAACTAATAAATATAAGCAAAAATAGGAGCACCAATTTTGATCATTATGGGTAATAAACTTAATTTATAAGTTAATAACTAGGTTACTGAAAGAAAATTGCTTTTCATTACATCACGGGTAAATAAGATGAATCTACTGCAGTGTGCTGCAGTAATCGATAATGGAGCAGACACTGCGTCGTCTGCTGCAACTGGGTCGAGAAAAAGAAATACAAAACCTCCGATAACGCTGTGAATTATGTGCTTTTGTATGCGCTTTTGTAATGTTCAGATGTGGCTAGTAGCAGCACTATTATGTATCTTAATCTTAGATACAAAAAGCATGATTCAAACGATTTCCTTTTTATTAATCTTGTACTGTCTAAAATCTATTTTCTAATAATAAATATAGGATTAGATGCGAAGTTACATTTTTTAATATTGTTGAATTGTGTTTATTTGAATTAAAATAGGAACAGTCACAATGGTGTTATGTTACGTGGATACTCAAGATCAAGAAAAATAGATTTTGACACCATATATAAAGGGCTGATATAGTTTACTACAATCGATCAATACAGTACGTTATTGTATCTGTTCCTAAGAGCTTTCATTTGTCTGTTTAGAGCAAGCTGGTTTTTGCCATATATCGACAATTTTTCATAGAACCTTAGCCTGTAAGTGACATTTAACAGTATAAACTACAATATAAATAATAAAATAAAATCTTTGGTGGCTGTATTTCTTAACAGTTTGTTGTTGATAGCTAGACCACGAGAATTTTTGAAATGGCTGACAAAAACGACAAACTGCCTACCGAACTCTGCCGACGTTCATTAATAATGGGATTTTGGGTGTCGACGGGCAACGAACTTGTGAAATTTCTATAAAAAAAAATAGAAATTTATATATACTGCTCTTTTTATTGCCCGTGGAGAAATATAGAAAATTGTATCTATAACTCTTCGTACTCGCTTCTAAAATAGGAACGACTCAGATAATCTTACTAATAATGCCCCTACGCAAGGATGACATACAAAATCGTGAAGCATTCTACATTTTTTTAAAATATAAATACCTCCAAGTAAAATATGGCCAAGACATATATGAACTATTTCCAATAAAATCCGGTGTATCTCTCCTCCAAAGGAGCATATTGAATCTAATATTATATCTACTATTTATAACAAATTGTCTCACAAGTATACACTCCATTACTACTACCTTTGCTGATGACAACGTACTGCTAGTAAAACATCAAGACTCAACAATAGCGACTACATTCCTACAACTACATCTATATGAAGTCAAAAAATATGCCAAAAATGAAGGGTTAAGATCAATTAAGCTAATGTGTCAATATAATGTTTTCCCAATGAACGTGAATCTCTCTCTGGTTTTTCTGAACAAGTGGAAAAAGTACAATACCTAGGAATGCACCTAGATAAAAGACTGACTTGAAGAAGTCACGTGTGGAAGAAATGTAAACGGATAGACCTCAGGTTCAGCAAACATTACTAGTTGCTTAGCAAATTAATATGGACGTATAGCCTTCAACCTTGGAAAACAGCAGACTCAACCATCCAAGTCATATAGCGCTGTCGGAACTAAGTATGTAACGCCCCATAGAAATATGTGAACACAGTGAGTGGAAATTAATAAACATATTGAAAAATACTTACTTAAATATATTTATTCCTATCTAAAGACTTACACAGTGAACTTGCTAGACAACAGTGAACAAACCTATAGATTAAGAAGGTTTAAACCTTTAGATTTACCACATCAATTTTTGTAGAATTGTGGCCATTATTTCATACCTCGTGCGTCTTCGCAACTAACAAGCTTAAGCTTTACCATACATTTTACTTACTGTATTCATTAATTAAATTGAAATAGATATTTAATACATAAAAGGAAATAGTTCTTCAATAATTGAGTCTATGTTTGAATTTTTAGGTGAAGGTTTCTGTTTTTGCACTGTTTTTAAATATTTGCTATGTTCCTTTGAGTTTTACTCAAAAAACTATTGTAGTTCTATTTCTGCGACAAGAGTTGCGAAATGCGTTTTTAAAATTACAAATAATTACTCAACTAAATAGATACATGGCATCACTAATAGGTTCAAAGAAGAATCGAAGTGGAAATACGAATCACAAGTCAATCTCATTACATCACCAGGACTAGTAATTTCTTTTTAAATAATTTCAAGTTATAAAGCACCGAATAAATAAATAGCTAATGTTGGTGAAAATAACCTCTATTTTATGGTAATTGACACGGTTGCAGTTTTAGAGCTAAATTTAGTATCAAATTAGTAACCGGCTCCTTTCTTTTTTAGTTCTAAAAATAAACACGGCAGCTAATTGAACTATAACAAACAAGTTCAATATTCAAGGAAATTAATTGAAAAAAGAAAAACCAAAGTGTTTTTGAATTCAACGAACAGCGAGCTTATTTTCACTTTTTCTGGCATAGGATTAAAATTCTGACATTCGTAGTTTGTAATTAAAAGTACCGAATGGAATTGTAGGTGGTTCCTTGTTGCAGAGAATACTTTCCTTTTCGTATGTTATAATAAATTATTACGATCTGATGAAAGCTGAAATGACTTACCTATTATAGTTTGCTACCTACACCTTTTCTAATATTTTTTGTGGCAAGCAAATGTCGCTCCAATATCCACTGTTATTTTTAAGTTTGTTTTAAAATTTATTGTCTTTTGCGACACACTGGCAATTTAAATATAATGACAAAAAGACTACTTAAATGTAAAGTGAAGTGGTGTTAGTTACAATTAAAATCCACACAAGAAATGTTGCGTTCTTGTTTTTTCGTTTTCCAATATATGGTATTGTATGGAAAGATTATCAAATGCAAAAGATATTCTTTTAATATTTGTGACGTGAAATATATGGTTTAAAGTAATAATTTAAAAAATTGAATTGAAATAATCAACAATCCAGCTAATTATAAAGTATCTGAACGTCTAAATCTAAGAGTTTCAAAACTTATGCCATAATTTTTCCAATTCTTCTTATTTCTGGTCAAATATTAAAGTATTATGATTGTTGAACATTCTCTTTACTAATTAGACTGGGCTTCTTTTAAGTAACATCCAAGCGCAATAAAATGTTTTGAATTAGGTATTAAGGTGAAGAAAACTATCAGAGAACTTTTTAGAAAAGTTGTGCCACATAACCTAATTAAATTGTATCGAAGCGTTAATATGGAATATATTTATGTTATTTAAAATCATAACATTGAGGAAAAATGGCGTCCACCATTTATAAATTTGTTTTGTTATTTATAGCTCTTTTATATTTTGTATACAGTACCGTTACATTCCAGTATCTAATCGCATTAAAATTTCGGAGAAAATATTAATGTTATTTCTTTAAGATGTAGTGCATGCTGATGTTTCTATAAAACATATCTCTGTCGATATCACTAACAATAAATGTATCAGATCAGTATTTTAGGGTGAATATAAGTGTTTTAGATATTTAGCTAATATATCTTGTAGTACATCAATAACAAAATACTTTACAATTGTTTTTAGACAGCATGGGTGATGCAAAAATTTACCCTGAACTTCAGTAAGACGAATACTTTCTAATAATTTTGCATTCTGATGAATAATGAAGTGTAAACGTTTGTCTATTTCTTTTTTTAATTCTTAATATCGCTTTGCTCCAACGATGTATATCTTTAGACGGCTGTTGAAGCTTCAGTGGTTAGTAACACCGTTTAGTTACACCTGGTTTAAGAGATTATTGTTATTAAGACATTTATGAATTAAAAAATCTTGGATGATATATTAATTTGATAATTCGTATCTACTGTATTCTCTCTTTCTGAATCATTAAGATCCAATAAGCATAAAAGTTGCTAAAACACGAAGGTATATAAATGAGAAGAAAGAATTTAAATAAAAAAAGCTAAGAAGAAATGGAAAAAGTATAGCCAATTGTACTGTAAGATATTACGAATTTTCATTATTGAATTTTATATTCACACGTTTTCTTTATCTACATTGTTTATATTAATTTTGTAACTTTATTCCATTCAATCGATTTTAACATGTGTTTCATTCACTTTTCATTCATAGTAAAAAACTGGTTATGTATTGGGCTTTCCTGTAACGACTGCTAAAAGTGATATGCAACATCCTGCTTGTTCAATTATATCAGTAATTTTATCTGTTGGAATTGTATTGCCATTGAAATTTGTTATAGTTGCACAATAAGCCATTAAATTTATATTTTAAAATCCCAGGATTGTCATATTCAAATTAAACTCAACAAAAAGCAAAATTTGACTCTTTTGTACAGCCAAAAACTGTAAGGATAAAATGAAGACACATTTTTACTTGTGGATATGAGGTACCTTTTATTCTGGTATTTTGATGTATGGAAACCTTGCGATTTATTGCAATCATGGGTGTCTGATCTTAGAAAACACGAAAATTAATTTTGTTTAAACGCATAAAACAAAGAGTTAATGCAAACCCATACTGAAAAACAATCAAAGATACCTAAGTAACTGCTTTTAAGGCGGTTTATATAAAGGTTATTTAAAAAATAAAAACAAGTTCGCAGTACAACTCGTGTTGAAAAAATGAACTGGCGGTTAACATTAAAGAGGACCATAATCTTCCTGCTTGGGATATGGTAAAAAAGATTAAAGTTTTATCATTGTAAGTTTAAAAAACTTACGTTGTGCTTCTAACTTAAAGCCTTGTCCACACCGGTGGACAATCGCGCAACTGACGTCTATGAACAATGTGGGTGTTTTACAACTCCCAAATCTCATGTCTGTATCTCCCATCTCAAATAGGAAACTTGAGACTTGTTGAGCAATATTTCGTAGTACGGACGTATTGTTTGGACAAAAACTTTATCCAAGAGATGATTACCGAATACAGGTCCCTTTAATAAAATCTGTCGTGTCTGCCGACATCTTTTTTTCTGAATTAAGTTTCAAAAGTAATGGCCAAAACGGCTGTAAACCTAGAGGCAGCAATGTCTCCGACTATGACTCAGAAGAATTTTCTAATACTAACTCGAGATATATATATATATATATAAAGGTATGGATGCGTGACAAAGTCAATAATCAATAGACATAGTTCTCGGTTGTCTACAGACAGTTGGGAGATTTTGTCTACCATTGTGGACTAAGCTTAACAGTAAAAAGCAAAATACGACAGCTTGAATCTGCCCTTGTTATTTCTATGGTCAAATCCTGAATCTACAGTAATGGATGGCAAACATATGTAGTAAAAAACTTACAACACTTATGAGGACAGGAACTTTACATAGCTTCGGGTATGAAAATCAGACCAGAGAAATTAAGTGCAAATCTCAAAAAAAAAAATTAATATGGCAGTATGGTAATCTGTTTTGTGAATTCACAAATCGAAGTTATATCTCAATAGGTACGTCATATAGGTTAAAGAACATCTTCAGCTAGATCTTTTGTGTTTTATGAGATGCCAATGTGTTTCTGGGAATGTTTGGCTGAATCTTGCTTTTGTGCCGCTGTGCTAAATTTATATTGCAATTGTTCAAAATGAAATCAATAATGGTACTAAATTTAGCAAATCCGCTAAATTGTTTTCTCAGAGAACTAAGCAAAAATCAAAGGACCCTACGAATTTAAATAAAAAATGGGTGTGTACTAAAGCACAATAAGATAAAACTCAGATTATATTAAAAATCAATAAAACTGACACTAACGTATCCGACAGAGACGCTAAATTTAACAACAAAAGAAAAAGAAAATTTAAGAATATGGGAGCGCGAGATATTATGTATAGACAAACTAGAACAAAAGGAAAATTAATGAGGCCCAACGTGAATCACCAGTTATTACGAGACCTACAAAGAGAACACATTGTGAAGGAAATTAATGTATTGAGAATTAGATGGTAAGCAATTAAAATTGTTCGGACACATATACAGAATGGATGAAGACAGACTGGCGAAGAAAGTAATACAAGAGAAAGGGTGGAAAAAAAGAAGGACAGAAAAACCCACGAAAAACTGGAGGAACATTATTGAAGAACTGGGTACGGAGAGAGACAATACTATAGAAGAAATGAGATATGCAGGAGACAAGAAGGAATGGAAGAAACGGGTGCAGTCGACATCCGGCGCCGAGTAAAAGGGTAAAAGGATTAAGATGAAAGAAAAAAAGAAAAAGAATTAGACGACTGGAACATGTGGAACAAGGAAGAAAGAAAAACCAAAAGTTCAATGATGAGATCAAGTTATGAAAAATTTAAGAGAGCTGGGAATAGAGAACTAGAAAGCAAAGGTTATTAATAGAAAAGCATGGAGAGATATAGTGACAGAAGCCAAAACGCATATAAAATTAAGAGGAATTGTAGAATAGGTACTAATCTACTCCAAAAAATGGATTAGAAGAGATATAGAAAAGACCGGCAAAACATTTTAAAAGGAATGAATCCTCGTATATATTACAGAACATGATAAAGATTGGCAATTTGATATTAATTTTATTGTTTTTCTGCACAATTATTAGAAACCATGCGAAACTTACTTTTCCAGAGCAAACTTAATAAAGTATTACCGAACTTAAATTAAAGTACTTATTTAAGTACTACAATTTTCAGGAAATTTTTATGCCGAAGAAAAAGTGACGAGAAAACTTTAACTCTCAAAATGAAACAGCCTTTGCTATAATTTATAAGAAGTTCTCAACTTGCTATAATAATCTTGTTGAGTAGGAGTACACACATGTGAACGTACAAAAAGACAATCACGGAAACAGTAATTTAATCCTCAACAACATTTTTTTTATAAGGAAGATTGAACTTTTTAACAGAATTTAGATAAGCCAATGAAGCTACATTTTATCTTAATCCTCTAAATTAGCTTCAAATTGTGGTTATACTTTAAGTCGCGTTTTTAAAAAGATAACACAGTATCTCGCCAATTTAAAGACTTCTTTTATTTAAAAAAGAAAACAACAATAAAGAATATGACTTTAATATCGGAGTACATTCTCTAATTTTGTTTGTGGTGACTGTGACTTGAATGGTGATTAACAGTATGGGCTACCTCCGTATCGCTTCATGTCGAAATTATGGTCTTTGAGTACTTTGAGCGAATGTCCTTGTTGTCGTAACTATAGAAGTTACAGATCAACAAATTTTCGTAGTTTTGGAGACTACTATATAACTTTTATGGTTATCGAAATACCCCCGTTTCTGTTTAAAGGCATAGTTTTTGATAAACCAAAATTTGCATTTCTTGTATGACTTGAATTTTATTAAGTATTAGCTGCCAAATGTGCCAGCGTGGTCCCGTGGTTGAGGGACGGGCTGCGATGCTGACGGACCTGGGTTCAATTCCCGGTGCTCTCTGATGCCTGGCGGTGCACTCAGTCACTAAAAATAATTGAGTAGCTGCGTTCATTCGAACAAGGTAATAATGGCGGTCGTCTTAGGCGCGTGTGCCACATCGCCCGCGATGCCGCGAAGTGCAGAGAGCGAACTAGTGAGAGCCTTAACCTCTCAGTTCGCAGGCCGTGCTCCCACGCGGGGCGTAGAGCCTTACCATTATTATTAGCTGCCAAATGTGACACTGAAGCCTAATGCAGGGTTTTCAGATCAATTTCCTATCAGTGATCATTTCGGGGTAAATTTCAAGTAAAAGATCTTACCTTGAACCAGGTGATCTCATTAATAAAGTATTTTTATAGTAAAGCATAAAACTACCATTCTATACCTGTTACAACACTTGCTCAAATAATTTAGTTGTTAAAGATGCCACATGAAGAAGAACAGTTGTAGCAAGCTGAAGAACACTTCTTACCATCTGTGCACTGAATTAACCTATATTAATAAGGTGGGCTATCGGCTTGTTCCGAACATAAAGAATACAAGTCGTCATAAACATTGCCTTTCACTCATGTTTCGCTTTTGCTCTGCCCTGCTCTGTTCTCGTGTTTTCAATCATTTGATGACGCTCTCTTGATTTGTTCAAAATATTTTCTATATTTATCCTTTGGCAGTGATTGCAAAACTTTTTTCATTCAAGAAACATTAGTGAGAGTTGAAGAGATCTAATCACAATATAGTCAAAATATTGTTCTAGGGAATCCTTAGTAAAGCGACAATGGAGCTCGAGCAACGCTTGAGCGGACGTGCATTAAAGGAAATTATAATATTGTGATTGGAACGAGAGTAGAGCGTTAGTATTGTATATCAGGTCTAACCTTTGTCTAAGACTTTTATGATTTGTTCACCCATCCAAAAAAATGCTGGATAGTGAAATGACCAAATGAAAATTGAACAGGGTCTCCAAGATTAAATCAAGATTTTAGATTACTGTCTTCAAATGCTTGTAAATCGCCTTTTCCATGAACTTCCGTAGGGTCGACAAGAGACTGATAGGTCCATAGTTCCAAGAAAAGTGTCAAATCTTTCAGGCGGTTGAGTAGAGCCAAGAAGAAGTGGTTTTATTTCAATACCCCAATCAGTTTCTAGATGGCATTGAAGCTTTATTGAATTTGTCTTCGCTTTGGCGTTGCGGTGCTCCAGTACGCTATTCTTGATCTTATCAACGTTTCTTAAGGGTAGCTACCTAGCCATAAATATCCAAAAATTGCTACACACAACATTGCACCAAATTCATTAATAATTTTTCCAAAGAAAAATTTCGGATGACTTTCTGAAATAGAGTATCTACTTTGTCAATGTAGCTGTGAATTTTTCTATAGATAGACTGCTTTATGCAAATAATAGACCAACAGCCCCCAAAACTGTATTACGAGTTAAATATGGTCAAATATTCTTAATATGTGTACGTAACACGATCCATTGTTTCAATGAAGACATTGTGATATTTGTGGTTGGATGAGCTACAATAATTAATTAATTAATTATTAACGCTACAGCCCTTTAAAGGGCCTTGGCTCGCTCCACAATATCTCTCCACTGCTTTCTATCCTCCGCCTTCATTCTCCATCTCCGCACTCCTAAGGCTTTTATATCCTCCTCTACATCGTCTCCCCATCTTTTTCTGGGGCGTCCTCTTAATCGTCTTCCCTCTGGCTTTTTCTCGTATGCTGATTTTGGCGTTCTCTCTTGTTGCATCCTGTGCACGTGACCTAACCAAGCCAGTCGCTTACTCTTTATTACTGCTATGATATCTGGTTCATTATAAAGCTGCTTTAGTTCCTCGTTTCTTCTTATTCTCCATTCTCCTCTTTCTTGTATTGGGCCAAACACCTTCCTTAGTACTTTCCTTTCAAAGATTTGGAGTCTGTTTTTATCGTCTGATGTTAATGTCCAAGTTTCGGACGCATACATTACTGTGGGTCTAACAATTGTCTTGTATATTTTTAATTTACTCGATTTTGATAGGTTGCGGGACTTGAAAATGTTTTGTAACGCATAATAGCATTTGTTTCCGGAGGCTATCCTTGCTCTTACTTCGGCCTTCGTATCATTTGTCTCGGTTAAAATACTTCCCAAATACTTAAATTGCTGTACCCTTTCTACCGGTTTGTTTCCAAAGTTGCATTCGACGTTGGCTTGACCTCCTCTTTCCTGTCTTGACTGGAACATGTACTTTGTTTTAAGTTCACTTATTTTTAGCCCCGCTAATTGTGCTTCCTTCTCTAATTCTCTATAGGCTGTCTTAAGTGCTTCACTTGTTCTTGCCATAATCAGCACATCGTCGGCATATGCTAGATATTGCACTGACCTGTTGTATAACGAGCCTCCAGGGTTGATTCGTATGGCTCTTATGCATTTTTCCAACACTAAATTAAATAAGGTCGTAGATAATGGATCACCCTGTCTAAGACCTGTAGTCACCTCGAATTCCTCTGACATATTCGTACCTATTTTAATCTTACTTTTGGTGTTTTTCAGCGTCATCATGATAAGTCCTTTCAATTTCTTTGGGACTCCTAATTCTTCCATCGCTGTTTCCAGGTACTCTCTCTTCACACTATCGTAGACCATTGTAAAGTCTATAAAAATCTGATGCACATCTATATTGTACTCATAGCATTTTTCTAGGGTTTGCCTGATTGTAAATATATGGTCTACTGTGGACCTGCCCCTTCTAAAACCACTCTGGTATTCCCCTATTATCTGCTCAGTGAAAACTTCCATTCTGTTCGCTAAACTTTTGGTGAATACTTTATATGTCACATTAAGGAGGGAGATTTCCCTGTAGTTATCACACCTCTGTTTATCTCCTTTTTTGAAAATGGGGCAGATTAGGGCTTTACTCCATTCTTCGGGCATCACTTGCGATTCCTATATCTGTTTCACGAGGGCTTGTATTTTTTTAATCATCTCTTCCCCTGCATTCTTTATTAATTCTGAATTTATGCTGTCTTCGCCCGGGGTTTTGTTGTTTTTAAGAGCATTAATTATTTCTTTTGTTTCATCCAGTGTTGGGGCTTCGATGTTTAGGTGGGGGCCGTACATCCGTTCGTGTCCTTGGTTTAAATTCTGGTTATCTCTTTCATAGTCTTCATTTAGTTACTTCTTGACACTGTTTCCTTAATTTTTCCTTCATATTTAAGTCTGGTCTCCTCTTGCTTCAACACCTCTAAATTATATTGCTTGCTTTTGTTTTCAACTTTTGGTTTCCTGGAGATCTGTTTAAACTTTTGTCTGTATACCTCCTTCACCAGAAAATGGTCAGAGGCGACTTCTGCTCCACGCCAACTTCTTATGTCTATGATGTCTGGTGAATGTTTATTTTCTATCAGTACGTGGTCTATCTGGTTCCTGGTGACTCCGTCTGGGTGCCGCCATGTTTCCTGTGTATTCTTTTATGTGAAACAGGTGCTTTTAATGATCATTCCGTTGCTCAAGGCAAAATCTATTAGCCTTACACCATTGTCGTCACTCTCCTGGTGAATACTATATTGTCCTACTGCCTCTCTATATTCTATCTCCTTCCCCACTTTGGCATTCAGATCTCCAAGCACTATTTTCACATCTCTTCTTGGTATTGTACTGACCACCCTTTCTAGGTCCTCGTAGAATTGGTCTTTAATCTCTTGGTCTGCTACATCCGTTGGTGCATGACAGTTTACGAATGTTATATTGTACCATCTTCCTTCTGTCCTTAGTGTGCAAATCCTTTCATTAATTGGTTTGAATTCTTTCACCATATGTCGTTTGCTTCTGTGGACTAGGAAACCCGTGCCTAAGGTAAAGTGTCGTTTCCACTATTAAACAGCGTGAAGTCTTTAAAGTCCATTATAGCTTTACCCTTCCACCTTATCTCCTGTAAGGCGGCAATATCTACTCTATATCTGATGATTTCCCGTTGTAGTTGTTGCATAGCTCCGACTTTATGCAGACTTAGGACGTTCCATGTCCCAAAATCAAATCTTTGTCCTTTTCCTTTGCTGTTGTCGTCTATTATCCATCCATCTTTGTTGTGTAGCGTTTTTAACAGTGCTGTTTTACGGGGCAGGGTCGTTGGCCCACACGCCCAACCCCCTTTTCGGAGGACCATTTTCTCCCGCTCTCGTCAGCCCTGACCCCGCCACCCACCTGGGTTGAATACCAGATCTCCGGCGAGGTTACTCAGGTTCCCGGGGTTCACCACCTTTATCTTAATATAAAGGCTACTTGGAGGTGAGAGTCGGAATTGGGTAGGAGAGGCTATGCGATGCTAACTGGATGCAGCACCGTGCGGTACCCATGCACTACCCCATTGAAACCCCGAGCTACAATAATGGTAAAGTTAATTAATTACATCAGCAGCAATCTAAACTTTGGAACTATAATTACATATTTGCACATTTTTTTTATGTTGTGTCATACCATATTATAGAAAAAGCAAACTAATTACAGAAGTTATATAACATGTTTGTGGTAAACTCTTTGGTAAACATCAAATGCATAACGTTTGCAAATATTTGCTGCTGCATTTTTTGAATGGTGTGTTTAGAAAGGGGAAGTTGATAAACTGATAATTAAATTCAACAAGGAAGTACTTGTGCCTTTATCATTTATCTCGTTGAAATGGCGTTTGCTCATATGCTTATTATTATAAAAATAACATTTGAAACTGAATTAAGATAAGAGTATCACTATAATTATAATTAAACTTTTACATAACAACGTTGTTAATAGTTTTTTCTTCAACTAACAAAATGTGGTTGACATATTTGTTATATTTAGTTTCAAGAGCAACCTAAATGGGATTGTTGTTTTACTGTAAACTGCACTTTTTGTTAATTCACCTTTCTACATGAACAACCGAATTACGAAGGTCGATTGCTGTCTTTGTCATGAACGCTACAGCTCAATCTGTTACATAAGTAAGTGATCTAAAGTCGCTAATTAATTTCGAGCGTTGGCCATTGTTCCTGTCAGTTATAATCTGGTCGTATTTCAAGTTAATCTTGTTTTTCTTCTATACGGTAGTTGGCTGGAAATACCAATGTAAGAAATTCGGCGCTTATAAACCACTAGGTAGAAATATCTTACCGGACTGTGCTTGATTGATATTTATTTAGCTGTTATGCTCCGTTTTTGCACGTCTAACCTTATTCTTTTGTTTCAGGTAAGTTCAACATAATAAAAAATTAATCCAGTTTAACGAGACTAGTGCTGGTTTTACAAGGTAAGCTTATATAGTTAAAAATTAATTGCCTTAAAAGAACATACTCCTGTTGCATTTGCATGTCAATTTATTTAACTTTAAAAAAGGAAAATGAATAATAACTGATGCCGTTGTTGGTAGTGCAAGAGAAACTTTTGCACGATTACATGATCGAAAATTGTATTATATCAGATCTACTAAAATATCTAATAAACGAAGAATAAAAGAATATATGAGTAATAAAGCAACAATGAACTTTTTCTCCGAGTGTTTCTCAAAGTTCATTACTTATCTTCTTCCCTTATATTTTACGTTTACACGACCAGCATACCAAAATCAATTACAAAAGCATGCTCTGTACACGGAACCTGTTGTCTATTGTAAGTAATGAATGGATTTGATATTGCGAGAGGCGCGTTTTCAGCCGTGCTTCGCGAAGTGTGAAGCGTTATCTAAACCGGCCGTTCATAGGTATAACCGCACACGTACATGGTTACGAAAATGCGCAGATGTATATATGCATTACAATGTGCAAATAAACACTGACGTTGATTACCTACAGATTATACAGCAACGGTGCGTTAGTTGTAGAGAACTGTGCTGCTACATCTTTTGTCACTGGGATTTCTAATACCTAAGATTGGTTTTACTATATGTTGTATTGGATTATATAAGTACACTCTGTAACCTCATCGTAATGCGAACATTTTTGCAATTATACGTTGCGTTCCATTTTAAATGCATTGTACATAGTTATTCAAGAATGTCTTAATAAACAGCATAATCTAAAATTTCTCTAAGAAAACATAAATCCGATTTAGATAATACAGAAAGATCGTCATTATGGTTTTGATGTACAAGGTCACAATAAATTAGAGGCAAGGATTAGTAATTGTAACTTTATTGTGGAATAGTATTAAATCTAGAAAGGGAATAACTTCTTGCAATATGATTAATAAACGTAATTACATTATCAAGATTTAAAATGTTTCCCCTTGGCCTTAATGCACAATGCCAAACGTTGTGAGAAAAAAACCGTACCACTGTCAGGTTGTCTTACTTAGCCAGAAGAAATTGGTAGAGCGACTTCGAACTTCTACGGGGCTTGGCACAAGCTCTCGCCTCCAAAATTCAGGTCAGCTGAATGTTCGTCGACCATTCGTCGGTGCTAATGAAATCAGGAAAGGGTATGAAAATAACAGAAGTTTTACTTCTAAAATATTGTTAAGTAACGATGCATAACCACTTCAGATGGTCTTAGACATTTACGAGACCACCTCTTATGATTTTGGTTATAGTAAATGAGCCTGCTCAACTACGAAAACTTTCTCGTCTGTGAAAATGGTATTCACCAGCAACATGACGCTTCAATTGTTAGGATCTATCCAGTTGTACACGTTTGTCCACATTTGTAAGAATACCGCCCTCTCCACAACCTGTCAGATAAAGTTGAGAATTTACAAGTTCTGACGGTTCGATTTTTTCTTCTCCTTGGACAATCTCTATTATGTTCAAGCTTTTAAAACTGTAGACAGTTATGGAAACTGTTTGGCAAAGAAACACTATGGACACCAGCTATGGCAAATTTGTGCTTTCTACTTTTAGAAAGTTCGATAATAGCATTTCGACTATTGATCGACTTCTTCATTGCGAATAAGTGATTACGTGACAAAATATCAACAGCTGCCGATTCAAATAAAACAAAGCAGTGTAGCTTTATATCACCCAAGTTAATAATACAACTCGTATAAATTTGTCTCCATAATTTATAGTCACCTTGCGCTTAACCCCAAAAAGGAGTACAAAACAAAGAAGGCCATTTTAAAAATAAAACTAGCGACCAGCGCAAATGTTCTTACAAAATGACAATGGCTTTATTAATTTAAAAAGATGCAGCCCCTAAGAAAATTAGTCCCTTGTTTATTCACCCATGAGAATCTTCAATCACCGATTAACTAGTTTCGTATCTTTACTTTTCCGCTTAGAAATGGATCCACTTTTAATCGAATGATTTCTTATAATAGCAAGTAGTCAACATTAAACGTTACATCCTGATATCCAGGACAAATCTTTACGCAAAATAAACTGTGCTTTTTGCTTATTTATTGTTGTGTTACATAGATGAGAATTAAATAGAAGAACTGATAGACATTTTCTTCGCGTAATCGTAATTTATTTTTGTTTAAATTTATTATTATATATAACTATTTTTAATTAAACAAGTTTAAACATTGATTTCTCTATTTAAACACATTTAAAACGTTATTACATTAGAGAAAACGAATAAATTTGTTTTAAAACAAAGGGTAAATAAATTCACTTATACAGCTACGTCATAATACTAATGGTAAAAAATAAAAATAATAAATTGTCTAAAGCTATTATTGCGTCAGTGTGCCTTCTATAGGTAACAACCCCTTATTAGTTTGAGAACAGTAACTTTTGACTACCATTCCCATTGCATATGCAATAAAGAAGGTAGCAACTTATTTGTTAACAAAATATTTCTTGCCTTGAGGAAGAAACGTTAAAAAATTTTAAAATTCGTATTATGGCCCAACAACCCGAGAATCACATAATATTACAATAACGTATATTTAACGACATTTGTAATGCCGCATCATATATTACAACTACAGTATTGTCATTAACAGACCGAAGGTCTGCTTATCTGTTTTCCTTCCATACTTTGACTCGTTAGCTTAATAGAAAAATAAACAATCATCAGCACCTTTCAACTAGTGTGTATGCAACTTAATAAATAGTAACTTTAATATCATATACTCTACTTCAACCGCGTAGTTTCAAATTACTAATATTTTTTTATAAAGTTTTTGATATCAATATTTTCATAAAGGAGTTTTATATAATAGTATAGGGAAAACAGTAACCGTACTTTTGCAGGGTGCTGAATAAAAAGACCTATATAACAACCTCATTACTATATATACCTGCTTGTTATAAACAATAAAATCAATTACAATAAAATAGTGTATTTCTTTAACGCACATATACACTACACTTCAGATAATATGAGTTTTTATTGCCTACTTTCTTTCACTATATTAATCACGATTGCTTTTTACTTACAATTAGTTTCTAATCTATGCAATTATAACGGTGCGTAAATCAATACTGTAATCAATCTGCTTAAACATACATTATGCAATGATTTAATGTTTGTTATCTCTAATTGCATATCACTTTTTATCAGTTTTAGCCTTAAAGAGCTTTCTAAGTTTTGAAAAAAGTTGAGAAAGTTCGAGAAAGATGAACAATATCGCAGTCATAAAAATTCAAATTGAATTACTGTTCATATATAAGTGAAGTAGTAAAACACATTTGTTTTCGTATTTTATGTCACAGTTGTCCCTATTTACTTTTTATCAATGCTTTGTTCAAGATTTTACTGTTGCTTTTTATTACATGTTCTAATAGATAACATTTTAATCCTTTTGGACACATTTTTTTTCTAATTAAAGAGTATCATTGTTCACCATGAATTTTAAGCTGAAGATAATTTTACTTTCCTTATCGTATAATAAGGAAAGTAATGTAATCGGCGGAAATTTGACCTACCCAGTTTTACACATTTCTGGACGAAATATAGCCTCAGGACACTTTTTCGGTGTCCTGAGCTATGGTTTGAGCCATTGGTTCGTGTTTGTGTGTGTGTGTCTGTCGGTCTGTAAGTAAACAGGATATCTCGAGAACCGTAAGAGCTAGAGACTTGAAATTTGGTATGCAAGTTACTTGTAGGTAGGGGACGCAGTGCGACTTTTGGCAAAAATCGACTGAGCTGTTTGGTCACAAGGTCGCAAAACCGGTCACAAAGCCCATCTAAACGGTTGAAGATACAAAAAATTTATGAGAATAAAAATAATTTGTTATCATGAGATAAACATGAATTTAAAATAAAAGTTGGTAAAATAGAAACTCGAAAAAAAAATTGAAGCTCAGGATTTTTAATATACCGGGTGTTCATAAAATGTTTCGGGAAATTTATATTACCGGATAGATCAGACCAAGACGAACAAAAAATTACAATGAAATTTTTTGATCCGAGGTCAAATAAATAAGTTATAGCCGATTAAAATATAATTAAACGGACCAATCACAGCGCGCTCGGAGAGCTTCCGGGCCGACTGCGGGAAGATGGGGGGGAGCGCTTGGCCGCTAGGAGGGAGCACGTAGGCGATAATAGGGAAGGCTGTGCGGCCGAGCTCACACGGTTACCTTCAGTGGCATAGCAAAATTTTAAGTACGAGTCAATTATTATCTTGTACTGTTTATTTTAATCAGGTTTCGAGTGTTGGACTCGCGCCTCGTCCTTTTTTAAAATAATAAGTTCCGGGACGAGAGCAGCGCAGGGCCGAGACGATGGACCCCCCGATATAATATATAATAATAGGATCAGGAAAGTCGTGTGATGTTCACACCAGATTTTTTCTTTGTATTTTCTGATTTTGATTTACTTTAGTATGGCATTTTTCTTTATAAACCATAAACTTTTTAATTTGAATAGGTATAGGTTCAGGGTGTCCCAGATTCGATAGGATTCATGGGCCCGTTTTCAAAAAGATATAGATTGGCGCAAACCTCATCCCGATATCTCTAACCATATTGGAAATACATACAAAGTCGATTTCTATAAAGTGCCATAATTTCGTTATTTACAAATATTGTTTAAAACTTTAAAAACATTTTGGAAGCAGATTCCGCTACAGTTAAAATTATTTTTTACCTCTTAAAGAGTTTTCAAATGAGACAAAATTGTTGGATATGTAACAAAAAATGCTTATATTTTGAGCTTTCCAAAAATATATAGTTTGTTACTTTTATTTTAAATATTGAGACATTTATAACCATTTTTTGATTTTGTATTATAAATGTGAAAATCTGTTAACAATTAAAAAAATTTATGAGTATTTTAAAAAATCAGACATGGTAGAATGCTATCTGGAACCAGGAAAAAACTCACAAAAGACTAAAAATTCATATTTAAATTTATATTCTAAAAAGTGGAAGCTAAATATTAAAAGTAACTCGAAAAATTTTGGCTGGTTTCAAAAGTGGAAAAGTAAGATTATAATAACCATAGAGTGGTTGCTGAATGATTAAGGGTGAGTGCTATGATTGGGTTGAAGGGGAGAGGGTGAACGCTACATTCAATTCTCTCATTGGCGCATCAAAATGAGGCCTGCCTTCACAGACTGGTTTTTCAAAATAACACAAATATAAGTTGCAGCAATAAAGCGCTTAAATTAAATTAATGTACAAAGATTAATCAAATAACTGAGAATATTATAATTAACTTAGGTTACTTGTAGGTAGGCGACGCAGTGCGAAACTTTTGGTAAAAATCGGCCGAGCCGTTTGGTCGCAAGGTCGCAAAAACGGTCGAAAAGCGGTCGCGAATCTAAACGGTTGAAGATACCAAAGATTCATGAGAATAAAAATGATTTGTTATCACGAGATAAACATGAATTTAAAATAAAAGTTGGTAAAATAGGAAGCTCATGATTTTTAATATACCGGGTGTTCATAAAATGTTTCGGGAAATTTATATTACCGAATAGATCAGACCGAGATGAACAAAAAATTACAATGAAATTTTTTGATCCGAGGTCAAATAAGTTATAGCCGTTTAAAAATTAATTAAACGGACCAATCACAGTGCGCTCGGAGAGCTTCCTGGCCGACTGCGGGAGGGCGGGGGGGGGGGTAGCACTTGGCCGCTAGGAGGGAGTACGTAGGCGATAATGGGGAAGGTTGTGCGACCGAGCTCGCACGGTTACCTTCAGTGACGTAGCAAAATTTTAAGTACGAGTCAATTATTGTCTTGTACTGTTTATTTTAATCAGCTTTCAAGTGTTGGACTCGCGCCTCGTCCTTTTTTAAATTAAAATTTTTAGACAAGAGCAGCGCAGGGCCGAGACGATGGACTCGCGCCTCGTCCTTTTTTTAAATAACAAGTTCCGAGAAGACAGCAGCGCAGGGCCGAGACGATGGACCCGGTATAATATATAATAATAGGATAAGGAAAGTCGTGTGATGTTCACAACTAATTTTTTATTGTACTTCCATTAGCGGCTTTTATTATCTCCATACTGATTGTATTGTCCAGTATTTGCTAACTATAAGTGAAATATCTAAGTAATGACGATTATCTTCCACCAGCAATACGGATGTTTTTCAAATTATCTTATCAGATAATACCTTGCTACACTATTCGATTATGTAGCTGCAAAATGTATTGTTTCAACCAACACTGTGATAGAAAAAATAGTAGATTCGTTGTAATTTGTCATCTTATTTATTTTGATTTCGAAAATGTGCAATTTTAGTGAAGCTGTTAGGCGTTTTCCAGTCAGGAAATGACCAAGCCTTAATATAGATAGGTCATTGTGGTCATTAATTGTTGGTGTAGTGAGGCGGGAATCTAAAGCAGGCCTCAATTCCTATGTAACATTTCTTTGCAAGTAAATGCTTAAAATTTTTAGCATTACCCGAATAAGAGTATTTAATATTGCCCTTCACTGATTGTTTAAATAAATTTTAAAATGATTGGGCCAATAATTTCTTTGTCGCGATTCCTTTATCGTCCATCGTCATTTACTGAAATTAGTTCCCACATAATCTATTTCATCTGTTTATACATTTGAACAGAAAATAAACAAAGAAATGTGGTGTGATTCTCGGCCCTTAATTTACACGAGGAGATTTGTGCATTTATGCACGCATGTTGGGGCCGCTTTCGTTCCTGCCGAATGGCCAGGCGGCTAAGTGCATCTATCACGGCCATTTGGTTTGCGTCCGCCGAGCGAAATTTCGATTCTAAGCACTTTTTATAATGGACTTAAGCATAAACCGACCATAAAAGTACATATAATACACATAAACATGCGCATGCCCAAACACAGTAGCGGCAGCAATGTCCTTCCAGGCATTTTGCACATTTATGTTGCTTTGTACCTGTTATCCCTTTTATGGTACAGGAACAGATACATATTTACTAATTTAATTAATAGTTCCTTATCAGGTGTAAATGCGAAGTCAAAATGTCGACAACTCTAAAGTTAGGTATGAAATTTTAGAATCAAAACAAACATTCTGTTATTGATGTCAACATTAATCTTAGGAAAATGTAAGAAGTACGTAAAGTTGAACGGATTTCAACTTTAGGTAAAACGTAAAAATTACTATACTGCATTATGATCGAGCGCATAAGCTTTGCTTTGATTTACCTTTACATATTACGTATGTTTTATGGGCGGCTTAAGCTAACGTCCATTATGAATGGACGCTAAGTTAAATTACTCCACGTTTCCGATCCAGAAAAAAAGCCGATCCAATTAAAAATTTATACGTTCCCACCTTGCAAAAATTTGAGGAAAGGCGGGTGAAAAATTGTTAGCCTGGGACGCCAAAAGTACTTTTTGTTAGGCAACCCTAGTATTTAACAAAAGAACGAATTGGTTCAAATCTTTGATTAACTATTAATGTGGTTACGGATTCTGGTGGAAAATCGAACATTAAGTTGCTCCGCTTATTAGTTTAATGAGTTGAAAACTGCCCTTAAAATTACGGTTAAATTGTATTTCTTGACAAGACCTGATGTGGCATATAATGTGAATTATTGACGTTCATGTTTTTATTTATTGGTGTCATTTTTACATAACGTAATTCATAATTATTTATAACTTTCTATAATTTCTTTAAACGTATACTTGCACTCCTTTCAACCACTGCTTTGTATTTTGTTCATTATTTATTAAAATCGATTTACAATGACAGTAAAACCTTTCAATTTGTATACCTCCCTATGTTGAATAATTTTGGTTCACTAAGTTGAGCTTAATTGAACAGTCCTAATTTTTAACACAAAAGGGTCAATGCAAATTCCTTTTTTTATCAAAGCTATTGTATACTGGACCTGAAGAGGTCAACAAATTCTTCCTCAACCCAGGTAGGCCTACCTGCTATTGTTTTCAGTTCACTTGACCATACCTTCATAAAATTGCCAGATCGCCGGACAACGATCTAAGTCTCAATTTAAGACGAGTAACGGATAGTTAAATAAATTTACAAGTAGGTATAATATTCATGTAAAAGCCATGTGCAGCCAGTCTGCAAATGTAAATTTTGAGGCAGTTGACGATTTCGTGCGAAAATCTCACAGCTAATAAAGATTATGACCTAGGAAATGTTTTTTAATGGAGGCCTAAAGCAAACGAAAATAGACAAATATTTAAAAAAGTGATTTTTTAATGTGAAATTGTAGATATGTTTATTTTATTATAATAAATACTAAATAATCTTTTAAACTGTTCACGTTATTACTGTCCTCTCAAGACGGATTTTTGTATAAGTTGAACATCTCTCTATGTTGAACAATTGTAGGTGGTATGAGCCATGTTCAACATAAGGAGCTTTTACTGTATCTTCTTTACTGGACTTTACTTTGCCCTTTAAATTTTAAATTCAGGGCTGCAAATTTCGACTTGTGAGTAGTAAAAACTATAGAAATAACAAAAATGGAATGCTACACGTTTGCATGATATATTAAAGTTGTAAAAATTTACTACAAAAGATTGTGAAAAATTACGTTTTTCTAAATAAACCGCTTTGTACAGCAATCCTGAAATTAATCGAAAAATTGAAGCTTTTCAGTAAAGTCGCGGATGTAAATAACCCAGAGTGTGTTCACCTAGCCAGATATGGTGGAAATATCGTCGTTGTAGCTAATAGTGTTGCAGAAGATCCGAATTTATCGATTTCAAAACATTAGTAACAATTGGGAATCTCAAAAACTAACCTGCACCACCCTATGTTGCACAAAAATTTGAATCCAATGGCTTACAAAATCCAGCTCACGCAAGAAGTTGTGCCAGCAGATCATGAACAACGCCGTACATTCGTCAAATGGCTGTTGGAGATGTAAGAAACTGAACTACATTTTTTAAGAAAATGATCCTGATCGATGAAGCTCATTTTCACTTTACTAGACGCAAAAATAAATAAAACTGTCACGTTTGGGGGGTCTAAAAATCCAAGAGAAATAGTTGATAAATCTTTCTATTCCAACGAGTTACAGTTTCATACACTTTTTGGCTTGGTGGCGTCATTGGTCCGTATTTTAGTTGGTGCTACCATTCCAGTGAATTATGTGCGATATCGTGACTTGCGGGCTGACTTTTTGTGGCCAGAAGTTAATGCCATGAAGGAGGATGACGCTTTATTTCCAACAGGACGGCGCTATGTGTCATATAAGTCGCAAAAAATTGCAAGAGGAATTTCCTAATTTCTTGAAATGAAGATTTCAATTAACCACCGAGATATCAGAGCTGTAGTTCACGAAATCGAGCTTCATTTGTGTGAAAACATGAAAAACATCTTCAAACGACTTACGACCTGTAAGAAGAGCCGAGGCGCGACTTGAAAGATATTCTATTTCATTATTAATAGTAGACTTTGTGTACTGCATTTAAATAACAATATTTCAATATTTTTCAAAAACCAGCTATTTTTATCATTTATAATGACATCTCGTAATAAAAGACCCTGCACTTAAATAATCAGCTGATAGTTTTATTGCTAGACAACTGCACCCCTATAATCTAACTTGATTTTTCACTAATCGTAGATTATTTCCCTAATGCAAAGTAGCACCAAGAAACGTCAAGAATTTGAACTCGAACCACGGCCTTATAACCCGAGAACCAACCACACGATGCACCATAACACGTGCAGTGAAAGCCTTCGCATCTATTTTATTAGCACCAAGAAAAATTCATTTCTCAGCAGAAGGTCCCTTTTATAGTAGGTATTTTCTGCCAAATGGATATATGTGAAAATATTTAAGTTGACTCTTGCAAAAGATGTTACTGGCTGATCTTTATTTTTTGATAATACTAATTTTGCAATTTTAAACTGTACAGATTATTATATAGTAGTTGAATACTGGTTTACGCGTGTTACTTATATTATCATTAAAGATACCATGATCTTTTTATGATAAAATGAAGATTGAATACATCGTTTATTAGAGTTCGTAATTCATACACATAATTTTGTTTATAACGTACCGTTAAGTGCATGCATTTCTGTGTTTCATATCGTTCATTAGAATGTGGTTCAGTGTTTCGATTAACATACAAATTCCATATAAATTTTTAATGAAACAAACTGATCAATAGAATTGTTATATAAATATGTCATCAAGTCAACTTCTTCCAAATGATTGGTAAATTCATTGTCATGTTAGTCGGCATTTGTTTGGTGAGGACGGGCTGTTTGAAATTAGTCCATTTTACTTGATGCAGTAAATTTTGATGTTGAGATAATCAAGGTGTAATTTTTGAACTACCTAAAGCAAAGTTCTTCAGTAGTTTGAACCATTCCAGGCGTTAATAAATGTTTCAAAAAATCAAGTAAAGTAAAATGCAATTTCTTTATATTGAAAAACACGCATTTGGCTAAAATTAACTTCCAGCTTCCATTAAAAGATATATTCAGATTTTTTCATAGTATCCGTCGAAGCGCAAACAAGGGAGAAATAAAAAGTTTCGCGCATTTCCAGAAGAACAATGATGTTAAATGATCAAAGATGAATAGTGTTCTATACTACAGCTTGAAGCGGATAGACTAAATGCTCTTTTTTGTTTTAGAACTATCATGATAAAAATATACCAAACGAAATACGTGAAAATTGTTTGTAATAAAATAAAATGCTTTATTAGAATATCTGAGAGATTGGGAATTTCCCACGTTTTTATTGATAATTAGGCTTGTACGTAGTTGCTTGAGATAGAATGACAAAACGCCTATTAGAAACTTCATTAAAGTAGCACAAGATGAAAAGAGACATTTTATTATTCAATAAAACTACTACCAATAGTTATTTAATTTTACCGTTGCTTTCACTAATGAATGTTTCAGAATGCTAGGTTATATCTCAAAGGATTGAAGCTTAGAACTTTCAGACGTCTTATCTTGTATAGGTATTATTAAAAGTTCTGATCATTATAATAGCGCTAAAACTGTTTTATTGTCTTTAAAACTATGCATTCCCGTAGATATTTTATCCTTTTTTCCTAGAATCATAGCTCGATGTTTTCGCTACATTGTGGATGAACCTCCGGAGTTTTCACAATTTTTCTGTGTCGATTTTCCGCCTAAAATTCTAGTGGTCATTTTATTTGTTATAAGCAAATGTTTATTGGTTTTAAGTCTTAACACGTTTGTTTATTTACATAATTGTATTTCATAGTGACGTAACTTTTTCTAAGTTAATCATTTAGAGTTTCAATGTGAGTGGATCGCTAAATCTCATCAGATATCAGCCCTACCATTTGAGTAGTTGACGCACCTCCTTATAAAAGCTAAATATAAACATCTTTTACATTGTAAGTGATACTAACTCATTTGTTTTTTAATTGTTAAATAATACCTGAACGTTTGCTAGGAAATTTGAACATTTTATAATTTCGCTTGCTATCTTTTCTTTGTAATGAAAGTCGAAGACAAAATATTTACATTACTATATTGGTCTTCTCTTAAATGAGATCTTAAACTTTTCTCTTAAGTGATCATCAATTCCCCATTCTCTCCTATACTTAATTAGGGCTTGGTTATAACCTATAGACTGAGTAAGCTGTAGTCTAGAACACCAACATTTTGGGGATGCAAAATTGTGAGTTGATTAAACGAAAAAGTAAGCTCAATTAGACACTTTAAATAGCTCATAACTATTAGACTTTGAAATCGTTTATCGACGTCTAATTAATTTTTAAAAACATTTAGATTGTAACAGAAATAAGATACAAAGAAATTATTTAGGAACTTTTCAGAATGAACTATTACCGTTCGCGCGTACCATTTTTAGTGGTGTCTTTCAATTCTAGAATCGCACGTTTGAATATAAGGCAAAGCAGATGGGCATTTACGGCAGTCGAATAGGAGACGTCGTGCAGCGAATAACAGGTGCAAATAAATTAGTTATAGCAACCGTTGATTGTTGCGTTAATAGAATTATAATTTATAATTATTGTGCAACAGTGCGGTTCACATCTTGTGCATAAAGTTTAGTTTTGAATTGAATCGTCGTTCAATTCCCATTTTATTTATCATAAAAGCTGAACATTAAGTAACAAATATGGTCGATATTTAATAAAAAAAAATAAAACAAGTGGAACAGAATTTAAAAAATGTTCTAGAGTGTTTTGAACGACGAGATGCTGCGATCAAAAAATAACAAAATAAATAATTTTTCTCATATCTTATTGGCTTAATTCAAGCTCAAATTGTAGTACTGATGTACAGCTGTAAGAGGTTTAGAACTCACAGAGTTCTGAAAATACCCTCAAAGAGGGTATGGTAATGCGTAAATGATGAACTTCGTGACTTACAGTGGCATTCAACAGAACAATAACTCTGACTTTTAAAAATCTGAAAGACAGTATGGCATTCAAAAAATATTAATTAATTATTTCATAAATAGTTAGTAAATGGAGAACGTATCAAGCGAAATTGGTTGGTTTATTCAAAATCAACCGAACGAGTATTTTGTGCTCCTTTTAAATTCTACGAAAGAACGTTCGTAGCAAATAAAGGGTTTGATGATTCGAAAAATAACTATGTAATAAACAATCATGACAAAAACTCTGAACGCAGGGAGTGCATTTCAAAATTTATTAGTATAAATCGGGTTTTGCAAGGAGTGAATTATAAAATAGCAGAACACTAGTACAAGGAAAAAGCTTTGTGTTGACGAAATGTTCTCTTACGAGTTATTGAAATTGTGAAGGTTTAGCATCCTGTAGACTGTCAATAATGAAATATTATTTTATGTAAGGAATGGCAACTTTCTTAGTTGTATGGAACTTATTTCAAAATAATATCCTTTTATGGTCGAACATGTAAGAAAATTTGAAAATAAAGGTAAGGTGTTCCCTTATGCTTATCCAGTACAACTGTCGATGAATTCATTATACAGTTGTCCACTAACAAGTTAAGGTAGAGATTGTCCAAAAGATTGTAAATACCAAGTATTGTTTTATAATTGTGGACTTAATGCCAAATGAAATGCCACAGAAACGCTATGTGCTACCTACGTGAACCCTTGTTGAACGATTTTTAACGTTTATTCGTAATTGTGGCCATGAAGCTTAAGAAATTGTGAATGCTGTAATGCCGACTACAGATTTTGTAGGTCTTCATCTAAATAACTGTAGAGAGCAGAGCTACGACAACGCCAGTTACATGCCTGTGTGGTACTAAGGTATTCCAGCTACAATAAAAGAAGTAAATCCTCTTACCACATACACCCCTTGCGGACCACTCTTTAAAACTAGTTAGTTACGGGAGCAGCAAATGCTGTTGAATATTTTTAATTCTACATCCAAAAGACGGAATATCTTGAGTGTTGTCTTTAAAAACTTTGTTGGCAACCCGATGGAGTACCCGTGCTGAAGGAGGTTCTTGATGCTCTGACAAACATTGCTCATAATAGTGAAAGAGAACCGATTAAGAACGTACAGTATGAAGCATTGGAAGAATTCAAGAGTCTTGAAATAACATTAATGTTATTTTTCTATAACAACGTTCTTGTAAAGTATCAAAAAGTAAATGAAAGCCTTTAAGAAGAAAATACAAACACAGCAAAGATTATTACACTATATAATACTTTAAAAGCTTTTATACCCTTCGAAGCGATAATGCTTTTTCAAGACTAGAAAACAAAACAAAGTTGATGTGTTAAACAGACATTACAAGAAAGAGGATGCTAAAAATTTCTTTTGGTGAAAACTAAAATGGAAATTGAGAGCTTTTTGGGCGATAGTCTCTCGTGATAAAAACGTACACTTTAACTGATTTTCCGAAGCTCAACTTAGTACGAAAAAGAACAATCTTATACAGAAATACATAAGGATTTCGAACTTCAAGAGAAATCACTCAAATGGAAAGTGACAAAATATTGTACATGTCAATCAACTATTGGAAAAGTATGATTTTAAGTTAGATAAAACATTTCCCGATGTGCGTATGCATTTAGCAACATTTTTAAGAATCAACAAAGTTACTAGAAAATCCAGCCAGCAACACTTTGCTATAGAAAATGGAAATGTAACGAACTTTCTGTAGCAATCGTTATTAATGCTACCCTCTAACGACTTTTAAGTAGCACTATCTCTTGTCAACAGTCTATAATATGATGATTTGGTTTTCGTAAAGTTCACTTTCAACTCACTTTTCTTGTTTTTACTTATAGGTTCTTAAGCATTCTTTCTACTTTCCTCTATTATATAAATATTATCATCTCGTCAGCAAACGTCAAGTTGTTAAGCCTTATTTACTCAATTGGTTTTCAATCAATTGTTTAATTGTATGAATTGTAATGAATAATTGTTCTGTCGTATTGTACTTTTTTTTGAAACCTGTAAGCTTCTTTCGTTGATATACTTCTGTTGTTCTTTCTAATTTACTTGTCGAAGAAATATGGTTACGGCTGGCTATCCGACTACCATGGCTCTATAGTTCACCCGTGTCAAAGAAAATAAACCTAGTGAATGATACAGTCCCTAGTAGAGTTTCTTCTTTTTTTTCCAAAGTTTAATTAAAATGAGTATTTATGTAACGGCTCACTCGGATGTTCTAAGACAAAACCTATTTTGGCAGATAGTGACTTTTAGTAAAGACCAAACTATAAAACTATAAAGTTGGTCAAAAAACTTAGTTTCTCGCTTATATTTTCGAAACGGCAAAAGATAGGGAAACGGCTCCTCTACCAAGTGATAGGGCTTAAAAGGGGGGACTTTGTAAATGAATTTTTTGTGCATATTATACAGGGTAGCTGAAAAAAGTACATTTTCAAAACCGGAAGCGATAAAAAAATTTCGTTGTATAATGGCAAGGGGGTCCGAAAGCACTCGTGTGTAAAAAATCACATTTCTACGACTATTCATTCCTTCAGTCAGTTTTCGCGAGTTAAAAGTTAAAAATTTGATCCCTGGCGAGAATCCAATCGGGGAACGGCGAATTTCGATCGTGTCCGAGATAATGTTGTTTACCCGTCACGAACTCCGTCTCACTCTGGTGCATTGCTGTAATAGGCGTTGAGGTTATGTTGACATCACGAAATATCTAGCAACAATCCTTGGTGTATTGTTACGTGGCCTCGAAGGCGTGTTATACCATATCCCGTAAACAGTCTTAATAGTCACGCGATCTTCATAATCACTCAGTTTCATCGCAGAAGCTAAACCCAAACATCTTCCAATATCAACTAACACTCATCTGTGTCTTTTTACTAAAGAAAGTTGTTAACTTTAATCAGCTGCATGTCACAAGGATTCAAAGTTGTGACGTTATTGCCAGGTTGAACAATAAAATGTGATATATTTTTTACGCTTTGATATCTTGAGTTTCTGACATCTCTTGAAATGCTTTCTGCAACTCAATACAAATATCAGGGCATTGTAAACTGTGATCTCTAACTGCTATTCCATTTTGTTAATGACTCTCGCAATTAAAATGATTAACAGCATCTAATGATATTTGAGTTTAGTGTTTAGAGATACAACTCTATTAGAGTTTGTGTCGGGAAAAAGCAGAATAAACTTTGAAATGGCGTAGAAAAGAATGTATTGTTTGACGAGGAGACATTCTTTCTAGGCTCGTGCTTGCAAGCAGGCATTAAAACCAGTTTGGATGTGTGGCATGCAGCCCCGGAGTTGTGCTTAAACAATCCAATACCAACTGCATGCAGCGTCTTCAAAATAAAATAGAAAGGCATGTCACCGATGCAGCGTGGCTCGCAAGGAATAACGACCTCCACATTGACCTTGAAATGGAAACCGTGTCAGAGGAAATGAGATCTGTTCGGAAGCACGGGAAAGGCTTTCACCTGCTCCGCAGTTGTCGACCGGTGCTGACATACGAGAGGATTAAACCTTTCAAGAGCGTTCGTGCATGTGCACTTCTATCGCTTTAATATCTGTTAATCTTCTTATCTCGAGTAGCGTTCGATTATTCCATTTGGGGTCGAGTGGTTGCCTAAAGCAGTCGGAGCGCGGCCGCGACCAAGTAAGACCCAGCATCGGTGTCGAAGATACACAAATTACATAACTGAGCGCGGCGAGATCTAAGCCGTCCGCGCCTGCGCACTGCCCGCTCAGGTGGATAGTTTACCTCCAACGTCTACCGAGAAAACATGCCGAAGTCGGGCTACGTGGGCAACATGCTAAATCGGACATGAAGCCGCATATGGCGAAACAAACAGCGGTGCCATGAATAGTGAGCGAGTGGTCGTCTTCGTGGTGCTTGGATCTAGTGTGCGCCGCGCGGAAATCAGCTGACTCGCGCCCAAAATGCAGAAAAACGCGGTGGAATGCGGCCTGCGCCGGGTTTTGTGAGTGCGCGCTAGGTTAGGCGGCTCTTCCACCGACCGAGAAGGTATTTGCGACACACGCCTACCTCAGTTATGGTTTATTTATAAATCTTACGTTGCCCGTACCTGCGAGCGCGTTTCCATTTTCCATTCAGTTTCGACGGCCTTCGGAGCGAGGAGCAATTCGCACCTGGTAATTAGACCGTACGCCGTTCGGCGTTTGCATTAAAATGGCATGTTCGCTGTCACTCCCTGCAATGCGATACGCTACCGCGATTTCGGCGCTTACATTAATAAGTGTTACAGACATGCGTATGGGTCATTAATCTGGAAGTTATTTTTGTTGTTGAAATTTTGATAAGATTTCTTTCTCTGGGTTTGTAGGCTCAAACAAACAGCATGTAGGACAAGATTTTTTTTGTTTAAAAAAATGCATTGTACCAACCAATGTTGATACTGTCGAATATTTTGATATTTCTCTAGTGAATTTAAATATCCTGTTATGTCTGTATTGCAGGAAATTATTTTTTGACCACCTATCCACTTGAACTTTTTTTAACGCAATAAATACGTTCCTAAAAATTCGCGTAAAAACAACTACTGGATCCATAGAACGAGTGAATATTGATTTACTAATTTAAAAATATCTTCTTTGCTATCAGTTTCTGACAATAAATGCAAAAGATTTTGTTTTCGTAAAACTGTAATATTATATTACTAGAACTACTAGATCACCGACTTCCACCTCAACTTGTCGAATTCTTGTTATCATGTCTTGAACTATTGTAACACTGGTTGTTTCAGTAGTTTTAGGCGTGAACTCAATTTATGCTTTATTTAAGTCGCAATATAATTCTTTGTATAAAGACATTAACAACTGAAGCTCACGTAAGAACTTCCCAACATGTTCCTCATTTGGACCAAAATTTCGGGCAAAATATTGCTTAAATTACTAACCAGTTTAAGACCTTCTTTAATTATATCAGTAGTAAAAGTAGGGTTACCTTGATCATTATAATTATCTGCATCGCTTTCAGGAGTCTCAGAAACAGTCTTTACTGTTTCGTCTTCGCTAAGAGGTTTTTATCAACCAGCAATTCTTCGATAGCTGCCGGCGTAAGATCATCGAATCTTTCTCACATGCCAAACTTACGATATGAAGGAAAATTTGTAGTATGATTAAAGGGAACAAGAGCACGTGCGGATCAAATAACTGTTTAGCATGCATTCATAGTTTCTGGTGTCACTTCAGGTAATGATAATCGAACCTGATCAATACAATCCATAACTGAAAATTTTTTCTACACATCCATTGTGCTTCATCATCATGTAGCTTATTCAAAACATACTGAAATGGTCGTCTGATATACTATGTTTTAAAAATTGCAATTATACCTCGACTTAGAGATTGTAGTCAATAATGTGGTATTGGGTACTATGAAGCACTTTAAATTGTCATTCAAATAGCGTCCAAACTTTGACACAAAATGTTTGTGGAACCACTCAGTGAAAATATCAATGATTAGCCAAGCTTTTTTGTTTGCCATTCAATGAACTGGCAATTTTCGAAAATCTACGCCTTTAATTGGTCGTGGCCTATCTTCTAAAGCGTTCGAACAAAGTAGGAGTGTTATGCGATCATTTGCTGCTTTGAACGCACAAACAGTTTTTTGCATTTTTGATACGTAAATTCTGTCGGCATTTTTTCAGAAAAAGTCGGTACCATCGATATGCATCAATATTCCAAACTTGTTCGTGAGTGCAACCTCTATCTACTCAATTATTTTATTAAGTTTTTGTAGAAATGCTTTAGCACCTGTTTTGGTTATCGGCAACATTTTGTAGAGGCTGATCTTTGATATACCAATTCGCGTAAAATATTCGCATAGAGGTTTATGTGTATTAAAAAAAATCTTACTCATTATGATTACCACTTAATCTTTTAAAAATGCACTGTAGTTATATAATTTCCTTCTTAGCTTTACTTCAAAAATATATTGTTTTCAATACTATAGAAAGAATTACATGTATCATTTCTCTTGGTTTTCTATAACTGTCTCTCATTTCTCAAGTAGAAGTTTGTCTTATGTAATGAAAAAACTTTTTTCAAAACATTCCATTAACCTAATTTCGTATTTCTTCTAAATTAATTAAGTAATTATGAAGAATCGAAGAAGTGCGCTGAGTGCGGAAGAACACTTCCCATTCAAACTCGACCAATATTTGTTTTATGATGCGAACATGTTCATTTTGCCTTGTAACGGAATCACTTTCTCTCTATAAGTGATTGCGGTCTTTCTTGTATTAATTCGTTATTAATTTTGTTGAATTGCATTTAAAGATTCGTTTGTTTTTAGAAACTTTTAGTACACCACTCCTTTCGTATGCTACCACATTTTTTATTAGTGGTTCACTGTAATTTCTTGCATTTGGTATTAGTACGATAAATTCTTTTTTATTGTCAATTACGTTTCATCACATGAACTTTTTTTTTGCTTTCCAACCAAGAAAATATTTAAACGGTTGTAACAACAGCCTCAGGCAATTCATATGGTGGCTACATTCCTTCTTTCTGATTTTTTTCCATGGTGTGTAAACGTTTATAAATAGATTATTTATCCACATTAAATACTTAAAGCGATTTTTTAAGCATCAAACTGAACCTTTACTCAATAATATCTGTAATTTTCTATTTTAAAATTTTTGTTATCTTTGTTTTTTCTTTGTAATCTTCTATTTTTTCTTTATAGTACAGACACTTAAGTTCATTTCGTGCGCCTTTTACTTTTCTTAAGAATCTTATTTTCGCTGCCTATATTTTGTCGTCGTCTTTTTTAGATATTATCCAACTTTCACTTCCATATATTAATGCTAGATCGCCAACGTTATCATGCGGTTGAGGCGCGGGCTGCGGTACGGACGGACATTGGGGTTCATTCCTGGAGTTCAGTTGCCTAGCGGTTGGTTACTCGGTCACTAAAAATAATTGAGCACCTGGGTACTCTCGAACAAGGGGTAATCAACCATCTCAATTTGCAGGCCGTGCTCCCAAGTGGGACGTTAGAGCCTTACCGTTGTTATATTGGTGCTAGTGTAGCTATGATTCTATAAAACATGATCTTATCAAGTTCTATCATTTATTGTGCCGCAGATAGCTTGCCATGTATATCATTGTCGTAGTCAGCCTAAATATTTAAAATGCAACACTTGCTATATTGGTTCTTATCAAGGACTATCTTTGATCGAATAGGATGTTTAGACTTTTTGTTTAGGCATAGATTGTTAATTGGAGTGTCTTAGTTTTTTGTATTATTACTTTATTATCAACAAATAATAAAGTGTTTTGATTTATCTGTATTCCAGAAAGTACGCCTGCTTGAGGATGTCACCAGTGTATAAGTTAAAAAGTGTAAGAGATAGTCTGTAGCCTCGTTTCACTTCCTAATTTCTATTCCGTGAGTTTTATACATGTGTTTGTTACTATTTTGTCTCATGATACAAGCGTTTAATTGTGTTTATGACTATATATAAGGCTATATAAGCCTCAAAATTGAACCGGGTTTAATCGGTTGTTAAGAATGTTTGAGTATATTGTAGACTGTATATCCCTTAAACTACCACTTAAATCTTCAAACATATTTATTGTCATATATAGAATTTTTTTTAAATTAAGGAATCATAAAATATAGTTGAAAAATAAAAATTGTAAGTCACGATCTAAATTGTACAGTCAACATTGCATCATTTGTTACAAACAATATTTCATAAAAATCGCATTTTTTTTAAATAAGATGTTAAATTTTATTATCACGTTCTTTATATAGTCGTGAGTATTCGCGCTTAATAATGCCAGTGATGGCTCATGTCTCGTCGTGCATTTTATAGACTTTGGAAATACCAATGCGCACTTTGACATACTTAAAAATTTCTAGTTTTTCTTATTTTTATTGTTACATTCAACTGTAGCCAATTATTTATTATATACCTTCATTATGAACCTCCCATGACTTCCATATTCAATGAATAGGATGTCCTAATTTTATGAGATTTCATCAGGCTTTTAACTTATCATATATTCCAGAAATGTTCACTTAGTTATGATAAATCACTATTAAAAGCTTAAATTTTATTTCTAGTTCAGTTCAACTAGAATATTAGACCGATTCCATTTTTTAAGATTTTTAATGAAAATTTGCCAAAGTTGTTTTTGATGTTAATAAAACTAAAACGTTCATGATACAGACAAAATTACGATTTTATTCAAGACTTGCAGAACAGTTTTGCTAATTTATTCAAATTTGAAATATCTATTACATTAACTATTTAAGGATGACGGCACAGATACAGAAATAATATTAGTCCAACTATTAAAAAGGACAAAGACTACAAATTCTTATAATGGCAAGGCTAAGCGATAGTTCACGTTGAACTAAACTGTAGTATAAACTAAATGGTCTAATTCAATATTTTTAGTATTCCCCAAGAAGACGAATACCAACTTTAAACAGCCGGAATTGTTCTGAATCAGAACGAACTTAAACTTTTTCGATTTCGAATTAAAATTAAAATCGAATATTGAGTAATTATACGACATAGAATTTTTCTTCATTTTCGAATTCAGCGTACAATTTCCTATAAGAATCATTTAAAATCGTAATGTCGAAAATTTTCAAATGTCAAGTCGAATATCTCGAAAACTATTCGACGTAGAATATATTCGATTTCATTATTGAAATCAGCCTAAAATTTTCTTTAATTACTAAAATTATGGCGAAATTTTCGAAATTGAGTCGAATATCTCGAAAACTATTCGAGATAGAAACTTTGATTTCGATTTTGAAATCAGCGTAAAATTTCTATAAGAATCCATTTTAAAATTTTAAAATCCATAATTTTAGTATGACAGACCGACAGACCGACAGACATATAGAATTCAGTAACGAACTTTTTAAGTTCGTTGAAAATAATCTATCAACGTTTATACACGATATGCAAACAACTGATGGGTCTCGCCCAAATAAATTCAAATATGAAAAGTACATGCAAATAAAATACAGTACCATAAACACCCAGCTGGATGTTACTTTTCCAGTCCAAATCTTCATGCTTCATGGTCGCATGCCATTTCGTCTTCCAGTTTTCGGTCCCCCTTCGCATGTCTTAGATCAGTTGTCTAAATCTCGCGTGGTCTTGCTTTATTTTTTTCTAGTTGCTTGGGCCATCTTCTTCTCCCATGTACAGGAAATGTCTAAACTACTTTAAACGCTTATTTTCTATTCTCTGAAGGACTGTTTCTTATTCTTTGTAAAAGAGCTATTCAACTAATTATAATCAATTCGGAAGCAAATTTCAAGGTTCCGACTTTCAACTCTTCATTTCTCTCATACTTTGTTCTAATTCATCTAATGTTATCAATCTAGGTACCTCATTAACAGTTTCGATATTTATAAATTCTTGTCTTTCTCAAGAAACAAAATACCATAATGTTCTTTTGAATTATCTAGGTCAATTAATGATTTTTCTTTACAATTTTTTTGGATTGATTGTATAGTTGCCTACCATACTTCCATCGATTGTGCACTACCAATATAGGCATTTTTATTGGTCGTGTTTTTATAGTCACCTAGGATTTCTCCACTACTTTGTTTATAGCTTCTTTAATATTTTGATATTTCCTGTTTGTATTTTCTGAGACTATGGTATTATAAAGCTTATTTAGTAGTCTTCTTTAGTATGAATTTTTTATACCTGGTTGTTCCAGTAGATAAAGCTTGTAACATTTAGTAGATATGGATGTTGTCTTAGTTTACTTGTTGCTGATTTATTCTTCTCTTTTGACTAGTTATAAAGGGGTTTTTGTTCATGCAAGATGGTGGTTAATTCCACAATTGGCACTTCTTTTAGCCCTTGTACTATAAACATTAAATGTTGTTTTTTGTTTATGGATATCTGTTACAATGACAGTTTTTCCCATGTACAGCGATGTCTATCTTTGTGTGTGAAGCATGTGTTAATAAACTTTAATTTATACTGACTACATAGTTCTAACAATATTTTATCATTCTTATTATATATTTGATGACATATTCTGAACTTTTCACGTTCCTGCTTTTAAAGTCCTTTTCTTTGACAAACGTCGTCTTAACATATTTTGCCCCCGCCCCCCTATAAACTTTAGAAAACAATGGGAATAGATGGGAGAAACTTTGCATCATGAAATTCTATTCCAGACAAATAAAAAATGCAAGGGCTACATAAAGTAGTGTGCACTAAGGATATATTTTATTACTATTTATACTTGACATGTATTTTGAGGCAATATTTAATCAAACCTTTCAAGATGCTTCGATAAGAATGGGAGTAAATGGAGAATCAACAATATAAGATACAGTAAAGGAAGCTTCAAGCAAAAAAAACTGGATTATTTTGAAACGTGGCTTACAAACATTTACTAAGAATGTCCTGGAGCGAATGTCATCAATAAAAAAAATCAGAACAGTTAGACAAAAAATAGAAAATAGTAAAAGGAAGAAAATTGAAATATGTTGGATGTTATAGAAATAAACAACGTTAGAGTCTACTTTAATTATTGCTGCATAGAAACGTGAATTGAAAGTTCCTGGCAAAAGGCACGTATCTTGGTTGAAAAATAATCTGAGCTGTCATGAACAAAGTCATGATAGCTAAAATACTAGCCGACATCCGATAACGGATTAGCACATAAAGCAAAATAGTGAGTTGAAGTCAAGTTACGATTTCCAAACTTTGAAATGACCATAAAACTTTTGAAAAACGTTTGTATTTTATGGAATTCAACTCTAACCTGCATTTTTATTGACTATTGTGAACTCGCAAGAAAGTTCCTTATATCTCGTTTAATCTTAACTCATGTACATAGCACGATTTTCAAAATTGCATGGAAATTTTTGAATATTTTGTGAACCGTTGTTTGATAGATAAAGGGCAAATTGGTGCTGCACTCCGTTATGTATTATGGAAAATTTTTAGCTTACACATGTTATAATGTAGTTTATGATTTTTGTTGCTTTTATTGTTAGCTACATACGAATATAAAAATACAGGGGACATCTTAAAAGAAGTTTGTTAAGTAAAATGGTTATGGTGTGTTTTTTATACTTAATTTGTAATTAATTTTAATGTAGTAAAATTGGGAGTAGTTTATAATGTTTTCTTTCTATCACTTCCCAAATGTACTTAACGTCATCTAATAGTAATTATCCAAATTAACAATTTACTATATCTCTTTTAATTATCTTACATCATTTATTGCTACAATAATTTGACTTGTCTGTTCATATTATTTTAATATAATAGACCTTGACCTCATTTGGAAATTATCAGGTTTTCTTGATGCAAGAATTTATTCAATTCACTCTCATTTTTAGTATTATAGCCAACAAAATTTACTTCTTAGACATGTTTGTCAACATCTGTTACCTTGTTCGTTTTTCTTTGTTGTCCTTAAAAGAGGTGATTATCAAATGTTCTATTGCCTTTTAATCGTTCGAATTTTATTTTAATTTTTTGGCTTCGTATCATTCTACCCCCATAAAATTGCTATACTGTTTAGCTTTACCTATGACAAAATGGCGAAAGAGTGAACTGTGCGGATAATTGTTTTCATCATTCAACTAATCATTACAAGTGTAAATGATCCTTGTTTAAAAGTAAATCCTATTAGCGAATCCATAGAAGTTTACAAATTGTTGCATATTAGAATAATTAATCAGTTACTCTATTATACATGTTACATAATTTTCTATTTTGTATGTTAATTTAGTAAACCGTTTAGACAATTCGTGTTATGGTGATTCTGAAACTTCTTCGACGGATACGCCTTTTAAAGTTCAATGCTATCCGCTACATTCATTATAATAACAGAAAAAGGGATACCAAAGCAATAGAATAGAACAAAGAGTCGAAAACAGGTGCAGGATATAAAAAAAAATAATGAATATTTAACAGCTCGTTTTTTGTAACTTTACGTTGATTTCAAACCCTAAAATGATATGTATATCGTCTGTCGACATTTAAAACTACTATCCTTAACAATAAATAATTGAACATCAACATTTAACATATAATTTATATACCCCTTATTTTTTTCTAAAATAAATTACTTGTTTTATTATATAAATTTGTGAAATCAATTTTTTGTGGGGAAGACGAAGGTATAATTAAAACTGTAAAAGATTTGACTGATGTTAGATAACAACACTTTATCTACACAATTATTTTTGGATCCGTTTATTATCTTGCACTTATATTTTAACCATATCGCATTTAAGAATTTAAATACCTACATTGATGGTGAAATACTCCTTTAAAGTGTGCTTTCGAATATGTTTACTTTTTGAATAATTTTTATAGCTTATCATGAAGAATTTGCGTTTTGGTTTGTGATCTATAAAGGTCGCATTTTTCACAATTTGTAATTTAATTTTAAATGTGTGGAATTTATTTAATGTATTTAGTATTTATTAATCATCACAATGCTTGTTCATTAAAAATTATTTTTGAAAAACATGTTTACGATACAGCTTTAATCTGTATTAGCAAAAATTAATAAACGAGCACAGAGGATGTAATCATAGCAGTAAAAACTGAAAATGTAATGATATTGTGTATGCTGAAATTACTTGTGGTGTTGGGGGAATTTTAGTATTATCACGTGAAGATTAAATTATAACTAATGAAATCTTTAGGTTATGTTTATTTTTTTTTGTACATGCGGAAACCCTTCTCTTTTCACAATGACAACTCAATAAATTCTATAACAGTACCGAGATTAAATAGAGATTTAGGATTTTTTTAGGATTGGAAATTAGTATAATAATTTATGCAACAAAATATCCACCAGACATTTTTTGGGCAAAAAAATATATTGGTCAAATCAATGAAATTGTGCTTTTTCTTATTGTTATTTCAGAAATCTGTTAGTTCATGAGATTATACATTCAGTGGTAGACGTGTTAAAACATTGTTGCAGTTCACATTCTTGTTCATATTTATGAAAACCTTCGACGAAAATAAACTGCTCCAGTTGATAAATAGTTTATTTGCAGTAATTTTTTTAGTTTCTTTATCAACATTTATTTATTCACACATTTTGTAACTGCTACAACTTTTGGAAGAAAGATGTCTTGTTACAATGTAAAGTAATTAGGTGAAATGGAGGTTCCAGGATATTCATGCTTCTTTTATAGTTCTTCATAATCTGTAGATGATGTACGAATCGTGTAAAGATATCTAAGCGGTATTAGTGGAAGATGAAAGTAATGATTATAAATAATTATAAATAAACCATTGTAATGTGGTGTAGAAAAGAAAACAAAAAAGATTAAGGAATTTTAGAATCTTTTTAAATAAAGTGGACTATCTTAAGGCAGGAAATATAATAATGAAAAGTAATAATGACAGTGTTTGGGTAATCTACAGAATAAAAACAGATAAGATAAAAAATGAAAAGTTCCGTTAAAAAAGAATTACAAAGAATAATATAAGCGAATAGGAAAAACATAGTAGATCCTTTAACTTTTAAATTAAATTGATATGAGAATACGCAGAAGTAATTTTTGAAGCTATGAATATGTTCTACATTCTGATACAAGTTTAAATTAATCTGAACTAATAACACAGCCAAAAGTTTAACACATTTTTTAATTTGTTTTTATTTTACTGCAAATTATTCTTCTACATCCTAGGTAGCTCTGGCAGACACCTGCCCATGTTTTTTTCCAGAATTTACTATAATTTTTACAGCTAGATAATAATAATGCTGCGTTCTGCCATAATTGCTTCCTGTATTCATTATTCTTTTATGAACCTGCTTGATAGTACTCTCGAGCTAGTTTTCGTTTGTTCATTTCCGTTGCTGCTTTTAAAAGATCGTCAACTAATAAATGTTTGACTTTGGTATATTTCGTTTTTTACTTTGTCTTTTTATGGAAATTATATCATTATTAAATGTATAAATAAGAAAAAATAAGATGAAGTCTAGAAGAGCAAACTCTAAATGTGTACATAAATTAAAGTAATTAATAGTAGAAACAATAATACAGGAAGATGAAGCTACTTTATTGTGTATTTGAAGCAGTTGCTGATAAAAAAGGAAACTAGGCCACCAGGAAGGAATGTCGATAAGTTACTTAAAGGAAGATAAGAAATTACCAAATGTAGTTGTTATACTAGTTAATTACATTTTCAAAAATCCGAAGTAGGAAAAGCATTTAAAGTAATTATAAATAGAACTGAAATTATTTCATAGCTATTTATTATTTTTGTTTTTATATTATAATACAACCTTTCAACCTATTTAGTAAATTAAATTATCTGCTAAAAGTAGTAAATTATTGAAAACACCCATGTGTAAATTTGTTTTCTTGCATAGTGATATCTACCACAACATTCGTGGATATTTGATTTTTTCTGCTATACCTCCACATAAGTAGATTGATCAGTTTCTTATTGGTTCTTTGTAATCATGTTTTAATTTTTTTTAATTTTTAATTCTGCTCTATGTCTTGTTTTGTTTTATAAAGCGTCAGGGCCGTTTTTATTTCTTAATAACTTTAGTTATTCATATTTGTGGTGCATTCATTTATTTAAATTTGTATTATACAGTAGATTTCTATAAACGCACAAAAGTTTTTATTTATTTAATAATCATGTTCCGTTCTGAGTTTATATATTAATTTATTTTGTCACCACGTTTTAACACGGACTAGCAAAAAACTCGTAACTAGCTTTTAAAGAAATGTTTTTTTTAAACGTTTGAAAACGGAATTTGGATATACAATAGTTTCAGTATATTGTAAAAGTGGAAAAAATTGACGGTATTTTGATATATCAGGGTTTAGTAACGTTTTCTGTTACTGTCACTATCGCTACTAAGATAGATATGTATAAAAATAAAGAAAAATATTTCAAAATTTTTATATATAAAATAACAAATTAAAAAATGGCTTATAAATTTACACAAATGATCACTTGAAGCTACTTGTGTAGTTTCACCCTGATATTTAGAGGCACAGATTTCTTCTTCTGTATCGAAGATTGTCAATCATCATCATTTATAATTTTAGAGCTGCTGCTCTGAGCAGTCGTTAAAGGTGCATCCGAACCACTTTGAGTTTCGTAACTATAATATTCTTATTCCAACATTCCTTCTTCCTTGAGTTTTGCCCCGTATTATTATTTGTAGTGTGGTGTATTTACTTGCTCTTGTGATATATCCAAGGTATTCCAGCTTTCATTTCTTGATGGATGGTATCTATTAATTCTTTATCTCCAGTTGGTCTTAGGGCCTCCCGTACACCCCCCTTTTCAAATGCTCTGATTTTCCTGAGACTTGTTACGTATAAGGTCCAATCTTCTACTGAGATGAGTAGTAAAGACAACATTTTGCTAATCAGGTCCTTAAATTTAAGCTAAAGTCTTTGCTTGTTTCATTTTAATAAGATTTGCTTAAGCTTTTTCTATTCTTATTTTGAGTTTGTGGGTATAGATGTTTTGTCTGGGTTATCACCATACCAAGATATCTGTAGCTATATATTCACTTGCTCTATGTTTTTTCCATTTATACTAAGGCTTTCATTCCTTCTGTGAAATTTTGATATTATCATGAATTTGGTATTTCCAATATTAAGTTGGTCCATATTCTTCGCTATATGCCATTATTCGGTTCATTAGATTTGTAAATCTTCAATGCTTTTTGCCAAGGTAACCGTCTCGTCGGCATATTTGATGTTATTAATTGGTTGTTCATTAAGTTTTAATCAATCGTTTCTCCTTCTTGAAAATTTAAAATATTTCTTTAGAATATGCACTAAAGAGAGTTGACGACAGACAACACACATCCTTATTTTACTCTTATATTTCCTTTGATATTTGATTGTGCTCTCTATAGTCTGGTGTTTCGACTTAAGAACACTTATTAATTGATCGTGACGGACTTCTTGAGCTCCCAACCTCTTCCGAAATTCAAATTTAGTGTCGCTTATATCTATGTCCAACTTCCGATATATTTGGTTATGGATAAGTTTAAGAAATAATTTTAAAGCGTGGGGCATACGATGATCACTACTTTATATTGCGTCCGTTTTCTTGGATAAGCAGATAAAAGCAGACACCAACTATTTTTTAACAATATTTTCCGATCTGCGTATTTTATTGAATGTTGTATCTATATGTTCCATATCAATAATTTTCAGGATGTCTCTTGAGAGTTTCTCAGGTTCAGAACTTTTCCATCTTTCAAGTTTTTAAGAGCATATAATATTCCTTCTTTAGTGATATCCGAACCAACTTCATCTTGATTTGTAGATATTTCTTCTAGGCCAGTTTTGTCATCTGCAAATAAATCTTCGGTGTATTTCCTCCAAGTTTGACGTCTGTACTTATTAAGATGTTGTCTAGTTATTTTCTATGCAGATTGAATTAATCATATTGTTTCTCAAGTTCCTCAATATTGTTTGTATTTTTGTTTTTGTATATCCTTCATTGATTCATCGCATCTAAAATCTCATCGATCATCCATTTACGTTTTTCTACTATAGGTTCCTTTAATATCCCTTTAGACGAATTAAGTATGGTATCTTTCGATATTTTTATATCTTGTTAATATCATCATTGTCATTGTTTATTTGATCTAAGTTTTCATATATTTTTTTTATAATTTCTCTAAAACTGGTGTTTATAATGCTTTTGTGTCTAATCTAGGACTTATTTTTGTTTTGTTTTTTTAATTTAACTTTTAAGTTGGAAATTGGAAAATTATGGGGTCTGATGATACGTCAGCCCCTGAGTAAGCTTTTATTGATATAATCGAATTTCTGTATCTTTCATTCACCAGGATATAATCTATCTAATTTTGAACACTATCCGGTTTGTCTGCAGACAATATTTTCGCCTCTCGCGCACCATTTCTGAGTCGGGGCAGTGTGACAAGCATCGCGCCTTAGACGACCGCCATTATTACCTCTTGATCAAAATGAACGCATGTTTACTTCAATTATTTTTCGTGACTGGAAGACTACCCGGCAGGTATCAGAAATCTCCAGGAATGAACCTGAGTCCGTCAGCATGGCAACCACATGTCTCAACCACGCGGCTACACTAGCGCTTAATTTGTCATCACTATTAATTGTTATAAAGTAGAGAAGACCAGGTACGACGTATTCAAATTGCACAGATCTAAAAACCATTAAACCTACCGGGGAGATCATAATGAATAATCATAGAAGATTGCCTAGATTTGTAAATGTATTGCTCATTTCCAAAGACATGCCTTTGAAATGTTAAAAATGTGGTAGTAATTTACGAGATGCAATTGATGACCACTAGCTGAGTTAAAAGTCATAAAAATCTTAAAATTCAATGTAATTATTGGCAGGTAGCAGTCATCTGCTTCGAAATTTCAGTGTTAGGTATCCCGTTCTTCGGTTGTGTAAAATCACGGTTCAGAAAATTAACTATTATGTTGAAATTTGCTAGTGTAGTACGTTCAAAAATAAATCGATCTAAAAAACAACTGAGGAAAGCGATACTTTTGCTTTTTTTGTACTAAATGGATTATAACGATTGTATGATTTTATGCAGTTTAAATTGATATATTCGTTAGATTGTAATAGTTTTTTTTTAATTATATAATAAATCATTGCTGTAACAGAATTTTCTCCATTGGATCAATAACTATGAGGCAGTAATATCAATGAGCATAAATCATTTAGTTTCCTTTATTTACTATTTTATTACCGATTTTTTGAACTGTATTTTTCTTTTATTTCTAATATGCAATCAATTGCCAAATTTTTAAATTATCTTAATTAATTTGTATGCTGTCGTTATTTCTTAAATCATTAATTTTTTATATAGAAAAGCATATTCATTTTAGGCTTAATATAAATGTATAAATTTTAGATATTTTTTCATTAATTCTCGTACCAATTTTTATCACAGCATAACGATGATTCACCTGAACAAGCAACCTCGCTGAGCACACCTGATATAGCCCTCACCTTGAACAAATGTTTATATATCCCGTGTTTTAAGATTACTGTATTGTTCCAAGCTTTTGTGTAATGTACTATGTGAGCACTGCGCACTGGAAATCCTGCAGCATTGCAGTATCTACTTTTCACGATAATTGTCGAACGTCACACCAGAATACCCTGCAACCAAAGCTATAGCAACACGGAGCTAAGGCTCTGAACTCGCCGATTTATTTGTTCTTTAGATGAGCCGGATAGAATCCGATAAATTGGGCCTTGTTACGTAAAGGGGTCACGTTGGCAGCTCTATGCCTTTAGGTGTTCCCAGTAAATTTATTCAGTCGGGAGTATAATGGTTCTTAAGTTAGCGCGAAGTACGAACACATTTAAACTCACGATTTGATTGGAAACTCAGAACTCCGACCTTTAGCTCCATATTACTCACAGGTATAATTAAGCAAGCAATTGTGACGCGTCGCGTTTCGAATCCGCCTTTAAAGTGTAGTGAGAACTGAAGTACGAAGTCTGTTTACACGGTAGGCCGATAAAGTGTGACTGCATTCTGAAGGCAGATTTATTTATTCAAATATTAATATTGTATTTTTTCATTCATTATTTACAAGTTTTGATTATATTAGATTAATTATAAAAAAATACTAGGCACAAAAATTTTATTCTTTGATATTACGATAGAATGATAAATGACATTTAATATAGAAGGTTTTCGAACTGGGCACCTTCACTAGAAATCATGTGCTGGAGTCGAGTTTTAAAGGTAATTACAGTCTTATGCCCAGTATAGTTTGAGATGCTTTGGATTTCAGATGCGATCCGATTTTTAGTTCCTCCGTGCTATTGATAAGAGTTTGATACACTCGATTTTTGAAATACTTAATTACTCGGCCAGTCAATGCCATCTTATGCCTTTCTTGGGGCATTCAACCCGAGAATCCTGTCTTCAAATATACTGAACTTTAATTCGAAATTGTGAGTGCGATGGGTTATGATCTTGCTAGAAGCGATAGTCTGTAACCATTCTCTGGCGTCGAATTTCGGGGAAGAATTTTTTCAAAATTTCTTCTGGATAAACAGTTTCATCCATATGTTTCGACAGGAAGAATGGCTCAATGAAGCTCCTGTAGGTAACTGAACACCACACACCGACTTTTCTTAACTGCAGCCTCCTAACTTCAGTCAGATGAGGATTTTATTTACTTCAGTAGCAATTGTTCTGCCTCTTGACTTATCCATCCAACTGGAAATAAAACTTATCACTGAAACGACTGCGTTTTAAATCGGTTACTTTCTCTCGGAATCTCTCCAACATCTCATAAGCAAAAGTCAGACTTTGGTCGAAATTGACTTGTGTGAGTGGCTGTTGCAGTTGAATCTCATAGGAAAATATTTTCAAATCTACTATCAAGATCTTCCTGACTGACCAATCGCTCATATTCAGACGAGCTGCTCCTCTTCTGAAGGACGTAGTAAGCTCTTGTACGGTCCCAGTGTCCGGTCGTCCCTTCGACTCATTATCATCAGCCACTGTCTCAATACTATCGAATTTTCTGATCAAACTGATTGAAATGAGACAAATTCAATCAAAATGTAACTTTTTAAAAGTTATCGAAGAACTGTTGACTCGTTCAAGATGCTCTTCTTATCGAATTTTTCTTGAATTTTCTTATTGTCACCGCAAAGGATTTGCGATTGTGATAGATAAGCTTTTACAATAAACATATGTCTTTTTAGACTTCTATACCTGAAAGGGAAATAATGAAATCGGTACGGACGTCAGTCTGTCTGTCGCGACTTTCAACTCAAGAACTGCTGAACCTAAAGACATATGTCCTACAACAATGCAATAAGGGTTTTAGCGGACTCAGCTTCCAATGTGTCATTCTTATAACTTTTGAAAAAGGCAACTTCCAAGCTGGAAACCAGTTTCTATTTCTGTCATTTCTGACATTTATCACGCCTTATCACTTTTGATCTGTAATAGATAGAGACATAACGTTCTCAGTATTCAACTAAATATTATAAGTCAAGTCCAGACGCCAAACATCAGCCTGATCGGAAAATCTCGAGACCGGTTTGACCGGAAGTGGCCGCAAATTTTTGTTTATGTATAGAAGCCCCGGAAATTGGTGGAAAAGGAGTTCGACGTCCGTACTTGTTTATAAGTGAAGCCAAAATTAAATTTTATGTTTATTTACTCGTACCCAGTATAAGATACCTCAAATTAAGCTACATAGAATTAAAATAATCAGACTTATTTGTTGCTATTTATACGTATACAGGTGTGTGCCTGAAATTTTAAATAAAGTAAACAGTACAAAAAAATGCCTAATTTAATGGTATTTTTATTCGAAAAACCAACTTCACACAAACCTGAAAACAAGTTTTCAATTACTGTACACACTACTAGGATTTTCTAATATTCATTTTTGACGTAGCTTTGTATTAATGTTCATTCTTATCAACTTTAAACCACGAATGACAAAATGGCACTGTATTCAATTTAAAAAGCATAAAATATGTGATCTTGGTTCATCCCTCTTTTTAAAGAGTTTCTTGATAGTTTCACCTCAAATTTTATCATTGTCTGCCTGAGGATAGTATTATGTTGAATCTGCTCCTTCGGAGCACTGATATGAATTGTATTCAAACGATGTGAGGTCGACCTGTCGATTAGTGGTTTCTCATCGATAATAAGAGGTTTTATTGAATCTTAATGTTGTGGTGAATAAAGCTTTGCGTGATATTGAGGTGTTTTACTAACTACAATGCAATTACGCACCACTACATTTTTATTTGAAAAACTATCAAATTTGTTTTAATGTTGCTTTATAGAATGAAGTGATAGTTAAACGAACCTTTTTTTTGAAACTTCTATTCTAAAATTGAAATAAGTGAGGCAATATATATAATATATATATATATATCGTTGATATATTTAAAGTTATTAAAATGAATGAAAGGACAGTGACTAGCATAGAAACGAATAGTTTGAAAACAAATGATTAAACATTAAACAAAAGTAACTATTTAAAAGTTACAACTCTCAAGGTAATCTATCTCAAACAATAAAATAGTTCTCATGTCGTGAATTTGGGTCACGAATGATTTCTAAACCTTCTAAGTTTCTATCTTCACGTCTTTTCTAACGTTTGTTCCTACCGATGAACGATATACCTACATAGTTATACATATTGTACTTTTTATTATTTTATATTTTGTTTTCATCTAAATGTATAGTTCTTTATGGATTATACTACAAATTAATATAAAATTGTTTAATTTATGTAGGAATGCGTTATTGCAAAATCTAGTTATATAAGTAGGTCTGTTGTGTTCTCGTAATACTTATTCACCCAAAAACCGCGTGTCATATAACAAGTGTGTAGCAACATCGCACTTGTACACTCGCCATGTTTGACGACGTCTACTGCCGGCAATGTGTGTCGAACATCTTGTGGCAATCGCCAGCCGGCACCGTAAATCAGGTCCTTGTGGCGGTTTCGGACAAGATCATCCGGCATGTGGGAACCCATGAGCTTGTTTGCGCAAGAATTCCGGCCCGAGCGCCCCAAGCGCCGAATTGGGGAACAAAAACGGTTTTTCTGCCAAGGTCGGCTACCCTGCCGCATTTACATAATATGTTTTCGAACGAGTTGCTATTGTCGTCCTCTCCGACTAATTATTCGGGCTACCACTGTGACCACGTCCAACTAGCCAAGCCCGGCTGTTATTCTCGGGCACACCGTTACCGCCGCTTTATTTGTGGCGTCTTGTGGTGCCGAGGCCGTTTTTGTTGGTTGGCTATGCAGCTGTACCGTTCGTTGGGCTGCGAGGCTCCATTGAGAGAGGTTCGAAAGGCATCTTTGGTGAAAGTTCTATATACACTATATACACCTTTTTCATTTCGAAACCTGGTCATTTACGATGTATAATTTTAAAAAATATTTTTATGCCATAAATAACAAACATCTACGAGGTAAATAAAACGAAATCAACACATATAACCCTCACCCTGCGAAGACTCTCACAAGTTACGCATTTAGTATTTCGTTTAGATAACAAATTCGAATAGAAATATATTTTTAAAAAACGCAACCCGTTAGAATAAAATAAAAAAGCTCAATTGACTCCTAGGGCGTAAATCCAACTTACCAACAAAAAGAAACTGATGATTTATAAAGCAGTAATTCGACCAATCTGGACTTACGAGATACAAATTTGAGTTTGCGCTAGGAAGTCTCTCAATTAAAAATTATCAGAATTTCGCAGACGCAGCAAGATACCCCTCCAATCATACCATTCATACAGATTTAGATTCCTTACGTGAATCATCCAAAAACGCTAAGCACCATATCAGACTTAAAAATCATCCCAATTCACTTCTACAATTTATGAACAACAGAAAATCAAAAAAATAATTGCCTTTCGGCCTGCACATCTTAGGTGATCTCTTAGGATGATGTTTACCTTTTCGTGAAATAAACCGCATATGTTTATTTTAAATATGGTTTTTTTTAAATATAGCGTACTGCTTATGTAGGGTTTTTGAAAAAATTTTTTTTTTATTGTAGCTAAGATGAGCATAAATATTTCCGCTAGGTTTTTATTTATTTATCAGGAAATAACTAGAGATGTTTTAATATCTCAATAGAATGTTACACGAAGTGCTAGAGATTGATGGTTATTTACTGATTGTATTATGTACTGTATCTGTTTTTGAATAAATTCATACCCGACAACCATGGCTCTTGATTTCCTCCCACCTCACTCAAAGAGGACCGAGTAACCACTCCAGTTTGACTTCTTCTTCTTACCACTTAAATCGGTAAAGTTAATAATGACCACATTTTACGTGCAATAGCTTGTACAGGAGGGGAGGGATACTTGTAAAGCCTTAACTTCTCAGTTCACAAACCATGCTCATACGCCGAGTGTTACAGCTTTATCATTATATCTATGCTAAATTTGCCAGTGTTGTCAAGACACTTTACCTGCTCTTCAAGATTGTCTCTCTTTATCACAGATGCGAAGGTCAATAGAAGGGTCGCCATCACTCATCTCTCACTATACCATGATTGAAACAAGTGAATGTCTTCTTTGGTTCCTCAAAACCTTCTCTGTAGTTTCTCGAACATGCACTGTTATGTGTTAAATGTCTGTTTTATTATAAACATTTTTTCGGCTATACTATTTTTATAATGTTTAACTTTTTTCAGAAGAATGATTGTCAATACAAACATTGAAGGCAAGTATTACAACTGAGTTTTTGTAACGAACGAACATCTCAAATCTAAATTTATTTAAACCACCAGCTTGTTATTAAAATTGCACATTTGTATTTTTGATTTTAGTAAATTTTGGTTGTCCTAGTAAATAACTGATGTTTATCTTTTAAAGTTTTAATTGCTCATTGGCATTTTTTACCACGTTTGGAAGTGAAATCTGCAAAAATATATTAAGCATCTAATCGAATTTATTTCGCTAAAAGAGATTCTGTTGTCAGAAAATTATTGACATTTTATTTTTTATTTAAGTTCACGTAGGTGCTTTTTGATCTATGGGCGTATTAATTTTAAGGAATCTAAAAATGTCATTACGGTTGCTACCGGCTCTGAACTGTCAAAAACACGATAGTCAACTTTTATTTTTCTTATGGCCGCCATATTGGATTTTTACAATTTCAAATGTAGTTTTTATTCTGATTACAAGGATGTATCACGCTTTATGATTTTGCTTTTCAACGAACTTAAAAAGTTCGTTACTGAATTCTATATGTCTCTCGGTCTGTCTGTCTGTCTGTCGCTGTCACAAAATTATGGATTTTTTAACATTTTAAAATGGATTCTTATAGGAAATTTTACGCTGATTTCAAAATCGAAATCAAAAAGTTTCTATCTCGAATATTCGACTTCGAATTTCGGGAAAATTTCGACATTACGATTTTATGAGTAATTCTTAAAGAAAATTTTACGCTGATTTCAATAATGAAATCGAAAAAATTCTATGTCGAATAATTTTCGAGATATTCAATTTCGAATTTTCCCGAAATTCGAAATCGAAATCGAAAGGTTTTTTTAAGTTCGTTCTGGAATTGCTTACAGAGAAATCTCTTCGCCGGCCCCATGTTTTATTTTATAATTAATGACAAAACTTTCTGGAGAGAGGAGGCTTTGGAATTGATTTGATGCTTTGGAGACGCAATCAACAATTTTCTTTTGTTTGAGCTAAAAATTTGACAGTTTCTTTTGATTTTGCATTTTAACCATATTTTAACCGAGTTATTCATATTAAAAATGCGATTTTCAAATGACAAAAAACAAGATGTGTTGCAAATTTATTATGCTTCAAATCGGAACCCACTAATTACTTCTGAAACTTTTCTACAACGTTATCCGGAAAGACGGCAACCACATGCAACCTATTTCTTATTTTTGCATAGAAATTTAAGAGATTTTAGTTCATTTGAGAAACCTAGACGTAAATATGGTTCTAGGCCTATCGAACAAGAACAAGAAATTTTACAAATAGTAAAGATTCTCCATAATAATTACAATAACGATTTATAATTAATTCTTTACTCCGTAGGTCCAAAATAATCCTTCAATTTCAACAAGGGAAATTCAAGCTGAGTTACAAATATCCGCTTCAAAAGTATGGAGGGTGCTCAAAAAGCGCAAATATCATCCATACAAGAGTTGCATTAGCCAAGTACTTCATCCTGGTAATAATGAGCGACGCATAGCTTTTGCACCTTCCTTGTAAATAAGCTACGAAAAAATAGAAACTTTCTGAATGATGTAATTTTTTCCGATGAGAGTAAATTTACTAATATGAGGTTATTTAACCGCAACAATAAACATATCTGGGCTACAGAAAATCCTCATCAGTATGAAGAGCGGCGGCTCCAAATTCGTTTTTCATGCAATGTATGGATCGGTGTGTTGAATATCAGAATTATTGGACCATACATTTACGAGGAAAATTTGAATGCGAATAGTTATTTACATTTTTTAAGAACTTTATTCACCGACTATGTGGACAACAACATTTGCCTAAATCGTTTGAATTCCATATACCATAAACAGGATGGTACTCCACCCTATAATTCTAGGGCGGTATTGGAATATTTGTCAGAAATGTTCCCGAATAAAAAAAATATAGAAATAACGGAGATGTCCGTTGGCCAGCGAGGTCACCAGATTTATCTCCTCTGGATTACTTTGTCTGGGGAACTATGAAGGATAAAGTTTACGAAACCATACCGGAAAACATGGAAGAACTGCGCCAAAGAATCATCGCTACTGCGAGGCAAATTAGAGGAAGATCGATTCAAAGATCTATTAATAATTTAAGAAAACGTGCGCAAATATGTTTAGATGTTGCAGGAGCAGCATTTGAACATCTCTTACGTTAATTTGATTCAATACGCTTGTTCTCATTTATTTTAAGTTTGTTTGTTCCATGAATAAATTTGTAGCATATCCTGTTTTTCGTAATTTAAAAATCGGGCTTTTAATAGAAATAACTCATCTTCAAAGCAATTCCAACGCCGACTTGGGAAAGTCAGTTATGATAATAACAATTTTCGATAAAATGTCGAAAATTATAAAATAGAAAAGCAAACTAATACATCCTTGTAATCAGAAAAAAAAACTACATTTGAAATTGTAAAAATTCAATATGGTGACCATAAGAAAAATAAAAGTTGACTATCGTATCTCTGACATTTCAGGGCTGGTAGCAACCGTAATGACATTTTTAGATTTCTTATAAAAAAGTGTCTGAAGAATGTCTGAATTAAAACCGTGTAATTTTACCGGTTTTTGATTTACAAATTAAAAACGAAAATGACGTTTTTTTAATTTTTTTATGATATTTCGAAAATTATTAATAATAAATCAAAAATATATCGAGATTCTTGATAAGCATAAAAATACGCAACTTTGCCCTAATTTAATCAACCCTGTAACTTTCAAGATAACTGAGATCCCCATGATGAGGCTCGAAAATCGAGCACCCGGTATAAAATTAGCAAAAGGAGTTATGCCGTTCTCATGGTTACATAAAACTAGTACTGAAAAAAAGTTATTGTTTTTCCGTGAGCTTTAAACGTGTATTCATTAAATTTTGCTAAATTACTTTAAACAGGAAGTGACACTTTAGAAATAAATAAAAATAAAGCGATTTTAACGATCTTTCGAGTTTTTTGTGTTTCAATTAAAAGTACAGCTCGCAATTAGAGGCCATCAATGCTTTATTTAATTTACCTTGATACAATTAACCAGTCCCGCACATCACCATTGATTTCACAGTTTCTATCGAGATGTCGTCGCCTCGAGTAATAATTTTTAAACCCAAAACCAAGGTGCTTCCACGTTTCCAAGCTCGTTCTAAAAAGTTGCAAAGCTGTAAGTAGACTTTTTAATGATGGCGAATTCGATGCTGCTTTATAATTTAATCACTCACTTGCAAAGGTGTAGCTCGGGGACGTTTTTGCCGCCTAGATACCGTAACGAATTGGGTTGGCGTGCAGAGGTCAAATAAAAAGTTCAAAAATGTTCCGAGCCTGCCGTGGCATTGTAAAGTTTGCTCTCGTAGGCGGATAGTAAGGTGATTGTGGGATTTAGGAAGCCGCAAAATTACTTCCAAGTAGTTTCACCTAGAGTTTTATGTGCTTTGTGAGCTGTGAGTGCGCGTTATTGTTGGTGACGTAGGAAAAACAACCTCTACAATCCATATATGGATGCCCTAGACTTATTTATTCCAGTTTTTGCGTCCTCTTGTAAACCGCACACTTACATTTCAAACATCACAGAGAAAAAATAATCTGTAGTAAATCTACAATTCTCAGTAATTTTTTTTTAATTTGTATTAAAAATTCAAAAATAAAACAAAATAATAAAAATCAAAATTATCATCCGAGTTTTTAAGTTTAACGCTACATGTTGTTTTTTTAATTTGAGTGCGTTTGGTTCTTCAACTAGGTATAGGCAAACCACATAATTCCTATATGATTGTTTAACTTGAATGCACAACCTCTGAAAATGGTAACTGCCCAGGAAAGATTTGGCCGACATTATTCGTTCTTCTTACAGTTTCTCTAATTCCTTAAAATCTCGTTGATTTACTATTCCAGTGTCTTTGGCCTTTAGTTTAGCGTACTTATGTCTGTCTAATTTTAATTTAGGTTTCAAGCTCTTTTTCATTATCTTTAAATTAAGATTTCTTTTTCCATATTCTGTCGTACTGGGAAAAATTAAGTTTCCTTTCAGCATTGTAGTACTCTCGCACGTTTTCACCCTTATACATATAGTGAAAGTGTAACCTTGATTCATTCACTTATTTGTCTCACGTTATAGCAATAAGAAAACCTAAAATTAAGTCTGAATTAACTATCTATCTGGTTGAACAGTGTGAATCGCCATTTTTTTAAATCTATATGAATCTGAAAACGGTATGCGACATTAATATATTTTACATATCCGAAGAAATTCTTCAATTATGATGACGTAGAGCACGGGAACATTAAAATAAGCTAATATAAAGGTTGCTTGTGTAATCAATAGCAGTAATTTATGGCCTCTAGCGTGAGTAATAGATAATGTAAGGTAATGATATTAAACATTTATTGATTTGGTACGTGATCGTTCATAGTGCGCTGCGGACAAGCGTGCGAACCCGTTTATAAATGCATAGCATCTTTGCATTTACGTCATGGAAGGTTGCACCGTTCAACGTTACATGCATAACATTAACAGCGTTGATTGTATAGAAGTAATGCGAAAGGCTGCAGTTTTCCTGCATTTGCTTTACCGTTACCGGCATCTAATCGGAAAATTCTTAGGGCCACAATGATCATATGCCGGCCTCGCTTCTCCATCCTGGACGGTATTCTTATTCAAATCGCTCAGTCATGAAGACAATTCTGGGAACCTCAAGCGCATCGCTGCCATTAACAAGTAGGTAGTGAATTACGCTGATAGACTTACGTAAACTTGCACGTTTATTAATACAACCGAGCTTGTTAATGTGGCCAGGGCGGCCTCAACATCTCGTTAAGCTTTTCACCGAGGTGTTTCACGCGTGTTACATGTGGGCACTGCGGCTATGACGTTTTAGTCTGAAAATAGGGTAACAACTTGCTCTACTTGCTGCGTTTGAGTCTGCTGTTATCAGATGTGTTTGAAGAGAGGCATAGTTAATAGATGTAGACCACGTCTTTGATATATATTTTTTTTTGCTAAGGAGTAGTTTGAATTCTACTTAGTTTCAATAAATTTTATTCTATTTATTAGGTGTGCAAGTAGAAACTTGGCTACGAAGTTAGTTACATTAAAAACTTTAACGCAGATAATTCACCCGTCCTTTTGTATATACGTAGCTTAGTAATTGCTGTTTTCATGACATAAGTTTCAGTCATTTAGAAGCTGTCATTTCATGTGTATCAATTTTATAAGAGATGGATGTCGATAAACAACATTTACGCCATTGCATTCTATTATGTTTTCAAATGAAAAAAAAATCCTGCTCAAGCTATGGAACTGATTAATTCGACTTTGGGTGAACATTCTGTGAGTCATTCAAGAGTAAAGAAGTGGTTTGCAAGCTACCGTGATGGAATTTTTAGTCTTAAGGACGATCCACGTCCAGGTGCAGTAAAAAAATTTGAAGACGAAGAACTTCAAGTTTTACTAGATCAAAATCCATGTCAAACTCAATAAGAGCTTGCAAAACAGTTAGGAGTTACTCACCAAGCAATATCACTTCGATTGCATGCAATGGAAAAAATGCAGAAGGAAGGAAAATGGGTTTCTCATAAATTGACGGAAGGAAACAAAAACCGAAGAGTTGACATCTGCACGAATTTGCTTTCTCAAAAGAAAGAATTTTTGCACCCAATCATTACGGGTGATGAAAAGTGGATTTTATTTGACAATCCTATACCCAGAAAGACATGGGTGGATCCAGGCCATCCAGCCATCAATATCAGTTGCAAAAACGAATATTCATGCCAAGAAAGTGTTACTATGTGTCTGGTAGGAATGGAAAAGGGTCATTTACTACGAGCTCCTGGAAGCTGGTCAAACTGTTACAGCCGAATGTTACCAAGCCCAATTGATCAATTTCAGTGATGCTTTGAAGGAAAAAGGACCATTTACGGGTCAAGGAAGGCGGAGAGTGATATTGCTACATGACAACGCTCGTTCACATACAGCATAATCAACCAAGGAACTCATCTTCTCCTTAGGCTAGGAAGTTGACCAGCATGCGGCGTATTCTCCAGACTTGGCTCCTTCGGATTACCACTTATTCAGATCGATATAATAATTGAAAAACCAGCGGTTCACGAAAGTGGGTCGATGACTATTTTGCTTCGAGACCACAAAGTTTCTATCGCGATAAATCGCAAAAGACCATAGAATATTTCGATTATTAATCTTTGTAACAAGCATATTATCAATAAAGTTGAATTTGACAAAACAAAGCCAAGTTTCTACTTGTACACCTATTAGTTTCAATATATTGATGCTTCTGCTAGAAGAGTTTCAAACTTACTAATCGGTGTTAATAGCAGCCCTGTAAAGTCCTTGAAACGGTCGAGTAAGAATCCAAATTGAAGATCATAATCAATAAAATCGACAGAAGTATGTTCTTTTAATCTTATTTTGAGTTTTAAAACGAGAAATGCATCTAATTGTTATTACTAAACCATATAATTGTATTATGAATGAATAAATAATGTAGCCAACTTAAGTAATAATGAAAATAGGATGCCAAAAACAATGCATTTATTTAACAGAACTCTACAAGTTATTACAATGAGCTTCCAGGTGAGTCAAGGCAATTAATAACTAAGCTGATCCGGGACTTTACATAGAATGGGCTGTTTTCATTTCTGCAAACCTTGATCAACAATTAAGAAGCTTCTTAGAAAATCGTTCTATGGTTACGTAAAAGATCACTGGAATGTGCATCTTGTTGTCTTTACAATTTTGAATGTGCAATTAAGTTTTTCATTGATTTTCATTTTTTGTTAACATTTTGCAAAAAAAGTGGGCATAGTTAGTCAGAGTTTTACTTTATTTTTATTTTTCGTTCTACACATATAAGCCTTAATGTAATATTTGTTATGTATTCGTCATTTAAGTCTTCCTATTTGTTCCCTATAGCTTCTGAGTAATATTTCTTCTTTTTATTTTTTATAGTTGTAGATGGCATGATTTTATTTATTCCTTATCAGAATGTTATTAGGTAAATTTTGAAGTTTTATATTTTCTTCAATTTTTATTGCAATATTTTCATCTGTTCAAATATATTTCAAAATACTCTTTTTTAATTTTTGATTTCAAAGAATTTATTCTTTATTTCCTGGGGAGGAGGGGTATTACGTACAAAACTATTTTTAGGTAGTTCCAATCTTGCAGTAATCACCATTTGTTGTTTTTTCAAACTCATCCTAATTATTTCATAACCCTAGCCCATAATCACCTAATTGTAACTACTTTTCCTCGTTAATATTCGCATTAATCTTTCTCGTAATTTTCAGTTTAAATGTTTTGGTTCTACATCATAGTTTGTATTAGTGTGTGGAATTTATGTTTACTAGATCGCCTTCATATGACAGTAGTATAAGGAGATACAAAAATTTAAATTTCCTTATTGTTATTCGTACTCCATGATAGAATATGATATGGTCATTTATTTTTCAATTATTGAACTACGTAGTCTCAAGGTAACGGTTTTTACTATTGATATTTTATATTATAAAAAGTTTGTCTTCAATTTTTGGGTTTGTTATTATTTGTTTATCTTGTTGCTTTAGATGCTCTCATCTGAATCCTTGGAGGTAGCCAAGATTCTGAGTTAATTTTTATACTCGTCCGGGGTACTTTTTATGTTAGTGGAGTCAAATTAGACAAAAAACAGGCCTAAACTTCGGAATAATTACAGCTTTCCATATTTTTTTATGAAACCTTTTGCATTAGCTTCTAAATACCCTTAAAAAAATTGAAAAAGTGTGCAAATTGTTTATTTGTTTATTAACGACAAAATACTTGTAAAATTAAATATCTAGAGTATAAATCGATGAAAAAATTTGAAAATTTATTCCTAGGGTTTTCGGGTGTGCTGTTTACGAATCTGAAGTCAGATTTACAAAATACAAAATGGCGGATACAAAATAGCCGATTGAAAATATAAAATTAACCGGAAAAAAATTAACATATTTATTATTAGTAGTTTTTGGGTCTGCTGCTTACGAATCTGAAGTCAGATTTGCAAAATTCACAACGGTTTAACATATTATGAATAGTGTTAGCATAGTAATGGTGCAAAAAGTAATGTAAAAATTTATTTTCAAGAATTTAATAAGTAAAATAATATTTGTTGGGTAACCAATGTGTTTATTTAAAAAAATATACAAATGTGTTAAATGTGAAGATGCAAAGATACAAATATGTAAAGATATCAATCTCATTGTTCATCTGCAATCATTGGCTCGTTCTCCAAACTTTCTTCGATTTCTTCTACGTTTTCCACTTTCCGAAATATTTTTTGGAGAATTTTTATTCAAATTCATTACTTGTGAAGTATTGGTTCAATTACCCCACTGCAATTAATAGACGCAGTACTGTAGTACAATCCAGTTTTTCTGCAGCCGGAATTATTTCCACAGCCGCTTTTACAACTGCAGGATATTGTCTGTAAAAGCTTTGCCGGAGATATTAAAAATATTAAGAGTATTGTTAAGTGCATAAAAATAGCATTTTTTCGTGCGCACATAACCTATTTTTCCAAAATTATTATAATTAGATGATTTATAAAATTTGAGTTATTTAATTATGAACGTCAATTAGAAAAAATTAAAACATATATTAGTTATTTGTAATAACAGTATTGGATTATAAGTACCTACAGATATTTCACTTATCATTGATATTAAAAATCATCGAATATAGCACTGACTCACTACACTTCGTAAGACGTGAATTACGACGCAACAACGCGCATAATGACTAACGTACTTTTTCGAAGAGAATCATAAGGTCTCTTTCACCACGTTAGAGACCACCTGAGAACACGTGTATATCATAGAGTCACGTGTATAGCTCTTTTGTTCTGAATTTTTTAACTAAAACCCTTTTTTTATCTCCAAAAAGCGGTATTTTTAACGTTTTTTGCATCACTAGTTATCACCATTTAATAATTTAAAAAACAAGGTAAAATTTTGATAATTTATATATAAGGTACAACCTTTGTGTTAAAAAAATTAAGTTTTTTTTGTTAAAATTATAACATATTTTTCATTGTCAAAAGTCAGAAGTTGTTTTTCATCTATTTTTTTAAAAAGTGGCATGAAATATTATAATTATTATAAAATAAAGTATATCAACTTAAAGTACAGATCATAAGCTACAAATTGATCATCTGTAAAACATAAATATCATTTTGTAAGACTTCAATAAAATGGTCAAAGTTAGAAACTCGAAGCGGAGAACGTAATTTTTGAAAATTGGCGTATTTCAAAGGTCGGAATTTTGTAAAATAAATTTTTCTAATTTTTTTGACTGATGACATTTTAAATAATCACTTTAGGTATACTATCCATCTATTCGATTTTTTTTTTAGTTTATTTTACTTAGTTTATAACGAATTTAAGAAAATTATCGAGAATTAGCGCAACGGTCGACTTCAAACTTGAATATGAAGACTTAAAAGAACTTAAAAAAGGGTTTAAACATACGTAATACTTTAAGAAATACTTACTTTTTAATGTCCAATTGGTTTTATATCTATTGCTTATGTCAATCAAAACCTAAAATGAGTTACGAACAGCGCGCGCGCTCGGGCGGGCCTGCTCTTGTTAGCAGACAGTTGATATAGCGTCACTTAGTGCGTTAGTTAACAATTTACTGCTTGCTTAATTTTACTCATTGTAACAAATGTTATATATGTTTCTTTCGTAAAATTTTCCATTCTTTCGATTGGCCCTATTAGTTTTTTGCTACATATTGAATTGAACAAGATATTTGCAAAAAACCGTACTTTTGCAACTTAATTGTTAAATAAAAAATTTTGCACAAGTTTTCGTGCGGCAACATTTTGATATGTTATTTTGTACACCTTTACGAATAGAGTCCCGCAAAAATCAGCTCAACAGGAATTTTTCCGAAGTGAATATCTAATTTGACTCCACTTTGTGGGTTAAATAGCAACCTTAACACCACAACCATTATCTTTTATCCGAAAATTGAAATTATGGGCTATCTATATATTCCCTAACAGATAATGTTATAGAATACTGGAGAGATGAATAAATCGTCTCAGAAAAATTGATAAAAAAAAGGACTCCAAAATCAGCATTGAAGCACAAAAAGAAATGTGAGAAGACTGAAGAAGAGATGGAAGGAAATAAATAACAATCTATGACGGATATGATGATGTTGAAAGATTTTCACCACTGTATTATGCTCATGAATTTCTCGCTTCTCGGTACTTTCTGACTACCAAAGACTGTTACAATAATTATAATGTGGCGTTATTTACATCATTTAAAAAATAATTCTACTGCCTTTGTTGCTGTAGTGTGCATCTAGCTAATTTTGATTTGCTCCTTGTATTTTATTTCTCCGGGACCTACCATAGTAGACTCATATAAAACACACCTCAAACAAATTTATCAGGAAAGCTTTACTTTCTTCTAAACAAAAATAATTTTCATCATTCCTTTGCTTTTGCGTTATTGATTTGCTTTAAGTCTTGTTAACGTTTATTTATAATAGACTCTTCTACTACTACACCTATAACTTATATAACTTATGAGTGTACATTAATTTGCCTTTATTTTAAATTAATAAATACTGCCTTCGAAACCAAAAATAAACACTGCAGTTAAACGTGTCATAAATATAATAATCAATTTAATTGACTAATTAATTAGTCTATTGCAAATAACTGTCTTAGCCATTGTTATTCTATTTAAATTAGCCTTTCGTTTGTTATTAAGAGTGTAATTATAAATAGCTATTTGTTTGTGCGACGAAAGCATGCATTCTGGTCAACGTCCCGAATTTGGCAAAAATAGGCAGTTGTGGCGGAATTTAACCCGCAGGAGCTGCCCTATGTGTTCGGTGCGATAATTTGTAAAGTCGTAAAACAACTTTACACCCATTTCCTTTTTTGTCTGTTGCAGAGGAACAAATAGCCTTGATCACAAGTCCTTTGTAGTTTTTCATGATGCTGTACGAGGTGTTTGAAAAGTAATTTGCTAACGCCGTATATATGACCGGCCACTTTCTGTTACTTTATTGCAGACTGCAATAATCAAGCTTGTATCATTTTGAAGTTGGCATTGGTCGAGCGATTGCCTGTCCGAGATTACTTTCACATTAGGTCATTAATCTTAATTCGATGCCGATTTTTTATTGCTTAACGAGCGTGGGTGCATTAATTCTTGCACAGCAGACAAATTTCGGTTTGAAACATATGGAGTAAATCTACAGGATGGCGTCATTTTGCAATCGGTGAGACAACATCCGTTCGCATAGTTTCTTGTTTGCTTTGGGCGAGTTCCTGTAGAGCTGAGACGGCGGCGTCGGTTGGGGTGAACTTCAATGAACTATTCTAACGGTATTTTTAGTTATGTTAGAATAGCTATTGAATGATACAAGGTTAAAATAACGACTTCGGAAATAGTTTCTAAAATTTACGAAGTTGTTACACTGGAAAAAGTTCAGGGGCCGTGGAAAATCAATATTTGACCCTGTAGATTAATTTAAAAAGGGACTAAAAGGTGAATGCTATCTCGTATGTTAAATTTTGAACTAAAATGAACATCCGACATTTATATTATTATTTTGTGTACGAGGGTGCATTAAAATACATTGAGACACATTAAGAATATTAATTTCTTACAAAAAAAAACGTGTGGAGATCAAATGTTGGGGAACTCATTGCTCAATTATCTTAAAATAGAAATTTTCTATCTAACATGAAGCCAATAATAGTGGCGATTGGTAGTTGATTATGAAAATCCGATTTCACCGTAATACTAATAACCGAAAAAGTGTCATTATGCAATTTTCTTTAAAAAATTGTACCAAACTAAAGACTAATAAAGATTAATATTAAAACTTATTTTTTGATACATTATTTTTTCATAGCTTGATAATTTTTTATTCCTAAAATAATTATTGCCATTGCCAAATTAAAGCACAATTTATAAATTCATACCAGAGATAGCATTGACATCTCAAAGCTTAATTCGACCTGATATGGGTTAAAAATGAGTATCCCACTACCATTATTAATATTTTTAAAATTACTCTCCAGGAATCTCGTTGCTTTCGGTTGAAAGAGAAAGCAATTGTCATTCATATCCTTCTAGTAATTTCTTTCGAAATCACAAAAGGGCTGCAGATGGAACAGAAGAACAAATGATGCCATATTTGCTTTATTTTAGTTAAAGTTCAAAACTAGAAAACAGCAAACTAGAACGGATGTTTGTTTCTTGACATGACTATCATAATAATAACTTTTGAAGATAAACTTTCAGGCCCAATTCTTACACAAGCAAGAGTCAGACAAGAATGTATTTATTCAATATTTTTAAGCTTTATCCTTAATCTAGACGAAACTAGAGGGACGGGGACTTTATATCAATCTTAAACATCTTTACGTTAAAACTAAACCGCATCTTGTTTTGGGTACTAAGCAAACGCTGTTTCAAAATCTTTTTTTTTAGTAGAAAATCGAGTTCTTGCATTAACAATATAAACTTAATTATATCTATTTTGCGGATACGAATCTTGGATTTTCTATAAACCCCAGATGAGGCAAATTATGAGTATGATAATATTAAACATTTGGATATACAAAACAATTTGGGAAAAACTGCAGCAACAAAGTAGCATACCGAATTTTTGCAGCTAATATTACCATGCGCTCAAACAGTACATAGAGGAGGTCCTTATTAGCACTATAGGAAAATATGTAATCTATAGATTGATAACCTGTCTGGTCACCAGCAACACGGTCATTGTTAAGATATGCAGTTATTTGATATCCGCATTTGATTAGTTTGGATTTTCATGATATGTGCTATTTTTCTCATTTTGGTGTTATTTATAATTCTTATTATAAATCCATAAATTTAAAGAAACATATTTTAGAGGAAATACACAACAGAAAATGTCATGAAAAGAGCTTTGTGTTTTTTAGCGGGGAGGGAGGGGTTTAACTTTTAATTGATATTGAGTGCCAGTATTAGTAAACTGAAACTTTTATTTATCGCAAAAATTATAGTCTAATAAAACAAGTGATGCAGTTGTTAAAAAAGTAAAATAATATGAAAAGACAAAAGTTTATATTTAATGATAAACTTAAAGGAGAATGTCTAAATAGCAAAAGTTGTGATATAGCGTATAAAACTTTGGAAGAATGTTGTAAAAAACTCAAAAACTATCTTTTACTGAAGTAATTAAAATTTTATTATTAAGGTACTTTTAGAAAATATTATATCTGTAACGGTTTTTCTAAAGAACCGTTAAAATTTTTTTCAGAATCATTTAGGTAATATAATATTCAAAAATTGTAATAGCTAACGTTTTTCACCTTTATACCTATCAAAACCATCTATACTGGTGGGATAATTATGCGCTACTGAAGTCGCGCCGTATAATAGATCCGAAATCCCTCACAGAATCTGCGTCCAAAAAAGTTCATCGTATTAGTTAACACCTCGCGCGTCACCATGTCGAAAGATGACCTCCAGAGGCATTACGGCCAAATCATGCCCAAATGGCGCCCAGCTCTTAATTGGGTGTGATTGAGTGCCACCTGAGAAAGTGACTCCCATGCAGAGCAGGTCGTGACGTATCGCGAATGTTTGTTCGCAGGGGCCTCCATGCCCCTAAATGGAGCGAGGTGGCGCTCCGTGGGCTCTTAGCCGTATGCCATCACTGCCTACGCGGCCCAGATATGAATGTTATCCTGGGATTTGAAAGGCCTCATATCAACGTTCGGCGCGAATGTATGATCAGATGGATAAAGTGCGGATCTGCCGTGTTTCGGCTGGGCTCGAGCAATGCACATATCTGGAAAGGCCGCGCCTTTCGGTGCAGCAAATATTTGCATACAATGAATTAAATTGCTGCAATGCAGGCACGGATGAGATAAGCCGCCTTACTGTGAGCTGCTTTGAAAAAAACTGAAGGCAACAGTTTTTTGAAAGACCAAAAATGCCTAAAATGTTACTGTGTCCGTGCTTGAACTGTATTGTCAGCTCGTGTATTAGTTTGACGTGGCATATGCCATATGTACTTTTCTAATTCGTTAATAAGAACGGGATAATTGATGTGGCTTGGCAGTTCTATGTGCCTACACCTATGCGTTACGTCACTAACATCGAAACGCTACAGGTTCTGAATGGGTTGGTAACAACATATTTCAAATTTGCCTTTTCTAGCTACTACGAGTAGGTAGCGTCTAGTTTATTGCACAAAAAGTTTTTTCTTTGACTAGCTTTTGTAATTTGCATTTAGATATGTATACTATTTTTCCGAGTTGCAGGAATATTTTAAATTCTCCAGCTAAAAATTAAAAAATAATAACTCCAGCGGTTCAGTTAGTTAAAGTAATTCTAGGTTATATAAGCTAATTATCTAATTAACCTGTTTCGCACTATTTATCTCTTGACAGCAGTTGCTACACAGAGTGGTCCTTAAACTAATATATAAAGCAAATATTTTAGGATCGCCTCGATAAATGCACAGAACCGAAAAATACATAAGAAAACTAATCATGGAATTTGCCGATTAAAGCCATTCCCTATAAAACATAATATCAAACCTTTCTTCTTCCTAATTTCATTTTAGTAATTGTAACCATTTAAGTTTTTTTCGTAGATAGAAACTATAGACTTTATATTCACTTTGTAAATAACCTTTTCAAGCTGTTTCTACGAAAATAGTTAATTAAAAATTGTTTTTGCGAATATGATGCAAGCAGTTCCTACAGTTTTATGAAATAAAACGATTACGTGCGGCTCGCGTCGTGCCGACTAAAAAACGAAGACTTTTCAACTTATCTGTAGCGAAACCTGTTTGATAAGTTGCTAAAAATAAACAACCCGTTTCATTTGCGCTTGAAGGCATGCTTCTTTTTATTATTCGTAATTAAAATCAAAGGAAAATTGCGTAATTTCGAGCCAAGGCCAATTGTTATTACAAATTGCGGTGGTTTTTGTGGGTCAATTTGAGATGTTTTTGTTTTAACATCAAAATAATTTACAGCTATAATGAAACTATCCAGTAATTTTCAAGGACGACTCTGCATGTGTATAGGAGATCAATTAGTATCTGTAAACGTAGTCCAATAATTAATCCGAGTTTTATGTAGAATTTCTGCTTTGAACAGGGTCAATTTAGTCAAATAAACGGAGATTTGAAATTTTTGAACTTTTGTTTTACGTGTAATTTAATAACATTTATTTTCTACATCTACGGGTTGATACTTTTAATCGACCGTCGTACCTTTACTTTATCCAATTTTTAATTTACCTATTTCTACCACCGTTTTAAAATCAAAATTTGTTATGATGAATTCAGTTAGTATCAAAGCCATCTTTTGAACAGTCTGGTTGCAGAACTGGCCGTAATCGTTCCGTTTTGGACCCGTTATATTCGATTCGGCTCTGGGCTTTGCAAGTGGGAGTAGACAATTAACGTTTCATTGCCGATAGGGTTATCCTCCCAAGATGCCGATTCATATAGTTGTTTTTGTCGGTGCTCATGAACACCGGCGGCTATATGAAACGGCTCTTCGACATCGATTGGAGGCAATGTACCGTCTTCATCTGTGTGTTTGAAAATTTTGCTGCCCCCCGTTCCTGCTTGTTATTGAACTGCAAGCGGGACTGGAGAATATCCGGTTTGCGGTATGTGGATTTCGAGCCAAGAGCCAATTGGACAGCACTAATAGCTTGCAGAATTGTAATTTTTATAATAATCAACTCTCTGTCCACCTAGATGCTTTCACATTTATTTAATTAACAATCAGGAATATGTTCAGGATCCTTGTTAGTAACTTTCATATTTTTTATATGCTATATACAGAGTGGCTCGTGTAAAAAATTATAATCTTACATAAGCTGGTTCAAATGCGTCCGGGTCTGATTTTCTTACAAAAAAAAACAAATTGTCAAACATTTACTTGCACATATGAGTCTTTAACGTACTTCCTTCCGGAGTCAACACATTTTCTTCGACGTTCTGGAGACATATTAATGCCCTTTTCAAAAAAGGCTTTTGGTTGGCGGCATATCCACTCCTGAATAGTCTGAATGACGGCATCGTCCGCAAACCGCATCATTTGCAAGTCTGATTTAAACCTTCCGAACAGATAGAAATGACCTGGGGCCAAATCGGGACTGTACGACGGATATGGCAGAAGGTTTCATTTTAATTTCCGGGGGGTTTCCATTATTGTTTTGGCCGTATGGGAACGTACATTGTTTTGAAGGAAGGCTACCTGCTTTTCACCTGTCTTTTTCTTCACGTCTGTTGCCAGGAGGTCTGAGTAATAAGCTGACTATTCTGGCATCTGTCAGAAAGTGTGGATAATCCCTTTCCAGTCCCAGAAGAACGTTGTCATCATTTTTCCTGCCGAACAGTTCCTCCGCGCTCTGTTGGGTTTGGGGGAATTGGTATGCCGTCACTCGCGTGATAACTGCTGGGACTTTACGTTTCATCGGTGATCACTATAGACTTCAAAAAATGCATCACCTTCGTTTTCAAACTGTTGTAGGAGACTACTGGCATCTTGCATGCGCACCATTTTGTTCACGTCCATCAAAGTGCGTGGTACCTCCGTACATTGACCTTGCGATAGTGCAGGTTTTTCGCGATGTCTTCTACACTACCAACACTGATGGACAGCATTTCTCCGAGTTCCTTGATAGTGCTGTGCCTAGTCTCACGAATATCGCGTCTGCACTATCAATATTTGGTTCGGTGTGGGATGTTTGCAGTTTATTCACCACGAGCTCTCGCTTCTCTGAAGCATTTACACTACTCAAACACACGGATCCGTGAGAGACACTCTTTCCCATACTGTTGTTGGAGTCTGTGGTGAATTTCAGCGGACGGGACGTTTTCTCCAACGAGGAATTTGATCACAATACGTTGTTTCACGCTTCGTGGTACCTTCTGTTCGCTCATCACTCTAGCAACTCCCAAACAGGACTGAAAAAGTTCTAACCCGAGCATAAGAGAGGTTGCAGGTTGTGGCTCCACTCTCTCAAGGTCGCACAACTGTTGCATTGTGCGACTTGTGTACATACAAATTAGTTCCGGTCATATTTTAACCACCTTGTATAAGACGATACAGTTGAAAACTTGTAAAGGTTGCTTTCATTTTCCTTTGAAACTTATTACGAACAAATGTGAAACTAAAATTTGAAACTGGGAAATTTAATATCATTAACTATTTATCTTGCTACGCAGATGAAATTATATTTAAATTGGCCCAATATAAAACGTTGACACCAGTAATGTTAATAGTTTCTAGTTGTTTTGTTAATACTTTATCTGTAAGGTGTATTATTAATGAGTAGATTTTACAACTGAAACCCACGTTCTAATTTAAAGACTACGCTACATATATAATGAAAACACATGTTCTAGAATCCTGTGGACGAAGGTTGTGCAAGAGATCTGTAAAATGTCGATGAGACCAAGTTTCATAACATCATATACTATTTTAGTCACAATCGCCGTAAGAAATAAAAATTTCTGTTAAGATTGCATTGCATAATAACAGTTGCTCTAGTGATTCCTATATTACGAAAACTTGCCCTGGGACTAGTTTGAGTTGTTTCATAGTAGCACACTGTGCGAATTATTTATTACTGGCGCACTTACTTTATGTGCCACGTATTATAGTCACATGCAAATTAAGTGAACGTAATGTTGTCGAGGATGCTAATTGCATAGGAGCGGAGGCTGGCCACTATCTGGACGTTAATTAAATTTGTTAATTAATTGCCTAGTTCCGTAGTGTTCTCAGTAACATTATGCAATAAATTAAAAGTTTTATAGTCGGGGCGTTTTTCGCCTTATCTTAATCATGGAAAGGCAAAAACTGGCCACTTTTTAGATTCCTTAACGCCATTATTGCGAACTAAATGATGCCAAGTATTGCAACTTTTCCATGTCACCCAATTAAAAGTATAAGATCTTAGTTTAAGTTGCTTTGGTGTTAATTAGAATTTTGGTAAGTTTCTTGAATACTCAGGCCGTATGGTGAAAAAGTCAAGTTCTGCGCGCTTTTACTCTTTTATTGTTATATTAGCAAAGCTTTGTTTCTCTTTGTTCATTATATATTAATTTTTTATTATATGTATAAACAGCAAGCATCTTCAGGCTCATGTTGACCTCTTTTTTTACTAGAGATAAATATAATAGTACAAAGAACTGTTCTTTGGTAGTGTTTTAGGTATTTCACGAGAATTTCTGTCTTAATTTAACTCGGGAACCCACATAATTCATTTACCTCTATCAATACAGTTAGCTATAGTTGAATTATTAATTTTTAAATAGTGCTTATGCCACGAGACAGTTTCGTTAGGACTCCCTGCTGTGGGATAGCTTTAATTTTAATTCAAAATTGATGAAGGGTGGCATCCAACACTTTTATATCATTGACATAGAATCATATCTTTCTTAAAGTGGAAAATGACAAAATTTAAAAATGAACAAAAAGTGGGAACTAATGCTAAAATCTAGAATTAAAAAAATAAAATAAGAAAAAGAACTTTTAATGTCTATGAAGGTTTAAATTGGTTTCCCCAACTGTTTTAAAACATCATTCTATAATGGAGGCCATATGAAGAAATTTAAAAATGCATTTTCAATTATCGATCTGACGTTAGAGATTCGAACCAACCTGCATTGTTCTTTACCTATTTCCAGAAGGGCGTTTGAGTTGACATTTTTGTAGTATAATATTATGGTGTAAATGATTTTTTTTAAATATAGGTATAAAAGTAGACTTGTAGCATTTCTTAAGTGACTCTCTTCTTAGCCTCCATATTATTGCGCAATACAAGGAAGATATCAATTCTTATGTTAATAATTACGGCAATTCTGTTTTTTCTTCTAAATTCGGGTATCTTAGTTGACTGATGATTCTTTGAAGATATTTATGCAAATGTTCTTTAATACTTCTCAAATGTTTATAGTACAATTTTAAATCAATCTTCCAAATTTATCAGGAATGTGATATTTTTAAATTGTTCATGACTTTGTTACAACCAAAGAGCAAGAAAACTGTTTATACTTCCTGCACGACTATTTGTTTAACGTTCTTAGTCTCTGTACGATAATAAAATTTCCTACATTGTTTCCGATTGTACGTTTTTATTCGACTAGATCAGTAATTTTGTTGTCTGAAGTCGCTCGATGTACAATAATCCACGTTTTAATTGTCTTCTCCCGTTCTTTGACCGCGTAACAAAATTTAATTTGCGAGGAATTTTCTTTCAGTAAGCTGCTTTAAAGCCAAGATTTATTCTATAATTAGACTAGGTCTTATAATTTCTTTAAAGGCGCATAAACGTAGGCCAAGAATAGCAGTTTGAGTCGAAGTCTGCTCCTATTTTGTTTTCAATAAATCTTCTAGTCAGAAGACGGACATATTTATATCTATAGTGACTAAACCTTTTTTTAAAAGAGCTTTCCTTTGCCAATGAGCCGTTCTAGAAAATTTAAATTTCCGTAAGTAACAATATTTTAAAATCAATATATAATAAAGCTCGCTGGTGACGTAATAATGTAAAAGTGTGTTATTGATTGTATTAATATTGTTTTATTTTTCATCTTATGAAACAGCGCTTATGTTATTAAGTTACTTTAAGCAGAACTGGCTTTAATTATTTATTATTTTTAAATGATAAGTCTCCTAAAAGTCTTCTTTTTTAAAAACATCTAATTGGAAAAGTGTATTCTTGAGTCCATTCTCTCATTCAGGCCAAAGTGCAACAATTTCTTTCACCTCACTTTCTTTGTGAAAGTCACCAAAATTAATCACGGGTGCTTTAAATGAGATGTCGAGCTGTGTTTTTACCGTGTAATACCTCTAATTATTGTGCACGGTTGCGCCGGACATGTAAACTTCTATAAGTTGCACATTAATAGCAATTATAGGCTTTATTAAGAATTTTTATCATTCTGGATTTTAGCGTTATTTGTTAATGATTATAAAGATAACTGTTTCTCGATATGCTTGTCAAGGATCTGTAAATTGTGTGTTTTTTTAGTAAAATATTCTTTGTTTTCATTAAGTGAATTTGCAATATACCAGCTCGACCTGTAAAATATTTTGGACATAGAAAGTGTCTTCTAACATATGTTTCTATATTAAAGCAATAAAACGTTTTCCATTTGTCATATGGGAGTCGCGTATTTCACATACTAACAGTTTGAATCCAAACTCGCGATAGTTACTAGCCAAATCATCTTCAAAACATTTTTATGCTGTTCTTTATCATTCTGAAACGTTCTTTTGTTGTTGATTACAAAAATAGTTGCCCTATTTTAGATATGCTGGTTTTGGTTGCCTTAAATAACCCCCTTCGACCTCCGTCACTTATCAGTGTTGCCTATTCACCACTAGGAGGTGAATTTTATGTGCAACTATTTTGCTTGTTTATTTTTTATTCTACATAGATTTTTATAACTCGTCAGTTATAGTATATGGCTGTTGTTTTTTACTCTGTAGCAAACGTTTTGAGTTTTTTTTGTTTTGTGATTTTGTATACCTCTTAGTGTTTTTCTTTTTTTCTTTCTTATATTATATCTTCTTTATATTTTATCTGCAACAGCTTATTTTCGTCTTCAGTCTTTTAACATTTTATATTTTCAAAATTTTTTAGTTTATTTCTTGTATCAATAATTTAGTCTTATTTATTAAATTATGATTCAATAATGTTTGATTCATTTTTTATTGTCTTCGCCAAACTGGTTCCTAGAAAACAGTTGCGATGCAATAATTTCTGTATTGTTTACGATGGATAATCCGTGTAAATTTACTAAAACGACTTATTTATTTTACATACAGGCGTTCAGAATCACTTAACTCCGTATGTACAACACATACAATAGATAACGTACATTTCAGAAATTCATTACAGTATTTATTTTATTTAGTTTTAGAGTATCTTCGGCATACGTCGCAGTAATGATTATAATTTTTTCCACTAATAGTCCTTCTTTGAAATTCTCTAAATATTCTCTCCCAATATACTCAATATACAAATTGAGACGGATTCGAAAGAACACATGTTTGATAATTTGTTTCAGTTTAAACTTATTGGAAGTTATATTGCTTAATTTATTCTCTAACGTAATTTGTATAGCATTGTTATTGGAGAGGAGGACAAAATTAAATATAACCCCAAGCAGCCAATATGTTTTATTCAGTTGCAACGTTTTTGAATAATAATTCCACCAACGGCACACTTAAGAAAGCGAACTACAATTCCCAACTTGGCCAAAAACTAATTCAAAGATAACATTCAACGTAAAGTGAGCAGAACGCGCTTTTAGAAAAAAATCTTTAATGATTTACTTGCGAATGCTTGCGGATTCAACCTGTAAGTTCAGTCAAATAGGAAGCTAGCAGTTTTGCTTAAAAATTTAAAAACTATTTCAGCGAGAACAAAACTTTAAAATGTATGCGATTTCAACTTTAACATAAAACTAGTGAGGAATGGGTGGCAGAGCCAATGCTTATGTAATCTTTAAAATTTTCCAGCGCCAGCTCTATCATTGGCACTCTACTGCTATAGCTCTTATAATTATTGCTAATAATATTTTCGTACCAATTTATATGTTAAATATTTCCTTAAACTACATGTTGCATTAACAATAACCTATTAGATTAATTAACTACAATTTTCTTCCTTGTTGTTTCAAAGTGCTAGATTTTATATTAGATAAAGATCTTTTACAAACCATGTTTTATTATTAGATGTTTTATTATAATTAAAAAATTTGAATAATTAGACTCCTGAAATAATGTGGAATTTAAAGGCGCTGTTTTATGTAATGCCATTTATTTTTGCATCATTTATAATTTTGGCAATATAATGCGAAATTTTGAAAAGCATTTTATTCATTTAAGCTCAAACCCAGTTTTTTGGAAAATGTCCACAGTTTAATTATTACGATTTTAGTAATGAGATCACTTTTGCTTGTCGTTTTCATTCTTCGGTCGTGATTTCATTTGCTTTAACTTAGTCGCGATTTATTCACATTTATTTTCAAAAATGTGTTATAGGTCATTCTTGTATCTCACTATCTTGCCCCGGGGGCGTGTTTTAATAGGTATAAAATGCTAATTGAATTTCTTTCTTTTATTTTAATTGAATCATAAAACATTTTTCTTTTTTTATGACTTTCGTTGCCTATTATGTATTTACATTCGGCAGGGAATGGTAATAAAGAAATTGATATTTTTTGACGGTCATGTCGACATGTTAAAAAACTATTTGTTGGTTTTAATATTTTGAAAACGAGAGTCTATTACACAAGGCCTAATTAAAAAGTGCAAGGCCCCTCATTTTTCGTTGCTTCAAGGTTGATCACAAAAAGTCTTTCACTCTCTTAAGAGCTGAAAGGATTGTTCTCCGCTGCGGTCAGTAACTATCATACTTTGAAAAATTCTTGGAATGTTGGTAGAATTGTGAAAAGTAGTAGACGTCTTACGATTTTAATAATGCTAGAAGTCTTTTTGGTTTGATATTTTTATCTTCTTTGTTAGTGCTTTTATTGATTTTAAAAAATGCGACTAAAATGCTCACATTCGCCAGGAAATGTTTTATTTACATCAGAAGCATACTTTTCCAATAGCTGATTTGCCCTCTGTCTTATTCTATCATTTTCTATCACTTGAGTGATTTCCCATAGAAATCCGAAATCCTTATGTATTTCTGTACAGATTGTTGAGCTTCAGAGAATAAATTGCACCATAATATGTTTCTATTACGAAAGAGTTGCTAGATAAGCTGTTCTTCCATAGAGTTCGCACAGGACACAAAATAATTATTCGGTTGATTTTAAATAAATCAACCAATTTCACTTGATGTGTTCTCCATTCATTAACTTTTTATAAAACAACTGATTGGTACAAACGTTTCTTTGGGTGGTGTATTGCCTTTCAGATTTTTTAAAATCGGTCATCATTTTGTCGAATGCCATCGTAGGCCACGAACTCACGAAGTTCATCGTTTATACAACAAAATCCCGGTCATCGAGTGATATAATCAGGTCTACCTCTTTGAGTTCGAAGCCTGTTGCAGCTGTACTTGTGATGCATCACAATTTGGGCTTGAAATTACTGAAGTCGATGGTGACGATTGTGATTGCTAGTTTTGGTATTTTCTTGATCACAGCATCCTGCCATCCAAGACGCTTTTTGGAAAGTTTTCTGAATTTTGTTCTACTGGATTTTTTTAACAAATGTCGACCATCTTTGTCACTCATTTGTTACTCATTGTTCAGCTTTTTTGATAAATGAAGTGTGAATTAAACTACGATTTAATTCAAGACTAAAATTTATTTTCAATGCTAATCTGTTACACAATACCCAACGGTCAACGGTTATTATAACAACACTAATTTATTTATTCCACTATATTACTTCTCCTATTCGGCTACGGCGAATGTTCAGTTGCTCCGCCTTATATTCAAATGAGCGATTCCAAAATGAATCAGAGGGTTCTGGAATTTGAACTTGATTGGTCATCCTGGAAAGGTCCCGATTAGTTTCTTTGTGATTTGTGATTTCGGTTACAATGTAGATGTTTTTAAAAATCTATTATGCATCGATGAACAATGAATGTACGATTTCATAGTCTCACAGCGATAGCCCATTCAAGGCTTCTCTGACTGAACTCACTTTTTCGTTTACTCAACTCGAAAGCCTGGCGTCCTAGTCTGCAGCTTATCTAGCTTATAGGTCAGTCAGGCCCTGCCCTGTCTTAGTGTTTTGAACATTTATAATTTATTTCATTATTAGGTAAAAATACGCAAGTAATGAGTCCAAAGTTTAACAGGTACAATAATCAATCTTGCGCAACTTGAATAAAGTAAAACAAGTAGATTGTTTAATTTATTTTATTGACATACTAAAAGAATTTGTACATATTTAGTTTGTTTGAGTTCACAGTAACCATAAAATGCTAAATCGTTTGTTGTTAAATATATTAATATTATTATTTTTTAGAAAACCCGATTTTTAACCTTAACAGATTCGTTAGAACCATTTTTAAATAAAAATAATCGCGTTTTTTCGAATTATGTCTTATGCATTAATCAGTTAGCTTTAAAAATAACTAGGAGTATCATCAATAATCAGCATTGCGTTTAAATACGGCTTTCTCCAGCATTGTTATGTAAAACAATCATCTCAGAATGACATTTCCCGCGCGGCCATTGTGCAGCACTTAGGAAAGCGAAAGTGTCTGGAGGCAGTTCAAAGCCGTCGTCCAAAGCAAAGTGGCGGCCCGCGACCTACGTGCGGCAGATTTCCATAATGAATTTTTAAGCACCACGTATCTGCTCACCTACGAGCCTACCTACCCAATTTCGCTTGGACCATATGCGGTGTCGGCCTGGGACAATCCGGCTCTCCATCTCCCCATATGCAATGTCGTGTGGTGATCGCGGCCTGTCAGTTGTCGGCGAATTGCCGGATGGTACGTGCGCGCGCCTTTCCATACGTTTTCCTGCAGTTCACGTGCGTTCGTTTTGGTTGAAGCGTGTTGTAAGCTTGATTGAAGGTAAATCAAATTTGATAATTGCTTGCGGCGCGTCGTAGAAAAGCTAAATTGATTTTATTCAAAATATTTTTTTGTTTACTATCGTCGGGTCTCAAGCGTCCTCGGCAATCCTCCATCGCAATTTAAAGCATCAAATCTATTAAGGTGCATCCCGTTTAGTTACCGTAACTTTTCTAAATTCATTTCAAATATCTGGTGACGAGGCCGAATGGAATGCGAGTTTCTCCTTGTTTGTTGCGAGCCAGCAAGCGATTATTCAATATAAAGAAAATTAAGCTTTGTTGAGCCAGGGTGCGGGCAACGTCTCTTATGTAATTAAATTAGGGGATTAATTATTCGCTTGTCTTCCCAGTGACTGTAGCAGTGCCGAGTGTAGTGCGTTTACATGTGATTTCGTATCGATACCGATCGAAACGACAACGATACATTCCTTCAGGCTCAACAGAGACATCACCCTCTCCTAACCAGCTAACTGACATCGAAGGAGTTGCTAGCAACTTCGAATCCCTCTAACTTCACTAATCGGTCGCAGCACGAGCTGCTGAACTAGAGTGATTCGTGCAAATGCAAAAGTGATCATGTCCACTCAAGCTTACTACAAGGACAGGCTGGGGTTCGACCCCAAGGAGGCGCTGTTCGACGGTCCTCCACACGAGAAGTACAGGAAAACGGGGGATAGCAAGAAGGAACCCCATGGCTACGAGGAGAACCTGACCAAATTTAAAGGTACAACAATATGGGAGTATTTTGTTGAAGCTACAGGTACGGTGGTGGGTTTCACTTGATAAGCATGGAGTTTGACGTTTTCCGTTGGTGTGTATGCGTTTTTTTTTAATATTTCACTCTAGAGCACTCGCTGTTACTACCATAGGTTAACTAACATCTTAATTATATTATCAAACCCCTAAAATCAGTATTCAGTTGAACCAAATATACTTAGGGACGATAGCATCGACCCATCCCTGTTGGCACGCAATTTTTCGTTGGTGCTTCCGCGTTTCCATTGGTTTTCAGGGTAACTCACCGAGGTGCGGTTTCATTATGCTGCTGGCGCGCGTACGCCTCCCTTATTTAGCTAAAATCGAGCGTTTTTCACGGCAGCCCGACTGCAAGTTTTTAGTGAGAGGCGAATCGCCGAGTCGCGAAACTCCGTCCATCTATGTATGCAACCCAGAAAAGCATGTGTACAAACAACTTGCACCAGCCCAACTACCAAGCGATTGGAATTCGTTGTTTGCCTGGTCCGCGACAGCTGACAGCTAATCGGCGAATTAACATAACGAAAGTGCTAGGGGCCCGGCGAGGAGGTTGAAATATATAGTAAATATGGTAATTGGCGTCGCTTGGACAAGTCAAATGCGCTAAAAATAAGTTTGAGATGGCCCGAAGCAAGGAAAATATATGTATTTGGTTCGTTTTAGAAATTTTGTTCACTTGTAATACAGCAAAAATGAAGGTTTTATCAGACTTGAGAAGCGTTACACCTTGAGAAAACTTGGGATGTAATTATCATCTCTATTTATATCTATTGATGTATTCCTTAGTGGTCGTACAACTAAAATTAAAACATGAAATATACCTCATCCGTTTAAACGGAAGTCATTTCGAATGATATCATAGCGGTTAAGTGTCATTTTTTTCTTGTAAGTAATGAATTATCACACAAGATAGCGATCGCCCTCTTTTAATAAGAATGTATAAAATAAAACTGAACGATCTATTAGAAAACAATCAAAATATAAGCTTTACAGGAGTTATTATGATAATAGACTTGCAAGTACAAAATGTAAGATTTACAAATACTACCGAAACAATATTAATCTACTCAAAAGTAAGGTGACTCTTTCAGAGTAATACCCTCTCGTTGCGATACATATACGCCAACATTTAATCCAATCTTGGAAACACTAACCATATCCACATTTTGGAATTTCCATCTTTCTTCGATTTTTATTTATTCAACTGAATCAAATCAGGTTCTTTAAGTTTTTCTAACAAAAATTTCAAACCCAAAACGTCACTTAAAATTGCGTTTACTGATCCTATTGCCATGCCAACATCTTTAGCAAGCTCTGTTCCCATTACTTTGTTTCTGATTTTGTCAGTATTTTTTGGTTATTATGTTGGTGGACGACCAGAACGAGGTTCATCTTCTACAATCTTCTCTGAACAGCTCATGCCACTAGAATTCAGTTTTTCTCGCCGAAAGCTTTCTGCACCATTTTAAACGTTTCAATAGCATTAATTTTATTTCTAACACAAAATTTAATGCAACTTATTTGCTCCAAAGGATTAGACATTTTAAAATTAAAAAAAAAAGCAAAAGCTTGTTTAAATCAACTGCTGTAAGTTATAAACTATTTGAAATATAAAACTAAAATTAGCAACGAATGTCATTAAAGGTTGTGCCAACATAAGAAAAAAGCCTGTATTACGACTCTCGCGCGAGTTTCAAATTAATGTTACCATATTTTTTGAACAGAGTAGTATGCAGTTTGAAACACATTACGGTTAAGTGCCTTTTTGATTTTGAATACCTGAATTAGTTTATTGTAGATAATGTTACATTTTGATAGGATGTGAATGGTTTTTCAAGATTTTGAAACTTCGATTACCATACTCAAAACTGCAGAAGGGATCTATATTGCTAGACAAAGATGTTTTTCACACTTCTTTGTTTGCAGAATATTGGAATAAAAATTCTATACTAATAAACACTCCCAAAGTAGTTGTTATTAACCACGTTCAGCAAATTGAGACATTCCCAAATATCAGAATAGAACTATAATAGGCTTAAGTAGGTGACAGATTATAGAAAATCAAAATCCGCACCATATGTTATTAATCTATGAAATGTACTTTTTTAACTAAAACAAGAATATGCACTACTATATATTGAAATTGCAGCACCGAGAAAAATTGCAAATTAGCAATTGAAACTTTTCAGGTTACTTCATAGTGTAAAACAAATAAAGATCAAATTTAGAAAACGTTCGTTCATAAATATTAACATTTTTTCCACCTTGGGCTCTTCTGGCCACCTTCATTCTTCTTGGTAATAATAAACGAATGGTGACTTTATGGACTACATTCCGTTCACTATTGACACCCCATAATTCAGCAAATATACTTGAAGGTCGTAATTTCGTGCAATTTCGTTCGGTGAGAGGTCAAGCAATCGGGCCGGTCATGAAAGAGTTCCTAATTTGTTTTGTTAAAGAAATTTTAGTGCGTTATGTTCCACATATGTTTAAGCGTTATTTTGTTGAAAGATTGAAGATGAACCACCATAGGCTGTAAGTCGATGTAGGTTTGACTGGTAATCGTAACTGATAGCTCCCCATACCATGATATCCATAATTGGGGTTATATGCCTTGTACGAATGCAGTCTTTTTATTCTCTTTTTCAGCGTCTACAGAGTATCAATATCCTAACATCGTTTGGATTTAAACAAAATTTTGAATTAATTAAAAAGACGATTCTATGTCACTCATGTGCCCAAAAATGTCTTTCCCTGATCCATTGTAACCTTTATTGTCAGTGGAGAGAAGTCACAGGTAGTTGCAAGAAGAGGAGGTAGACAATTGGTACCATGTAATGGTCCACTACTTGAAATCGCGCTACGGTTTGTAATCACAAGCTTCTAGTTAATTGCCCGGTCTTCACAAATTAATATCTTCTTCGACCAAGCATTGCTATGGAGACAAACTCTTCGGCCTATTTCTTGTAAAGGAATCCCTTCAAGTAGGCCAATAATACTCGCTAACTTGTGGATAATGTACCCTTTGTCGACGATGAGGCATTTTTACAGTATGGCAGATTTAGATAGAACACTTTTATAGCTATTTTACACGTGATATCACTATTTCTCCCCAAACCTCAGACATATATAAATATATGGTTCAAAAACTTTGATCGCTTACTTAATTTGATATAAAAGTTTCATGACAATATAATTATAAAAAGTTAGACACCGAACTCTATAAACCATAGGTGTATAACAAAAAAATCTAAATTGAATGAATTGTTAAAGGCTTCGGACCAAAATGAAATACAAAGTGCTAAGCAACAAAAAAAATTTGATTAAATTTATCTTTGCTTCACAAATCCAGTATTACACAACCCCACGAAATTTCTCTTCGAAAACGCTTAATTTAAATTGTGCAAGGCGTATTACTCTAAATTTAATTGGACATTGCTTCATTATGAAAACGCGACGAACAATTAATTACCTTAATGTACGTGGCACGAAGCCTTAGGAATTTTTGCTTTTCCGAGGCGCTTGCTGAGAAAGTTCTGCGCTTGCCTGGCAAAGCAGCATTGAAAGATGGTATCTCTGCATTTCTCACGCAGCCCGCAATTAAACGGGGCGCTTGCTTACAATACAATGATTTTGTGATGAATAATGCAGCTTATTATTGTGCAAATTAACGACACTGCAAGGTTCCTAGGGCGAAGCGGCTCGCTCCAAAATCTGCTCGGATTCGTAACTGCAGCGTGTACGTTGCAGACGGCAGTTAACTCCATTACACGGCTGCAATTGAAAATTGCATGTCTGCAAAAATAGCAGCAGTCGCAGTGCATGAATTACTATAACCTAGAAACGTCCAATAGCAATCGTTTTTTGTTTTTGCAATGAAGGCCGGCCGCACTGCCGCTAGAATTAGCGTTAATGGCCCTCATTCAGTTAAATTATTTTTGAATCTGCAATTGTTACATTCTGCTTTGTTGAATCACAGTCCGGTCTTAGTTGGGGTGTCCCACGTGCCTTCTAGTTTAGTACATCAGGCGACGTTGTAATTGCTGTCGCGCCTGCTCTATTTATCAATACAATTCCTTCAATTGGGGCCCTATCAAGAGGAGTTCCAGAGGATAATGAAGTGTGACTCAGAATTGTGGGTTGCTTAAGTAACGTTGGTATTTTTGCTGTTTGGTAACATTATTAAAGAAAATGCATTGAGAAAAATATATGCATATTCAAACCAATTCTTATATAACTTTAAAACTCGACTTTTTGAAGAAATCAAATGTCTAATGAAATTACAATGCCTCACAAAGAAAACTATATCAAGGTGAAAAGCTGATAAATTGGAACTCATTAAGGTCAAAAAATTAATTGTAAAGGCCACAAAATGATTGTAGATTTTTCTGTAAAAGTTAAGGTCTAGAACTGTTTCTTGGAAGCTGTCGACGTTTATCCTGTTTTTTATGAATCATATTCATTACTTTTAAATGATCTTAATACTTTCTCATGCGGTTTCATTTCATAATTTTATCAGAATTTTGTTAGTAAGTGATATAATTGTCGACTTATGCAATTGAGGCTTTTCTGATTTTGCAGTTCACTTTGGATTGTTTTCCAAAATAACTTTTTTGGAATTTTGGAATTTCCAAATTCTCTTCTATTTTCCAAAAAAACTATATCATTTTAAGAGTTTTTCTAATTTTGTAAACATATAGTCTGAAGATTGGTGTGGTTGAATAGGCGCAATGCTCTTTTTTGCTGGCTAGAGAATTTGGTTATACAATGACTAAAAAGCATCTCGCAAATACCTAAAATCGGTTTATAGTTTGATTATGACGCATACAACTTCTTTCAAATAACAACATAACCAACGACACGCTTTATTAATTCATATATTTTTTTGTTTTGATGGATCCTATTATTCTTTTCACAAGAAACATTTAAATTAAAAAACCAACAGTAGAAGCCGCAGAAAAACCTTAGCATACAAAACACAAAGAAAAAGGAAACATTTGACAAAGAATACTGCGAAGAAATCAAAAAGAGAAAAACATTGCGAGAAAAAAGTGGTTTAGAACAGAAATAAAGCAAGAAAAGGTAACACAGAAAAAATAATGGAACAAATTGAAAATGAAAATAAAAGAAATAACACTAAAACATTACAACATCACATAAAGTAAACAAGAAAAAAATATACAATAGCAGAAAATATCAAAGAAGAGGAATGGAGAAAGTATTTCTGTAAACTCTTTGAAGGTAGAGGTGCAGAAAGGACACAAACGGAAAAGGATGTCTCTTCCAATAGCTGAAACTTTATTTTTTATGACTATTTTGAGATCTTCGAATGACCCTTTTTAGACTTTTAGCTATACCCATAGAAAAAAGTCACATGTACTCATGTCAGGGAAATATGGTGGCCAATTATTTCCATCGCCAGCAAAATTATCAAAGTCTAGGCCCATGACACGTGTTCCAAAGTTATTCAAAAGTGTGGAAAATACTTCCGATACTTGCGATAAAGCCTCGCACCATCCTGCATAAACCAGTAACCGTTGAGTATGTGGTTCTCTTTGCCTCTCGTAGAAACTCCTCTTCGAGAATCTGGCGGTAATTCTGAGAATTCAGATTGCCGTTAAAGAAATATGGTACGAGAATATTATTCCCTGAAATTGTACGACAGGCTTTACAATTGCAAGGTGAGGATTTTCGGTACCCCAGTGGCGCATGTTTTGCTTGTTATCAAAAACTTGTAAATAAAAATTAACTGACATTTGGACACCTATTATTCGTGACCCTGTAGGAACAATCAATAAGAAATTGATGGAAGTAATTGCCTACGCGGACGATATCACAATAGCGAGGAATCGTAAAGATCTAGAACAAACACTGATCATCATAGCAAAAAAAAAACCAAAGACAAAGGATTAGAAATTAACGAAAAGAAAACCAAGTTCACACACTGCAACAGAAGGAAAAAGAAAAATGCAAGAACTAAGAATTAACAGCTATAATTTCGGGGAAGTATAGCTATTTTATTCATACAATTTTCCGGGCGTATTTTTTAGTTATTAGGGAAAGATCTAAAAGAAAATAACAGCTCTGTATCTGTTAAGGAAGGGGTAACAGGATACTTGGTGACTTCCCTAAATGATAAAATGAAACTGAATGTTAAGTAAGTTAAAATTTGATTGAAATTCTATTTCGTTGAAACAAATTTAATTAACAGTAGTAAAAATTTATTTCATAGTGATGCCATATTTCATAGTGATGCCATATTTCTTGAAGTTCTGGTATGGTTTTGTGTAGAGATATGAAGGAGTTAATATACATTAAAATTGAAATGACAAGATATTTTATCTTTTTGTCGGAGGTGGGAGCGGGTCGAAATACATTTTGACGTATCTTTTCCTTCAGTAGAGACAACCGTTTTAATGCAAACCGACGCCACATTTGCTTGCACAGCGGTAAACATCAAATTTTAATTTTTGTTTTACTTAACTGTTAAACCGTTTGTATGGTAATTACTGTTTTGCCGTTATCGCGGTACCTCTAATTAAGAAAATATTAAATTCAAATATGGGAAAGTTGCTGTAATGCGCAGCTTAAGTTCGTAGTGCCGAAGCTAATTAACGGCGAAGTTCCTTGGCTCTTTAAATATTGGCTCTGAAGGCCTTTGTCGGTATCCGTAAACATCGGCATCACCTTCTACAGCATCCTACGCGCAGGTGTTTTAAACGGAACGTTATCTAATTAGAGTTGCATTGATACGCAGTTCCTTATTGTCCTTGCGAGGCGTCATCCGTGTATATATACCTACATATAAATACATACAGTTAGTGCACATTTTATAGAATCGCCAATGTTTTTTTAGAAAAATGGCAAAAAAATTTACGTTACTTTATTAATGTGTTGACATAGTGGGGTTCAAAAATTTAGCTTTAACTCTTCCAAGGACAAGGCGCGGTATACACTCTCTCCAATGTCATCGGGTGTCCAGAAATAACTGTGTCAAAAAGGGACATTGTACTTATTCTTAATTTTGTTGCAATTCAACAATTCTTATGAACACGTCGGTTTGTTGCGAATGATAGCACTATAGCTTTATTAATGTACATATTAGAGTGTGTGTACTATGACCGAGATAGATATTCGAATAATTCAAATGTTTGCATACAGTGCGAATATTGAAATATATAGTACCATTAAAAATTGAATACTCGAAATTGGTATTTCAATAACGGGAATAAATAAAATTAAATTCTTTTTAAAAAACGAAACTTGTTAACTGCAAACAAAACTCGATTATCTTGTGGTTTATTGATGACCTTTTTTTTGGAATAATGTCTGTAATTTGACTTTTCCCATTATTTCATTTTTAATTTAAAATTTTCGTATTAGCCGAATACTTATTTTGACAATTAGAATTATTCCAATACTAACGAATATTAGAATAAACACAGGATCCCACAAAACGATCTCCCTTTTTCAAAACAGCCATAACGAGAACAACATAAATTCTGTTTAATGTTTTATTGTACTATCGTATAGAACAATGGTGCCATTTGGTCATCGACCAATTTTTAAGATGATATCGTTCAAATGTTTGCCGGCACGAGTGATGCATTCCTACAGCCTCACCTTAAAATTCCGCGTTGCTTGCCGAATCATTTACACTAGTACTGTTGCGAATAGCATTCTTTAATTCTCCGATACTCAACCTTATTTAGGTCAGATGTCATCAGGCGGTCTAAAAATATCTATGCGAGAATTTTCGAGAAATTCTTGTCGTGTGTGTGGTAAGGCCATCTTGTTGGAATCACAGTGGTGTATTTCCATGGTAGTTGAATTTAGGTTCCAAGAAATTGTGTAATATCTTAACATAGTGGGTAAATGTGACAATCACTACACGTCATGATTTCTTAAAAAAATTATAGTTCTATGATGCCGAATTCTGTAACAGCACATCAAACAGTTACACGTTGACTGGAGAGGTCGCTCATGGGGCTTAATACCTAAAGTTCTTATTGACGCAGCACGGTGTTCACCACTCCACACCATGATGGACAATAAAATGTTATGCTATGTGCTGCTCGAGAATGCACAACTCGAGCGCCGTCTACCAATACATTGCGCGTAGTGGTTAATCCAAAAAGGGGAGATTATTCTGCCATATCCTGTATTTAAATGACTATCTCAAACGAAAACCCTGAAAAAGTCGTAACACTACAGTATACCAGTTCTACTAGTGCCGTAGATGTCCATTTTGAATTTGAAAGAGTTTTTAGAACCGCCTGGTAACCGGATAAAATATAGAGATGTGTTTACTTTTGTACGCCCTTCTATTATTCTCTCACGCACATCTTTGTCCTATTAAATGGTTTTCTTACGTTTCCCTAATTCTTGTGAGTTCTTCAATTCACCAGGGAATTTTCATGTTGAACGCTCCTACAGGGAGGGGACATAATTATTCTTATAAGTAGAAACAGTTTTGTCAACTGCTCCACTATTATGTCTAGGTCTAAGTTGCTGCCTATCCTAACTTTAATTCTCACTGAGTTACTATCTAAGTCTTATATGTGTATAAGAGTTTCAGTTTGTTTTGTAAGTGTTGCGACAATGTGATATTTCACAATTTAAATTTATGATCGTAAAGCATCTGTATCTATGGTCTGAACAGTTCTTTTTAGTATACGTCTATTTATGTCTATTGTTAAATTATTTACTCCTTACCTTCGACTTGCTACTAAAGTAAATATATCATGTTTATTGGAAATATCTAAATTATTTGCCATAATAGATTACAATAAAGGCACATCCCTAGGATTGATATCCTTGCTTCCACAGACCACTTGATGAACTTCAAAATCCTATATTTTCTCTCGCTCACCCAGAGTTTTTGAACGAACTTACGTAGGACATCCCAAGCTGTTCTGCCGTGGTGGATTTGCACTTGTACGATGTTTATGTCTCGTGTCATGATCACTCTGAAGCGGTTTGAAAGTCGCCGAGCGAAGTTTGTAGCAAAATTTAAACTTAACCTGTTGAACGAATCTTTAGAAAATTATATATACGAAGTAGTTAGCAATCAGCAGTCTCATTTTTAAGCCCGGATTTTAATGTTTGAGTGGGTTCCTAATGCTTTTCTTTCTAAAATATTTCTGGAAACCATACGAGGAAGTTAGGCTTTTGTGAAGGTCATTTGATTCAAATACAGTTAAATGTGCCCATTCTCAAAAATCTTTAGGTGTTCATTATCCGTCTCAACCATTGTTCATTAATACATACGATCTGTAAAATTACCTTCATGTATCTTATGTTTTCAAATTGCGTAGGACTCTTACATTTGGGTACTAGTTCAAGAGAGTTTTGTTCAACGCTTCTTTTTGTTTTGTACCAGGTCCGCTTTCCACTGATTTAAAACTATGTATGGGTGGCATCTGTTTTATCTCTGCCAACCTCAAACATTTCGCAGCTTTACTATAAGACCCAGTTTGCCTTTGACTCCTAGGTTTTTATATTCATTTTGCTGAAGGGAGGGTGGGAGAATCTGAGCGGGGCATTCTCATTCTTTTTCTTTTTCTTTTCTTTAATATTCCAGTAAGGATATTTTCTAGTCCACTTACCAGCTTTTATCTTCTTGGCCTTTCGAATTTTCTTCCTCTGAGCCCTGAAGAATCATTTGTTCAGTTCCTTTGTCTAGTTTTACAATTTCAGATTTGGCAAGTAAACTTGCTCTCCAACACTTTCACTTTCATAGGAACGACGATATCCAACAAGGATGGAAACACTATCTCTTTATTAGTCGAACCTCCTATTTCCGAATCCTCTCTGGAACTATTACTGTTTTATTTTTGTCGTCTTACATTTGCATTCCAAAAGTGTGGAGATAAAGGTCACCACGCCAGGAGCTCCCCGTTAACGCGGAAAACTTATTCAATGAGGTGCACCTGGTTAAACGAAGTTAGTTACTAATAAACGAGCTTTATCTTGACCTTGCATCCTGTCGGTGCTTGTAATATCTTTAGAATTGAGAATTTTTATAGTGACCTCTGTCATGCAGTCCAGCTGATTAAGCCCAGACCCCCAAGCTTTGCTGGTGTTATCCCTAGGTACAACAGTTTAAAGTCGTTTCACCACTCATAGCGGTTTCTAGCGTAAATCGCAAACTTGTTCGCGAGTGTGGTGTTACTCACCATTTAGGATTTTTTCTCTTCAGACACATTCCTTGATTTTTCCATATTTCCGATCTTTACCTTATCCACCCACTTGGAAACGCGCCAATAAATAGTTCAATTCCCAGGTGCTACCACTCTTACAGCTTTGCGTATGTGATTTCAACAAAACTTGTATATGTAAGCGTCAGTAAATCACAAAGCAAGTAATATGCCTTTTGTGTTGATTTCACAGATATTGGGAAATCATATAGCCTTTACGTAGTGATGCGGCGTTTGATATAAATGGATCTTAAATGTTATTTATAGATTTCTGTAATATCAAAATTTATCATGAAATTGTTCCACATTTTTGCAGTATATGAACAATCAATAATTTGTTTGGGATATGGCCCAGAGCCATTTTGTGTAGAATATATATATATATATATATATATATATATATATATATACTCAGGGTAATTTGTGCAACTAACACTTAAATGCTGTAAACCAAGTCTTATTTGACAACGAAATTGATAACACTAGAATGAAAGTATTACATAGACGTTAATGTTCTTCTAATTACATTGGTCTTATACTTTCTCTTATAATACGCAGTTAATATAAAATTGATTAAATATTTATTGCTTCTAAGTAGCGTAGCACAAGTCTTAAAATTTTTCAGAATAAATATTCTTTGAGATGTAAATATTACAGAAAAATATGTGGATCATTTTTTTTAATTGGTGATCATGAGCTTTGTTACAATATTATAATTTTTGATAATACAAGAAATACGTAAACGTTTTAAATTCAACGTTGTGTATTTTATTAGTTCGACTCACTAAATGTAAGTGGGTTGTTGATGATAAAGAAGTAGAGTGTGAATTTTTCATTATTTTGCCTGTTTAATTAACGTATGGAAAACAATATCAATGGAAAAATGGTAAAAATGTGTCATAATATTCTTATTTGGGAAATAGTTAAACTGAAACGTTAATCTACACTTACTACTTTTTTACGAAAACCAAAAGTGGATATGAATAGAGTGAGGATTATTTGTGCGAATCGAAGGATAATAATAAGAGAAATGTGTACAAAGCCGAATGAATTCAAAGCATTGAGTGTAAAATGTATGAGTTGGTTATTATCAGCAAATCACTTAATATAAATTGTTTTTCAAACTGCATTATGATCAACGATGAGACGGAATTCATAAAGAAACATCATGTAGATTCTCCACCAATGTCTAGAATGCATTCATCTTAAAATACTATTGTTTTCTCTGATAGGAAAGGCGCAATCTTCTGACCCGTGCGAGCTTCTTTATTTGTTAAAATTAGTGATAAGTAAAATAAGAGAGTATTTTAATATTATTTTCATTGTTTATTTGTTTCCTGGTTTTCTTTGACGACGCTGTATATTACAGTGGTTTTCTTTCCTTTTTTACAGCTCGGTATCAAGCTGAACAAGGCAATTGAGTGCTCCCAAAAATTGTTTTATTGAAATTTTGTTATATTAAAATTAAAATACATGTGCAAATAGTAATGTGCAATTAATTTTTTATTATCCGCCATAAATTCGCCGGACACTCATTGTTCGTGAATTGGCGCGTTCACAAAGCTAAACGGTTTATTGTCGGACACGTACAGCTTAGCTGTTTCTTAATTCTTTCGTTTTCATGGACAAAGGATTGGTCATGCCCGATACGTTGGTATGTTTTAGAATATGCGTGACTAATGGTCACTATCAATTTATGAATAATTTTACAGCGGCTTTAATGTCCGTTATAGAATACGAATTCCTTCCTGACGATTTATTTCTGAAGAATGCGTTTAAAATAAATCTTGGTCGCGTTGGGCTGCTTTTATTCTTTACGTTGACGTATAGCTTTGCCCGAAAAATGCAACAAATGTGAATACACTTCTTAACGTAATATAACCATAAACAGTGGCTTGAAAATGAAATAACACAGTAAACATACCTCAGTTGTCAAGTGGGCTGCAGCAAAATGTGTTGGAGTATGATTGTCTTCAACAATATTTAGGTGGTATCGGAAGTTATAGAGGGTAATTTTCAACCTAAAAGACGCTCTGAGGTCAGGACGCGCATCCCCGTCTGTTACAAGGGAAAATATCGCTACGTTCAGGAAGATGTTTGAGTTCGATAGTTCATATCATTCTGCACAATTACCTGCAAATGAAAAAAGCTTGTTCCTTTGGGTATCCCATATCTTAATCGGCGAGGGGATGGCATGACACGTTTTGTGGTGCCGCGAAATGCCTAACGAATTTTAAAATGGAATATCTCGTTATGTCAACAACATCCTGACAGGTGACGAGACCTGGCTATTTTTAAAAATTAAAGAACAGTCTAAAAGGCATACGGTTTTCCAATAACGAGGACTTTTTAATGGCGCGAGATAACGATTCTGTCCAAATTCTCGATGAAACGTGAAAGAATTAGTTCAATGGCTGAAAGTATATTGAAAGATTATGAAAATAAAAGGTGCATGATAAGACATTCGTGGTGTACATATATTTATGTTTCTGTACACACTTTTGTAATATTGTCGATTTACAAATTATAACTGCAGAAAAAATCTTTAACCCTGCTATCTTTAGTTTCTTTGCTTGTTTAGATGATGGGGGAACAGGCGCCGGATTACCGTAACTCATTCGCCGATGCGCAATACCGGAGCCAATTTTTCCGCCGTCTGCTCAAAAACAGCGGAGCGATCTCATCTGATTTTTATTTGATAATCTTAATTGCGACAGACGGCCTGTCTGACTGCGCTTCTTATTAAAATTACGCCTGTCTGTCACCAGCAAACAAGCAATTTAATGTCTGGTATGCGGTAACGAAAGCAAAAAATCTGGATGAAAGAACTGCTCGGCGGCGTCGTGGTCGGCAGATTTATTTCGGAGTAGGAGGTTCTTGTTGCTCTGGAGATCCGCAAGATGAATATGTGAGCGTTTTGAGGTTTAACGTTACCCTCTATTTTTACCATACTTATCAACACACAACCCGCGATGGACTTGTGTTTTGAATTAAAATCGATTAGCTGGAAGAAACACTTTTTGAAAGAATTATTTTATTATATTCAGATTTTTAAAGCGTAATTATGAGATTTTACGCCTCATAATATGCCGCGATTAGAAAGAATTTTAATTTCTCTAATTCTACTATTAAATACGTGCGTATCTTCTACCTTGGTAACTTTTTATTTAAGATGGTATATAATTTATTTTTATAATCAAAGGTGTCAAACCAATGCGAAGTTTTAAGGTAGTTATGATCTAATTTGTGTAAAAGTATAATTAAAAAGCAGAAATCTAAAATATAGTCGAATAGATCCCGCAAATCTTGATAAAATTCAAGATTGTACACAAGTAAGATATGTATTATTCATATAGTTTGTAAATAACAAGAATAATAACAATTAAGTAGCAATTTTTAAATAGTTGCTTATTTCAGCTTGTTATTCACTATGATGGTCAACATAAAAATTATTCGAAAATTGAAAATTTGAGTGGGAGGCTTTGAATTTTGAATTTTTATTAAAATAAACCAAATCCATCAAATTTATTTTAAAACTGCATTTGTTAAAGAATCATTTGAAACGTTTTACAAAATCATAAAAAAACAAAGCAGTCGATTATAAAATACAATTTTTCGTGAGGAGTTTTTGTAATTAACGGTTAGAAACTCCTATCGTAGAACGTAATTTAACGAACGTGTCTCTAGTTTTAACTCAATGATATCACCAGTTTTCTTAATATCGGGGTTCGCAAATAAGAGAGACTATTAAAAAATAACATGAAATGAGTACTAATAATCTTAGAACTGTTTATGAATTGTTAACGTAGACCATGGATTTTAGGTAATTCTACGAAAAGAAGTCTCACGATTGTAAACAGTAAGATCTTGCTGGCTAGTTGATGTTGGCATTTTGTGAAATTACGAAGTGTTGGTAAAGTAAATCAATTGTTACTTGAACTGGATGGCAGATGGCGCCGTTCTGCTAGAACCATATTTATTTCAGATCCACGTTGTCCAGTTGGTGCCAAAAAACTGGGTTATGATATTACAGTAATTAGCGCCATTTACAGCCTTTCTAGCATCATCTTCAAAGAAGCGTAGGCCTATTACGCCATCTGTCCAAAATTCACACCAGACAGAGATTGGGGCATTTGCTTGTCATGGGTTACATAAAAATATTCTAAACCTAAACGGAAAAAAATGCGTGTACAAAACCGTCTAGTTGAAAATGCGTTTCAGCACTAAAGATAATTTTTCGAATAAACTAAGAATTCCCAGCAAGTTTGAGGTCTGAGGGACGTGAAACTAAAAATTACGGGAAAAGTCCTAATATGAAGGTAGTAGTATTTCTAAGAAATCTACCTTTAAAAAGGGCTTCACCCACATATATTACAGAATTAACCGTAATCTATCTTTGCGACAATCCGTATCTCAATTTGCAGAACAAACTCTGAAAAAGTCGCATCTGTATAAATGGGGCGCACGTTATAAAGAAAATTAACAAATACGTTTGAATATATTCAAGGTTATATTAAAAGAAAAGAATCCGGTGCCACAATGGTGAGCTCAATATATTTAACTTATGAAAAACTTGCTCTTGTACAATAGCTTAGTGTATGTGAAATAGTTGAATAAATATTTATAAATAAAAAAAAATGTTGTGAAAATTGTTAATCACCGCCATATTTTGGTACTGTTTTTGTGTGATAGGTTTCAGAACAACCAATTGATTCAAAGGAATCTGAAAAATTGCAAAGACAAATAAAGATTCTCATCTTTTCTTATTATTCTCATGATTCTATTTTTCTATTTGTAAACTTTCATTTGTTTGGTCGATAAGCTAATAAATGAGCTGATTGGAAGGTAAAATTGTATATAGAATACACTAGCGTCAATTATATAATAAAAAACTAAGTTATGTTATGTTATTTTTCGCCACATGGAATACAAGCTGAGAGCCAAAAAGTTGTAAAATACAGTAGGAACCAAAAAGATGATAAAAACTAAATCATAATCGGTAAACAATATGAGGAATAACATATCGTCATATTGAAAATAAGAATAAGTAACTTTTGTTATCGTTAACCTTTTGGTACTTAGAAAAATATTAGTCAGAACTTTTATCCTTTCATCTGCCTAAAAACTGTATTCAAAATGAGCTCTTTATATACGCATTTTTGGTTCTTGTTAGAGGACATTATGATGCAAAATAATTTAAAGCTCATTAATGGGCATAATTTTCTTTAATATGATTGTTATCGATATCATCCTAGATATTCTTCCTCGATTTGATTTAATGTTTTTTATAGGAAATAATCAATATAAAGAACAATACAAATTATCTTTTTTAATTCACTCAAGTTCTATTCTGCAACAGAGTAAATCGGTATCAATCCCACTCTTTGATAAAAGATAAATTAGTACATTGCACATGTATGACATCGTGGCCACTCCCTAAGCAGGAACGTTATGTCTATTCTCTTGCCTTTCCCTTGAAGATAAACTCAGTAAATTCTGGATTAGTATGATGTGTTATGTTAATATTTGATAATAACAATTGATCTTATTTTGAATTTGTGATTTTTTTTTGGTACTTAAGGGTTAGGTTCGTTTAGGTTTGTTGTTTTTATTAATTTTGTTATTTTTCTTATTCCGTGTAACTATCGGAAATTTTTAGGGAAACGCCGAAACGGCTAATTGTGCACACTTTTGTAGTTCCTGCCTATCTTACCATTCGGTGTTATCCAGCGCAATTCGCATATTTTTTTAGTGAAGAGAAGGGCGTAATAGCGGATGATTTCGTAGTGTTGGAGATTCAAACTGGAAGGTTTGATAAATGCAAGCGTAGCATTGTAGCACCACACCATACGCTTTTTGGTATTATATAATTTGTATAATTATGCGATTATATACTTTTAAATTTCTTAGTTTATTTTATAGCTTCTTATTCTTAAGTACGGATAAATTAAACCTTATAAGTCTATAAATAACACATCGTTTCTTCAATATGATTTTTTTTTCTTAGAAAAGTTTTTATTTGCCACATATTATTAAATTCTTCGGTTATATACTGCACGAGGTACTATCCTAAAATTTCCTAGTTATTTATCAGAAGTTACGTTATAATGAAGAAATATGCTGTATTTACTATTCTAATAGTTATTCTATTATTGATTATTATTTAAATCCTGTCATGGTTATTGTTTATACGAACTGCAATGGGTTCTTTAACAAAGTTGATTTAATGGTACTAACCATTTACAATGCTTTTTTATTGTATAACTTGTTAGTCTTAATGCTCTTATAGAATATGTATAGTAAATAGAAAAAAACTTAGCAATAAAGTCGAATTTCTAAAACAATTTCAAAGGTATAAAAATATATTTGTATCTGTAGTTAAAGCTTATTCGCATTATATCGCGCTGCTAATACGTAGTGATTCACTGCTTATTGGTGTGCATAACCGATTGAGTTCAAATTGTTGGAAATGTCTTGCTTAGAGAATGGTGTGTAGGAAGGACTATAACAGAACGTAACGAGAAGTAAAAAGTATTAATGTTCTCCTCGCTTACGTTTCATTCAAAGGTATAGCGCTTTAAAAAAAAGCACATTTGCAATTGTTATTTAATTACTTGTATTGCATAATTTATGGAAGTGAGAAAATAATGGAAAGAACCACGCATTGTTGAGTGTTTCGATTAATCGTAACGTTTGCCGTTGGTATACACAGAAAAACATTGAGAAGAAGAATTTCGGTTCGGTATTTCCCATTCTCTCCATTATTTTAGTCATTCCCATCACGCTCACACACCATAATGGTTGCGACATGACAGCTAATGATTGTTTTCTCTGCTTGCAGACGAACGAGACGCGATTCAAAAGAAAACCTTTACGAAATGGGTCAACAAACACCTCAAAAAGGTAAGACTACGCATTTGTCAGGTAACGCATTGTAACACAATCAGAAAAGTTCATAACTTAACGTAACGCGCCTTATAAGTGCAAAGTTATTTATTAACGGCGATTTTTCTTGTTTTGTCGGCGATAAAGGCCAGACTGCAGTTTCGTTTCGGTGATACTTCCAAGAACGTGCTGAAATGGCACACCGCAATCGGTCGGATTTTTGCGCCACGCCAATTGAACTATTGGAAATCGATCGATTTATCGTTACAACTGCTTGGTATTACTGCGGTCGATTTAATAACTCGATACTACGTATGCTACCATTTTTCTAGACAGACGCCTCTGCGGCGCTTTGGGCTATTGGGTTTATGTAATTATTGAAAATATGCTGCGGAGAGCACTAATAATTTATAGCCTGTTCAGATTCTTGGACAACGGAATATATGTCATCTTGGCTTGGATTGGACCGCGTAAAAACTGAAGAGTGGTAATTGAACGGTTCGACTGTTTGGTTTCCGGTCGTCTCTGGGTGATTAAATTCCGCAAAAAGTGATATTACGTCATTAAACCACTTTGGGGAATGCAAGCACATTTGGAGGGACGAATTGAGGCCAAGTATCCTACCGCGTTTTAGCTAGAAAGCAGCTTTTTCCACGAAATTACGTTGGTCATAAATTATTTAAGTAATTAGCGTATTGTGTTGCTCTGGACTCTGGAATGCGTAATACATACTTGAAAGGAAAAGTATATTTATATTGGCAGCAAGCAAGGCTGTAAATTCAAATGGATACGTAGAATCAGCATTAGAGCGACAAGAAATAAAAAGTAGAAAACTGGTTGGCGTATTTATAACTGTTTGGCTTCCAGTGAAGTAGCGGGAACAACTAAAATCTTAATCAACTCTCGCTCAGGAAATTCGAAAGTTTAAAGCAGACACTCACCTATTGCTTCACTGGAAACTTTTAGTTTAAAAAAAATTAGCACGGAAGCTTGTATTCGCATTGGGCCATTTGAAACAAGTGAAAATTGATTATAAAATATGGTATTTAGAATTTATTTGCAGTTACAAAGTGTTGTAGAGATATTATTTTCACTTTCAGAAGCAGATATTTTCATTTTTAAAGTACACTCTTCAAATTTAAATTGAAGAAGATAGTTTTACCATAAGTATTGACGACGATCTTTTTAGCGGAACCCTGTTTTCTTGGGACAAAAATAGGATACTAGGATAACAAAAACAACAATTACATAAGCACATTGATTTTCTTATTGCTATACTTTAATAAGAAAATTCATAGAAAACTATAGTAATTATAGAGTCGAGGTTCTATTTCACTATGGTAATACCATATTTTCCGCATATATAGGAAAAGACAGCTACAAGTTTCACATTCATTTTGAGTGAAAATAAACTAGTGACTGCATTTTGATTGATGATTACAAAAAATCGTAACTGTATGGTGATCCACACTGAAACGCATACGCAGACATACATATACACACACACACACACACTCACACTATAGACTTACCTACATATGAAATAGTATATATGGTGTACATTTTAATTATTACCGAAAGACGCGTCTTGTAGCCAAGACAAATAAATGCAGGCTGAATTACAAATTAGTTTATTTTTTAAGTGCCAATAATAAAAAAAGTCCTTATTATCCAACATGGCATGTTTACAGGAAGCTAATGATTTAAAAAATGCTAATCTTTAGACTACACAAGGCTTAATTAGTGAGAGTTATGAGATATTGGCGTGTAATGACGCATGTACACGTTTGCAATAGATTGTTAGTCCCAAAACTCTTGATTATTTTCGAACAAAATTGGTATCCTTGAAATAGATGACCAAATGTTGTTTGATAACATTTCTCTATGGAGTTATTCAAGATATTGTATATAAAGTTTAGTTTAAAAACTGGAGGCCAGTATTTTTTACATATTTTATTTTCATTGATAATAAAGTGGAGAATTACAGTTATATAAATATAGTGGAGAGTTTCTACAAAAATCTCAGGAAATGCTTACTTCTGGAATTAGTAACGAAATGGTGGTATTTTTTCTCATAAAATTATCATATATTAGGTAGGTTTGATCAGGTGATTTGATAACTTGTCAAAATGAAATGTAAATTTCAATCGACATTTTCCCTCGATGGTATTTTTCGATCTTTAGTGTAACAATTTATGCAGTTTTTGAAGTTGATGGGCGTTTGAAAACATTAGTTTAATATTGATTTTAAGAATTCAGAAATAAATGTTTTTCTTATAGACCGTTCACCAAGTGCTCTCATTTCTAAAAACACCGATCTGCATCTGCAAAAATTTATCCAAAAAGCCAAATTAAAATTGTTGGCAAAACCATAAACAAAATATTGCGTAGTTTTTACTACAGACTGTTTAAATTCAAAAAATCTTTTATTGTAATGGAAGATTTTCTAAAATACGAAAGAATTTTATAATAAATAGAAAAGTTTATGTTGGAGAAGGGTATATACCCCTCTTGCGCTATTGTGCATCCATGGATGCTCTGCGTGTAATAATAAAAATCCTAAACATCAACATTAAATATAGATATTGCGTTTGCACGCAGACAATCTTTAGGCTCGTTAAGTTCTCCTTGCGGATTGGCTGACAGGTTAATGTGAAATTGTACAAAAAACGCCCAAAAATTCAATAGTAGATCGTCAAATCTGATCTGCAACATCTAAATAAATTACGAACTTGAAAATAAACAACTGCTATTTGAGTTTTTCAAAATGACTCAAACCAACAAGGTTTGTTTGTTTTATGCTTTTTTTTTGCCTTACTATCTACGTTAAACAGTTAGCACTAATTGGCATGGAATAATTTGTTTTCCAACATTCATTAGATAAATTAAGAAAACAAATATGAGAGAACGAACTATTCTGCATCAGCTCAAACAATTAATTCTTTAAAGCCTTAAAACATCCAATTAACGGTTTCAACAAAGTTTAAAGAACAAAATGTATGATTAGTATTCTACAATAGTAGAAGAATTAATGAAACATATAAATTATAAGTTACGTTGACATAGTTTCAAATTGAAAAATACAAAAGTGTTAAAGGAGAATATTTTGAAAAACAAAGTCATCTGTTCATAATTTGTTTTTTATACTTTTTCGGAATTTGATATTTTCGTATTTTTATATGGTTTATAGGACAGCAGTCATTGTGACTGGGTCAGACATTTATATATTTAAGTGACCGTGTAAAACAATAATTAGTTGTTAGCATTATCCACTTTATGCCAGCTGGTTCCTAATTATTAAATTCTATTTGCATTATCATTCGACTACTTTCAAAATTACTTTGAAGTTATTTCTTTAATGTTAATGTAACTCCTGTCGAGACTACAACAAATACTCTTTTATTTTTTTCTCTTTTTTCTTTCAATTTTTCTAGGCAACATTTTTAAAATAAAATTCAATAGTTTAATTAATTCTTCGCTGGGAACATACACCATTTTTCTTTTTGGAAGTTGCTGCTATATTGCAAAAATTTACCTAATTATATATGTTAGAGGTTGAAAAATATTTTAGAAAAATAAGGTGTATTTATTATGCGTTACAGTTTACATTTATAAATTTAAATGAACCTAAACAACTCTCTTGTATAGTCTATTTTATCATGCAGAAATTTATTTATTTAATTTTGTTAAATACTTATGACAGGTCAGGAATCTAATGTAGAGGTTTCAGAAAGTTTATCGAAACCATTGTAGGTAAAAAAAAAATGTTAAGAAATCACCAATAAACAAAAATATTTAACAAGCTGACTTTTATGTGATGAATATAAATTCCTGGAAGAAACAACATTAATAAAGTCAAAAAATCCGATCCGAGCAAAAAGGCTTTTAAATGAATGCCAAAATATTTGAACAAAAGCTTGTTCAGGTACCAGAGCAGAAGAAAAGTAGATCTAGGAATGTTTCCATTGTCGCAGATTAAATCATTTATGATTTATATGGTCATTGGAGATGAGTGGGTCAGAGATTTGAACAACAAAGAATGATACCTCGGAAAAAAGGGTCTAAGAAGTCTTGAGTAGGATAATTGCAATATGGTGTGGGTTAAGTGAATCACTTAAAAGAATAAATGAATTGAGATACAAAAAAAGAACTTTTAAAAATCTGAAAGGCGGACGAAAAAAACTGTAGGTGTGGTGATACGACAAAGTAAAATACAAATTCTGAACAGGTAGGGAAGATTAAATCAACATAGATATGTTGGATAAAGGTAATAAGGTAGGTTTCATGTTGAGGTTGATTAAGAAACTGATCTAAAGAAGTAATGGCTTCTGATGGACTAAGAAGTAGGTTGTTTAATCTAATTATTGGTTTTTATCCACAATTTTCGTCTTTAAATATTGCTTTACAAGGATTTTGAGTTTAAAATTGATATTTACTTTTCGTGAGCTTATAATAATTGAAAATAATGTGTTGGCTTGGACCTTTTTGGTCTTAAATATTTTTAAACGTATTTTAATACTGAAACTTCTAATAACGGTATTTGAATTACTAGAGCCAAGTTTCTATTGCATTTCTTATAATTTATCTAGTTAGACATTTCTCTTTGTGAAAAAATGTCCAATTCCTATCTTCATAGCGCTTTTATTCCTACTTAATCAAATAGAAAATAACTTGCCTCCAATACTGTTCTAATATTGATTTGAGATATCAAATACCCTTTTTAATGTCGTTAAGCTGATGGATTATTTAATCTTTTAATGGATGGTGGTCATCATTCATCTTTCGACTTCCCACTCCCTAGTTTGTCGCACGAAGCAAGCTAACAGATGTTAAACGGGGTTAGCTATCGGAGGGTAATTTTTGCACCTGTCGCCGTTGTTTGGCGGCTGTAAAAGGATAACTTGCGGCAGCCTCATTAACACTACTTACCGTCGCACCCTTGCAAACAAGAACTTGAGAACACTCTCCGTTCTAATCGTAACAAAATAAACTCCATGCGTTAGGCTTAAGCCTGCTGAGCGCGTACGCGGCCGTTATTTATTGCGAACCTGTAGCAATTATCAGGCGTTGCTATAAATTTCTCTTTTTGTGCTGCAGTTTACCTTTGTTAGTAAATATTGCAGCATTAACCCAATTATTGTTGGAGCTTTTGCCGTGGCTTTCATTTTATTGGTGCGACTACGAGTTTTGTTGTTCCGCGCGGGCACGCATTAAAAGAAGTATCCTACGGTGTTAATGACATTAGCGTCGTACTTGACACGAGATATAAAACAACCAGAAGCGCAAAAACACGCGTAGTGCACCAGGGGTCTCATTACTAGCATAAACATCGAGTGTGTTCTTTCCCCGGATGCACTCTGCCTATTAGCAATGCAGTTTTTCGATAGGTCGCTAGCCTCGTTAGCGTGCGAATTTGTTCATTTCTAATTATAGGTAGAAACTCGCCTTGTTTTCACATCACGGTGATTAAGCATCTGCTGCAACGTAAAAACGGGGTAATTTTTTATGCTTTTCGTTCTGTATGCGCGGCGTTTAAATTATTTTCCTAAATGAATTTCTTGGCAGGTGAAATCGTTGGTTAAGTTTAAATTTGTATTAAAATGTTCATTATATATTTAAATTAAATTTTTCTGGGTTGCAATTAGACCATATTGTTGAATATTATATGTAATATAAAAAATGCATATAATATATGGGAGAAAGTGTCTACGAAATTAGGCAAAAATAGAAGTGGGAACAGGTTTAAATAAAAACAATGTGTCTAAAATAGAACGGCTAGCTGGTGAATTTTATAAAATTTAGAAATTCGCTTAATGAATAGTAGATTACACTCTTGGAATAAAACGAGACCATTTATTTAAATATCGATTAACATCGTAAGCTTTTTATTAATCTACTGAAGTGCTGTCTTTAAGATAAAATTAGTTTTCTTATATGGAGGCGGAAAAAAACATTTAGACTTATATAGGGTTTCAGAATTGAAAGTGTGAATTTTTTAAAGTCTTAGTTATAAAGGGTGCTCGAAAAAAAGAGAACTTAATTTTAGAAAAAACATTTATTTATTGGCACAGTTATGACATTATTTTAAAGGATAAACTTTTCCTTTAAATATATATTTGCTAAATGTCCTTTACGGTAAGGAATCGTCCTTATTTGCATAGTATAAACTTTGGTCTTCATGCACCCCTTAAGGGAAAAACCGCAAGGTGTGAGGTCGGAAGATCTTAGTGGCCAGTTCACTTCGCGGTTTTGTGAGATAAATCGCCCATTAAATTTTTGCTTCAACAATTGGATTGTTTTAATCGTATAGCAGATGGCGCAGTTCTGCTGGGACCACAAGTCATCGAAATTCATTGCCGTCCATATGAGAAAACAAAAATGCAATACTACCCTACGATAACGTTAGTCATTGATAATCACTGAGTTTCTGGCCTCATTTTCAAAAAAAAGAACGGTGGCCCAGTCACTCCACCAGCATAAAGTCCACATCAAACTGTTACTCTTTGAGTGTGCGGTTTTTTAATGAGCTGGCGATTTTCTGTGTCCTAAACGCGACAATTTTGCTTATTGACGTGCCCACTAAGATCGAAATGCGTCTCGTCCGATTTATGATTTTCTTAGCAAAATTTACGCCAACTTTTTAGTTTTAGCTCGTAATTTCTGAATACCCAGCGTTTAAAATGGTCGTATGGCTTTAGTTCCTGTGTTTAGTGAATCTTGAATAGGTGCAGATGCAGATCTCTTGTTAAAATTTGCTGCATGGTGATTTTTAAAATATTCAGTATCAGTGACCGAAGGCGCACTGAGGTTTCTGGACGCTCCGTCACACTATCGTTCGCAGCAATGCTTTCGGCAGAACGGCCGATGCGAAGTTGGCCTGTTTCTTTTTGCTGTCTGCAACGGAAACTGTTTGTTCAAGATTTTTGAATTAGTCTTTTTACATTTGTTTTTATTTGGTGCATTTCTCCATACATAAATGGATTTTAACAATTGCCCTCTATATTGACTAATCGCAATGTGTTTACTACAAAATGTCACTAATTAGAACACTGCCAACTTTGCAGAAAAAAATGACAGAATTTAAATTTGCGTCTCTTTTGGGACACTATTTAGGTACTTTAATTGGGAAGATATACGTTATTGATGATAATTTCCCTTGCTAAGTAAAGTGAGGTTCTTAGTAATTTCGTGCTTAATATAATTTTACGGATTACGTAAACTTTAATTTGTTGCATTAATTAAGAGAAGCAAAAGAGTTCCGGGAACAAAATATCTGCTCGCATTAATCATCATTTATTTGCATACCCATACTGGAACAACGCCTCATCGCAATTTGCGACCAACCAATTGACTTGTAAATTAAGGGCTGCAGCTGCTTGTTCAAGATTTTTGCGCGCCGCTCGGCGCGGTGACGTCACTAGCGTAATTGTAAACTAACCAAAACATGGGGGTTGCATTGTGCGATCGTTGAGATAAGGGGGTTCTCTTATTCGATCGGAGCGTTGATGTGCGGCAATCACGAACAGTATAAAACACATTGCTGGGCAGGCATGGGAATGTGCGGCGGAAGTCTCGACTTACAGGCTGCAGCCTTTATTTATTGTGTCAAATTGCTGTCTTGGGCATACGCAGGCGTCGTACTAATGTAGTTTTTTGACTGCTGAGCGTTTACGATAAGGCAGCAATAATTCCTCGTGCAATAAAAACAAAATGAGAACCTCTTAAATTCATGACTAATGAGTGAGGATTACACTAGTAACACAATTACGTGCCCAAAGTGTGGTTTTCAAATACAAAAATTAAGTCGGATACGAGTAACGCGACAAAGAAATCATCGCCGTATTTGGGAACGTTAAACAATACGCTACATTAGGTGGGTAGAGACATTGGTAACGTATGCATCATCTTGCTGTTGAAACTCTTCTGGCCATTTATAGAAATATAGTGGAATGCATTAAAATTCCATACCATTCCGATTAATCATACTGAAGAATTCTGTGATGCTGATAAGGAAAACAATTGTAAGCCACCGGAATTTTTATATAAATGCAAATGTTTAATGTTTAGATTAAAATCGGTTTATCGATGTTCGTCCATTATTTGTTCGAATCTCGCTTTTATTATTTGATTTTTTTAAGATTGCACTGCTACATATTATATGTTGGAAATGTTATCTTTAATACAGTGTTTATGTTGATCCAATTCTACTTTTTTAGGGGATTTATAAAGGAATTTTAAGAGGCCAGCGAGATTGACTATAAAAAATCAATTTATTTTGATTTAACCCTTAATTCAAATCTTTTTCACTTATAAATAAGAAGCATTAGTAGTTTTATATATGATTGCCATTAGAGATAACAGATTTCTTAAGGTCGCCAACAGCAGGTGCATTTACAAAACTTAAATTTGTTATTTCACGAGCCTTTTTTAAATAATCCTATAAAAATGCGTACCGAGTTGTCAAACAAAAGAACTCTGTATTACGAAATATATCTTAGTAAAGTCATATGCTTTTATTATACTGAAACTTGTTAAATGTTGAAATGTATACATTATTGTAAAAAATTGCGCACTAATAGAGAATGGTTGGATCGAAACAATTGTTACGATACACAAAATATCATTAAATCAAGATAATATTCTGTCCACCTGTAATACAAAATAACATCGTCAGTACCTTGTTGGACCTCCCCATGCCTGGATATATGTGTTGATCCAATTGGATATGCAATTAAATAAATGTGGCATGTTTGGCCACAGTTACAAATTATGCCCAAATCACGCAAACTGCAACATAAAAGAAGTTGATATAACTTCTCGTCGCACAAATGTTTAGTAAACGAGAAACCAGGTGTTCGGGCAGGTCAAAGAGTGTTGAAACATGACGTAAATATTTCTGAGAAACCTAAACTGTGTGCAGGCAAGAGGTGTTTGGCTAAAAGGGATTTGTGGGAATTCAACTGGAAATATCTCTGTATAGTGACGAAAGACAATCATATACAATGGCTCTGACACGATCACCCTAATAGCGATAGACGTGACCCCTAAAAGTGAAGCAGAAGTGACTGCGCCCACCTGTGATCTCGGACATCGTTTTCAACAGAAATCGTGCTTTATTTTTAAAGATAATATGTTGCAGTGATGGATATTTTATGCTGATCTTTGCGCGTAAAGAAGAAAGTAAATGAAATATAACACATTTGTGCAAACTTGCATATTTTGATAAACTGATTACGAAAATGGAATCCTTTTTCTTTAATATATAAAATAAGTTATAACTTTCTCTCTTAAATTTTGAGTATCAAAACATTTTTGTGTTTACGCATATTAGAAATATTATTTATTGCATTATTTAACTTGGGTAATAATTCTTTGTTAGTTAACTCCTCTCTAGCTCGTTTTCAGAACAAGTAATACATGTCGAATCATATAACAGATTTGTCCCATGCGAGTAGAGTAGAGGTTCCCTAGAATCTTGCACTGTAACTACAATCAATCACCAATGTTTCGATATCTCATAACACAGTAGACTGCTACAAAAACTAACATAAAAATTGCAGCATGCAATGTTAAAACTATACATGGAAGAAAAATTACAATAACTGGAAAAAAACAAGATCAAGATATTCTAGGACTGTGTGAAGTGAGAAGATTCACGAAAGGGAGTGGTAAACTAAAAATGTTGCCATACCTTCTATCATTCTGAAAGTCTAGAAGCGAACGTTAAAGGAACAGTATTAACAAATGATTAGTAAATAAAGTAGCATTAATGGACAGCATATCAATAAAGGTTACCTAGAGGTACAGTATCAAAAGCATTCAATAAACAAATTCTAATAGTCGGTGACTTCCATGCAAAGATAGAAAAACAAACGGAGTTGAAGTCGGTCTGAGTAAGGGTAAGATCTTAGTTAGCTACCTAGAAGAACAACGGTTATATGTCACGAATGCGGTTTTTTAAGGAAAATTCAAGAAGAAAGGGGACCTGGATTAGACTCGATAGGACTAGGAATGAGGTTGATTTTATAATATTGTCCAAATCATAAATAATACAAGACGTATCGATCATAAATAGGTTTACAACAGGAACTAGCCCTAAGCTAATTAGAAACAAATTCGTAATCAATAAACTTACAAAGGCAACAGTCACAAGTGCACAGTGAGAACTAAAAGAAGATAAAGATGCATATTACAAATAACTTACTAGATATCTGTAATATAGTAAAGAAAGAAGTAGTAACTTGATGTACATGTGAAAAGGTAACAAAACCATGCAGAACACCAATTTAAAAGTTGCTAAAAAACAGTAATGGTAAGGCTTAAGCGTGGACAGCTCAAAAGGTCATAAGGTTAAGTTCAAAAGCATTTCACTTAAACCAATTCATAGGACTCTTGAAAGGATAGAAAACAAACGGAGTTGAAGTCGGTCTGATAGTAGATCTGTTCACTCGAAGAACAACGGTTATATGTCACGAATGCGGTTTTTAAGGAAAATTCAAAAGAAAGGGACCTGGATTAGACTCGATAGTACTAGGAATGAGGTTGATTTTATAATATTGTCCAAAACATAAATGATACAAGACGATCGATCATAAATAGGTTTACAACAGGAACTGGCATAAGCTAATTAGAAACAAATTCGTAATCAATAAACTTACAAAGGCAACAGTCACAAGTGCACAGTGAGAACTAAACGAAGATAAAGATCCATATTACAAATAACTTACTAAATATGAATAGGTTAAAAGCCAGTAACTTGATGGAAAGTACATGTGAAAAGGTAAAAAAACCATGCAAACCCCAATTTAAAAGTTGCTAAAAAACAGTAATGGTAAGGCTCTAATGCCTCGCGTGGGAGCACGGCCTGCAAATAAAGTTAAAGGAAACAACTGTTGGCATTTCAGCCCGGTATCGACCATCTCTGATGCGGGGCGATGTGTCAAGTACCGCGCATTAGACGACCGCCATTATTACCCTTTGTTCGAGTGAACCAAATCAATGAAATACAAAAAAAGGACTATTCAGAATATTAGCTCTGAAGAGATAGTGGAGGTAATAACTGAAAAAATCAAGTCACCCATAAGAAAAATGAAAAATAAAAAGACACTGGTTAATATTGGTATCATTTCAGAATTAATTAAGTTAAGAAATGACAAATTAATTGAATACATGCGCGTGCTAATAAATAAATGTATTATTGGAGAAGTATACCAAATGAAAGGAATAATGCACTCCTAGTACTAATTTGTGAGAAAAGTAATAAAACCGTTCTAAATAATTATACCAATTAGTCTATATATAATATTAACTAAAGTATGAAACAGCAGATTGATAATACACTTAATTTCTACCAACCATCTAAGGAAACGCTTTTCTTAAAATAATTTAGTATAGTGAATTACCTCTATACAATTCGCACCCTGACGGAAAAGACAAGCTAGTACATTATACTAACCTTGATTGCGCTCATAGACTACGAAAATGCTTTCGATTCATTAAAAATGGAGGCCGTGAAACATTAAATAATTTATTTAAGGTATGCTGAATTTATAAAAAAAATCTATAAGAAGCTACTTACAGTAAAAATATATTTCGTAATAACTAAACCAATATAAATAAACAAGGGACTGAGACAAGGGGATGTAATATTCCCTAAGATGTATTTAAAAGAGTAAATTAGGAAACCAAATGTAAATGACAAACTTTTAAAAAATCTGCATTGTGCAGATGGTGTAGTACTTATGTTTGGTAGTTTTGAAGACCTAAAATCTATGGTTAAACATAAATATGGATAAAACAAAAGTACTACTTCAAAATCAATATGAACAAACGCAAATAAGGATGGATAACAAAGTAGTGGAATATGTGAAAGAATGTGTATAACTCGGAGAGATCATTAAGAATGACAAAATAAATCACATTTTGGAGGTGAAGAGAAGGATTAAGTTAACATGGGCAGCGTATAAAAAGCTCCATTGTAAATTCAAGAATAGGAAACTATCAACATACCAAAAAGTTAATGTATTCAATTAATGCATAGTTCCGGTAATATCATACAGGACAAACACTTGGGTACTAAAAATATCATGAAAAACTTTCAAATTGCCCAAAAGAGAATGGAAAAGTTATTTTGCGAATTACATCAACAGACAAAAAGTCCAATCAATCAATAAGAGAGAATAAAGATGACAGACAGTGCAACAGTTATAGCGGAATAAAGTGGGAATGGGCCGGACGCGTGATCACAATGATGGGATAGTAAATGTAATATTGGAAAACTGTTGGCACTCCGGAAGGATATTAAGAAAATGACAGGAACAAATTCGATTAGAAAGTACAAGGGAAAATGGGAGAATCTTGAGGAGACTTAGGTCCAAACATAGACAAATGAAGGTTAATAAAAGGAAAATAATGTTTTATAGCATACACTTCTTTTGGTAGTAGAAAAAAATTAAATTAAAGGATTTTATCTATGTATTGACTTATCTCTCCGAATATTTTATACCATATATGAAATAAATATTTTCTTTGGAGGTTATCATTATGGATACAACTAAAATATCGAGCTTTTTTGGTTACATCATCCATATTGAATAACAAAGTATTATCTATATTTATGCAGTACTTAAGATTTTAGTCGTTCTTTAAAAATATTTAGCAACATAATTTGTATCCTTAAAAGTGTCAACAAAATGTCAAATGTAAAACCGATTAGTATCATTTAGACTTATCGAGTTTTTTAAATTGTCACGTTATTTATAGAATATCCTTCGATCTGCAAGTATTTATTATCTTTGTCCTTTGTTTTTGTGTTTTATAGCTTTAAATTAATTCGAAGAATAAAGAATAAACAAATGGTTCAATTATAATGTAAATACTAAATATATAAAAGGAAACGCCCTCTTGTATTCTAAAAACTATTAACAAGTTTTTCAAGAGCATGACTTAATTTATGGGAAATTCACAATCAAAGGTATATGTATTGAAATTTTGTGGAACATAGTTGTATCAGACATAAAAGAGTAATTGGAAAGCACTGCATTAAAAATAGTACAAAATCGTTCGTTTTTGTATAGATTGCAACAAAGGCCTGGATAACGTAGGAACAGCCTTTGCTACAGAGGTTAATTAAGCACCTTGTGCAGGTTTCGTATCGATCTGCTTGAAACCAAGTAGATTTGGTGCTTTATGCGTCACTATATACACTCTTAACGCCAAAATAATAATGCAATTGCACTGATTGTTTCTTCGACACCCACTCTTATCGAACTAGGTGGTCCTTAGTGGGATATAAATTTTGAGAGAGACCAGTGTCAAGTTTGAAGCAACTATTTTTGGAAGTATGTAGGTTATGCCGACAACTACCTAAGAATTATGCCAGAAGATTTGGTGAATAGTGTGCCTTGTCAAAGTTTGCACTATTTTTTATCTTTGTGTTAATAATAAACTTCAAATATAATATGAATATGAATTTTGAACTTAAAATTAAAGGCCGCGAGCTGGGTAGGTCCTTCTAAATCTATGGGTTGGAAATTTAGAAAAAAAAGTTTAAAAAAACATATTAAACGGTTATTGTTTAGTACCTTCGCACATTTGCGGCAATTATTCTGTAAAAATAATTATGATATAAAAATGTTTATTGTCGCTCAGAAAAACACATTGCAGTTTTGATTTTATTTGTAGAGAGTTTTTGGACATGATATCCTAATAGTTCGTCACAAAATAAAATTTAAAAGGGTTATAGCATAGAACATGCATTAAAGGCAGCCCAAGTCTCTGTACATATGCACGACGCTTTATTAGATGATAATGAGATGGAAGCGCTATATAGGTCTGCGTAATTACCACATCGACCGGAACCACGTGTTGGCACGGCTGTTATCATACGGTGAAATTACTCATACGGATTTAATCGCGCATGAAATAGGCGCTCAAGAGAGCGCAGCCGAATGAGCCATCATTTGTAGATAGCCGGAGGTGTTTGAGAGCGGCTAATGATAGCAGTCAACACTTGACAGAAAAATACTTCATCCTGAATTTGATTAATATAATCATTGATATTTTAATTATACGGCAATCTAAGCACTCGCTGTATATTATTTTATCTGTACATTTTAAGAGATTCGTACGGTCGTTTTTCAGACTATACCAGTAATTTGTGTTCTTATAAAAATTGAACGTTTTTAAATTTTATATGCAGTTCTTTTCAAATAAGCTATTTATTTTTCTTTACTAGTATTTTTGTGTTTAGGTTTAGAATTAAAAGGTTTTTCACAATTGATAATATCTTAATTTCTTTAGAAAAAATGCTGACAAGTAAATAAAAAACTTATGATGAAGTTTAAAAATAAATTGTAATGTCTGTATAACTATACTTGATGTAGCTGTATTGTTCGATGACTGTAAATATTAAGAACATCCTGCAACGTTTAATAGGTGGAAAAATGGTTAACGGCCATCTTCGAGAATTTAGTGCGGTATGATACTACCTACACATTTTGTCGAGGACTTATGTCATTGTAGGTGGTAATGATAAAAGGTTTTATGTCATCATCTGTGTTAGGGTTATAGTTGATATGGATAAAATAGCTTTTTTAGCACATACGAGACTAATACACATTTTTCTTGGAAATCAAAAAGACTGCTTTTGACTTCTCTTCCAAAAATTGATAAAAATTAGGAGGGATTTTACGTTTGTTTTTTTTTCTTATGTTGCAATAAAGATTAGATCTTTCTCTTCCCGTAGACTGATAGCTAAGGGTATTAAAGTGAACAAATTATCACAGAGTTGTTAAGTTTGTATGGTCCATTTGGATGAACTCCTACATACATCACCAGATTTGCGGCATAAAAGTTAACCGTCGACACAAGAGCAAACACTTTTATCCCGTATTTTACCGGCTTACTCAGGATATACTGACAAAAGAGCAGTTGCCTCGGTAAGTAACAAGCTGTTCATCAACTGTAAGATTGAAATTTTTCAGTTGGTCTTGAATTTATCAAAAACCTCCATAGTAATAGAAAGTTTGTCTACAGCTTTTCGTTGTTCTCTACTATGTTCTTCTTCTTCGTACCCTCTCCTATCTTCGGAGGTTGGTTATCAGAAGGCGAACTTTAGATATTGCAGCCTGGAAAAGATTTGTAGTTAATTGATTGTACCATTTGCTAAGGTTTTTGAGCCAAGATTCTCTTCTACGTTCAGGATCTTTTTTCTATTTGCTTTATCCTGAATTATCAATTGCAACAGCTAATACTTTAAGTCTTGCATGACGTGACCTAGATATTCCAATTTTGACTTTCAACTTTGTATAGTAATTCTTGTTGTGTGTTCATTCGACGCAGTATATCCTCGTTCCAAACTCTGTCTACTAGGTACATTGTCGAAACAGAGACAACGCATTAGAAAACCTAAAGCGGTACTCACTTATCGTAACATATATTTACTCTACCGCATAAGTTATCTCATATTTCAAACATGTTTCTTCTAGACGACTTTAATGGACCAGTAAGTGATATAATTTCCAACAAAGTCTTCAATTTAGCTTTTTACTTTGTACGTTATTTTTGATTTTTTGAATATTAATGTTTGTAGACTACATTTTTTTTAATAATTTTATCGTCAATCATGCATTGAAATGACTCAATAGGAGATGTAGCATTTTTTGCATTTTATTGAGGTCCTAGTTTATGAAACGTTGATGTTGTTATGCCGCTGTCTGCGACTTGTCCGTGGTACTTAAGGTTCTAAATACTATCTCGTTTCCCGATTTTTTCCAAGATACAATTCTTGGATGTTAGACGACGATCCCGGAATATTTTCTTGTACGTCTGGCACTTTTAGAATGTCTTCTTCTTCTCCAATTTTCATAGTTTCGTTTATCTTTATTATATCCATAAAATCTTTTAATTCATCTAGAACTGTAACACCGAGAATACTTTCATAATCTTCTTCTGTCTCTCTCAACGACTATACTATTTGTTCACCGTTACGTCCAAACAAGTTATTCACTTCTAGTTTTACATTATATTATAATAAAAGAACAAGATCTGACCACTAATACATACTTATATCTCACTGAATGACATAAAATGACATTTAACTCCCGACAAAACATAACGTACATGGTGCTCCGGCCGTGCAGCGTGTAGAATATTTTTGAAAAATATACAATGCTCAAGTTCAAAAACGTTGGTAACTGTCATCAGCTATCAAAATAATATACCTGGAGCACAATCATGCGCCACGCGACTATTGGGAGATTTTTATTTGTAAGAATATTAAAGTACATCAGCACCTTCTGTTGTTTCACTGAATACATTGAGTCACTATTTAAGCTAAGAAACTGAAACTAAGCGATGAATTGAATGGAAGATAATATTACGTATAATTTAGATTATTGAAGGACACCTTCTAGGAGAAGAAGAAAAGAGCCACAACAATTAGAAATGCATTATATTTAAAACAACGGTATACTAAAAAGCATGATTTTTATTCGAAATATAGCAAATTTCTTAGGACCGGTCAATTCCATTAAAAATGATGATTGTTACTACGGAGGCGATGTTTTAAATAAAATTGTATTAAAACATTAATTTAATGTAATATTTGGGTTTTTTAGAATTATTATTTTCTACTATCATCATTTTATCATATTACCGATTATCATGACTGGTAACAGCAGTGAAACGAACTTAAAATAAGCCCACCCCAACAAAACCCTTGCCAGGTATTTTCAACTCGCGCGGTTATTTTCGTGACAGCGAACTTCACCATGATCGTCGAATATAATAGAAGCCGGTGGAGCAGGATGTCAACGACATAGACGTGTAAATATAGTTCGACGTTATTATTAGTCTGTATTGGTTAGTTCGGAATAGAAGTCTAGCCACAAAGAGGAAGCGCCATTGTTCTGGCGAAATTTAGTGAAGCATCCTTTCCGTATTACAGAACTAGCCGATGCTAACCGCAGACATGAGAAACTTTAGCACATGCCGTCATATCTGCTGGCGCTTCTTTGAAGTGTGAGTGTGTGGGGCATAAACGGGAATTAATGGAGAGGAGTTTGCGGAATGAAATTGGCACTTACGTCATTGGTGGTGCTTTGTGTATTTCCAAGAACGAAGTGTAACGGCGGATGGTCTTTTAATTAGACGGGGAATTTGAAAAACGGTTCTTTCATGACGTAACATAAATTACTACAGTTTCGTTTTTTAAATATTTATTCAGGATGCTTATGGGTTACTAGATTACATTTTTTGAGTTTGATGCTATAATTGTATAGGCAATGACTTGTAGCATGAATTTTAGCCCTTTTCAGTTGCTAGATTGCTTAGGGTATATTAATATGCGTCGACTATTCTCAAACTTTTCTGATCGCCTAACGCTTAAAATAGCCGCGACCCTTTAATTCTGCTGAATACTTTTTTCTCGATTGATTCCATAGAAGTAATCAAAACGTCATGACGTAATAATTAACTAAAAATTTGAACTGTTCAAGTTGTAGAAACAATAGTGTATTGTGACTTTTCAAAAATTAAAGAATCTGCTACGGGAATCGAACTCGGACCTGTTTGCAAAGCTGAACATTCGTTACAATTGCACTAGTACCACTTGCCGATTCTAAAATAGGCGTAGATCCATATACTTAATATTCTTGAAACATAGGAAGTACTAATTCTATACATTTTAATACAACAATCCTTCTTGAATAAAAAAGCATTGAAAGAAGATACCTTCGCATGGCTTGCCGCAATATATCTAGAGAAGCGCAATAAAACAGTCAACTTAAAGTATGATGCCGTGTGACGAGCATAAATTCAGTGCACCCACGCCCAAGGCTGACCGTGTGTCTCCTAGCGTGTTTCTTTTCCGTTTTAGTGCGTTTTCTGCGCTTCTAAATCATTCAAATGGGCAGCACGCAGCGAGCCTCCATCAATTGTCCCCGTTTCTACGCCGTCACCTGTAGCCCCATTGCCATTCTTTCAGCTGGCTAACCGCCAAAAGGCGCGTCGGCTTAACATGCAACCTTCCTTCGGTAGTAAGGCGAGGGAGTGCTCAATTATGCATTCAAATACAGCCTGATTGGTGTTTATGACCGCTGCTCCAATGCACCGAGTAATTACTGCAGTCATGCCTGGCTCATTAAGGGTCATTACCACAGCTTCCTTGCGATCTAAATGCTTGATCGACTGCGGCACTGCCTGTAATCGGCGAACCATTCGTTCTGATTTGCGCCTTCGTTCTGTGTGACTTAATAGAGACGGCTACTAGGGAGCGTTGCCGCCGGTGCTATGGGTTTGTCGGCGATTCACTCTTTGTTCCTTTTAGTAACTGCACATTTCGTCGTCAAACATCTGCGACCTGCTTTTTGCAAGTGTAAACTGTCGGTGCAGTGACACCAAGCCCTGTTCTAAATAATATTGCATTTTAATTATTAGTGAGTCATCGGTCTCGATTTTATCCCAGCGCTACATGTGCAATAACAAAGTAAAGGGAGGGTGCTTTGGTAGCATGTGTGTACTCCTGTACAAGTGGTTTTTTTGTGCATATTAAATTGCAGTGAATAATCTTTAATTTTATCCTAGAAGTTACAGTATATATTTTTATTTAATAGATATGACATTAACATTAAAGGAAATTTATAAATCAAAACGTAGCAGAATAAACAGGAAGAATACATGACTCAATAACTTTATGTAAGGCAACAAAAAAATTGATAAAATCAAAACAATACATTTTCAATAAAACTAAAAGAAAAAAGTCTAAACGTTCTCTAACCAAGAGGACATTAAGAATCGATGGCTGAAATATTTCTCTGAAATGTATAAACTACAAGACCATATGAAGAAATAAAAGAAACTCAGAAGGAACTACATATTGTAGGAGATGAAATATTCAAAAAAGGATAAAGATGCGCAATAAGATGTGTGAAAAATAATAATGGAACAGCAATAAATGGCTTACAAGCCGAACTAATAAAATCTCACACAGTTTATTCAACAGAGATTCTCTATATATTACTTGATAAGATATACAAGAAAAAATCCAAATGATCGAGCTATATGTGAGAGCTGGAGACCAATCGCTATACTTTGTGTGGCTAGCAAAACAATTACCTGGATTATATATTCTAAAGACTAAAAGCACCCATCAATGAGATACTAAGAGAAAATCCAACAGAGCGTGCACCTTGAGAATAATATTAGAGCAAGCAGCAAAAAGAATACGATACATCCCAACAAGTGCATAAAAATAGTAAGATTATTTTATGATTGTTCTATAGCACGTATAGAGCACGATGGACAACTCCCTTAAAAATGTGTAATACAAAGAGTAAACACGATATAAGTAATGACAACGGTATAAAATTAATAGACTTTGCAATGGGGAATGGAATGATAATCAAAACTACAAGCATATCACACAAAACTATTCACAAAGAGACTTGGATATCCCCGGATGGCAAAACATGTAATCAGATAGAACACGTGCTAATAAGAAAGGAACAGGCATCATACATACTAGATGTAAGAAGCTGGCGAGGTGCTGATGTAGACTCAGACCATTTCCTGGTGAATGGAGTGTACAAACAAAGAGGGAAGAACATAAAGCCTAGAAACAATACAAATAGACAACAGCAAAAATACAACATAGGACTATTAGCAGTAGAAGAAACAAGAGAAAACTACCAACAAAGAATAACCCAAGAAATCACAAACTATAATCAGGAATTAACCACAGTGGAAAGTAAACAGGAGGAAATTACTGTCATAATAAATAAGGCTGCGCAAGAAGCACTGGGGGAAAGAGGGAACAGAACAAGAAACAAATGGTATGATGAAGAGTGTAGACAGGCGCACCAAAGAAGAAATGAAGCAAGAGAAAGAAATATACAAAGAAAAACAAGAGAAACAGAACAAGAATATCAAGAGAGGAGAAAAGAAGCACATTATATTTGTAGACAGAAGAAAAGGATATATGAAAACACCAAAATCTTAAATATGGAAAGAGAATACCAGAATAAAAATAGTAGAAAGTTTTATGAAGAACTGGAGAAAAGTAAGAAACAGTTTCAAGCTAGTACAACATGCGTAAGAAATAAAGTGGGAGAGGAATGTGAAATACTACAACGACGGGCGGAATACTTCGAAGAGGAATTAGACAACAGAGAAAACGAAGAAGGAGAAGTCACAATAGATACACAGCCCTTTGACCCACAGCTAAATATAGAACCTCCGACCCAGGAAGATGTTAGAAGAAGAGTACAAGGGCTTAAGAATCATAAATCCCCAGGCGAAGATGGGATAAATGGAGAGCTGATAAAATACGCTGGCGCAGAATTAGTAATAAAACTATGTGAGCTGATAAATATGATACGGACCACGGAAGAGATGCCAAAAGAATGGAGTAGCGCATTAATATACCCAATTTATAAGAAGGGGGATAGGCTGGACTGTGAGAATTATAGAGGTATATCACTACTAAGTGCAGGGTACAAGATAATGACAGCCATCATAGCAAACAGAATCGAACAATATGTGGACTCAAACATAGGAGATTATCAGACGGGCTTCAGAAAGAGCAGATCCACCATAGATCATATTTTCACTATTAGACAAATCTTCAAAAAACCTATGAATATAATATTGACGTTCAGCAACTCTATACAGATTACCGCAAAGCATATGACAGTATAAATCGAAGCTATTTAGAAGCAGCAATGTATGAAATAGGGGTACAAGAAAAACTAGTTAAGCTTACTCTAATGACCCTAAAGAATACCAGTAGTAAGGTGAAAACCACAGTGGGAGTATCGCAGAGCTTTGAGGTCAGGAGAGGTTAGAGACAGGGAGACCCAATCTCGACCCTCCTTTTCAATATCGTACTGGAGAAATGCATAAAAGCGATCAATTGGAACCCAGGGGGATAGTATATACAATAGATCAATTCAATATCTGGCTTACGCGGATGATGTAGTGATCCTTGCAAGAACATCAGATGCACTAAAAGTTGCCTTTCAGGAACTAAAAAAGGAATCGAGGTTAGCAGGCTTAGAGATAAATGTTGAAAAAACGAAATATATGCTACAAACAAGAGAGGAAAGAAGAAGGCAATAACAGCAACAAATTTTTCAAATAGGTGACAACTCTAGAAGAGGTGCAACATTTTAAATATTTAGGGAGCATATTAACGAACACTAATGATACAAATACAGAAATAGAAGCCAGAATTTCTGCAGGAAACAAATGCTATTTCTCACTACAACGCGTCTTCAAATCACGTAACCTGTCGCACAAGGCAAAATTAAGAATACATAAGGCAATTATAAGACCAACAGCTACTTATGCGTCACAAACCTGGGTATTAGCAACTACAACTCAGAACAGATTAAGAACTTTTGAGAGGAAAATCTTGAGGAGAATTTTCGGTCCAATAAATGTTAGAGGCGAGTGGAGAATAAGAACAAACCACGAAATCAAAGAGCTGCATGACGAACCCGATATAGTGGCCACTATCAAAAGTGAACGACTTGCATGGCTGGCACACGTGCAGAGGATGGAGAAGGAAAGGTCTCCCAAAAGGGCTTTTAACAACGAGCCACAGAGCAGAAGATTAAGGGGAAGACCTAGGAAGAGATGGTGCGACGACGTCGAAGAAGGTATTAGAACTTTGAAGATCAAGAGGTGGCGGCTGATTGCGCAGAATAGGCAGGAATGGCGAACTGTTGTGGAACGGCCAAGGCCTTTAAAGGGCTGTCGTCAAAGAAGAAGAAGAAGAAGAAGAATACAAAGAGGAGCAAGACAATGATGTTTCTCCACTATTATTAAGTGGCGAAGCGAAGCGGAGTCACTTACTAACTTCATGTTGTCCGCCCGTCTGTCCGTCCGTCCGTCCGAGGAAAAATTTGAGAACGGCTGGGAATTTCCAAATTTTGTTTTCACCAATTGACAGATGAGCAAAAGGCTTGTTTGCTAGTGATTTTGAAACTGATTGGTCAAAGGTCAGCTAAAGGGTTCTCAAACTTGGGAGACTGCTTCGCCACTTCACTATGCGTTGGAAGCTTTGTAGGTTTATTTCCAATAATAATAGATTGGGTAATGAGAAAGGCAGGGGGCAGGAAAACAGACCTAAACTGTAACGTGTTCAATAAATTAGAATTTGTTGACAATGTTTGTTCAGTGATAACTAACAAAAAACATAAGCAAGAAGATTAAGAAGACAACAAGATTAAATAATAATACAAAAATAAATATGAAAAGACTATATTACTAGTTACAGACACAACGAAAGGGGGGAAAGTTCAAATAGTTCAAATAGTGAAAGGTTGATACAAAGAGATATATAAATAGATATATAGGATTAGCGCAGAATGTCTTTAAATCACTACACAAAGTTTGGACGTCAACAAATATTAGTAGGAAAACAAACCTTCAGCTATTTTACAGCAATGTGAAGTACATTAGTTTATGGCATAGAGACGTGGAAAGAGTACAGACATTTATAAACAAATGCCTTTGAATTATATGTAAAATATTTTGGCCTGAAACAATTACCAACGAAGACTTATAGAAGATGGCGGAAGAAGAAAGAATAGACGAAATAATCAGAAAAAGTAAATGGAGATGGATAGATCATACCTTCAGAAAATCTACAAGACGAGTTTTGGATTATAACAAAATAGGGAAAAGGAAAAGAGGTAAATTGAACAACACTTGGAAAGTCTAGAAGAACTATAACAAGACTTTTTTTCTAATTTAAACCACCTTTCACACAAAGAAATATATCTCTTGGACTATGGGTTGAAATCTACATATGCCGCTACAGAACAAATTGCCGCATAAACTCTAGAATTTTGTTTACATTAATTCAGATTTTTGAACTTATTGTACTTTGATCTTCTAGACTGAACTCCGTTTATCAAGATAAAAAAAAATAATTTGTACAAAAAAAAAGAAAATTTGGAAATAGAACAGATGTCACTCCCTAATCTGAAAACCCCTTCAATTTGATGAATACTTTTGGGTTTTCTACCCACAGTTTTCATAAAAGGGCTCAGTACATATGAAGAATCTTTGAAATATGTGAGGCTCACGATCGTCTCATTTATTCGGAAATAATAAAATATTCTTCATAAACACTACAATTCTATAGCATCAATTTTTTCATCTAATTCGCCTTATAATTTGAAACCGGACGCATAAGCCAATTAATCAATTTTTTTTTATATCTTTTTAGTTCAGATTTGACTGATTTAAATCAGTAACAGATTATTAGATCATTGCAGCAACGCCACTTCTTTTATAATTATTATCTATTCTAAAATGTAAAGTTCAAAAAGAATATCGTAGCAAATCTTGTATAAAGGTAGACTACTAGGATGGCCATTTTTATTTAAATATATTACATAGTGACTCACTTGAGGCACTATAATTATAACTAATATTCTCAATTTGTCCTTGTTAATGTTAAAAATAGTGACGTTAATATTTAGCTTCCGTTAACCCAATGCCACTCCGTAACCATTGCTAATTGAAAATTATAAGTATTCATTTATACTTCTTAGGTAAAATGTCAGTGTCGTGTGCGTGTTTCCATTTTTAGCCATTGCTCGGAAATATGATATTAATTGGTTACTCATAGAACGCATGCTGTTTGTGATAATTGAGAAGTTGTGTGCATGTGTATTTACTTAGTGGATTAAATAGTAGGTTAGTGCAGTTCTAATTTTGGGCATGGTTTGCGTGTATTTTTTAAATGAGTTGTTTTATTGCATAAGTGCGGTCGGGTTTGCGGCTTGGAATGACAAAAAAAGTAAACTAGAGCAATTTACGAGAGTTATTTTCTTTTCAAGGTCCGATTCACAGTCAGAATCAAGAAAATTTTATATGGAACAATGTGATACAACATTAAGCTACTTTTCGACGTAATCGCCGGTCCGATTCATACATTTGTCGTAGCGTGGTACCAATTTTCCAATACCTTCATCATAGAAAGCAGCCGCCTGTGTTTTCAGTCAATTCTGTACTGCTGGTCTGCAGCTCGTTGTCTGTGGCGAAAGTTTGTCCTCTTAGCCAGCGTTTCATGTGGACAAAGAGATGAAAATCTGAGGGAGCCAAGTCAGGACTGTATGATGGGTGATCAAAAACTTCCCATCCAAAACGCTCTTCTCTTGTTCTGAATTGCCTTTCGAAGACGTTGAAGAGTCTTGCTGTACGAAGCTGCAGTGATGGTTGTGCCACGTGGCATGAATTCCACCAAGAAAACACCTTTACGGTCCCAAAACACTGTAGCCATACACTTTGTGGTAGAGAACGTGCGCTTGAACTTCACTGGTTTACGACTCGGGGAGTGTGAATGCATCCACTGGCTTCCTTCCCTGGCCGCCTGCATCATGAACATCTGTGCGTTCAGCATCAAAGTTTCTGCACCATTTCCGCACTTTGCTGTCACTCATGAACGTTTCTCCGTACACTTTAGTCATTCGTTTATGAATTTCAACTGCATTGCTTCCTTCAGCATGCAGAAATCGAATGACTGAACGCAATTCACATTTGGCGGGAGACTCTATTTTTCGAAGCATGATTCTGTGCTCCGTACGTACTCAGAAATGACAACCGCGAATCGACGTGTTCCCCGGGCCAACTATAGACACAGCGCAAGGCGTCTGCGCACAGACCTAGCGGATTTTCCCCGAAGCTTTTCTTTAGCGACCAATCGGACCTTGAAAAAAATAGCTCTCGTAGATTAAACTTAAGCTGTACACTAGCAGACGATAAGACACACCTTAATATGCTTGAATGAATTTTTTGACTACATCAGGTAGGATACAGAGCTCAGTTGCGTTCTCTCCCCCACTGACCTTAAATATTTTAACCACGCAAGTTTGATATATTGTTGGCAACCTTAACATTAATATCGTCTTATCAAAATATAAATATACTAAAGGTAAACCGAATAAGATCTGTAAAAATAGAAACATTTGCTATGGAAACCTACCGTTTAATGAGTGCTTGTTTTGCAGTGGAGTTTCAAGTTTTTTTAAAAATCAATTTCGTGTATAAGCTGAAAAATTTTATGTAATTATTCGAATAACTATCGTCTGGGGCATTCAAGTAAACCTTGATATACATAATTAACGAAAGAATAATATGAACGATTTTACTTGGTATGAAGAAAACGACGAGACTCCTCACTTTTGAACTGTAAAAAATTGTTTTAGCGTTTTTGAATTCCTTGTTTATAATTAAGTTCTATATGACTTTGATCATAAATATCCCACTTAACGAATAATTAAATAAAAACGAATCCGTAATTCAATACTTACAGAAATCCTTATTTAATTTTATATCTAATGTAACCTGGTATCTGAAGATTTTGTGAACTCTTCTTGACTGGACCAAGAGAACCAGAACTGTCGGAAGACCGGTTTATAGATGTGTCACCAAGATTTTGCAACATCTGTCTAGTAGTTTTTGACGAAGTACAAAATTTTTGTTGGAACATCACCACATCTAGCTTTGTATAATTTTTTTAAGATTAATTAAGATCGCATTTAAAAAATCTATTTTGATAAATTTTTCCTAGAGTTATGTGACAGCTTCAATGTTAGTCCCATTGCCGATTGATTATGGTCATTCGCTAGGTTGACTTTAGTCTCACCTTTGACCGGAAAAAATATAAACTTTATGGTGGAGGGGGGGTGGTTCAATCTTTAATGCCATTTTTAGCCATCTGGCACTGATATTTGCAAATGGGCTTTTATATGTTATATGGGTGCCTGTTGGGATGATCTTAGAAAAACTTGGTTGAGTAACCAGAAGTAGTTTGGACGATAGGATAATTTTGGACATATAGGCATCGATTCCTATTAAATCGATCATCCTGATTGCGAATGTGAAAGAATAAAATTGATATCTCAAAATTGACTTTTAATTAAATAAATCTATTTCATCATCTGAAGTGCTCAAATGGCCAGAGATAAAAATCTTAAAAAATATTTGCTAATATCAGGTAATTTTAACTGTGACTAGCATGCCAAGTTTAATGGGTGTGGCCCGAAATGTTGTGTCCAGAGAAAACAAATAAACCAAAAATGTTACATTTTTGACCTGCTTCTGGATAGAAAGGTCAAAACTTGTCAAAAACTTGTTAAAAAGTGTGTGGCCGTAACTACTGCCTAGCAGTCGCTCCTATGATTTTTAAAAACATTTGTTGCGTGCCGCCCGAACGGCAAGTCTGATAGAATGGCCAAAATTGATTAACGCGTTGTTCTCTGTGTGCACGGCACAATGTACTGTCACTCGGGTATGCCACACCCTTATTTTGTAGTATTGTAGTTTTGCATTTTTTACTTTGATGTTGTAGAAACCACTCCACCAAGTTTTCTCAAAATCATTCTTTCACCCACTCACATAACATACTAAAAGCTGATTTGAAAATATTGGCGATGGATGGTCAGAAAATGGCACCAAAGATTGAAATTTCCCCATAGACTTAGTTAAAAAATTAAGTTTTTATTTTTTGTCCGGTTAAAAATAAGTCCCAAGTCAACCTATTAAATACAATGGTCAATCACCAATCGGGCTAGCAACCCTGAAACCGCCACTTTGTCTCTGCTATTGAATTTCGTCCAACAAACATAAAGTTTTATAAGCACGATGAATTTTCATATTTTTAGGATTTGCTTAATTGGTACCTAAGATGTTCTTGTTGTTTCTAAAAGATCACAAATGTTTTAGATCTATACGTAGCAACAACAGCTTTCAAATGTTTGGCGTTTGTCCCCGTTATCTTGCAGAGTCTGAATCAAAATTTGACGCAAATTCTTTGCTTTTTTAAGATAGTCATTCACAAAGGTGCTGTCTATAATTGAAGCCGCTATCTCTCTTTGCAAGAGGACAACTTTAACATCATCTTATACTATGTTTATACCACAGAATGTTTAATTTCTTTAGAATGTTTCAAGATGGTGAAAATGTCCAAAAATGGTGAAAAATGAAGGTCACGTGATTTAGCTGAAACATGTTTTAAAGAAAGGAAATTAAATGTTGATTCAGGAAAAGTATAATTTTTGCAAATATGACCTTTCTTTTGTGAGATCAAAACTATAAAATAATTTTTTCATTTGGCAAAACGACTATTTTTCCGTTGGTATATATGGGTGTCATACATGTATAGGAAGGTGCCCTTTATATATCACTAAGCCATTCGCGCCTTGTGGTTTTTAAGACAGAGCAAAATAATGCATTTTTCTCATATAACCTCATGTTAAAAGCATGGCTATTTTTTACTACATTCCTGATGACTTTCATAGTATGAACATAATCCCTTAGTATAAGATGATGTTAAAGTTGTCCTCTAGCAAAGAGAAATAGCGCTTTCAATTATAGACAGCTCCAATTTAGAAAGTAAAAAATACACTTTTGTAATATGGGTAAGCATTGAATTGATTCTTTAATGGCAATATTTTGTGCAACATTTCAATATCGTGAATTTTTAGAGTACTCTGTATTGTTCGCGACAGTATATACTGTATGAAATACAAAATTTTATGAAAAACGTGTTATAGCTAAACACTGAAAATGAAGTATCGTTGAAACGAAGCTGTAAATATTAATTATTATTTTGTGATGGTCGATCTCTTAAGGGTGTTTTCTTATTTCATGCTTACCTAGCACTGGAAATACATGAAGGTTTGTAGCTGCAATTTATATCGCTTTTCCTGTTTTCAAACACCAACCGTCCAAACCCTACTGTACCTTAACGAGGTTAAAGTGCGCTTAATTTGCCAATCACCCAGTCCCATTACTTATTTGCTATTCCGCAGTCGCCGTTTAAATAAATTAGGCTTGATGGCGCACGCAGCGGTTGCTGGGTGCATTGTATTGAAATGTCGAGCCAAGGAGCGACATATACGGCATCTATGATTCACGCGGGCAGGATTGCAGACATACATATGCCTCATAATGGGATTAATTAGCAATCGGGTGGCAGTAGGCTCGGCCGCCGTTTCGTTCTAAATTTTTGCGATAGCGGCCGCGCGCAAGCCGCCTCAAACGCGTCTGTTGTGATGGCTGGCCGATTTGCTCATTTAATTTACCTGTCGTGTCCTGGGACTGGATAACCTGATTGTTCATACATGGACAGCTCTGACGCAAGAACGAGTTCCTTTTAATTTCTTTTAAATTGCCGCTGCCATTATTATGCGCTAAAATTGCCATTTGGTGCGTTTTTGCCAGCTCGAAACACGAAGTCCGCAATTTGTTCTCTATTTTATTTTGTTTGCGTGCGGCGCTGTGTACCGTTTTGCTCCACTTTGCAAGTCATACGTTGCAGTCCCACATTGGTTCTGGAAAAACCACTGCTTTTTTCAGTTTTTTATTTCATCTTTCTTGGTAAACTTGCGCCATCTCTTTCTATCAAAAATTTAGACTCAAAGTCTGATATGTCTACAAGTTTCACAATTAATTAGATGCTGACGTATATTCTTGTATTTTCGTGTATCGACATCAATTTTTTTTTTTGTTAAATATTTGCATTAGCCATCAGTAGACCTCAATTAGTTTCTACATATGAGCACCACCTTCTTCCTGTTAGTTCTCAACAACAAAATTTTCTCTTTCAATCTTCTAAGTTTATAAACAACCAACTGTGGGATTGCACTACTTTTGGTTTAACGCGATCATGCATTCACGATTCGGTGCGCTTTTAATCGATATTGCCAAGACCGAAATAGATATTTTGGACTCCACATACCTTCGGGACGTGTTGTCCTAGTGCCCAATAATGCAGACCGCTACCGAAATAACATTCCTGCCCCAATTCTGCGGGCATTTATTTTTATTATTCGAAGCCCCTTAAATAGCCAAGCATCATCGTTCGAATTTTTTGATAAGTTGCCCTAGTATTAGATTTTTAGCACGTAATAGTTGTCATTGCTGTATCATGATTCTAAAACAGCGCGTTGATGTTTGCAGACGTACACGTGCTTGCACGTGTGTGTAACTGTCAACAATACGCCGTGTTGCCCATCACCAGTAAGTTACGTGTGATAGATGGTTTGATGTAGTTGCATTGCATGCTTGTCTTGCGCTTGATGTTGTAGTTAGATCACTCAAATGCCGACTTTTTGTATCTACATAGTTTATTAGGCGAAAAAGCCCTATTGTCATTAGAAGATAAATACAAGTTAAATTGTTAATAACGCTCTTGGAAGATACAAATTTAAGAATCACTAATCAGAATACGAGAAAGTTTTAGAGAGTAAATTGAATTAATGATCATGATCTTATTTAAATATAATTTGTATGATGGTTGTTTGGTAAAGGATGTCCCAAAAGAAACGCAAGATTGAATTTTAGAAGAAACATTTTATTTATTTGTTAGTTGTCAAAGTTATGACATTATTTCAAAAGATAAACATTACCATGATATGTGGATGACGATATTTGACAAATGTCCTCTAAAACTCATTAGACCATCTCGAATTCTCCTGACAAAGTTCTCAATCACTTTTTTTGCACGAAACTGCGGCTCAGTTTCGTCGATAAGCTCTTAATTCAGGAATTGTTTTTATTTTCGTAACAAAATTTGGTTTTCAAGAATCGCACAGTCGCAATATGTTGGTAGCCAGTTCATTCCGCTGTTTTGGGAGATAATTCGTCCTTTAAAATTTTACTCCAATGAACAAAGTTTTTATATTTTATGTTGGATTTGGTAATCAAGTTATTAAATGAGACGTAATTACTTATATACAATAATAATGAATAGTCTATTGAAAAAACCGTTTCCGGATTAAGACCTGATTATCTATCTTTTGCCGCCATCGTTTTCCATTATTTGACTGCAAGCTCTTCTATTTAATACACCCATCTTATTTTCGATATCCCTCTTCTCTTTATCAAGGTGGGTGTTCAATTGGTGGTCTTGATTGCCCATCAGTTTAAATTAAGGTCCATGGTTCGCACCGTGTGTTAATGTTAGTAAACCTTTATTAAATATTTCACTTAAATGCAATATCAATTTTGAATTTGAACTTCAAAGCCCAGAATTTTTCCATTTTTAATTCATTCTTCTTTTTATTTATTTTTCTTGTCTATTTTTGAACGATAGTAGTTGTCCTAAATAAATTGCATCTAAGGCTACTTAATTTCTGCGCATATGTGTCTTCAAAATTGAAGTTTAAACAAATCGTCTTGCTTTTGCTGTTTAGTTCTCTCGGTATTATTCCCATTTGTTTTACTGACGTACTGTATAAAGCTATGTTATCCACAAACCGTAGATTTGATAGCCACTTTTCATTATTCTTGATTCGTCACTGTTCCCATTTCAGATTCTAAAAAGGTTCTCTAGCGTGCCATTAAATAGCATCGTAGATAGTGGTTCACCCTGACATACTCCTTTACTTATTTGAAAGGTTGGACCATCCCTTTCAGTTCTAATGTGTACTTTCTTGTTTTTATATATTTTTCTTATCAGGTTGATATATTTCTTGTCGAGTCCCTGCTCTTGTAACGCCTGTCATATACATGGGTATTTAGTGGAATCAAATGGTCCAGTCTAGTCGATCAAAGTCACATATATCGTTGAGTAAGATTTTCTGAAGCCAACTTGTTCCTTAGGGTGACTTTTATCTAGGATTCGGTTTATAGTATGTTGCCAAACACTTTGTAAATAATAGGTCTGTAATATACTATGTTCTTTTTATGTATGAGTATAGTTGTTGACTGGACATCATTATTTTCTCACTTCCGTACTTTAACATTTTCCCCGTTATTTTATTAGCCCTTGGTGTTTTTTCTTTTTGAAGTTTTGGTATTGATGTTCTTACTTTATATTGATATTTTCTCTGATATAATTCCTTTATTAGTTCTTTCATTCCAGTTACTTTGGTAATATCTAACCTCTGGCGTACTCTTCTTTGTTATTAGTAGGGTTTGCTGTTCCAGGTCTCCAAGTTTATCCTGTTCTTGTTGAGCTGTTTTTTTTCTGGAATTGATTTCATTGTTGACCTTTCAAACTTCCTTACATTTTTTCCTAATTGTTCTCTTTGTTGTATTTGCAGTATTATATCTTTGCTGTGATATTTGCATGTCTGTTTTATTCTTCATGCTTCTTAATCATATTCCTAGTATCGTTTGATATCTTGTTTTGCTTTTCACCTATTGTGTTTCTTGTTTGATTAAATGCATTTCTCATTCCTTTTTTATTTTATCATATGCTTGTTGACGATCTGATTTCTGTACTAGCTGCTGTATCTTACAATTGTCTTTGGCATTTCTTTACTTCAAGTTCGTTTAACTTTATCATGGTAGTATTTGTAAATAACAGATTTCTATCTTTGCTTTTATTTATTGTTGAATGTTCCGGTGACCTGAATCGGACTTATTTAGGAGTTCTGTATTCTATACCATGTACTTATTTGTCAAAGTAAAGTTAATTTTATTTTTGCTTCGTTTGGTACTTGCCATAACCACCTTCTCTATGCTTATCTTTTAAACATGCGTTTTGTTATTATTAACTTATATCTAACTGCAAATTTTACTAATCTTCTCTCTTCTTGATTGCCTTCTCCGTAGCTTTTCTTTGCTTTGCTCGTACGGTCCCATCTTTCCATTAAAATATGGCATAACAATTATATTCTCCGCTTTGCGACTAGGTTCAATATTAATTCCTTTAGTAAATTATAAAATGTATCCTTTTCTTCTTCTTTGCTAATACTGTTTGGAGCATAGATTTGTATAACGGTAAGCTTTGTTGCCTTATTTAAATTTCATTGTAATACTGCAATTCTTTCTGAAAAGCCTTTAACAGGTTGGTTTTTACTTTTAAGGTTCTTCTTTATCTTAAAGCCCACTACTCTCTGACCCCTCGTTTGCCCAATATGATATAATAGTCATCCGCTTTTTCTAACAGTAATTTTCTCTTCTAGTAATTTAGTTTCAGCAAGTCCTAATATGTCAAATTTAATGTGTTTTAGAGCCTCCTCTAATTCGATAATTCTTTCCTCGTCTAATAGTGTCCTCGTATTTAATATATCTATATATATAACTTTTTACAGTCTACTGCTGTTTGGGGATGGTTGGTTGCTTACTCCTGTTATGACCAGTTTCCTTGGTAGTGCATTTTATATACAATATTGTGTTTAAATGCTATATTCTCTCTGATTATATTTAGCCTTGAAAAACGTCGTGGAGTTTACCTTAGAGAAGAAGCCTTCAACATGAAGATAATCGTCTAATTTTCATTTATTATATACAATTGCAACTATTGTCTAGGTAGTTACATAACATGTAAATGGCTTAATTGTAGCAATTTACATTTTACTGTAAGGTTTCTGTAATAAACGTGCCTTTCTATGTTGCTTAGAATTAATTTAACTTGCCCTTCTTCAATCCTACAATTTGTTGTCACAGTGACTTGTTATTATCATTGTAAATTGTTTTGTGCTTGTGATATGCTAGCGTACCTTATTTTTTGTCTTAACTGCTCTGTTGACATATTTGTTTAGTGTTTTTGCACAATTAATCTATGAAAGACTCATACTTGTATTGGTATTTAAATATGAATTTTTTCGTGTTTTTGCTGTTGACACATCTAAATTATAAATAGAAACTTGGCAGCAAATTGTAATTTAACTAGGATACTCTGATACATTATCCCGACAAAATTTTGTCTGTGGAATATTTGCTTTAAGGCAGATATTTTGAAGCTGGTTTCTATTGTGTTGTTATATGGATTTGGAATATTTTTACAATTAAAGTGTGTTATGAGATGTTTTCTACTCAAATCGCGAATTATTTGAACAGTGCTATTTTGAAAGCATCTGAAATGCACTGTCAGCTTTGATTATGCATTTGCTTTTGCTGTTTCTGAAAATTAATTCAAACCTTTGGAAATTACTGAACAGCTTACGTTAAAAAAACGTTTCAAATACTAAACACGTTCGAAGAGAAGTAAATTTGCTATTGTATTTAAATTCCAAACATACTTTTCGCTGTTTGCTTTTGTAGAAGGTAGTTTTCGCACGCCATCGCCCAGTTTGTTGATATAGCGCCGATTAAATATACACAGTAGCCACGCATTCAAATTCTGTAGCGACTTACCGGCTGGAATGCTTGATTTGTTGTTCACGCCCAGCGAACGGCGCGCTGAGAGAAAATTTTCTAACGTTTCTTTTTATTCTAGGCAAACCAGCAGATCCGAGATCTGTTCGAAGACCTGCGAAGCGGTCACAACCTCATATCTCTCCTGGAAGTGCTAACTGGCGAGCAACTTGTAAGTAAACTTTACCACTTTTGCATATAGATCGATGTCATCTGCGCTTAAAGGATGGCCAAATAATGATCACCGATAAAATGTATCAATATTCTTCGAGTGTTTGCGTACTGTTTTGGCGTGACATTTTTCATTCATAAACTCAATCGAGCTATGTCATTCATACAAGACGGAACATATTTGGATTACTACGTCCTTGCCCCTCACCATCGCATGTGTGGCATGCAAACTATGCGCGACAATGCAAATCGAGGCTGCGCCGGCTAATTTGGGACTGCCCAAAACTATTAATTTTTCACCTCCATGAAGCAAACGGACATTTTGATTTAGGCCCGGTCAGGCTGTCAGTCAAACGTTTCGGGGCACATGAATAATTCAGCAGTTGTGCAATGGCACTTCAACTCGTAAACTACCTTGGAGTTTGCTCAAATTTGTCAGGCGCAAAAATGACTGATTAGCCAGACTTTCGACTCGCAAAAGTCAAGTAATCTGTAATAGTCGTTACCGCCCATATGGTACGGCTTGATGATTTCATTCTGAGTTTGGCAATTGTTGCAACACCTTTCGGAGGCCAATGCACTTGAGGACACCACCTATTTGCTGTCAACTGAAGCCTTTTCCTTCGGCCGCGAATCGAAAGCGAAGATTTATTTGGTGCTTCTAACCTTTAACTTGTCGTGATGGCCGGAGAAGTAGGCAGCCGACTACAATGCGCTGCTCTATTGTGCTGTTTCACAAGGTGTAGGGCAGGGCCTGCAATCGTAAAGCTTAATTTTAGATTGTGTAAGGCCGGGTCAGCAACCCGGCAGTTCTGAAACCGATTGAACTGCAAAATCGTTCGCCTAATTGCTTTGTTCAATGGCCTTTCGGCTGCGTATGAAATGTTTGTTTCCGTTTGTCCCCGGTCGATGTATTTACGGCTTCTTAATCGAAAGGAAGTGAGCGTTCGCCTTTCTGCAGCTGCTTCGCTTTGATCGTCTCGTCTGCACGCTTTAATTTAACACAAGGAACGGTTTCGCGTTTCGCCCCTGACTGCTAAAGACGATGAAAGGTATTTTTGCAGGCGAACTTGCTAATTCATTCTAAAACAAAATTGAAGTAATCAAACGGGTAATTACTGACGAATCTATTGAAATAAAAAGTTCGAAAGTTGACGATTGATTCTTTTTTCTTTGTGAGGCTCTAATGCATCAGCCTGCGAACTGAGAGGTTGAGGCTCTCATATGTTCGCTCACTGTGCCCGGTTGTCATGCACCATCTCTAATACGGGGCAAACATCGCGCCTTAGACAACCGCCATTATTACCCTTTGTTTGAAATTAACGTAAATACTCTTTAACGAATTATATGAAAGAACAAAGTAGGTACAAGTATGGTCTAAATAAGATTTAAGAACATTAAATTTTAACACGGCGACAGGGGTGGGGGAAGAGTTTAAATTAACTCTACAGATGAACAAATAAAGGAATAATCCTTAAAAGATTTATAGCGAATAATCTTTCCATTAAGCAGATGCAATTAATTTGTCCCAGACAGAAGAAAGATTGTGTAGAAGTATAAAATAAAAATACAAATACTTCAAACATGAGTAAATTAGAATGCCAAAAATAATATTGAAAAAAAATAAAGACAATGATAAATTAAGTGCGAAAAAATGGTCTTGTAAGAGGCAAAAATATGAAAGAGTGTAGTAAAAATTTATAATTTTGTATTTGCAAATATAACGATCCTTTGTTTTCACTTTTAGCCTCGAGAGCGAGGTGTGATGCGCTTCCATATGCTCCACAACGTAGACACGGCCCTCCATTTCCTCCACTGCAAGAAGATTAGGCTGGTTAACATCCGCTCCGAGGATATTGTCGACGGCAACCCTAAGCTCACGCTCGGTCTCATCTGGACCATCATCCTCCACTTCCAGGTAAGTGCCGCTGGCTGCTTTCGCCCTAGAAGTCACGCCATGTTTGGTTATTTTATTCGAGTTGGTGCGAAGTCTCGTTCCACAAAATCATTAGCCAGTTCTTTTTGCCACGCTAAGACACTAGACACAGTGCTTCATGCTCGTGACTTGTAAACTGTACATAGTTAACGTTGCGTTTTATGTTAACGCAAACCGATCAGGGACGGAAGGTAAGTTAGGGTTCACAACTACAGTTTTATTGTCGGCATGGCTTTGGCTGCAGGAAGCGCCTGTTTGTTTCCGAGCTAAATATTTGTTTCTACATGTTTATAGTCTTCAGCCCTTCTGAACCGTTCATTAATGTTTTGTGTTTCATATAGTCGCATGCCTTAATTCTTTTGTTTGTATGTTTTTGTAAACGCATGTCAATTTTTAACGATACTTTTGGTGATTTTAAGGAACTATCGAAGCTTTGAATGACTGATTCAGAAAAGCATAACGAAACACTTCATTATCCAACATTCACACCCACAAACTTCTTTTAGCGTCTGAAGAACTGGCTAATTATGCACTTCTCCTTTAGATGCTGGGATAAAACATTTAATTTTCACCATGTAACATAAATGAATGCATCAATTTACAAAATCTTGGTTTGAATGGTATAAATAATTTATAGAGTTACTATTTTTACAATTCTGTATCACTTTCACCGAACGAATTGCGAAATACTGTTATGGCGTATTAACGTGCAGATGCCTTCATTTTCCCAAGTGTAATAACACGCCAGAGACGATATTATTAAATCTGGCAAATGAGAACATGCAAAATACTGATGATATGCCCATGTTTGGATTCGTGAATGGCATAGTAGGCCGAGCCACTGTAGGTGTGATTCCTGAATTGCGTCATGCAGGTCGCAGCCCACCTTTCTTCAATATAAGGCAAATCGATAACTTAAAGTTTTAGGTGTGCTTTCAACTCTAAGGTGTCTGGCCATTGTTGAGCAAACAGTTGGGGTGAAACTCCAAACCGTAGGAAACGATTCTGTAGGAGTTTGCAATTTAAAGTAAGCGGCTGCTTAACAGTTTCCTGGTTAATTTCGAAGCAAAAATAAAAATAGCTGCTACAGCTTTCTACATATATGTAACGTTTATGTAACTCATTCTATAGGTTAAAAGGATTGTTAAGCAGGAGATACATAATAGTCCAAAACTAGCTTGGTAATGTTTGTACCAGTGCATGTTGGGTTGCATATGTAGTAGCTAAGCAAAGTAATTTATTATAAATAAATAAGTAATATATTTTAATGTTGAAATTTATTATTATTACACTAGTATTTTATCAGTTATAGCTGTTTTAGTAATTCTGGAATGACAGACAATCAAATAACCATACTTGGAAGCTGGCTATGAATGTATATACCAAAGATTTCAGCTAAAGGTTATTCTAATACTAACTAAACAGTGCCATAATTAACTAACCCGTAAAAAGATTATATTTTAACGTGCAATTACTTTCTGCTACATACAATTGATATTATGAACGATTTTCATAAGATTAAAAAACAGTTGTACTGTCAAATTGTAGTATACAGTATAATTTATAATGTAGATTGCTGTAAAAAAACTGTCTTGACAATATTTTGTTTCTGCAGTTTGGGTTACATAACTAGCAGGCTGACAAGTTTTGTTCTATAGCATTAATTGTTATAAAAGGAAATTTTAATTTATGTATTTGTTGAGAAATCATTGAAGATAAAATTAATAGTTTCATTTTAGATGAATCTTTTTTTTGAGTTGATACTAAATTAAAGTTACATGGCAATTTGCTTTTAAATGTTTCGAGATATGATAGTTTTATTTATTTTTGTTTGTTTGTCTAAATCTAGTGTGGGGCTTTCAAATGAGAGAGGAGATTAAGAAAATATATTACAAATACTGTAGTAGCAAATTTTCAAATTTATTAAAACTTTATACAAAAAATACTTTTTGGAGACATGGATTGTAAGAAGACATTGGTTTGGTCTAACATTTGAGTTTTTACATTTCATAGTTGACAAAAGAGATTTTTTTTCTGTAATTGGACTTTCAATGTTGAAGTTATTTGGAAGAAACTGATGAATAATGGGTAGTACAGGCGCATGAGTTTTATAGTTACAGTTTACTAAAGATTTATATGCAGTTTGAATAACAAAAAAGAAAATGTGGATATGTGTTTCTTTAGATTCTAGGGGTTGTTCTACCAGCAACTAATATTAAAGAGCGATTATTTTTATTGTTGACATATAACTTTTATTTTTGTCTACCTCTTGAAAATTTCAAATACAAAAACACCACAGATTTATCAGCAGCAACAATTTTGCTTACATTACTGAAGAACTTTATAATACATGAGTGTTTGGTGTTTTATTATAATTTAGCAATTATCTTTTGGACTCTTAAAACAAATTTATTTAAATATTAGTAGAAGAATGTCATAGAGTAATTTATAACAAACGCTTTTTAGTCAAAATGTATTTTTGAACTGCGGTAAGGTATCAGTATATTTTATTACTCTACTTTTTAGTGACATAACTTCTTATTTGGTTAGGCTGTTATTATTCAGCAGTTAATTGATGTACATTGGATATTTTTATTAAAATTGTTTACAATTTAAAAAAATCAAAAAACCCACGGGTTACCAATATGTATTTATAGAAGCTCATTCAGCAGCTTTATCAAAAAATTAAAAGAGACAATTTATTTTGTTGGAAAGGACAAAAAATTGCTAGTGCCCACACTTCATAAAGGCAAGGGTTGGTTTTGACTTAACATGTAGCGAAAAAGTAAAATAATAATAATGTATTAATAACTTTATCCTAAATTACTTTTGTGGCATTACTATCGCATTTTTTTGGTTAGAAGTATAAATTTGAATGACGTCATTCAATATGTCCTCAATAACTACAAACAAAGCTTCAATTTACAGTTTAGTTGGCTAAATGAATTAATATATAATTCCCATTAAAAACAGAACTGGACGGAAGGGCTAAATCACACTTAGAATATGTCTAGGACTCTAAGAAAATAACAGATAACGTACTGCGACTAAACAAAAAGCAGGTTTGCCTAATAACTGGTTTGATTTTCAGTTACTGGAAGCTATCTAGGCATACACACATAATGGGTGTTTATAGAGAATATATTTTTAAATTTTATAACGAGAAGGATGAAAGAGCCTCACACGTTATATTCGACTGTAAAGCTCTTGCCTTCTGGGAAAAGTTAACATTCAAGAAGTACTAACTAGAGAAGATATGGTGAAAAGACTAGTACTAAATCTGTGACTATCAACCTTTTTGCTCAATAAATGAATATATAAATAGTATAATAAGTTTTAAAGACTATATTGCTAGTGGCTTTCATTGCTTTCTCATCTTTCATTTTCTAAAATTAACCTTAATAATTTACGATATTAAATCATGTATAGATTGTCAAAAATTACACGTTTTCTTATTTTTATATTGGCACAATTAATAATTTTCTTGATTTGATGCAGTTATTTTGGGATTGGAAAAATTTAGGGAATTAGTCAATTTGCAATCATTTGGAGTGCTGGGTGAAAAACAGTTTTAAAAATAACAATCTTTTAGATATTTATGTTTAAGTTAGATTAAAATAGTCAAAGGCAATGTTACACTGTTACATCCTTTCTTATCCTTCTAGAAGAGTCGCTGACTTTTTCGGCTTGCATGTGTTAATGTAAAACTACTATTGAACGTTAAATAATTTGTGGCGTAAATATGTTTAATAGCTAAATCAATGAAGAGTAATATTTAAAATAATCTGTCTTTTTCATTCTTTTCTTTTATCTTCTTTACAGGATATTCCTGGTCAAATGTTTTATGTTGTGTCAGGTTATCATTGAAGTCAACGATCTCTCTATTGTAGAATCTGATTAATTTAGCTGCTCTGGAAAATGGCACATTATTAGGGAGGGTATAGTGAGCTTGACTGTGCCTCCGGTTAATGTACAACTTGATTTATTTTCATGGGAAACGTTATCGTTTAGGAACGTATTGGAGAGGCGCTTCTCTTAGTAACCCCATACTGGTACAGAACCTCAGACTAGACAAGTAAACCTAAAAATCATTTAAGACTGAAAACAATATAGGTAACAACTGCTTTGTTTAGTCTTACGCGAACTTTGATTTTTTTTGGAATGGATTGTAGAATCGTTTTATAGAATGCAGATTTTTTGGAGTTCTTTGACAGATGTTTGCATCCAAAGATGTTTATTGAAGCGCTCTGTGTGGTCAAGGTTAACATAGTTGAATTCTGTGTAATACCCTTTCCTCGTCGATGGATGGTGCTGAAGATCAACGTCGAACAAATTGTTGGCCACATTAAAGCTTATTATTTAAAGCGGTGTTTCAATACACAGGAATCTGTATGTACCCCTTATAGGTTTTCAAAATTCTGCATTAACTATATGTTATTGCATTTGTTGCTTCTGCTGCTTCATAAAATATTTTCGATCTTCAAAAACAAGTAATGTTGGTAATTTAGCGAGCAGGGACAACGATATAGCCTATGATTTTTGACAAGTGTTTATTGGCATAAATAATCGATAAGGTGAAGGTTGGCTGTGAGATATAATAATAATTGAGCTATTATCGCTATCAGCCTTGCTAAAATTATCGTAGAAACTGACTATCATCACACAGTCACGAGGTTGAACGTAATTTACAATTTAATTGTTGACTTACAAATTTTCATGATTCCAGTTGATCGACGTCTAAAATTTTTTGATCATTGAAATTTTCCTCTCAGTTGGCATTATAGTGGAACCTTAACTACCCTTAAGATAGGTTACCTTAACTAAAACGACATACAAATTATAAATTTGAGCAAACTTCAGCAATTCCTTTTCCTTGTGAACTTTTTTTTTTAAATGACTTAGTATTTTGTCCCAAGTTTGAAATAGACATTAATTTTAAAAATATTAACGGCTCGGGGGTTTGTATTTTCGTTATCTATTTTAAAATGGGAAGGATTATTGTGAAAATCCAAAAAGTTCGTGTTACACTTATAGATACACGAAAAAAATTTACAAGAATTATTCGTATCTAGTTCGATTTATTCAAAGTAAACTTTCTTAACAGCAATATAATACATAACGTGTAATAAGCATCTTAAAGAACTTTTGCAGTTCTTTATTCAGAACTGTTTTGAATGCTACAGTGAGGACGGCCCCAATCTGTAACATATTATTGTGATGAGTACTTTTTACTAAAACCCTAAACATGAGAAACAGAAAACAATCACAGGGAACTAGATCGGGCAAATATAGCGGCTGATCGACGACTACAATAGTTTTATAAGCCAGAAATTGACAATCAGTGACCTTTCTCTTGTTCAAATAATCGCGTAATATCTGTGAATAGAATCCTTGCATAATTCTAGTATCTCTGCCAATACTTTACAAGTTATATTTCGTTTCTCGGCTAATGCGGGTGGGACAAATCTCTCTCTCCCTCTCTCCCACTCCCCTTTCAGGTCCAATGAAAATAATAAAATAAATAAAAGGCGTATAAAATTTCGCATTTTCGATGCACTGTTAACATGATATGCTGAAGTTCTTCATTACTCTCTCCAAAATGCGTTGAGGACTATGCCTAATTTCTTGACATATTGAATTTTGTAGGGCTTGAAGAAAGTCCTAGGGTGATGTTTTTAAAGCTCAACCTTGAGATATTCCCTTAGGAAGAAGTTATTCATGGCAAGATCCGATAAACAGGGTGACCAAACAACGTCACCAGGAAACATCTCATACGAAGTTTTTACTGTATGAGTTGTGACTTGCTGTTGGTATCAAACGTTTTTCAGTTGGAGTGTATAAAATTTCGCTGTGAAAAATTGTCGAACTACTTCTACATGTCTATTGGAAGTGACAGAAACATATTGGACTCTCTCCTCAAAAAAAATAGGTATAATATAATGACTTCAGTTTTACTTACCATACAACAAATAATGACACATTGGCTATGGAGAATTCTTTGTGGATAACTCGTGAGTAGTCATTTCGATAACGAAAGTTTTGTTAATTATCGCATCTTGGCAAGTGAAATTCGTCAGTAAAGAAGACATTTCCAGGCGATTTTGCTAATCATATTTGAAAAATTTCTACTTGAGCAACCCTCTTGTATGGATAAAAAGGAAGGTCTTGGTACAAAATTTGTTATACAGTACGTCTAGACAAGTGAAGAGCAAGAGCATATTTGTGCGCAGATTACTTGGGAGACGGTAACATTCTACTGTAGCTGTGCTTTGCAGTGGTCGCATAATCCGTGGTCTTCCTCCCTTTCTTCTCACTACCTAAGGCAATACATCTCGATTATTAGTGTCTAATGAAATGTTTTGCTTCATCCAGTATTTATTATTACAATTTTCATGACTCAACTTCCGGCCTCTGTATAGGAGGGAAATTATTTCCATGAATTTGTTTAAACAAAATTATATGTTTCAGTGGACGTCTTATTTAGTTTAACATAAAATTTTATTTTTTAGTGAACCGAATAATTTCGCACTGCACTTCGGTATGTTATATACCGATTCCATAGCACTAATTTGAGCCTTTCAACTGTGACTAGTTACCATTATTTAGTGCTGATAGTATCGGTTTTAGAGCAATGTTTCAATTTTTTCTAGTTTCTTAATTTATTAGAAATTTAACTTTTAACAATTAAATTTATATAATTGAAGTTTATAATTCGATTTGTTTTAGTGACGTAATAGGATAAGAGTTACTGGTTGTAGAGGTTAGTCTATATTTTATTAGTATTGTTTTTCTTTTTCTACGTATGGGACATATAGCTCTTAATCCTATTACGCTACTTCAGGTGGGAAACCACTTTTTAATTTTTTTTTTTAAACGATAATTCAGAAAAAAGACTTATTTTTGTGTACAAGAAAGTGTTGTTTAAGACTTAGAATTTCTGCTCTGAAACAATCTGGTCACCATCTGGTACTTGTGCTTATGCATTTCCATTTGTTTAGAATTTACATCCACCAGATTGCCTACCACTGTCGATTACATTTTGCACTCATTTTCAACAATCCCTAAAAGAAGATTATTTTTGCTCACATTTTGATAGCTTATTACACTGTACATATTTATAGTTTTCTGTAGCATACTCTGTGGCAGGGCGTATTTTAATCAGCTTTGTTGCATATAAACCCAAGCCTTAGAAATGTTGTTTTGTTCCTATAGTGATGTTGAGAATTCACAATATTATGAATAAACGCAACAATACATATATATATATATATATATATATCCTATTTAAAATATGTACAAATGTATTATTTGAAAGAATTAAAAAAACGTATGACTTAAGCTGTTTAAGCAAAATGTATTCAGAGCTTTGTCTGAAAGTGTATTGTATACCCAACAGTTTTTTGTAACCTGTGTGTGTATGCCTTATTGCCTCCTTAGCTCTAACTAGCGAATTCCCTTAATTATGACCTAAATGGCGCATTGTTCTGAGCGTTATTATCGGATAAAACGTAAACAGCATATTATTTGGATAAATGCTTTCTAAACCAACATAGGTACACTGTTCTCACGAGTCATCGTGGAGAACATGTTTGCTAACAAGCGAGACGACGTTTGTTGTGGCATTTCCTTAATTTAATTTGACTTGCAAATTCCTTTGGCGCGAATGCGGTGCGAGACGTATTTAAAGCATAAAGCTAATTATAATTTAAATAATGGTGTTTATAGTAAAATTAAAAGTGAGTTGACTACTAAATTTCCTTTATTTTTATTTGAAGTTTTTTATTACATTAATTAATTAAGGCAGAAGGAGGAACTCCGTAGCCCAATTACAGTTTTTGTTTGGTCTCCAGTGTACATAATCAAATGTTATTGGGTTGTTTTTCTCCGCATTTATATTTAACACATACTGCCACTACAGCATTAACTTAAATACTAGAACGCCACATACATCCGTGAGTTTTCAGCGAGACTCTAATTCGCCCACGTGTTGGGATCTCGGATAACGGAACATTCGCTTTTGACCAGTCGTCTACAGAGGTGGTCCATATCTCACCATACTAACTACTTAAAAAGAGACATTAGCGATATATGATCAAGAGCTCACATTGAGCTTGTCCTTATTCACTTATCGGCTTCTTTTTCCGGAATAATTATATTCTTCTCTTCCAAGAAAAACAGCACAGGACAAGTATTATCCGCAAAGAACCTTCCATACAGAGAGATACACTTTTACCTGATTACTTCAGCAATATAGTATGCAAGAGTAAGGGTTCCATAAATTTGTAATAGACGTAAATCCCCCCATAATTGATGGCCCGTCATATAAAAATTCCGCGGATAGGAGCTGTATGTCGCCTGTATGGCGGCGACCTCTTAGGAGGTTTTCTGGGTCGTCGGTATACATGTCATTTCTATAATCAAAATCGACATTCGCGGCACTACATCAAATAGAATTGAGAGTACAAAGGAGCGGCATGATATAAACCCAAATTGGCTCAACTGTTTGTTGGTTTATAATACGCGTGTGAGATTATACTGTTATTTGACGTAAATCCCGAACAAAAATTCTTGCAGCAGTAGATCGGTCCTGAAAGGATGTTCTCTTTGAATCTTTTTGGAAGTTAATAAGTCGGAGCCGATGACTAAACCTTAGATGTAGTGCATTCCTTAATTGGTCAGTCTACTGCCGCCACACACGACTAATGATGCTGGCATTTCCTTGTAACTTGCGCGCAGTTTTATGAATTCCCATACCTACAATTCGACCTGTTGAAACCCATGTCATAGTAAGCACAATAAGTAAGCCCTTGAGTTGCCATGCTAGTAAATGCGCTCCAACCAAAAAAAGGCCTGTATACCTGTATTATCATGCCTATTTTCTGTACCAATTTGGACTCGACAGCTGCATGCCTTCTAGTTGTAATGTTTTTGATTTTATTAAAACATGCCACACATTTTTGTCGTTTTAACGTTTTAAAACAAAACAGGCACCTGTAATTGTACAATGACCTTGTTTGATGCATGACATGCAAACAATATATCAACCTTAATTAAAGCTCGCACCTGTTACATCGTCAAATGTATTCGTTTAGACGATACGTGCAAAACTAACATTAAAAAATTAGAAGCAAATGCTGATGAGCGAGTCATTTCTCGTTAATAATACCTTATCCGGTATAAGTAGGCTGCTAAAATGTAATGTTAATATCGGAGATTTACTGTGAGAATTGGAATGACTTGCAGGCATGTAATTAAGGTTATTTCCGTTTGCTGCTATGAATTCATGATGAGGGCGAGCTTTGATTACTTCCAGCAGGCGCTTTGTGCAGGCCGTAACTTATTTGCATTTCGTAAGGCAAAGAAACTGATATGGGATTGCCGTGAAGGCTACAAGCAATTACCTTTCGGAAATAACTGGTTGGTTTCGAGGAGATGATCAAGTGAAACACTTCGAGCCTTTCTGATGCGTATCTCCGATTTTTCAATGTCTAATGTCATGCTCAGCTTAGATCTTGTTATAAATAACCCTCTGACCTTTCTTTGGCTTTGTTATGTACCCGAGTCGTGATACCGACTGTAATTTTTATTAACGGTGCAATACTTTCTAATGTTTTTTATTGGCTTTCTTGCAATAAGTAACAAATCGACTTTTAGGCTATTAATCATCTGTTCCGTTAAGATGCTGCCGCGTGATGCATTTGTTGAAGAATTTATCATGAACCCCCGTTACTACTGTTACTTCTGCTTGTATTACGCGGAAAATAATGTAAGTTAATGCTGTGTTAATTTGTCTGGTATTGTGAAATCAACATTCAAAAGCGGAGTAAATACATGGGCGCATCAATCTAACAGAATGCGTTTGTGCTAAATTGAAGACTCGTGTAATTTGGTTGGGTTGTTTTATATTTAGCTGGCCTTTCAAGCGTCCTGCTGATCTTAAACTGGAATCATTAATTATTTCTTAAAAAACTGTAACGGAACTGATGATCTATTATCTTAAGTCCTTGAGCAGTGAATGTTTCTGGGTAGCGTTTAATAATCCACCGGAAGGTATCGGTATGTGGGACATGGTAATAAATAACTTAAACATGGAACTACACAATGAAAATCAGTGAATATACACTTTAAAGTAACTTGTCCCTCGCTAAAGTAACTTGTACCTCGTTTGGGCTAGTAAAATGTGGTTCCCTACCGTTATTTTAATACAGTAGTTAATACCGCGATAGCGCGCTTTTCATTTTCCAGAATTCAAGATATAGATAAAAAACTTGGGTAGTAATTTTTAAGTTTTTAAATAATCGCGTTGTTAAATAAAATCGATGAGCATATAAAAAGGAAAAAGGTAATATTACATTTTTGCAATAATGGAGTGTTGAGGAGAAAGCTCCAAATAGGTATTTGATGTGCCGCAATCAGAAATTATTTATAAAGATCGCAATGCAGCGATATCGAGCAAGTGCTCGGATGCATGCCAAAATAATGTTGCCACAGGGTATTGCACTTGATCTATTACGGCTTGACCTTGCGTTAATTGAAATTATAAACATAGCACAAAAAGTACACAGCAGTTCCATTAACAAACATCGCAATCACAAAAAATGTATACAGCAGGATTTTCATTATTCGACATTAATGCGGTGATTCGAAACAACTGCACGAAAACTTCCTCTTTGGCACTGTGTAATGTGCATTTATGTGAAAATAAAAAATAACAAATTTGATAGTAGTGATGTTTAGAACAATAGAAGGTTTGATATGGGAAAAAAATAGAAGCGTTGACGTTGATTTCACTGGTGGATCCAGCCCTTTAGTCATCTTGATATGACCTCGTGTGAATGGTGGACGGCCGTAGAAGCCACCTCTGTGCCGTCTCACGGAGAGATCAGAATCTTTGAGCGCTTATGACGGGCACTTCTACCGATCTCATAACTGTAGATGCCACCGACGATGGAGTTTACGTGGCTTTAGAAATTTGACTATAGATCTTGAACGAATTGGAAGATAAATTCCTGGATCGTGAGAATATTAGCGTCTCGGTCGAGGTCGCAATTCCTCAGAAACTACGGGGCGCCTAAGACGAATCATAAGGACGATTCTGGACAACCTGGAGCTTGTTGACGTATATTTGAGCCGCTCAACCCCAAACTGGAGCCGCATATGTCATAGAGCTTATTATAGTCTTGTACAAAAGCAGCTTGTTGTTGGTAATAATCAGCTCCCGAAGTGAAAGGTGGGAGAACTTCAGGTCAGTTCCCCTTTCCAGAGTTTATCCCTTCCAAAAATCCCGAGATTTATACGTTTTTTCGCCAATGAAGTGGTCTTCTGGTGGAGAACAGGTCGTCGAGTTTTCCTTTATACGGATGCCTATTCTCGACCTATCACGCTAGTTTTCCAAGAAATATAGTTCCTGCTGAGGCCATCGGGTATTGGATAGCACCCCCGTGTCGTCTTCGTCCTCGTCGTAGAATTTGTATAACGTTGATAAAATAACAAGTTCCGGGACGAGAGCAGCGCAGGGCCGAGACGATGGACCCGGTATAATATATAATAATAGGATAAGGGAAGTCGTGTGATGTTCACACCAGATTTTTTTATGTTATTCTGTTTTTTATTTGCTTGTATATATTTTGATATCATACTAATTATTGTTTTACTCTGTGGTTGGAATTTTTTATTTTGGTTTATTTGTCTTAGCCCATTTCTTGCTATTTTATATGTGCTCTGTAATTTAATCAATAAATTATTATTATATTTTTCTATAGGGGTTCGCCACCAATTTTTACATAAAAATTTACGTTAACAATTAAGCTAAGCAATTGGAGATTTTTTAATTCGGTTGTGGTGGTATAAAATTAAAGTTGTGTTGACCGAGTGTGTAACATTTTTTTTAAATAATTCTAGGCGTCCCGGGCTCATTGTCACATTCGGTTTTAATAAACATTTGAAAAATATTCTCCGAGGCAGAACATCCCAATACATTTACAATAAATAATTAAGAAAATGAGTAGTGAGATTGACCATATGATTTTTTTAGTTGATTTTGATTAATTTTTTATTTTTACTTATTTTCTGAGTGCCCCGCTCGATATTGGAAGCTATATATCTGTAGCAGTATTAGACTCCCCATATCAATTAACACACTTTCCACAAAACATCACATATGGTGAGAGGTTTTCAAGTTGGTTTACATCTCATCTTATCTTGAAGCAGCAGTAAACACACGTCACTGATTTATAATAACCAAATCTCGAGCCGGCCGATGCAAATTAGGAAAAGTAGGTATCGTGGAGCGCTGGCATGACATCATCTCATGACATCAGAATCGGCTCGAAAAGAACATGACGTCTTAGAAGCGAGGTGTGGATACACCCATATCAGTCGGACAACGGCATCTGCGTGCCTACGAGCTTTCTGGAACGTCAACTTTCAATTAAAAATCGCAGAATGTGGAGCTGGAACCTGTAAATGCGCTCACCTACATTCGATGATGCTTCTCGAAGGAGTTCGATGCGGCCGTTTCGAAATTTCATCGCTGTGAGTCGGGCTTCGCCTAATTTATTTGGTGTAGTACGTGCTGTTTCCGGTTGGCTACTTGCGCCGACGGGCTCGCTTCCGGTCTTACAGGTGGAGTTCCTGCTATTACAGACCTGTTGCTCTGGCATAAAAACGCTCAATTAATTTGGTTTCAAAAGCGAAAGTGATGTTTTGTTGCAATGAAGATGAATCGTTGCTCTGCGCAACAGGTTCTGCCGTCTTAAGCTATTTCGCTAATTGGCGCTGCCTGTAACGAGGCGTTGCTTTGTATGCTAATGGATAAACAATAAATTCTCTTTGTGATAGCTCAGCATTTGAATTGCTTCCATGAAGCCGCACGGTTGCCTGAATTGAGCAATTTGTTTTTCTAAGTTGATGTAATTGATTTTAATTGAGGGTGCGGATGGAAAGTGCACCTCGCAGACTGTCGCAGACGATTAAACCGGCACAATGCCACCTGTTCCAGAGAATTGATGTCCGATAGTCTAGAAAGTTAAACGCATCCAGACATCATTGTTTACTGTTACTTGTACAGCACCGACGAACACCCATTATGAACACGCAATGTCTGCTTTCCTAAAAGCTTTCCAATTGTAAGTCAAAAAATATGATATGGGCTGAATTATCGCCGAAATTACGTTGGAAACTCGGTGCATCCTAGAAGGTGCAAAAAATTGCCGCACCAAGATTTTTAGAAGCTCGATTGCGATGCTAAAATCGCCGAAAGGATGTCGCATTGCGCATCATCTGCATAACGAAGTGGTCGTACGTGAAGTGGGTTTGCACTTAAACTGCTGGCATCCATTACGCGGCAATTTGATAATTCATAACTGTTTTATTATTGCCTCTGCAGAACATTAAGTTGCTATCTATATTGTACATAGCAGGAGTTTCCGAATTACCTCATTTGAGACGAATGAAATACTTTCAGTATTTTTAGAGATTTACGTTGTTAGATTGTTACTAGTCTCAGAAAATTAAAAATTAAAAAGTTTTATTACGGGTGTGAAGTAATAAAGAGGGATAAAAATAATAATAAATAATAAAGAGTTTATTAAGAAGTGAATTAAATAAGTGATAAGATTTTTTTAAATAGCAGGTGAAAGATAAAATAATATAAATGAAATTAAAAAAAAAGTTTAATGACTCACAGGAGGGCAATTTGATTTTTAAGGGGAGCCAATCGAGAATGAGTTATAAACACTGATTTTTTTTCCATTTCTTATGATTCTAGTAGCTTCATGGAAAGTTATAAATATATGTTGTAGCATACACATTTTTAAAATCAAAATCAGAATGTACACGGCCGTCAGCTGATGGCAATGGAGAGGGGAAAACCCCGCTAAAATAGAGGAGTAGTAAGAGCATATACTAGACTACAGAGTGCATGACCACAGAAAAGCGAGGCAACTTTCATCCTAAACACCCCTATTCCTCTCAGTGTTCGTTTAACGTTACAAGCTATACAAAATAGCAGGCAACCAAGAAAGTTTTGTCGTTTTTGAAACTGAAAAAGGAATATGTTTACATAAAATAACCTTATTTATCAAAATATCTACCTTCGCATCCTTTCCCAGTGAGAGGATAATTTATACATTCATTTTTTTTACAAAATTAAATGCATACGTATTTAATCCTACTTCATTATTAATTTGTATATATGATTATGCAAAGATAAAAATATATTATAATTGGGTGGATATCATCATCATCATTGTCACAGCTATATCATCGTCGGATGGAAATACGGTTGGAATATTCGGGGTAATAAAGGTGGATCCCTCACCTTAAATTAATTTTTTTTCCTAATTTCTGCTGCAATGTGTGGTCAAGCGCTCTCTTGCAAAATTAATTTTATTTACAATCTACCTGTGCTGGTTTTTGTTACAATGCATCATGCACTTATTGGAATTACTCACTATAAATGTTTGTCATGAGGTTTTGACCAATTCGTAGATATAATATATAAAAATCTTTTTTTGTTCTGCATATGAATGCCCCAAGAAATTTCTGAAAAATCTGAAGTACAATCATTACTTTTCTAGGTAAGTCGATAGTTTTGTATGAAAATTTTTTAAAAAATATCATCTGCAACAAAATTGACGTCAGGCGGCAGGATATTCTCACATATTCTCACGAAATGCACGCAATGAAGTTGGACACCAAATTCTATGCAAATTACTCAAACCAACTGTGATAGATATTTTATTTCATTACTTAACTTTATCGGACGTGATGTTTAGTGCATAGAATTTTTTTTTTTATTCCTGCAAGTTTTTTCTACTAATTTGCTGACTTTCATAGAAGCCGTGTCCTTGGAATGTTTGTTTAGACCAAGTCAATGGTCTTTTCGGTTTCCTCCACGTAAATGGAAATTATATTTTTGAATAATAAGAATTATATATTACAGAGAGAAATTAGGATTTTAGAAAATACTTAGGTGGACAAAAAAGGGTTGGAAACTTGATGCTTTCTTTCATAGGCTAGCGATTTAGACTCGTGGTACTACATTACACGATCTGAAATACAGAATATCTTATAGTTTAAATACATAGTTAAAAGGAGAATGAAATCCTAGCCATTTGTTTCAAGTCACACCCTCATGAGTCGATATTAATCTCAAGTTTTATCAATAAAAAAAATTACAGAATTTCTATATCTACACACTTTATCAGTTGCTTTGTTGTTTTTTGTTGTAGAGTTTAATGATCCCTCCATAACTCACCTTTTATCACGCCATGGTTAAATTCTTCTTTTGGATCTTGAGAGTTTTCTTAGTCACGAACTATTTTTTGAAAGTATTAAAATTTCTATTTTTTTAATGTAATGTAATGATATTACTATTCTTTACCAGGTTCGTCGAGGGGGTAGAATTCCCCGTGAACAATTTCAATATATATTTCCATGAGTTTCCAATTCTATTCCATGCTAATTCAAACAGCTGGTTGGTTTTTTACACAGTTGCATCCTATTTTCTCGTATTTGCGTAAAAGAAAGTATATGAAATGGAACACGGGCTGAAATACGTGGTCTGTCTCGACAATGTCGAACCATACAATATAAAAAATTATAATTAATTACTATAACAGAAAATTCATTCATTTTGTAAAAATGGTGCAAAATACAAAAATATTCTACGTAGCTTCAACCGTTTCCAAGGTAAGCTCTTTGTGATCTCACATAAGTCTTCGTACGTAGTGAACCAAGAAACTTTCACTGGATGACCAAGCATTTGTTTCGTATACCTATGTTTGCGAGCTTTTTGAGAAAATCTGGTTCATTTGTAGCAGTGTACATCAAGTGATTAGCACAATGATTCTGATAATAGAAACCGTAGAATGAGATTTATTGCGACACACATCTTTCGTCAAAATTTCACTTATTTTAACTTTTAGAATCCCCAACTCAATTTCTAGTTTTCGGACTGTTTTCGTAGCTAGTCTTCCAAAACGTAGATCACTTTTAACAGATTTGTATCCATCTCTATATCGTTTGTATCACGCATTTATTCGTACTCCATTAATGGCATCCGTTCTTCAAGCGAATGTTCCAGTTTCGCATAAAACGTAATGCAGATCTGTTGATCATTCATTACAGTTTGCTCTTATTATCTGATAGGTTATATTGCGATCACACAAATTGTTTTCTATATTAACGTTGGCCCGTTATTTTCTGAGCAGACGTGACATGTTCATTATCTGTGCATTCGCATGCAGGATAGCTTAAATTAGAATATTTTAAATCGATTTATTAAAAAAGTTACAAAACTCTCAAAAATCACTTTAGTTTCTACTATGATATTTATTTATAATTATTTTAATATAATACGTAAAAATATAGGAAACATTTTGGGATTCTTACTATGAGGAAAAATGACCTTTACGTCGATAGTAAGTAATCAGGTCCAAATGCTTCCATGAGCATGGTTCCTTTTGTAGACAATTTCTCCACATACGACTCTTCACTATTATAATAAATTCTTTCAAAATAATTTACAGTTGCAAAATCAATTATACTCTCTCATTATTACTGAGTTTCCACTTGATTTTTAGAATTTTATTGTGAAAACTAAATACAAACATTTATTTGTTTCTATAACTACTGTAACTAACACATATGTATCGATTTCTTTCCCTTAGGAAATGTGGTCGATTTGAATCGCCTGACATAGCGCCAAAAATTGCAGCAGTGTTAAGAATGAAACTTAACATACAAAATTGTACATAATCTATATACATATAATACACAAGTTATATACATATAAAGAAAATATTACACAAAAAAAGGTTATTGGAGAAATCCAATCAAAAAGAAAGTAAATTACAATCTTTTAGAACGATGTTGATTACAAGAGACTTGGGGTAATGTTGTACTATCGTCCCAATACTTTTTATTAAAAGCCATTGGAGTGAAATAAAATTTGCAGTAACAGATATGAGATAAAAAATTGAAAAGCACCAATATATTTATTTATACTATTGGTTTCTTATTGATTTTTATGGCATTATAGCTCTTTCGTTTTTATTCATTTGACTATGTATAATTTCTAATTATATTTAATACTATGGTAGTTTGTTTTGCTGTTAAAATTCGTATGTGATTAGTTTTTACAAAATAGATAACTAACCTGTTAAAACCGTTGAGTCAAAATTATTTATCTAAACTACTAACGAGGAGATACTTAAACAGTTGAAATTAGATATAGAACAAGTTCATTGTTATACTATTAACAACAAATTAATTTTTCTTTGATACCGCTATCATAACGAGTGGTTTGCTTAGATTCAGCTCTATAAGCCCCACTTTTTATTTTGAGCCAATTCTACTAATAGGGGCATTTATCAATGCAATTATTTTGATGAACACCTTCGATGGATGCTGGCCGAAACGCGAGGAACGTGCAATTAAATCAGAAAAATAGTTCAATCAGCCGCTCGTTTGCCCACCTTTCACCTTTAGAAGTTCGTCGACGGCAGAGGAGTTAGAAACCGTTCCTTGGCTCGAATATCGGAATTTGACTCTAGTCTCCTTTTACAACCGCCCAGTACGACTCGTTGCCAGGCGGCCTAAATTGGCGGCCCGGTGATACGTCGGATGCGATGCTGTGCCCTTAGCAGGCTTTATCTCCCAATGTCATCGTTTATCTATTTGTTTTTGTCACCTTTATCTGCACGTATGCTCGCCTTGATGCAGTAAGATCATCTACGTCCAGTCGTCCAGCGCAATGGACACAGTGCTGGAAAACGAAAATATTAACGCGTGTAGGTGTGAGCAATTTCTGAGTTTATCGTGAATTGCCTCTAAAATAGTTGTTTGACGATTTAGTTCCCTTTTGCACTAGATCAAAAAATGAACGTATCGATATTAATCCAATTGTCTAATTTGAGAAAGTTGCGCAAACGTTTTATTCCTTCGTTCATCGCGTTTCACCTATATGTTGGTTATTAAGGGCTCTGAAAGTTTTCAATAATTCTACCTTTGAGAGTTTTTTTTTTAAAGAAATATAGAATATAGAAAATCGAGAAGTGGTGCACCAAATTTTTTTGGCACTCTCTGTGTATTTTAAAATTATTACCACATTGCTAATTTCCAAATATTTCTGTTTTGCAACCTTCTTATTTTAATTTTTTGTTGTTATTGCAGTACCTCCATATTGTTGGGTTAATAAATTGCGTCTGCACTTTAATCTTATTTAACGGAAATGAATTTTTGAACCGGCAGTAAATGTTACCAATTACCAACGCTTTAATTTGTACTACTTGTTTTAATATTAGTTACACAGTTGGCGAAAAGCCAATTTTGCTGCACGTCTTATTTCATTGCGTCGATAAGAAGCAGCTACTTTCTAATTCTATCATTTATACGGTTCACAATGGAAAATTCGTGCAGGCAAATTGGGAATGCATGAAGCCTATTTAATTGAATAGGCCACGTTGTAAGATACTGCGTACAATACCAAAATTCCTTGTTGACCGTGATTGATTTAGTAGATATTTCCATGTCACAATTTATTTTGGGTAAGTTATTTTTTGCATAGTATGCAACGATATCCTTAATTTATCAATAATTTATTAAAGTAGCGTTTGTTGTTGAGTAATATAAGTAACACTGAGAACAATATATCTTAAAACTGAGTAGTTGTTGGTTTAAGTAACAGAGGTTACATTGAATCCACAACACTCGAACCCCTAATCTGATGGATACATGTGTTTAGAAGAAACCACATTTAAAGACACAAGTGCTGCAAAATAAGAGTCCCACAACTATAATTGCGTCTGAGCCTCATCTTAGAAAAGGCTGATCTTGCAAAATAACTCTTAGAGTAAATTTAATTTCCAAAGAAACAACAAACCTATTGTAGTCGCGTAAGGTGTGATCCGATGGCTTTCCTCAATTTTTACTTTTATAAAAATGCGCCAAGAAATTATTATAGTGAAAAAAATTAACAAGTGAATAAAAGAACGATAAACGCTTTAACCAATTCTTTCGTATTGTACTGCACTTTTCCCCAACGGAAATCGCCTCTGCTTTCATTTTCTACCAGACCGGAAGTGGACATTTTTGGCCACCGGTTTTAAATAAATATGTCTTGCTCTGTTATGAACGAAAATGGATTCGTTAAATCAGCTTAAGGTAGGTAAAAAGTAAATATCATTTAATGCTGATTAAATACGTGGCTTTCATTTATTTTCACATTGGCATTACTTATTGGATATCATAAAAGTAAGAAACTCGAAACAAAGTCCATAGAATTATAAGAATTTCTATAAGAATAAACCTGCAGAAAGTTCTTTAAAAAGAGGTAGATAAGAAATTTTGACAACTGACAAATAAAAAACTTTTTAAAATATCACATTAACATAAAGTTAATATGTTTTGCGAAAGACTGGATAAAAATTCCATGCTGCTTTATAATTAGATTCATAATTCAAATAGTTGAAATTTAAGTTCACATTTTTTTTGGACTTGGGATTTTTTGTGAAATTAAATGTTTATTTCGAAAAAAATTAATAAGCCCAAGTTCTCGGCGAAAGAATAATTCGTCCTTTGATACAATTCATGATTCGACCTATTTTTTAATATCTTCAAAAGACTTGAAGCGCTGTTTATACAGCCCACGCGTCATCGATCGAAACAAATGAAAATCAGGTCTTGTGAACTGTTTCCAAATAGTGTTTGACTTATTTTGCAACATGCATCGTACTGCAAAATCACTTTATCGTGTTTTTCGGCGTATTCCGGTCTTTTTTCTTTCAACGCTTGGTTAAAGTTGATCAATTGTTGTCAGTAGCGATACTCGGTGATTGTTTCGCCTTGTTTCAGCAGTTCATAAAACACCACCTCCTTCTTATCTCACCGAATACAGAGCATTACCTTCGAATCATGGATGTTTTGTTTTGGCGTCGATGTTGAGTTCGATGGTAATGCTTGACCGGGCATACATCTGACTTTTCTGCGCTTAGAGTTCTCGTAATGAATCCATTTTTTGTCACCAGTTACAATACGATGCAAAAACCCTGTCGTTTTGTGCCTTCGAAGTAGCTGTTCAACGTCTTTCGACGTCTCTCGGTTTCAATTCATATGGCACCCAATTTCTTTGGGTTTGACTCATCCCCATCGCTTTCAAACGTTTACTGACGATCGATAAATCAACTTTCAAGAAATCTGCCAATTCTTCAAGCATTTGACACGGATCTTCATCGAGTAAGGCCTCCAATTCTGTATCTTCAAACTTTTATGGTTGGCTCGGGCGTTTCTTGTTTCCTGTCAAAATTATCACTTTTGAATCGTCGTAACCAATACTCATGAGTTGAAATCGATGGAGCATGTTCACCATAAGTTTTGGACAGCTGCGAATTTTTTCAAACGGAAACAAAAAAGTAACGCTTCCCGCAAATTGCGTTTTGTTTGCATGAAACTCGACATATTCAAAATTCAAAAATATGGTTTACACTTGACAAAACACAAGATTCAAGCCTAATGATGGTACTTTGCCATGAAATTAATATCAGTATGTACTGATGGCAAACAATACTAGTAGCGCCATCTGTTGTGAATCCTTTAAAATAAATTCCATGCCCCAATAGTACGAGTAATCATATCTGAACTTGATGAATGGAGTGTAAAAGCCATTTCATTAGTCCACCACTATCTTATTTTTTACAGTGGCACTATAATCTGCATCGAGCTTCGGCTTTTCATGGTATCTTAAAACACGCATTTCTACCTTCTGCACGTAGCCTCTGTTTCTCTAACCACAGATTTTTTTACATCTTCTATATTGGTTGCACCCTATCTCCCCCTTGATAGTCTTCTACGTTTTAGCCTTTCTGCATTTTGTTATTTTATCCGTCTTGCTGGATGACGCTTCATTGATCCTTCTGACACACTCTACCTGTTTAAACCTTCCTAGTCTTATGTAAGTCATTAAATCTACTTATTCCGTTTCCTGCTAATGTTTGTAGTTCTGTTTTCCTCCAGTTATCTTTCTTAAAAATTTCCAGTCTTTCTCCAGTGTTTTAAATTAAGTTATTATTGATCTTATGGAAGATTTACATATTGCTCTTATTAATTTATTATTTTGTTAGGTGAAAGAACGGATCGACTTGCCTTTATTAATCGTCTTTTGTAATCGTTGCGAACTTTTTTCTTATTTGTGCTTGAATTTAGTGACTACTATTGCCTTAGTTTTTCTTCATCGATCATTAGTCTCTAACGCTAAACTAAATAAAACTGATCATAGACGATCACCTTCTCTCAGTCCTCTGTTTATCTTAATGTGGCAATCTTATTTTGCATTTATAACCTAAATATATGGTTCATGGTATTATTTTTACTGAAATTCTGAATTGTTGTGGTGATTTATAGAACTTGTCGAAAGCTTTCTGAAAATTGAGAAACGTATGGGAAGTATCTACCATGGATTTTTATGTATTTTCCAGTTTGATCTGTAGTCAAGATGTCTTCCCTAAATGGGAGTGATTACGATCATGTTCTTGTAATGTAATTGAATCAATTGTGTATTATTATGCTTAAAATAAGGGCTGCAACTTTGTCGAGTTAAATACTTATTCGAACGTGTGGATAATTCGAATAATCAAAATTGCCATTCGAATAATTTCGCCTATTGGAATAATTATAAAACAGGAAATGCACTTCACGAAACCGTGCATGACTTATGTACCACAAAATTATGACATTTGCCTTTAGAAACGCCGCACTTTTCTATTTTTTCAATACGAATTTCGATCTTTTTTTATTATTTGTAGATCATTTTTGATTATTTTATCTCATTTTAGTGAACCAGTTTTTAAAATGTTTGAATTATTCGAACACAAATTTTAGTCTTAGTTAAATATAAGGCTATTCTTTTTACTTTTGACCACTGTAACGTTTACTTGTCTTCGAATGTATTCTGGGATATAACAATAAAGCCTTGCAAGTAAATCCATAAGCAATATCTTATAGAGAAAATATTCTATTATGGTTAGTTTTGTTACGCGAGAGAACCTATAACTCGACCAATCGAAGGAATTTAGGCAATATTGGAAATTACTTTTATGTTGGTAGTCAGAAAACATATTTAGAAGCGCAGCCAATTAGCGCTATTAGGAAGAAGCTCCCAGAAATAGACGTATGTCCCAAGATCGCTTTGCAGCTAAATTAAGAAAAGAGAAAGGCTGTTGCAGGTTATTAGTATTAATTAGAATATAACTTAGGTTAGTGATGTGCAAAAAGGAATCAAATAGTTACGAATCGTTTTAAAGAAACCTCAAAAGGAGTGTCAAGGTGAACATCGACTGTTCACCTTGACACTCCTTCCCCGACATCATTGACCAGATAAAGACTTTAATACGCCTTCTTCTTCTTCTTATGGTCCTTCTCCTTCACGGAGGTTGGTTATCATCATTCTTATACGGATTTTGTCGACGGCCGATCGAAATAGTTCAATGTTGCTGCAAATAAACCAATCTCTGAGATTTTTTAGCCAAGACATTTTACGCCTACCAACATTTCTTTTACCCTTTATCTTCCCTTGCATGATGAGTTGGAGCAGTGCGTATTTGGGATTTCTCATTACATGGCCTAAGTACTCTAGTTTCCTCTTTTTTATTGTATTTATTATTTCACATTCCTTGTTCATCCTTGTCAAAACTTCTCTGTTAGTTATTCTTTCAATCCAGGCTATACGCAACATTCTGCGGTAACACCACATTTCAAAGGCTTGTATTTTGTTTGTTTGCTATTTCTTAAGTGTCCAAGCTTCTACGCCATAGAGCATGATATTAAATACATAACAGCGAAGCATTCGTATTCTGAGCCCAATGTTTATGTTTCGGTTGCAAAGTACTTTCTTTAATTTTTAATACGCCTAAACTTGATTAATTAGTGAAAACAATTCGTTGGAACGTCAAGGCTAGCACGCAGAAGAACACACATGCCAATATTGTATTTTTAATTTTGTTACAAGTTACCCCTGTATATAATGCAAAATACGCTTAATTTTTATTTTACCCTTGAATTCTATAGTGAATTTCAATTTTTTTATCTGTATCCATGCATATATTAATAATTGGCCTGTTCTTGTTCCTTTTTTTTGCAATTATAATTAAATAATGAACAATTGATTCAGGCTAGCTGTCATTCCACAAAATATTAAAAATTTTGTGGAATTAAAATAACCTCTATTGTTAATTGTAGCTTTCCTGTTCCATGGAAATTATATTCCCGCTTTTTAATTTGATTAGTATATGGTATTTTTATTATAGAGTAAAATGTAATATTTAGTAGTTTTATTTTTATTTTATGTGCCGAATAATACTTTTGCTAGTACGCATTTATTGTACTAAAACTTATTAACGTCGTTTACTAAATATTCTGTTTTGTTACATGCATAATAAAGTTTCTAGTTCTATTAAATAAAATTTTAGACATATTTTTCAAAATTTTGATAATAACAAAGGAAGTAAAAAGGAGGTGACAGCTCGAAAAATAAACAAGGAATTAGTGCTTTATCGAAAACATGTCATAGACTTTACTATTTATTTATTACAATAATTGAATTTGAAGACAGCATATTTTTATATATTTAAAAATATTGTGGTAATTTGTTAAATTGTAAAGCATAGTTAAAGTAAGAACTCAAAACGAAAAAAATGATAAACCATGATCCCAATTATAAGCTGAAAAGGACATAAAAATGTGCATTCTGAGGAATATAGAATAAATTTCATTAAAACTCCTCAATTTATAATGATAGGGGTAAAATGAAAAAGTTTTCTCTAAAAGAACAGAGAAAAATAAGAGAAATAAGAACTTTAAAAAGGCAGAAGAACTAAGCTGATTTTGTCAATATAACAAATACATAAATACAGACTTCAAAAATGGATTTATAAATCTACGATACGACCAACATTAACATATGGTGCAGAAACAAGAGGACGAACGAGACAGATGATGGAAACAGCCGATATGAAGACTCTAAGAAAGGTAGTAGGAAGAACACGAAGAAACAGAATGAGAAGCGGGGACATAAGGAACATAAAACCAGTAAATGAATAGATTCCGTTTAGGAGAGAGTGGAATAACCACATTCAAAGAATGAATGGTGACCAATTAGTCCAGATAGCCAGAGATAAATTGCCGATAGGAAAACAATAATCTGGAAGTCCATCAAGCAGATGGAGAGAGTCACTATAATAATGGGGAAGAACAGGAGTAATTTTATAATGAAGAAGGAAGGAAAAGAAGATATCCGTAATATACGACTGTTGACTGTTTGAATAAAACACATGCTATTTATACATCCAAATTTAGTTTGTCTCCTTTAAAGTAATCCCGTCCCTTTGTGATACACATACACCAACGTTTAATTCAATCTCGGAAACACTTTTCATATTTTATCGACTCAACTAAATCAAATCAGATTCCTCGAATTGGTTCTGTTAATCGATTGAACAGGACAAAATGGATTGGTGACATATCTGAAGAATACGGTGCTTGTAGAGTTTGTGGCTTTTGCTAATAAATGTTTCAATCCCAAAACATCACTGAAAACTGCGTCTACTTAACCTATTAATGTACCGACATATTCAGCAAGCTCTCTTACAGTCAAATGACGGTTTTCAATTGCTTTGTTTCTAATTTTTTCAATATTTTTTTTCGGTTATTGATGTTGATGGACGATCAGAACGAGGTTCACCTTCTACGAATTCACTACTTTCTCTGAATAGCTGATGCCACTGGAATACAGTTTTTTTTTTCATTAAAGATTGTTCGCCGATTATTTTTTGTGCCACTTTAAACGTTTCAGTGGCATTAATTTCATTTTTAACACAATATTTAATGCACTTTTTTTCTTCAACAATATTAGATATTTTAAAAATCGAAAAAAGGCAATCAGTTGATGTAAATAAGCTGCTTCAACTTATACTAATAATTATATTATTTGATATGTGAAAAAGTTTTTTGAACTACAATTTTCGAATTAAAGTCACCTTATTTTTGAATAGAATAATATATCTGTATATACATATGAAGTAGAAATGTGCAACATTCAAATAGCTCTAAAAATCAATTCAATTGCAATGAAATATAAATTAAGTATTTTTAGTGTTTAGCAATGTTTTTTTGAACTAAATGGTGATTTTAACTATAAGTATATGTTTTATATAAGCTAAATTTTCTCTTAGAGTAGTCTCTTTTCCTCATTAATTAATAAATTAATTATAGTAATTTGAATGTTGTGCCTTCTTTATTGTTTGTTTACGATGGTGGCTATTTTTTTGTACTGAAAAAGAGGATCGGTAAATTAGAGTTTAAAGCTAATTGTACTTTGTTTGAAAGTACACTTAAAACATCACGGCGGCAATAAATTTATAAAAACGTGACTGGTACAATATGTATATAGAGCAGTAGGTCGCAAATTAGCGATTCGACGATTGCGCGGCTAGAGCGGGTTGGGAGCCCCAGAATTGTCTCCGCGGGATCCTGCAAACGCCCCCATACGGCCCTGATTGCCTACACACGGTACCCGCAGAAGGCTACACCATGGTCCCACCAGCAGCAGTACGGTCTAGTCTTTACCTGACGTAACACCTGCGCGCGTTCGCGTTATGTCAATAGCGCGCCCGTGTTGTGCTTTTTACGAATCGTTTCGTAATTAAGCGTAGTCGGCACTGATAACCCAGCCGGACTTGTGATGGCATTTCTGTGATGTGCTCGGACGTTTTTGCTCTGCAACTTCCGGTCCGCTGCTAGTCTTCCGATCTACGTATCAGCGAATTTATTAGTCGCTAACGCAACAAAAACATTGCTATCTAATACGCTGGTGATGAGCAGTTATTTATAGAACTGAAAATATTTAAACGAATTTCGACGAAAGCAACATGTCGATGTATCGCTTTGTGAAAGACAAAAGCTCCAGCAGCTCCAAACGGCTGTTCGTGCAAGGGACGACGGCGGAGTCGCCGCCCGCTCTGGGGCCGCCGATCGTGACGAATCTGTTCAACCCCGAGGAAGTGCAGTCCTTGCAGACCATCCACACGCAGAAGCGCCTGTCGACCGAGGTGCTCGGCAGCTCCATAGAGTCCACAAAGACCACCAGGAAGAACGAGGACGGGACGCGGAGGATCACCACTCGGATCGTCAGGAAGGTTACCACGCTGACCCGGGGGGAGGAAAAGAGCTTTCCCGAGGAGCTCACCAAGCGGGCAGCCACGCGAAGCCTCAAAAGTAGCCCGGAAACGGCTGAGGAAATCAAAGCCGTCGAGCGGAAGAGAGCTAAGGTTGGCTATAGCATTGCGGTGGCAACGATTTGTTAATTGCTCCCGGTTGTCTCTAATGACTTATTTGGTTATTTACCTTTGGAGCTGGAAATGCGCCTTTCACTTTAGGGCGTGTTTCGGCCAAAATTTGCTCGAGCCATTTTAGTACGCACAGCGGATTTTCATAATTATTTCACACTTGGCGGCTTCTCGACAGTCTGATTTACTTAGGCTTTTGTGCGAAACGAGGTGAAACGAATTAACGAACGCGGAGCCAAAACTCTACGTACTTTAGCTACAAGCCGTATGCAAAAAACTGCAGGTATGCAATTAAAAAATGCTAAAATTCGGGTTTCGTGTTCACGTCAATTACAAGCTAATTAAATGCTTGGGTATTCCGTACACTGCGCCTTATTTACTGCACATCGTTTTTTTCGGGCATAACGGAAGCTGTTTTTTACTTTTATCTTGACAGTCGTCTTATACTGCATGATTATCATTCTTCCTCATTAAATACTGATTATGTTTTTTTCCCGTTGTGGCGCATTTATTGGCACTGCAGCCTCAAGGGCTTATGGTTTCCATTGACATGCATCCTTACATATCAGAACGTCACATACACCCATAAGTTTCCAGAGAGACTCGAACTCGTCCGCGATGGGTTCCCTGATAGAAAAGCAATGCTCTTGGCAACTGGACTACAGCGGCGGCCCTGATAATAGGTTATCCAAATTTAAAATTTTTTTTAAATATTGTTTTCAAATTTACTAGTCAATATTAACAATTTAGCGAACGAAAAAAACTAATAACGTCTTGTTTTCTATTACGTGCTCAATTGTAGAGAATCACCAGAATTAATATAATGAAACTTCCGTCCACCGAAATACCTATACAACTCACACCACCAAAGGAACTTCGGCTGCGTAAATAATTAATTACTTATACTACAACCTTTTTGTTCATCATCCCCTACACTGTATGTAAAAAGTTAAATATTAATATAAACACTTTTGCCACTTTTATTTTATTTAGTCGTGCAAATTTTTAGATTATATTTGTTTTAAAGAGCCTTGTTTATTTTTCACAAATTTCAGGTATAAATAGCAAACTAAATTCACCAATCAGTTCGTATAATAAAGGGTGACTCAAATAGAAAGCCGAATTTAAATTTTAAATAAAACCACTTACGAATGGATTTTATGATTGGATTTTGTTGAGTATTATTGAATATTTATTGAGTATTTATTGAATACGGAAAATTATGTTTGACAAATGGATACCTCGGTTTTTATTCTAATTCTTAGTACTTTTTACAAAATTTTGGCCACAATTTCGCAAACTTTCTGATCAATTTTATTTATTTGTCGGATATTATTTTTGAGGTCGTCTACTGTTTGTGGATTGCTGGCCTAAACCTTGGATTTCAGGTAACCTCGTAAAAAAGTCGCACGGTGTTAAATTACAAAATCTTGCTGACCAGCTGATATCGTTCTACTAGAACCACATTTATTCCAGATTCATGTTGTCGAGTTGGTACTAAAGAAGCTGGGTTATCATGCAACGATAATGATCGCCATTTACAGTTACAGCATTTCTATCGTCATTTTCCTAGAAGTGTGGGCCTATCACAACCTACCCAAAATCTTGGAGGTACTTTTGCTTTCTGAATCCTAAATGCTACAATCTTGTTGATTTACGAACTCGTTGGGTTGAAAATGCTTCTTTATCGCTAAAGATAATTTTTCGATTAAACTGAGAACCTGCTTCATGATGCTTTAAAAATAAATTAACGAATTCTTGACTGTCAGAATGATTAGCAAGTTAAATCCTTTGCATTAGGAGGTATTTAGCTAGCGAGTATTCCCTGAAGGGAGTTTTTCAAAACGTTCAATTGCTGTGCACGATGCCGAGTCGATGTTTTCGAATTTGTAGCGACACTTTGACTAACTCTGGCAATATTTTCGTTGAATCTTACCTCACGCTGATACTCACCAGGTGTTGCATCCATTACCGATCTACTTTTATAATCAGTCTACGGAGTTTGTAGATTATTTTGACCAAACATTCCATGGAGTATTTATATCGTCTTCGCAATAATGATTCGTTGTTCTTTCGTATAGCGTTCCATATTTACTAATCGGAAGAATGGTAGATCACATTTGTTAACGTATTAGAGTTGCCGATTCCAAAATTAAAAAGGCGCTCAATTTAGACCACCTTTGCTTCACTTTACAGTTGACAATGTTAAATGATCATTTCGAATTTTTCTATCTCAAATAATTTTGTTTTGAATTTAAGTAACACCAACTCGAATTCTAAAAAACGACAGTAATGAGGAGGCGTGCCATGCGGCACGTTTCATATTCTTTTTGGGAAATCGAAGGACGCCTCTATTGTTTGTTTGTTGAAAAATTGCGAAGGAGGTCTTCGTCTCTTACAGTACTTCAGTTGTTTCACGAAAAGGAGCAGGTAGTCCGCGGAAACATCTACAAGTGCGCGCAACTCCTAAAATGTTGAAGACGTCGTCCAGGAGTTTGGAGATCACCGTCGAAGTATGTAGAAGCATATCGTAACAAATTAACACGAAATAATTCATGTTTGTCTTGTGACTTAGTTTAAATTTTCCAATTCGGTTTTTGAACTTAAAATTAAATTCCAGGTTTGGTCTTTATTTTTTCACTGCGGATTAATGTTCTCCAATGTACATTTGACATGTTGGACTAAGGTTACATGTTACTGTGAAGGAAAACCTTGTTTTATTATTTTAATTTAAATGAAATTCGAGTTAACTTATGCAGTTATATTAAAGAGTAAATAGTTATAGTGTAGTCGCTGCAACTGCACGTCAACTGTGAACACGTGCACACATATATGTATATTATCTTGAAGCACTGCTGATATTTGCTGCGGCTGGCGTTGTGTTAACTGTTTCAAACTATCATTAAGGTATCAGCTACTGCTGCGCACCGTCTTCTACACCTTTAATCCCGAGGTACGGTTAAATTATACCTTGGAATTCGAAGAAAAATGAACATATGGCGCACCGCTGGCTCGCCGGCTGTAATGGCGATTGTTTGCATAATTATCGTGGAAACATTTGACATTGACATAGTTCTACCTACCTATCCTAGTTTAGATGTTATGCAAATTCCTGCCTCTATTCTCCACCACAGCTGAAATTTTTCGTTCACGCCAGCGACACCATATAAAGGAAGAGTAACGTTGCGTGCGCCCCCGTTTTGTTTAAAATGTGTATAATTACAGCATCCAAAGGCTGAAAACAGAAAAGTGCTTTGATGACAAATTGCCTGCTGCTATCACCTTATTTGCAGTTTTAACTGTATATGTGCGAGTACGCAGGAATACAAATTAGGCGTGATCTAATGGCTGATAATTCTCATTCAAGACGTTCTCCCTGTTCCAACGCAGCAGCGGCTTCTACGAAGTGGCGAGGTCGCAATCGAATTAGCAAATAATCAACCATTAAATCACCTAGTAGTTGCTTTTTCAGTCTGGAAAAGGCGTCAAGAGTTCATTTACCCGGCGAATTCGGGTCAAGCCTTTAAATGTCGATTTTTCTCCACCGGGTGCATAAGAGCACAATCCAATGCACTTTACTGGAGGCAAGCTTTAAATGTCAGTGAAAGTTTTTCAAGCAGACGTGGTGAAAGCATTGTTTATGCAGGCCACATACGCTAGATAAATGATAGAGTGGCACGTCGCGCAGATTTAATAATTGTAGCAATTCAGGAAGACGCCAACAGTTGAGTTGTATTTGTGTACGAAAGAAACTTGAAGACTAATAGCTGTCTTTGTCCACATAATTTGCTATTGTTCACTTTTCTTAGTACTTCTGAAGTAAATCACCTTCAAGTTTTTAGTGTTGAATGTGCAGAATCAAGGGACTTAATTTGAATTGCATAGCGAAAGCGTAATTATTAAGAAATGTCAGTGTCGTGCTGTGTGAGAAAGGGCAAGGATCTTTGTATGATGAGGAATGCACTGTTATTACAAGCAAGGTTTTTACGTGAAGAACAATTTCAGGGAATTCTATCTGAAAATAAATAAAATGCTAGCTTGCCCTTAATTCGTTTTTAAATTTATTTATTCATATTTTCTATTCAGTGTTCTCTTGTATTTTTTTTAATATGTCACTTTTTTTTATTATTTCAGCTTCTACATTTTCAGTTATTGTTTCTTTTTTCTTTATGTGAACACGCTAAACTAAATCATAAAATTATTGGATTCCAACTCAAATATATAACCAAACTAATTCTACGTTACGTCACATTTCACATATAAATTCAGATTAAAGTGAAACAGTAGCGAATAGCGAACTGCTCTCGTTACAATTATTATTTCAATTTGAGCAGGAACTTTATACATTCATCTATTGAAGCGTCAAGTTATAATTAACGCTCAATAAAAGGTTCACATTTGCACTCCGAGTAACTGTAAAACATTCTCAAGAGCAGTGCTGTGCATGTTAGTATGTAAATTAATGTTTATACGGTTTACATAACATCGCCGCAAAAATGAGGAGAAAATAAACAGGAAGGCACGCATCGACGAGCTGTAGTTTATTCTCCATGAAATGTTGATTTTTACAGTATATAGGATGTTTGTGAACAAGTGAGAAGTTTCAGGTAACGTTTTTTCGCAAAATAGACTGCGATAAACAGCACTTTTTAAATTAATGGAATTTCGTGAGCATTTGATTATCTAAAAGTATTACATATTTACTTTTATATAGTGCGCAAATTTGTTGTAAACAAAATAAATATTCAAATTATTATCAAATTCTGTTTGTGATTAAGTTATGAAGTCGTCGTGCGTGCGGTTTTCCGTGCAGGTGAGTTTACAGAAGTGTTTGTTTTAAAATCGATTGCATTGGAGCAGAACTAAACAGATTAGCAGACCTCATCAAGCCATACATTTTTATTATCCGCCGAAGCGCTTTGCCCTTGCTTGATACGCTCCATCGGATTTGCTTTTTGCCAATTTCACTTCCTTTGGAGCCGAACGAAGCTAAAACTTTACATCCGCAGCCCATAAGCGCTTCCTGCCTTGATTAAATTTAATAAACTACAATGAAGCCTTATTTTCCGTCGTTTACGAAATCAGATATTACGTCAGTGGTTGTTACGAAAGCCAAGTTTTTATTTTAATAGCACATATGGGAATAAGCTTCACAAAATCAAATGCATTTTGATTTGGTGCTGCTCAAAATAACGAATATTTTATAGAAATGATAATATGGTACTGCTGGAAACCGAAGGCATTGTCAAGTGCAATCGATTTTGAAAACCACAAAAGAATTCTTTAGGTCATCATTTCAGTTTTCATGTTCTTCTTACTGATCATACTTTTTAATTATAATTGCAATTAATAATGAAGGAGCATTATAATTTACTGTCCGAATTTGAGGTTTGGAGAACCGATCCTCACTTAAAAGTGGACGAACTAAGGAAGTTACGACTCAAGGATATGCAGTGAGCAAAAATGTAATTCTTTGAATTTGCAAGTGATATTCGGAAAATGGAGACTACCGATCGTTACCTTTTGTAACTTGTACAAAGAAATCGAAATTTCAATGCAAACATTAGAAATGCTGATGATACGGAACTAGTCATTAACTGCGAATCGTAAAAGAAGATGCAAAGGAATATATGAATTACGACCATAATAAGAACGAGCGTGATTAATGTTCATTAACAAGACACTTTGCAGTCAAATAAGAGGTGTGCTTTATTCCGACCTAATCTCATAACACGAAGTAATCCACAATTTGTCTTGGAAGAGAAACGAAATATGAAGATATGATGTAGGTTACACGAATTTTTATTTTGTCCGAAGTTAAATTGAACTTAACAGCAGTGGAAAAACAATTTGTTTTTGTGGGTGATGGTGCTCTTTCGAATATTCGAGCAAACATCGCGAGCAACTGATTTTATGAAATAGAAATCGATGAAATTGATTGGCAGCAAATTCTCTGAATGGGAAATTAATCGAATATGCGTGAGATGTATTAGGAAGAAGTACTGTAGCACGAAATGACACCACGTATAATTTTGCGAATTTAAATTGGTGTCACCTGGAGATAATAATACAAGAGGTTGCTGGATAAACAATACCACAACATAAATAGAAGAGACAAAATGATTGCTACGACGAGGAGTATAAGGTAGCAGTAGATAAGTGTAGTAAGGCCAGGATAAATAGAATATTTTATGGGGGTTTAAAAAAGGAAGAACTATATAAACTAGCCAATAGAGAAGTGAAAAATATATGCAGAAAAAACAAAAGACTATAGATGAAGGAGAAACTAAGAAAAATGGAAGAGTATTATGTAAATCAGAAGATCAATAATTTGTACTAAGAAGTTGAGTTAATGAAGTGTATAAAGAGTTCCTTGAAAAATGAAAATCAAAATTTAGTGGGAGGAATTGAGAAATTAGAGCTATAGAAGAAACACTTTTAGAATGTGCTTAATTTGAGATTCAGAACAAAACAACTTAAACCAGGAAATTATGGAAATTTTTAATTAACCAAATATAAGGATCATTGCTAGGATAAAACCACTTCGGTGGCTTGGACATATAGGAACTTTCCCCGAGAGAAGAATAACGAAGATTGTGCTGGAAAATGAATCTGGGACAAAACGAAAAAGAGGGCGACCAGGAAATAAGTGGATGGGGTCGATAAAAATGCATGTACAGAAGTGCAGGATCAGATAGTGAGTAACGCTAGCACAGGACAGAAGAAAATGAAAGAAGAAAATAAGAAGCTTTGAATCTCTAAGGCCTGCTTTAAAAAATATATATAAATTGCTCTCATAAAGGAATTTGATGCAATTGTACAAATATTGCTTAATGATCGGATTTGATGAGGCTTTCAGATATTCGTGCAAATTATACACATTATTTAACTGTTGATATTTTACCGTTTTCAGTATGGCTACCAATATTGAAATCCTCCTCCGTAAAGTACGTTGGCTTTTCAGTTCACCTGAAACGGTTAACAAGATGATTAGAAACGATAGGGTGCTTTAATTAGCAGAGCTGCCCGAACTATTTTCGCACCAAAACTACATTAATTGGCATATTTGCACAATATATATCAAAACTGCTAGCGCTTAATTTCAAAGTTTGCAATTAGCGGCGTACCGCAAACGCACTATTCGCGACAGTTCTGGTCAGTTACTCGCGATAATGCCTGGAGGATGGGTGGTCACGGTTATGTAGTTTACTGCCAATAAAAAGCAAATTATAATTTGCGCAACAACGGACAGTTTCCACATTTATTTATAATATTAAAGCAATGCTTGCGAGCAATATCAATACGTAGTGTGCCAAAATAGGAGCGAGGGCCCTTATATTACATGTATTTGTTGGTAACGAGTAGCTGCATTTTTGTCTATAAATAGCATAGATGTAGGAGGAAAATAATAACATTCAAGATTCGCCATTCATAGCGTTACAAAGCAATTTTTTCGCTAAATTTAACATGGTGGACACAAAAACAGGTTTATGATAATTAAAAACGTCCCAGCAAACAATTCAAATTAATCCAAATCACAGTAAATTACAGGTACCAGCTTTATGATGAAACTAAAATAACTGCATTAAGCTATAATTTTATACCGAGTGATGTTATCTGTCTTGGCGCAATGTGTATATTGAAGAAGAGTTTTGATTAAACCCAATTATACACAAATAACAAACATAATATTACAGTCAGATTTACACTTGGAGTGATGGACTTATGCATTTGGAAAATTTTGCCAAAGCCATTGGCGATCAATGGGGCTCTTATACTCTAGCTTCGTTAAAACGTGCACTAAACAACCCGATTTTATTTTTAAAGCTGAGTCAATTACCAAAGAATGAAGTGCTAATATAGGAAGCATCGGCTATTAACATTGAAGGAGTCGTAAATCATGAAAGAAAATAATCTGTAATCATGAGGCAACCACGTTTGAGAACGCAGGATAAGAGCGGAGAAATACTACTAATTGGCATTTTTGCGTAAATATTGTGTTTCGTTATAGGAAAAATATTATCGCTAGGTATAGATCTTATTCACAGATTTTATAACTGTCTTTTTGTGTTTTGAATATTGGAAAAATTTGAGCATGAAAATTAACTGAGAATTTGATTATTGAAGGAAAAATGAAAGTAAATTAGTGACCAACGAAGTATTAATGAATTATCTTTACTTAGATTTTGTTTTATGTTATGTGTTATGAATTCTCTGTTTCGTTTTTGTTGTGATATGAGTATTCTATAGCATTGGTTGTTGAACACAATAGACGAAGTATAATAATTTATGGAGCAGAGAGCAGAGTAATAAATAAGAAAACAGCAATAAAATAAGAGCGGCAGATGTGGAATGCTGGCGAAGGGGTTGTTGCGTGGTAACAAGGATGTACTGATAGTCATATAACAAAAAAGGTTAATATGGTATGGCCATGTCAGAAGAGCAAAAAAAATCGATGGACACAGAAGATAACACATTGAAAGCCAATACGAAGAAAAAAGAAAAGAAGATCCCAAAATCATTTGGAGATGAAATGGATGACGAAATGAAAAAAAGAGGATTGGAAGGTGTAGAATTGAACAAAGATACATGGAGAAAACGTTGTAGAGAAGGAAGACAATGTCAGCTGTAAAAATCCTTTGTATATATATTTAGATTTATCTTTTTTTTTGTAATTATGGAGGTTGATGCTACCTAATTATTTTACATATAGCAAAAATATCTCAGTGGATATACATATTGTTTGTATTATCTCTCATATTATAGTTACGAAGCAAATAAAAAAAATGTTGACAATTATGAAAGATAAAAGAAGCTAAATGTTCAACATTTTAATTTTTTTATATAAATTGACCAAAATTTGCACGTTTTGGTCAGAAATTTTTGCAATTTTTTAGATTTGTAAGATTCTATTTTGTGCAGTATTTCTTCCATTGTTTATTTTAACTAAGTCTTTCTTTTTTGGGCGTTTGTTTTATTTTTGAAAATTCCTATTTCTGTTCCATGGTGCAACGAAGGTATAGTCGTTATTTAGGAAAACTTAATTACGCTTTTATTCTTGTTCTTCGGCTCTATCTTCTTTCATAGATGGCAATTCATGTTTTATAACAATTATCAAAATTAACTAAAAATGGCTGTAAATATATATAGAATGTAATCGTTTCTAATGACAATTTAATTTCTATTTAAACTAAAGCAAATTTGTTTATTTAACCCCCAACTCTCGATACATTCACTAATTTTTACATGGGTTGGTATCCGATATTATTTTGTCTCTTTATATAGTAATATAGCAATATTTATAGTACTGTTTGTCTTTTTTGTCAGTCTTTTTGACTAATGGAATTATAAAAATGTTTGTAATACTGCAGCACCTAAAGCAAACAGGTACAATAGGACAAAAATTTCCATTAAACATTAGCATGGGTGGGTAACACTGCAACTAATAATTTGCCTGCGAATAACTTTGTAGAACTGTTAACAGAGGTGTAACAATCTCAGTAAAGTAAATGCCCGTAGTACACTACTGTACGCAGTATAATCGTTGTTTTTCTTTAGTAAATGTCGTAACGTGCGTCGGTGGCGCATTTTTTACAAATATGAACAATTACAGTTCCATCGAATTGACCATCTTAATTCTTCTTTCCACCATTCAATGGTATGCAACGATAAGTACTAATAATCTCCGTTGCATTTCTTTACGTCATTTACATGATCTTCCATTAATATTCCATCAGTAACTTTGGACCACTTTGACATCGTTTTTAGTGACAAAGCTAGATTTTATATGACCAGAGCTGCTGCCATCGTGATGTAAAGTGATTTTCTATGTTTCTCGGTTTTCCCAGCAGTGATCTGAGGAGCATTGGTACGTTTAGAAGATTCTACTTTTTTTATGGTGTAGCTCCAATAGACCATTTTCCAACAGAACGATGGCCGTCCTTACGCAGCATAGGTTTCCCAAAACCGTCTTTATGCTATCGATAGATTTCTGTGACCCGATCGACCCCTCAACGACGTATACGTCTCTATGACTCTACTTTTTAATTGTATATTTGTATGCAAATAAACGGCTCATTCGTCTTGAGATTGTTATTAGTTATTTGTACCATTACTTTTACATTGTCTTGCTTAGTTGCATTTTGAGCATGAAAATGCAACGAAAACACTCCAAACTTATTATGTGACTTAAAGCTATAACAAAATGTTATTAAGTTGTGGCGAATGAAATATCTGCAAATATTTAATGCATCAAATTATCTGTCTATAGTTGAATTTGCAAGTTGTGTAGCTCTTTACGAGAATTATTGGGGGTTAGGGTTGAGTTGAGTATCGCAAACAGAAACGAAAAAAATGAGTAGCTAAAATCTTCTGGGTTAAAAAAATACTCACGTTTTTGGAAGAAACGAACTCGTAATGCTTGCACCTTATACTATAACAATATTTGCAGGATTAAGCTATTTGTATAAAAGCTATAACGATCAACGATATTTTCAATGCTCATAAACTTTACACAAAGTGACGTATATATGTATTTGAGTCTTTTTTAGTGTAAATGACTTAAGCGCTTCATACGATATTCAGTGTATTTCGAAGAATTCGTTTTTAACTTAGTATTATTTTCTATTACCTATGTATTATAAGTATTTAACATGCGATTTGTTAAGAAATTAGAAATAAAAAGAAGATAAATTTTTAGCAATAACAATTATTAAAAAAATCTAAAAACCATAAGATTTTGTTGAAGTATCTTGTGGAAAAACCCTGTATTACAAATTTGCTTATTTAATTTTGTTTAATTAAATTTTTATGTTTATTTTATGCAGTATTTTGGAATTTTTATTACTTAAATTTTTAATTTGGTTTTTTAAGCAATAACTGAATCACTTGTGCAGATTCATTTTGATTTGATTGCTAATTTTGGATCTATAAAATCACATAAGACATTTGAAATTTGTTATAAATAATTGTCTTAAAGAAACATACTGAAAAGTCTTCTTCTTTTTCTTCTTCTCCATCACGCTTTGGATATAATTCGTTGCGACACTACGATTCTGTATTTCACTTGTCAATGTCGTAGTGTGAGCTTTTCTGTCCCCTCAATCTTCCACAAGGTTGCTCGGATTTCCAGGGCTCGCCAACGGGTAGTTGAGAGTCGCGATTCAGTAGGCGATAGCTGGAAACTCGCCGTAATTTTCGCATCCCACCCCTTTGAGCCCCATTATATTAGTAAGTGCACAAATACTTAGATGTAAATTTTCATCTGTTTATAATGTTTGATCTAGCTCATAACAACCCCGATATGAACGTTTTCTGAGAACACAAGTAAATGATAATTTATCTAAATCTGAATCAAGTGTGACTGAACAATAAGAAAAGAAAACCACAACTCTGGCATTCTTAGCGAACGAATGAGGTTTCTTTATTCTGGAGATCACCGACACCCAAATTCTATCCCGTCTCGCTCTGAACTTTCGCGCCAGCCCACAGCGGCGAACGCGCTTCATCCTTCATCGCGGCACTTTTTTGGTCTCAAGTGGAGTTTCAGTGCGTTCTAGCGAGAAGCCTCTCAAGTCCGACGGTCGAAGTGGTTAGGGTTAATATACCGGAGAGAGAGGCCGACCATTGTAGCTCTGGGACCCATCGTTTGTCGAATAAAAACAGGATAAGGTATTAATAGACGCATGGCGTCACGCCGGGAATTAGCCACGTATAGCAGGCGCTCGTGGATTGATGGGCTTGATGTGGAATGTTAATGATGCATTAAAAGTGAAGGCGCCTGGGATGCCGCCGCAGATTTCGGTCAGCCGGATGCTTGTCGCAATGCGAAAGGTGATCTGGCGAGAATTTATCGGGGGGAATGGTCCTTTTGCAAAGTTTTAACCTTCGAATTGAAATAATTGATTTTATTCCTGCGATTTCATTGGCGGCTCTTGGTCTTCGGTTTTTTTTTTAATTAAAAATCTGAATTTTATATTTTTGTAATTCAATTTTTTCTTTGTTCTGTAGTTGCACCTAGTAACACTAATTTTCTATTTTTCAATGTTTCTCTCATGACTATCTAAAATGTCAATATACCATGAAAGAACCAAATTGATTATATTTAGATCTTGACTAATAATAAAAATTATTAGAATTAATTTTCCATTTCTGTTACTTAAATGGTCATCTATCTTTTCGACTGATTAGGTTTTGATCGGAGTTGGCAGTATCTTGTTTTGACTTGAACTCTCCAACCAAGATCGCACTGATTTGTTTCATAGATTGCTCAAATTGGTGGTGAATTTCGTTAAGAGATAGCCGCCCATGAAGCTTTTTTTATGCCTACCCATAAGCGTGGGTACTTATTTTTCTTGGAAAGAAAGTGTAAATGGTACTTCTTGTTTTCTGTGGCTTTTTATTATTTACTGTCTTATGATTAACGATATTACTTTTGTACATAAGATTTTGCAGTTTTTTGTGCTTAGGCTTGCCTGCTCTTGTTTCTGTAAAAAGCTCCTAAATAAAAAATTGAAATTCATCCTTATTGCAGATATCCGACATTGTGGTTGGTCAAGAGTCGAACATCTCTGCTAAGGATTACTTGCTGAGATGGGCCAAGCGCACAACTCACAAGTACCCCGGCGTGCGCGTCACCGACTTCACCACATCTTGGAGGGACGGCCTGGCCTTCAGCGCCATTATCCACCGCAATAGGCCCGATCTCATCGACTGGCGTAGCGCGAAGGTGCAGCATGCCAGGGAGAGGATGGAGTCTGCGTTCTACATCGCCGAACGCGAGTATGGAGTCACCAGATTGTTGGATCCGGAAGGTAAGAGTTGAAAATGAATACTATAAGAATCTTCTTCTTCTCTGTTAAACATGAGAAAATTAGGCAAACACATATGTAACAAGCGGCTGAACGCAACACTGTGGTGGTTCAAATTGATAAAACAATAAGTGCACTAGGGTGTTAAAGTAAAATAGATACTAAATGAAAATTGGTAGTTCAAAGTTGTAAAGCAAGTTTTGCGAAAAAGAATGAACTATCTGCAGCTAAGTGATATTCTTAAATATTTGTAGACTGTTTAGCTTTATTGCTTATCTAGATGCAAGGAACTAGATGTATCATAAGTCAAGTTGATTATAGTATCTCTTAATGAGAAATAAGCTAGTATTTAAAAATATTCAATCGTCAATGGTAAATTTGATTATTATTCAATGACATTGAAGTGGTAAGGGAAGTTGTTAAGAACTCCTTAAAAGCAGTTGCCAAACTGGTGCAGATATGAAAAAGACCATTTAATCCTACTTGCATACCGTGAGACTACAAACGCGTCGCCAAAAATAAACTCTTGCTGACATTCTTCCAGAAAAAAACGTGGATAGAATTGGATAATAAAGAAGCGTTCTCGACCGAATAATTTTGGCGATCCGTCTTATTTTATTGATGAAAACAGATACTGCTAATTTTAGTGGCAGTGATCGAATCTGGGTATGAAGATGTTCGCCTAGTTCAGTTAGATGATACATTTCTCCGCTATATTGCAAAATACGGAGAAGCTAAAATAATGGGGTGACATTTGTTATGGCAGCAAGTCAAGTTTCATTGTGTAACAGCACTATAAATACATATCACCAAATACACTGAAATATTGCGTGATGGACTTCTCTCTATTTTCAAAAATTTCAATTTCTTTTAAGTTAAGGGGACGTCTGGTTTTTGGGTGAAAATTGGTCAATTTTCATAATTTTCTTTTATGGAAATCTATTTTATGTAGAGATATGAGATTTCGTGCATTTGAAAAGATATATTAAGAGGCATCAAAAACATTTTTTTTGAATTATGTTATTTATTTCAACTCCACCAGAGGGCGCCGAAGTCGTCTTCTGAAAAACCGTGCGTTGTGCGTTGGACAGGATATCTTTGCACCAGTATTGCCAAAACAAAAAAATCAAACGGCATCTTAAAGTAGACATATATATTTTGTCTGCATTCTACAACCAAGTTGTTAAGATCAGTAGAAAAAGAAATACCAGTCTGCGAAAAAATTTCTCGGAAAAACTTCCGTTTACCCTCTTCTAAAGTAAAATAAAATATTTTAGGTTTAATTTGGAGAATTGGTTGTAGAATTAGTTGTAGAATACAGACAAGCTATTGTTTCAATAAATACACAAAAAAAATTAGGTCGATCGCATTAATGGTTCCAAGAAATCGTATCCACCGCGCGAAAAATCCCCATTTTGAGAAAAACCCATTTAGATTTTTTTCTATTTCGCATTCAACTATTTACAATTATAATAGACAAAATGCTTACCAATCATCAGTCTGCGATTCCTGCGCCATAAAGTAATCCTTGGGCCACTTGAAAAAGTTCTTCTTGCTCATCTTGCTTTTTTCTCTTGATTCTCGTATCTTTTGAGGATTGCTGAGATTTTTTATCAGCACATGAAACTTTCATTTTTTATTCCTACCACACTTTGTTTTATTTAGATCTTTACGAAATCCTTTGTTTTGCGAATATTTAAACATACGAGGGTAAGGTGAAAAGTTCTCAGCCTTACACAGAGATGGTGCTGCAATCGGCAAGCAATTATGTTTCCTGCTTGGGTGCATGTGTCATTAGTTCGTATGACTAGTTTCAACTTGTTCGCTGAAGTAGTTTGTTTGTTTTTGCACGAATTTTTTCAGTAGACATGTTTTTTGTTAAAATGGATAAACTTGAATATCGTGCGGTTATAAAATTCTTCGTTTTGGATGAATTAACCCCTAAGGAAATTCATCCGAAGTTGACAAAAGTTTACGGGGACTCTGCTCCTTCCATGTCAACTGTTAAAAAGTGGGCAGCTGAATTTAAACGTGGTCGCACATCCCTCGAAGATGACCCACGTGAAGGACGGCCAAAAACCGCAACCACACCGGAAACCATCGAAAAAGTGCATGATATTGTGTCGGACGATAGGCAAGTGAAGGTGAGTGGGATGGCTGAGGCTGTGGGGATATCGGAAAAAAGGGTGCGAAACATCTTGCACGAAGAATTAGGAATGCGAAAGCTCTGCGCAAGATGGGTGCCGCATTTGCTGAATGTCGATCAAACACAAATGCGCAAACAATTTTCGCAGCAATGTTTGGACAGATTCAACAGAGATCCGACCGATTTTGTGCAGCGATTTGTCACCATGGATGAGACATGGGTCCACTATTACACGCCAGAAACGAAACAGCAGTCCAAGCAGTGGGTAGAAACCGGTGGTTCAGCGCCAAAGAAAGTGAAGTCGATCGGATCTGCCGGAAAGGTGGCCATCATGTTTTGGGATACGAAAGGGATCCTGTTAATTGATTATCTTGTAAAAGACAGAACAATTACAGGCGAATATTACTCTAACCTTCTTGACCAGCTGGATGCCAAAATTCGCGAGAAGAGGCCTGGCTTGAAGAAGAAAAAAATCGTCTTTCACTAGGACAACGCACCTGCGTTGACGATGGGAAAACTGCGGGATTTGGGGTATGATTTGCTCTACCATCCCCCCTATTCTCCTGATTTGACACCCTCAGACTTCCATCTGTCCCCAAACTTAAAAAAATTGTTTCTGGGAAGCGCTTCGCATCCAATGAAGAAGTTGATGAATATTTTCACAATCTTCCAGATTCTGCTTCCGAGTAGGAATACTGATGTTGGAGAGGCACTGGATCAAGTGTGTTGAAGTCAAGGGAGATTATGTAGAAAAATAAAATCATTTTTTAATTGAAAATCGTAGTCTTTCATTGTCAGGCTGAGAACTTTTCACCTTACCATCGTAATGATATCAAAGGTCACGACGTAACTGGCGAGAAAACTCGTTGAAACTTGTACCGCGGAAAAACTGATGCGGCGAGTATGCATCTATAGGTATAAAAATACGAATAAATTAATAAAAACTTTGCGATTCTGAGGTCGTTAGCCTTTCGAAAATATAAAAACCGGAAATTAATTTTTTGATCCAAAAAAACACGACGTTTCTTCCGAAAAAACAAGTCACAACTTGCAGAGCGGAAAAAATGGCTTGGCGAGCGTGAGATCGTAATCCTAGGGTTTTCAGCTTTCTGAAAAAATAAAAATCTCAAAATCGATTTTTTGGCCAAAAAAAACAGTCGTCCCCTTTAACGGCGCCCCTTATCATTGAATATGTACAACTGCTCCGTAGAAAATGGACTTTTTAATTTAAAAAATTATACCAAATCTTAAGATGATACCGAAATTACATTTAATTGCTGCTACAATCTTCTCATTTAAATTACTTTGTAATGTAGGCATTATATTTAATCATCCAAGGTTGACTTTATTGAATTTATAATTATTTATACAAAAGCTGTAAAATTTACAATTTTCAAAAGTTTTTACTTAAAGATGCAACCGTTTTCATTAAGTTCCTAACTTTTAGTAAACCACATTACTAGTTAAAAAAGCCCTTGTAACAGTATACCTTACCTGTGTTAACCAAAAGAATGAGAAGATGTCATGGTTATGCTCTGGCCACAGTGACGTCATGTTTTGCGGAGCAAATAAGTTTTTATGTCCACCAGACTCCAGTGAAAGGATCGAGTGTCGTCTCTGTATTTAATTACGTTCAATCACATTGCCATCTGCTTGCACAACCTGCTAGTTTTTGCACCACACATGTTAAATTAGTGGAAATCTTATGTAGGGTTTATCTTTCAGACGTGGACACCCACGAGCCTGACGAAAAATCCCTCATTACGTACATTTCATCTTTACATGAGGTGTTTCCTGAGCCGCCAACTATTCACCCTCTCTATGACCAGGTTTCCCAACAACGCACACAAGAATACCGCGAACTGGCGTCGTCGCTCCACATGTGGTTAAGAGAAAAATACAGCTTAATGCAGGTACGTGTGATACTTTTCGCTTGTCAGATCTACACACGTATATTTTTTCTATTTTGATCACTAGACAGCTATACCCAGAAAGGTAGGTTTTTAATACGTGTGCTGTATCGGTGTTGTAACATTTTTATAGCAAGCTTAATACAATTGACATTACATTATATTATCCTGGTGCAGGATCGGTCTTTCCCAACAACCCTGATAGAAATGAAGAAATTGGCCGCCGAATCGTCTCGGTTCCGCACTGATGAAATTCCACCTCGTCAAAGAGACAAACAGTATCTGAATCAGTTGTTCCGCGACTTGGAAAAGTATTTTAAGACTATCGGAGAAGTTGATATTGAGCCAGAGTTGCATATTGATTCTATTGAGAAAAATTGGAGCCGCTTGATGGTTGCGTATCAAGAAAGGGACAGGCAAATTTTGGAGGAACTAAAACGTTTGGAGAGACTGCAGCGTTTGGCCGAAAAAGTTCATAGGTTTGTTTTCAATGGTGAAAATATAGGTATTTAAAGTCAAAGTAATTAAATCTTGATTCTAGAGAGATCAAACAGACCGATTCCGGGTTGGATACGATCGAACGTCGCATCGAAGAAGAATCACGAAGAATCGATCGGCTCCATCCTCTTGATGCCAAGAAAGTAGCCGATCAGATCGAGTCAGATCTTGCCATAACCGAGCAAAATATTCAGTCGCTTATGACCGATGTGCACACATTACTCAACGGTAGATATTCCCAAGCACCTGAATTAGACAAGCGCGTTAAAAAGCTACACGAACGTTGGGTGCAACTCCGACGTTTGTTGCACAATAAAATTGTGGGTCCTTTGGCCAATATGACCTTCCCTGTTGAAGAGCGAACTGTAACTAAACATATTCGCACAGTTCAGGAGACTCGTAACGTGGACACAAATCCGCATTTTCGCACTGTGCAAGAAGCTGCAGAATGGTGCAAAAATAAATTGGTAAGTTTAAGTTTGGATTATTGTAGTGCCGAGTTAAGTAAAAATGTTTTAGAAACAACTCCAGGAGGCCGATTACGGAACTGATTTACCATCCGTCCAAGCTGAGCGTGAAATTCATCAACGTGAGCACAAGCACGTTGACCAATTCCATTCCAAAGTAGATATATGTGTTAAGGCTAGACAGTATTTCTCTGGAGAAGAGCTTACTCTGTACAATCAGCAACTCAGTCAATTACAAAAGGTTTATGCAGAGTTATTGACGTTTTCCAATAATAGGCTTAGCGATCTTGATAGTCTGTTAGATTTTATCCAGTCTGCTACAAATGAACTTCAATGGTTAAATGAAAAAGAAGAAATTGAAGTTACTCGTGACTGGTCTGATACTAAAATGAATCTGCAAGCTGTAGAAAAATATTATGAGGTAAGTTAACGTTTAATATTTTTTGAGTTAAAATTTGCCATCAAGATTAAGGAAACTCACGTTTGGTTAATGTAATGGCATACAAAATTATATTTTTTACATACTGTTGTCCATTATTTTTTACGCAGCGAAGTTACGGATCAGGCCTCGAGGTAATTCTAAAATTTGCTGTGCACATCCATTATTTCCTGCTATACACTTGTAAAGCCTTCTCGATTGCTATTATTCTGTGCTTTTGCACTGATAACTACATAAAGTGTCTTGTTCTGTAATGATGCTAACAGCCTACAATTGAGTGTAGCTTACGATCTTAATATTTTAAGGCAGCATTATAATTGAATTTGCCTTACAGAACTTGATGAGTGAATTAGAAAAGCGAGAAATCCAATTTGGTGCGGTTCAAGACAGAGGTGAAGCTCTTGTTTTGCAAAATCATCCTGCTAGTAAAGCAATTGAGGCACACATGGCTGCCATGCAAGCACAGTGGGCTTGGCTGTTGCAATTAACGCATTGCTTAGAAGAGCATTTGCGTCATGCCCAAAATTACCAGACTTTCTATCAAGATATTGAAACAGCAGAGCACTGGCTAAAAGAGTAAGATAAATTTTGGGTACAATTTTATTATCATTACTTTTTAATTTCTTCTTATAGAAAAGATGAAATAATGAACACTGAATTTAGTCAGTCTGAATTCTCTCTGGATGTAGGTGAGAGACTTTTACAGGGAATGCAAGCTTTAAGAGATGAGCTGAATTCCTTTGGAGATAGAATTCAAAAACTTACTGCTCGTGCTCAGGATATTGTACCACTTAAACAGCGTAGACTGCCTGTTACTCGACCACTTGCAGTTACTTCGATTTGTAATTACAAGCAAAACAATGTAATAAGAATTAATTATTATTAATTTTGATAGTTTATTTAAATATGCAATATTTTAGTTTATAATTGAAAAGAACAAGGAATGCACCCTCACAGACAATTCTGGAAGAATTAAGTGGAGAGTCCACAATGAAAAAGGTGTTGAAGCTCAAGTTCCAGGAGTTTGCTTTGTTATACCTCCACCTGATAAAGATGCATTAGATGCAGCAGATTGCCTTCGAAGATTGTATGATAGGTCTATAGCTTTATGGCAAAAGAAACAGTTAAGGATGAGGCAGAATATGATCTTTGCTACCATTAAAGTTGTGAAAGGTTGGGATTTACCCCAGGTATATTTAATAAATACAACGTTTTGATTATTTATTAAATCTTTATTTGTTATAGTTCATAGCAATTGGAGCGGAGCAACGCAATGCTATCCGCAGAGCTCTTAATGAAGATGCTGATAAGCTCATGGCAGAAGGTGATCCTTCAGATCCACAGTTGAGGCGTTTAAGAAGAGAAATGGATGAAGTTAATCGCCTCTTTGATGAATTTGAGAAACGAGCCCGAGCTGAAGGTACTTTTTAATTTAATACATTTAAATGGCTTAATTGTTTAAATTGCAGAGGAGAGCAAAAATCAAACCCGAGTATTTAATAACCAAATTTCATCACTTCAACAAGCTCTAGATGAGGCAGAACGTGTAATCAATCAGCGTGTACTATCTCCTCTTCCACGAGATATCGACACGTTGCAGCATCTTGTATTAGAACACAAGGAATTTGAATCTCGCCTTCAGAATCTGGAACCAGAAGTTGAACAAGTCAAGGATACATTCCGAAGCATAACCCTAAAGACACCTCAGCACAAGAAGGACTTGGAGAAAGTTCTTAACAAATGGAACTACATTTGGAACACCAGCAATTTGTATATCGAGAGGCTAAAATGTTGTGAAATTGTTTTGAATGGAATGGATGATGCTTCCCAAGTGATCTCAGAGTTTGAAAGCAAGTTGGCTTTGTTTGATGAACTACCATCTACTGAAAAAGCTCTTGAAGCTGTTCATGATGATTTACTCAAGTTGCAATCGGCTATCAGTCAGCAGCAGATTGCAATGGACCAATTGAATGATGACTTTGACAACACCAAACGATTGACAGAGAAATCAAGGCCAAACCAACGTGGTCCTCACTCTGACGTAGACCGCATGGAAAAAGATGTGCAAAAATTGAACACTAGATGGAATAACGTATGCGGACAATTAGCTGATCGGTTGAGAGGTTGTGAGCAAGCATATGGTTTGTTAAAGAACTATAACAAATCAAAAGAAAGTGAAGATAACTGGCTTGATGATGCTTATGGAAAACTGGAGACTCTACACCCTATAAAAGAACGTGCTAAAGAGCATTTAGAAGCAACCAGGGTAAGTGAATGTGTGATTGTGAATTTTTTAAAATTACATGATAATTCATTTGTAGAATCTTCTGAATACCGTGACCGAACGAGCTCCAGTAATAGAGCAGGTCAACATCAATGGAGGCCGGTTCATTCGGGAAGGAAAGGTAAAGAAAGCATCAAATTCGATGCTCATTTCAGTTAGGTTCCATATAGGGTTAATATATTTTAAGCTAGGTTTAGTTATTTTATGGCGAGCGAGGTTTTTGTTTGGATGGGTTTGCATGTGTGGGTTCATTTATCTTTTGTATATAAATTTCCTATTTATATTAATTTATTTTATATTGTCTACAAAGTTTCTATTATGTGATAACATCTGTATTGGATTTATGGAGTTTAAATGTGCTTGCCATAATTTTCCTGTTTATTGCCTAACTTGAGAACACTGTAATTTATAAGCATATATTTCATGTTAAATTGGGTAAAACTGTATGGTGATGGGATTTCAAAGCTGATTTTTTTATATCGTACCGTATTCTCTTAGCCTAGTATTGCTAAAAATTGGCTTTTCTTACAGCATATTTGCTTTCTTAAAAAAATTATTTTATCTTTTCTTTATTAAATAAAAGTAGAGCTTATTAAGACAGATACAATTAACATGAAGTTAGAACAACTCTTATGGTACACGCATATGTAGCACCAGTTATGAATTGTTTCTTCTAAATTACTATTATTGGTAGTGCTCACCATACATAATTATTGATAGCACACAGTATTTGAGTTAGTTTACACACCACAGCTTTGTGTAATTCCAACTGACCTAGCACTGACTGACTAACAATTGACCCCTAACCTTCTAACCCTAACACTAGATATGGAGCAAGGGACTCCAGCGTTTCCGTGACGCCCTTCTTGATGTACAACCCTCCTTGGATGTCAACGCCGCCTTCAGAACGACCAGATCTGGAACACCCAGCGGAGCTGACTTGGTAGCACATGAGCTAGATGAATTCAACGCCAGATACCAGTACCTCATAGACTCATTGTACGCAAGGTTGAAGGAGATTGCATCCAAGTGTCCTGGCGATATAGTGACATTGGTAAGTTGTATTAAATTTTTACTTTTGTATATGATTGTGTTTAAGCATAAAAAGTTATGATGTGGGGATTATTTAAAGATGTATATATAAATAAATTCATACATCTTTTTTTGTTTTGAATTTCATATCAGAGATATTAAAAATTGAAAATTAGCAATATACAGTATATTTGAAATAGAATATTTCATTAGAAGTTAGAATTTACTGTGATGGGTGATGTATTTGCTTTTGTTGATTGCAGGTTTTTTTGATTGTAATAATTGTCATTTTATCTCCAAGGAAGTAATGACAAATTCATCTTACATTAGTTGTGACGACAAATTTTGCATCAGTATATTACATGTTAACCATATCTGAAAGGCGATTGGTTATTAAACAATGGTTTTTATGAATTTTCTCAACCTTCACTAACATCTCAGTAGTAATTAATCGTCCTAAACGCTGATTATCCTAAACAGACTGTTGACCATCTTTGAAGCATGTATAGTTCTCAAACCATTTGATTTTCTGGGTTTTACACAAAATTCGTTGCAGATATGTTGAATTTTGTCAGTTGTATTAATGACTATGAGTGGTTTTAATTCATCATGAAATTGCCATATATGTGTGATGAATTACAGGTAAGCAATGTAACACCAAATGGTAAACTGGTCTGATATATGTGATAGAAAACAATTTGCATTTTATGTCTCTTAATAGTATTAGTCATGAAACTGGATGGTCTAGGATTTTTCCTATGTCATCATATACACTTTATTACAAGTAAACCATCATAAGCTTGAATACAGCTAACCGTTGAATACCTGCAGATTGGACGGCATTCAACATGTGTCTTTGTACATGTAAAATAGCTTATGCCTAGACTTTTGAAGTTACTACAATTTCTCAGAACTCAAGTGAGTTTTAATATTTTTTATGTCTTTGAAATTACTCTTCAAACTGCGTAATTGATTTATGATTCCATAAGAGAAAGGTTAAAAAATTCAGCCATAAAAAATTAACAAAAATATTGTGATTTGATCTTTTAAATCCAAATTAATTTAGGATATCTTTATGTAGTTTAAATTTACTTTTTAAATTATGTTAATTGACATAACTACGTTATATGAACAAAGGATAAAATGTTTATCTGTTTATAGTGTAAGATTTGTTTCATCTGTATGTAGTATTTGATAAAATAGTATTTGGTAAAACGCTTAATTATACATATTCGGGTTTTCTTGCTTGTATATGGATTCTTGTTAAATTTATTACTTTCTGACTTCTTGAACTATATATTAATTTTAATGTTTATGTATCTGATATTATCTTTCAAATGATATCGATTGATTTAATAACCTATAATCAAAGGATAAAGAGTTTAACCATTTTCTTCTATTGCTTTCTTGCATCCAATTTTGAGCATAGGCCTCCTTCATTTTCTTCTACTTCTATCTCTATTTTAAACCACAATAGACGAGCCACTCTCTTTCTCCGTGTCTTCCTAACCACAGTGACTATAGTATTGGCATTCCATCTGTTATCTTTTGCTCTTACAACATGACTTGCGAAGTTTTTTGACCACATCTGTCACTTTTGTTTCATCACAGATGCATTAGTTTCTGTTTTTGTCTATTATTGTAATTTCTAACGGTGATCCTTCCATTACAAGGTAGAAACTTGTATAATTGGAATATGGGGAACCAAAAAGAAAGTAAAGAAAACGTTATAGTTGATTTGTTAGCTAATTTTCTGAATATAAAATTGATCAGTTGCTCATAATATAAAAGAATGAGACCATTAAAAAGGGTTTAAAAAAAGGCTGATAACTATTAGTTTAATTTTAATCAGAAAATGTATCAGAAGTATAATTACAATGACAAAGATATTGCAAAAAGAGTAATGATTTATAAGAATAAGATTGAAATCTAAATAGCCTTTTTGATTAAGAAAATTATGATCACCAACAGTACCAGATTTGGTAGAGTTATATCTGTATTATCTTTTATACAAAAATTTTATTAGTAACTTGAAGATATATCATATTTTCATAAAGATAAGTTCAGTTTTTCAATTTGATTTTAAAAAAGATTTGTATTTCTTTTCACTGTGATAATTAGTAAGAATTTGTAAACTTGCTTCATAAATGCTTAAAGCCAGGTTCTCATCTAGCGATCCAAAAATGACACGATTTTCTCGAAAAATGGCGAGCATGCAAATTTTAATTTCGTGTTTTCGCGTTTTTTCCGTTCTTCAAAGTGCTGTACAAAAAAAAGTAACAAATATTAACATTTTTTAGGTTTGTCCTCCAATAAATTTAATCTACTTTGAAATACGAAAAATAAAATAGCGATATATTCAGTAGTTTTTGGTTTGGAAAAAAACGCGTTTAAAGTTTCGGTACAGGAACTGCTTGTATTCGGAGCACGTGGTCGACGAACACTACACGCTATAACCGTTGATATTAATATGTATAGAAGCACATATATAAAGTAATAGCATATATTCTTACATCTCGTGACACTAGAGGTAGCTATACTTACCAAGGTCACCCATGGTATGGTCGTAAAGGTGGGAAATTCAAAAATATTACGGCAAACACGCGCTACTTTTTCGCTATAACTTTTTTAAAAAAATAATGTCGTACAAACCGTTTTGGGAATATATTTTACGGATAATTAGCTATGAAAAAATGCAAAAAAATCGACTTTTTGAAAGGGAACATGGCCTTAATTGAATATACCTCTCTTACAACACTTTTTCTAAACATCCAACAGTTACAGAAGAATATTTGGATTTTTACACTAATGTATATGACCAATCTGTAGTTAGACTTTTAATTTAAACCTTAGTATTAAAAAATGGCATGGTACACCTAAAAAACAAAATATATACTGGTAGTCAAAAAATTGCAGTACTTAGAAGACATGTAGCTATTAAGTCTAAATTGGGCTGGGATATAGATAGACACATAAGAGCTGTATAAATGATAGCAATTGCAAGTACATTTCTTAATTACCTTCCTGGGAAAAGTAAAAAATATTAAAATAAAGAGGCAACGCCATTAGGAGATTGCTGTATAGGAGCAATGAACAACACCTACCCATAGGTTTATGGTATAAAGGGGGTTTTTGGCAGAATATTTCAGTAAGGAAACGCCCATTCCACATAATGCTGATCCTTTGCAGGCCTTCTATGAAGAACAGAACATATTTATTTTCTTATGGCCCATGCAGTCTTTGGATTTATCCTAATTTTGCTTATCCAATATGTTATGGATATGATAAAATGGCTTTCATTCATTATATATATATATATATATATATATATATATATATATATATATATATATATATATATATATAGACATAGATATATATTATTCGTCATCAGATGTGCTCGTTATCAAATGTATCTTTGTGTTCAACACTTTTTTGCAGTTAACACTAATGATATCTCTCATATGCATTATTGTTAAGCGGTAAACTTTCATACTTCATATCTCTAAAATTTTGAGTCACACAGCAAAAAGCAATAACATGTATTCATCCCCCAGTCATATCATACTGTATACCAAATTTGATAACAATCGGAGCAGAACAACTCCTTGTGAGATCTAAACTAGAAAAATCATTAAATTAGAATATATGGGTAAGAAAAATTGAAATTGAGAATAAATATTGTGAGCAAAATGAAGAGAATATTGAAAGCTAAAGTGAGAGATTTGATAAAAACTGTTAAAAATTAAAAAGATAAAGGGCTAAGCCTTAAAAATAATGAATGTAGTTGATATTCCTTAAGAAAAGAGTATAGGTAAGTTTCAAATATCATTCAGACCATTTTTTTAGCTATTTAATTTTGACAATTAAAACACTTATCATGAAAACAGAATATAAAAGGTAAATTGGTAGTGAAAGTGGCTAGTCTCAAACCCTTAGGCCCTCTGCATTGATTTTTAACATGAGTTTCAAACTAGTTGCAACTGTTTGGCGACCTTGCCCATCTGCGAGAGTGGGAATACACACACGGATTGATAGAAATGAGGCTGATTTGTAATTAATAATGACTATTGTAATCTGAATTGATTGATAGAGACCAGGAAATTTACTTGGCAGTGCAGAAGAAAATGTAACACTAATGCCAAACTAACAATTTATTTTCACGGAGTTGCAAATATGAAATAAGTAACCACAAAAACAAGGATAACAAAGTTTAGGTGTCTCAAATTTTGTAAGCATCCTTTCTTTCAGGAGTGCAGGACTTTTTTCTTGTTTTAATATAATATTTCATGAGACTAACAAATAAGTAAAGCTTCCGTTTAATAAATATTGAAATTACATAGATATAATTACTTTTTAGTATTAACTTGTGGTAGAATCTAATCTTTATTTTTACTGTTCCAAGTACAAATTAAATGAACTATTAAACGTTTGATCAAATTTTCTGTGTATAAAAAAAGAGTTGAGCATCAGTGTGGCCGCACAATTGAGGCATGTGGCTATAGTGTAGACGGACTCTGGTTAATTCCCAGAGCTCTGTGATACCTGTCGGATGGCCTAATCAATCACTTAAAATAATTAAGTACCTGCATATAGTTCAAACAAGGGGTAATTATGTAATAGTCTTAAGATACAATACTTGCCCCACATTAGAGATGGTGCGTAACGACAGGGTAGCGACGGCGAACATATCAGAGTCTCAACCTTTTGCATCTCAGGCCTTACTTACCTTTGCACAGGCGTAGAGTCTCACCATATAAAAGACACTGGTAATAACTAATTTGCTGTCATAATGTTACTACCACAATAAGCTTACTTTGGGAGATGATCAGGATAAAAATTTTATATTGCAAATCTGCAATAGTACTTATTTCATCATACTTCAGTTATATAATAGAAATCTGTTACTTACGAAGAGATAAATATCATTTATCTCAGCCCTCATTCTATTAGCTGTAAGATTAATTATGTAAGTAAGAATATTAATGATTTTTGAGATGCTTATGTTGTCTGTGATAAAGGCTTCGTGGCAAAGTTTCTTTTGATAGGTTACGCTTTTAATAAATTGAATATGCCAACCTGAATTATCTGAATGATAAATTATTAGAATTCTACTAGTGAATTGTAGTGTAGTCTAAAATATTTATTTGTCCTAACTAAAAGGTCACTCCTAATTCATAAATTTATTTCCTCTGATTTTGACAACTATACCAAATGCTACAACAACCATTGTTATCATTACTATCTCTTTTTATTGCATCAGCTTATTTAGAGCTTTTTTATATTTTTTGGGGGACTCCAAAAAATCTTTTATTCTATAATGTAAAGAAGTTTTTATGTTTCAGGCTTTTTAGTAGGCTACAAGCTAACATCTTGTGTCTAAGTGACTAGGTGTCTTTTACTATACTACAAACCTTAAACTATCAGGATTTGTCTGGTTCCTGGAAATTAATTTATGGTAACGATGTTCCTCTGATATTAGCAATTTTTGTGAGCATTATTATAATTATTATTAATTATTTCTCATACACAGATAGTATTCCCAAATATATTTCGACAATTATTCTATTCCCATTTAAAAATGCTCCTGAGATTTATTAACATTTGGATGAAGTTATGGTTCAAGCCTTTGGTAATATGGTGCATAAGAAATTTATTTTAATTCCTGGAGCGTGCTTTAGGCTACAAGTTATGCCATAATAACTAAAACTCTGAGCAATTTGCTCAAAAGCTGAAATTGCCATGTAAAAATCATATTAATTTATTAAACGTGTGGAAAATTTATTTTATATAATATGAAAAGTTTTACAGCTATGAAACAAGAGTTTACTTTACTTACTGGAAAAAGCTAATTTTATAAATTTTTATGGAGATGTAATGGCAAGATAAATGTTTTCATATGTTAAATGTAATAAATTAGTTATTGCAACTGCTGAAAGAATAAATTGAAAAATGGAGGATAGGGTGTGATAGGAGATGGATAACAACGAAGTTTAAATTTTATGTTTTTCACTAATGAGTAGCGTTTAGAGAGTTTGGAGGTTTGTAAACCTTAAATGTAAGGGTGTAGTTACCAAAAAAAGGTGGTTATTAGTCAGGGCTAGTAATGTGAGGTTTCCGTGAAAACGTCGCTTTGTTACTTCCCTCCCTCGCATAGTACGGGGGAGAAAGGGAAATTTCGGCTGGTTCAATTATCGCTTTCAACCTTCCTTTGTCGAACACCGCAATCCCCGTTGTCCGTCGTCGCGTATTAGTCGTTTCAAACTCAACCGTTTTGGTGTCGCTCATAATTTTGGAATTACACTCAGTATTTCGTACCGAAGACGTTTTCACGTCAAAAAAATTACAAATTTGTTTCCGAGTTAGAAAAAGTATTAGATGGGCGGACGAACATATTTATAGAGGCCTATATCATATAATATTTTTTTCTTTTATCATTTTCAGGTTTTGGTCTCTTTTCCCCTACTCATCGCGTTTTCTTGAGATCCTCCTTTATTTCCTCCAGCTACTTCACGACCTATCTGTTTTTTTATGATAGTTTTGAACATCATGTTAAACATTCAGATTTTTCCTATTTTTGACTTTTTTGCTCTTCCTTTGTGATTTCTTCTTTAATTTTCTACATTTCTTAAGAATTCCTCTAAGAAAGGATTCTGCTGTAATTTATTTAATTTTAGCTTCTTGTCATTATCCAATTTAATTTAGGCTGTTACTACATCATTAAGTCATTTCCAGTCCTAAGTTAACACATATTATTTAAACCTTCTTTTATTTATACTCTGGCTTACCATTTTTACTGTTCTATTCAATTTCTTGTTACTCTCTTTGTTTCTTATTCTGTTCTTGTCAAAAAAGCATATAAATGTCATGCATTCATGTTTTTGGTGTCTTAAGCTGATGAAGGACCATACCAAATTTTATATATATATATATATAGCAAACGCTATTCATTATAAAGAATTGACGCATTTGATGTCACATACTCGAAGAAAATGTTGGAATGCTCATTATATTGTCCCTAATTAATTATTCAAAGACTTACTTTCTCTAGCCGTGTTGAGTAAACATTTCGACATGAAAAAGCTATGCATCCAGGACAAAGTAGATGAGAGAAGGAAAAAGGGGCTAGTAACAAGTAAGTTATACATTGCGTCGGAATTCAAAGATTTCTTAAGCAAATATGTTATTTAGACTTGCTAATTGTAACTGCTTTCGGCTGGTTATTTTGCATGACTGAAAACTTTATTTTAATAGGGCTTTGTTATCTTTCATGTGATATGTGTTTTCATTTATTAAAGCACTAATAGCGATTTTCTTCTCCAAGCAGTATTGGCATTACTAATTAATATGTAGGGAGTCTCGTAATTTATTTTATAAACCAACTCTGTAAGTAGGTGTCTTATACTACCGATTTGTATGCAAATTTCTTACGAGTGGCTTTGTTATTTATTCGCAGAACGCTTATTTAAATAAAAGACAGTTAATTGGAGTTCAACCGCGAATGATTTCTTACCACGCCTAGATCTGCTTCTAGAACTGTGGAAAATGTTTCCAGTCGGTTTGAAAATCTAAATAGGGGCTTGGTTAATGCAAACATATGGTAAAGGTTTTTAAGTTCTGGTTGAAATAATTTAACAGTTTCAAATTACTATGAAAGAATATTTTCAATTCAAAAAGGCACCAACATTTTTAAAGAAAATTTTGTGTGCTATTTGTGAATCTTGTCCAACTTTGTGTTGAATTTTCCAGGAATTTTTTTTTTTTTTGATTAATCGTGGAATATTTTGGTTACTCTCATACTTTTGTAATCGCGTTTTATATTTTAATTATTTATATTGTTTTCATGATTGACGAAATGGTAGAGACTAAGAGGAAATGTACCGTTGTGTTATACACAAAAAAGGAACAAACTGGATAAACGAGATATTGTTTTTGTTAGGATGTTGTTACTTACTAGGCTTAGAGCGCTAAAAATTCGCTTCTAAAGTGAACTTTTCTATATTTAGTTATCTGCTAGATTAATAAAGTTGCAAAAGATCTTATGATGAGTTCTTTAAATAGACACCTTATTTGGTAACTTATTATGGAATGTATATCAATTGTTGATATAATTGGGCTAAAATATAACGCAATTGTCATATTTGTAAATTGTCATCATTGGATGAGGTCAGCAAAATTAGAAAACACCACTTGTTTTAAAGTTGAAGATTATTGATACTTACAGTGTTGTTTGCTTTTGCCTTTAACTCTTGTGGTGTTAGTAATGTTTGACTGTATTAAGTTTAATTCATTCCGACTTTCTTTAAAAGTTTCACTTAGTTTCGATTTCTAAATTTAAATCTTAAGATTAAGAACCGGAAATAAACGGTGTCGTTTATTACAAGGGAAATTTCGAAGTTGTTCTCTGTCTTACGCAACAGACAGGTCATCCAGCCGCATTAATTTTTATTAGCTAATTATCTGCATGTGGCCCGCTTGTAACGGCCGAAGCGAACGTGTAACTCACTAAACTGTAGCCTTGACGAGAAATTCGTTGCAAAACTGCTTCCACTCCACGACTTATTGTCGCTGTAACTCTGTTTGCCGGTGGCCACAGGTGACACAAGGTTTAAAAATACAGCATGCATTAGGTCACATTTTACGCAGAAGACACCTAACCGCTGCCGACTCTGCGGACCGGTTACATTAAGTCATTATTCCTTTTATGAGAATTAATTTAGCGTCGTGGTCGGCGAGCACTTGCTAATGCAAGAAACATGTTTGCGCGCGGACAGTGCGCCCGTGATTGCAGGCACATGTTCGTCCTGTTCAGCGCTCTTGCTCCGCTGGTTTTTAGCCGTTTAACGGCGAGGAAAACGCAGAACGCGGAAATGAGCCGGGATCGCGTCTTCAGAAAGCATACAGCTCTGATTAATAACACGCGATCTCAATTAGTGGATGGCTGCCGAGACATGGAGTAAAGGGAAATTTTGTATTTTCTATTATTTGATGTGGCCAGTAATTTTTTGCCTCCACGTTTAAATTAACTCTTTAAGTTCCTCCTCTCTATCCAATAATTATGTTCCTATGCTACTTCATATATGCTATACATTTTTTTTGTTAGATATTTTAGTTTTCATTCTTATCTATCCCACTACATGTTTTAAAGATTTCTCATTTTTTATTTCTTCTCCTTACGCTTTAACCATTTCTCATTTCCCACTTCTCCAAATTATTCTGTCCAGTTTTTTCGGTTTCCATTTTCTTTTTTTTTTCTTTTGCAAATATCACTTTGTGTTTTCATCTGTTTATCTTTGATATTATTTATAACATTAGTTGCTATTACAATATCATTTCTAATCTTATCCAATTAAGTTGTTCTCATAATTTTCCTCGTTTTTTTATGTGGCGCATGATTCGCTGATGTGTAATAAAGTAAGTATTGAGTCTTGCGCAATTCATTTCTACTACTGGCATACTGATGATTTATAGATCGTAAAAGAAAGAAACATATGCATTGCTGGAAAATGGAAGCGAAACAGGCAGAACATAAATAAATCAGAAATAGGTAATGTTTTAGTCGCAATTTAAAACCATCTTGAACACGAAAAAGGAACCGCAAATCAAATACAATGGGTTTCAGAAAAGCGTAACTTGTACAATAGTACTAAATAGCTCGATGATTACGACTTAAATGGTTTCCTCCGATTCTACCAACAGCGTGTCGTCTGAATTTAGTGGATTTATGTAATCGTCATCCACCTTTCATTTTCTTCAGAGCAAAACAACCATTGGCAGCGAAATCCTCAGTATGTGATTAATAAAATAGATGTGAAGCAGTTTGCCGGTGGTTGATGAATAAATGAAAATCATAGAATTTGAGCTTCTTTGAGAAATTCAGAAATTAGGTTGGGCTATTGGTTTTCTACATCGCAAAATAACGAAATAAAAGATTTGAGAATCGAAAAGTCCTCTTATTTCAGAAATACTATATTTAATTTAAAAAATAATGTACGTGCTCATCATCGAGTAGTGGTTTAACTTATGGTTAAGTGTACACTACTTTTTAACAAACGGATACAGTGTCTGATTTCTTCGATATCTAAAACATAAATGGTGAAATGATTATACTATGAACATAATATATTTAAAAAGTCAAGAAGCACATTAAATTGGGAAATAAAACTGACGACTATTTTAGGAATATAATAACCATTTAGTTAAAGAATGATTTTAAATAGTACAAGGAAGGAAAAAGGTTGTAAAAAGATATATTTTTTTATAAATAGAAGAAAGAATAAAATGGAAAAATAAGAACAAGGTTAATGATGATTTAAGTATGAAATTAAGCGGTAGCTATTAGTAATGGAAACTAATAAGAGCGTTGTAACTTTTTAAAGAAAATTTTGTATAAGTTCGAAATAAGTCCATTACCCACCAATAATTGCGGTAAAAGGTTTGCCATTGTATGCGATAAGCTGCACATTTTTCTGGAATTGCTAACGTCTTAATTTAGTTTTAGTTCTATTTAGAACTATCTGGGTAGTTCCTTGTCTATATAAAGACTTTAAATTTCCTTTACATTAGCTACTTAGAAAGTTTTTCAGTTCACTTTTAATTGTAATCTTTCCAAAATACTTTGCTTTCCGCTTTATGCATCTTTGCTTTTGTATCCTTGAAAACAGTCGTCAAATTAACTCTTCCATCTTTTCTTGGTGATCTGAGCGCATTAAAAAGTTTGAATACTTAGAGTGGGTTTCAGTTAGGGCACCACAAAAATTAAACCATGATTACGATGCTACCGATAACGAGATGTTCCATTTTCAAATTTATTGAGCATCCTGTGGCACCACGAAGCGGGTCGCCCATTTAATCGTTTTTTCTTGAGATACCAAAAGGGGGAATTGAAGGTAGTTCGTGCAGAATAATATGAATTTCAGTCTCGCTCTGGTGGTAGGTCACGTACTTGTTAGCGTTTTCTTGACAATAGCAATATTCTTCTCCATAATAGACAGGGATGAGCGTCCTGATCTTGGAGCCTTTTCTGAAATTTCCTCTTCCCAATACAATCTGAATGTAGTCGTACGATGAGAACAATTACCTCCCACCACAGGAGCTATTTCTCCCAAACATTAATCAACACACAATGTGCGTGCAAATTTATAGCGTGAAATTGCCCAGTATTTCTTCTATATTTAATCAATATGAGCTTTTTTCATTGTTACAGTTTAGGAGCAACTAACATACGAGCATATCGCAAAGCTTTTCTGGTATCATACGTATATTTTTTATTTGTACTGTTTTATGTTTGTTCAGTAGGTAAGGACTTTATCATTTTTAATATCACCTTTTTGTGTTTTTGTTTATTATGCCTTTTTTTAATTAATCTCTGAAATAGGTTTCGCATATATTGACTTATTTACTATTTGAACTATAGTTATGATAGCATAAGAAATATAAATAAATTTAATCTCGGAAACGCGAGATAAGAAAACCGCAGACGGAACAGCATTGCTTATATCCAAAAATGGCGTCCCTATATATAAGCTAAAAATAATGTCAGTGATAAGCGAGGATACAATTTTGTATTTGTGCTCCTTCTATGGCATAATAGCTCAAATTTTTGTCCGTTTTTTTGTATGCCTTTTTAGGGGTAATACATATTTATCTTTTCTAGTTTTACGGTTAGTAGAGGTACAAATTTTGTTAGATTAATTTTTATTGTATTAATTCTAATGTCATCTTATATGGAATCATATAACGCAATATTGTCGACATAGCGACCAGGAAAACTAAGTATTTTTACCTTATTTTTTTAATAAACCGGCAACATTATTCTATCGTAATATTTTGAAGTACTGGACCGGATTAATTTCACTGTGTTAGTTAGGTGGCTTTATAATTATAGGGAGTATGGGAACTGAGGTAATATCAAAGTTTTCATAAATCTATATTTTCCGAAACTATTGCCAATTATACATTTGGCATCACCGTTTTTTGAGATCAATTATTTTTATAAGTTTATCTAACGTCCTTCTCTTCTTTTACTGTTGTTTTTTTTTAAATATCCATATTGCTTTTGATTTCCGAAGTACAATTCTTTACTGCTACTTGCTTCTGTAGCATATTAATTAGTTAGAATATTACTCTTACTCCTAATATACTCCTAATGTATTTGTTTTCCCATGAAGTAGATCTGAATATTTAGTTTTTTTTGTGGTTTGTATTATTTCTATCCTTCTCAGTCACTACGTATAGTAATTTATAGTTACTTCTTTTTCTTGCAAGTATTTCTTGTGTATCAATTCAAATTTAAAAATTATGCCATTAATTTCTACAAAAATAGTGAATTCCTACGGAAGATTTTTTGTTCAACGAGCAATCTATTTAATGCGCTCGTTTAATATCTTCAGAATCTCCCATTTGTTTTTTATTTTAATTAGTCGCATTAAACTATCCCTGCAAATCTCGTTACATTTGTGTGGTTGGTTATAAGTGTAAAATCAGGTATGTTAAACTACATTTGGGCTTCATTTAAATTTTGCATGTGGGTATTTGGCCATTAGAAAGTCGACGTCTAACTGAATCGTAATGAAGAAACTTTTCCTTGTCTACTTACATATTTTTGGGAGTTCTATTTCAGATGCAGTGGGTGTAGAAGTTTTACCTTCGAAGCTCTGCCGTTCGCGGATTGTTATTGCCTCTTTAACCTTTTGTGCCAAAGTTGCCAGTACGTTGCACCGCTCACAACCTACATATAAGCTGTATTTGACATGTATGGCATCTTGTGGAGGAGTCGACGAAAATGTGATAAATGCGCAGGCCGGCTAAGCGGACCCTGGTGGCATGGCCGATGATTTTTATGCAGTCATTCCGTGTACCGTATACTGTAGCCGGCTTTCGTTTCCTTGGACCCATTTCTTTCGCGTGCAACATTTGTGCAACGATTCGATGCACATTTATCTCCGCCGCGATCTGCCCACGTGGCAGTCCGTGTATGGTTCGCTCGGACCCCACAAGGCATAATTGCTTTCATCAGAGCCAACCCAACCTAGAACCGTCGCCCACTTGTTCGACTTCCTACCTTTTTATACAGGCGCCGCTATTGTATACATGACGATGAATAGCGTGCTCATAAGCTGGAGCGACTTCAAGAGATTCAACACTTTGAAACAGCGGATTTCTGGTTGGCTTCAAGGTCTGGGTTAAGCTTCAGAGTGTCCATGTGAATGTTTGGCCAAGGCTCCATACATCTACAATGATGAATTCGCAGATAAATATGCACGTACTAATTGGTAGTGTGCCAGCTCAACAGCTCGCGGAGCACGAACTTGAACTGGCTGATGTAGAGTTGAACTCTAATTTTAGAGGGAATGTTGGTGTTTTAGTTATCCGATTGTTTTTTTTATGAATGGCGAAATCTTTTTTTGCAAAATTACCATGTTCTACATTTGTTGTTTTTAATTTCAGATGTTATCAACATTGTTTGTGCACGGGTTCGTCAAAATATACATCATTTTTATAAAAAAGAGTGACATCACCTACTTGTCTAACAAATATTCGAATCGCGTAGTGACCTAAACAACTTGTTAGTTTCGAAATTCTTGTGGTCTTATGACGAGTACCTTGAAAGTTCGGTCTTTTATGAATTTAGCTTCTGGACGTGGTTGCGACATTGGATAAGAACGCGGTTAGCGCTGATAAAGTGCAAAAATCGAGCAATCAGCATAGTTGTGTCAGGTTTAATTATAGCGCAAATTTGCATTTAGAACGACATATAAATGAGCTGGAACCCACGAGTTGTTCTTTGATGTTTTGTTGAATTGAGGATTTTGTCTGGTTACGTAACTACGTGTTTGGGGCATCTTTTATTCATGCTTTTGTGGTGCCGCGGAAAGGGGAACGTTTCGGGCCAAGGCCAAGCCAATGGCGAACTGAGCATTTTTTCGGGGATTCCCCGGCAGGGTTGATCTGCTAGGGCTGATAGGAATTTCGTCGAGTTGTTTAATGGGAGCTACACCTGCTTGAGCGTTGCACAATGAGTAATTAATTAAGCACTCCGGGGAGCATCAGTGTTAAAAATAGTGGTTTTTATCTGTACCGCCCGGCGAGCGCGCTAAGATCGGACCGCTTCGTGCGCGCTCGCCGCTGCAGATATGGATTTATCAGGACTGTCGGACAGTATGCCGTGACTCGCGCAGTTGTGTGCTTGCCGGCAATGAGCGAGTCTCAAACCCGCAAGTTCGTTTCGATCGCACCTCTGTATTTTGTGCATTCACGTGAACATTGGTGGTAGGCTTAGTGATCCGACATTTCAGAATCGAGCGTTTGGTTTTTCAAAAACAATCAATAGCTGAACTTTGGGCTAACGGGTCTCGTACACTGAAATTTTTAACGATAATTAGGAATCAGTAGTTACGCTTTTTAGAGCTTCCTGTTGAAGACTGAGTCTCTAGCATAGTTGCACTGGTATTGTTGAATATTTTAATTTTTTATACGCTGAGCCGTTTGTTGGACTTGTACGAATAATCTATGGCAAGGTCTGTGATAAAAGCCGGTGAACATCGTCAATTTCAATTGTTTATTTGCCTTACGGTGATAAGAGTGTAAATAGTCTCACGTTCGCTCATTGAAAGTACGTATTCGGTTGCTAATTGTTTTTAATTATGGAAGACTACAACTTCGAGTACGAGCTCGGGAGGGTGCCATGGGTTAGTATTTTTTTAAATATTACATTTTTTGTGTTTATGAAGTGCTTATTTGTTTACCATTTAAAAAGTATTTTATTAACTTGTAAAGAAAAACATGGATTGGTTCCGTTATGAATGAAAAATCAATAAGACTGCATTATTCCATTACAAAAAAAAAAAGATTGGCAGATTTGCTTCGCATTTTTCATTTATATTTCTGATAAAGACTAAATTATATACACACAAATTAATTTGTTCTTATTTTGGAAGGATTTAATTATCTTTGTCTGAAATTTTATTAATTTACTTTAAACGGCCCTATAATGATCCAAACGAACTTTTTTTTTTAAATTCGCCCAAAATAGCAAATGTGACATATTGATCGCATCATAAAATAATTAAAAAGCTGAAAAACGAAATTTTCATTTATGAGGACACACCCTTATTTTGCTTTTTTCCTATTCCGGCTTGTCGATTATCTTATAAAGATAAAATAGTCGACTAGGCATTCACGTCAGCGCAATTCCAGTTTTTACATTTTCATTGCAAATTAAAGAGCAAACCGCTGCTTTACAATGCAAAAACTAATAAATTCTGCCGCACAAACAACTTAACGTTCTATTACGTTAAGAATCGGAAACATTTTTGCTCGTTCTAACATAACATTCGTAAATTAAGTTCGATGTGTTAACCGCTAATTATAAATTAACGAACGAGGATGTGATTCACGGCTCTTGTGGCTAGTTGAGAGATAAGGTGAAATCTGGAAGACGAGCGAAACTGCATAAGCAAGCTGATGAATATTCTTTTTGCAACAATAATTATGCAAAGCCTTGGCTTCGGAGATACCTATGCTGCATGATTATCGTGCGAACGCAAGGTCCAAACAGATTATAAGAAGGCCGCGTTTTTCATTTCATACCTCATAATTCATGAATAAACTGCTTGGAGCTGATGTTAATTTGTACTTAAATTACTTTATAGCAATTGTAAGCAATCGGTTTCATTATATCGAATAGATGGTGTTTGTGAGATAAATAATACGACTAATTAATATATGAAAAGATCGTTAAAATATGCATTTTGGAATTGATTAAATGTGGAGGTATAATGTACAAGTAATAATTTATGAGCTTTTCATAACTTGGAATAAAACTAACCGTGTTTTCGTTTTCAGGGTCTTGTCGATTTCTCATCTTTATGTTCTGCGCAATGTTTCTATTATTTTTGTGTCTATATCTCTGTTGCTGCTCTTCGTAATTGTGCAGGATGAACAAATTTCAATGTTTTTATGAGGCATCCCCATAACTACAAGAGATATGAAAAATTGGACTTTTTCTTTGAAAAAAAAGGCGAAAGGAAAAGCCAAAAATGGCTGTTGCGTTTGTTCTTGAGTTATTCTTGAATATCGATTAGCCAATTATTCACTTATTTGTAAAAATAAAGAAAGCTGTGGCATCATTTGGAGTACATTTCTTAATTTTTATTATATTACAGCAAAATTGAAGTAATTTTTTTTCTCATCTTATAGTACGATATTTGTGTAATGATACACGACGACTAGAAAACAATGAAAAATAAAAATGAATTAAAATTTTAATTTTTTGCTATACATAGGATTAAAGATAAGTGGGCGAATTGAAACTTTAATTATTTATGAATTAATTGCCATATTTTACCAAAAAAGGTATCAAACTGTCCAAAAACATCCTCTTTTGATTGAAATTTTGGAGCTCAAGTGGTCAGAATCGAGGATAATTTATCACTTCAAGATTTAAGACATCAAGGTAAGTAAAGGACTCGTCTATAACATCAAGACTAGGGACAAGAATACACCGAAAAAGGAAGAATTCAAAACGCCAGATTATTCGTAAACTTTCAAACCAAGACCTCAAAAAGTTGGATAATTGGACGACTAGAGAGAATCCGCCCACACAAGAATACATGGCCAACATCCTGAAGACAAACCAATAGACTATCAGTTATCATATTAACAAAATTCTCAACAAAAAGAAGAAAATCAAGCCAACATCGCGCTAAGAAAGGCCCGATGATTTGGCCTTTACAATATTTTGAACAACCAAAAGTGGAAGGAAGTCATCACAACGGATGAGGCTTGATTTCGGTTGGCTAAAGTCAAAGGTCAAAGGAGAATTCAATACGTCAAGAGAAGCGAAAAAAATTCGAAACTTGCAAAGTTCTGCCGAAAAAAATCGTTCGCAAAAGGATTCATGGTGTGGGCGGGAGTATCTTACAAAGGCAAGACTGATCTTCATTTTATTCAACCGAATACTAAAGTCAATAGTAAATACTATTGCGATTCCATTTTGAAAAAGTTTTTGGCCGGAGGTGCTCGGCGAATCTATCCAAATGGTGACTTTATCTTCCATCAGGATTCGGCTTCGATTCGCTCATCCAAGTAGTCAATGAAATGGATGAGACTTCGGATGAAGTTCATCACACCTAATAGGCGAATCCCCAAGAGTCTGGATGGTTCTCCAATGGATTATTTTGTTTGGGCTATCTTAAAAGGCGTCTTTGGAATGCCAAAACTCAAGAACTCTCCAACAAAGTACTTCAGAGTTGGCTAAAGCGTGTCTCTAAAGTCTATAAAAATAAGGGATCGCATATCGAGTAGTTATTTGTAAATAATTTTTAAAATTAAAAAGTTGTTAAAGTTTGAATTCGATCTTACGTGATATTACGATCACTGAAATAAAGAAAAAGTCTTTTTTTCATGATGCCGTAGCCAGTGATTACAATAGTGATGAATTAAATGATCATGTACGTTGCAACATTTATGTTCGGAACATAAGAAATTCACATTTGCACTTGAGGCTTGTTATGCAATATTCTGCACAAAGTTTTATGGCTCTTTGTTCTTTGTTGAAAATGCATAACTGACCACTTAAATAGATATATAGCTCTTTAAATGAATATTGCGTTTACTGTACTTTTCATCATAATGAGACGCTAGCTCTTTGATTTTCAGATTTTTCTTTAACAAAGGGATTTATTCACAATGTTGCTGGCATATCGTGATAAAATTCTGCGAAGCAACTTTCCAACTCCTCCCTGGAAGTAATTTTTTCAGATTTTTAAGAATTACCGAAAATTTCTCTCGTACTGTTTTGATTATATTTTTCATTTTGCTGTGCGGTGATGAATTCACATCTCATGCATGTTCCAAATAGCAATCGACATTTTACAAAGAAAAAAAAAACAAGCTCGCCGCAGATCGAGCTCTTTTTGGTGGTCTGCCAAACCAGATCGTGAAATTTGCTAGTGATTTAAGCTGTGGTGAACGTTTTATAGATCTTAAAGATTGATAACAATGTTAACTTGTTCAACTGAAGTACTAGATAAGAGCTTATTAGTTATAATTTTATGTGTAATGGTTGTGGAACTTTTTTGTTTTAACCCTTTTACTGTTCGGATATTTTACTTATGTTTTCACATATTGGCGATTTCGCAATTTTACATATAGAGTCGGCGACAAAGAACATATAAGAGCGAATATAGAAAGATAGAAGTGTTGTTTCAACACTCTTAATTAAGAGAATACACAGAAAAAACTTAGTTTGTTATTCTCATTTTATTATAAGAAGTCTATCCTTCAATTTTTATAACACTTTTTTTAGTTGGCATATAGACCCATTCGGTTTTTAAAGTGAAATAAATTAGTTTTATTTCGACGTACAATTACGTATAGACCATATTTATCGATGATCTCCTCTTATCATCTATTCATCAGCCATATTATTACCTCGTTTCTAGGGGTTAAAAACCGAATTAGCTGCTTTCTGAACGTATGTCTATTATTAAAGGTTTTTTCTTTCATAAATTTCTACAACGAAAGGAATAGAAGTATTCGAAAGGATCTAAATCTGTCGAATACAGAGGATGAAGTAGAACATCCCAGCGAAGAGTAAACAATTTATTCCGCTGATTAAAGACGTATGAGATTTGTCAGTTCTTCTGATTTGAACGTTTTGTGCGGATCTCTTGATTAACCGTGGTTAATTTCACATAGTATACGGTTAAAACAATTGTTTTGCATGACTGTAACAACTTGCGGCAAATAACACTCGCACTACTACCACACGGAAAAATTTTCGGATGCAATCCCGCTTTCCAAGTAGTTTGCAGTGTTATATTTTATCGTTGACATTGGCGTTTAGGCAGTAAATTTCAAATTATATGCAAATGGCCAAAAGGGCTTCGGTAGATCCATGCAGCACAAAAACATGGAGTTGAGAAACATCCGAACTGGCATAGATGATTGTTTTCTAGGTTTAGCTGCAATGTTTTGAGTGCCTTAATAATCTCCTGTAGTGATAGTATGGATTTTAATCGACGATGACATCAATAACACTCGAATCGAGATCATTTTGACGACCGAAGGGGAACCAAAATTTGGCAAACACTTTTAGTATACACTTGTTAAAAGACCATCCCCATATGCATAACATAATTTTTTGAGTGCTTTCGTAGTAGATATCAAAAATGCTCGTTATTTATTTCCATGTTCACAGTTGCGTAGCACACGCGATACACACTCACGGAAAGCTCAAGAGAAACCCCCTTTACGTTCGCATTTCAGTTATGCGATAGCGCAAAATACCACTAAAATAAACCTGCAAAGCTTGCAACGCATAGCGAAGTGGCTAAGCAGTCTCCCAAATTTGAGAACCCTCTAGTTAAAATCGCGTTTCCGGGTTAAAGGTCACGTAGTATTTCAAAGATTTATGTTTAAATTAATCAGTGTTCAAAGACGAGTTGAATGATATGCTACATGTCCTATGTTGCTATTTTGAAAATTTGAAATCGTAAAGGTCACTAACGCTGACCTTTAACCAATCAGTTTCAAAATCACTAGCAAACAAGCCTTTTTGGTCACCTGTCGATTGGTCAAAACAGAATTTGGAAATTCCCAGCCGTTCTCGGGTTTTTGCTCGGACGGACGGACGAACGAACGGACGGACAAACGGACAACATGAAGTTAGTAAGTGACTCCTCTTCGCTTCGCTACTTATAATTGCATTTCGATTTATTTTCGGGATTTTATTTTTCAGTTTAAAAGACTTTTAAATAATAATTGTCAATCCTGCGTGTGCTAGGTGCATCATATAATTTGACATCTTCACTGACATACGCACTCGGAACGTTTTGTCATACAGACGCTATTTGTTTTGTTGTTCCTCTCGGCCAAAAAATGATATTAACTCGTGAACATTTGTGCGATGATTTTTTACGACTTTTGACGTGAATTATCTCAACAATATATAAACTCGCTTCAATTATTGGTGATGAAGCCCCACGCAGAGCCACTGTATAGCGTTGGTTCAATGAATTTAATCGTAGTCGTAGTTCGATGAATTTAAAGAAGGTCGTTTACAATCGGCTGTGGTGCTAGCAAACATCGATGCCGTGCCCGAACGGATAAAGCAAGACCGTCATGTGAATTGTCGTGAAATTCAAATATTCTTAGTATAACTAACATTACTTCTATATTGCATGAACATTTGACCGTGAAAAAAATGTGTTTGCGTTGGATCCCGCATAAGTTAATGATCGCTCAAAAACAGGCTCGTCTCAATTAGTCGAAAGAAATGCTCAAGAAATACGACCACGGTGCTTCAAAAACCGTTTACATCATCACAGGTGATGAATCTTAGATTATAGCCTATGAGTCCAAAAGTAAACAGCAGTCGACTGTATGAGTCTTCCAAGATGAGCTAAACCCAACAAAAGTCGTTCGCGCTCGAAGCACTTTGAAGCAAATGGTAGCCTGTTATTTTGGAAAAACTGAACACATTGCAACTGCATTTTTAGAGGATCGTAAAACGGTTAATTTTGAATGGTACACAACCATTTGTTTGCGAGAAGTCTTCGAAGAAATAAGAAAACCAACACGCGACGTCGGATAATTTTGCACCATAGCAATGCGAGTTTACACATTTCTACACAAACAACTCTCTTTTTTATTATTATAAACGTCGAATATCCGTTGTGAAGTCCTGATTTAACCCCTAACGATTTCTTTTTGTTCTCTTATTGAAGAATAAATTGCGTGGACAACGATTTCCGGTTGGTGCGGAGATACCTGATTCGTTATGAAAAAATGCTATGAAAATTGATTCCAGTGTATTCGACAATGCATGGAGAATATTTTGAAAAACAATAAAAAAGTTCCCATCATTAAACATCGAGCAGCTTACTTGTTATGCTCGTGTTGGATTTTTTGTTTATTTTTAGTTCCAGTATTTGAATTTGATTTTATTATTTTAAATAATGTTATACGGATTCGTTTTCAACTGAACTGTTGCTATTAAAAAATTAAAATATATTTCTGATACAGCATCGAGGATGGGCAGATTGGGCCCCAAATCGAAAATTCGTGTACCCAGACGAAACCTATGTTAATCAAAAACCCTAAATGTCCTGAGCAATATTGTCTAAGGAACCAACCTGGTACGACTTCTCTGAACAAGAATATAGGCTTTAGAACTTAGAAAAAATAGGCCATAGCGCCAGTACAGAGAGTCGTACAAAAATGATCTCGGTTTCTAATGATAAAGGACAGTCTGCTCTAATAGAATTTATCGCGATCACAACCTAAAACTGAATCTGGCCTTAGAACTTGATCTGATGTAGTGGGATTACGAAGTGCCGCATAATGTCAAATGAGGATTTAAACAAGAACCTAGAACCTCGCGACACCAAATTCTGTGAGTTTCAGAGAGTACCAAGAAACTGGTCTGAGATATAGACTTTAGGACTTTTCGAAAAAAAAGGTCATAGCGCCGGTTAAAAAAGAGGTACAAAGGTGATCTTCAGTTCTAATGATGGGGACCCAGCGTCCAAAGGGTTTTGCCCATCCTCCTTTATTGGAAACACTACCTATTTCGGAAGCCTTCATATCACGATTTCCGAAAAATTCAATGTAGTTTTTTTTCACGCTACTAGACCTTAAAACCAATCCCCGTTCAAAACTATATATCTATATAAAAATTGGCTAAGTTTGTTAATGGGCAAAATCAATCAAAGGAGGCGAGAGGGAGTTGACTTTCAAATATTGCATTTTTTAATTTACATGGTTCTCGTCAGTTTTAAATAAAATTTGGTACCTATTGACAGTCCAATGGAGAAAATAGGAAAAGGAAGTGGGGAGATGACTATAAATATTTTTTTATTTTTCCACGTAAGTCGCATTAAATTCTGATTAGATTTACATCAAATCGCTGTATTGAGAAATCTATCTATCTTTCGGGGCGGTTTTGCCATAAGGGATATTTTTAATAATGATAATTTTGGTTCTATTTTTATATTTAGATTTAATTAATGTATACAATAATAGGTTCTACTGGTATCTATCTTGTTGGGGAATTATGATCCTACTCTCTTTGTGAAATCAGTACTGTGTCTACACTAGTTATCGTTAACCCTTTTTACCTACACTAAAGTATTTTAACATTTTTGTATTTTTATCGTTTGCTCCCTTTTTCAAGACATATATAGTTTCCTTTTCTCTTTTGCTATTTTTCCTCTTCAGGTTTGTTAACATTTAAAAGTTCGCATGTCTTGCTCTTCTATTCGTTTATCACCAACCAACGCACTGTAGTTAATCGATGTATTTGGTTAGACCGTTACTCTTAAAACAAAGTTTGGAAGTTGGCATTTTATTTACTAATTGGTCCAGTTACTTTTATTCATTTTATGCTCTAATTTTTTTATTAATTAGAGGATATGAGTTAGTGTTTATGTCTGTTGGATGTACTTATTTGTTTCGGCTTGTTTCTTAATTGACGGGATCTAATTTTTCCACTTCTCATTTCTTTAATTAGTTTATTATTTAATTTAGTTTAATAAAGTACGTCAATTTTGTTTATTAAAGTGACTAATATGGAGGCTTGTTAAAAAATAGATAAAAATGCAACGTTAACATAGTTCAAAAAATTTTGATTTTTAGTGGCCATAAAAGTTGTCCTGTGATAGATACTTTAGAACTATGTAGTAGCTGTGAGATTTCATGTTTTTCTTATTTTTTTAAGTTATATATAAGGTGTAGATGATTTACTGGGCGTTTACGGTAATATAATAATATGAAGATTCTTTAGTACATTTGCAAGTAACTATAGAGCTGTTTTGATTATCACAGTTTTGGTTTTGTTTTTTTATTTAACATTTATTTCAATTGAATCGCAAATTACGAAGTCTTTGAATTTGGAACTAAAAAAGTAATCTATATATAGACAAGATACACTTTAAACAGGTTGACGTATGACATCCTGTCCGGTACATCTTATGTTTGCTTGATAGTTTCTGACGCTATCATTGCATTCTTTTCAATTGGACTTATTTAGTAATCGCCTAAATAAGTCGCTTACGCTTCAGAATATACGACCGACATTAGCTGTTTGGTACCATTTTTGAGCGGCAAAAATAAACTCTTGTTTTCCGCCTGTTTACAAACGCAGTCCATAAATTCGCGAGACATACACCATGTTCAGTTCACACAGCATAAACATTGTCCAGCTCGAATAACTGGCATTTATCATTTCTTTATTTATCGCGTGCAAAAGTGTTGAGTCGGGAACGGCCGTGGCCCGCAGTAGCGCGAACATTACTTTTTGATTTACGGCCGCCGACGATTAAGCGGCACTTGAGAAATTCAAATTAAACCGCCGGCAGTAAAATTTTAGGGGATATTGCCTTCCATCTTTTGGCGATAGAAATAGCACCCTAATTACATTTTCCGAGCCGCCGGGGTTGCCCGTACTAGTCTACATCATCGCGGATCACTTCAAGAACATCAAGTGGTTGGTTCAGTGAACTTGGGTGCTCTCACAGCTATTTAGGCGAAGTACAAATGCATCCGAGGTTGAACTCTCCGATTAGCTAACTTTTCTAATAATAGTGACGGTTGACTAGAAGTACCGCCCGGCTCCACTCTTGTTTTTGGGCTGCTTTACTTGACATACTGTTGACACAGCTCTTGCCGAGCCACGATGCTGATGGCCTATTTGTTTGTTGCAGCGGTTAGTGGAGCAGATGGAGCCACAGCCCTTCAGAACATTCCGTTCCGAATTCCACATGAGCAGCGCCACCGAGCATTCTTCGTCTTACACCAGTACTACCCACTACAGCAAGCAGTAAGTTTTTCTTTTTAATCTGTTATAAAAATACACGGAAAGGAGTAGCAGCGTGTTTTACTCAAACCTTAATCTATGTTTTTTAACTTCACAACGTTACGTTAGAAAAAGTGGTTAAGTAAGTTGTCTAATATGGATTTTATTTGTTTTTTCCCTGTTTTATAACTTTTGGAACATATTTCCTTTTTCACAATTTTTTGGGATAACAAATTATTAGTATTGCAACATTTCTCTTCATCTATTGACTTTTATTTTGTAAAATTTTAATATGTTTAATTAATTGTCTTTTCTTCTTATATGTTCGAATTATACGTTTGCGTAAACCACCAATATCTTCTATGAAATGACGCCTTAATTTAAATTTGGATAGAGCTTTGAAATTGTATCCAAAAGCGCTTACCGGTTGTTGCATTTAATGCTTTTCTTCGCCAGATTTATACAAACAAAATCGACGCGGAAGGAGAACGGCACGACGATAACTATAACCAAAGGCGACACCACGAACAGCCCCGGTGTCGATCAGCATGATAACGTAACTAACGGCAGGCCCCCCGATAAATACACCACCACCACGCACATCACTCAGGAGATCCCTCAGACATGGGGCACAAGCATGCAGTTCAGCGAGATTAAGTCGCTAAAGCGCGTGCACAAGGTGCACGAAGGTATCGGCACTGACAGCATCATCGATACGCCGGGCATTGTCAACCCGTACACCGGCGAGATCATGACCGTTCGCGACGCTATAGCGTCGCGCATTCTCGACGTCCGCACGGGTAAGCTGGTGGCGGCACCCGACGGAACGCACGTGACGATCGACGAGGCTCTGCAGAAGGATCTGGTGGACCCTAAAATCGCAGAGCGCCTGTATAGCCCTTGCGGCATCCGAGAGGACGGCCACAACCTGACGCTGCTGGAGGCAATCCAGCGCGAGATTTACGAGGCCGAGCAAGGGTTCGTGGATCCTTCCGAAAAGCGCATTAAGGTAACGCAATCCATACATCTCGGAGAACCTATGCATGATGGAAAAGTTGACGAACACAAGTTGGAAAGTGGCGAGAGCGCTTCTCGAAGCTACGTGTACACAAAGCACAAAGAAATTAAGCTAAAAACGGGAGCTGTATGCTTGTACGACGCTATTAATCAGGGTCTGGTAGATGAAAGAACTGGTTGGATTGTGGACCGCAATTCGGGAAATAAATACCAATTAGATGCCGCGGTAAAAACGAACATTCTGGACGGAAATGTCCGCGAAATCGTAGATCCTAAAACAGATAATAAATTAACTGTAGTTGAAGCTTTAGAGAAGGGCATATTAAATCCTAAGTTAGGCAAGTATGTAGTAGTTCACGAAAAGCTTCCTTTGTTAGAAGCTAAACGTAGACAATATATTGTAAAACCGATGACTCTCAAAGATGTCTGTGATCAAAATCTAATCGATAGCGACGGTAAGATTTTCTCCCCCTTGCATCAATCGAAGTTAACGCTATTGGAAGCAATATCTCGTGGGGTTTTAGACGCAAATTCCATTAAATCGGTGCTAGATTCCAAGTCGGGCGAATTACTCACGCTCAGTGATGCTTTAAACGACGACATTATCATTCCGGAAAATAAGTTTAGGGACAATGTCAATGGTGAAATTTTAAGTATTCCGGAGGCGGTTCGCAGAGGGTACATTACTTCTGTAACGCAAAAATCCATTTTTGACATCGACGGCTTTCAGCCCCCCAACAAGTCCGAATTCATTAGTTTTAACGCGGCGAGCGCTAAAGGCTTTATAAGCAAAAAGTCTAACGGCAGCTTGGTGACTAATCTGAAAAGCGGCAAATTACTTTCGTTCGTCGAGGGTGTTAATATTGGCAAAGTGAAAACTGAAGTTTACGAGATGCTAAATCGGAAAATTGGGATTTTCGAAAATGGTGCAGAATTAACAGTTTTAGAAGCGGTGTTTCGTGGTTATATAGATCCGAAATCCGGCAATTTTATTGATATAAGGAAGAACAAGGTTGTGCCTTTGAATGATGCTATCGCTCAAAATCTAATTACCCCTGAAGGTGCTGCACTATTAAATAGTTTATTGATGATAAATGTTACTACTCAAACCACCTGTAAAGTAGTGCAAAGATACGTTACGGTAACTACATCTGGCGAACAATACGTACACAGTAAAATGACGTACACGGAGGCTCTACAGAAGGTCTCATCGATAACCAGCAACAAACTTTTACGGATCCAGAGACTCACGAAGTTATTTCAATTGTTCAAGCCCTTAATGAAGGTAGAATATCACCAGATACGGAACAAATTCCCCCCGAACTAGCTTTCCACCAAGGTGCTTCCTCTATCACGTCACCTACCAAAACCACGATAAAAGTAGTACGGGTTCAACAAGAACAAGAGCCAATGTATGTGGATCAACGTACTGTTACATCTATCCATCGAGATCCAAAACAAGCTACCGACGACTTTCTTTCAGGTGAACGAATAGGAACTACAATGGAAAAACAAGTTTTCGAGCTCCCTCCCGACGGATGGTCTTTATTGGAGGCAATTAATCAAAAGTTATTCGATCCTGTCACAGGTCTTTTTATTATTCCGGGAACCGATAGGCTAGTTAGTTTTGAAGAATGCATAAAACTAAAAATTATTAACCCATCTTCAGCTTTAGTGGTCGATCCGATAAATCAACGTAAAATTTCTCTGATTCGCGGTTTAGAAAAGAATATTTTGGATATTACTGGCAAGTATAATTTGAACAATAAGAGAATTACAATGAAGGAAGCCATTGCGAAGGGATTCATTATATTAGAAGACAAAATTGTGACCGAGCACGGAAGTCAACGGCTTTTACAAATTACGAAGCAACTTGGAAAACCTGTTAAAGTGGAAGTGTCGCATATAGTCGAAAAACATCCTCCGACATATACAGAAGTGAGGATTTCAGAACACGAACCGAGTTACCTCGAACCGGTACAAGTGGATTCGGGCACCATTTATGATCCCTCCACCGCGCTTGTAATTTTCCCACAAAGTAACCAGTCGCAAAATTTATTACAAGCTGTTAAAGACAAGTTAATAGCACCCAGTTCTGTTAAGGTTATAGACCCTTCTTCTGGAAGCGAAATCGACATTGCTGAAGCAATGCAGAAGGACATCATCGATATGGATACAGGCGCTTACAAAGACATTTCTGGTAGAAAAATAAGTTTAATTGATGCATCCAAATTGGGAGTAGTGACTGTACTGGGAGCTCCTTTAGCTGCAAGTGACGTAACAGACGCAGCAGTTAAAGTAATAAAAAGAGCCGTGGTTGTCGACCCTACTACAGGAGAAGAATTGCCAATTGAAGTCGCTTATGAGCGTGGTTTGTTAGATGAAGATACATTCAATAGACTAGAAGAACAGGCGTTTGTTAGTAGTTCTCAAACTTTGGAGACAGCTATTGAAACTAAATCTGAAGTCGTTGCTAGTTCGATAACTTTAACAGATCCTAAAACTGGAAAAACTTACACTGCCCATGAAGCTTTGCAAGAAGGGATTATTTCTCCAGAAACATTTGAAAATATAACGCAAAAATCAATAGAACCCTCTTCGCTTAAGCAGTTCGCTAAAACTTCGGTCAGCTTGCATTTAGATAAAGACAAACAAGTTCTCTCCCCAGGGGAACAAACGCGCAGTCGCATAACAATGGAACCAAAATATACGGTTGCAATTGGTCGCGCACAATCGATTAGTCCGGATAGAGAAGCTAAAAAAGTGGTGCTGCAGAAGTTGCGTAAGAAAATAGTTAAGCCAAAAGACGCCGTTCAGAAAGGGTTAATAGATTCGAAGACGGCTGAGGTTCTGGAGAAAAGAGACACCTTTACATCCCCTGAAGGGGAGACTCTCACTTTACAAGAAGCCGTCGAATACAACAAATTAAACGGAGATAGCGGTAAAATTGTGGATCCTCAAAGAGGCGATGTTTTAACTATCAAGCAGGCGATGTCTAGAGGTGTGCTAGATCCCAACGGAACGAACGAACTTTTAGTACCTATAAATCGCAGTTTGTCTATACCGGAATTATTTGAACAAGGTTTGATAGAGCCCACAACAAACAAAATTGTTCATCCAGAGACGGGTGTTCATTTAACATTACGCGAGGGTATCTTATGCGACATTATTGATCCGTTGAGTACGTTAACTAAGGCAACTGGCCAAAAGATTACATTAGAGAAAGCATTAGAGTCTGGAACCGTTGATGAACATCATGGAGTAATAAAAACTGATACAGGAAACATCAATTTACAAACGGCTGTTAGTGTAAAAATTTTTGATAAAGATACTCCAAAAGGTTCAGATAAGATTCCGCCAGCAGGGATGACCTTTTCTGTTGCTCTTAAACGGGGATTAGTTGATCTTGACAGTAAAGAAATTATTCATCCCATCACCAAAGAACGTAAGCCTCTGGAAGTTGCTATTAAAGATGATTTTATTATGGCGCTTCCTTATCCAGCAAATCCGGAGAGTGTTGAAGTTAACCAAGCACTAGATTCCAAATTGATAGATTCGGATAAAGGAACATTTATGGTTCCCAAAACAGGTGAAATTATTCCAATTTCTGAGGCTATTGAAACAGGGGTGTTAATTATAAAACCACTTCCTAGCTCTGGCCTATACATTAGTTCTCAGCCTATTACTACAGTAACGGCTACTGTTACTTCAGTACATACTGTTACAACAAAGACCATCGAACTGTTATCCGGATATATACTAGTTAACACAAACGAAATTAGAAACGTACATACTGGTGAGTCCTACACTATTGAAGAAGCGCGCCAACAAGGGATAATTGTTGATGAAAAAGAGACTAAAAACACCACCACAATGAAAGATATTAAAATGTCGTTCTCGGATGCTTTAAATAAGGGCCTAGTTGACATGAATGCAGGAACGTACACTGACCCGCAATCGGGCAAAAAAATAGCAATCAGCGACGCGCTGAAAGAGGGCATCTTAGAAGCGGCCGCTACCGTTCCAGAACCCAGCGAAGCCGTTGCTGCCGCCGTGCCAGTTAAAACAGCCGAATTAAACATTGCCGAAGCATTCGACACGATATACGATGAAACTTCGAACAAATTTCACGATCCCACGGCTCCCGACAAATTGCTCACTTTTACTGAAGCTCTCGAAAAGGAGATAATTGATCCTAATGCAATTGTGTATGACGTTAACGCCCAACAACCAGTCACAGTGGAACAAGCTGTAGAGAAAGGTCTGATAGATCCGAATACAGGTAAGGTGAAAGATGAAAAAACAGGAAAGTCTGTCGACTTTAAAAAGGCCGCGAAGATGGGATTGATCGCAGTTGTAGGCACTCTTGCTGCGCCAATTGCAGCACCAGTATTAGCAGGGGCTGCAGCTGTAAAAGCTATTAAGAACTTAAAGGACAAACCTAAAAATGATGGTGTTGCTCAACCTGTAGACCATTTAGACAAAGAAATGAGGAGTATTAAAGAAACTGTCGTCACTACTAAAATGGTGAAAGAAAAATTAGTTACTAGCACAGTGGAGGATCGCGTTGATGAGTTTAGAAAGCCAATAGAAGCAGCAAAGTTGCATGTGCAACCACTTCAGGAAGCAGAACAGCTTCCTATAGGTGACGCAATTGCGCAAAAGAAGATAGAACCTAAGGTTTGTAGAATTATTTACAACGACAATGAGCTCCCTTATACAGTACAAGATGCATTAGAACAACATGAAATTAGTCCGCTGGATGTAGTGTCTGTGGTAAATAAAAATTTGATAGTTGTAACTCAAGAGAAGCCAAGGTATACTTTAACAATTTCGAAAGATTTGACGCCACAGAAGTTGGCAGAATTGGGATATTACGATCTTAAAATGCGCTGCTTTGTAGATCCTCAAACTTTAGAAAGAATAACCTTTCAAGACTTGGTATTTACGTTGCAGATATTTGATCCCGATAGTATTTTAGTGAAAGATTTAACGAAGAAACCTCCTACATATGTAACTTTGGATGAAGCATTAAATAGACCGCTTATCGATAGGGCCACTGGTCATATGGTAGATCGCAAAACGGGAAAACGGGTGCCATTCTTTGAGGCAATTAAACTTCGATGGATTATACATGTCGCAGATAAACCAAAAGAAAAGTATCCCTCTTTAACCCTTGAAGAAATAATCGAATCTGATAATTTCCATACGGATACGGTTGAAGTATGTGATCCGCATACGGGTAATAAATTAAACTTGGTTCAAGCTATCAGTAGTAACGTGATTGATCCGAAATCGGTAGCAATTCGCGATCCTAAAAACATGCAAATTATGCCCTATTATGATGCTGTAGACACTAAGGTAGTGGACCCATATCGTGGACTTGTAATTAATACAATAACTCAAGAAACGTTATCATTTCCACTTGCTTTTAAGGAGGGTTACCTTTTAACACCTAGAAGGCCAATTTCTTTAGTCGCTATACTAGAAAAAGGACTCTACGATCCAAAAACGGGGAAAATCGCAGATCCTTTAACTAAACAGCTGATTCCCCTTAATGAAGCAATTAAAAGGCGCATAATTGATGATAAATTAAGCCAGATAAAAGACACCAAAAATAACGCTATCGTTTCTCTCGATGATGCAATAAGCAATGAATTGATCATTCCAGAGACTGGAAAACTGCGAGACACCACCACCGGACAGTTAGTTACTCTAGATGTCGCATTAGAAAGAAATTTGATTGAAACGAAGACCGTTATCTTCAATTTTGTACAAGCAATTCTAATGAATTATTATTCACCCAGGAGCGGTTTAATACTGAATCCCATAACTGGCCAGGAGATTACTTTACAGCAGGCTATAGATTATAAGTTGATCGACCCAGTGACTACCAAGGTTAAAGATGATCAACATAAAAAGGTGGTCGAAGTGAAAGAGGCGATAGAAGCGAACTTGTTGGATACGGAAAGAGGAATACTGACCTGCCCTAATTTAACTTTAGATCAGGCCTACAATAAAGGTTACATTTTGAGCACAGTTTTGCCGTGGTCATTGCAGGAAACGCTGGCTTTAAGACTTTACGATCCTAATACCGGACAGTTTGATATTAATAATGCGACAATTACTCTTATTGAAGCTATAAATGAAAACATAATCAACCCCGACGTTCTAACGGTGAAGGACCCAAAAACCAACGATATAATAACGCTGAACGACGCTATCACTTTGCGCTTAATCGATCCCAAGAAAGGCGAAGCTGTGGATCCCCTGACTAACTCCAAGCTTAATTTATATGACGCGCAAGAACGCGGAATGATCGTTCCCTATAAAGCCCAGATCACGTTGCCAGAAGCAGTTTACAAGGGCTTCTACGATCCTGTCACCGGCAAATTTGTGAACCCGAAAAATAAACAAAAACTAAAGGCAGATAAGGCCATACGTAGGGGCTATTTAGATCCGACATCCACGTTAGTCACAATAGATGAAGGCGTTTACACGTTCGATCAAGCTGTTGATGGTGGCATCATCGATACGGATCAGGGCGTCATGGTATTAAGAAATAAGGATAAGTCTCTAGATTTTACAGAGGCATTTGAGAGGGGCCTTTTGGTGGAAATCAGGACCCCCATTTCGTTGTGCGAGGCGCTAGTTAAGATTTACGATCCCGATTCGCACCTCTTTTTGGATCCACAAACCGGCAATTTCGTGACATTAATCGAGGCGATTGAAATTAATCTGATTGATCCGGACTCTGTCCACGTGAAAGACACTAGGACAGGAGTTTGGAAAAAATTCTCTCTAGTCGATGCTATACATAACCATTACGTTGACGGTGATACGGGTAAAGTGAAGGACTTTTCTAAGGGCGAGCTAGTCGAAGTCACCTTGGAGCAAGCCCTAGATTTAGGTATTTTAATTGATAATAAAGCTGCCGTTTCCTTGCAACGTGCTATACATCAGGGATTATATGACGATAAGTCGGGCAAAATTCTCGATCCTAACACTGACCGTAGGATTACGTTGCACGAATCTATACGTAAATTCATCATTAATCCATTGTTACCATGCTACTTTGATAGGAAAGAGGGTACGGTTTTGAATTTGGCCGATACGTGTAGAGTAGGGATTATAGATAAACGGAACGGAACATTCACCGAACCTGCCAGCAGTTCGAGCATCAGTTTGAGCGAAGCGCTGAATTTAGGTTTGATTATCGATATCGAAACGTGCAATTTCGGTTTATACGAGGTCCTCGAAATGCAGTTCTACGATGCGGTTGCTGGGGTATTCGTGCACCCCGTTACTAGTCGAAAGTTAAATTTGAAGGAAGCTTGCGCGAGCGAACTCGTCAACCCTCTAACTTCCTTAATTAAAAATACCAAAACTAATAAGTACGTAAAGCTGCCGGAAGCTATAGAATCTAATCTAATCAACGAGGAACTGGGCGTTTATAATTTGTCGCACGGGAAAACTTTGAATTTATTGCAGGCTAAAGAAAGGGGCTTGATCGTAACCTCGCGCAAATTGTTGTCGTTAGAAGAAGCCATAATGAATTATTTCTACCGTCCCGACAGCGGAAAATTTGTTGACCCTTCCACGGGAGAATTTTACGATTTAGTACAAGCTTTGGATTGCGGGCTCATCGATCCGAGTACGACCGCTTTTAGGGACCCGGTAAATGGAACGCATAAACCTTTAAAACTAGCCATTCAAGACGGTCACATTGATATAGAAAAGGGTAGAGTTTTGGATTCGAAATCCAAAAAGACGTACAATTTAGATAAAGCGTTAGAGCACGGCCTGTTAATCACTGTTGATAAACCATTAATCGAAGAGATACAGAAGTCTGTATTGGATCTCGCAAAACCCAAAGAACTCAAAACGGCCCGCGAATGTCCTCTCGAAGACGCCATCAAGTTCGAGTTGCTCGATCCCGAAGTAGCCGTGGTGAAGGACCCACAAAGCGGTAAATTTAAATCTGTTAACGATGCACTCGCGTCGGGAATTCTAAATGCCAACAAAATTATCTTTTTTGATCATCAAACCGCCAAAGTTAAATCTGTTATAGTGACATACGACCAGAATGTAGTTATTTATTTAAAAGAGCCTCTAACTTTTGTCCAAGCTCTTGAATCTGGCAGTTTGGATGTTGCCACGGGCAAATTCACGGAGCCGCAATCCAGCGAAGTGCTCACCTTAAAAGAATCCGTGAGTCTCGGTTACGTTGATCCAGATACAGCTCTCGTTAAAGATGCCAACAAAAAGAAGCTACTCAAGCTTCCAGAAGGATTTAGAAAAGGACTTGTGGATGCTGAAAAGGGCAACGTGCTCGATAGTTCTACGTCGAAACTTTACACGCTGTCGGCTGCCTTAGACAGCGGCCTTTTAACTACACCAAGAAGAGGTTTTACTCTCATTGAAACTATAATATACGGCATTTACAATCCCACAACTGGAGGTTTCAATGATCCATTCGTAACGACGACAATAATAGATAGAAAACGCTTGACGTTAACCGATGCAATCGCCAGTAATTTAGTCGATCCATCCAGCACTGTCATAAAAGATCCTGAAACGGAAACGGTAGTTCCTTTACTTACGGCAATCGAGAACAAGGTGGTGGACCCAATCGCCGGTAGAATCGAAGACAAAAATGAAAAGAAATCCATCGATTTTATTAAGGCTCACGAGCAGGGGCTGATCATGCCGGCCGAGCAGCGGGTAAGATTTAATTTTGTTATTATTGTTGTTGCTGGTTTTTGTAAAAGTCAATTTGATGTCTGAGTTGACGAATTAAATTGACTTTTGCATATATTTCGCTTTTGGTGATGTGCTTGAAACGTTATGGCTCTGACTCGTTGCTTACAGAGCATGCAGATTCATTCATGTTGTCATACTTTCATTAATTATCCATTTCAAATTTTTGTTTGCATTATAAAGTTGTAAAAACTTTAAGTACATAATGTGGTCGTTTTAGGTTTGGGGGGAGGGGGGAGAGTATAATTTTCCAATTTAACCATCAATTGTCCTTGGCAGTGGTTGAAATTGGTGCAATTTTAATGTCGCGGGCTAGATGGAAATTTTAAATTGTCTAAATGGCCATTAAACTGTAACACGTTAGGCAATGTTTATTGAAGACTCTTCAAAATTTCTAGGGCTAGTTTGAAGTGGATAATGATAATCATTCACATCATTGTAGTATTGGCATAGAAGCTTGACTAGGCGCAATCAGTATTGGTTCCTTTTGTTTTGCACACCCCTATTTCAAAATCCAAATCCAAATTGATCGGAAACCTACCAATACTACAAGGTGAAGCACATTGGTAGTGGTTTAAATGAGGGAAGGGAGCGTCCACGTGCTTGCTTAACTTGTGTTTAAAATCGGTTTAATTTTTTGCAGCAGATGCCCCTGGGAGCGCTTTTCATAAATGTGTGGTGGTCCTACTACACATTCGCTCATGTTCCAGTGCAGACACTGGCATTAAAGACAGCCGATTGCACACATAACGCTAAATTAGCAAATTGGCTTGATTGCCTGCTTACACAGTAATGGTTATTGGGATTCATTGCAGTTAGCTCGATGGTAATCCCAACAACTGCCGAAATTAACATTGACAGTCAACTTTTCTATCAGACATTTTCATTTTGTAATCAACCTTAATACAAGCAGCATAGATAGAAAGTAACCCACTTTTAATATCATTAAGTAATGTGTAATCAATTTAAAATTATGATTAATATCACGGCATTTAATAACAAGATTAGAACAAAAAGTATTGTATTGTTGTATACTGTTTTGTCACTTTTTTATTGCTAAAATTAAATTCATTTTGCTAAAATCATCAAATCATTTAATGCATGGATGTTTCTACTGCTAAACCTCACGAAACCATTAAAAAAGTGACAAGATGCATTTAGCTGTTTTTGTGACACTCGTTATATATGATAGGTGTGTTGTTTCAATAATTTTGAGTTTGTTTGCAGGTTTCTTTTCATATTGAGGCATAAGTTCCATGTTCCATGTTTTGTACTCTTGTTTTTTTGTACTAACCTGAATCATTTTTGTGTGAGCTTGAATGCATGTGTTTTAGGTTTAGGGTCTTTAGCTTTTGCTGTGTGCCTGCACTGCATAGAATAAGTTATATATAGTTATCCACTAAATTATGTTCAAATATTGCCCAAATCTGATAGCTCTATCAATTTTTGATTTACCCTCTAGAAGATTTGTGCAATATAATCCCTTTAGCACTACTCTTCATTATTAGGAATATAATTAAGTGTTAGAAGTATCAATTTATTTAGATATCTCTATAAATTAGTGTAGCGTTAGAGGTAAGCCAATTTTATGCTTGAATCATCAGGTAAGAATGAATTATATTTTTATGTAACGTTACTTTGGGTTGTGAAAGTGCACTATTAATTGTGGCGTAAAATTGCAGCAAGCCGTTGAAGAGAAATACAAGTTATGCGATGAAACCTTATCTAAACTGTTAAAGTGGATTGGGGAAGTGGAGGATAAAATAGCGTCCCAAGAAGCTGTGCGCGAAGTCGAGGAGGAATTGAGGAATCAAATTAACATCATGAAACAAGTGAAGGATGATTTAGAGCAGCATGCAGGCCAGGTATCTCACTGTGGAGACCAAGTGAGACAGCTTGTGTTGACTGGAGGAGATGTCCTCTCAAAGAGTGAGGTATCGGCTTTGGAAAAGAGCGGTCGAAACTTGAAGGCGCGCTATGACAAAGCTTTTGATCGCACAGAAAGACTGTTAAGAAGGCTCTTTGGTGCAAGAGATGAACTATCTAAACTTAAGGGAGAGCTGCAAAATTTCTCGTCATGGCTGAACAAGGCTAGGCGTATTCTAGAAGACAAAGAGCGATCTTTGAGCGACTTGCAGAGGCTTGATTCAAGCGCTGACAGCACTAGAGAATTCGTTTCTGATGTGATCGCACATCAGGCTGATTTACGGTTCATTACGATGGCTGCTCAGAAATTCTTTGACGAATCAAAGGTAAGTAAAAAGGACGAATCTTATGAAATTGGAATAAATCATCTTATTTTGTAGGAATATTTAAATGTTCTCAATGAATTCCGTACATCTTTGCCATCTCGACTAGCTCATATTGAACCATTATCATCTCAAGAATCTCCAATTCGTAATGAAGTATCATATGTCAGCCAACAATACAGAGATCTATTACACAGGGCTAATAATCTCTCAGACCGTTTATCTGGAGTTGGGGGTCGACGAAGAGACTATAACGATGCATTAGATAAAGCCAGATATTGGTTGCGTGAAACTGAGCCAAAAGTAATTAAAGTACTGAATGAACCTATCGCAGGAGATCCCAAGGCAGTTGAAGATCAGTTAAATAAAGCCAAGTCACTCAATAACGAATTTGTTGCTAATGGACGATTAATTGATAATGCTAAACAGGTAATGTTTTCTTTTTATCTTATATATTAGCCTTTTAATCAACCAATTCATATAAATATTTAGGCAACAGATTCACTCCTGCACTCCCTCGAAGGACAAATATCTCCAGCTGAAATTTCAAGACTGGAACAACCAATTATAGAATTAGATCAAAAATACACACAATTAGGAAATGCCTTAGCTGAACGTTGTCAAGAATTGGATACTGCCCTTGTGCAGTCTCAGGGAGTTCAGGACGCATTGGACAGCATCGTTGCTTGGCTCAATTTGGCTGAAAATCAATTTAAAAATCTGCAAAGGCCTGCATCGCTTATCAAAGAGCGTCTTGAGGAGCAACTACGCGAACATCGTGTGTTCCAGTCTGATATCGATACTCACATCTCTTCCATCGATTCTGTATACCTGTCAGCAAATGAATTAATTGTGTCGTCCAGTAACGCTAGGGTGGCTAAGCAAATCGAAACAAAATTGAATGATGTGAAAGTACGTTTTGAGAAATTATTGGATCGTACTCAGAAACGTGGTGAATTTTTGGAAGATATTTGTCATAATCTTACCATATTTGTTACACATTCATCTCAGTTTGAGCAGTGGTATTCTAGTGTCTTGGAAATATTTGACTCGCGTGACTTTGCAAAGCTTAGTATTGACGAGCACTCTTCATATATGAAAGAAATTGTGGCCAACCGTGATGGAAAACGTAGCCTATTTGAAGAAACTATACGTGGAGGCAAAGATCTTGTTAATAAACGTGACGTAACAGACACCGTTCCTGTTCGAGACAGAATAAAGGCAATAGAAAATCAATGGAAGGAGCTGAATAATTTACTTGATGAAAAGCAAAAGTTGTCGAAACAGCGTGCTGAACAATTGAATGCGTATGAAAACTTGCGTGATCATGTCAATGAATGGCTTGGAAAAATGGAAGTCAAAGTATCCCGTTTAGAGATTGTTGCCATTGATATAGAAATGTTAAAACGTCAGAATGAAGAGCTTAAACCAATAGCTAAAGACCATCGAGACTTTGGATCAACTATAGATAAAGTAAATGATATCGGTAATTCATATGACAGTCTTGTAAAGGGTGAACGACCAGATTCTCCAGGAAAACGTCGATCACAACCTTATAGCCCTACTAAGAGAACTTCTGTTGCCGTCAGTCCATGTAAATACATATTATCACTATTTGTTTTGCATTATTTTTAATATACGTATTTCTAGTGCGTCGCAGTTCTCAAGATGGGCGCTCACCTTCTCCAACCAAGAGTCTCAGCATTCAGTCGCCTTTATCTCCAGGAGGTTCCAGTGGGTTTTCTTCTCGTCGTTCTAGTCAAGATGGTTTCCATCTTGAAGAATTATCTCCAATTCAACAACAATTATCTGAAATCAACAACAGATATTCTATGCTAGGAATTAAGATTAACGATCGTCAATCAGAAATTGATTCTATTAGAGAAGAGTTAAGAAAACATCTCGATAACTTGAAGGTTTTAGGCTCTTTCTTGGACAAAGTTCAGAGACAGCTACCTAAAGATGTGGTTCCTAACAGTAAGGATGAAGCTGATAAGATTGTGAGGCAAATTAGACAGATAGTTGAGGAGATGTATGAAAAACAGTCGCTTCTGGATTCCACTCGAAGTCAGGTGAAGGATTTAGTAAAACGAAAACCAAATGCTTTAGGAGCAGACAATCTCAATGATGAGCTTGAAGATGTTGTTTCTAGGTGGAAAAGTTTGAATGATAGGTGCAAGGATAGGTACGATGTTAAAACTTGTAATTATGTTTAAGTATTTATTATTATTCTTATTTTGTAGAATTAAATTCATGGAAGATATGAAAGAATTCCATGATACTCATGATTCGATGTCTCTATGGTTGTCTGCAAAAGAACGTATGCTTACTGTGCTGGGACCAATTTCAAGTGATTCTCGTATGGTTCAGTCACAAGTACAACAAGTGCAGGTGTTAAGGGAAGAGTTCCGCTCTCAGCAGCCTCAGTTACAGCATCTTATTGATGTTGGCGATTCTGTACTAGGATATTTAGACCCACGTTCCTCAGATGGTCAAAAAGTAAATACAAAATTATCCAATATTCAACAACGTTGGGCTGATTTGTTAGGTAATAGACATAAATGCAGTTTCATGCAGATAAAGTAAATGTTTATTTATTTTTACTTATTAGGTAAACTAGAAGAACGTGCTGATTCCTTGGGAGCAGCAGCAGATACTAGTAGAGAATTCGATGCACAATTCACACGTCTACGTGATGCACTTCAGGCAATTTCAGATAACCTTGACGAACTTCCTTTAGATAAAGACCACGAAGAGCAGTTGCGCAAAATTGAAAACCTAGAGCGCCAATTGGAGGGACAACGACCTTTACTTGCAGATTTAGAGGCTGCAGGTGCACAATTGTGTGAAGTTCTTAGCGATCCTGCCTCTAGAGCAGATATTCAAGCCAAGCTGGCTTCAACTGTGCGCCAGTACAATGCTTTACAAAAGAAATTGGACCACCGAAAAGCCGAAATTGAAGGTGGGATTTATAATGTTTATTATTCAAAGGGAAGGTATTCATATAATTTGTGTTATTTAGGTTCTTTACGGGATGGCCGTCAATTTGAGCAATCATGTTCAAAAACTTTGGGTTGGTTATCAGATGAACTAGGTTCACTTTCTGAAAGGTTGTTGGTTTCTGCTGATCGTGATGTATTGGAACAGCAATTGTCACACCATGAACCCATTTATCGTGATGTTCTGACTAGGGAGCATGAAGTCATAATGCTGCTTAACAAGGGAAGAGATTTAGTTATTCGAAATAACAAGTCAGATAGCCGTACGCTACAGAGAGATCTTGATAAGATCCAGCAACAGTGGGATAAATTGCGCAAAGAGACTGTTGATAGACAAACTCGACTTCAAACCTGCATGGTAGGTAGCTTGCATGTGTAATTGCTTAATTATTAATTTGATTTTTATAGGAACATTGTCGTAAGTACTATCGCGCACTTGAAACGTTTCTTCCATGGTTACGCCAAGCTGAAGACAAATTGGATTCTCTAAGACCTTCATCCTTCAAACGCAAACACATTGAAAAACAACTAAAAGAACTGCAATCATTCCGCAATGATGTTTGGAAACGATCTGGAGAATATGAAAATACAAAATCCTTGGGCGACACTTTCCATTCTGCTTGCGATATTGACAAAGAAGTAGTCAAAAATGAGCTCACTAACCTGAAGGACCATTGGGATAAATTAAATAACGACCTGATTGCTCGTACACAAGCTTTAGAGGACCAGGCGCGAAAACTTTTAGATTTTAATGAAAATTTACGAGATTTGCAACATGGGTTGGAGAGATGTGAGGACAAGTTGGCATCACATGATGCCCTTGGTGGTGCAGCTCGAGATCCAAAACTCTTGGACAGGATTAAAGCTTTACGTGATGAAGTTACAAAATTGAGGAAACCACTACAGGTCGGACATATTTTGTTTCTTTTTTAGTTTTTATTTTAAAATTTAGTTTAAGATAGAAATTTTAATATTTTGTTCTATAGGCCGTTCGACAACAAGCCACAGATTTGGTAAATGAAGCAGCAGAAAATGGAATAGATGCTAATCACTTGCAAGATGAGGTGGATGGTCTAGGCGATCGTATGAATGAATTGCAGGCTAAACTGGATGACCGATGCTCTGATTTGCAATCAGCTGCCACAGCAGTTACCCAATTTAATGATCAGGTGAAAGCTCTAACTCATGACTTGTCTGGTCTGGAGACAGAATTGGATGGCATGAAACCACCTGGTCGAGATTTCAAAACTGTGCGAGTGCAAATTGACGATGTAGGAAAACTTATTACTAAAATTAACAAAGCATCAGACGATGTTAATGATGCAGTGCATTCTGGAGAGCGCTTAGTAGATAGCGGCTTTGCACCCGATACGGCTCAAACAAGACAGCAAGTTGACAACTTGAGAAAGCAACTTGGCAAGTTAGATGAAAGAGCACGAGGCAGAGAACAGAACTTAGAGGGCACACTCAAAAAACTAGAAGACTTCTACCTTACCCATGCCGGAGTTTTAGATAGCATTCATGATACAGCGGATCAGCTTCGAAAAATGAAACCTCTAGCCTCCGATGTAGAAAGTATTCGAGCTCAACAACAAGATTTCAAGAAATTTAGGGCTAAAAGTATTGAACCGCTGGGAAAGAACGTGGATGATTGTAACCGAATTGGTCAAGGCCTTATTCAGTCAGCTTCTGCTGGCATAAATACTACCGCACTTGAAAAAGATTTAGAGAAAATGAATGATTTGTGGAATAATCTCAAAGAAAAGGCAAGTACAAATTAATTTTTTAAATATGTGTTGTAGTAATCTTTTGTTTTGTTAGATTAATGATCGTGAAAGACGTTTGGATGTTGCTTTGTTGCAATCTGGAAAATTCCAAGAGGCACTGGATGGTTTAGCTAAATGGTTGACTGACACAGAAGAGCTAGTTGCTAATCAGAAGCCGCCCTCTGCTGATTATAAAGTAGTTAAAGCTCAACTTCAAGAACAGAAGGTAAATTACAGAATTCAATTAAATTACAAATTAGTATTTAATGTTCATTGATTATAGTTCCTAAAGAAAATGTTACTGGATCGTCAAAATTCCATGTCCTCTTTGTTTAATATGGGCAATGAGATTGCAAAGGAAGCAGAACCAAAAGAACGCAAAGCTATTGAAAAGCAGCTAAAAGATCTCATTGGCCGTTTTGATGCATTAACTGAAGGTGCACAACAGCGAACTTTAGACTTGGAGAGAGCCATGCATGTTGCGAAGCAATTCCAAGACAAACTTGTACCGTTACAAGATTGGTTAGATCGCAGCGAACGCAAAGTTAAAGACATGGAACTAGTTCCAACTGATGAAGAAAAGATTCAACAACGCATTCGTGAACATGACGTAAATATTCTAATATTTTAGTTTGTAGATTTGCATTAATTTATTTTTCAGGTACTACATAATGATATACTGAATAAAAAAACAGACTTCAGTGAATTAACAGATATTGCTTCCAATCTTATGGCACTAGTTGGTGAAGATGAAGCAACCGTCTTGGCTGACAAACTGCAGGAAGTTACAGATCGCTACAGTAACTTGGTTGATGAGAGTGAACGTGTAGGTCAGCTCTTAACTGCTTCAAGACAAGGCTTGAGACATCTAGTATTAACATACCAGGATCTTGCTGCATGGATGGATGATATGGAACACCGACTTAGTCGTTATAAAGTACTTGCTGTCCACACCGACAAACTTTTGGAACAAATGGATGATTTGGCTGTAAGCAAAAAGTTTTATTACATAAATTTTAGGATTTAATTATTTTTCTGTAGAACTTGACTGAAGATGTATCAAGTCGGCAGCAGGACGTTGATGGCACTGTAGATGCTGGGGTTGAATTAATGCGTCACATCTCGTCTGATGAAGCACTGCAGTTGAAGGACAAACTCGATTCTTTGCAGCGTCGTTACAATGAACTAACTTGCCGTGGAGCCGATCTCCTAAAGAATGCCCAAGATCTTCTTCCTCTTGTTCAGCAATTTCACAATAATCATAATCGCTTGGTTGATTGGATGCAGAGTGCAGAGAGCGTAATTCAATCGGCCGAACCAAGTGAGGATGCAATTGCACGGCTGGAATTAGATCTCCAAGAGCAACGACCTGTTCTAGAAGCAATTAATCTCCTAGGTCCACAATTGTGTCAAGCTAGTCCTGGAGAGGGGGCTGCTACAATCGAGGGCCTTGTGACTAGAGATAATAGGCGCTTTGATGCTATAGCTGAGCAAATACAACGACGTGCAGAACGCATCCACTTGGGCAAACAGCGTGCACTTGAAGTAACTGGAGATATTGATGAGTTGCTGGAGTGGTTTAGAGAAGTTGAAAGTCAAATCCGTGATGCTGAAAAGCCTTCTGCAGAACCAGACTTGATCCGGGTCCAACTGAAAGAGCATAAGGCCCTGAAATGACGATATTTCAAGCCAGAAAGGTCGTGTTCGTGATGTTTTGGCGACTGCAAGAAAAGTTTTGCGGGAAAGTCCGCCAAGTGAAGATACGTCACTTATCAGAGAGAAGATGGAAGATTTGCGTGAGACCATGGACACTGTATCTACTCTTAGTTCAGACCGCTTAGGTATTTTGGAACAAGCTCTGCCTTTGGCTGAGCACTTCCACGATACCCATGCTGTATTATGTAATTGGTTGAATGACATGGAAGAGCAGATATCAATGTTGGCGATGCCTGCTTTAAGACCTGACCTTATCGCTCAACAACAAGATCGTAATGAAATGTTAGTCCAGTCTATTAATGAACATAAACCTCTTGTGGATAAATTGAACAAAACTGGAGAGGCCCTTATTAAATTATGTAATGAAGATGATGGTTCTAAAGTCCAAGAGCTGCTTGATAGCTGTAACGAAAGATATACTGCTCTTAGAGTGGAATTACGTGAACGTCAACAGGCGCTTGAGAAAGCTCTTCAAGAAAGCTCCAAGTTTACGGATAAATTGGAGGGAATGTTGCGAGCTTTGGCTAATACTGCCGATCAAGTCAATAGTCAGGATCCTATTTCAGCTCATCCACCAAAGATTAGAGATCAAATTGAAGACAATAATGCTCTAATTGGTGATGTAGACAAGCGAAAAGAGGCTTACGCAGCAGTAAAACGTGCAGCTGATGATGTAATAAACAAAGCTGGTAACCGTTCAGATCCAGCCATTAAAGATGTGAAGCGCAAGCTAGATAAGTTGAAAAATTTGTGGGATGATGTACAAAAAGCAACCAGTGATCGTAGTCACTCTTTAGAAGATACACTGGAATCAGCTCAAAAGTTTTGGAGTGAATTGCATGCTGTCATGGCAACACTGAGAGATCTAGAAGATTCATTAAATAGCCAAGAACCAGCAGCTGTTGAGCCAAAAGCTATCCAGCAGCAGCAAGTTGCTTTGCAAGAGATTAGACATGAAATTGACCAAACTAAGCCAGAAGTTGACCAGGTTCGAGCTTCTGGTCAAGAACTGATGCAATTGTGTGGTGAGCCAGATAAACCAGAGGTCAAGAAACATATTGAAGACTTGGATAATGCTTGGGATAACATTACTGCATTATATGCTAAACGGGAAGAGAACTTAATAGATGCCATGGAGAAAGCTATGGAATTCCATGAAACTTTACAGGTATTAAAATACAAATAACGTAATTTGTTATATTTACAAGTTACATTTTTTGTTAGAATTTGTTAGAGTTTTTGGATGAAGCTGAAAAGAAATTTTCTCGAATGGGTCCTCTGGGATCAGACATAGAGGCTGTAAAGAAGCAAATTGAGCAGCTCAAAAAATTCAAGTCTGAAGTTGATCCTCATATGGTGAAAGTTGAAGCATTGAACAGGTCAGTAACTTTTTGATATTCACGTTCATAGTACACTTTACAAATTACTTCATGACTTCTAATATAGTTGTAAACACATTACTAACTTGTTTCTTTTTCCTTTCTTGATCTGTCGTCCGGGCCACAGGAGTCTCATCAGGCAAGACTTTTAATAAGCCTTTTAGCTTTGTGTGATAATGCCGTTTTTGCATGCTTATTACATTTTGAAGGCTTATTTTGTTTTGTTGTTTTTGTAATTCTCAAAATGAAAAATATTTGAAAATTAAGATTGCATTGCATTTGTATTGAGTTTTCACTTTTTGATTTTCATTCATGAGTAGAGCATCTTGTCTTTATTATTGAAAATACTTTAACACATTGCTGTCAGGTGTTTTGTAATGTAAATCCTGAACATAATTTTGATGGAGCGTATGTTTCCAAATAAAACGTAAATTTTCTTCTTATGTTCTATCTACTGCTACTGTTATGCAAAGAATATTTTCCCATATTATATCACTAGCTCCTGAAGTCTGTATGTCTATGTATTCTATGTTCAAGCAACATTATACTAAAAACGTAATTTTACGTAATGGCATTAGCAATGTGTTAATTACTTGAATGTTATTATATTCATGAATGAAGATATCTTAATGAAGCTTGCTCATTAAAAGCTTTTTGCTCAGCTTGAGCACGTGTGTGTTGTTTCTGTTGCTTTGTCTATTTAATTATAAATCAACAATATATGTGTTGCTTGTGCATTGTTGATTTATAATAGAAGTTATTACTTAGGTTCTAATGAGTTATTATAATTATTTTAGGCAAGCGCAAGAATTGACCGAACGCACATCAGCTGACCAAGCTGCAGCTATCAAGGAACCCCTTGCTGCTGTTAACAAGCGCTGGGATGATCTGCTTAGAGGTATAGTTGAACGTCAACGGCAGCTTGAGAATGCACTCTTGCGTCTTGGTCAGTTCCAACATGCACTCAATGAATTGCTGGTGTGGATCAGCAAGACGGACAAAACTTTGGACGAGTTGAAGCCCGTCGCTGGTGATCCTCAGATTTTGGAAATTGAACTGGCCAAGTTAAAGGTGCTAGTGAATGACATCCAAGCTCATCAAACTAGCGTAGACACACTTAATGATGCTGGAAGGCAAATTATTGAAAGTGGCAAAGGTCAGTTATGTTTTTATTACTAATATTAAATTTTTATGCGTTTTTTTTTCACAGGTACAGATGAAGCTTCAGTGACACAGGACAAGTTGAACACTTTAAATTCAGCCTGGCGTTCTTTGATGCAAAAAGCAGCAGATAGACAACGTGAGCTGGAAGACGCCTTACATGAAGCTCAACAATTCAACGCTGAAATTCAAGATCTGTTGTGTTGGTTGGGTGATGTGGATGGCATTATAGCAGCTAGTAAGCCAGTAGGAGGTTTACCAGAAACAGCTAGTGAACAACTAGAGAGGTTTATGGAAATCTACAATGAAATAGAAGAGAATCGCCCTAAGGTTGAAACTGTGCTTGCTCAAGGTCAGGAATATTTGCGTAGAGGTAATTGTTTTGCTTTGAACTATATATATGGAAAAAGTGACATTGGTAATTCTTTCATTTTAGGATCTAATGCAGCATCTAATCTGCAACACAATTTGCGTACATTGAAGCAGCGATGGGATTCTGTGACAGCACGTGCAAATGATAAAAAAATTAAACTTGAAATTGCTCTTAAAGAAGCAACAGAGTTCCACGATGCTCTTCAATCATTTGTTGATTGGCTCACAAACGCAGAAAAAGTTCTATCCAATCTGAAACCTGTCTCTAGAGTGTTAGAAACAGTTCAAGGGCAAATTGAAGACCATAAGGTGTTCCAAAAGGATGTCAGTGCGCACCGCGAAACAATGCTGAATTTGGACAAAAAGGGAACTCACTTAAAATATTTCAGTCAGAAACAGGACGTCATTCTTATTAAAAACTTACTAATAAGTGTACAACATCGTTGGGAGCGTGTTGCTTCAAAATCAGCTGAGCGCACTAGAGCTTTAGATCTAGGCTATAAAGAAGCTAAAGAGTTCCACGACTCTTGGGCAGGTCTTATGAATTGGTTAGAGGAAACCGAGATATCTTTTGATGAACTTGTAGCCGATTCAGTCACCAATGACCCTGATAGGATAAAGCAACGCTTGGCGAAACATCAAGAATTCCAGCGTGCTCTTTCAGCAAAACAAAGCACTTACGATAATACAATGAAGACGGGTAAGCAGCTAAAAGATAAAGCACCGAAAAATGATGAGAACACCTTGAAACAAATGCTCATTGAACTGAAGAACAAATGGACAGCGGTTTGTAATAAAAGCGTTGACAGGCAGAGGAAACTAGAGGAAGCTCTACTGTACTCTGGTCAATTTAAGGATGCGATTGCTGCATTGCTGCAATGGTTGAAAAAAGTCGAGAAAGAACTATCAGCAGATGAGCCAGTGCATGGTGATCTCGATACTGTAAACCATCTTATCGATCAACATCACCGCTTTGAACAGGATTTGGAAGCTCGTAATGCACAGATGGAAACTGTTATGCGGACTGGTCATGAGCTTGAAATAAAGGCTAATAAAACTGATGCTGTAGCTATAAGATCCCAACTAACCGAGTTGAACAATCTCTGGGACACCGTTTCAAGACTCACTCATCGTAAATCTACTCGTCTAGAGGAAGCACTTCGAGAAGCCGAGCGACTACATAAAGCTGTGCACATGTTATTAGATTGGTTATCAGATGCTGAAATGAAACTGAGATTTGCTGGTAATTTTGTTTTATAATTTTAAGTGTGTTTATGATCCTTTATCTTATTACAAATTAGGTAACGCACCGGAAGATGAAGCGACAGCATATGCTCAAATGGATGTATTGGAAAAAATACGGCGCGAATTGAATGATAAAGAAATTGAAAAGGATGAGACTCTAGATTTAGCTCACACTGTATTAACTAAAGCACATTCAGATGCTGTGAATGTCATCAAGCATTGGATTACAATCATTCAGTCACGCTGGGAAGAAGTGTCACAATGGGCACAGCAACGGTACCAGAAACTATCGTCTCATATGCAGTCTTTGAAGGATCTTGACGAATCTCTTGAAGAGCTCCTTGCATGGCTGCAAGGGCTTGAAAACACTCTTCTATCACTGCGACAGGAGGACTTGCCCATGGACATACCCAGCACTGAGCAGCTTATTGCGGATCACAAGGAGTTTATGGAAAATACTCAGAAGCGTCAAGTGGAGGTGGACCGAATCTGTAAGGCGAAGCAAATCAAGCCTGCACAGGGAATTAAAGATCCCAGGAAACTCTCCAAAACGAAACCCATGTAAGTATTAGTTGTTGGGTACATCTGGTAGCACCTGAATCTAAATTTAAGATGTACACTGCCACTAGCAAAATATTTCTGCAAAAACACTGGTTGTTTCACGAGGAATTGCTTGATATGCATCTTTATGTTTGTGTATTGGTATATTGATGGCGTTATTTTGTTGTTTGCACCAGAATGCATAGCTAATGAAGACACAGCATTGTTTGTTATTATCGTATTTATTTGACTATATAAATATGTGGAAATTCAGTTAGCTAATTTATGAAAATTTATTTGGTAGCAAAAGGCACTGATTGCATAAATTCTATCCAATTCTTTTGGCTGTCTATTTGGCTATGATTGTTATGTATAGTTATGTATAAACTGTGATGTACTATAGTTGCAATTGTCTGCTTACCAATGCATGTTATATGTTTATGTGTTGTTTGTCACCATCAGTCGGGGGTCACAGCATGATGTGCGCGAAACGTCACCTGACGGCTACGGCACTCTTGGCCGCAAGCAAAGGTATGAACACTTTCTGGATCTCGATAAAGCACTGCTTCAAGTGTAATTTATACGCTTGCTTGAATTGCTACTCACAATTACTTGTAATGTTTATCGACTTATTTTAACCGCATGCTTTTTAGCTACATTTGAAGTTTCTTGGTTGATTTGTTTGTTGCAATTTTAGCTTCAAAGGATCTCGTGATGTGTTGTCCACTCGTCAAGGAAGGTTAGAGTGTTTTTTTTTTGTTTTGTAGTATTTGGCAGTTGTGCTTGTAGTATTTGATTATTTTAATTATTTAAAAGCAAAATTTCAATTAGTGAAACTGGATTGGAATGGTTATAATTAAAAGAAATACATTTAATTACATATAAACTTTGATTACAATGAAAAAGAATAAGAAAAGAGTTAAATTACTGTTTTTATTTTTAAAATGTATCATTTGCTGTTTGTAACTAATCATTTTTGAACAATTGTCGAGATCCATATAATATTCTTTACAAACGGAATTTTAAAAGTAGGAAGAAATCGATTGAACTACATACATTGAAGATTATCATTGAATAATGTATTGGAAAAAAAGGGGTGAAGCTAATTTTTTCTTATTAAACTAATTTATACTAAAAAGGAAGTTGTCGCAAAAAATGTATATTATTCGGTAGGTTCAATTAGAAATCAAACATTTTGAACACTTTACTTACTATTATAGTTCATGGTGTTTTTGTATTAGAGCAGAAATTAGCAATGGCTTTTGGTAATACAGCTACATCAGTTTTGACTAATATCATTATCTACTGGAATGAACTTGAATATGCACTTACTGTCAGAATTAAAAGATTTAAGAGTTTGTTTAACTTAAAACTTTATAACAAAAGATTTCAAATACTTTAGCAAGTATATGGGAAGTACTATATAATCTGAATAATCCTGGTGGTTAAACATTTGATGATTTGGTGATCCTTTATACTATTTGACAATAAGTACGAGAACGTAGTCCTCAATTTCTGAGAAAGCAACAATCAATATAGGATCATCTAATGATTGTGGCCCTAAAACTTGAGATACATACATAATAATAGGATATGAAACGTGAATTGAAGGATGCTATATGGAAACCATTGAATTTTTTAACAGGAAGAACGTTACGAATGAATTTGTGTCCTTTATTCACTCAATAAATAAAGAGTTTTATTGGGGGAGACAATCTTTGAGAGATTCCACGTAAGGTTCTCTAGTGCATTACCCCATATCCAGTAATAGTATCTAACAAAGTACAAAAGAATCATTGTGTCTTATCCCTTTTACTTTATTAATTTAGCCTCTGTAGATTTTTGTTTTTACAATTAAATTCCTGAAAGAACATTTTCAAACAATAGAAACATCGTAAAAATAGGAACTATATATCAACACTGGAGAGGATTAATTTGAAAGGGATGCATGCGACCTTTGTTAATTATTTTTGTATTTCAAATAAAAATGGCCAATTTTAATACAAGTAAATTGAATCTAAATCAAAAATATCTACTTTGCGGTAACTTTCTTTTGACTCTTAATGAAATTAATCTACTAAAATCCACAGGTATACCCAGCATTTAGTAAAATTGGTTTATTTTTGGGGAAAGCGATTTATAACATTTTTCTTTTCAAAGTGGTGTGTAACACGGTGGTGTTTGTTAATATTGCCAAGTCGGCTTAGATCTAATGTATTTAACCGTTGATGTTGCCTATTTTGTAGAGAGTAGCCCTTACAAGTGTTACTAGCTGTGTGTTGCATGTTTGATATTTTTGACAGCCGCACCAGTCCTGGTCGGGAACTCAGTCCGGATCCAAACATACCCCATATTGGGCCTCGTTTCCCACCTGTTGGCAGGTACACATAATCTAATGCATATATATGTACGTTAACAACCAGCGTTAATTATCCAAAAATATCTATTACATTTTGTTGTTTTATTAGCCCATCTGAACTACTAACAACCACTAATAAATAGCTTGTACATAAATGTATACAGTGTGTTCGATTGCGTTACTGCTGTTTTTGGTTTGGACATAAAACTTTGTTCAGTCAAATTTCTTAAAAATACTAATCACTGGGTAAGTAGGAAGTGGTGTAAATATATTGAACACCCTGTATATACAAGTTTTGTACCATATTCCTTCAAAATTTGTACACTTCATTATTTCCACTTTTATATTTAATTGTACAGTGAGTAACCATTGCTTTTGTTTTATCCATATAGTGCAGAACCAGAATTTCGATCGCCACGTGTTAAGTACCTATGGGATAAGTGGCGCAATGTGTGGATGCTCGAATGGGAAAGGCAGAGATTGCTTTATGATCATCTGGCTTACCTGAAGGAGAAGGAGCGTGCCGACAACTTCTCCTGGGATGATTGGAGGCGAAGAGTTAGTCAGTCACAGTTGTAGTTAAGCACAAACTAAGCTTGTGTCTTTGTTGCAGTTCTTGAAATTCATGAACCACAAGAAGTCTAGGTTGACAGATCTGTTTAGGAAGATGGACAAGGATAACAACGGGCTAATACCTAGGGAAGAATTCATTGAAGGAATAATTAAGACCAGTAAGGAGTTTAGTCTTACCTTAACTTTGCAACATTCTAACTTATTTGTGTTAATTAGAATTTGACACGTCCCGCTTGGAAATGAAAGCCGTTGCCGACATGTTTGATCGCAACAACTGTGGCTTAATCGACTGGAAAGAGTTTATTGCAGCTCTGCGACCTGACTGGCAAGAGAAGCCTCAAGATGCAGATGCACAGAAGATCCACGATGAAGTCAAACGCTTAGTGATGTTGTGCACATGTCGATTGAAATTTAAGGTGTTTCAAGTTGGCGAGGGCAAATACAGAGTAAGTTTGTATTTTACAACAAACCGTTGGCAGCGATTGATTGTAATTTTTTACAGTTTGGTGATAGTCAGAAATTGCGTCTGGTGCGTATCCTCCGCAGTACTGTTATGGTACGTGTGGGAGGTGGATGGGTAGCACTAGACGAATTTCTCCTTAAGAATGATCCATGCAGAGGTAAGTGTCGTAACATCGTTTATTACAATAAAAAAATAGGTTTAGACACTTTTACTAGTGTTATTATTTATAGGACTGTTTTAAGAGTTTTGTAGAATACAAAGCTATTTTCACTCAAAACGGTTCTATTTATGATAACTACAAAACTGAACTTTCACACAAAAATTTACAATAAAACATAATAATAATGTATATTAATGGAGGGGAAGTAAATAATATACCTAACGTTATACACATTTCTCTAGTAACAAAAAGTTACAATTAATGAAACTAAATTTCCATGCTTACAAAAGAATGTGCTAGTTTTTAACTTCCCATGTAACGAAAACAAATCATGCGTTTAATAAAAATTAACAAATCGATTAACTGTCTCTCCTGAGGAAGCATTTCTGTGAGCATATTAAGCTTAAAGCTTTAGCTTTGTAATTATACTACCTGTTACAACCATTAATTATGAGTTTTCATGTATAATATCATCAGTTATATTCATATATAATTGCAATGATTTATTTATGTAATACTATTGTCGCACCAAGGAAATGCTGTGCTTTGAAGATGTCAAGATGGCTTCATGTTATTAACACGTTTGCATTTGCATTTGCTTGGTACGACCACATGGCTTGTAGTTGCAAGATAACTAATGAGGTTTTTCTTCTCATTCTCCTCACCACTAATATCCTGACCCTTAACAATGATTTAATCTGTTTTTATCTATTTTAATATGTTTTGCAACTATATGTGTCATGTTTATGTTGTCAATAACCATCACATCATGCTTATGTGTCGGCCATGTTCATAACTATAAGTTACACTGGTATTGCCTCTGCCCCATCCTGATAAACCCGAACAACATGAGCCTTGGTGCTTCTTTGGTAAGATTGCACGTGTTTGTTCTGTCAGCAGCATTTTATAGTTCATCCGACATCCATTGAATGGCGCCGCATTTGCTTTCCAACACCGGTTTTTTGGTTTTTATTTTATTTTATCACTTAATTCAAGATCATATACATTTGTAGACACTATTGAAGATTTGTTTTGTATTTTTTTCAATTTGGATGATTAAAATGAAACAGCCAATGTACTGAAAACTGGAAATTTAATAACAATATATAAATCACTAATATTTTCTGCTATGCTGTTTATTATAGCTGAGCTATTATTTTCTTGAAAAAATGCATTTTTGGTATTACAGGGTGTGCACTGCTTCAATTGAAAAGACAATTTTGACTTTGCATAATTGAATTAATCTAAATATGCACAACAGGTTGTGGTTTTACATTGTATCATATTGCAATATTCATTGTTACAGTTTACTTAATAATGAGTTTTGACGTCGTGAATTTGTATTAGAATAGGAATTTTTACTACTGTTATTTGTTTGTAGCTGTATTTTTAAGATGCCCATTCAATAGTACTTTCATGTTTACATCTGCACTTCTTTTATACTTCCTCTTAGTTTTTTTTATCTACTGCTATTGTTTAGTCACAACATGTAGTCTCTAATTTTTCAGTATACTATTAATTTATCTAACTCTTACAAATTATCACTAAGCAGTGCTAGGTATAATAATCACTTGGAATGTGCAACTGCTTATCGTTTTTGGTGTAAATGATTTCTCACCCAATGATGAATTTTAATTTTTTTTAATGATTAGGTTAGTCATATAAATTTAAGCTCGATGAATTGCAGTTATTTGTTTAATCTTAAATATTACTTTATGTGCGAATTTGTAGTGCAATTTAATTAAAATGAAATGGACAGTCGTATTTCATCCAAATGTGGTTGGTTTTTATAAAATAGTTATTTGCACTTTGATTACATATTGAGGAGAAATTTATTGAAAATTTTTGTAGCAACTAAGGAACTATTTATTTTTATGAATTTAAGAAAAATAATGGCATAAAATGTTTTTTTGAGTTTTCATTTAAGAAGTTTATACATCAGAGATGAACTTTTATTAGGGCACTTGATGGAATAATTTGGTTCTATAGAAAAAGCGAAAGACCAATTTTTGCACAATGCTCTGATCTGGCTGCTTGCTTAGTAACAACAATTTACATATGTTTATGGTTAATTTTCAGTAGGTATTGTCTCTAGAGATAGCTTTAGGTTTCCTGAAGAAGACATAGTTTCACAAAAACTCAATAGATACAGAATAGTTATGTCATGTACTGAATCTTTATTGTTGATTGTCCTTCACCTGACTGCAAAAGGGATAACCAAAATGGCTTTTATTAAATTTTGTTTTTCTGGGACAATGCACTATACATAAGAAATGTTCTTGTGAACCAAATATAACCTGCCTCCAGTTTATGATCAAGCAGTTAAGGTACCATATGAACAGACCCAAGTTCGAACCGGGCTCCAGATTTCTCTCAAGTGGCTTATTCAGTCACTAAAAATAATTGAGTATTTACCTTCTCATATCTAAGGCACAGTTCGTGCTACATTGTTCTGTATCAGAAATTGTATACAACAACCAGGTAGTAAGAACAAACATATTAAAACCTTAACCTCTCAGTTTGCAGGCAATACTATTTAATGGCGTACAGAATCTCGCCATCATCAATATTATAAACATGATCTGTTATTTGTTGATATTATTTTCTTGCACATGAATGAAAAATTTTTGGGAGTGGATTACATCCTAGAAAAATAAAATTTGATGAAAGAAACTTTGTTTGTGTAACTACCACAATTTTGTAAAGGACGATTAATAATGAAGGTTCTATACAGGGTGTATGGTAACTGTAAGGACAAATTTAAAGATGTGATTCCTCATACAGATAGAAAAAATCCATGATAGATAACCATATTATCCACATGTGCAAATAATTTTTATTTGTTTATAATTTGAATAATGTGTCACTTCAATAGCACAACACATGTCCACTTAGGAGTAAGTCTGTAAGTGAAAGGAAAGATATGAAAACATATGTATTTTTACTGAAGTCATAAAGCACAGTATTGCCATCTATCATAGAATATACATTTCCAGAAATTTGCCCACTTGAAATTTTTTGTTTCTTTTGTTATCTAATATCGTCTCCTGAATTGTTTTTACAATTAACGTTCGTCTGATATACGTGGTTTTGGAATAACTTTTACAATATGAATACTGTGTAAGCATAACAAATTAATTAACTACATGTTGTGACAGATAGTTGTGCATGTCAAATTTGTATTGTATCATATATTGTTCATTAGTTAGTGAAGATATGAAACTGAGACTTTATTCAAGACAGTTACCTCTAATATTAGGTTCTTGATATCTTTGGTTTACCACATCTTGCTTCAAAACTGTCAAAGGGATTAGTATTAGTTCCCATCGTTTTGAAAAATTAGGTTAATAAGATATGATTCATTAAAATAAAACGGGCAGTTTCTAACTTATGGGCGAGATGCGTCCTCAGAATGTCTTTAGATGAAACTTGCATGCAACTGGGATACTTGATAAACATTGAATGTATGGCAAGCTCAGGTGGATTTCCAGTTGGTCTAGTTTTAAAAGCATGATCATCAGGATAATTATATGGATGAATCAACTAGATTTATTTTTTTATTTTATTGAAGTATCATTAAAATACAAACATAAAAAGTTATTTTTCTGATTTAGAAATATATTTTTCTCAATGGACCTACTGTCACAAAAGAAGGTAGTTGTGAATCAACATTGTCCTCAAGGGTCTCTTTTATTGGTCCAAATAAATAATAATTGTAAAAGAATAAGTCCAGACAGTAGGAAGCATATTTCCGCATAGTCCAGAACAAATTCTCAATTTTTTCTCTAATTTGAGAAACTGTCTGGGGCTGGACATTATCAAGATACATTTTGAAACCTATGATCCTCAGTAATGATGGCCTGGACACTGCCATAAGCTTATTCCGACCTCAAAAACAATTTTGGTAACCGTTAATCAGTGGTTATTGAGAAGGCGGCAATTCTCTTTAGTTACAGTGGTTCTTGAGCGACATTGGTGATCATTTTTAACTACTTCTCGTCTTCCCAAAAATTATTGATGTCACACTTACGTGAGTTGGTTTAAAGGTGTTGTGGCTGAACTGTGTCTTAAGTTTTCTCAAAATTTTGGACCATTTTATGCCCTCTGTTGTGAGAAATTTTCTTAAATACATCAAAAGACGAAATATTTATTGTTGTAAGTCTCTCCAATTCACATTATTATAAGCAGGACACCTTGTATAATTAGCTTAATCACATGTCAATTTATATATATGAAACTAATAATGCTAAATGCTTTTACTTGTAAATCGCTTACTTCTTTTATAACATTTTTGTCTAATGATGCTCTATTGATAATAAAAGATCTGTGTGACATATTGCTTTGCCGAGCTAATACAAAGAGCAAGTATATAGAATTTTTTTATACGAAAGTTTAAAGGAAGAAGCAAAACGGAATTTTTGTTCTTGATTATGGCTGTTTCATTATTGAAAATGTCTATGAAAAGCTGTCTGCTATAAACGGCTACTGACATTAAAGGTATTTGTTTTGATTATGTTTGCATGGGTTTTTACACTTACACACATACACCACACAATTATTATTTTAGTTTAGTTTAATTTAATTTAATTTAGTTTAGTTTAGTTGATTTATATTGTTTTGTCTCATAGTCCACATTCAGTGTTTTGTGTGCTTAGTCATTATATAAGTGTAATATTCTGTAAAGAGTTACAGTATAGAATATTACTTCACATAATTCACTGTATACTGTATGCATAAGTGTTTTTGCCCAGATGTTGCTGTAATACGACAATAAGTAAGGCGATATCTGGTCGAGAAACGACTTACTTGTTGCATATTATCCATAGTCCAACAGTTTGTTTTATTTATTGCTTTGTCCATGTTCCGAGTCTCACTTTTGTTTTATGTTTTGTCTTTATGTTGTCCTCTTTTATGTTGTTGTAATTGGTTTTCTTTTTCTTTTCCCATTTTATTTGTATTTGGCACCTTACTTTCGCTCCTTGTACCTCTACCATGCGCACGCAGCCAAGGGCCGCACGAATATAGAGCTGCGCGAACAGTTCATCCTGGCAGACGGAGTGTCTCAATCAATGACCGCATTCAAGCCTAAAACGTCAGCCGCCACGCCTGGCTCTTCTGCTAATTCACTGCGCACTCCCGCTGCTGGGCCCATTACTAAGGTATTATGCACATCATTTTGAATATGTTCAGGTGACGAAACTGTTTTAATTTGACCACGCAATGTGGGGGTGCCGCTTTCGTCCTGGGCTTTGCCTCATTGTGGGATTCTACATTCTCAGAGAGTAAGGTAAAACAACGATTTATTTTCTCTTTAGTTTGAATAATCACCATCTTACAATCTCGTCTTCTGCTGGTTTTAATATTAGATTAGTAGTTATATCTTTGAACTATGTTAAAACTTTAACTCTCTGAGAATATAGATGTCGATAAGTAAACGGATCATGCTGTTGTGTTTGTTCAAATTAAAACATTTTCTAGGGACTGTTACTGTTGGGAAAATTTTATATCTGTGGTATGTAATGTACTGTTTTTGTTGTATACAACATGTTTTACGTCAAATTAATAAATTCAGAACTGCTTGAAGATGGGAAACATTTTGTATACAAACATTTGGGCTTTTGTTGGTGCACCAAACTACGTAAGTCAAGCATGCATTGTTTTTGCTAATTGGTAATCATATTTTCATTAGCAGTAGAAGAACGGTAGAAACGGCAGGTACAGTATAGAGTTGGCGGTATGTATAATTCAATATAGAAAACCTCAGGAGAGCAGTGAATTCTTATTCTTTACTTCCTTCAAGTGCCATTATGATATTGAACATGAAATGAAATTAAAAATTTTTATAATGTAATGACAATTAGCCGCACATTAGTCTACAAATGAATGTATGGCTAAGTGTTATAATAATCAGGGTTTTTAAAAATAGTTGTACACTAATTCTGTTCTCAATGTCATTAACTTTCAATGCATGAATGTTGTTGTTATTACTCATCTCACACCTAGAGAGCTTATTATAGCTAAATTTTCAATTTCTTCACGTTTTTCACAACAATAAAACCGAAAAGACAACAAAACGCTTGAAAACGAGCAAGCAAACTCCTTTACACAGAAACACACTTCTCTGATCTAAATTTGGTGTGATGTTGGCATATATGTCGTCCTTAGCTGAGGAACACTTGGCCGAGTTGATGCCTATATTTGAGCAGCTGCGCGCCAAGGGAGAGGTTGGAAACGCCTACCCAATGCATGTGGGCTCCACTTCGGGCCCCACTGTGCACATGACACATGCCAACCCTAACACTTGTCACTGGGTAATAACACTTTCTATTTTCTACTCAACACGTGTGGATTGTGGTGATTTGCTGTGTGTTTGTTGTGTATTTAAGTACTCTTTGCATTTTGCAATATTCTCGAACGTGCAGCAATACATCGGGAAAACGAAAAAATTTGAGTTACTGATCACATCAGTCGAGCACATCTGAGCACATATTGTAGAATGTGTGAGCTTGTGTAGTTATTTTTGCATGCCGCTTAGGTTGTGTGCGTGTTTTTGCCGTTATTTGTTATTCTATCTGTGGCAGATTTATTTTCGTTATTTTAAGTGGCGTCTTAGCGCACCATCACCATTTCAAAATTCAAAAGTGTATTGCACGCGATTATAAAAACCCTGAATGAATGCAGTGCCAAAAAATACTCGGGCTGACTCTTATCCATCCGGAGTATTTCTGTGGTACTATTTTGCTTGATTGATGCAGTTGCTGTGATTGGACCGGTGACAGATCATCACAAGCTTTTGTACCTGTCGCAAGTTCCAATGGTAGGTACCCCAGCGGTAAAGTATGCTACAAACCTAAAAGAAGAATTTGATTTAATTTGTTCATTTTAAGACATTTTCTTAGTAGAAAATTTCATTTTCAAAATTATTATGACAAATTTTATCAGTGGAATAGAATTATAGAATTGCCCTTTACATAAAGGTCCATATAATATCAGCTGTGCTTACACCTCAGGTAAGGAACGGTGAAGGTAAGAATACTTAAGTGCTTTTATAATTGATTTAAATAGTAGGCAGTTATGATAGATTTTTGCACAAATAATCAAATCAAAGGTGTTAATTAATTCAAAGCAACTGCACTTTCATATTTAAAAAAGAAAATAATGGACAAGCGCATGTGATTGCAGCAGTTGCTATTGTTTTACACAAATTTTATTTTGGAATTTCCGAAATGCAGCGTAGATTGTCGTGAACGCCTCAAGGGTTCTTTAAATTAACCAAAAATTAACTTTAATTTGCATGATCAGGTGCGAGAACGTTCAGTAAGATCAGTTCCAATGAGCTCTGGAGGAGCCACCAGGGCGTCAAAGTCGTCGTTAGGAACTCCTGAGTCTTTATCAGATACAGAAGGGCCATCGATTCGCTCGCCTAGGAAACCATCGTACCGGTCTACTCTTACACCAGGAGGCTCCCGACCAAGTTCGCGCCCTGCCTCTAGAACCGGAAGCCGACCTGGCAGCAAACCACCATCTAGGCATGGCTCAAATCTTTCACTTGATAGTACAGGTAAGCATTTGCTAAATATTAAGAATTATAAGTCAGTGATAAAAAAAATATTAAATTGATTAGGATAACAGTATGAAATAAATGATTGTTACATCAAACTAGTTGCCTAATCAGTATTACCAACTTTTTTTTAATCATGTTTACCATCTAGAAGGTTGTCAATACCCTTATAAAAATGTTGACCTACTGCCAAAATGAAAGATCAAGATAGCTGTTCACATAAAAAATGATTAAAAGATCAAAAAGACATTAAAGATAAACGTTTTGGATCAAAATGAGTATTAAACAGAGAAGTACAAAAGACCATATTTTGGAGTACTGTAATTAACGTCAATGTCTTTTATTATTTTTTTTTTATTAGTTATAGCCCCTAAATTCACTAAGTTAACTAGCATCATTTTAGCATTTAAAAGGGCAATGTTTGGGATTTGATAAACTTCCATTTTTATTTACAAATTGAACTTTAAAAGAAAATGTTTAGTTTTCACGAAATTTACGGTAGTCCAGTTTTAATTGTTAAGATTTTATTCAGAACACTTTAGGAAATTTGTGAAGATTGGCTCAATAAAGAGATCGTTTATGGTTACATTTGCTGTTTACTTTTAAAACTTCAATTTTACATTTATCTATTCTCTAATAAAGGTCACTGATAACAGCGTGGATTTAAAGAAAAACAGATAAATGCCTAAGGATGGGAATTACTATTAATATTAAGTGGATCTTGAAAGACAAAATCTTATTTTATACAGTGTGTTCGTTTAGTGGGCAATTGTTTGATATATCCTAAACGGCACATCACATATAAAAAAACCATTATTCAAGTTTTTTAACTGTTTAAGTTGCATATTTTAAAAATATTTTTAAATATACAGGGTGGCCCTAAAACACTTAGTTTTGTTTAAATGAAACACCCTATATTTTTTATACAAATGATACTACTCTTAATTACCTTTCTAACGAAATATTATTATTGAGATTCTTTTGCGCCAAGTTATTCCAAAAAAGACAAACAAAACTGAAAAATCAGGCCCTAACAAAATTAAATACATATTTTGTATCTTTAAAGCAACGAGTCTAAGCTAATTGAGAATTATTCAATTTAATTGATTATTCTACAGGGTGTTCCCTACAGGCTAACTGATATTGTAATTTTCAAACGTTAATTACTCAAGATTTTCAAATAGAACGCCCTATATTTTATTATTCCATATGACGCCCCTTTTATTTCTCTTTCATTTTTGTTCAGACAACACTGTGTAACATTACTATTTCACTGAGAAAATTAACATTTTATGGATAAATATGTAAATTTTCACTTTTCGCCAAGTTAGTCATGAAAAAAAATTTTGTACTTATATCATTTTCTTTTTGGTTTATTATTAGGTTTAATTATACAATAGTTACCTTCGTTAAACTCTCCTTATTTATTTACGACTTTTAATTCAGTGTCTAATGATCTTGCTCAGAGTCTTGATGTACAATAAAAGAATTATGATTAAAGTATGACATGGAAAAATATCTGCGGCGAGGAGTCAAATTATAAATTATTATTTTGCATTAGTTTTATTGCGTTTTTATTTTCTTTAAGAAGGATGAATTATTTCAAGAATGAATTAGTCGACATGACATTTGCTCTTGGCGAGAGACATCCACCAGAAAAGTGTTTCCGAATATTATTAGATCGGTTTTTGGCCACCGGCAGTGTAACTAAAGAAAAAAAAGAAACGACAAAATACTGTTGTTACAGAGATCCATTGCGTGTTCTTTCTGTTGTTGAAGATAATAATACGAGTGTTCGGAACATTAGTTTAAATACGGACATAAAACGTACATCTGTGCATAACATTTTAAAGCTCCATAACTTACATCCTTTTAAAATTCAACTGCATCAAGAGTTAGTTAACAGACGCGGACTTTGAGAAAAGAAACGGAAAAAATTCGTGAAGACGAACATTTTGTCAAAAAAGTTTTATTTAGTGATGAATCCACTTTTCACAAAAATGAATTTGTAAATCGGCACAATTTTTATTATTACGCTACAAAAAATGAACATCGATTCAGGACTACAGATCGGCAGCGTAGATGGAGTTTAAATGTAGGGGGGGAGGGGGTAATCTTGGGAGACTTGGGGTGATTGGACTTCATTTTTTTAAAGAGATTCATTGGAGAGATGTATTTGTATTTTTTACGAGAACTTTTGAATTATCTTGAAGATGTCTCACTTAATATTTTGACGAGAATGTGGTTACAGCACGACGGATGTCCTACTCATTATAGTAATACTGTGAGAAGACATTTAGATAGGGATTTTCCAAATAGTTGGATAGGACGGGGTGGCTACGTTTCCTGACTTTCTCGGTCTCCGGACCTTACAGCTCCAGATTTTTTTTGGGGGCTACGTCAAAAACATTGTTTATAGCACACCACCAACTACTCGCGAAGACATGATGGGAAGAATAACTAACGCGTTTGCTAGCATAACTATTAGGATGTTGCAAAATGTGCAAAAAGAATTTAAATATCGAGTACAATTGTGTTTAAATAAAAACGGTGGTCATATTGAGCACGTTTTGTAAGAAAACATTGTAAAAAGTTTGTTGTAATCTTAGGTTGTAATAATGGCAGTTGTAATTTTTGTTATAATAAACTTTTTCAAATTATTGATGAATAGTAAAATTTATGTTTTTAAGTTATTAAAATGAATACAATTACAAAGAAAGGAACGTAAAACCCTTTCTTCTTCTTCAAGTGCCATCTCCGCTTCGGAGGTTGGCAATCATATTGGCTATTCTAATTTTTGGTATTGCTACTCGAAACAGTTGATCAGAGCTGCAGCCAAACCATTCTCGTAGATTGCGCAGCCATGACATTCGTCTTCTACCAACGCTTCTTTTTCCCATGATCTTGCCCTGTATTATAAGTCGTAGTATGTTGTACCGTTCTCCACGCATGATATATCCCAGATATTGGAGTTTTCTTTCTTTGACTGTATTTGTAATTTCCTTCTCCTTTTCCATTCTTCTCAGTACCTCCAGATTTGTCATTCTATCCGTCCACGATCCTCTTAAAATCCTCCGGTAAGTCCACATCTCGAAGGAGTCAAGTTTGTTTAATGCGGCTTGATTTAACGTCCACGCTTCCATACCATACAAAAGTACACTAAACACATAGCATCTGAGCAGTCGTATTTTTAATGGTAACGACAGATCCTTACTACAGAAGACGTTTCTCATTTTTAGAAAATTAGCTCTTGCCTTTTCTACTCTTGATCTTATTTCTGCCGTGTAGTCGTTGTTTTCTGTAATTAGACTTCCTAAGTAAGTGTATTTCTTGACTCTTTCTATCTGTTCTCCTCTAATTCTTAAGCTGTCGTTGTTGTTATTGTTTTTACTGATCTTCATAAACTTCGTCTTTTTGATATTGAGTGATAAGCCGTATTCCTCACTATAGTCAATTACTTTATTCATTACCCTTTCTAGATCTTCTAAGTTTTCAGTAATAATTACGGTATCATCTGCATATCTTGGGTTGTTTATTGGTCTTCCATTTACCTTTATTCCCGCAGTTTCAGATTCCAGGGCTTTTTTCATTATTTCCTCTGAGTAGGCGTTAAATAGACTGGGCGACAGAACACAACCCTGCTTGACCCCTCTTTGAATTTCAGTTGCTTCTGATGTTTCGTTTCCTATTCGTAAAACCCTTTACTTTTCTGAAATATCTAACATTTTGCAAGACCACTAAATTCTGAATTAATCGTAAAGAAATACAAAGGGTTTAAGAAAGATACCTATTGCGTAACCTAATAATAAACCAAAAATAAAATGATATAAGTACAAAATTTTTTTCAAGACTAACGGCAAAAAGTGAAAATTTACATATTTATCCATAAAATGTTAATTTTCTCAGTGAAATAGTAATTTTACACAGTGTTTTTTGGACAAAATAAAAGATAAATAAAAGGGGCGTCACATGGAATAATAAAATATACGGTGTTTCATTTGAAAATCTTAAGTAATTAACGTTTGAAAATTACCATATTAGTTAGCCTGTAGGGAACACCCTGTACAATAATAACCAAAAATTGGATAATTTTCAATTAGCTTAGACCCTTTGCTTTAAAGATACAAAATATGATTTTTTTTTAAATTTCATTTCAAAGGGAGTGTATTTAATTTTGTTAGAACCTGAATTTTCAGTTTTATTTGCCTTTTTTTTTAATAACTTGGCAACGGCGCAAAAGAATCTCAAAAATAATATTTCGTTAGAAAGGTAATTAAGATCAGTATCATTTGTATAAAAAAATATAGGGTGTTCCATTTAAAAAACTAAGTTTAGTTTCTCCACGTGTTTTAGGGCCACTCTGTATATTAAAAAATATTTGTAAAATATGCAACTTAAACAGTTAAAAAACCTGAATAGTGTTTTTTTACATGCAATGTGCCGTTTAGGTTATATCGAACAATTACTCACTAAACGGACACACTGTGTATGAGTTGTCATATAACTGTGTAGTCTACTTCACGCCTTTCAATAAATAATTTAGCCCTTTGATTAGCTATGGATTATGAGTAATGTGTTTTTATTAAGCTTGCGCTGTTGTTTGACAACAATGAAGCCAAGATTTATTGTGGTGTTCTTATAGGCAATAAAGTCTACATGAAAAGAGTAAGTTCAAAATATCAAGACGTTCTATAAAAGGGCAAAAACTGAGATATTGAATAAGGAATTTGTTTGCACCATTTACAATAAAAAAATTAGTAGCACTTGAATATCAAAAAATAAGTAACAGCCTACCAGAAAAAATGTTTTATTAGAGCTTTATAAAGAAATTGGTGTAACATATCACTGTCATTCAAAAGAGCTACATATAATTCTTTAAACTGAAGGTGCGACAGTATGATATAGTTTGGATAGCAGATGATGAAGATATAACTACCCTTACAGTTGTCTTGTTCTGATTGTGGCTTTCAGCTTACCAGATAAAACTAGAAGTTTTTATGATTTATATGGTGTTGTATCTTTATACTGCCTTCATAGTGGGCAGAAATACTATTTTTTAATTCCATTAAATTATCACTTGTTCTCCCATAACCAACATGTTCAACAAACTTGGAACAATTATTTTAAAGCTAACAAATTTATCTCTCACTACTATCAACTGACAATTGCAGATCATAACATTTGATTCCTACAATGCTAAATGGTTATCTAAGCTGAGCAATATATTACTATCGACCAGTGTTAATCAGATATTGCATGTACTTGAATACAACTAACACATACTGGAAGATGGTGCTCCAATCAGCCAGTCTAATTTTTTCTCATTGGACCGTTTGTTCACATTTGTTCTGAATACATTGGTTTAATATAAATATCGTACTTGACTTTCATAACAGGCTCAAAGGCATAATGTTACTGTCTTCTTATTAAACGTATGCTTATTAATATCTTTGAAATAATTTTCTATTAGCAAAAAATATCTGGTGAGAAAATTGTTAGAAATTTATGAAGAGGGGTAGAATTTAAATTTAATATTTATTACCAATTTTTACATTGACGTAATTTAACTAAACTCGTGTTTTGCTGCAGATGATGGAACACCTTCTCGAATTCCAACCAGGCGCACTCCAATGTCGAGTCGCAATACCAGCACAGCTTCCACGTCGGCTAAAAAGCTGAGTGCACCAAACGGTTTGTCATCATCCAGGCCCCGGACCCCAACTGGTTTAATCTCTCCTGCTAGTCCAGCCGGAAGGTACGTTTCTCATTGCTTCAAATTATAATGCGACTAAGTGCATCACCAGATTAGTAGAATAATCACTGTTATTTGATACATACATAATCTTAATTAAGTAAGAAACTGGAAATGATTTAACAAGTCCGAAGTGTGGTAATAATTAGCAATTTCTAACCTTGTTAGATCATCCGGCATACCCAGAGCGTCAAGCATACCAACTTTATTAACTGCTACCACACCAAGGTAATTAACAAAATATTAAACTTTGGTTTTGGGCCACTTGTGATGAGCTTTGCTGTAAGTTATTTAGCAAAATGACATTTGATTTAATTGAATGAATTAAAAAGGGAAAGTCGAAAAGCAAATCGAAAATTTACGTTTACTGATTATGTGATTGGCCTCATTGACTACTCTATTTGTAGTGGTTTGCCATATTTTCTTCTTAAGGTCTTTTCATTGTTCTTATATGAATAACACATACATATATAAACGTTCTTCCCTTTACTTAAATAGTGAAAAGTTTTAAATTAAGTATAAGGTAGAATCCAAAAGTTTTAAAATTGTAGTTGCTATTCTCTTTAAAATTATTTTTTAAGAACATGAAGTAATCCTAGAATAACCAGAATTATTTTAATTCGTTAAATTTTATATACAGAATTATAAATTAAGTTTAATGAAGTTCAGGACATTTGTTGTTCTTAATTATATCATCGCGTAGAAATTTTAAAAATGCCACGTTCCATTTATGACATTCATGGTTAGTTCATATTGCAACAAAGTGGTATAAATTTAACAAGGTAATTTGCTCTCAAAGTTAACAGCAATAGGTTGAGATTTTTTGTATGAAATCATTGACTAAGGGTTTACGAATTTTATGAATCACAGACTTTATACTGCATATAATATTTCTCCTTATAAATATTGATGAAGCATTTCTAACACTTCAGATAGGGATTTGTTAAGCTTATCTTAACATTGTTATCTCTTAGCGATTGCAGAAATGCAAATTGACTTGACATATGTGGATCTATTCTTGCATCAATTAATTACAATCACATTTCCCTTTAGTTTTAGAATTTCCCTTTATTTTTTATTAACTAATTTTGAGTAAGTGTTAAATGAATCATAGCATCTGAAATATTTTGTTAAATAACGTAATTCAACTGGTACGCAGTAAGGGGTGCCGTAATATACTATGTATTTCCATTCATAACTCTGGCATCATGAGCGTTTAAATCGAAATTGAAAAGCACACATGAGCATTTCAATTTTGATTTAAGCGTGTGCATTTTCTCTGCTTACTCATCTTTCTGGTGTGGGCCAGGTCTCGCATTCCCATTTATGTGGGATCGGGAGGAGGCGATACTGAGCTAGAGTCGCCTTCGACGTCTAGTTCGTGCTCTGTCTCTTTGTCTTCTGGGTAAATTAACATTTCTGTGCATGCGAGCTTGTAGAATTAAAAAACCAATTGCACAATAACCAGCATGATGCGTGTTAGTAGCAGTATGGTGTTCGTTGCGAGGACTAACATCTTTTTCTTATTTTCACTAACCAGTTCAAAATCTCTGGGAAGTAAGTCCAGGATTCCTGTCTCAAATAGGTAATGCTGCGTCTTATGCACGCCTCTGTGTCTATCTACGATTACTGTTGTGGTGGGCATGAAATGGAAAAAAATTGACTTGGCTAATGAGTGAACATTTTGCCATTTCATGTCATCTATCTGTATTTACATTGATTGATTACGGTTTAATTTGTTTTTATATGTGCATGTCTTTTGTTGCTACAAAGGTCACACTGAAAATGCAGAAAAGATTTTCTAGATTTTAAAATTGTAAAATTCTTATTGCTCATTAGTTTTAGTGTGGCCTTTGTAGGTATTTAATGTAAACATTTATATAAAACAGCTTAATTTTTTTAGTTTGCAATAATTTCTAATTTCTGTATTCAGTTGGTAAAGCTGTAATTTAACCATTTAATGGTTGGTTACTGTTGAACATTCTAGTAACTAATGCCAAGATTTATAATTGTCGAATGTTGTGTGTAAATCCTAACTAAAGCTAACCGCTTTAACTGCTATAATGTGTGTTTAATCAGGACATTCAAGACGCCAGCTACAACTACTGGTAACGCTCCAGTATTGAGGACGGCATCTAGGTAAATAACCTTCTAATTCAACCCTTAATTAAATTCCAAGACTAAAATGGCATGGCTTCACTTGAGCAATAACCGTTTGGATTTGTAGTGGTTAATAATTTCATAACTGAATAATTGAAGCAAATCCAAAGTGAAAGTAAAACTGAAAAGAGTTTTTCTGTTGGGCGTTTCTAATATGTTAGATCTGGTAAATTATAGGACTAGGACACCATCAGGTTCAAACACTCCAGTTCCACCTGGTGCTTCAACGGCGACTTCAAAACTACTTCGAAGGGCATCTGGAGCATCGGACACCACAAAAGGTCAAGCAAAGAAAACCACGACGCCGAAAGAACCGTTCCGACTGTAGACCTAGAAACTAACAATTGTATTCCATTCTAATATTGACTGACAATTAGCTAAGTTTTAATTTATATACTGTGCATATTTTTGTATGTTACAAAAGATGGCAGCCTTATATTGGCGCGGCAGAAGGGTCGCCAGTCTTCACTCGCGCCAATTTAATGCGAATGAAGAGAGATGCACTAAAAGTTCTCACTTATCGTTATAGGATTTGGAATCTTACTTTCCTAAGTTCGTCCCGTTCTCCTACCCTTAAGATGTACGTAAATTTTTAGTTGCCATATAGAAATTTCGATCCACATCGTTTGCGTTCTAGGTATTCTCAGAAGTAATTTTTGTTTTGTACAAATGTTTTGTAAGTTGATTGGCTCTAGAGGGACCATTTTTCTTAAATTTTTATTATAATTACTAATACCTAACCTGATTGTTTATTTGTATGGCTTCTGACACTATGATATTAATGTTATAGAGCACGTTTCGTTTTCCGTTTTGTTGCCAATGATGCAAATGCAATGCGAAAGAAATTATATACACTTGTCGATTACCGTAATGCAAAGGCTTGCTATAGTTTCAAATTGTAAGCCAAGCCAAGAGTCAGAATATTTATTTGCTATATATTTTAAATTTTTATTATGCTTGTATTTAATTATATTGTTATTTAATAAACTAAACTTTATTAATTGCTTTATTTGTCTTTTTTTACTCATAACACATCGTCAACACTTCATTAGCTAAGAAGTTACAAAAGACACTAGTGTGAATTGCAGTTTTCTTAAATTGATTGCAATTTTCAATATCTAAATTCATTATTTCTTTATGGTCCAAATAAGATTTGCAGTAATTGTCTTGTCTAAAACTTTATCCAAGGACTTAAAAAATCACATCTATAAATTAAAAATTTGTTCAATTCATATACTATTTGATATTAACTAAATTGGTTTACAAACGTGACGTCAGTGAAAACTATAAAAGCACAAGACCTCAATGATCACAATTAACAGAAAGTGTGAACAGGGAAAAAAGCATATAGTTGCACAGTTCTTGATATGGCTTGACAAAAATAAAGGTCCATGCTCTGCAGAAATATGAATATGGAATACGTTTTTCGACAAATATGCATGCTATACACTAATATGGAATACTGCAGATGATAATATACTATTCTTGACGAACAACAATATTGTATGTAATTTTTCAAAACGTAAGGTTCTTATGTCTCGCAAGTATATCCCAAGTGTCAATATTTAGACTGTTTAAATATATTATTTTATTAGGGATGCGCATTATGCATAAATAGGAAAATGAGCCCTATTGACCATCCCCTCCCCCAAGAAACAAGTATTGTTTAGTAATCACGTCTCTGTATATCTGGCCAATGACGGTGTCCTTATTAAAAACGTGGGTGTACAAAAACCTACACTTCAAAATGATCTCACCCACAGATGTTTTCGTGGTTGTATCTATAGACTTCGAAGTGTCCACCAGATGTATGCATGCCATGAATTCAAAGAGAACTGGACTATGAACACTACATGGAATTATTTGTTATTAGCATACTTTTTGTGTAGTTTAGTGTCTGTATTTAATGACAATTTGCCTAAAAATGTGTACTTGAGTAGCTGCTTAAAAATGTAATAGAGCGAATGCTGGAAAAATATTTCCTATAACTGTCATATTTTTAATGACTTTAGGGTCGGTCGGCGCAGACCGCAATTATCCCGTGCCAAATTAATTGGGCATTTGGTTTCTTTTATCTGCCAAAATTATAGGAAATATTTTGTTCATTGTCTGCAAGATGGTCAAGTTTCGATTTTTATCTTCGACCGATTTACGAATGATAAAATAGTTCAGTTAGCATTCAGCCGTTGCAATGCGCACGTCTCTATGCTCGAGGGTAGATCGCGACGAGCCGTAACCAGGTGCATGTCTTCCTGCTGAAATGTATTACTAGCTATTTTTTGGCTTCTCTGTGACGGTATCGCGCGCATTAAAATATATACGTCTCACACATCCATTGTGTTTATATTTAAAATTTGCCACCTTAATACCTATAAATATTTCTGCTGTTTCTTACTACACTACACAGTAATCTTATGGCACTTAATTCTAAGTATGTTTATAAATGTCTACTACTGTACCATTGGGTAACTTTTCTAACTTCTGGAGACATTTGCTTCTAATAATACTTTATAGAACTTGAAGTCGAGACCAAGTTGAACATCAATATAGATGCTAAAAGTCATAAGCAACAATGTTTTCCAGACTTCTGAGCAAGTGTCATTTACGTCTTGCTACTGACAAACTTCATCATACTACTAAGACTACTACGTGTTCCTGAATGGTGATAAATGTGGCATTTTATCCAGTCTCTTGTCAGTAGAACATATTTGCTGGCAGTTTTTTTTCTAAATTATTTTTGAGCCTTCATTTATGGATGTGAGCTGGGTTATAATGTGGGCTAGATAAATAATGGTTTTGTCTTTACAGTAGTTGCATATTTTAATGAAAGAATTTTTATTAGTTGAGGGGAATATTACGGCAATTAAGGAAAAGATAGAGGAGCAGAATGCCTTTTCCACTTACCTTCTTGTAGCATGTGATGATATCTGAATTTCAAATGTTTTCCAAGGTCATAGTTGGAGTGGTGTTGCAACACTAATTCTACGGTGGTATTTTAAAAAAATAACCGTTAAAGTCTCGCATGTGCGAAAAAAATTACATGCGTTGTGCCCAAAAATCCAAAAACAAATGATTGATTATATGAAGATACAAAAAGTTCACAGTGGTTCTGAAATGTTAAAATCGGTATTTTTATTTTTAAAAAATTTTAAATGTCAATTGTTTTTAAGTGATCACCTATCGATTTTTAAGTAAGTGGAGCCAACTGCATATAAAAATGTAAACAAAGTTGTAACAAAAACAATTTAATATTCTCTAAAAAGATACATCAGATGATTGCGATCTGTTAAAATGTTTTCTGTCAGGGATGTCAAGTTCGTAAGGAGGTTGGCTCTCTTCGCAGAGCCATATGCTTCCATTATTTCCGTGAATTATAGCGGCAACAGCACCTCTAGCCACATTTTCAACCCTGCAAAAGTTACAATATTATTTAATCTGTAAAGTAACAGTCGGTGCAGAGTGTAAGTTTCAAAAGATCATAAATACTATGTACCATGCATCTTAAACCTGAAGATTAAAGTTTTAGGGTAATGCTAACTCTGAAATATGAGAAGTTTAAATACCTAAACCAGTTAAAACATTGAATCCTGAAGAACATGTAAAATATAAAGACAGTATAAAATAAAAAAAAAACTTGTCAAAATATGACTGGAAATTTTACTTATAAATTAATTAGGCTGCTGAAAGATGCAGTAGCTTTTTCAGACGAAAAATTATTAACTTTAGAAGCCAAAGTATTGCATCAGTTACTAGGTTGGTTCATTGTCAAATGGTTTTCTAGTTACGTTCATGATACTTGTCGATGTTTCTCCTGCCGCAGATACTTTGCAAACACGTGTTATTAGCAAACAATTTATTGACTTTGAACTGACGTTTCCTTGTATTGTTCATTTTTAATGGACTATGATGTATTTAATCTGCCCTTTTATATCTACATTAACCAGTATTTGTATTAGATAATGGTCTGATCCCATGTCTGTCCCTCTGTAACTCCTTGAATCCTTGATAAACTCTGCAAAACGTTTCTGTATCAGTATATCATCGATTTGATTGGTATTTCTCCTATGTTCCTTCATGAATCTTTTTGTCTAAAATATGCTCTCATAATTTTCAAATTGTTTTAGCTCCCAAAAGTATTGAATAAGCCGTGCAAATTTACTAAAACTATTTATTTATTTTACTTGCAGGCGATCAGAATCACTTAATACTATTTATGTGTACAACACATACAATAGATAACGTAATGTATATATCGACGCGCACAGCTTTGCCATTTAAATTCACTTCACTTCGCTGTCGCCATTTCGAATTCCCTGTGGCCGCTATGCTGTGCGATATTTATGCCTATTTCGGATTTATCGGAAGGGCCGCGAAGCACCTGGAACGCCAGACTGGAAACATTTAGAAACTTCGCCTTGTTCGAATAATCGCACGTGTGCAAGCGGCAGCTGGATTCCCGGAAAGCATTATGTCGGTCACCTGAACGTGACTGGATGCAACAAAAACTACCACCGCAGAAATCGTTATACCTACGAGGAGTGTTCAAAAGTCGTTACAATATCTTTCCTTACACCAAAACCTATCAGATTTTGGCCATTTACATTACTTTTCTCATACTTTCCGTGTCTTCCTATTGTCGGAACATACGTGGGCAGTCTGAACAATTTTGAGCCTCAAAACCATTTTATTACAATCGTACGTGCTGTGGAAGATACCTGTAAACATTTCAGCCATTTTGGACGTTTAGTTGTTGTTTGTATGTCTAGGTCAGCGCTTTTGTAAAAATAGAAACAATTTCGAACCGTGCCATAATTAAGTACTTTAATTTAAAAGCCAATACGCTTACACAAATTAAAGCCGAGTTAGACGCCACTCACGGGGACTCTGTCCCATTATTTGCTATTGTGAAAAGATGGGCAGCTGAATTTAAACGAGATCGTACCAGCTTTGCTGATGATTAGCGTTCGGGATGGGTAATAACTGCAATCTCCACCGATAACTTCAAAACAGTTCGCCAAATGGTACTGAACGACCGTCGAATCAAGATTAGAGAGATAGCAGAAACTGTGGGCATATCGAAAGAACGCGTTTGTCATATATTGATTACAGAATTGGGCATCAGCAAGCTTTCGCGCGTTGGGTCCCGCGCTTTTGACGTTGAACCAAAAATTCATTCGAATGAACATTTCCAAGGCCTTGCCGTGTCGGAATTTTTTCGTCGATTTATCACTGTCAATAAAACTTGGGCCCACCATTACACTTCTGAGACGAAGGAACAGTTAAAACAATGGACTGCGAAGGGCGAAACTGCCGTGAAGGTGATGGCGACTGTTTTTTGGGATAGTCGGGGAATTATGTTCATCGACTACTTAGAAAAAGGGAAAACAATAACAAGGTCGTACTATGCATCGTTATTGAACTAGTTGAAGGCAGTAATTGCTAAAAAGCGGCATCATTTGTATTGGAAGAAAATGCTCACACTTCGGTAGTCGCCGTGGCCAAAGTTCACGAATTGCAGTTTGAAATGATTGACCACCCAGCATATTCACCAGATCTGGTCTCCAGCGACAAGTCCCTGTTTCCTAAGTTCAAGGTTTGGCTCGGAAGACAGAGATTTTTATCAAACGAGGAGGTCATTGCAACCGTAGAGGCCTATTTTGCAAAGTAAGATGCCAACTACTATTTGGACAGGTTAAAGAGGTTGGAGCATTGCTGAAAAAAGTGTATCGACTTAAAAGGAGATTATGTTGAAAAATAAAATTGAATTTGACAGAAAAAATACTTGTTTCTATGTTGAGGCTCAAAACTTTTCAGACTGCTCTCTCGTATTCTCAAGTTTCCAGGTGGTTGAAGTTGTTTAAAAATGACCAGGACAAAAATGTGTCTCGTGTTCGTGATCTTTTAAATACCGATCGTCGAATGCCACTGTGCACTAAATTGTTACCGATAATTTCCACATACGGAAAGTGTGTGCCAAGTTGATCTCCAAAACACTCGAGTGACGATCGCGAGTGAACTTTTGGAACCTGTGCAACGTTGCCCCAGCCCCGCTACTGTCCAGACCTCGCTCCGGTAGACTTCTTTTTGTTCCCGAGGATCAAGTCCGCCCTAAAAGGAACCCGTTTTGGAACCGTTGAAGCGATCCAAACCGCCGTGATAAAGGCTCTAAACGAGGTCTCCGTCGACGGCTTCGAGAATCCGTGTTTGGATGCCCAAGGGGAGTAATTTGAAGGTTTTTTAAATGTTTGTAACGATATCTTAAATACATTTTTTACGAACTTAATTGCATTACTTTTCGGAGAAACTCTCCATTTTTCGGCTTTTCTCTCAAAATCTGTACCTTTTTCCTACTTGTATCCATTTCAAACGTAGCCTACCTCTCTATTTCTTTTCGCACGAACGGAAAGCGACAACTCAAATGTCCTCGACCCTCTCCACAAAAAATCAACTTTTATTCAAAAGTCGAGAGTGCACCTGGGAACCTTCCTTTGTAAGAGTGCTGAATGCCACATATGCTCTGTCTCCTTTTATCAACCCAGTTTCAATTTGCTTGGTTTCGTCCTCTTCTACTGTTACTAAGGCCCTTAGTTACACAAACTATTGGATTTATTCTATTTCCAATACCACTCTTCCTTCTAACTGGAAAGTTGCTCTTTTTCCCTCTGCAACCGTAGCCCTACTTCTCTTTCTGTCTTTGCCAAATTTCCTACCAATTTAATTCCCTTCTATTCCTCGCCAACAACCTGTCATCTGCGAAGGCTAGGGATTAGTAATTCTTGATTATCAATGTTTACATCCTATTTTCCTTATTACACTTTCTAGGACGATGTTAAAAAACGCAATTGAGAGTGGACCCCCCTGCTTTAAATCTATCTTTATCAAAAATTCCAATAACAAGATTCCATTATTCTTACTTTATTGACTGAATTTGTTATCTTTATCTGGTATCTTAGTTCCCTCACAATATTATGCAGCTGTTCCCTCTTTGTTGCATCATAAGCTTGTCTAAAATCCATAAAAATCGTATGGATGTCGATTCTTTGATCACATCAATTATTCGGTATTTCCTTAAATGTAAAATCTATTACCGATAGGTTTCTCCTAAAACCCACTTACTACTCTCCGATCTACTTTCAGCATACTATTGCAGCTTATGCCTGATGCAAGTTACCAGCACTTTGTAAGTAGTATCCAATAGAATAGTGCCTCTACAATGTTTACACTCGTTTATATCTCTCTTTTATGTAATGTTATAATAACTTCTTTCTCGCAGACTTGGAGCATCTTTTCTTCTTGCCATGCATAATTTGCCTCGATATGTCAATAACTCTGCATTGATTTCTTTTTCTCCTACGCTTTTTCTATTTTTTAACTTCCCTAAAATATTTGTTGCCTCTTCCTTAGTGGGCATTTCAAAAGACATACGGGACATTTGCTGATAGATGATTTAAAGAAAGGTAGGAGAGAAAAAGCAAAAAACTTATTGACTGAGTACGCGCTGTTGGCCACAAAAAATTTTATTTACGGATGACAAATCTTTCAACAATCAAAATAACAAGATATACGCTAGGTCGTCCAAAGAAGCATCTCATCTAGTGCTAAGGGTTTAGAGAGACGATCATATAGCAGCTGTAATGGTTTAGTGGGGAGCGTGTTATGATAGAGTAACAGATATTCATTTTTGTGAAAAGGGAGTCAGAACTTCGGTCGTTGTGCATCAACAGAAGGTTTGGGAAGGTGAAACCTCTGAATCACACGCTTTTTGAGGTGATCCTTAGATTTTTCAGCAAGACTCCGCCCTCGCGTACAAAGCACGGCCAACTTAAACTTGGCTAAGCAACAATGTATCTCATTTTCTAACAATGAAGCATTGGTTTTTTTAGCCCAGATCTCAATCTATTAGATTAAAAATTATGGGCAGTTTTAGAGGGCATGGTTCGTTTAAAAAGACACCTTTATGTTGATTCTTTGAAACGAGTTCTGACGACTGCAGTCAATATTTTTGCTGCCATAGATGAATGGCCCGTGCGTCTTAAAGCTTGTGTAGAGGTTAAGGGTGGTCATTTTGAATAAATCTGTTATAATTATACTTACCGATGACCATTTAATAAACCCCAAAAATGTATTACACAAAAACTGTTAATAATTTTACGTTGTCGTTCTAATTAGTGTGTAAAGGTATTTATGGGCATACTAGTAGAACAAAGAACAGTAAATAAAAAAAAAGTGTCCATTGTGATTTCGACAGAGCCGGAAAATTAATTGTTGGAAATACGAATATATGGCAATATATTAATCATCATATTTCCACAATTTCGAGAGCAGCCCGTTGTTATGGTTGCATAAATTTGTACTCAAACATTTCGAACTTCAATGCACTTACGGTTGGACTGGAAGGGCCGAAAGCTGCGAACCCAGAAAGTCCGCTATGTCCGGCGACAGGGCCGTAAATGCGTTTCGCTTTGCCAGATCGATCGAGAGGCTTTCGGTGCGACCAGGACACAGCGCGAGGACTCTCACACCCGTGCGGTCGAAGTGATAAGGTTGTCCGAGCGAACGGCTGAAGCCCACCACGAAATGCTTGCTAGCGACATAGATGGGGCGAGAAGCGGCAGGCTGCAGGCCTAATATGGACGCTACGTTTAAGACCACCCCTCCACTTCCACCTTTGTTTTTGCCCATGTACTGTAGTCCCAGGAGAGTTCCGCGGACAACTCCTCCCTGAACAAAATGTGTGTTGTTTATTTTAGAGTATTGATGTAGGAAAACAGAATTAAAATTTGAACCAAATCCAGATATTGTATATCATTAGACCTTATTTCTTTTTTCTGGTGAAACAAAAGATCAAGCTATGGTTGCAATTCTTATATAGTAAAGTATAGATCTAAAATGTTGTTTCCGCATAACAATTATAATTGAAAATTTAATAATAAACAAAAAAGAGAAAATGGCGATAAAAAACTTTATACACCATCGTCCTAAAGTGAACCATTGTTATTAATAGCATATATATATAATATATTGCAATTTTTGCCATTTTACATGAAACTCTTCAAATTTAGGTGTCGAGATGGATAGACCTCAAGTTTTCTTCTGTCTTTCACTTCCATAACTGATGGTGTAGCTCCGCTTGGTTCACAATATTTTTATGTTTTTATGTTGACTGGCGAGATTTGAGATTTCTGCATTTATTATCTAACCCCTGTCATCTTGATTAGCCTCTTGACTGGCGTGAACGGTGAATTACCATATAGGTCGCTTCTAGACCACCTTACGAAGGAATCAAGAACTTCGGGCGCTTATGGAGAGTGCCTGTATTACTCTCGTAATTCAATAGGCTGCCGACGGTGGAGTTGCCGTAATCCTGGATGCTGTTGCACAGGTCTTGAGCGTTGAGGGAGATAAACTCCTGGATTTGTCGGTAGTTCCGCATCTCTGTGAAGATAATAATTTCGCGCAAACTATGAGAGGCTAGAGATGGATCTTGAATTTCGATTCTGGACGGTCTGGAGCTTTTGATGTGTGTTTTTGCGGCCCAGCCCCAAACTAGAGCGGCATACATCATGATAGGGTGAATGATCGTCTTGTAAAGGATCTGATTGACCCGGTTTGACAACTGGCCCTAGGAATAGCCGAGTGCTAACGTTGCCTAGTTTGCTTTTGTGACCGCTCTATCTGTGTGCGATCTTCAGGTACACTTGCGCTCAAGAATTACCTCAAGGCAGGTTGTCTCTTCTTTCCAGGATATCTTCCTTCCAAAGATCTTGACGTGTGCTAGGTTAGCTAGCCAATGAAGCGGTTTTTTGGTGGAGAACAGAATCGCCAAGCTATTCTGCGGGTTGACTTCTATTCTTCACTTATCGTACTACTTCTCTAGAAGGTTCAACTCCTCTCGGAGCCGGCTAGTCACAACCGAACAAGCTCGGCCATCAGTAACAGGACTGAGATTAAGGCCATCTTGTAGACTAGACCGTTGTCCCACGCTTTGTCGAAAGTCTTGGCCATGTAATATCTTCCATTACCCGAAGGAGCTAAAGGCTAGTGAAATGGCCGAAGCGGAAGCTAACTGACTCTCGGAAATCAGTTGGAGGTCTTCTTGACCATCCTCCAAAATCTGTTGTCACCCACCTGGAGTGCCTCCAGCTTGCTCTCTCAGGCAGCGTTGCGGTGCTTCGCGATCCAACTCGTTGACGCAGTCTATCTCTCTTTGAAGATGGCGATATTAAGGATGCCCGGGCGACCGGTGAGATCGTAATGGGTGCATTCGAAAGGCCTTACCATCACGAGATCGCTGGGTTGGATGTAATCATTTAGTGTCCTGTCGTTTGTGTTGGCCACGCGGCTGTTCCACGAGGGAGGTTTAGCATATAGGCGTCCTGCCAAGATTATCGCGAAGTCCTCCTCCAGATGGCGTCCAGGTCTTCGGGGAGAAGCAGACGTTTATACGATGGGGAGTTATAGGTGGAGACTAGCCTAATAACTCCATAGTCTTTTGTGTGGAGGCAGATGTCGGTGGCTTCTAGGTGCTCAGTAATGCTCTAGGCAGGGCTTGATGTAGACTTCCGTGCTTTCTTTCCTGGCTAGATGGCGGTCGGCGTGGTGGCAAAAATAATTTGGAAGTCTGACCGCATCTTTGGCCTTGAGATGGGTTTCCTAGACTACAATGACATCCAAATCATACCTGCAGGCGAACTTTAGAAGCTGGCCTTTCTTGTCTTTCAGGCCGTCGGCGTTCCAAAAGGCAAGTCAGATATAAACAGGTATATAAGATATATAAGATGGCGCCTTTATTCTTCCAAATCTTCAGAATCTGAGAGAATCAAAGGCACGATCTAAAGTGAACGGGGATTCATTCCTTACGTTGTCCCACTATTTTTTTTTGCTCGCACGATGTGCCCCAACCCTCCAATCCTCTGAGCTTTGGTTTTTCTTACTGTGCCTTCTCCGTTTATCTCCTGTTGCAACTCATGATTCATTTTAATTTACACTCGTTTTTGTTTCCATATTCCATTTTCTTCTGTTTTATCTGTAGTAAAATTTGAACACTGGTCGAATTATACTTTTATACGTTTTAGTTCTTTGGGTTATTTTCTTGTCTTTTATTATTTTTGGTTACTGCGATATACTCCTTTTTTAAATTATACCCTATCCTTTATGTTTTTTTTTTACCAACTATCAATAATCAAAAAATTTAATTTCTTAAAAAAATTCCCCTTTCTTTGAAAATAGTCTTTTCTACTTTTTTTGCTGACGTATTAAGTACTTTGTTTTTGTAAATTTATTACTAACCCTTTATTTTTTGTTCGTTGCTATTTTTTTAAATACTTGGTCTTCTTGTTTCTTATTATTTATTGTATCTTACTTGTTCTTTCTAAATTTTCTAATATTCTATTAAACAATGTTATTAATAGTGTATCTACTTGTCTTACGTCCGAATTAGTTGAAAATTATGCATTGGTTTCCTTTATTAAGTGGCGAAGCGAAGCGGAGCCACGTACTAACTTTATGTTGTCCATCCGTCCGAGAACGGCTGGGACTTTCCAAATTTTGTTTTCACCAATCGACAGGTAACTAAAAAGGCTTGTTTGCTAGTGATTTTGAAACTGATTGGTCAACTTTAAATATCCTCAATTATACATTACCTCTGTCAGACTAGCAGCATATGTTTGTACTGCTTCGCCACTTCGCTATACGTTGCAAGTTTTGCAGGTTTATTGTTTTGACAATTTGCTTTCTATATTTATTGTTAGTATTTACAAACATTTTATCGCATTTCTGTTCAATCTATAATCTATCAGTTTTTTTTGTTCAAGTCTACCTTCTGCTTCTTTCTACATAGTCTATCATCTTTATTATTGCAATGGTATATCGTACTATGTTTTGTTATATTTATTTATGTTATTATTTTCAATCTATTTTTTGCTATTTTAGTTTGATTTTGGCTTCCATTAATTTTTTTATCTTACGTTTGAAACTTTATAATACTTTTTCCTTCATTTTTTGTAAAATTCAGTAACATTTACTTTAACTTATGTTTTCTCAGATAAGAATTTTCTTACTTTTTGGCTATTTCTACTTCGTTCATTCTCATTTCCTTTATTATTGTTTTATTTGTCTAGTTTGACTTCTACTCCTCTAGTCAATCATTTTCTGCAACATTTTTAGGTTTTCCATTTTTATCAATTGTATCGTGTAATTTAGTTATTTGAATTTATATATATATATATATATATATATATATATATATATATATATATATATATATATATATATATATATATTCGAGCAGTGTGCGTTGAGGCGCTTTGCGCCTTGTTAGAAATGCAAGACCTACCTTCTCCCCCACTTAAATGTAGCCACTGGCATATAAATATGAAAGGGGTTATTTGTTAGGCCACTTGCACTGGTTTTCTGAAATTTCTGATCGCGTATTCGGATTCTACGTCAAATTTGGGTGTCCCTTTCGTTTTTTCCAGAGGGAACCGGCGGCTAGGGGATATATTTGATATTTTATCACCACCTTCATCATGTCAATGAATTACTTTTCTTCCTTATTATCATCCCTTTTTCTCTTTTAATTTCATGTTGACATTCTCGCAATCTACTGTCGTGCTGTAAAAATAGCTTTTACATGATTAGGATTTTAAGGTTTGCTTTGTTTAATCGTAAGACATTCAAAAAAATTTTATAATATCCATTACTCTTTTGGGAACGCCGTTTCGTTATTTGTTATTAGTATTTCGTGCACTTTTTTTACTTTATTTAAGGACGCCTAACACTTCTCATGGAGATGTAGAATAAGTCAAAAAAGTAAAGCATAATCCATTTAATTGTCGATTAACCATCTGCCATAACGACATAAATTTGAAGAGCGTACTCCACAAACCATTTGACATACAGAAAACAAAACGTTATGATCAAGCAGCAACAATATAAAAGTGACAATGAGCAAATCTAGTTTTTTTGGTTGCACATGTGCAATGTTGAGATATGCATAATTCTCTAGAATTCTTTCATCTATTTCGTTATTGTGTATTAGCTCAATATGCTGCAATAATGTATCACTAGGAAACTGAGTTTTCGTTGCGTTACTGCCTTATAAAAGAAGCAATGATTATATGAGTTGTAATTGGAAAATAATATACAAATTGTTGAGGCTTCATAAAAGCAGAGGAGATAGAGAGTTGCAAATTTTAAGAAGAAATAATACTATTCTTACAAAATAAAACTTAAAATACAAAAGAAACACAGAGAAGTTATATTTAGTTTAGTTTATTTGAAGTTCCTAAATATAAGACTTTGTTTGCCATTGTCAGTTAAAGCAGATGTTGATCAAAGAATATGAGCACCATTTAGTCAACCTTTAGAAGTTCAATATCAATTTTAGTAAGCAAACAACCATCATTTTGCTAAACAAGTTAAAAAATTGAGCAAACTTTTAGAGTAAAACTTGGTTTCATTCTTCTGTTAGTGATTTGTTTAATGAGTAGAATCTTCCTTTATTTCTCGTATGTAATCCAGACCAAAGTGCACAGAATTATAAAGTCCAAACAAACTGAACCTTGTCGAAGAAAATTACTTTTATTTTGGAGTATCTAAATTGAAAATTTAGATTTATCATGAATTTTTTTAAAAAACCAACTTAGATCTCGTTGATTATGTATATTAATGTCATTTTTCCGTTAAATTTTTGTCGGGACAAGTTAGATAACACGCAGTTACAATTCATTGCAAGCTCATACTCCGATTTCACTTCTTCATGTAAAATGATTGGAATATATCACGTTTAACCTCACTAACAGACTTAAATACTATAACTTTGGATGCGAGAAAGGGTCAAAATTCCAGTTCTTTAGGACACACTTTAGTATGTATGATTCAAGCTATTGTACGAGAGGTGCCCGATATTAAAGGTACAAGCTTCAAATAAATATTTAATACATTCTACATTTCTCTACATAATCTCCGTTGAGATATTTAACCCAGCGTGACAGTAGTGTGAACATCCGTTCACGGTACTGCTGCTTCTCAAGTTGCTTGAAGTAGTCCACAACGGTGCTTGCAATTCCTCCTAATCTGCAAAGCGTTTCCCCAACAAGAATTTCGGAACTGTCTGGATAAATGAAAACCCAAGGGGCTAAATCTGGACTATACGGAGGATGTTGTAGGACCTCCCAATTACGCTGTGTCAACCACAGTTTGATTTGATTTGACGTCTGGGGTCTTGCGCCATCGTGCAAAAGTTTAATTCTTCGCGCAATCGTCCCAGCCTTTTCTCTCTAATGATTAAATGCAATTTTTAGAGTTTCTCAGTGTCTATATAGGTGGTATATGATTTCATGAATACAATTCTTAGGAATGTCAGTCATTTCAGCAAACAACGCTTCAGACTCTACTATTACACGCATGAACGTGTCTAGTCATGAATATGACGGCAATATTGCATGCGTAGTTTGCATAACAGTCACTTGTGCCTTTGTAAATTAATATTAACTTTATTCGTTTTGAGATCTCAACTTGAAGACGGCACTTATCACTGTTCTGGATAGCTTTTCATCTGCTTTATTTTGTCAACAATTGTTGCGTTGTTATGACAATTGGGTATTATAGTTAACATCTGTTAACACCAATATATAAATCGGATAATATCACTTCACATTGATTTACTTTGCTATATACAATAAGCTAAACTTTTAAAACAATAATGCATATTCTGGACTCTTCCGAGTTGAGTTTGAGTATTCTTATATTTTCAAATATTAATTACGCCAAGTTTTGATAAGCACTAAATGTGATATCATCTATACTACTTGGGAGTATCATCAATGGATGATTTCTCCTATCACTACCTCCCCTATCATCACATTTACCGAATACTTTTGTTAAGTAGATTGTAAATAACGATACTGTCAATAAAAAAATATGTACTACTGCATCATCATTAGTTCAATGATCTCTTTCTGTAATGTTCATAAGATTATAGCAGGTTTCTTATTTTTACAGATAATCATGTGATGGGAATCAGGAAATCGAACATGCACTCATCTATTGCTATACTAATTCAACATAATGTGGCAGTCTGTTTTAGCATTGCTTTTAGCCATCTATTTATTTTATGTTCCAGCAGAGGGCCGAGATAGCCTTTTACCATTTACCTAAGATTAGAAACTATTAAGACGGATCACTCACGTTGAATCCTTTGTTCTTTGCTATGTCGCTTTGTTGACTTTGAAGCGTTTGTCCCTTTAAATCTGAGTGGAAATGACGCGCCCATGGTGAGTTATTGTTAGCACCACTGTAAAGGAATAAACCAATCTCGTGTGTACGCGGGTACCAGCTGCAATCTTATTGGAATTGTCATTGTTTATTAACGAAAAAACACGAACGTTTCAGTCTGTTTCCAATCTTGTCCCTTTAAATGAGAGTGGTCTTTCATCTTCGTCTCTTTTCAGTGATCCATCTTATAGTTTCTAATCTTTTTTGATATTACTACAAACTTCGTAACCAAACTGTAGAGGTAATAAATTTGTTGCACAATAAAGATTCTTTCAATACATGGGTAATGATTGACTTGTAAACTGTCTTACTGATTATACTTCTGGATACCAATAAAGTTGAGTAGCTACTTACAGCATTGATATTTATCTCCAACTCCCACAAAGCGTCGTTTAGGATACCTGCGTTGTTTATTACTATATCCACCTTTTTCCAGGCGTCGATAGTTCTCTTGAACGCTCCTAGATATTAAATCGACTAACATTAACAAAGTCATTTTGCTCTTACATACAACCTTCAAGTTGATCGGCCTGTGTTACATCTGCTGTAACAAAGATAGCCCTATCTGCACCAAATTCTGACGTCAGCTTCTTTGCCGCCTCTTCGCCCTCATTATCTAACACGTCCACTAGAGTCACTGCCTGTAAATACATTAAATTTGATTATTAGCAAACGGCTAATTCGTAATTAAACCGACCTGTGCTCCACACTTGAGAAGCTCTCTAGCACAGCCATAACCGATGCCTTTTGCGGCTCCTGTTATCAGAGCAACCTTTCCTTCCAAACTGTATGGCATGATGGAAACTAAATGGAAAGTTTAACGACTGAATATATTTAAAACAAACAGATAACTACAAATTATCTTTAGTGGGGTCATTACAAATGAGATAGGACATATTTATGTCATTCTTTTGCTGTAAATGTTATAGTAGCTGTTTAAAAAAGGTTGCAGAAGGATTTTTATGCACTCTGTCTGCTCAGGATTTTCGTGTAACAAAAACTTCAATCCAGAATCAGAAGTTCAAGGTCACATATTAATTGATTGTACACGGCTAAACTCTTCATTTACTTTACATTTAGTGGTATTGTTTGCAGTTTATAAGTTTTATTTAATTTTATCTAAAAATCACAGTTTTCGTTTTCCTCACGATCATTTTTAACTGCATACTACTTTCCTATTATATGGAAATATGTAGAAATAATAATCACGCACAAAAATGGCAAATATTTTCATAAAACATCATTATATAGACCTATAAGTCTACTGCCCATCCATTTTAAAATATTTGAGACTGATACTCAAAAGAATCCAGGAAAACTATCATCTAACAAAACCCATAGAATAATCACTCAACTATCTAAGAGCATCCAGAAAAAGAAATATTTCAATGTAGTACTTTTAGGCGTATCTCAAGCGTTTGACAAAGTATAGCATATGGGCACTATACAAACTTAAAAATATGGTTAATAACAATTACTACTTTTCCTGAAATCTTAGCTCACCAATAGGAATTTCTCTGTAAAACACAACGACCGACTTTCTCCATACTATTCCATACAATTTGGTGTCTATTACTTTATCTATATACTGCTGACTTACCAGAAACGGAAAACACCATGATTGCATTTGCAGATGACGTTGCTATTCTATCCTTAGATAATGATCTTGCAACATCCTCTGAAAACATGCAAACCCACCTAAATCTACACAACAAATGGTACAAATGGCGAATCAAAATAAATCACTCTAAATCTATTCAAGTAACATTTAATTTCTCTTTCTCTACTACCCATTATGCCTCGCGGCGTTGGGGTTTTGGTCCATTTTGAAGTTGTTTCTATCTCTTGCCAAAATGCTTGCTTCTGTGATGGTTTTCCCCTTCTCTTTGTCATTTCTCTGATGTTTTCTTTTCACTGGATTCTTGGTTTGTCTCTTGTTCTTTTGCCTTCAGGTCGCACTTCCATAATCTTCTTAGGAATCTTTTAATTTTCCATACACACTATATGACCATACCAATTGAATTGTTTTTCTTCTACTTCTTCTACCAGTGGTTTAGGTCGCCTTTTATGCTTTTATTCATCACCCTGTCTCTCCTTTTTCCCTGCAGTTTTCTTTTATCTCTTCTACAGTAATTATGGGCTTATGACTGTCCAGTATTGTCCACGGTTCTGCTCTGTACGTGAGTGTCGGTGTATATATCGTTTTGTACAAGTATATTTTGGTTTTTGTGTTTAATTCTTTTTTCCTACTAGGGGGTTGTTGATCTGATCTACTCGCCCTGCACTTCTTGTTCTATCTTTCTGTTAGTACTGATTGTTGTTCCCAAATATTCATATCTATCCACACCCTTCCTTCTTTAGTAACATTTTGCTCTTATTGGCATTTATTTCCATTCCTTTTTCTTGTAGGCAGTTTTTCCAGATCTCTAGATTCCTGTGGTCATCCTTTATGTTGCCTGCTACTAGGACAATGTCATCAGCATATACAAGTCCCAGTGTGTCGACTGGGTTTAGGTTGTAGTACGCTAATATTGTGCTTGTTGTTCGTCCTTTTGCCTTCTTTATTATTGATCTATATAAGTGATAAACTTAGGTTATTGCCTTGTTTTACTCCGCTCTTTATTTTGAAGCTTTCTGATGTCATTACATTCACTCTAATTGTCCCTAGAACTGCGCTTTTGATAGCTCTTTGTAACTTTGGAGCTGTTTGGGGTCTTTTCAGAGCGTCCCATATTTCTTTTCTGGGTACTTTGTCGAAAGCTGCTCTAAGATCTAGGAAAACTAGATATATATTTTTATTTATTTCAATTGTTTTCTCTATCATCGTTCTCAATGCTTTTGTTTTCGACCTGTATTCTTAGGCGTTTTTCTAATATTCTGGAGTAAATTTTCAGTGCAACCTGTGTTAAACAGGTGGCTCTGTAGATGTCGCAATTCGTCGAGTTTTCCTTTTTATGTATTGGTACTATAATATTTCTATCCCAATCTTGTGGTATTGTTTCCGTATTCCATGTTTGTTGAAATATTTTTTTCGGCCATTTTGTGATTGTTAGTTCTTCGTATTTCAGGAGCTCTAAAGTTATTCATACTTTCCAGGTGATTTTAATTTATTCTTCGCTGAGCTGTTCTACTATTTCTTCTCTATTTTTTGATTATTTGGTTTTCTATTTGTGCATTTCCATTTTCTTCACTGTCAAATTTAGTTGCAAAGTACTCTGCAAGTTATTGTTATTTTGTCACTTTTGAAATTGCCCTTATTGGTTCTTAATATTTCTTATTTGTCTACTAGCATGTCCCTTCAGTTTTTAAAGTACGTCCCAGAACAGTTTTTTATTCTTTGGGTTTTTTTCTGCTAGTCTGTTTCCAAATTCTATCCATGAGTCTTTTTTGGCCGCTTCCTTTGCTTCATTCCTCTTTTGTATGTATACGTCCTTATCTTCTTGTGCATTTGATCTTTTGAACCTATCCCATGCTTCTTTCTTGTGTTTTATCCTTGTTTTGAAATGATCGCTCCACCATTTAGTTTGCTTTTGTAGGTGGGTTTCTTTAATTCTTTTAATTCCACATATTCTTCTGCTGTTTGAATTTTTGCTTCTTAAAATTCTTTTCATCTTTCATTGATATCTCGTTGTTTTTCGATCGGTTCTCTTTCTTCTAATCTGTCGAGTTTTGTGATTAGTTCTCTTTGATATTTTTTTAGGTTTCTAAAACTTCTAATTTTATTTCCTCAGATGTTCTTGGTGTTTCTTTAGGAGGGGGCTGTATCTTGTACTACTAATCTATGATTGGTACTTAGTTTTGCACCTATAATCATTTTAATGTGTTTACTGCTTAGATAATATTTTTAGTGTATGATATATAATTTATGATGCTCTTTTGTCCTCTTTCTTTAGCTTCATATGTGATCTTGTGTATCGTTTTATGTTTAAATTATGAGTTTCCTATCAGTATTTGGTTGTTGATGCAGAAATTTATCATTCGTTGTACATTATTATTTACTGTTTCTTCCCTTCTATGGTCTCCTGTTGTTCCATATCCATGCTGTTTGTTGTTTCCCGTCTGGGCATTCCATTCTCCGATAATCATGACGTATTTGTTTTTAGGTTGTAATTTATCCACTATTTTTTGTAGCTCTTCATAGAACAGTTTATTGTTTCTATCTTCTCTTCTAGTTCTAAGCTGATTGTTGTAATTCGCGAGTTTATGGGTTTTCAGGTTGAAACTTTTGCCTCTGTCTCTTTATTGGTTATTATTTCCACTCATTCCTTAGCTCTGTTTCCAAATTGCCTTCCAATGTATCTTAGTGTGTATCTTTTGTCTAGAATTTTGATCCCTTGTCCTTTTCTCCTTGCTCCACTGAACCCTAAAATGCGTCTTTTGTATTTGTCTATTTTCTATATCAATTCACTTCTTTTCTTGTCAGTGTTTTAATATCCTAATATCGTATTCTTGTCCGTTTTCTCGCCGGTCGTTTCCGTTGAGACTGTCCTATTCCGACGCGCTTATTTCTGGTCTGAATCATCTTATCTCGTGTGGGTGATTGGCCCAACAACGAGGGCCCCGTTACCTCAGGACAGCTGGTATCGGGCTATACCCCCGATGCTGGGTCTCCAGAGCCAGACAGAAGTCCAAATTGTACTGAATACTATATTTATTCGATGCTGTTACTCAAACAGTGGGCAAGTTTCTAAAATGCGGGAAGTCCCTAATTCGTGTGATTGTACTGGGAATCGCTACATTCGCATATAACTGATTTTGTCCATAAAATAACACTATGGGTCTAATGGACCCAGATGGTAGTTCCCGATGGAAAACATAAAAAAAAAATAATTATTGCAATAAATTAATACCATAAAAAATTACAAAAGGCATATAAATAAACAAAGTCAAGCAGCTACAGACTCCAAAAGCATACAATCTTGAAATGAGAATACAATAAAATCACGTTCGGGTCCATTAGACCCGCTCGGTAGACAAAGGGTTAAATATGTGTTACAACTGGTTTCAACTAGGACTGAGAATCAACTTGTACATAGCATTCATCATTTGTTAAAAGTAGTATACGAGTTTTAAAATTTATAATATTTGGCATATCAACAATTGTCCCTGCTGACCAGCAGACCACAAACATCAAACATCAAAATTATTTTATAAATATTTATTTATATTGATAAAATATATAACCATCAATAAATAGGCTTAACTTAAAATAATTTGTGATATAAATAGTCGTAATAGAACATCACAAAAAGAAATAAAACAAAAATTACGATTATCCGTTCCAAATGTTTATAATTGCCATTAGTCATATTCTGAAATTTTTATTGAACAGTCTCTGTGAGATCAGAGTTGCTCGATTTTAATTACAATGCAATTTAAATAAATTTGAAAGGGATAATCCCTAAAAACCAAAATCCCAAATAAAAATGCACCAAAAAATTATAGACATTAAATTCTATAAACGCATAACCACATAACCACAACAATGAAAAGACATTGTTCTTTTGAACAATAAGAAAATTCTGCTTTATATCACAGATGTGTTTGCACTACAATGAAATAACAATCACTAATAACTGAAATTGGTAAGATACTTAGGTGGTACTTCAACTACATTAAATTTATTTGAATTACATTTGCTTTCTATAAATTAGTGAGTTTATATACATATTAATAAAATTGGTGCTCGTTTTGATATGACAAAAGTGCTGGTCTACTTCAACAGAAATGGTAAACCTACAATCCTGAGCCAAACATATTTTTTGGAATTTTGAAGCCTCATATGGCTATTACTAAAATATTTTTTTTTGCAAAAATAAGCGCTGAAATTTACCAAACCAAATATTGGCACTGTTAACCTGTTTATTCTTTTATTTAATTAGAGTGCATACAAATGCACCAAAGGCCATAAAAATTCTAAATCCATCACATTCCGTTTAATTTAAAAAGGTACTCATTATAAATTGTAAAAAATAAATATTACGTCTATCTTAACTGAAAGTTGATTATCTCATCATCTCACGTATTTGACGCAGGTGTCGTTTTAGTATTGTCCAGACCTTCCTCGGTTTCCACATCTGATTCCGTCTTTTCTGAAGCAGTTATTGCTGGATACCGTGTGCCAATGTATCCATCAGCCTGGTTGCATGCTTCAATTACATACTTGTTGAATACTTCTGGCTTGTCAGCATAAACGTGATGTCCTGCACCTGATATAACCTAAACATAGCAATAGTCAGTATATAAAGGTATCAGATGCTCCAATTCACTAACCTGAAGCTTCACATAGGAGTTCATTCGCTTATTTTTTATTATTTCCCCTGCGGAATTGTCCACCCATGATCTCGAACCATATAAAAGAGTTATGGGTATGTTCACGTTCAGCTTGTCAATGCGCTTCACCATCGGATTTTTTGCCCAACCAAATCCAGACATCATGTAATGAAAGGCACTTTCTCCACTGTACAAAAAGATTATTATAACTAAATATTGAAGAGATACATGCATACCTTGGAGTTTGTGAATTACACTGATAAATGTATTGAGTTATCAACCCCTCCTCTTCCAGGGCGACAGAGTATTTTTTAGGAATATCAGGTCTGGTTTTGTTTATTACCCACTGACCTACAATGACATGTCTACATCAACTTTTTAAACACTCAGATGTGAGGCTCACCCCAAGGCCCAGCAGCCCTAACCGCAGCTAAAGGATTGAAGGGCGACAGCGTGTAGGCGAGTATCCGCACCCAAAGTGGTATTGGCCTCCTCTGGGATTCGGGAGGTTTTTCTGGAAAACCCCACGGATCGGCCAAGATGAGATGTTTAACTCTGTTAGGGTGTGACAACGCGTAAGAGGCTGCCAAAAAGCCGCCCATGCTGTGGCCCAACACTATCATCTTGTCGAGGTTCATCTCCCGCCGCCACTCCTCCACTGCCTTCACAAACTGCTGCTCTGCCTCGGCGGCATCTTTGCTGAAGGTTGGGCGAGAGCTGCGTCCAAATCCTACACAAAAGAATTATAATAAATTAGGAAATAAATTATAAAAGAATGTTTATTAAAAATACACCTGAAATTAGTTTTATGTGTGTAAAATCCATTTTAATGTTAGGCTCCGGATTATAGGACGCAATTTAAGCGAGTTAGAGTCCTATTACTACTAATGAGCGTTAGTTACATCTTAATCTATGCGTTCACAACGGTGATTTATAAAAAATCATTTTCTTAAACTCATATGAATATTAATCACAATTGTCAAATGGCTGTTAAGGAATAAGGATAATGTGTAAACAAATTACGTTTAAGCGTGGTTAATGACCTTACCGTCTTCATAATACGAGACAGGGATGCGCTACTAAGTCAGATTTTCTAGATAAGACTTTTTAAAGATTTCTTATAATGACCTACGTATGAAGGAGAATTGGCTGCGACATATTCAATCAATTCAACAAAAAAGCGTACAATAAAATAAAAACAAATATTGAAAAATACAATAGATTAAAAATAAGTTGGTGTACAAACAAAAATGTGGAATTTTTGTAGTATGGACATAAATGTCATTATGAATAAGACGTTGCTCCAATCGCCGGACGTGTTCATGAAAATTTTCCACAATACCTTATATGAGTAACTAGATGTTTACTTAAAAATAAAACCTAGAAGAAGATACCAGGCGTGATCATATTCAATCAATTAAGAGAATCTGCATGTCTGAAACATATTTATAGTAGGTTTTTGTTTGCCAGCCTAAGAAAGAAGAAATTTTTCCACAGCTATCACAACTTTGTGCAAATAAAACGAGTTATCTTGGTGCTCATTTAAAACTTTTGATTGTTCATATTCTACCAATCTACATATTAATAGTCAGAGTTCAGAAATAATTGTGTCAGATATTCTTCAAACAATTTCATGGTGCTCTATGAATTGTGACTATTGCCATTTATATCCCCCCTATATACAATTAGACGAAAAAAACCGATTTTTGAGAATTTTTTTAAATTTAATATTAACATTTCACACTTATGAAACTGTAGTTACTTGAAAACAATGTATTGAACTTTGGAAAATTTTTTTAATTTAAACAAAGTGGCGTAGCCTTTGACCTGGAAAAAATTAACAGTGGGAATTTAATTTAAAGACATGTAGTTTCTATACGACATCGCAATTAAACCAAAGAATTGCAATTTTTCATAAAATTTTCATAATTTTTTTTTAATTAAATTTTTCTTTTAATTTATCAAAAAACAATTAATGTCAATCTACACGGCAATTGTATTATTCAGATGTATGCAAAGTTTCAAGTTGATCGGCTGAATAGTTTATGCGCTATTCTGCACGTCAATTTGGGAAATGTTGTTTTGAGATAAACGCAATGCAAAAACTCTACCAACAGAAAAACTCGACTGATGGAGAAATTCGATGGATGAAAAAACTCGTCTGACTGAGAAATTCGACTGACTATGACTGTAGCTGCTGTAACGTACATTACCTATCCCTATTCTATATCTGCTTTCAAAACACGAACAAAAAAATAACAAAGGAAAGGTTCTATACAGAGAGCGGAGAGCGTTCCGAATTTGGGCGTTGAGGCGCAGTGTACACAGGGCTGTCACTTTTACAATTTTTCGAATTTCGCTTTGAAATTTTGGGGAAATATTCTTCGAATATGGTACTATCGATTAAAAAAAACAAACAAAAAATGGATTTTTTGAAAGTGCTAATTGTATATCCCCCCTTAATTAGTTCTGATATGCACCAGAATTTGAATACTGCATAAAAACTAATCTGTATGTAATAGTTCAAAAAGTTAAAGCCATAATTTTGGGAAATTCGAGGCAGGTTGCGAGAAAAAGGCTACATTTACACATTTGAAGTTAAAGTACTCATTATATACGGAAAAATTAATTGGGCATGGTGCAAAAGCTCTATAATTCTATTCCATACATAGTAGTTGAGAAGATAGATTCAAAAACAAAAGAGTTACTGTACATCGAAATCGACAGAAGAAGGCTAATATCGAAAAGAAGCGAGCGACTTGCAACTCTACATGTGCAAGAGCAAATATCATGAATGAATTATCTAAGAGAGATGTGCCAACTTAAAAACTACCAAAAAAAGGTAACGTAGGGGGTAATAGAGAGAATCAAAATTGAAACAATTCTATTTATAAGAAAGAGTTATTAGAAAGCACAACAATTAATATAAATATGGAAATAAACAAGGTAATTCGTGAAATCCTAAAGGCTTATATTGGTGAGTAGAATATCTTTTGAGTATTGAATGTACTTCATAAGTGTTCAGCTCTGGCGATGCGGCAATCATCAATCCTACAATACACGTCTCAATTTCTCATAATCATAAGACAAAAACTACATGAAATTGTAGTAACTGTCAGGTCTTGAAAGAAAAACAAGTAATCATAAAAAGCAGGACCACAAATTTCAGTATTGTGTCCATTAATATATGAATAAAAATGTAGCAAAGCTTCATTTTGGTAAAAATAAAGTCCTCACTATTTTGTTATAATTGTGGTTTTTCCTATCATCTGCATGTCTAGGTATGCTTTATCAATAACAGTTCGTTTAGGAAAAAAAACCGAGGAAATAGCATACAATATATTTACTTCAGCAGAACTACGTAACATTTCACCGTTATATAAGAATTTTTTTTTTCCCAAACTCGTACATTGTGATAGTTTATCAAGGGCTGTAATGGCTCAGTGGTCAAGATCATTGTTCTTCTTTCCTGAGCCGGCACAGGCGAGTTCGAGTCTCGCTCAACCCATGGGTGTATGTGATGTCCTAGCTTTAAGTGTGCATGTTAATAGGCACAATAAACCATTGTGGCTGCAGTGCCGGTAAGTGCGCTAATAATAATAAAAAAAGATAGTTTATCATATTATGCACATGCAATGCAAAAAAATCATAATGTTTTTACCTCCTTGACCTGCCAACTCAACACTTCGAATCTCACTTTTGTTTACATTAAAAGAAGAAAACTACGTCGTCCGGAGCTCCGACTTCCGAGCTTGCAGTTTATCATCAGACCTTGTGTCGTTTACTTTTTTTTTCGTGGTAAGCTTCTCTCCATAAAAACTCATTCAGCTGTTCTCACTTTACATCGAGAAAAGTTTTTAGTGCGTAAGATCGTGAAAACATTAATATTTGTGCTTCGACGGTGAATCTTACATTACAACGCTACAGAGAGACAGAAAGTCTTAGGAATCGCCATCGTCCTGAGCCATCACGAGTAACATCCGATGCAGAAGATCCGTTCGTTACACGAAACAGAAGATCAATTGACCTAGATACTGCTGCAAAGTTTAACTGGGTAAAACAATATTCATCAACACAATAAAGCGCTATCTTCAGAAGGCTAATTTTCATGGTCGTATCGCGACCAAAAACCCGTTGTTACGGCGTGGTAATAAGGCTATATATACAAATTTGAAATGTCAGTCAGAAATGGGGAATCTTCGTGCGTCGGTCTAAGACTGAAAAGATGACCCAGGATTATTGTTCCAACTGTCAAGCGGATCTGTTATAGCATGAGGGTACTTCTATTTGACTGATGTGGGAAACTTAATAGAAGTCGATTGGATTACGAGGAGAGACCGTTATAAAAATTCGTGATGATGAACGATGATCTTAACCATATTCCAAAGCTTTGTAAGAGCTATTTAACAAACCAAGAAGAACAAAAAAAAATGCCCAAAATAATGACGTGGTCACCATAGAGTCCAGACGAGCTGAACAGAACAGTAAGAAAGGAGCGTCCCACATCCAAAAACCATCTTTGGAGTCTTCTCCAAGGTGCCTAGGGAAATTTACTACTCGAGAAATTAAAAAATTAATGGAAGGCATGCCTACAATCGCAAAAGCAGTATTAAAAGCAAAGGGCAGTTTTTTTGGTGAAACAAATATTTAATATTTAAGTTATTTTTTCCAGTGTTCATGACGATTTTTGGGTTTTTTACGTGTTGTATAATAATACAACAGAGATGGCAATAGTAACTGTCAACTGTCAAAAAGCGGAAGTGGACATGATAACGAAAGCGGAAATCGCGACGCATGCGCAGATGCTTGAAAACGGGACTGAAATATCCCTTAAATCGTACGCGGCGGTTAGTTGTTTTAGACCGCCCCTAGCCATGTCCGACAAAAACAATATACAGGCACGAAGTGACACGAAAGAAATGGCAAAAACAAAAAAATGAAAGCGAGACCGAAAAATCTGAAAATTACAGCAAATGACAAGGAAAATGTATAAAACCCGAAAATCCAAAATACAAAAATTTTTTACCAAAGTCAAAAAGTAAGAAAAATATTTATTTCATCATTACAGTTGATTCACATTTAACTAATTTTAAAAAACAGGAAGTTCTTTGTTCGCTAGTCAACATTATATTTAATAGGACTGTCCCTTAGAGACTTAATCTTTCGTCATTGAATCTTAAAACTCTGAAAAAACTTAGGAGTTACTCTGTACATTAAGTAATGAGTAAAAAAGCAGAGAAAGCAAAGACAATTTTGAACTCGCTCCTATCAAACAATACTATTTTGGAAACCAATAAAGAGAAAGTTCTCAATTATAGTTGAATCTGTAATAATAACAAAGCTAAAAAAATTATTTCTGTAATCTAGAACGTTTGGATATGGATTCAGCATCGTCGAAAGGTGTGGAATGTGACCACTTCTAATATGGCATATAATTTAAAACCAGGCCTGCAGATCAAATGATAAGACATATTGCAAAAATTCCTTCAAATCTGGTTGCAGCATGATTCAAAGTTATGTGGTGAAGCGAATTTCTCTTTTATTTTAAATAGTGACAACCATTTCCAATAGTCCAGTTCATTTGAATACTAATTCTAATATTAAAATAATTTGAATATTAATATAAAATACTCTAATATTAATTTCATTTATTCGAATGCCAATTTTCGATTATTCGAGTAATATTTAAAAATTCAAACTGATTATCAAAAAATATTTCTGGAAATAACGGTTTTTAAACTGGAAATATTTTTAAATCATTGTAGCAACATTAAAAAAAACACGGTTATTTTTCTACATTATCTCCTGACATAACTATTTTCTCAGCAGATAGATAGCATCGTGATCGCAACATGAAGGTGGTTGTGACATTAGCAGATCGCGCACGAACGCTTCAATAGAAAAATCGTTAATAAATCTTTGTCCTCCAAATGCCTCTCTTAAACAAATGGTAATCGCGGAGATAAGTCCAGACTGAGGGAATAGTGTTTCAGCGCAGCCCACTACAAATCTTCAATTTTTGTCGAGTTTAGGCAATTGTATGGGGCTGAGATTGTTATAAAGCAGGATAACGTTTCAGATTAAAATTTGCAGCCTTTTCCAACGGTATGTGAATTTTGTTTCGTCCAAAAGTTGACAGAGGCAATTTAAGCAACCATTAATTGGCAGTCATCTTCGGGAAGGCGGCGAACAATGCGAATATTCTTTTCGGTTACATTGGTTCTCAAACGACGTCGGAGACGCTAATTTTGAATTGCTTCTCGTCTTCCCAAGAATTGTTTATATTGCGTGCACACTTGAGTCTTCTTAAGGGTATTGTCCCCAAACTGTAGCTTAAGTCTTCACAAAATTACGGATGGTTGTATGCCCTCCCTCCTGTCCTAGGCAACTTGATAATAATTTGTTGCGGAACAGGCGGGAGTACCTCTTACTCTGACAGTCAAACTAATTAAAAAAACACTAGTGCAAGGGGGGCGAGGTCTATCTGGACCGCTACTCTCTCACCTTATACATACATACATACATACACATATATATATACATATATATATATATATATATATATATATATATATATATATATATATAATATATATATATATATATATATATATATATATATATATATATATATATATATATATATATATATATATATATATATATATATATATATATATATATATATATATAGTTTATATTTGATTTGCTTATATAAACATGTAACAAATTTTGTTTGAATTTGTTAGATATAATAACAAGAATACACATTGCAGTAACTTGTCTGTCTTTGCATTACTATTATTTTGCTTCTTCCACTTAATGGAAACAGGAAATCACTATTTATTTATTTTCTTGGAAAATCTTTTTTTTTTCAGGAAAATTCAAAAATACATGTTTCTTATTTTTTAAAATTATGCCTTTATAAAGGCGATAATCCTGCTGCAGCATGGCATAGTATCGAAAATTTCTTATACACGTTGTTTTACGAATTTAACAATGGAACAGTTTTTATGTACGTTTTAACATTGATATTAGTCGAGAAAATTTAACATTTTAGGTGTCCAGCGACCTCGAAAACCCCCCGAGTAAACATTTTGATGCAATTTGCAAGAAAATTAAGAGAAAACCTCGTAGATGACCCTCACGACCAGGACTTCCTGGTCCCCAGGTACACCATATGGCATCGTATTCGTGTTCAGCGACCTCAAAAACCCCCGAATAACAATTTTTTTTATTCGTCTCAAAACTTGCACGCGAAAAAATGCATTTTTCGGTGCACAAATGCAGTTTCTCATTTGTATAAGAATAAAAAGGTGGACAAATGGAGTAAATGCGACAAAGAAGCGAAGGCAAAAAACCGCATTTCAATCCATTTTACTGCACATGTTTTTGGAACTTTGACCTATTTTCGTGTTAAATTTCCTCGACTATATCAAAAAGTTTTTACATTCTTAACAGCTGAAAAGGATCGTGCATCGCAAGATGCAGTCAGTAACTTCTATACTTAGAAAAATTCTTAGAACCATGGTAGTATTGGGAAAAGTAGACTACGTCTCATGATTTCAAGGAGTTTTTATGGTTCTAATTGCGTTTTTGGTTTCGTATTCTCATCTTTTTTTGTTAATAATTCTATTAAAAATGCTGCTAAATGCATACAATCCCCAGAAAACGTTTTATCTACTATAAATCAGAAGCATACATTTTCAATAGCTGATTTACTCTCTACTGTATTCTGTTATTTTCCATTTGATTGATTTCCTACAGAAATCCTCGTATATTTCTGTATAAATTGTTCATTTTTGTACTAAGTTGAATTTCAGAGAATCAGTTCCAGTTTATGTTTCTATCACAAAAACAAAAGACTGTCGTTCAAGAAAAAATCATAATTTCCATCTTTTGTCTTCTCCAAAAAGAACTTTTGGTTTTCTCTGTCTTGTATTGCCTGTTTAATAGACACCAGTTTCACACAACAATTTTGCTTTTTCTGGTCTTGAAAACTCATCTTTATTTTGAAGAGTGTTTAGAAAAGCTTCTGAAGTATTGTACAAAGTAATGCCATTTGTTGTGTCTATACTTTTTCCTCAAAGTCTTTCACTTACTTCTTGAGACATTACAAGAACATTGTTCCAAAAACGTACCATTAATGATATTTCAAACTTTTCTAATATCATATGGGTAATGTGTGTCACAACACTGACAACCTACTGGTACAATTTGTATAATGCTTGACTGGCATAAGCATGCACGTCAGATTGTCAATAAAGTTTTTAAAGATAAGGAGACCGTTTGGTTGAAGAACTGAAAGAAAATATAGAGGTGTTGTTCTAAAACAAAATTCAACAGAGTACTTGCTAAGTACACAGCTGCACAATAAAGGATGTATGTGGTCAGAGGATTTCCTTTTTATCTAGCCTGAAGACCTTTATAACACACATATGTTACTGGCAATGTCATAGCTCTGTCTTCTACAATTATTTAGATCAAGACTTACAAAATCAAAATCGTTCAGCAGAAATTCTCTTAGGTAGCGCATAGCATACTACAAAAGCTAGTAAGTTTGTGCGAGACATCTGACGTTGAGTCCACAATTATGGAATAGTGCTTAATATTTTCAATCTCTTAGACAATCTTTGCCTTAACTTGATCTACTAATGATATAATGAATTAATTGGCATTTGTATTTGATAAGTATGAGGGAACTTCTTTTCCTTTATTTCCAAATTTTGCGCTTTCCTAAATCCTGGCACCCTACATTGTAGCTTACTCAGCCTATAGGTTAATCAGGCCTTGGAAGTGACAAAGTATTTGTTACATACAAACTTACATTTTTTATCTGTACATCAACTTTAACAAGAAAGGTTGCAATGCAAGTTGCAATATACAGACAGATAAAACATAGATGCGCCACATGCTGCACCTTCAGAGCCCACTCATAGCACTCCACAGTCAAAATACTATTCCTATTTCACCATATGCATATGACTTTTGCAGTCATTTTTTTGTTATTAAATGAGGCTTGGTATTTTTGCTATTATAAATTATAAATTCATCCGTATTACAAAATAATTTTTTAAAACTTTTTGCAACACCTGTGTGTATACTGCATTATCATGACAACAATTCCATGTCAGATATGGAAAAAAACTGGAGTGCATGTACTGGTGGTGCAATAATATATGTACATGTTATATTCACTACTTGTATAGAACTAACAGTACCAGTAATACTAGAAAGTACAAAGACAAAATGCAGAGGTGTAATGGGTTTTATATTCATTAGTCAGGAAAACCGGTAAATTAGTTTCTTCAAACCAAACAATACTCAAGACATTGAATGGTTACAACTCTATCAAATATGTATTGCAGCCTTGAACAGTTAGTTACATTGTATCAATGACTACTGAGTAATTTCAACACGTTTTTTTTTTTTTTGAAGAAACGAATTTTAATTAGCGAGTTTTGTATGGTTCTTAGGGATACTTAAATAGCTTGATGCAGAAAGAAATAAATGTGCCATATATATATAATAATAATAGTTCCCCGTAATAGGCCTCGAAGGCCCTTTGGGGTCATAACAGGATAGATCTGTTACAGTCTAGAGCCTACGGTACACAAGGGTAGTAACGTGGCCAGCGCTACGTACCGACCGCCTATTATTACCCCAGAGTTTGACCTCCAGATACTCATTTATTGCAGCCTGAGTCGAGCTGGGCCGTACTATATATATATATATATATATATATATATATATATATATATATATATATATATATATACCATTATTTCCCTTGCCTTCAACCAGTTGACTTTGTTCTTCTCACAGTCTGATTTTCTGCTGCATATCTATTCTAATATCTTCTTAGTGCCAAAAAAAATTGAACAATTCATTTTTGTAACTTCAAACATCTTCATAATCTTCCAAATAATGGTACTCAGAAATTGATATTAGCAAAAAAGTGCTGGAAAACCAGCTATCAAAATCATCAACAACCAACTGCTGGTCAATTCATGACCAAACGGAAAGGCTATTAGTGCTCTAAAACTAGCAGACATAAAATCCTCATACCAAGTGATGCAAAAAATTACTATAGAGGGTTAATTGATGTTACTATAGTGGATGATGTTGATGGATACAGTGGTCAACTTGATTTTGAAATCAAAGACGTATGAAGATGATTTATTGTGTAATTGTAATTTGATTTTTAATTTCTGCCAAAAATTGATTCTTTAGTTAAAAATTTTCTAGGATTTTATGTTAATTTTTAGTCATTTCATAGAATAAAAGAAATATAATAAAACATTTTATATTCAGACAGAGCTACACCAAATCAAATCAGGCGTGCCAACAGAGCAGTATGGCCCCATTTTGTACCTCATTTTCACAGCAGATTTGCCAACCAATCCACACTCACACTCTCCTACTTTTACCAATGACAAGGTAATTGTGATGAAACACGGATCCGGTTGTTGCCGTAAATCTTCTACAACAGAGCCGAGACGAAGTAATACAATGGACCAAAAAATGGCGTATTAAACTAAATGAAGCAAAATCCTTTAACATAACATTTACAAAATGCAAAGGAACATCTTCAGCAGTCCTTGTAAATAATTTTCCACTAACTCAATTGACAGAGGTTAAATACTTAGGCATGTACCTCGACAAGGGTTTGACTTGAAAGTCCCAGATTTGGAAAAAGCGCAAACAGCTTGGTATAAAATATTGTATATACACTACTGGCTTCTTGGATGAAAATCCAAACTATCGTTAAACAACAAGCTCCTCCTATACAACACAGTCTTCAAACCCATCTGGACCAAGGCATCCAGCTGTGTGTAAAGTGCTACGTGCTATGTGTGATGCGCCATATTTTGTACGAAACGCAGACATTTTAGGTGACATAAAAGTTGACATGGTTAATGACGTGATAACGAAATTCAGTGAAAAATACCTAAGCAACCTAGAACATCATTCTAACGTGTTAGCTCTGAACCTACTAGACAATAGTGCAAACATTCAAAGGCTACACAGATTTAAACCGCTAGATGTACCTCATAGATTTGACTAATTAAGTTATTATTATACAAATCTTTTAAGTAACTTCTGTATTGTAAACAGCTGGATTTCAATCTTCATGTTATTGTTTTATGGCATTTTAATTATGTACTAACCTAAACTTTGCTTATTGTTTTACAAACAGAATGCAAAAAATTAACTTTCTAAATTTTTTTTTATAAAATGCTGAATGGAACCAACCAACAAAAATCAATTTTTTGGGGTGGTTATTGATTTTTTGAAGTATGACTTTTGTGATTAAAAAAAGGTAGGTAACGATTGACATAACTAGACTGCAATAAGTGGCCTCAATTAAATAAGTAATTTTCAATTTTTAATGAATAATGAATAAATCCACATCCGCATTTAATAAATTTGTCAAGATAATAAAATAACAATGGCAAACATTAAGTGTTCTCCAGCCATCATACAATCACCTTTGGTGATCGTGAAATACATTCTCACTTTCTTCTAAAATGACTAAAGGTCAGGCTAGCCATAGCTCATAGTACGACACGCTTGCGATTAAAAACAGGCTACTTAAAAGAAAAAGTAAAGATAATACAAATTCTGATTCATTTAATGCAACAAAGGTCACTAGTAAAAAGTAGCTTTATACCAAATTGTAATGCTTCCTTTTGAAAGAACTATACTTACAGGTAGTAAATATTAAATGCAATTTTTAACTGAAAGGAAATTTCAAAACCGCAACTTCAATTAATGCTAGAAAGTTATGAAACTGGATACGATTGTTGGCCAATGTTATATTACTCAAAATAAGTCGCATAATCAGCGTTTTTTCTACTGTAACATTCCACTCCTTGATTGTGTAGTTAATGAGGAATTCCTTACCTAGGGCAAAAATAAATGAAAACCAAAGAACAAAGTAAAGTGCCATAGTTCAACTGTCCTTGGTTCTATTTTTAAACTTTGCAGCACTTTGAGAGTATTTGGTTAGTGGAAGTTGTGGTTTTACAAATACTACTTATATTAAAAACAAAATAAAACATGGGGCCGGAAGAGATTGCTCTGTAAGCAATCCCAGAACGAACTTAAAAAAACCTTTCGATTTCTGATATGGAAAATTATTCGACATAGAATTTTTTCTTCATTTTCGAATTCAGCGTAAAATTTCCTATAAGAATCACATTTAAAATCGTAATGTCGAAAATTTTCCCGAAATTCGAAGTTGAATATCTCGAAAACTATTCGACAGAATTTTTTCGATTTCATTATTGAAATCAGCGTAAAATTTCCTATAAGAATCCATTTTAAAATTTTAAAAAATCCATAATTTTGTGACAGCGACAGACAGACCGACAGACATATAGAATTCAGTAACGAACTTTTTAAGTTTGTTGAAAAAAATTTGAATCACAAACCTAATAAACTAATCAAGCCCAAATCTGGTGGTCAGTTACCATACAATGCTAAGTACTTTTGTATCACGCTTAATCGGTGCACAAAGACAAACAAACCGTTTCCACTACTTAATAAACAAGAGCGTCATTGATAAGTTAAAGAACAATAAACTCTCAAAACGCAAATAACAAAAGATAAACAGCCACGAGTCCTTACCTAATAAGTCGATTGCATACACGGGCCTTGTAGTAGCAAAGGCATCCAAATTAAGACACCACAACGCTACACCTGCACCGAGCCCATGCAACAACACCAGCGGTGTATTTTGAGACTCTTGATTCAGTGAAATGGTCCAAATCTTATCAGCAGGTCCCACCACAGGCCCAATATCTACGTACCACCCTCTGTAAGGCGTTTTCATATCTGCAAACACAACCCGTTTGTCAATGAACCCTCAACTGTCACAATACTTACATGACAGTATCTTCTTCTCTATGATACGCAGCATGCTCTCCGAGAACTTGTTCCAAGAACACCAACTAGGCGCAATCCAGCTGCACAAAAAGCGCAATTATGAGGCAGCGGTTCGGAATTAAGGTTATGCAATGTGATGATACGCAGTTGCTGTACCCACCTAAGAATGTACATGACAATTCGAGCGAAGAGCGCGAGTAGGGCTGAATAGAGCTTAAAAACGCGGTCCAGCATGTTTGGCGCACAGCTTATCGCGATTTTGGGGAATATCGTGGGTGCAAAGTGATGGTCATGTTCAGCGCTGACGCGGGCACTATTGCGGTTTAATGAACTTTCATTACCTGGATCTAGGATCGGCCTCCACGATGAGGTTTTTGGACATTTGGCGGGAGCGTCTGGCACGGTTTGGGAGCGATTAATTTTTTCTACCGAACTGGACGCGCACTTAACCTCACTCCGTCACTGTTAGCTCAGTACTGCAATATCACTGTCTAATTTAGAACGCCTTATCGAGCCGATGACTCATCGTGGAGTTTGAACGTAATTATTGCAATTACTTATTCACGGTCGCGTTTGAAGTTTGGCTGCGAACACGCGATAGCGACTAGAATTTAGCGAGCAATGAAGAATTTGATTTTGCAGTCGCGGCAGGGGGTGGAATTTTGGCGCCGTTGTCGAACTCGCAATACGAATTTTGGTGGTTAAATTGATGAAATCCCCATTTGTAGTGGCTGATAAAACACGGCCTTGGCACACATTCTTGCTCTTGAAAACAAATTGCAAAATTTCTTGGCGCGCATATGCCTCGTGCTGTTGGAAAGTAAATATTTTGATTAGTCGCATTGTTTTCTCGTTTTGTGCCAGTACTTCAGCTCTGTTTTATAGATATAAGTACCTTTATTTATCTTGATTATAGGCAGAAGTGATGGGAATCTATACTTACTGTACTGTTATGGCATCTCTCAAAATAAAATATTGAAAAACCCGCCAAAAATTTCCAGCGTATGTTAGATGGCGCTGTTTAACACCTTGTGCTTCCCCGTTTCGAAAGTTACTATGAAGAAATTGATGTAGTACTGTTATATATTCGATTATTGTATGAATTGCTTATAGATAAATGATCTTTCAAAAGCGTTTGCTGAATAATATGGTGTTTGAGATAAAGAGTAATCTGACGAAACCCATGGTGATTTAAGTTCACTATATATTATTCACCACATATTAAAATTTAATTGAAAGCATTTTCTATTGAGCGAGTAAATGACAAAGGCGAATTCAATGCAATTTACTCGAATTGTGCTTAATTTCGATCACGTTTCTAAATGTCTTATAGTTTTCCCATTTACATTTAATGGTGTAGCGAGTTCTTGGCAGACCAATTTCGATTTTATCTTGACAGGAGTCTTCAAATTCTCATCATTCAAAAAATGTGGTCCTCCAAATTGAAGTACATTCTGAAGAGTCTTATCCTATGAAATTTTTATGCTTTTCCTAAAAATTATACATATTTTTGACAGAATTATAAAACAGAAACATGTTTGAACTGTATAATAAACATATAATTTCTTTTTGGTCCATTATTTATGGTCCGAAATGTGGTTATTGAATTATTCGAGAGTTTGAATTTCAATTTATTCTACCTTAGCATATTTTTTTGTAATAAAAATAAATGTTTTCAAATATCAGTGCCTCCTTTCGTTATTAAGTAGGAGTTGCTATCTTTCAGATTATTTTTTAGTAATCAATTATTCTAACCTTTGAACACATATTTATTTACGACTTTATTTACTCTGCGTTAGTCTTAGCACTTAGATAATAAAGCGACTGAGTCAGGTTGCAACATTGTGGTGTGATTTGTAGACCCGCCTTTTTTACCCAGTTGCGGTATCTAATGGTCAGAACTTTTGGGATACAGATTATGAGTACTTCAACGTATTTTGCTTCCACTACTAATCGGTATCTTCTTTTTTTATTTTCTATTCACTTTTGATAGTTGTTTTTATCTTTTGCTATTTTTCCGTACTTCTACGATTGTTTTTCCTCTTTTTCAAATCAATTATTTTATGTATTTCTTGACCTTCTCGTTCCTTTCGTTTTTAGATGTAACATCTTTTGTGGGGATATCCGTATTTTCCATTTTGATTTCGCTAGGGTGTCTATTTCTAACGCTTCTCCGATATTTCTGTTTCGGATTCTATCTATTCTCGTTTTATCCACTGTTCTCGGGTATTTCATTTCTGTTGTTGTTATTTTAACTCTGTCTTTGTCCAACGTTGTTTATAATTCACCTGCATAAGTTAGTGTTGGTGTGTATATGGTATAAGTGCACTTTGGCGTTTCTGCTTAATTTCTGTTTTTCTCTCAGTGTATTATTTATATTGTAATGTATATTATTTGTTTTTGTTATTCTGTTACTTATTTTCAGGTTTGTAGTATCTTTTTTTGTGATTATCATTAATTTAGCTTCTTTATTTTATATGGGGTTTCTTTTGTATCCCTAGTCTTTTAATGTTTCTAAATTGTTTTTGATTTTCTATATATTCATCTTTTATTTTTCTACCAAGTTCTTTCCAAAAATTTTCTTTTGATTTTTACTTACTTATTTACTTTATCTTCCCCGTTTATACCTTACGTGTTGGGAAATTGAAGCATTTTTTATATACTCTCCTATCTCTAGTTAAGGTTTTGATTTGCTGGAGTGTCTTTCCTTTTCTCCTGGTGCTTTCCTTTATGTTATCTTCTAATTCTATACGGGATTGTATCCTGGGTCTTAGTTCTTCACTTCTCAAGTCGAATATATATATATATATATATATATATATATATATATATATATTTTTTTTTTGAGATTTCTCCTCTCCCATGTGAACCATATGGCCATACCACTGTAGTTGCTTTCTTTCTAGTTCTTCTACTATGGGGTCTTGTTCCAGTTCCTCCCTAATGTTTCTGTTTTTTATTCGGTCTCTTCTTGTCTTTTTAACGATGTGTCTTAAGTATCGCATCTCTGCTGCTGTGAATTTTGATCTATGCTTATCGGTTACTGCCCAGAATTTCGCTACATATAGAATTGTTGGAATATACATGTTTTTATAAATGTGCATTTTTGTTTTCTTGCTTAATTCTTTCTTTTTTATTAAGGTGTTTTAATCTGGTAATATAACCAGTTTTTGTTGCTATCTATTCTTCCATCTTTACTTATTACCGTTCCTAGGTATTCGTAGACCTCTAATTGTTTTAACTTCTTCCCGTTTATTCTTATGTCTTCGTTCTCGCCTTTTGTTATATGTATTGTTTTGCTTTTTCTATTATTATTTCCACTCCTTTTTGTTCTAGGTCGTCTCTTCAAAAGTTTATGTTTGTTTGTAGCTATCGTGGGTTATTTGCTATTATTAATATGTCGTTTGCATATAGAAAGCCTTATTAGGCTTAGGTTCACATATCCTAGTCTTAATTTCCTTCTTTAATTTTTGCACTTTGTGTAGATGTAGTTCATATAGGTTACAAAGAGTAGTGGGCTCAGGCTGCCTCTCTGTTTTACCCTTCTTTTCATTCTGAAGAACTCCGCAAAATTCCCATTTAGACGCACTTTTCCTTTTATGTCCTTGTGTAGGTTTTCTATCACTCTTCGCTGCAGTTCTCTGTCTGCATCCCATATATATTTCCGATGTACTCAATCGAACGTAGCTTTTAGATCTATAAAGGCCAGGCATAATTCCTTGCCTTTGCTTATGCTTTTTTCTATTATAGTTCTTATTGTGAAAATGCTACCTTGTGATAGTCTTCATGGGCGGAAAGCTGTGTGTTCGCCATGTATTTTTTCCTACTTCAGTCTTTAGTCGTTTCTCTAAAATTCTTGTGCTTATTTTTATTGCGACTGGGGACAGACATATATTTCTGTAATTGTCGCATCGTGCAGAGTCTCCCTCTTTATATATGGGCATTATTATATTATTCTCCCAGTCTCCTGGTATTTCTTTCTACCCCATGCCAGTTGAGAAATTTTTTTTCACCATTTATAGGACCCCTTTTTTTAAACAGTTCTGGGGTAAGGTTTTCTTCTCCGGATGATTTCCCGTTCCTTACGTTTCTCAAGGCCTCTATTATCTCTTCCTCGTTGTTTACTGGGCTATTCCCTTCTTTTTCTACTTCCTTTTCTTTGCATCTTTGTGAATGGTGTTCCTTCTACTTACTTACTTATTTACTTACTTCCTCTTCTCCCATTGTACCTCACGGTGTCGGGGTTTTGAGCCATTGTTTAATCCCTTGTCTATCCCTTGCAAGGGTTCAGATTTGTGTTAGGGTCTGTCCTCTTTCTCTTGCTGATTCGTTGATGTTGTCTTCCCACTTTCGCCTGGGTCTTCCTCTATCTCTCCTTCCATCACATCTCATTTCAAAAACGGTTTTTGGATATCGTTCATTGCTCATTCTGACCAGGTGTCCATACCATTGTAGCTGTTTGGTTTTTATTTCTTCTACCAACGGTGTGATTTCTAGTTCATCTCGTATGGATCTGTTACGGACCCTATCTCTTCTTGTTTTGCCCACTATCCGCCTTAGATACCTCATCTCTGCGGTTGTTATTTTGGATTTATGTTCGTCTGTTATCGCCCATGTCTCGGAAGCGTATAGAAGTGTAGGGGTATATATTGTTTTATATAAGTGCATTTTTGCTTTTATACTTATTTCTTTTTTCCCTATCAATGTGTTGTTTACTTGATATAATATATCCTATTTCCTTTGTTTATTCTGTGTTTTATTTCTTGGTCTATTCTTCCATCCTTACTGATTAGTACTGCTAGGTATTCGTATGTTTGTACTGTTTGTATCTGTTTCCCGTCTAATTGTATATCTATTTCTTCTTCGTCTTCCTGTTTTGTGACATGCATTACTTTTGTTTTTTCTATATTAATGGTCATCCCACTTTCTTCTTGTTGTTTTTTCCATATGTTTATGTTTTGTTGTAGTTGATTTTTGTTCCTTGCCATGAGTAATATGTCGACGGCATATATTAGGTCTTGTTTCATTACTGGGTTTAGGTTATGGTATCCTATGTGGGTGTTTCTTGTCTCTAATTTGCATTTTTTGTTTATGTAGTCCATGTATATCACGAATAGAAGCGGGCTTAGGCTGTCACCTTGTTTGATACCCCTTTCCATTTTATTTTCCATCTTGTTTTTCCAATTACGTTACTATTCATGTTCCTTATTATTCTCTGCAGTTTTGGGCTTACTTCTAGTTCTTTCAATGCTTTCCAGATGTATCTGTGTGGTGTGAAATCGGTGTACAATTGCCCTCTCCCGTTCTTCATATTCTTACTTTTGGTCCCCGATTTCCCTTTAGCCTCTTTATCATATTCCAATTTTTTTTTGTTTTCAATGTAACTATTCTCAATTTTTCTTCCATGTTTTCTTCTTTGCTGTTTTTACTATTTCTCTGGCTTTATTGTGTTTGGTTATATACTTTCTTTTGTTCTTTTCTGTTTTATTTCCTATGTATTTATACCAAGCTTTTTTCTTTTTTTTTTCTTTTATTTCCTAGTTACCATTTTGTTCTTTTTTGGTTTGGGTTTTGTGTTACTATTTTCGTGTCGCATACTTCTCTTGCTAATTGTAACATTGTTTCTTTGAAGCAGTTCCATTTCTTGCTCAGGGTCCATTCATTTTCGCATTGTGTTTCTTTCCCTTCCTTTGTGGTTAATTTATTTTTAAGTGTTTATTCGTATCTATTTTGTATTTATGAGGTTTCTAAGGCTTCTAGGTTTATTCTAGTACGATTCTTTGGTTGGTGTAAAATTGGTTTTCGTATGTTGGTTTTTGCTGTCAGTAGTTTATGATTCGTATTTAGTTCTGCACCTTTTATAACTATTTAACTGCGTATCTTACGCTTCTGGAGTAGCTTATGAAATTTATCATGGTCTTGTCTTAGTTCCTCTGCTTCGTAGGTAACCTTATGCCTTTATGTGGAAATTAAGTATTTTCTATTTTTGATTTAAGATAAAAAAGTCTATCATTCTCTCTCCATTATTTATTTCTCACTGTATTCCACAGGCATTATAATTACGTCTTTGTTTTTATTTTGCATTCTTTCGGCGGTTTGTTGTAGATCCCCGTAGAACATTTCTTTATCTCGCACATTTGCAATTTTCTGTTGGCGCATAGATTTGGAATTTCTTCCTTCTCTTGGAGTTCCAAATTTAATGTCAGAATCCTAGAATTTGTTGGTCCCTATTTTATTACTTTTATTTCTAGTTCTTGTTTTATAATAATTTCTACTCCCTCTGGTGCCCTAGTTGCTATTGATGGTCCTGAGTACCTTAGGTTATATATTTTGCCATTCTTTTTATTCCGTTTTCTTTCTTTTTTGTTTCCACTACGTCCACTATTCGTATTTTATGTTTCTCCATTTCTTCTATCACCTCTGGTTCCTTTTGCTGTTTCCAATATGATTTTCTTAACTGTTTTATATTTTATTTAGGTCTCATTGTTGGTTTGCCATTTGCTCTTGATCTTTTAATTTCATTAATTTTATCTGTAATTGTCTTTCATACTCTTTCGTTATTTTGATCTTCTCATATTCTTTATTTATTCTTTCTCTTTTTTATCTTTGTATCTATTATCACCAGTCTATGGTCTGTATTTAACTCTGTTCCCATTATAACTATGACATCTCCTATTGCACATAGCGTTTTTACGTGTGTTATATAGTCTATTATACTCTTTTATTCTCGTTCTTCTGCTTCATATGTTATTTGGTGCATATTTTTATGATTGTAGAATGTGTTTTCTATTAATGGTAAAGGTCAAACGCTCCATGTGACAGTATGACCGGCGAATTGAAATATTCTCTTTCTCATATGTTCGCCCTTATTGTCCGTTCATCGCGCACAATCTTTGATTCGCGGGTATGCGATAAACTCCTTAGAAAACCGCATTATTACGCCTTGTTCTAATAAATACAGTACTGGAGTGAAGCCGAGTTTGTCCGTACTACAGATACGCGCCTTAAACGCACGGACACACTGACGCATTTCCTATTAATAATTGGTTATTACTGCAGAAGTCTATCCTCTTACAGTTGTTATTTCTAATTTGTTCTGCTTCATATTTTCCCCTATTTTTCTATTATTATGGAGTGTCTACTTTCCTCTTGTGTTTTTTCCATCGTGCGTTTCAAGTTTCATAAATTCTCCCTTTCTCTTTCGCATCTGTATTTGCCATAGGTGAATATGTCTGGATTATTGCTATTTTTCATTTAGTTCTAAACGTATAAACATAATCCCTGAATTTATAGCTTCCCAGTCGGTCACTCTAGATTTTATTTTCTGAATATCCTAATACGTATCTTTTATCCAGCGTTATAGTTTATTTTCCTTTATTTTTGACTTCACTTATGCCAGGAGTTGTATTTCCATTTCCCATACTATTTCTACTTACTTTCCATTTAGTATTTTGATATTTCATGTTGCAACCTTGTCCTTTCTTTGCCTATTTGTTAGGTTTATTATATCATTATTATTGTTTCTCTAAAACTTTATGTAGGTAATTGGCCCAATGACAGAAGCCCCCTTAACTCAGGGCAAGTGACTTTTGCTCTATGCCTACTTATTGTTATTATTCGTAGCAATGTTGTTTCCAAAAGTTCTTCCATGCGTCACACGGACAGACGCTCTTTAATAGTGTGGTCTCATGAAGGGCTCATCAGTATCAGTCAAAAAACTTCACCCATTATCAGTTGAAAATGACTGTCAGTACAAATTGTTCAAATTTATTTTAAATCTTCAAATACCAAAGAAATTTTCTAATTATTTACTTCTCGTAAAAGTTAACAAGTAATAAGGTTGTCGGCATATGATGCGTCTTTATGCTCCTGATTAATCAGAATAAATCATTTATGAAGGTACTGAAAAGCGTTCTGCTCATAAAAGTTTATTCTTATGAGAAAGGATGCAGTCAATTGCGTCAATATCACATAAATAGTATCATAAATATGCTGAGAGGTTACAGGGCTATACCTCCATCGACAAAATGTTTTGTTAAAACTTTTAGTAATGGTCTCTACTACTTACAAAATCTTCAAAATCGAATAATTCAACATTCCTTGAGGACTTTCTGAAGTTTCTCTAGCGTTTGGTAATTTTTCCAGTAAGAAGCAGATGAGATAATAATTCTTCAGAAAAGATGCTGTTTAACATGATTTTTATAGTAGGACAGAAATGTTGTATGAGTGCATTAGAAAGTACACTCGTGTTGTTTTGCGTTTCCTGGTCTTACTTACTATTTACCAACACTAGATTTTATCGTATGAGCGTCTAAAATTAGACGCCCATACGATAAAGCATTATGCAAACAATGTAGAATATTTACGTAGTCACAAAGTTGTTCGTTATGCGTAATTAAAATAAGTAACCGTGTTCACCGTTTATGTAGAAAATTTCCAAAAGAAGGGACGAATATATCCACATATTGCAGTGACAAAATAGTAGACGTCATCTTTGCACTATGCGAACGTTACAAATCTTAATCGTCCTTAGTACTTTAAATAATAGTATTGCTACTATTAGCAAAAAAATCTTTTTCCTGAATATTCTAAATTTTTAGAGTGATATTGAGACATATGGTTCAGTTTGGAAGAGAACTTAATTGTTACCGAAAGGCGAAAACGAGAGCACTGTCGAACTCCTAGGTTTTCCGCCACTACTACCTTAACAGTGGACGATTCCAATGAAGCAACTTCTAAAAAGAATCCTTTTATAATTTTCTAAGACATGCAGTACTGACTAGAGCTTCACGTGAAGTTTAGAGTGAACTCCATAGAAGCAAGTATTGTACAAACATTCGAGTATTTACTTCTGCACAATTAATGATTTTTAAAGGGCCACGTGATAGCTAGAAGAGGATAGCATTTTGTATCAAACCTAGTCAAACCCGATGAAAAAATATCTTAGAACAGTGACATGAGAAATATTGGAAACCTTCAAAATACCTGGAATAACCCTCAATTTGGAAATAAAATATCTACTTTAAAAATACGTAATCAACTGAATGTTATCCAGATAAAAAAATCTTTGGACAATATCATAGCTGGCAGAAGTTTTAGATACATTTAATTTTGTTGCTATGATATCTCACAGTTATGCATGTGCTTGGAGGATCTTTAAGAAAATCCATGAATCCCATCTTCACCTTATAAACATCTGCAGAGCTGCAAACCTCGTTGAATACACACAGGCCGTTGAAAATGAAGTGATGATATTCAGATGCAACGTTAACAAAGGATTAGGTTTAATAATAAAATTAGTAAAAGTAGTAGATAAAGATATAGATGGGTGACAAAACTAGTGTTTATTTTGGAATGGGTTCATCTCGTGTAGTCCACTGTTTTGTTTTCGGTGTATAGTCTTATTATCTTCTTATTTATTTGTGTAACTAGGCTAATTGTTCTTTGCAAAGTTTTCTCACATGTAATTTAGTATGCAAGACAAAGTGAATTCATTCTGTTGAGATACCCATGGATAAATCAAAAGTCAGTCAAAACTGCAGCATGGACTTGGTCGATGATTGCTAGCGTAACAGTTATTTTTAGATATCCAGAATGTAGTACATCTTCGATACTTGTTCTATTAAATTTAAATTCATTTGCCCAAAATGTTTTATAGGAAGGCCATAAGTTACCTAATGTAATCAAAATTTGAATCACACCACGAATTTCAATTTTGCCCATTTTGCACTGTAACATACCCCTCTTCTTTTTCTTGCGGTGGTTTCTCCTGTAAGATGTTGGTCACCATTTTATTCTGATTTTTTATGCCACTGCCCGGAATAGTGTAGATGTGTAGTCACACAATTTCTTTAAATTTTGTAGCCAGCATGTCCTTCTTCCAACTAATCTCTTCTTCTCTATCTTGGGCTGCATGATTAATTGTAACACTTGTCACCGCGCATAACATCTCCAAAGTATTAATTTTTTTTTGGTAAAAATTTTCTTTAAATTGTTCTTTTTCAATATCCATGATTCTGTCCCATATAGTAATATGGAGACACTTAATCATGCAAACTCTCAAATCCAGCGTTAAGTTTCTATTAAAAAAAGATCTCTTATTTTTATAAATGCTGCATGGGTTACCTCGATTCTTGTATTTATTTTCGGTATTAGGACTTTTTGCATTTAACCAAGGTATTTATTTATGCTTGTCAACTTTTTCTATCTTCATATTATTTGCAAACAGGTTGTCGTGTGTAGTGAATCTTTTACTGACTACCATATATTTTGTTATTTTTAAGTTTACTTGCAAACTGCAATCGTTACTAACTCGTTTACGTTTTCTAGCAAGTTTTCTAATTTATTAATGTGATCTATTAATAGCACAATGTCATCAGCGTAGCGTATGTTACTAATTACTTGTTCATTGATATTTATTCTAGCTATTTGCTCAGTTAGCACTTGATTTAAGATAACCTCGGAACATAAATTAAATAGATATGGTGATTGGACACATCTTTATCGTATTCGTTTTTTGATTTTCATTGCTTCGGTTATTTCACCATTAATTTTGGTTAGTGATATTTGTTGCTAATATGGGTTTCGTATTATTTGTATATTGTGTGGATCTATGGCTTTGGTTTTTTCAATCATTTATGTATGTTTTGCACTGTCGAATGATTTTCGATAATCAACAAAACATATGTGTACATCAACATTCATATCTAGACTTCGCCGTATCAATACCTTTATTCTATATAGGGCATCTCTTGTTCCCATGTCATTTCGGAATCCGAACTGGGTTTGGCATACTTTTTGTTCTAATTTATGGCACATTCTGTGGTGGATGATCTGTAGAAGTACCTTTAGTACATGGCTTGTTAAGTTTATTGTTCTATATTATTCTATAACATTCTTCTTTTTAAGTAATATTATCTCCAATCTTTCGGTATATTTTCATTATGCGCGTTATAGTATGTAATTCTTCTTTTTCTATTAGTTTTAAAAATTCCAGCGGTATTTCATCCTGGTGCTTACAGCTTTACGTTCTTTAGTATTTCTTAAGGCCCACATTATTTTCCTACACGCTATTTCTAGAAATATGTCACAATTTGTATTCAATTTTTTTTCACTCCCATTATCATCAAATACATTTTTATGTAGTTTTCCAATCTCTATAATTTTATTTAATCAAAAATGAGTTATCCATATTTGTGTTTAATTTCATCAAAATATTTTTTTTAGTTCCTGCTAATTCCCCAATAATTTTATTAATTCTAAATGCCATATTTTTCTTGTATATTTTCTAGGTCTCTGTATTTTTCGGATCGGAGTTTTTCCTTTGCCTCTTAAATTTTAATTTTATTAGCTTATGCGCGCTCCGATAAGAACAGTCAAAATATTCAATCGTAAAAAGAAACTTTGAACTTTGATCACATGTTTTTTTTTTTGTTTTTTTTTTATTGAATTCGTGTACATTAGCAATCAGAATTAATTACAATAAATTCTATGAGCTAATTGCGTGAAGTTTGGAATAGATTTGAAGAGAGGTGCACCCAGTGGTGCAGTCTCGTTACCTCCATTTGAAGGCTTAGGGGATGGTGTATGATTTCTTTATTCTGTCAAGTCCCATGGCCACTTCCGTTTAAGTCGTCTCATTACTGGCTGCTGTGTTAGCGGTGTAATCTCGTTATTAGTGTGTCCCACTAGCCGAGCATGGTGGCTTGTAGCCCGTTGTCTGATTATGTCCCGCACATATTGTACGTTGGAGTCAAAGTGGAGGATACGGTTTGAAACATACCAGGGAGCATTGAATATACTTCTTAATGTCTTAGACTGGAAACGTTGTATTATGTCAATATTTGAGTAGCTGGCGCAACCCCAGAGTTCACAGCCATATGTCCATATTGGTCGTATGATAGATTTGTACACCAGTAATTTGTTTTCTGTTGAGAGTTGAGAGTTTCTTCCTATGAGCCAATACATTTTTAATTTTGATGTCCATTTCTTTGCGTTTTTATTATATGTGGTTTCCACGTTAATCTTGTGTCCATATGGAGACCTAAGTATCTAATTGCATTTGCTTGCGGGATGGGTACGTTATTCAAGCTTACAGGTGGGCATTGTGATCGTCTTGTGGTAAATGTTATATGATTCGACTTCGTCTCATTGACCTTAAGTCTCCATTTTTCCAGCCAACCCTCTATTGTACTTAGTGCCTCTTGCAAGATATTAGTTGTGATTTGTGGATCTTCATGACATGCCAGGATTGCAGTGTCATCTGCAAATGTCCCCAATGTTATGGTTGGTGTCGACGATATATATGCAGTAAAAATCAGATATAAGAGTGGCCCCAACACACTTTCTTGGGGAACACCAGCCGTGATTGGATACAGTTGTGAATATTCCATACTAACTTTGGTTTGAAAGTGTCGATTAGTTAGACAAGATTTAAGCAGGAGATAGTATTGATGTGGAAAGATGTGTTTAATTTTAAATAGTAGCCCATTGTGCCAAACACGGTCAAACGCTTGCCGCACATCTAAAAATACAGCAGAGCAATATTTCTTACTATGAAATGATTGCTGAATAATATTGGTTATTCGGTGGCATTGCTCTATGGTCGAGTGTCCTTTGCGAAATCCAAACTGGTGATTTGGAATCTATTCTTCAAGTAGACTATTTTTGTATATTCGCTTTAATATTAATTTTTCTAGAAGTTTTGACACGACAGGCAGTAGACTAATTGGGCGATAAGACTGAGCTTCATTTGGTGGTTTGCCAGGTTTTAATATTAGGATGACCTGTGCAAACTTTAATTGTAAGGGCCAGTATGTTAAGCGTAGGATTGCATTAAAGAGTGCCAATAAGAATTGTTCTCCTTGTCGTGGTAATTGTTTATGTACAAGGCCTGTAACGAGATCATAGCCCGTCGCTTTCTTATTATTTAACCATTTTATTTCATTTTGTAATTCACCAATTGTGAATTTTTTTATAGGGTGTGATAGTTGTAGTGGTGCTTCGAGAAAGTTGTTAACATCTTCATCAATTTCATTAGAGTGAGGTGAATACGTCTGCCAGATGTTGGGCAAAAGTTCAACTTTTCTTTGTCTGATCTTGCCCAGGAGCCATCGTTTTTGCGTAACGGCGGGACTTGTTGTTGGGGTCTCTTAAATCCTTTAGTGGCTTTCCATATACTGTGATCTTATTTGGATAAGTTGGTTATGTAGTTATGGAATGTTTCATTACGCGCCTCTAACATCTTCTTCCTAAGTTTATTAGTAAGTCGATTGTATGTGGTTTTATCATTAACGTTGTGTGTACGTTGCCAGATTGACCTTGCTCTCCTTTTTCTTTTATTAATTCACTTATATCTCTAGAAATATTAAATGACTCGATTTTCTGGATATTCATTGGTGTAGCATTCCAGGCTGCCTCTTGGACTGTTGTTATAAAGTGATTAACTGCGATCTCTATTTCTTTCGGTGTTTTTAAGCTTATATTAATATTTATATGTCGGTGGACGTGTACTTTAAATTTGTCCCAGTCAGTTCGTCTATTGCAAAGTACTGGCTTAGGCTGCTTTTGGATAACTGTAGCGCTAATGACAGCTAACACAGGGCTGTGGTCCGAAGATAGATCGAAACTAGGAGTGACGTCCACATAATTTCTTGAAATGCCCGAGGCTATATAAAATCTAATAAATCTGGAATCTTGTTCACGTCAGTCGGCCAGTATGTTGGAGTACCGGTTGATAAATGCATGTAATTGTTGTTAGTAAGAATTTTTCAAGTTCTCTACCCTTGTAGTTATTAATCGAGACCCCACCTTGTATGTTTGCAGTTAAAGTCGCCACCTACTATAAATCTCCCTCCAAGGGTGTTGAAGAATGGTTGTAGTATGTTCGTGGTTAATCTATGTCTTGGAGGGCAATATACAGCAGCTAGTGTGATTGGGCTAGGAAGTTTACTGATTTCGATAACGGCAGCTTGCAGGAACGGTTCTTCGTATTTTGGTAATTCATGATGAACTATCGAGTTTCGAATAATAATAGCTGCGCCACCATGGGCTGTATTATCTGGGTGTACAGTATGGTAGATGCTGTACTGAGGTATTTTTATAAACGTTCTTGTTGTAAAGTGTGTTTCACTTATGAGTAGTACATCAATTTTGTTCATTTGAAGGAAGACTTCTACCTCCAATTTTTTAGATTGGAGGCCGTTGGCAATACGTATGAATTTATACATTATTTAACTAATTTGGCAATTACTGTTGTGAGCATGTTGAGGATCATGCTATTTTGTTGTAGCAGTTGATTAAACATTCCCTTAAACTCGGCAAGGAATTGTGCGAGGGTGAGGTCATTAGATGAGTCTGGTTTATTTGCTGTAACGTGGCTATAGGTATGCATCGGCATATCAGCGTAAACATTAGGTTTTGGCAGAGGAGGAAAATTTCTTATATCTGGCTTATACTGTGCAGGTTGTTTCTTTGGTTGCTGTGTATTTGGGTAGGTCTTGTTTTGTAATTCTCTATAGACCATACATCCTTTGTAGTTGGCAGGATGTGGTCCATTGCATAAGATACACGTTGCCGGCGTATCCCTATTTTTGGTGCACGTTCTTGTATCATGGTTACCGCTGCATTTGACATACGCATATGGGCGATTGCAGTATGATTTCGTGTGGTTAAAGTTTTGGCATCTTGTACATTGTACTATATTTTTATTTTGCTTAGGTGGTTCAACCGTTATCTTTAGGTTCTGCAGATACTGCAATTTATAAATATCTTTATTGTTATCGGCCGGTTCCAAGTCCACGAAGAATAACGGCAGGGCTTCTTTAGTTTGTTTGTGTTTGATGTTGCTAATATTTCGAACTTTATGATTTTTTGCTGCCAATTCTGCTATTATTACTTTTATCGGGATTGTGGGGTGCAGATGCCGTACAACTACTCTATACGCCCTCTCCAGCTTGTTTTGATATGTGTGAAATATAACGTTGGTATCTAAAAAATGGGCGGTCAATTTCCTGTATGAGTCAGGCGTGTGAACATTGATTTTAACGACATTATTGGCCATACATTTAGAGGTATATTGTTCCTTTTCGACTATGTGCGTGATGCTAGCTACCATTTGTTGATAGTTTTCGACACCTTGAACAAAGATTGGCGGTGGTTTTGGCAGTTGAACAGTTTGACCCGTAGTATTGCTGCTAGCCCCTGGTACATCTGTTTCCTCTGTTAACGTAGAGTATTGGTTTGTTTGTGTTAAGTTGAATGTTTGAGTTAATTGTGGGTTATATTTCCGTCTTTTCCTTTTATTGCCAGGAACCACTTGCCAAGTGTTATTATTATTAGCCATGTTTTCGTCTTCGCCGACATTACTTAAAATTTCTTGCTGGTCTTTTTCTATTTGATTATTTTGCGGCAAGGTTTGCGGGGAAGGTAATTGCACTTGAGACAACCCCGGATATTGCATCACGGGCACTGTATAATACGGAGAGGGTTGAACCGGTGGGATTGATGGCACTGCATACTGCTTTAATGGTGTTTGTTCGAAGAGTGGAGGTGTTGAATGTATACTGTTACTTACAGTATACTGTTGCTGTTGATAGGAGGGTGGGTAACCATATTGTTGATACATATTGGAGTTATTTTGTGGTGGCGGATTATTCCCATTGCCAGTGGGAAACATTAATATTAAAGTTGATTACATGGGTATTAAATTATTAAATAAATAAGTACGCCTGACCTTAAGGCTGCGACTCGGGCGCGGCGATATCGCAGGTAAAAATTTGGCTCGCACACGTCCACACTGTTTCAATGCACGGGCCGTACTTTGATCACATGTATAGTTATTGGTGTCGCTCTCTAAGGGTATGCCACCAAGTTACTTATTCCTTGTAAAAAAAAAATCGTAAGCACCTAAATGGGTTAAAAAAATGCGAAATTTTTTTCCTAAGGTTTTCCATACTAAGGTAACAAGTTTTCGGGTGGTTCAATTTTTTTCCTACTTGGCGCTTATTTTTTGGCCTCTAATAATGAGAAATAGTTATATAGTCTAGGTAATAATTTTTATATTTCAATAAAACTCTGCGACATATTAAACTGTTGCCGAATTTTCCGGCTGATTGAAACACGATGTTGTTATTCTAATGGTAATTGTTAGTGTAAATCTGTTCGTGTGAGCATAGTACATACTATAGTTCTGATGTATTGTATAATTTTTTTCTATTCTTGGATAGTCGTAGCTTATTGGGTATTGTTATTTGGATTAGTCTAAATGGTTTCCATTTTATGCTTGTTTGCAAACTTTCTTATTCAGTTTGTAACTCTACTGAGATATAACAAAAATGCTTTACTTACTATAACTGGTTCGGACCGTGATTCACGTACCTAAAACAAACATGTACGTGAACCTGTTTGTTGTTTTAGCTTCTTGGAGAAAACAAATTTACCATGCTCAATCTACTAACCACAACCATTTATTTGTTCCTTAGCCTAGGTGGTATACATAGGTTAGCTCAGTACCTAGATGTTTAGATTGGTTCTCTTGTGTACTTATACTTTTATAACAAATTATGTATTGAACTGAAAAATTTGTGTATTATAAAAGTGTATTTTATTCGTGTTTTCATAGGTACTCTAAAAGTGTGTATATTTCAAGTACAGCAAGGATTTTAATGGTGATTTGTTTAATTTTGATTTAGTTTGGTTTCCATAATTTTGCCGTTTTTGGCTGATGTAAGGTGCTATTGGAGAGATGCAATATGTTATCGAAAATAATGTACTTAAGACAGTTTAAGACATCTTATATTAGTAAAAAAAAAGATGTTACACCAAAACCGATCATTAGATAATCTTCTGGGGTTAGACTTTTCAAAGGGGGTTAATAAAGTGCGGAGTCCTTGATATAGCTAGCCTAATGTGCAGTTACAGAGTTGGCAAATACTCTTATTGCTGACACTGATGATGGTTCGTAGTGGTACTTGCTCAATGTAGGATTTTGAGTTTGTGTATTTTTAGAGGTAACGGTGTGGTGAACTATTTTAAAACTTTCTAATCAGTAAGGTCAATTTGATTTTTGATGCCACTAAATCATTTTTTCAGTAGTAAAATTTGCAAGTCGTAAATATGTACAAAACTTAAAGGCTATATTGATGAACTTATATCTTTGACATTTTTTCTTTCCCTGGTGTGTATAAAAAAACTAACGGTACTGATATTTCCTAGTATTTATGCTCTTTATTGATTAATTTGGATATCTCTCGTGTCAGTATTACATTTATCTACAGATAGGTTTTGAGGTCATAAACTGCTATTTATAATAAAATAATAACAGTAAAATTTTACACTCTACGTACGGGCAAGGCCTACGAACTGAGAGGTTAAGGCTCTCATATGTTTGCCCTTGCTACCAAGTCGTCGCGTACGATCTCCGATAACAGGCGATGTGACCATTATGGTCATCGATGCGAATCTTTCGAGTACTTTAACACAACGTAAGCATTTTTTTAAATCCGAACTTTGCTTCAACTGCTAAAAGACTTCGTACAGCAGCTACTCCACTGTTAGTTTAATTCCTCCATGATAACAGATTTGAATATTATCACAAATATTAAAAGTTATTACAATTTGTTAAAATTAAATTTAGGAGAGCTGTTTCTCTAGTAAATGTTAAAATTTAGATTATTTTTAGTGACATCAGTTCTCTTTTCATGTTGGAGTAGAAAATAATAGTAGATTTTCCAAAACATGTGTTTTCTCTAGGTTAACCTCTTCTCAGGATGCAGTTCTAGGTATTTAACTTCATCCTGTCGGGGTAGCGAATGGTTATTTATGTGGACCAGAGGATAGTTACCTCTTTTTGTAGTGAAAGTCACGTGGGTAGGCTTGGTTTCGTTTATTTTCATTCTCCATTTTTCTACCAATTTTGGATCTCTGTTAGATTGGTTTGCAGCAACTGTGTAGCTATTTCTCGGTGATTATCAAAAGCTAGGATCGCGATGTCATCTGCGAAGGTTTGGTGTAATAGGAAGATATGCGTAATAGGTACAATAGCGGCCCAATCACGCTTTTCTGAGGCACACTGGCATTTGTGGGATAGAGTCCCTTATACTCAGTTTCGAGCTTGACAACGAAGTGTCGCTTTTGGGAAGAGGGTACGTAACTTAAATAGCAGTCAAACATGACAAACTTTATCAAAAGCCTGAGATATGACCAAGAACGCTGCAAACCAATATTGTTTGTTTTCGTAGCTTTCATTAATCTTCCGAACGACACAATGTATTTGTTCAGTTCAAATTGGTGAGCAGGAATTGATTTGTTGGTTTCAATTATTGGCAGAAGTCTCTTTAGTAGCAACTTTTCAAACACCTTGGATACTACAGACCGTAGACTGATAGGAATTCAATTCGTTTGGTGGTTTACCTGGTTTAATAATTACAATAATTTGAGCTACTTTCCACTGGACTGGGTTGCACCCATTGTGCATAATAGCATTATACAGCTGTGTGAGGTATTTTATCAGTAAGTAGGTCATATTCCGGTGCTTTTTGTGTGCAAGGTTGTAATAACCTCTTCAACGTCAGACACTTTAAAGTGTTGTTTTGGTGGTTTCAGTTGGAAAGGGTTTCTAGGAGTTGAATTAATTCATTTTTATTATACCAGATGTTCTACAAATGTGTAAGCTTTTTCTTTTTATTTCTTACCCAGTTTTCATGGCTCGTTCTAACGGGTGGAGAGGCTTTTGTAGTTTTTTATTTATTTGCCAGAGAGAATACTTAGTGATGTCAGAAGGTGTAAGGCCTTGTAGGAAAGTTTGTATGCATTCATTTTTATTGCTGTTTAATAGTTGTTTAAGTTTATATATAGCTGTATTGAATAAGAGTTTGCTTTCACGTGTTCTTAACCTGTGCGATTGTCTACGAAGGTTTCGTTTTTTCATAATTTTCTGTTTAATTGATACAGGACAACCAAAAGATTTGAAAGTTTGTGTTCGTTCGGGTGTTCTGTTCCAGCCCGACTATTGTATTGTGTCGTTGAAGTATTTAACTGCGAATTCAAGATCTTCTTCAGTTTTACGGGGAACACTCAAGTTCAGCTTGCTGTTAATTAGTTGTCTAAATGTATCCAGTCTGTATGTCTATTGCTGAGACTTGTTTTTGAACGCGGATAATTTAACGAGAATTGGAGATGATTGGGAAACAAATCAAAACAGGAGGTGTGGAATCTGATACCTTTGAATAGTTCAGTGATTTGAACTTAGCCAGTAGGTAGGGTTTTTAAATTGTTTTAAGTAGCTCACGTCCTTTGGAGGTTATAATTTTGGATTCCCACATAGTTTGTTTGGCATTGTAGTCTCTTCCAGCAAAAAATAGATGTCCCAGGATGTTGTAAAAATCTTGGTATTGTTTTTGTTTGACACTATATTTGGGTGGGAAGTAGAGGGCTGAAATAATTAAGGGGCTAGTGGGATCTTCTATGGCCACATTAGTTTCTTGCAGGTAATTTGTACCGTAGCCATTTATTTGATGATGTTTAATTGTATTTTTAATGATAATAGCTGATCCTCCTCTGGTAGTGCCGTCTGAATGATTTGTAAAGTAAATTGAATATTTAGGAATTTTTAGGTAGCTTTTCGTTGTAAAGCGGGTTTCAGAAATTAGTATAACATTGATATTATAAAGTAAAATAAATGCTTTTAATTCATATATATGTTATAACAAGCCGTTGGAATGTTACAGAACCATTTTCAGCAGATTATACATTAATTAAGTTTAGTAATTACGGTTGTAAGAAGGTTTAACATCCATTGGTTCGAATAGGCCCTTTATAATATTTTTAGCTCTTGCATATTACTGATAATAAATAAATGATACAACAACAGTCCAAGAAAGTGTCAGAAATTAGAATCAGCAATAACAAATACGGCGATGGAAGTGATAGGCAAGAGAGCAAGTCAAGAAAAATCTGGTGTGAACATCACACGACTTTCCTTATCTTATTATTTGAGTAATTCTAGCAAAAATCCTGGGTTTCAATTTTTTTGGGTTCCTATTTTACTTTTAATTCTAATTCCTGTTTATCTCGTGATAACAATTATTTTTATTCTCATGAATTTTTTGTATCTTTTTTTATATTTATATTATTATATTTTTGTAACCGTTCAGATTCGCGACCGCTTTGCAACCGATTTTGCGACCTTGCGACAAACGACTCGGCCGATTTTTACCAAAAGCTTCGCATTGCGTCCCCTACCTACATGTAATTTACATACCAAATTTCAAGTCTCTAGCTATTACGGTTCTCGAGATATCCTGTTTACTGACAAACCGACAGACAGACACAGATACAGACACAGACACAACTTTTTTGGTGTCGTGAGGCTACTGGATAGGTCAAATTTCCGCCGATTACATTATTTTCCTTATTATAGGATAAGGAAAGTAAAAAAGGCATGGTTCAATGAGGAATGTAAAGAAGCAATTGAAGAGAGAGAGAAGCAAAGTTTCGGTGAATACAGCATAATAGTGAGCTAAAGCTTGTTAAATATCGAGAAAAAAGAAAAGAGGCCAAGATGATATGTATATCAGCCAAGACAGCATTTCAAGACCCAGAATTACGGAAAATAGAGGAAGCAATTGAAGAAGAGAGAGAAGCAAAGTTACGGTGAATACAGCATAATAGTGAGCTAAAGCTTGTTAAATATCGAGAAAAAAGAAAAGAGGCCAAGATGATATGTATATCAGCCAAGACAGCATTTCAAGACCCAGAATTACGGAAAATAGAGGAAGCAATTGAAGAAGAGAGAGAAGCAAAGTTACGGTGAATACAGCATAACAGTGAGCTAAAGCTTGTTGAATATCGAGAAAAAAGAAGAGAGGCCAAGATGATATGTAGATCAGCCAAGACAGCATTTCAAGACCCAGAATTACGGAAAATAGAGGAAAGTTACCAAAAGAAGATCAGGAATTTCTACCAAGAGGAAAGGGAACTTACACAAGGGCGGATCCAGGGTGGTCCCTTCCGGGCTGGGTCTAGGTCGCTAGGGACAATTTTTAATCTCATTGATAAATTGATTTTGTTATTTGATTAAAATTATTTTGACGAATAACAATAAAATGCTATTTCTTTTTAATTAGATTTATTATTGTAATCGAATTGAAGCCTGTCCTGACTAGACCTCGACTATATGACCCCCCCTGACTTGAAAGCTGGATCTGCCCTTGAACTTACAAAGGATTATGGCACGCAAAGGCAAAGAAGAAAAAATAGTAAGAGATGAGGAAAAGATAATTGTTAGATGGAAAGAATATTTTGTCTAGATGTTGAACCAAAACGGTGTGGGAGAAGAAAGGGCGGGAAGAGAAGTAGGAATAGTGGAAGATAACGAAGTATAAATAGCATAACCACCAACGAAAGAAGAAATAAAGAAGATAATTCAAAACTTGAAAAATAGAAAAGTCCAGGGAAAAATAACATCAATGCGGAACTTATAAAGTATAAGTGATAATACAACTACATGAAATAATAGTGGAGGTGTGTAAAGCTGAAACCATAGAAGAAAAATGGCACCAGGCAATAATAATACCGTTATTTGAAAAAGGGGACAAAATGCAGTGTAAAAATTATAGAGCTCCGGTCGATGTGGCTTATAAGATTCTAGTGATTAGAGATAAGTTGTAAGCATATATTGAAAGTCAAATAGGAGAATACTAAGCTGGATTCCAAAAGAACAGATTAATTATAGACCAAATCTTTACGCTTAAAGAACTCCAAACAGAATGCTATGAGAAAAAGGTAGAGGTACATGCAGTTTTTATCGGTTTTAAAAGAGCCTATGACGCACTGTTGAGGAATAAACTATACAAGACATTGGGAGCGATTAAAGTATCAAGTAAACTAATAAAACTAACAAAAATGACCTTAGAGCACTCGACTATTATGGTAAGGGTTAATGACAAATTATCACAAAAGTTTAGCGTAGAGAATGGTCTGAGCAAGGAGACCCTATCTCCACTGTATAACTGTTTAATATAACCCTGGAAAATATAGTAAACAAAGCAAAAATAAATGGAACGGGGCAATACTAAATAAGTCACACCAATGCATGACATACGAGGACGATGTCTTGTTAATTAAATAAAAGAGTTACGTAAAATAACAAACGCTTTTAGTATTAGAAGCAAGGAAAATGGGCTAGAAATAAAGTAGAAAAATCAAAATACATGAAAATGGCTGCGAAGAAAGATGGAAGGAAAATAGAAGCAATAGAACTGGAAAAGTACCACAGTACGAGTATCTAGGGGTAGTTATAATAGAAGACGGAAAAAGCTAGAGTGAAATAGAGACAAGACTTATAAAAGGTGATAGAAATGCGGGTTTGTTAAGAGCAGTGCTAAGTTCTAAGGAAATTTCACGAAACACAAAAGTGCGTATATATAAATCTATGCTAAGATCAACTATAACATATGTCTGTGAAACGTGGGCCCTAAACAAAAGCGAACGGATAAGTTGGAAATATGGGAGCGCAAGATACTCAGAAGAATATTTGGAGGTAAAAAGACAAAAAAAAAGAACAAGTAATGAAGAAGTTGCAAATCTTTTTGGAGAAACGAATATAACAAATTACATAAAAGAACAAAGATTAGATGGCTAGGTCATATTAGTAGAATGCATAACAATAGACTAGTCAAAAATATATATGACGCACGAGTGTATGGAGAAGAAGAGGTAGACCTATACAGACCTACAACTAAAAGGGGTTAAAGAGTGGAGGAAACAAGTGACAGATCGGGCAACCTGGAGAAGAATATCAACCTATGGGTCTAAAGGCCTGTTGAAAAATTGTTGGATAGTGGATATTTTTTAGAATCTGTGAAATTCAGTTTGCTTTTCGTTCAGATCTTTCATGATCGCAGCTGTTTTGGGTTGAACTTTTATTTGATTATCGTGTGAACTTTGTCGTATTACTGTTTTGCAATTTTTTCAAGTAAATAAACGAGAGGCGTTATATTTTACCCAGTTACAAATATTGGAGGAGATTTTGAGTATGCTTTTCTGAGTTAATGTCTTGTTGTTCATTAAGGGTTTTGTTTTCTAGGATTAAAATCAATTTAAAGAGGACGGTACGTCAAGACAATATTTACTTGGTTTGCTATGTTTAGCGGGGATTTTGAAATCATTCTGAGAAGTTTTATCTTTTTTTATGTGAGACTGTAGTCCATTTATAGGTTTGATAGGGAGACATTGCAGGGTGGGTAAAGCGCGTTGGCTGGCAAGGTTGGGAGTATACTATTGGTTGTGGTTGTGTAAAGGAATTACTTGATATTTGAAGATATTGATTGTTGATCTGGTTCCCATTATCGTTGTACCATCATCGTAGAACCATTTGAGGCTGCGTCCGCGGGGGTTGCATCCCTATAGGAGGCTGGTAGAAGGCCATAACGGCTCTCACTTCTGGGTTTTAATTGCAGTGTTTGACTTGATGCACCAGTCTTGAAGGTTTCACCTTATAAGATTAGCTGGTGTACGAATGCTGTCTTAAATTTTAGATAAAGCGTTTTGGGCACTGACATATCGAAACGCGGTACACATCCGCTTGCTTCGAAACACAAGCGCGGAATGACGGGTAAATCAAATTTAAACCTCAATTTATTTTTTACGCGCTGTTTGGTAAACAGAGAGGGGCGTGTCTTCTGAGAGAATTCCGTTCTCAAGGTATTTCAGTCTACTGCTTTTTTAGTCAGTATTACAATGTTAAAGCAAGAGGTGCTCTCGCCTTTTGCGTAACGGATTATTATCAACTTTCTTGGGAGGTTGTAAAACCACCCAAAATTTAGAAAAGACTTCAGGCACAGATTGGGAACAACACCCTTAAAAAGACTCAAATGCAAGCGGGCTATAAATATTTTTTGGGAGGCGAGAAGAGTTAAGATCAATGCCACTTGCGTTACCCGGGGACTAGCGTGTTAAGTTCGTCTGCTTTTCGAGGATAATCGCCAATTAACGGTTGATAATTTTTTTTAGATGAAACAAAACTCGCACATCGTCGGAAAAGACCTGAATTTTCAACCTGAGAGGTTCTTCAAGGTTCTCAGTCCCATGCAATTGCTCAAACTTCATAAAAAATCTAGGAATCGTTTTGGACTACATTAAAACACTTTTCCTGTAGTCCGACCTTATTACCCATTTGATGACAACGTTGTTGTCGAAGCGTTCGTGCGCACTTGGCTGGTGTCAGGACTAACTTCATTGTACGATAACAGGGTTAAATACATGCTAGTTGAGAGTGTTTTTAAGAGAACTTATACAAAAAAATGTTTTGCTTGGTTTTTTTTATGCTTCAATATATTTCAAAAAGTTCATTTTATATTTCATTCACCCACGTAGCAATTAACGATAACAGTTTCATGTAGACAGATAGAAAAATGTGTCTTATGTTTTCTGTCTTTAATAAATATAATGCGTTTGTGGGATGCATAAGTATTGTTTTAGTTGATATTTTTATTACACTGTCGATACCAGAACATATGATACCAGCATCAGTAGTCCCGTCCTTTATACATTTAAAAATATAAAAGTAATTTTTGGTTTAATTTTTTTAAGATAAAACGTTAAGATGTCTAAACTCAGAATACCGCCTAAAATTCGAGGACAGTCAACAATGATGTCCTTAGATACCGGCCGTTACAGCCTTTTTTTTACCAACAAGAAAATGTTTAGGAAAATGTAATGAAATTATGTATTCGACTCTTCTTAATTTCGTTTTGTTCATTGTTATCTTGCTACTCTTTCAACTTCTTTCATTAACCACCATTTTTAAGATCAAAAAGATTAAATGAAACCTTGGGTCGTATGAATGTTACATTAATTTTTATGAAAGGCTAATGCCAGTCAAAGTTGCTAATTTTATTAATAGAATTATTATATCCCACATGTCAATGCTAAATTAAAACATTCTTTAAGTTCATAATTTTTTTAAGCAACTCTATTGAGACAGCTTTGAAAAAGACTACTTATGTTATATTGCAATTCAAGCACATATGAAGATCACGTGCGTTTATAACTATTTTCCTATTGTAGAGTAAAACTGAATTAGTGGTATTGTAGAATGAAAAAAAAATAACCAACATCAACGAAATTACTCTGACTATTCAAATCAAATTGAAATTTTTTTGTTTATCTGATATTGCAAGAAAATCTTATAAACTTAGTGGTCTAACATAAACCGTGATAATAATTCCTTAATGAAAGTTATACAAGTTATATATATGTAGTGCTGACAATTTATTTAAACTCTGACTAAAAAGCAATTAAATATTTACTCTGGGGGAAGACAGAGGAACATTTTTATATTGTAAACGTTTAGTACCGGATAAACACCAATTGAAAATGCAAATTATAAACTGTAGGCTAACGTAATTGCCAAGTAGGATGTCTACGCAAAGCAGATTATTACGAAATCCTTGGACCTAGCGGTTATCAGCAACTAACCTCGTGAAACCAAGCGCACTTATCAATTTTCTCGTCACCATGGGAAACGTCATAACATTTTATACTGTAAACCAGAACTTGTCAAAAGGTTAAACAGTAAAAGACGCAATAATTATTTTTTATATCCTTTGAATACGGATTCAGTCCAGTCCAAACGAACTCTTATGACCACACAAATATTTTGATTTGGATTATTTATTACTTTTTTATTCGCTTGTTCAATTTTCATAATTTTTAAAAATACTTCCCATCGCACTCTTTTTCTACATTTCTGAGCACATCCCCCACTTTACTCCTCGTCGTTGGAAAACTTTACTTTGTATTTTAATTAGCATATTATAAAAATAAAGCCAGATTATGTTACTGGTGCAATGCTATTGGCATAGCGAGATGGTCAATTTTCATACCTTTTGGGCATATTAGTACATCAGAAAATGTGCCATCCCATTTGTTCTTCAGTTAAGGTATGTGACATTCAAAGAGAAGAAAAGTCTTCCCTTATTTGAAGATATCTGTGCAAATTGGTATGAATTACGGTAAAAATTCGTTATACCGGATTGCCGCTAGGGAGAAACCTTATACATATTTCGACTCCACTCTTCGAGTGGAGTCGATCGGCGTGACCTTCATGGTACGCAAAGGTCAAATAAGAAAATTGCATGAAAACGCTCAATTTCAATGAAAACATGCTCAAAACTTCAACCTAACCTAACCCTTTTTTTGTCACGCAGGGGAAAATGCATTAAATTGCATACCCGGCTGCCCTCGTTTGAGAGCCATGCGGCGGGTTATGTGGGGCTCTCCTTCCCTGAAGGGAAAGGCCCACCCACTAAAAACTCCTGGGATTTCCTCCTCGTCGGTATGTTGGGGGTCGCTGGGTTGCTCAAGGCTTTCTACAGCTTCCCCCACGACGCAGTTGTTTCCCGCAGATGTACGCGGCCCACGGTCCATGAGGATTGATGCGCCCCAGTACCTGGGCGTCCGACTACCGCTGGTGTAAGCTCGGCAATTTCTTGCCGGTGCGGTTTCCTCCTCTTCTCGGTCCGGCCGGTTAAGGAAAGGCCCCTACGTCCTGTCGAGCTGTGCGGCGTGTCCGCGGCGCTCGAGGGGGGCGCAGGTTGACCGGCGGGGGCTGTAGCCACTATGACCGAACGCGCGTTGTGTCCGGCCAGACCCACCAAGTCCAGTGTACCGAAGACCCCGACCCGGGCTAATGCCCCGGCGGCCTTGGATCTTCGGATTTTCCCTCCTACCTCTTGCGAAGTTTGCTCCTCCTGTCCGGCCGGTTAAGGCAAGACCTCTTCGACCAGTCGGCCTGTGAAACATGACCACAGCACTCGGGGGGCGCAGGTTGGCGGGGGCTGGAGCCCTCTCTGACCGAACTTGAAGACCCCGACCCGGGCTGATGCTCTGGCGGCCTTGTGTCTTTGGGTAACCCTCCTACCCTTCGCGAGGTTTGCTCCTTTGGTCCGGCCAGTTAAGGCAAGACCCCTGCGTCCGGTCGAGCCATGGAACATGGCCACTGCCGACTTCCGACTTAGGACCGCTTAGCTTCACCCGGTCTAACTGGGCTACTGAGCTCCCCCGCCGCTGCAAGGCGGGTCCCCTGGGGGAGAACCTAACCTAACCTAACCTAATTCAAATAAAGTAAATTAAAGACCTCTGCGGACGATGAAGGTCACGCCGATCGACTCCACTCGAAGAATTGAGTCGAAATATATATGGGTTCGCTCTCTAGCAACAATCCGGTAAACCGAATGTCAGCCCTAAATTTCTTTTTTGGAACCCCAGATACATCATCTCTCATGGAGACAATTATCTCTCAGCACAGAAGCCATAACCTTCAAACACCTAAACTTCGTGCAAATTCGTAGCGTAAAATTGTTTGCCATTGCTTTGTTACTTAAATTTTTTTGCGTATTAGCTATACAAACTTTAGGAGGTGTGTCTAAATGTTTGTTTTCACTCGCACTTTGCTCCTAAGTGGGCGTGTGTCGTAAAGTGCTGTTAAATAGCCCGTCACTCATGCAAGGAACAACCAAAGATAATTTACACGCATCGACAAGCAAATGGAAATGGTCGGAAAGCTTCACAGATTTATCTTCACATGCAACAACCAAATCACAAAGCTTTTCATCAATATTTCGATGATTATGTAAGGCGAGGTTGATTAATGGTAGAAGTGAATATAGAGAGTGGATGCGTTATGTTCGTACATAGTCGGAAGAAAGTTTTCTGTAAGATATTTAAGTAACTCTCAAGTATAAACTCCAGACAAGCGGCCTGTTAAGTGGCTGAGTAGAGTATTCCACATGAGAATCGCCAATCCCTATTAGGGGAATGGCGGATAGTATGGGCCAATTGGTAGTTCAACGATTCTCCGGTAGATAGCAGCACTATACACGGTCTAGCCTATTCAACCCGTGTAATCATGCCATGCGCAGAGAATTTGTTTGCTAAGCCGTATCGTTTACGAGTGATCAATCTTTGAGGTTTTTGCCTTGAATAATTTTTACCATCACTCTGAGTCATTACAGGAGTAGATTTATGAAACTAGAGTTATTATTTAGTTTACTCTATTAATATAAGACACTGACAGTTTCTTTTGGTTTGCTCTAACCTCTTACGCTATCCGCCATGTTTTCACATTAATGTGGATCGGGTTGTCTGGGCCATGTCAGTTTCGAGTAATATGGGCCACGTAACTGATTTGTATTTTTTATGTTTTTAGAACACTATGCCAAAATTTAAGAACGTGGGGGCCGAGGAGAATGGTCAGAGGGTGATATGAAAAAACCCGTAGCAAGTTTTGGAAAATAAACTTTCTGAAAGGGCTGCGTCCGACCGCTATCGTGTACCAAGAAGCACTTTACAAAGAAAGTTAAAAGCTATTTCAAATAAGAAGTCGACTGAAATGAAACCACAGACGGGGTGTTTTAAGGCAACCCTTGAGGAAAGATGTGAAGCTCAAATAGTATAAAGGATTTAGATGCGAGACACACAAATCAGAGTTATTGAAGCTGGCCTTTGACCTGGTCGAAAAATTAAATGTGAATCACAGATTTAATTTTAAAAATGGCTGGTAAAGAGATTTATGCTAGTTTTACGAAGGGCATCCAGAACTGAGCGGCAGAAAACCATAATCAACTAGTTTGATGCGGTGTGTAGGGTTTAATAAGCCAAAGATCGAAAGACTCTTCAACCAGTTGGAAATTTTCTTAGAAAAACATTCCTTTAGACCGTCCAGAATCTTTAATGCAGACGAGACGGGCGTTTTGTGTGTGCACGAAAATGACAAGGTCATTATACTAAAAGGAAAACGTCAACTTTGGAAAATGACTTTGGGAGAGAGAGAGAGGGTGCAATGTTACACGTATGTTCTGCAGGAGTTCCTCTATTTTTTATTTTTCCGAGGAAAAGTATGAATGACCGTCTCATGATTGGTGCTCCATCCGAAAGCATTAGTTTTCCAACTCCTACTGGATAGATGACGGTTGAGGCTTTTCTCAAGTGGCTTGATCACTTTGTTTCCTTCACAAAGCCCCCCGCAGAAGATCCTGTTTTGCTGATCGTAGATGGGCATGGTAGTCACAAGAACTTAGATATCATCATGTTTGCTCGTGCAAACTATATCCACATGTTAAGTTTTCCTCCTCAGTTACAGCCTCTAGACAGATCGTTCATGAAGCCATTTCAAAACTGCTACAACACTTCTTGCAGTTTATGGATTGAGGGTTATTCGAGGGTCAAGAATTAATGATTATGATATTGTGAAATTAATAGTCGATGCCTACAAGTAGGTGTGTCGAATGGACATTGCTGAAAGTGAATTTAGATGCACTGGCATTTACGACAAACCCAAATATTTTCACTGATTTGGACAGTAAGATCTCAAACATTTCACATGCGTCGCTTCCTGAGACGACTTCTAAAGGAACTCCTGTTGCTACATCTAAGATCTCCTCTTCCAGCTCACCAGCAGCCTTGCCAGCCTCTTCTCAACCTGCTTCCAAGGCAAATTCTAGAATCTCTTCGAGAGAGACCATAACTTCCCCCGAAGCAGCAACCTCAACACAATTTTCTGATTTTGAAAATGTTTTAAAAGAGGTGTCGCCTCTGCCTTCTGCAGTGAAAAGAGGTTGACGACCCGGAAAAAATAGCAGTGCAAATATGTCGACTGAAAAGAAAGATTTGGAAAACCAAAAAGTTGAACAGATAAGGATAAGGAAACAAACAAAATTTTCAAAACAAAAACAAAAGGTGATTAACAAAAAAAGGAACGAAGCAAAATGTTTGATTTTGACAGTCCTACACCAGCAATTTCTCAAGATAACGTGTATATGGAATGCTCTGTGCAGCCATTGATGACCACCATTTTTACTTTTGTGATCTTTGTAAGATAAAAAAAATGAGTTGTAATACATTATACATTAATTTGCACAAGAAAAATATTTTTTTTACATTTATAAACCTAATAATTTTAATGCTCAAAATGTAAGGTTACAACTAATTGCATTTTATGTTATGTTCGCTTCATATATTGCTAAATATATTCTTTAGTACTTCTGGAAAAGTAAATATAAAATTGATTGTTATCGCTCATAACCGATTTTAACCACAATTTTTATTTTCCTTTTTCCTTAAGGGGCCCATACTACCGTCGTTCCCTATTTATAACCTGGTAACGAACGCGAAAAAATTTTTCAAGAGAAAGGTTTTGTTGCTGGTTTTTGCAACAGGCCACTACCATTACCATTAACCGATAAAGTTGTAGAATGGCATATAACAATTATAGACTTAGGATAGTTTTTAAGTAGGTTTGATCACTTGAAAGACATATTTATTGTTTGAAGATGTGCCGTTGGTAATACGACAGGTAATGTAGCCGATACATGATGGAGCTCGAACTCAGCTTAGTACCTCAACAACTTCCCTGGTAGATGACTCGAACGAGTGTCTTGCTGTACGACTCATCCTGTCAGCACACTTAAACCCTCTTGAATTTGCCTGTAGAACTACTTGAAAGGCGTCGTGTTTGCTGAGCCAGTTCCCAATGTGCAGACATTTGAACTGCAAGTCATTGCAGCCCGCGACGCTATTGCGAGACACCTCGGAAACTAACCGTGTGTGAACTCATGATGCAATGCGTTCACTTTTTTATTGAGGGTCAATGGCCCCTATTGTAACACTTTCTTTGTATGTTTTCTAAGATCCAATTATAATGCAGCAATTATATATTTCTTTAAAAATCCCATATCGAAGATCAAGTAAGACGTCATCAAGTGCTTGCGATAAGTTCATAAAAACCAATCAATTTAGATAATAATGTTGCATTTTACTATTTTTTTCAAATTACACAGAAAATTTCCAAATGAGAATTGGAAAGAAAGTAAATAACACATTTAAATGAAACGTTTATGAATTTGCAAACAATAACATTGATTATCATATTTATTAAGAATAGTATCAGTGAAATTCCTTACGCTGACGTTATTTACAGTAATGTGCGCATTTGAACGGCACTTGATAAGTGGTTGTTTATTTATTACACTGCACACAACGTGCAGTTAACTAAACTTAGATAGTTATTATTTATGGTCTAAATTTTAAATGCCGTAAGTTGTTCGAGTTTTGGAGGTCGCTTTTATAAACGTGTACACTTATGAAAAACTCTTGTCCATTCTACGCAGTAATTTTTACTAGCAAATTAATTAGAAACGTGAATAAAAGCTTATTGTAAAAATATAAGTTGCAATATTAAGCTAGCCGCTGCTTAGAACTTCCCTTATAAAAGGTGTCCCAAAATTAACGCAAGATTTGAATTAAATAGAAAACACAGTTTTTAGTGTTTTGATTGCAAATTTTTTTATTGAATTATAAAGTATATAGGATAGGGTTATTTATGGAATAACACATCGGGCAAATGGTCTCCACGGCTTTGCATACACATACGCACTCGTTTGTCGAAATTTTCCATGACCATTCTGCATAAATGTGGCCGAATTTCGTTGATGCAACGTTGAATCTCCTCCTTTAATGCACGCGTGGTTGTGGGCTTGTTGACATAGACCTGTGATTTTAAATAACCCCATAAAAAGAAATCTAATGGTGTTAAATCACACGATCTAGGGGGCCAATTCTGATCACCGAAACGAGAGAGTACACGACCTGGAAATGTTTCATGCAGTAATTGAAGTGTTTCACGGGTTGTATGGCATGTGGCACCGTCTTGTTGAAACCACGTATTGGCCACATCAATATCATCCAATTTCGGCAAAAAGAACTGTGTTATCACGTCGCGATATCGAGCACCAGTAACAGTCACTGCTTGACCAGCCTCATTTTCAAAAAAGTATGGTCCAATTATGCCTCCAGCCAAAAATCCACACCAAACAATGACACGTTGCGGATGCATTTGTTTTTCGACAATCACATGTGGGTTCTCAGAACCCCAAAAGCGGCAATTTTGGCGATTAATAAACCCATCAAGGTGAAAATGTGCTTCGTCGCTTAGGATGATTTTGCTCGAAAAATCAGCATCCATTTGTTGATGCTCAATAATCCATTAAACAAACTCTCTTCGCTGTGCATGGTCATTAGGCTTCAGTTGTTGTGTTAATTGAATTTTGTAAGCATGGAGACACAGATCTTTAGTGAGTATACGCTGTAGAGAGCTTCTTGAAATTTGCAATTCTTGTCCACGACGCCGAATTGAGGTTCCTGGATTGTCACCGACACTCTCACGCACTGCTTCGATGTTGACATTTGAACGGCTTGTTTTTGGACGACCAGTGTGTTTGGCGTCTCCAACGGATCCTGTCTCTCGGAATTTTTCAATTGATCTCTTCACTGTTGACAAAATTAAAACACTATTCCGACCATATTTTGTATGAAATTTTCGAACGCGGCCGCCAAGCTTTAATTATTTTTTAAATATTGTTCAATAATGAAGACCCGTTGTTCTATCGTGTAACGCTCCATTTTGACTAACCCTAAACTGTCAGCTGTCGATTTGTTTTTGTTTTAGGGTTGTCAACACTGTACTGCATAAATGGCGGCAAATTTAAATCTTGCGTTAATTCTGGGACACCCTTTATAAGTGAGAAGATATTATTACTGTCTTGGACTAGTCATTATATCTGACTAATACCTTTATCATATTTTTTACTTTCAGATTTAAAAAGAGAAGCAACAGCCAAGAAGACACTATGATTAATTAATGTACCCGTGAATTCTTTTGTTGATTTTAACGAAATAAAACTTAAATCAATTTTAAGAGTTCTTGACTATTCTAAATTTGTAAAAAGATCTTTTATGTTTAATTTATTAAATTTGTATGTTTTTATATATTTCTTAGAGACGTTGATGATTTTTTATAAACTAGCAAAATAGTTGCATTGCTAGTTATGAGTTAAATTAAATTGAACACTAAAACATGCATTTGCTTTCTACTCTTTTGGGGATCACTAGTCTGGTGTTTTTGATGTTGTTGGTATAATCTTTATTTTGAATTATTGTGTTTGTTAGTTGAATGAACAGTAACGAAAGATTGATGTAGAAGCAAAATTTGTCGCCGGTATCAGTATATGAATTATTTTTTACACTTTCGTGTAGTTTTTTTAACAGGGTCAACAGTTAAGCCAAATTATTGTTGCAGTGTGCCAGTACAACTGAATAATTAGTTTTCTTCTACTAATAATAGCAGTTGAATTTCCAAGCGACAACCTCTTTTTGCAGTCTTCGAGTGCAGGTGTTTTTGGATGTTAGACATCAACTTTACATGTTATAAGTATAAGGAATATCTTAAAGTTTTTTGCTGCATGATGTAGTCTTTTAGTCTTTTTGAGATGCTACCAAAGTCAACAGTGGGAACAGCTAGATAGTCTTCGTTACTAGTAGTCTCTGTATCAACAACATACAGACACTAAAATGTGTTTTAATTTTTTTTCTGAAGGTAATGTCAGTTGAGATGTATGTTGAAGAAATTAAATAATCTTTATGTAATCTTTATTTTTTATGTAACCTTTATTTATCGCTTTTTAGATGCTGTGTATAGATGTTAACTTTCAAATACATCTAATTATTGCAGTTTAAATTATAATTGGTCCGTTTGAGATAGATTTGAAATGGAAGTAACAAATTCGGAGTTGTGAAAGAGCAAATGTTTGCTATTAAGATGTAATGTAGAAAAAGGTCTCGCCAAAACTAGCTCTCTGTGAGATACAGAAGTCTTGCAAGTAATAGGGGGACCGGAAAGTAATGTCTTTTCTGCGCATGTCGATGTTCATTTGTCATTTATCAGCTCATTGTGCCAAAGATATTCTAAGGTTAGAGTGACTTGTTTACTCATAAATAATTAAATCTTATTTTTTTCAATATATGGTGTAATAGCCATCTAAATACCAGAAGAGGTATATATCCGGCATTGCATGCTTTTAGAGTCTCACAAGGGTAGTAACGCAACAGTTGCTACCAGAAACATTTGTGAAGTTTATTCAAATGCATTAGACGTTCATAAATGCCAAAGGTAATTTTCTAAGTTCAAATCTGGTAATTTTTATCCTTCCGACTCGATCAGGAAGACCAACAACTTTAAACAATGACATCTTAAAGGCGGAAGGGAAAGCAAATCCGTGTCAGATAATCGAGGAACTGTCAAATACTCTTAACCAACCTTGGTCGATCATTCAAGAACATTTGCATCAGATTGGTAAAGTGATCAGAGTAGGTTTTTGGGTCCCGCATAATCTGACGAAGAAAACAAAGCTAAACGGTCCACCACATGCAACTTATTGCTTCAGCAGCACAATACAGAAGCGTTTTTTGATCGCTTGATCACTGGAGATGAAAAATGGGTTCTCTATGATAATCCAAAACGCAAAAGGCAGTGGCTCTCTCCGAATGAATCGCTACGAAGTACAGCTAAGCCAGATTTACACCCCAAAAAAAAGCTTTTGTGTGTCTGGTAGAGTATTCGCGGGGTCGTTCATTTTGAAGTGCTGAAAACTGGCCAAACTGTAAATGCAGACCTTTACTGTGAACATTTGGATCGAGTAAATCAATCTTTAATTGAAAAGTGCCCAGCTATTGTCAACAGAAAAGGCGTTACTCTGCAACACAATAATGCGAGATCGCACTGCGCAAGACAAACTCTGGAAAATGAACTGAGGTGAAAGGTACTGCTACCATACTCGCCCGATATTGTGCCATCGGATTTCTATTTATTCCGAACGCTACAACATTTTCTAAGTGGCAAAAAATTTGAAAATTCGGATGATGTCCAAAATGCCACCGCCAGATATTTTGCTCAAAAACCAATTGATTTTTATCGATCTGGTTTGTGTTTTAATTTTAGTTGATGTTTAATTGATGCAGTTGGAGTGACTTTCAAATTGATTGGAATTATTGGAGATATATGAAAGTCTTGGAAGTGTGGGCTTCTTCTCCTCATTTATTTTTCTCGAAAAGAAGATTAATGATAAACATGTTAAAGACTGTAGAATTTCACTTTTTCCTTCCACTTTCCTTTAGACATAACTAAAGTCCTTACTAATACCTCAATGATGACGTCGACTCTTATAACAGAGAAATGTCGACTTTAATACATACTTGATGTTCTCATTAACATGCGACGTTTTTGCAGACAGTAGTGATAATTGACAAAGGAAAACTTTTTTATGCTTTCTTTGAGATGAAACTGAAATGCGCTGGTGCATTTTTACGATGTACTAGAATTGTGGTCATCTGATTATAATTGAACATTTTTGTAGAGGCAGATCGTTTTAAAGAACATTCTCACCTTTATTAATACCTTGTTGGAGCTTATTAGCGCTTTAATTAACGTTTTAATCGTGTATTGTTTTCTATTGTAGTCGTTGGTGATATTTAGTGGATATACATTTTTAGGTGCATAGAATCTTCGCCAAACAAATCAAAGAGGTTTCCAGAAAAACAGATTTGGTTTCACCATATCATCTTTATACATAAATTCAAAATTAGACAAGAGAAAATTGATTGTGATAGGACGTTGGGTATGCGAGATCACTGGTGACTTCACAAAGAATACCACGTGAATTTTGGTATTCTGATAAAAAAAGAGAGGAAATGTAGTGCGTGGACAAAAGGGTGCACTGAAAGGTTTGGTTGTGAGGTGTAAATTGAATTTGAGGTGGGTTATCAAGCCCAAATAAGGATGTTCTCAATAAGGTTTAAGTAAAACTTTGAAAGCATCATTAAACACAAAAGGGGAAGACATTTATTTCGATAGAAGGAAAAAAAAAAAAGTAGAACACCTTTTTGGTTAGGATGTCCGAAAGAACAATTTTATTTATTGAACCATTAGTGTTGATCTTCACAGCATATCTTTTTATGTAAATTACAAAATGTGATAATGAGTGCTGAAATTGTCCAATCATTCAGACTTAATCATCCTAAAAGATATGTTCAAGTAAGACAACATAAAATAATGATTTAATTCTAACCTTTTTTACTTCTTTACTCTGAAAGTACCTAAAAAAACGAAGTTATATCTTTAGTATTCAATCTTATGGCCCATTTTCACTGTTACTTTAGCAAATTTGATGAATCAAAATGCTTCAGCAATACGACTTCGAGACGAAGTGTACAGCTGACGCCTCGTCAAACAGACCGTGCCCAGAAGAAGGCAGCCACTCTAGTCGTGCAGATGAGAAAATTGAACAAAACTGAACAAAAGTATCTCCGTGTTCATCAGCAGTAAAATTGTATTGGACACGATGGGATTCTATTATCGTAGAAGAACTGATCAGCAAATTTGGAGTGCCACTAGAACTACATTCCGGCCAAGGTCGAAATTTCGAATCAACGGTATTTACAAAGTATGCAAACTACTTGGCATCAGGAAAACCAGGATAACTCCGTTACACCCCCAGTCAGATGGTATGGTCGAGCGTACGAACAGGATAATGGGGAAATACTTTTAACAAGTCCTCTCTGACCATCAACGAGACTGGGATCAATATCTCCCTCTATTTATGTTGCCATACCGTTCGTCTGTCAATGAATAAACTGCTCAAACACCATCTAATAAATTTCTTTGAAAGTAAACCTGAAGAAAACATAACTGGGGAGGACTTGAGAAAAAAAATGTAGAATTCCACGACAATGTGCGATACAACATCAACATCAAAGTGGTGACGCGGGTTGTTTCCAAAACTTCAACGTTTCTATGAAGGCCCGCACAAGATGCTGAAGAAGACAAACGATGTCGTGTACCGAATCTGGAAGCTATCCAGTTACTTCTACCTGACGTCTCAATAAAACAAAAGTCAAAATTGCTATGGCCCATCTAAACGCCGGGAGAGAATGATCCGAGACGAATCCTCTTTAAGGAGGAGGCAGTATAACGAATTTCCGAACGCCTCCCATAGCATGGCTAATTGACATCTGTATTGTGTCGCGCTCGGGGCCTGACACTTCTAGAAATTCAGCTAGCGACCTACGTTCGCGAATCCTCCACAATGTTCGAGTGCGGCGTTTTTTCGAAGATTCGCGGCTATTCGGGTATATAGGAGGAATAAAAATAAATATTTCGCGGTGAACCGGCAAAGACATTCAGAATTCAAATCCCGATTCAGGTTTTAAATAGAACAAGCGGGCGAATCCAGTTGGATGCTGTGTTTTCATAAATAATGTGGAGTTAGTTGTATGTAGTGTATGCACATAACTAGCGTCATAAATTTGTATAATTCTAAGTATGATAGATAAGTAGTTTTAAGTAAATTAGTACGTTTTATTTACCACTGTCAAGGGCGGAAATGTTAAATGCAAAAACTCTCAAACAAAACAACAATGGTCGTCGTATTGCGGTAATTTTAAGAGGAGAATGGTTTGAAGTGTCACTGTTATACTAGCTTCAATCGTGTCGAGTTTAAGCGCTTTGATCATATCGATTGTTACGCAGAAAAAGCTGCCCTAAAGATGTTTTAATTTTACGAAAAAATTATGGAAGTTTTTCAAATTCAATCAAATTTGAGCTTACTATCATCAATCTTGTTTTGCATATCTTTCATATTTTCTAGGCCAGGAATATACATATTTTGCTAAAATTATCTTTTTATGACTAGCTCTTTGTTGACTGAGCGACAGCTTATGGAGTAAGTGATTTAGAAGCGTTTCTGTTTCAATACGATTTATTATGATGAAACTCAGTTTATAGATGATAGGGCAGTGCTGTTGGGGTTATTCAGAAAGGGAGATCTGAATAATATTGAGAATTGATATAATCGATAGAAAATGGACATTGATTCCGAGAGAATCTGGTCGTTTTAGTTATTTTCTACCAATACTGGGTATATCTTAAAGAAAAGAAACAAGATACCGAACTGGTGTGTTTAGAAAGTTTTTGAAATGTATTTTTAATTATACAGTTAAAATATCGTGGAGAAGGGAAATAAATCATTAACTGAGTAACTTCACAAAAACAACGCATAAACAACATACATTTAGATACTGGATGGCTTCATTACGTTATCTGCTAACATAGAATTTTTTTAGAATTTCCATATCTTATTGTGCTCGACAAATACAGGCTCTGGCAGAATGAAAAAAATAAAAACATAGATTCTGTTCAATATTATATTGTACCATCACACAGAACAAGGTTTGCCATTTCGTTCAACCAGATTTAAGGATGATATAGTCCAAATGTTTGCTCCTTCGAGCGATACATTCCTGCAGCCTCACCTTAAAGTTTCACATTGGTTGCAAAGTCTTTTCTACTGGTATTGCTGCAATATATTTGAAAACAGCATTCTTCAATTCTCTAATAATCATAATCTTATATTATGAGATAAGGCGGCCTGGAAACATTTATTTCAGAATTTCTCGATAAATTCTCGCCGTGTGTGCGGGAGCGTCTTCTTGTTGGAACCACAGTGATGCATTTACAGGAAATTGCATAACATCTCGACATTGCTGGTAGACTCTGGAAAGGTTGTTTTATGGAACTTTCGGAAAATTCTGCTTGTTGATGCAGCCTAATAAATAAAAATAAGCTTCGTCACTACTGAGCCCAATAGCATCATCTGGAATATTTTCTCGCAAGTAACCTACCGAGCGTACGAGTCACATTTTTTAAGTTCAGGGACCACCATCAGTTTGTACGGATTGAACATGATATCGCAGTGTAGAATATTCCGCATGCTTTGATCAGATATTCCTAAGGCAAAAGTTCGTTATGGCGATGTGACAACAGCTTTTCTCATTGCTGTGATATTCTCGGGTGTCCGAACGTTACGAGGTCGACCGGGTAATTTCCATTTTAATGTTGAACCAGCTTGCCAGAAATTGTCTGCCCACAATATTATGGTTTTCTTGGTCGGAACTTTTCTGTAGTAATTTACTGAAATGCTTACGGAATGACCGCTGCGTTACAATCACAGAATCACCATTTTAAAAATAAGTCCCCAACACACTCACGGTGTTCACCGCTCCACACCATGATGGGCACTAAAATTACATGTTTTGTACTGCTCAAGGATGTACGATCAATACATTGTACGCAGCGGTCAGTCATTCTACCAGACTCTGTATTTTCAAAAGAAAATTAACATTAGGAATACGAGTGCTTTATTACCCGCTCTCAAACGAAAATTTTCTATCGCTTGCGGTTCCGGAAATATAATACCTCGGCCGCGCCTGCCGCCAAGCCAGAATTTGTCATTCGGAGGCGTTCGGGTCGGCACGGAAAGGCACGAATAATTGACAGCAATAGTTGAACTTTGACCTGTGTGACAGCAGCACTCATAATTTTTTTTATATATATAACGAGGTCTGGCAGCGGCCCCCCGGAGATCTTGTCCAACTCCGACATGCTTGAACCCCTTCGCATAGTAGTTTTTAAAAATAAATAAAAACACGATTAAAAAGCTCTGTTTGACATAATTGACGTACGCCGTTGCCATGACAACGCATTTACGTATACCCAGTAGAGTTGAACTTTGACCTTTGACCTTTGACCTGTGTAACAGCAGCACTCATAATTTTTTTTATATATATAATTAAGATCATCGTTGCAAGTAGTGCTTTTCGACAGGTTGCTTACGTCATTGCTTAAACCTTTTAAAGATATCTACATGTCCAGAAAGTCTATGCAGTTGGCTCAGGTGTTGCCATCTGTTAACGACTTATTCGAGTGAGTGTCACGTGGTATCAAGAGCTATTGAATGTCAACCAAATGCACGTCATCTAATTAGTGACGCGCATGAATGGATTAACAAGATTCCCATTCTGTCCCTACCCACTATCTAGCGAAACCACTGCCAAGGGAAAAGGCTTAAAAAAATCTGGTGTGAACATCACACGACTTTCTTTATCCTATTATTTGGGTAATTCTGGCAAAAATCCTAGGCTTAAATTTTTTTCGGGTTCTTATTTTACCAACTTTTACTTTAAATTCATGTTTATCTCCTGATAACAAATCATTTTTATTCTCATGAATTTTTTGTATCTTCAACCGTTTAGATTGGCGACCGCTTTGCGACAGATTTTGCGACCTTGCGACCAAACGGCTTGAGCGATTTTTACCGCACTGCGTCCCCTACCTACAAGTAACTTGCACACCAAATTTCAAGTCTCTAGCTCTTACGGTTCTCAAGATATCCTGTTTACTGACAGACCGACAGGCGGACACACACACACATGAACCAATGGCTCAAATCAACTTTTTTGGTGTCCTGAGGCTATATTTCGTCCAGAAATGTGAAAAACTGGGTAGGTCAAATTTCCGCCGATTACATAACTTTCCTTATTATAGGATAAGGAAAGTAAAAATTAGCGGGAAAAGAAGACCCTATTGAGCTTGATCTGGCATTGTCAGCGATAGCACGAAAGCGGTGACCAAATACACCAGCTCGAAGTAAGTTGCTGCTTGCTTGCTGCGTTCGACACCGAGCAGCAGCGGGATCATCCTCTGCTACATCGACAGGAAGAAAGAAAAAACAAAGTTTAGTTTACTGAAAATGTCTTCTCCGAAAGAGAAATACTTGGTTGCTCAAATAGTGCAATTCATTGAATTCTGGTAAATGAGTAGAAAGAATGCAAGTGAAACGGTGCGGAAATGGAAGAAGGAGGTGGAATGAAATGACATTATTTATACAGTTTAGCTAAGAAACGGTAGAATACAGGGAGTGTTCATGATGACGACAAAGGTCGAACCGGAAGATCACGATCGATAAGGACAGAAGAGAACATTGACAAAGTCCAGAAACACTTTGAAGAAACTCCAACTTCTTCAATAAGAAATGCTTCAAAAGAGTTGGCTATCAAGAGATCATCTCTTCATAACATTCTGAGAGGATATTTAGAGCTTTTTGCCTATAAAATTCAAATCCACCAGTCTTTGAGTGAAAAGGCAATCAAGGTCAGATTCGAATTAGCCACTATTCTCACACAAATGATCGAATCAAAAGAACTTGATTATCGAAAGATTTGGTTTTCTGATGAGTACCACTATGGGGTTCTAAAAGCCATAAATCCCCACAGTGCGCCCTCTACGTTCGAAGAAGATAACTGTTTGGTGCTCCATCAGTTATTATGGCATAGTGGGCCCTTATTTTGTAATCGAAAACATCACTGGTCAAATATATAAGGTGCAAATTTTGGACAGATTATTTGATTACATAATGCGTAATTCGATGAAACGTGGATTCTGGTTTATGCAAGATGGCGCCAGATTCCATCGACCCAAGAAAATATAGACGCCATCTCACGCGTCTTCGGTCCAAATGTCCTAGTTTTAGACTCTCTGATTCTCTGATTCTCCGATTTACACTTTATTCCTTATGGGGTTTTACTAAAGGCATTATTTATCATCTGAGTAAGGGTTCGGTTGAGTTCCTCAAAGTCTTGAAAGAAAGCATTTCAGAGACCATTGAATCGATTTCCGACGAAACTCGACAGAAAATTATTGATGACTTTTTGAAACGTCTGGCTGCGGTCTCCAAGAGCAAAGGAAGACACTTTGAAAACATGATTATCTAGTTTAATATATTTTAAATAAAATATAATAATATATTAAATTTATCCAGTTTGAATACCTTTTGTAGTTTTTCCCGTAATACATATTTATTACCTATTAAATGCATGTATCTGTAGAATAATATGCTTGACACTTTTAAAGTCACAGAAAGGTAAATCTCCTAACGAACTAAAAAAGACCCACAAAGCAACTGATATAAGCGAAAATAAATGCAGATTTAAATTGGTGTTTAAAAAAAGGGAAAAAATTGTTTTAGTAGAGTGTAAAAATAACGTTGCGCCTATGCCTGGACCACTTCAATTTAATTAAAATGTTTTAGAGTTTACTTTGGATTAGATTGGAGCTTGTTTAAAAGTACGTGACGTAATTAAATAGCTGCTGATTCAGCATTTTGAAAAATTGCATTAGCATGACTTTCAAAAAGCGTGTTGAATAACGCAGAAAATAATATGAAGGTTAAGTTGGTAACTGTTAGTTGTTTACAAGCAATGGTTTTTTCCACTAGTGATTTTTTAATTTTTACTCCCATTAATAATGATGCAAAGGATATATTTTACTGTTAGTTATATTTGTATTTTTAGATTTATTTGTACAGGGTGTCCCAGATGGAGAGGTTGCACTTATTCCGTAGAAATTATAGAAAAATTAGTTACGTATAGATGGAGCCCTTTCTAAAAAGAAATTAATTGGCGTTTTAGAGATCAAAATAAAGGTAAACTATACTATATTTTTTTGAAAACTAAAAATAAGCAATTTTTTGTACAGTCAACTATGGTTCCCATTAAAAAAATAGTAGTTTAACTTATATTTCAAAACTCTGAGGAGATAAAAAAATAATTTTAACAGTATCGGAATCTTCGTAAGAAACCAGCCAAAAATGTTACGATTTTAAAAAATATTTATGAATAACGGAGTTATGGCACTTTATAGAAATAGACCAAAAGTTTCTTTGACTTGCACCTTCAAAACTATTAGAGACATCGGGACGAAGTTTACGTCAAACAATTTCTTTTTAAAAACGATCCCATGGCGTGTGCCTAGTTTTTTCTAATTTTATAGAAAAAAGTGTAATTCCCAAATCTCAAAGGATCTGGGACACCCTGTACATAGTTCAAATTCTTATTGTAAATATAACCTTTTATTTTGAACTTTGAAATACATTTGGTCCCGTATATAGTATTGAAGTAACGCAATCAATACTTAATTAGCGGTACTGACGCAAGAACGAGATAATTATTTAGAAAGTTTTAGATAGCATCGTTATGGCAAACAAAAATATTTTTGACACACTTTCTTCTTACTTTTTTTTAATAATAACACAAGGACATACAACAAATTTCCAAATTTAAATTACAATGAAGCACCTAAGCGTGAAAAAATAATGGACATTGTAGATATGTCTATTCTAGAGTATAATTGATGATGATTCTCGGCGAAGATTAATTTGTTCTTAATTATACTTTTCAATACATACTTATATATACATATTATGTGACATTATCAAGGAAAAAAGGCATGGCGTGCTGAGTCGAACAGTTTGTTTTATGCACGATATCTCCTCTGTTCATTAGACCCCGATTGCCTAGGTTGCTACGAAGGACTGTAGCCCCATTTAGTCTGCAGCTTAGACCTAGTCCTCAGTGACTACCATCTATTTTCAAAACCGAAGAAAGATCTTCGAAGATCTTAAACAAAGATGAAGAGTTACAGAAGACTATTTTGAAGCATTGTGCAGATTAAACTTCAGAATATATTTCCAAGAATATTGAATTTTTGAGATATAATAAATGTGCCGGAATATACAGGGTGTTCCAGAGCTTTGTGTACAAACTTGAAGGGGAGGTAGAGAACATCGTTAGGAACCATAATTATATAGGAAAGCATGGCAGAAACGTTACCCTCACGTGATAAAGAGACACAAGAAGGCCACAACACAGAATGTAGCGTAAAACGCTTTATTACACAACAAAAGACTACAATGCATGAGTTACAAGCATCATAGGAGGTATTCAAAATTGCACCCATTGGCATTGGTACACGCACGACACCTACGCGACATGGATTTGCGAACATTTACGAGAAAACTGCGTTTAGGTCGCCCTTTGCTGTTGAAACCACTGTGCAAACGTGATACGTCGTGGGTGATCATCCGGATGTAATAAGTGAACTGTCTGAAGATAAAAGAGATGTAAGACTTCGCCTTGCAGAGAAATTCCAGTGGCAGCGGTAAGCGCCCTTACACTGGTACCGGGATTTCGATCTACAGCATTCAACAGGCCCTCTTCCAATATGGTTGTCCGAGCTGTTCGCTGCCGCCTAGTATCCTGCATCGTGGCTGTGAAGGATCCACGTTCTGCAAAGTTCTGATAATTGAATATCTTTCCCGATACAACCGAACAGCAGCGCGTCAATTTCCATCGGGTAGGCCATAGATAAAGTAGATGTCCTTCAACTCGGCGTTTGTGAAACGATTCATGTTGATCGTAGCAGTCGGCGTCTACAATGAGTAAGCCACACGCGCCCTTGAAAGCTTCTACTTATTTCTTCAGAAGTTTCCGCTGAAATTGTTTTAATTAGCCACGGTATATGCTTGTATAGTTTTCTATTTTTGAGAACTTATGATGATGAATTTTTGTAGAAATCAACCAAACGCACACAGTAAAATTTTTGTGGGAATTAATTGCGTATTTGGTGTTTGTAGTGGTCATTTAAAGATAGCTAACGACTATGTATCTATAAATCAGATTATACCTAACATTTTTGTTACACATTAAAATTTGTTTGAATAAAAGTTTCGTTTTTGACCGAGAGAGGCAATATTGTTTCAGTTTACCATTCAGTGTTTTCTTAACCTTCTGAACCGCAGAATAGAAAAGCATGATATAGTTTAAATGAAAGGTGTTAGTTTTAGTGATATAATTGGTTTATTTTAACAATTTAATATGATTATACAGCGTAACCGAAATACACAAGTTCTCAGTTTCTGCAAAATTATATTTTTAAACGACAAAATTATTATCATAATGTATTCTACATTAGGTACAATAACCTTTTATGTAGTTTATGGAGTACTACAAATGAGGTATGTTCCAAAACTATCAAGCGAATGTTAATATGATAAAAACAGTTTGTGTAGTTGCGATCTGACCTGGTAGCCGATGAGAGTGGACTGTATTGTGCCTTCGTAAATAAGGACGTTCTTACAGGTCGGGCTAATTAGGAGTTACACGCCGGTAGTGAGGACAGCTAGTGTACGAACATCGCATTTCCAATGACTAAGCGAGCAGAGCAGCAAAATTGCATCAATTTTTGTATGTTAATGCTGAAACATTCCTCCACAAAAACTATTAATGTGCTTCAGAAGTATCTCAAAAACAAATCTATGAGTACAGCATGAATATAGATACTACCGGGAATCTGATGGAAATTACCTACGTTCTAGATTTTCTTCTTTCTCGCCATAGGTAGTTTTACTGGTAAATGAATTGTAAACAACAATTCCTAATGTAACTAGTTTCCTATTTGTCATGTTTTATTTACTAACTTGGCAGTATATTGTTGGAAAATTATGGATATCAATCCTTATAGTTCCACATAAGTTAGATTTTTGTTGGTAAATAATTATCTAAATAAATACTTATTTAAGACTAAATCATATCAACAAGCAATATATTTGTTCCCTTTTCTTAAATCTCAAGATCTAAATGTTCTCCCAACTCTAGCAGCGTTTACTCAAATTTTAAATTCACTTCTAATAGGTTTTAGGTGTACAATGTTTGAACCTATTGGCTATCGCAGCAGTACCAGTAGAAATGACTCCGCAAGCAATGCGAAATTTTAGGCCGAGGCTACAAGATTGTATCGCTAGTGCGGCCAAACATTTGGTCGATATCATATTCCAAACTGCTTGGTGGCTAAATGGCAAGTATTGTTCTATGTCATGGTACAATAAAATATTGAACATAATCTATATTGTTCTTTTTTATTGCTGTTGCAAAAAGCAAAGGTCATTTTGCTGGACCCTGTATATCTCCGTCTGCGTACGCTTATATGAATCTGTTACGCACTCAATGTTAGCCTTTTAGCGATAGCCGTAGACAATGGAAGTAAGTAAAGTTGAAAAATTCTTTTGCATTCTTCAGCAGAAATGCAAGAAAATATCATGCCAAGTTAGCGGTTTCCTTGTAGTGCAACGCCAGGATTAGTAATAAAGGCCGGTCAAAGGTCTCTATAGTCTTGTCTAATCGACAAGTCTTTGTCAGATTTATTTTAAATTATAAGTTAATATATCGCTTACCAGGTTTTCTTGCTCATGATCGTTGAATCTGAGAAAGTCATTCATAAAAGCATTGGTAAAGGACTAGGAGACTTTTGTTGTTATTAGGCTTGGTCTGTCCCTGTTTGGTGCAAAAGTTTTTTCTTCGAGGAAATATACTACCAATTGCGTCATCGCAATAAAAAAACTGACCCCGAATACGTACCCATGTCGTCGGTGCATCTTAACGATGGAACTAAATAGCGCAAAAGTCACCACCGTATCGGAGGATGCTGTCATTTTTGCAAATGGCGTCTCAGGTCATCACAACTTTGACATTTGTGAAGCAAACAAAGTAAAAATACACGTACACAAACCATGAACCACTATACCCCTCAAGAACGCCGAATAATTGTGTCAATGTTTTTTACTAATAAACTGGACAAACATCTCGAGGATACTAGCTCAATACGGGACAGTGGCAAACGTGGCCGGTCCCGGAGCAGCCATTCGGTTGAGAATATCGCTGCTGTGGCTGCAGATGTTCAAGATGACCCTTAAACATCAACCAGACAACGGGCCACACAATTGAGCATCAATAGACGGTCTTTACAGCAAATTTTGCAAAGTGCAAACAGTGCATAGACTATTGTCTGCAGACCACCAATCGCATGTAAATTTCAGCCAAGCCCTCCTAAACCTCAACCAAGATGAAGATGATTTTCAATTGAAAATTATCATGAGCGACAAAGCTCATTTCCAATTATGCGAATACCTAAATAAGCAAAATTATCGCTTCTAGGAGACTGAAAATACGCGTGTAATATACGATGAGTCATTATATCTCTAAAAGTCACTGTTTGGTGCGGTGTTTACAGAGCAAAGGTGATTGGCCCATTTTCGAGTACAACGTTGGCAACACTGTTACTGTGACTGGTGAGCGTTACAAAACCATGATCAAAGATAAATTGGGTTTGGAGAATACGTACTTCCAGCATGATGGTACAACAGCAAGCCTTTCCCGGCCGCAAAATCACTCGATTTGTGGAATTTACCGTCAAAGTTTTGAGACACGTTATGGAGACTGCTATCAAACGAACACGAATCTATTAAGTGTACAAATAAGTTTCCGCCGTTTTTTTTATAAACAATTTAGAATTTATTGTAAAAAAAGGTACAAATAATGTCATTCAAAATATTGCCCTTCGCTTTCTACTACTTTTGACCATTTTTCGGGCAGCAAGTGGATACCCGTCTAAAAAATTGCTCGTCTTTTGAGGCGATCCACGAATCGACCCATTTCTTCAATTCCTCGTAAGAAGTGAAGTGCTGCTCAGCCAGACCATGAGTCATCGACCGGAATAGGTGGTAATCTGAAGGACCAATGTCTGGTGAATACGGCGGGTGGGGTAGGACGTCCCAATTCAGTCCTTCCAACGTTTCCTTTTGCAACGTGTGGCCGAGCGTTGTCATGCTGAAAATGACTTTATCATACCTTTTGGCATATTGTGGACGTTTAATCTTCAATGCTCGGCTCAATTGCATCAGTTGTTGTTGGTAACGTTCCCCGGTGACAGTTTGATTAGGTTGGAGTAGTTCGTAATAGATTACTCCAAGCTGATCCCACCAAATGCACAGCATTAGCTTCTTGCCATGAATGTTTGGCTTGGCCATCGAAGTAGAGGCATGCCCGGGCTTACCCCATGACTTCCTACGCTTTGGGTTGTCGTAGTGGATCCATTTTTCGTCTCCCGTCACGATTCGATGCAGAAATCCTTTGCGATTTTGCCTTTTGAGCAATTGTTCGCAAGCGAATAAGCGACGCTCGACGTCTCTTGGCTTCAGTTCGTAAGGAACCCAATTTCCTTGCTTTTGAACCATACCCAGGGCCTTGAGACGTTGTGAAATAGCTTGCTGAGTCACTCTAACTCTTGTGCAAGTTCTTCTTGCGTTTGGCACGGATCTTCCTCCAGTAAAGCTTCCAATTCTGTGTCATCATACACTTTGGGCCTTCCACTACGTGTTTTGTCCTCCACGTCAAAATCACCACTTTTAAATTTCTGGAACCACTCCCGACAACTTCTCTCACTCAAAGTAACATTACCGTATGCTTCTACGAGTAGCTTATGCGCCTCAGCTGCAGATTTCTTTAAATTAAAGAAGTAAATTAGCAATTCCCGCAAGTGACGCTTATTTGGTTCAAAACTTGACATCTTAACACGATGAAAACTAAGTGATGCTAGCAAAAAGTCAGAGGTATTAAAAGCTTATATTGTTGCCAGATGTCAACATATACTATACGACTTTTTACAGCTGACAATTTCGATGTTATCTTATCGGTGGCGCCCTCTTTTGAAAACGGCGGAAACTTATTTGTCCATCCATTACATCAACTCTGACGGCGGCCACTTGACCGATATTATCTTCGCGACTTAATGAGAAGAAAAAACGTTTAAATAAACAGAACTAATTCTTTTTATTTAGGTACAAACAAAAAAAATCGACTGATAAATTTTGTCCCACCTTGTATTTATAAGAATACTAGGAATTTGTAAGCATCTACACTGTGAGGTTGTTGAGGTCTTCGCTGCATATGATGGATGGAAGGGAATTCCCACGTGTCTGGGTTAATACAAAGCTAGACATTTTTTATATTGTTAAGAGGGACTGTGGTTTCACGCTTGACAAATAGCGTTTTTTTTTTCTAGTCATCGGAATAGTCTGTATTTTTACATTTTACGCATTTTGACTAACGTAGTTGACTGGCGGTAGTTCTGGAGGTAATTAAAGCACTGACATCAATGATATTGACTCCCATCAGTCTCTTATGTGTTAGATTTTAATGTATAGTAAAAGTTTGGGAATTTGGTAATTGTTTTGTACCTTGACGAACTCGAATTAGTTATTTCATAAAAAGAGTTGTACAATAATGTTTGTTATAGTCAGATAACACATCCCACATACCATAGCTCGTGCATAACCCATGCGTAATGTATTATAACTTTCTTAATGCCACCGGCAAAATCACGAATTGCTTTATAGAAATGATTTTGGTATGAACTTATTCTACTTATTTTAATAACTTATGCATCTCGTTAGGTTACGCTTAAAATCCAGCCAAACCCCTTTTTACCTCCTTTAAAGTAAGGAATTTTTAGTTTGTTTAGATACGCGCGCAGGCGTTTTCGCTTTTCTCTACTAAGTACAATGGGCTTAATCTACTCTGCATCATCTTGCTCTACGATAGGAATAAAAAATTCCAATTTGATTTTATCCTTTATAAAATTCGGATACTTCAAGCATGACGGCTCTTAAAGATCCGTTAGTTTTGAGTAGATGAAAGCAGTAGGAAATCTTATTTTAGTCAAATTTATTTTTTTAATCTTGAAATCTCATTCTGGACTCTCTTAATGTACAGTCATAATGCCTTTTCTCAAGGAGCTATGAGAGTGATCTTAATTTATGGAGCTAACATGGATTGTTTGAGGACTCAGAATCTATACTGTTGAAAAGACGAAAATAAGGCTAGAAATCACCCATTTGTTTTTAGAAATTCACAACTACTGTAAAACTACCCTGGAAAAGTGAATTAATACAAATAGTTAAATCAGATTTTCAAAGTTAACGTTCATTAATTAATTGAAATTGTTTTAGGTAAAAATTGCAAAATTATATACAAGGTGTGTCTGGAAAGTAATGCTCCTCATGATCGCAACGCGTTCAGACCGCTGGGGTTCGGAGGAGGGAGGGAGGTTCTTCGCTTCACAACGCTTCCAAACTCGGTCTGTTATGAGCTCTACGAGCGTCAGAATTACTGTTTCCGTGAACCTACTAATGGTATTTGTGTCACGACGCGCAATGGAAAAAATTATCGAACAACGTTACGCGATCAAGTTCTGTGCTAAACTGAACAAAAGCCTCGCCGAAATCCACCAAATGATTCAGGGACTTTATCTCATACTTTCAAGTTTTCAGGTGGTTAAAATTGTTTAAAAATGGCTGGGACAAGGTGGAACGTGACCTCCGCTTTGGACGGCCATCAACCAGCAAAAGTAACAAAATTGTGTCTCATGTTTGTAATTTTTAAATACCGATCGTCGAATGAGTGTTCAAATGATAGGAGAGGCTCTCAGTATTCCGAAAACCACTGTGCACGAAATTGTTACCGACAATTTGCACATGCGAAAAGTGTGTGGCAAATTGATCCCCAAATTCTCACTCGAGTGACGATCGCGAATAAACTTTTGAAACGTGTGCAAAGAAAACCTGATCTTTTGGACAATGTTATTATTCGGAGACGAAACTTGGGCCTTCGAGTACGATCCGGAGACAAAGCGGCAAAATTTCGAATGGCACACCTCGTCCCAATAAGGCAAGAATAAGCAAATCGGAAGTGAAAACCATGCTCATTGTCTTCTTCGATGCTAAGGGGGTGGTCCACAAGAATTTGTACCCCAAGTGCTCAATAGATTAAGAAACAGAGTCGTGCGCACTCGAAAGGAGATCGCCGCAACCTGACAGCTGCACTACGATAACGCTCCCAGCCACACCGCTTCGCGTGTCCAGAAATTTCTGGCCAAGCACAGCTTGATAACGTTGTGTCCGTCCTGAAAGACGCTCGTTTTGGAACCATTGAAGTGATCCAAACCGCCGTAATAAAGGTTCTCAACGACGTCCCCGTCAACGCCTTTCAGGATGCGTACCGTGCATGGAAAAGTCGCTGGCAAGAGTGTGTGGATGCCCAAGGAAAGTACTTTGAAGAATTTTAAACAGTTGTAACGCTATCTTGAATACATTTTTACAAACTTAATTGCATTACTTTTCGGACAAACTGTTCAAAGAGTATCAGCCTATAATTACAAACCACTCAAATACACAAAGTAAATATGTAAACTCGGTTAATATGATAAGCATTATTAAATGGAACCTTTTAATATTAGTGATTACTGAAGAAAGTTGAGTACGGCTCTAAAACCAAAAAGCTCTAGTGAATGACACCCAATTTTCACCATAACTAAAAAAGCTCACAAATGCAAATTTCAGGTAAAATTCATATTCTTTATACAGGAATTTTTTACCCCATACAGTGTTCTACAGCTCTACAGCCTTTATCGTCTAGCTTTCTGCGACTCTTACTTATTTAACAAGATAAATTTAAAGGACTGTTATTATGCTACAGGATCCAACATGTCATCACAAAAGTTGTGGAGAAAATCGCGAAAAAGAATTTTTAGATGCGTTATGAACACTGAAAATTACAGGGATCATTGTATTGTATTCATCATCAAAGAGACTACCAAAACATATCATTAACAAACTTTTATTCTATTTTTTGGGACAAATGGTGCATAAACATTGATTATAATCAATAATAAGTGTAGATCTGTCGGAAAATTAAGTAATCACAATTGTATAGATTTCTTTATTATTAAAATGTCTTTATTATTATAAAAACTAAGTTGGTTTGTTTTACTTATCATATTTATTCATAAAGCTAACATTAATTATACAGGTTCAATTAGTTATAAGATTAAACTGTAACTAGTATTTTTTAAATATATTCGAATTTTTTTCATTGCATATATGAGCCTGGGACACTAGTTTTACTGATTGTAATGTAAGCACAACCAACAATGTGCACAATATTTTCTTTTGAAAAAAGCATAAAAATATACAGAAAATATATGTAATCTTTTCACATTGCATAATAAGACGGTTGTGCGACCTTGAGCGCAACTATGTCTAGGCATAAAAGGGTATTTGGTTGAGAATAGGGTTTGGAGATAATAGAAAAGAATTAGAACTTTCGTCTGAACTTACCTCATTATCAATGTTGATAAATATCTTCATGTAAACTTATTAAAAAATTTCATCTTCACTCTCATCACAATTGTCAGACTTGTATTCTTTTTTGCAGAAGCAAGCCTTTATCGGATTACTCTAAAATAGACGAAAGTTCTGTTTGTTTTTCCTGAATTGCTCACTTCACAGACCAAAAATTTAAAAGACAATTTGAGATTAAGCAAAAAGTGTTTACAATACCACAGGGACATACATACTACAGCTCATGGAAGTATGGATACTAAATAAAAAAAGAATTTATACACTTTTATGTAAGGAAACAATTTATCATATAAGATATTATTATATAACACGTTAAAAACATAAAAATTACTATGCACCGGAAAAAATCAATTTTAATGTTAAATATTTGTTTCATTACAGAAACGCCCTTTGCATTTAATACTGCTTGCACAATTCTTGGCATTTTTTTGCTTAATTTTTTAATTTCTCTTGTGGTAGGTACATATTCCCAGACAACTTGGCAAAGATTCGAAAAATAATTTTGGACGTGGGATGCTTCTTTTCACTGTTCTGCCCAGCTCATCCATCCGATAGTAACTCTATGGGGTTGAAGTCTAAACTCTATGATGACTATGTCATCATTTTGAGCACTTTTGTTTGTCTTAGTTTGCTAGATATCCTTGTAAAGCTTTGAAGTATCTTCTCAATTAATCGCAACCTAAATGGTATGTTTTCCATTAATTTTTTTTATGTTTTTTCCTCACAATGCCATCGACTTTTACTAAGTCCCCCACATCAACCAAAAAAAGCACTTTCACACTAAAACAGACTCGCCTCTTGACACTCGGAACAATACAATCCTGTATCATCTTTTCAGTCAGCGACGTACGAAGATTCTGTTTCTAACTGAAACTTTTAAATTTTGATTCGTCGGGTCATAATACGTTTCGCCACTGTTCAATTACTCAGGAACAATGCTCTTGCGCACGCCATAACAATGTTTTTTTGGTTGTCATGCGACCATGAAGATTGCCCTCCTGAAGATGTTGCTATTGTTTGTACTGACTGATATTGTTTTATTAGGTTTCCAATTAAACTTTGCAGCAATATATGGGGCAGTTAATGTTCTGTTTCGCTTACTTATCAGTCCGATGAACTGATTCTCTGTATTGGCCCAGAGCGATTACGGTCTCCTGTCTCAAAAATTCTTATCAAAAAAGTGATTAATTGTCTTCATTCAAAATAAATCTACAAAGCTTGCAACGCATAGTGAAGTGGCGAAGCAGTCTCCCAAATTTGAGAACCCTCTAGTCAAGTCACTAACGCTGACCTTTGACCAATCAGTTTCAAAATCACTAGCAAACAAGCCTTTTTGGTCACCTGTCGATTGGTGAAAACAGAATTTGGAAATTCCCAGCCGTTCTCGAGTTTTTGCTCGGACAGACGGACGGGCGGACAGACAGACAGACGGACAACATGAAATTAGTAAGTGATTCCGCTTCGCTTCGCCACTTAATAATATTATTTAAGGAGATGGTAAAATGTTAAACAAGATAACAATTATTACGAAAACTATAGTTCTTCACTGTATAACTGAATTTTAGTAAGGTGTCTATACTTCCTGAGCGGTACTGTATATAACCTGTTGACTACAACTAGTGGCATAATAATAGCTCACCAGAGAAAACTGATACTTGATATATTTGCTTACCGGATTTAGATTATATTTTATACTGACATTGAGACTTGAGCCTCAATAATAAACCACTAAACCCAAAATAGACATAAATTTGCGTCACAAGGCTAAAAAACATCATCATATAAGCAACTAGTGATAAATAGTTGTTTCTCCTCAGAACATTGTATAAAACATTAGCCTATAAGTGCTAGGATCGCTATTGTCTCATTGGTATCTGCATTATTTTTCATAGATATGCGTACCCTGTTAGTTGTTTAAAGGTGAAAATAGGAGAGTTTGGTAAGTTGAATCTTTTTCTAAATAAAGATTTATTCATTATTCTAATAAAACTGTTGAAGATAGTATCTTTTGTTTAATTTTTTCACTAGTATCTCTAAGTTACAACAAATGAAAAGAGAAAATGACCATAAAATAGATAAAACAAGTTGAAGAAACATTGAATGTTATAATTCAAAGAAATTTTCATTTGTCCTAAACTGTAAAGCTGGGAATGTTATAAAACATATTTTATCCCCATATTTTGACAAACTAAAAGTTGAACAAAAGTAAAGATGTAACTAATTCAATATTGCTCAATATATTTTTAGACAACGCTTCTTAAACAAACCTTCATAAATTTCTCAAAAAGTACTAATTGTATAGATATAAAAAAAATACATGTCCAATTTAGGTGAGATGCTGCAGATGGCTTTAAATGTATAGAAATTTATTTGTTAGGCCAAGGTACTTTTGTTGAGGATGGCTACAATTTAGTTTAATTTCGAGAGGATTAGAATGTAGAAGACAATTATAAAATGTATTATGATAAAAATAAAGCAAAGGGGATGCCATTAAGCAACTAATTGTCTACGGGTATAATTATGGTTTTATTTTTAAAGCGATTGATAATTATTCTAACATTTTTTCGTATTTTAAATCTACCTCTCGAGTGATGTCTTCAAAAAGTCTATTCTTCTTTCAAACGCGAACGAGGCCTTGTATCTGCAGATATCCATCTTGTCGTCGTTGCTCATATCACAAGCTTTGCGTTTGGAGGCATATGCTTCAAAATTCAAAAACTTGATACTGTTAACATTTTTGAGGTACAACAAATGTAGTTGTATTAAAATTAAATTTTCTTTTCTCATTTACTAGTTGTAATAATTAGCGGTTTGAAAAAATTTATAGTAACAGAATTAATATGTATTCAATCTACTCTATCTAATTTAATCCAACATAAGTAACACATCAAATTAATGCCACTGGTTGTATAAAATTCATAGTAAAGTCTTTACATCAAGATCATTTGCTACATATATGTGCTTCCCCACTATATACAGAGTGCTTACAATTAGTCTTATTCTTTGATAACAACACCTTCTACATCATTTTATTTTCATATTATAAATGAAAGCTGTACAGTAAAATATTAGCATTCACATTTACTTACCCACTTCAATATTATCAGAACTGAAACTTTTTACCAATGTTTGTAATCTTGAGTATTCAATTTAAAGATTTTTAGATGTGGATAATGCACTTTAATATTGATAACCACATCACAATGTTAGGTTAAGGATCGACCACAAAGACACACTTGGCAATAAGATAATTTATTATACAGGCATCTTTAAAACAAATATGCATCAGTCTTAATTTATATCCACAAAAGCAATGAAGAGTCGTAGACAGAAGCTTCGTCTAGTGACGTATCTAAGATGTAATCAATAAGATGCTGCAGCAAAAATTACCTATGTAATCCAATACGAAATATACATCGGAAAGGAAAACGCACAGAGAAACCAATTGCTCCAGTGTATCAGATAGGAAATAATATTAACACACAAAAAATATATATGTATATAACACTTAGCAATTACACATTTAAAATATGTAGCATAAAAATATTCTTATAAGCATTTGGGAAGTCTCGTCTTTAACGAAACCTAAGAGGAGATCGATACCAAAATTGATTTAAATGGCAATTCGTGCTCCTTTCAACTTTTGTTTGAGAAGATGGTCCTGGTATCGATCTATTCCTCTCCCTGCCTCCACTTTTTTGAGGGTTTCATTAAATCCAAGCTTTACCAGCATTTCTCCAATAAATATGTTTATACACTTTATTTGATTAAATGATTTTTGGTTTGTGACCCAGACTCGCAGCAGGCAGCTCGAATCACAGGTCGTTCATGTCGCAGCTAGCATTTACATCTCTGGTATTTCCTGTAGTTTACAGTTTGCGCAGCAAAGCAGGTCAAACCTAAACTGTTTTGCTTGTAGTGGTGAAACATGAAGCTTCGCCTTTATAAAGGTCTGGTACGGCTAAGGAGAGTACAATGGAACAGCGAGTTGCAGCGACCGAAAATCCAAACGGAATAGATCTCTGTGTGTTCGTCTTAAGACAACTATGCTTATTTGTCATGCATTGAACTTTTGTAAAAATCTAACTAAGCTTGAAAAAATATATCATATAAAACGCTACATTTTGGTCAGATATATCCTCACAGATATGCAATTTGAATCTTCACGGTGATGTTACACAAGTGAACGAAAATGCTAGTTTGCCACTGACGCCTTTAACTTACAATGATAATGACAAACAAGGAAACGGCACCTCTGAAATGCAGCACACAAATCTAACGTTAATTACAAATATGCACCACGCGTTCAACAAACAATAGTAATGTTGGAACTTCAAAAGAGTAAAAAAAAATATATGGACTCTTACTTAGACTGATTCGTTATGAAAGTCGAGATCGTTGCTTATGAACTCTTAATTCTGTATCATAAGAATAATAAATGCAGAAACAGCAAAGGCTCTAAAATATCTTAGTAAACATAACTTTAAGTTGATAAAAAAATATTTACAAAAAGTAGAAAAAGTAGAAGAGCATTTTCTTAACATGATAGATTAGTTGGAATTCTCCTTCTCCTTGGAATCTGTAATGTGAAACGAGATTTTTAGAAAACAAACAGGACATCTAATATAACACTAACCTGAATCACCTGCAGATTCTCCATTAGTTAGCTGCTCTTCCTTCTTCTCTTCCTTCTTTTCCTCCTCCTTGCCTTCCTCGGCTTTCTTTTCTTCATCCTTCTTCTCTTCTGATGGCTGCTTCTTCTTATCTTCCTTGCTCTTGCCCTTGGCTGGAGTAGCAGGCTTGGGTTTTGGTTCTAAGCTGGGATCCAGAATTATTTTGCCGATGTTCTTACGGTCGTGCATTTTTTGCATTCCATCATGGATCTGCAATTATTTTCCTTAAATTCTATGTTACTTTAAATATACACACTTACATCTTCCAAAGCCCATGTGGAATCGACAACAGGCTTGATTTTGCCTTCCTTGTAGAGGGCAAAGACAGTTTCAACTATATTCTTCACAAATTCAGTACCACCCTGTTGATACATTAGCCTCCTCAAGTTAAAGCCAGAGAGAGTGCGATTTTCATCGAAAAGCTTAATCGGAGACACCTTATCTACTTGCCACCACTGCAAAAGTAAATATGATTAATTAAGCGTTGTTATCAGCGAGCTCAGCGCATCTTACTGAACGGGCGGCGCTAAAGAAGCTCTTGGTTTCACCGGTGACGACGTTTGAGGAACCGTAAAGAATATATCGACCCATCGGCTTCAGGATTGAGTAGCCTCTGTTGCATTCTTCACCACAAAGGCAATCCAGCACAATGTCTACGCCATCTGGGACGACTTTGCGGACTTCAGCGGTGTAGTCACTGCCACGTTCTAGAAGGTGATCGATGGGGCTATTGGCAGCCTTCAGAGCTTCATGCTTGCTCTTTGAGCACACTCCGAATATAGTGATGTCCGGAACGGTTTTGGCTAGTTGCGCTACAGCTTGGCCCTGAAAAAGTTGCTTTCTTAGATTCTTGGTTTATTTGCTGCGTTTGCTTATTCAAGTGCTGTTAGAATAACTTCGTTATTTTTTTTGTCAAGCTCATGTGTATGCATTTGAAGATGTCAAACAATAAGATAACTTTATTCCAGTGCTATTTATAGTTATAATATATTACTCAATAAGAAAAACATTGATATTCACGACGCACGTACGGATGTCCGCTTCATGACGGTGATAATATAAAGAGAGTTAAGAGTCCCATATTTTAACGTTATTGTAGCGAGACGTAGAATGCAAAACGTTTTATCCCCGAAAATTAAAGCTGGAAAATATACGCTAATTGTCTGCTGAGCATAACCAACCTCCCATTATTAGATAAAAAATGTTTTGATAAAGATGTTTTCTCTCCATGTGACGTATACAGTACAAAGAAGAGAATTAGAGGTGAAAATAAAAGATTAGACTATGATGTTGCATTGATCGACCAGTTATGAAATGTTGATTGTTTGAAAATAAAATTTATCTCGGTATTTAATGTTTGTAAGCTTAAACTTAATACGTTATCTGAATATTATTAAGACGAGAACGTTTTAAAACAAAAATGCTTAACAATCTAAAAATTCTTAGCACAAAAGCGTCAAACTTCTTTTTAATAATCGGAGATCAATTAGCATATTTTCCATTGATCAATTGAATTAAAAATTAAATCTTACGCTGCACGAAAAATTTAATGTCGCACTTTACGATTATTTCTGTAAAGGAAAGCCTTACTTGTTTTGAAGAAACAGAAAGTAGGAATGTAAAATAAATCTTTATAACGCCAGCAACATTGTAGGTAAGATGAAGAGACTTCTAACATTTTTAATAGCAACCAGTCGCTGGCAGATACGAAAATTGGGAGAAATAATAACAGTGATGAACAATTCGAACGTAGTGCTGCATCTTGTAACTCAGTCCTGATTCGTACCACTTCTTTTGTACCTTTTGCGAAAAGTTATTTCTCAAAAACTTACTGGACTTCAAAACCAACAGCCTTAGCCAAAGTTTTTCTTCAATTATGGTGATTTTTCATTTTTTTTATGACGAAATAGTTTTTCTAATGGAAACAGAGATTTGTCTGACCCTACAGCTTTGTAGCAGCAAAGGAAACTTATAGGTTTTCGAGAGCTATGTTCTTGATGACAGCGTAGCTAATATTGTGCATCTTCCGCTAGCTCTTCCATTAGTTTTTTCCATGGTTTTCTTGGTGTCGTGTAACTTAGTGCTTGTTTTGTTATGTTGTTATCAGGTTTTCTAAGTGTATGTCCGATTCAATTTCATTTATTTTTTTAATTAGTTATTTCCATTTTTTCTTGTGTAATCCTGTCCAGTTATTCATTGGTAATTGTATTCGGTCAGAATATCTTGCATATTTTTCTTAAACATTTATTTAAAAATGTCTGCTTTTCATTAAGAGCTTTTTGTGTTCTTTTTACGTTTCCGCTCCATAAATAATACAATATAATGTAAGCGCTCTTGTTACTTCAAAGATGAAATCACTGTACTTGAATAATATTGCCGATTACTATTGGAATCGTTCCAAAACATAACTCATACGTTTCTTTGCTTTGGGCGACACAAATGTAAAATACACAAAGGAAGGTAATCTTATAGGATTTTCATAAATGCACAAAATTTTGGGTTTTCATACCATTTTCAGTTTGGCTATATTTACTTATTACGGAAGAGGAGTTGTGTAATAAAAAATAATTCCAAAAACTAATACAGGGTTCGCCAAAATGACCTCCCTTTTTTAAATTAACCGTTGCGCGCAATTTATTGGTAGATGGCGTTCGAGTCACACATCCTTAGTGTCCATCATGGCAATGGAAACTTACTTTAAAAACTGCGATTCTGTAATTGTAACGCGGCGGTTATTTCGTTTGACAGAGAAGACCATAATGTTGCGAGTACGCAATGTCCGAGACAGACTCGTTCAGCATTAAAACGGTAATGACCTGGTAGACCTCGTAGCGTTCGAATACCCGAGAATATCGCACCAGTGAGGTAGACTGTGTTGTCTCATTGCCACAATGTTCCGTCGTTAAGCATTTCTACACTACGATTTCATGTTAAATCCATACAAATTTATGGTGATGCAGGAACGTACAGAATATGGCTGGTACGCCCCGTAGGCTACTTGCGAGAACATGTTAGCAAATGTTCCAATTGGTGCTGTTGTGCTCAGTAGTGATGAAGCTAATTTTCATTTATTGGGATGCGTGAATAAGTTGAATCTCGGTATTGGGCCTTACAAAATCCTCGGTAACTCCATGAGCGATCTCTCTACAGTCAAATTGTAATTATTTGGTGTGCTGTTACGGAATTTGGCATTAGAGGGTCCGTATTTTTAGGAGGACGTACGACGCGCGGCGACTGTCATATCTATTGGCAATTTCCTGGAGCCCAGACCTCAATATGTGCGCACATGGCGAGAATTTCTCGAAAAGTTTTGGGGCTAATGTTTCCAGGTCGCCTCATATCATTGTATGATGATATCCCACGGTCGGCTAGGTCACTAGACCTTGTCACCTTGGGATTTCTTTCTAGCGGAACACCTGAAATCTGAAGTCTTTCAACGCAGGCCGTGGACTACTGAGGAATGAAAGGATGCTATTCGCAACGCGAAACTTCAAGATGAAACTATGAAGTATACCGCTCGTGTGGACGATATCATCTTAAAAACTGGTTGATGATTAAATAACAAGCATTCTTCTGTGTGTTGGTACGATAAAATAATTAATAGTATCTATACTGTTCTTTTTATTGATGTTTCCATAAGGGGAGATCATTCTACCGGACCTTGTATTTTTAGTACACTTTAGTTATACCGGAGTATTGTAATGAATCTACCTTGAAGGATATAAAAAGAAAACCTTTAAAGGTTCTCCTGATGATCTACTTTCAATGATTGTATTGTATTCATTTGATTAGCAAATTTTTAACAGAAAACTACATTCCTAAGAAAAAATGCGAGTTTATAAACTTTAAAACTCTAAATATAATTAATTCAGCAAGCAAACAGTCCTTCAGAAGTCAAAAGTTATAAAAATTATAGAATATCTTATTAAAATTTTTGAATTATGAAATGTTGCAAGTAATGTGTTAATATTATTGTGTTGCGAATTTGAACGGCAAACTCCAATTTTAATGTACTGGTATGGCCATTACGTTGTCTTCTTTTCATTAAAAACGCCGAGGCATTACACAAGGCAGATAACCAAATTCTACAACAGAATTGCGGAGCTAAACGGTTATTATCCTCGCAAACGAGCGCTGTTCCCGGAACACCCGGAATTAGGGGATCGGGAGCGAACCCCGGCCAGGGCGGGAAACAAACCCGACGCAATACGCCGCAACGGCGCGAAACTGCAAAAGTTCCGCGATTAATCTAATTCCGGCCGAAGGACAATAAACGCGCGCTGCGCCCGGCCGGCGGCCGGTGGAGATTTTAAAATTGGCCCCGCAAACAGAGGCGCACAAATTAAATTACGGACGTTAAACTAGCGGCACGTTAGCGAAAACATGCGGGCCATAAATCCAGCGCGCGTTTTAAGGCCGCCGCGCGCCGCGCTGTTAGACGGAAAATTGCCAATTACCGGGAGAGCGGCGGAATATTTTGCAAGCGCGGGTTAACGCTATCGGGCTCAAAGCAGCGATTTTGATGGGGTTATTAAGGAATATTTCGGGAGAGGCCGTGATAATTCTTTCGGCGCTCCGGCTTAAGTTTGCTTCCAATTAGTAGTCATTGCCGTTGAAGCCGAGTCAGGAATTCTCTGTCCAAGGGCATCGTCGGTTATTATTTAGATAAAATAGCTCTGTCACCGCTGTCATTCTTTTTCTTAAAACCTTTGGCCCAAATAGATCGTAGTGAAGTTCACTTGGATACTGTGCTTGAGATTCCTCTACCTGTTTTTTGGTCAGGTAAAAATCCCTCGTTACTAATTTTTCTGTTTTGGCCAAATTCTTTTATTTTTCTTGCTATCTTTTCTCCGTTACGGAAAATGCTAAATACTTATCATAGGATATTGGAGTAATGTGGTAGAACAATATTTCAAGATAGTATTAAAATTCATTTGAATGTATTTTTTGGCCTACACTTCTAAACAAATACTGGGGAAAAGGTTACAATAGAAACGATATAGACCTATTATTTGGAGCGCAAGTGATGATGGTTGATTGACTAATCAGCGATATAAGCGATTGCCTATTGCCAGCCAACAGCTTAGAGTGTAGGAGCTGTCAAAAGGTAAGGATACTCTCTTGTCCTTGAGAGAAGAAATCTTTCCTAAAGGCAGATGAGTCATTAAGTAACCAACAGCCTAATTCATGGTAAAGTTCACGACTAAATATTTCAGAGTCAATAGTGCCTCATTTTTTTAACATTTCCCAACAACAATATTTCGACAGAACATATTTCAATCCCCAGTCGATTATAAAGAGTCGGAAAACATCAAAAATGCCTAAATCAACTGTGAGAATTATGATATGGAATACCAGAAGATTATATAGACCAGGAAAATTAAACAATGCTGTAGCTGAAATGGAACCTCTTAATATTGATATTCTGGGTGTAAGTGATGTTTATTAGCCAAGAACAGGTAATATCATGATATATTACGCTGGAACAACAGCACAAATTATGGATATGTTGTTGCTATCATTTTCAGACACAAGATAAATTTATTTGTAATTATTTTTACTACCCTATCCTGATCAAGTCATAATCAAAAACTTCAAACATTATATAACACATGTATATGCACCAACTACGGACAAAGAGAGACAACGAGATTAAATATTCCTATGGAGATCCCAAAAAAATAAAAATCTTAAATCAAAGAAACAAGGAAAAGTCACAATCATAACGAGTGACTTCAACGTCAAAGTTGGAAACGTTAAAGTGGAAGGTTGTATTTTCAAAAGACAAAAGATACTCCAACCTTGAAAAACAAAAAACTGTAGTGGATAACTGAATAGATGTTTATATTTATCGATAAAATATACAAAAAACAGAACAATATCAAATATCAAAATATCAATAAGAAGATCAAACAAGAAAAAATGATTAATAGAACAACGTGTTGAACAATACGAAATGGTAATTTTAATGTACATAAGCAGGTGAAATACATGGTGGATTCTAGAAGTGAAATATACTCGGGAACAATAAGAGACAGACAACTTGATAACAGATATGAAACAGAATATGATCCAATAGAAAAATTATACACAAGAATGATTTCAATAAAAACTGACGAATCTGGGCCCGAAATCTTGAAAGAAGAAGTTAAATATGCCATAAAGAACACAAAAAGTGGAAAGACTGCTGAACCAGATGGCAAACCTGTGAAACTTCTAAAACTTATTGACGCTGACGTAGTGATACATTTCGATTTGTTTGATTCCTTTGACAAAATAGGAATGATTACCCCGATACCACTTCAACATGCATAATTCCGACAAAAATAACACTAAAACTGTTCTGAATATAGTATTGATGAGCCACATTCTAAGTCTTCCTTAGGATCATACATAACAGAATGTTTAACAAAATTGAAAAAAAAAACTTGAGTAACGCTTAGTTTGGGTTTTGAACAATACAAGCGAAGTTCTTTTTGGGATAAATCTGTAGTTACAGAGATGTTTAGACATGAATCAGGAAGTACGTAGACAACGTCCGCCATGAAAAACTACTTGAACTTATCAAAAAAAAAAAAAGAGAAAAGAATCATTGCTAATCTGTACTGAAAACAAACAACTAGAGTAAAAAATGAAAATGAATACACAATACATATACTGAGAGGAGTACGACAAGACTGTATGATATTCCCTCTTTTATTCAATATGTATAGCAAAGTCATTTTCATCAAAGCTTTTGGCGAAGAATCGACTGGGGTCATCACAAATAGACAACAATATACGCGATGCTGATTAGAGAAAACACATCTTGTGGAAACAGAACACTTACTGTAACCCACGCAAAATCAAAATAAATTGAAAGAAAACCAAAACGATGATAACATTGAAACAAACATTATAGCGACTATGAATAGTTTGAATCATTGAATGAAGCAAATGATCAATAACGGGAAATATAAATCCGCATTGAAGCGTCTGAAAATGCTTTTAATAAAATAAAGAAGTATGTAAACGGGATTTAAATATCCAGAACCGCTTCATTGTAATAAAGGGTGTCCCAAAATTAACGCAAGATTTAAATTTGCCGCCATTTATGCAGTAAAGTGTTGACAACCCTAAAACAAAAACAAATCGACAGCTGACAGTTTAGGGTTAGTCAAAATGGAGCGTTACACGATAGAACAACATGTCTTCATTATTGAACAATATTTCAAAAATAATAAAAGCTTGGCCGCCGCTGTTCGAAAATTTCATACAAACTATGGTCGGAATAGTGTTTTCATTTCGTCAACTGTGAAGAGATTAATTGAAAAATTCCGAGAGACAGGATCCGTTGGAGACGCCAAACACACTGGTCGTCCAAAAACAAGCCGTTCAAATGTCAACACCGAAGCAGTGCGTGAGAGTGTCGGTGACAATCCAGGAACCTCAATTCGGCGTCGTGGACAAGAATTACAAATTTCAAGAAGCTCTCTACAGCGTATACTCACTAAAGGTCGGTGTCTCCATGCTTACAAAATTCAATTAACACAACCACTGAAGCCTAATGACCATGCACAACGAAGAGAGTTTGTTGAATGGATTATTGAGCATCAACAAATGGATGCTGATTTTTCGAGCAAAATCATCCTAAGCGACGAAGCACATTTTCACCTTGATGGGTTTATTAATCGCCAAAATTGCCGCTTTTGGGGTTCTGCAAACCCACATGTGATTGTCGAAAAACAAATGCATCCACAACGTGTCACTGTTTGGTGTGAATTTTGGGCTGGAGGCATAATTGGACCATACTTTTTTAAAAATGAGGCTGGTCAAGCAGTGATTGTTACTGGTGCTCGATATCGCGACAGGCTAACACAGTTCTTTTTGCCGAAATTGGATGATATTGATGTGGCCAATATGTGATTTCAACAAAACGGTGCCACATGCCATACAGCCCGTGAAACACTTCAATTACTGCATGAGACATTTACAGGTCGTGTACTCTCTCGTTTCGGTGAATTGGCCTCCCAGAACGTGTGACTTAACACCATTAGATTTCTTTTTATGGGGTTATTTAAAATCACAGGTCTATGTCACAAGCCCACAACCACGCGTGCATTAAAAGAGGAGATTCAACGTTGCATCAACGAAATTCAGCCACATTTATGCAGAATGGTCATGGTAAATTTCGACAAACGAGTGCGTATGTGTATGCAAAGCCGTGGAGGCCATTTGGCCGATGTGTTATTCCATAAATAACCCTATCCTATGTACTTTATGATTCAATAAAAAAATTACAATCAAAAGACACCTTTTATTTTCTCCATCCTATTGTATGGACCTTAAAACAAGCAGATATAAAACGCCTTGCTGCAGTTGAGATGTGATTCTACAAATATCATGGGCAGATAAAATTATAAATGATGATATACTATGACGAATGGACAAAACGCATGAAATAATTAATACTAATAAAAGAAAAGAGTTGGAATACTTCGGACATGCAATGCAAAGAGAAAAATACTCACTTGTACGTCTCACAACGCAAGAAAATAATTGTCTTGATGATCTCCAATCTCTGTTAGGAGAGGGAACCAAAAGACGACCTATTTTGTCTTTCTGTGTATACTAAAAATGTCAAGACTAGCTTCAAAATGTAATAAATAGTAGTCTATAGTAGAAATAAGTAGATGAAACAAAATGTAGAATATCTAACTTAGTGAAATGTGTTTTCTCCTCTTCATATCATATAGCTTTTAAGTAAAGTTTGATACGTTTGGTATGTCTTATACATTAGATGCTATTGTTGCTGTTGGTCAAGATCATATATAATTAACAATAAGGTGCACTTACACGGTGACACTATTAAATAGAATGAGTATCAAAATTTGTATAGAAATGCACTAGGTTTGGAATATTGTAATGTTATTAAGTGTTCTTGCGTAAACAGCGTTGAATGCTCGTCAGATAGTGTAAAAATTTAAGCCACTGCTCAGCGGCTTCCATGCATGTTTTGAATTCAATTAAAAAACATCCCTAACAGAAAAAACTTTGCGTAAGTGGTTCCAACAAGATTTTAAAGACGATTTGACGTTTAGAGTTAATACAATTGTCTCCGCCTTTCTAGTTTCACATCTTTTATGCTTTATTAACTTTTATTATTGGTATGGTAAGGCTCTAACATTCGTCGTGGGAGCACGGTCTGCGAACTGAGAGGTTAAGGTTTTCATATGTTCGCCATTGTGCCCGGTCGTCGCGCACCATTTCTCACGATAGGCGATGTGACAAGCACCGTGGTTTAGACGACTGCCATTATTACCCGTTGTTCGAAGAGAACGCAGATACTCAATTATTTTCAGTGACTGAGTAGACTAACAAATATTAAAAATATATGAATAATATAAATGTTTCGAGGCAAAATTTGTTCAAATCATCAGGAAGGCATTGTCCAATAAGCGAAATGTTGATTAAGGTACTTTGCAAAAATTTTAAAAACTTCACTTTGAAAAGAAAACGAAAATTAGATTAAAACCGTTTTATATTCCATTATAAGACTACAAGGATAGTTAATTTTTTAATATAATCTCCAAGCATTTCAGAACATTTATTATCTCGATGTTAGCATTGTAAAAATACTCATATAATATTTTATTTTACCTGGAAAATGCTCGAAAACAGCCTCCTACAACTCTTTAGTTGTTTAAATTTTCTATTTCGAAACTCTTTAATCAATTTTAAAAATAAATAGTAGTCATTTGAGGCTAGGTTTTGGTTATAGTGGACGGGAAAGTCTCTCAAAACGACAGTCTTTCCCAGCAACCTGGGCAATTGCAGCCTTATAGACAGGGGCGTTATCGTTCAGTAGACAGACAGGCCACTCTCCTTTTTCTTGATAACATCGCCAGTACGCTAGCGTAATCCTCCTTGTTTATCACTGTGTTCCTTTTCTTAAAATCAATTAGCAATCTTTTACCGCAATATTCTTTTTTTTGCTAAGGGATTATAGTACAGCATCATGATTTCATCTCTTGTAAAAATAGTTTAAAGAACTCGCTGATATTTCTTTTACTTTGAACGCCTATCTCGCAGCACCTTAGTTTCAACGAAGGGGATATTTTCTACCGAAAGCACTTCAACTGACTGACTTGCACGTGATTCGTCTTCGATGCTTTCTTGGCACAAATAAAATTGTTCTGCCCATCCCTTTACAGTCGGACTAAGTCCTTTTTTATTGAGAAGTTTAATTTGCCCAATTTTCAACACTGTGAAAATGCTCTACCAACTCAACTGAGTGTTGCAAATGAGACAAACCAGCGCACAGTGATCCAGATTATCTGATTAAGAGGAAAAAATTATAAAATTATTTTTAAAATAAGTACGATATCAATTTTTATTCATTTTTTCATTATGAATCGAATGAGACCAAAATGAATTAAATACGATTAATAGTGTAAGAGATATGACGATAGATTTCATGTTCAGAAAGTTTATAACTTTGTGTAATTATCGTTGTCTCATACAGTATTTTTCTGATTATAATTAAATGTTTTCGGCATCATTTAGATTCAGAATACGGTTTTCTTGGTCTTGTTCCTCTCCGTGTTGTGCCCCATCCGGGAAAAGTATGAGATCTGTAACTTTCTGTGTCAAAGATTCATCTTCTTTAAAATTAGGCATTCGGCGTAAATCAGGTAGAAAAGGGTCTGATGCAAGTAATAATTTATTTAATAAATCTTAAGTTGTTGCCAATCGACACGTTTTCCTGGTATTGTGTTCACGGAAGTATCGCGCATCGTTATTACGAGCTTCCTGTGCTCCCCCAGATAAATTTTCAATGGACAAAAGAACATGATTGATTACTTCAGGCCCATGCAACAAAGCTTTATGAACGAATGCAGGCATATTGTACCATGGGTACAACTAAACAAAAAGTTCAGCTGTTTCATAAGTATATCTTCTGAATTTTTCGATATTTATGATAGAACCAGTTGACAACACTTGCAAAATTGTTGAAAATTTATTAACTATGGTTACATTACCAGTAATTGAAGCAGACACTTTCAGGTTTCTAAAAAATCTGCGAGCGGTATTTCCATCGTTGGTATATCCGAAACCTTGCTTTGTTTGGTCCACCGACAGTCCAGTTTCATCTCTAAATCTTCTTATAATCTCATTTTTTTTCTCTTTAATAATTTTTTGCTTTTTTCACCTTAGACTTGCCATTGTTTTATGTCCAATCGATATGACACGTGAATAAGGTATTCGAAAAATTTTATTCGTGAAGGGTTGATAAGCCAAATGCAATTGTTTCAGATTTTATTAGTTTCATTTTTACCACTTCGAGGTTGTTCATCTCTAATAGTTTCGCATTACATAGATAACAATTATGTAACGATGTATTTGTTAACAAATTGTGTATTTTCCCATCGATCATCGTAAATAAATAATTGTGGTGAATCTTGCCACTGATTTCTTCAATTTTAATAGTAGTAGGCAGAAGATTATCAATTTGATGCTGAATTATTTCTTTTTCACGTTTAATTAAAGCGGGGGTTTCTTTTTGAAATAGAAAGCAAAGAGGTCGACAATACCTAGTTGAGTCTGGTTGAGGATTTTGCCACACAATTAAAGATTCTTAATTTGGATTTGTTGAAAAGCTTATAATTTCGATAGGTGTAAATGAGGACATGAAAAGATATGATTCACATACACTATCTTCAAAGTTTAAAAATTTCTGTTTATATTGGCTTTGCCCAGAACTGCCATCGAAACCCCATTTGTATGTCATTTCTAAAGAAGCAGCATCTATAGCGTGCGATCGAAAAATTTGTTCATTGCTTCTAACTAATCTTTCAATTGTTTTGTCAGCAATTGCTTATAAGTAAACACAAGCTGAGGCCCCTCTCATTATGTATGACTCCTTCTTTGGGTAACACTCTGTCTTAGCTTTTAATATCAAATTTTACGAAGGAAATATATTAAAACCTTTCTTGAAGCACGCTAATCGAAGAGTTGTATATGAATGTTTTAATAATTTTAAATCTAGAAGTGGTGCCAAAGCTTCAACAAGTGAAAAGTCTTTCGTCTGATTTTCAGAATACTGCAACCGTTTCTGCATTTTAACTACTTCCGTTGGAGATTGTACTATCTGACCATCACCGCCCATGGCGATGCAAAGATGATTGAGTAGCCAAGGCAAGTTGATTTGCACTAAATTGGCCTACTAACAACGAAACCTTAGCACGTTGAGATTTTGCACATAAATTTTCAAATCTTTTTGGTGGTCTTCCTAAGGAAACAGTGACAGAACTGTCTGGTTCCAAAATAATTTGTTCATCTAGCCATTGGGCATATTTGTTTTCTAATAATTTGAAGGTTCTGTGACACTGAATCCAATAACGCTTTAAAACTATTGTGAAATTATATACATATTTTTTGATAGCAACATTTGAAAAATTTTGACCTCCTGTACTTTTTAATATGTTCTCTAAATACTTTATAAGAATGTGACAATTTTTAGTTACAGTCGATTGCATAAGTCCTAATTCTTTTAGGTGAAGAACCATATCTCGCCGAGTTATGGCACGCTCGTGACCTACAGAAAAAAAAATATTTCTTACAAACTGGCAACTAAAGGCAAAAAACTATTCAATTTATATCAAGTACAAGAGTGTTACTCTTACTTAAAAATAGTTTCAATTAGTAACTTGGACTTTCCACTCTACAAAAACTATTACTATGTATCAAGATGTCCTCAAATATAAACAATAATTCGAACAACAAAATTGAAATAAATGCTAAATTTATAATATTATGAATATAAAAGCCTTTTATAATAGCCAAATAATCACAACACACGTTTTGATGCGTGTTATTTCCCAACAAGCGATTGACTATCGTGAAATAATCATGCGACGCCGATGCGACATTTGCCTCCGTCATTTGTTTTATTGTTGAATAAACTAATACTAGAGCTCACTTTGTGTCTCACTTGGATATATAATACATAAAATATTCACCAATACTTACATTTTTTACCTTCAATTTCGAACTTTTTTCCTCCTACTTATACGATCTGGCCCACTGTGCGGCTGTTGAAAATTTTACGAACATCCTACTAAAGATGGCGCTAGCTGGCACTACCGCTGTTTTTCAACGAACTTAAAAAGTTCGTTACTGAATTCTATATGTCTGTCGCTGTCACAAAATTATGGATTTTTTAAAATTTGAAAATGGATTCTTATAGGAAATTTTACGCTGAATTCGAAAATAAGTCAAAAAAATTCTACGTCGAATAATTTTCGAGATATTCGATTTCGAATTTCGGGAAAGATCTTTTTAAGTTCGTTCTGGGATTGCTTACAGAGCAATCTCTTCGCCGGCCCCATGTTTTGTTTTTATTATTATTACAATATAGTCAGGCCGTAAACTTTTGGCACTACCTCGTAGAACTATTTTTAGTAATAATAATCCGTTATAGACTTTTGTCTTTGACCGATGGATAACTAAATGAACATTTTATTGTCAATAATTAGTTTTTGAATGGGATAAAGATAATGTGGAAGTAAATGTCCTAGGAATGTTATCTTAAAGCATTTCAATTGTAAAATTATAAGGTAACACACAAACCTTTTAGTTATTTCAATTATAACAATACTTATTCACATAAATAAAATTTATAATGAAAGAATTAGAAAAATCCATTTACAAAACTCGCAGAGAGGATTGTGAGAAATACCAAGGGAGCTTAGAGGTAATTGACTACAATTCTCAAAGGACCACGTTCGATTTTCAGGAAATTTGCTCGAATACGCAGCAGCTTATTCGAAAAAAAATTAATGTTGGATTCTATGATATATGTATAAGACCTGAGGTTATCTCGTATCGAAAAAAAGCTATGATTAAAAATAGCAAATTGAATGATTTCTGTAATTTCTTAATTCTATGAGCTCCGGCGGAGAAAGCGAGAGAATAGATTATGTGATTATTATCATTTGCAAACAGTTTTTAGTGTAGCAACCATGTGAAATATAACAATTCGTGAAAAGAAAAATAATATCAAGTCCTCCAAAAACTGTAAAATATCCTTTCGGATACTGGAGTATCCGATAATGAGCATGAGCCGACTGTTTTGCGTTGTACATAAATGTATTAGGCGTTCTAATTGCTAACAGTTCATTTATCCGTTAGATCAGCTACTGACCTTAAAAAAAGTGAAGCTCTGCTATAAAGATTACGCAATCTAAGGCCAGAAGAGACTTGTATCTGGTTCATCAACATTCACGTTCGCCGAAAGTGACACCAAAGCCAGGAGATAAGGTAGAGGTAAAGTTATCGATGACAAACCTAACGCCTGGCTTAAAAAAGATCTTTGTAGTATTTCTAAAATTTGCGTTTTGTTAATGGGAAATTGGTTGAAAATTCTAACATAGGAATAAATAATGTCTGATGATAGGCAGTATTTAAATTCTTCTGATATTTAATTTAATTGTGACGACTTATAAGGCAATGAACTGTTATACTCAGTCACTAAAAATAATTGAGTACTTCCGTTAATTTAGAATAAAGGGTAATAATGTGGTCGTCTAAGGCGCGGTGCTTGCCACAACGCCCCGTATCAGAGATGCTACGCGACGACCGGGCGTAGTGGGCGAACTTATGACAGCCTCGACCTCTCAATTCGCAGGCTTTGCCCTGACCCAGGGTGTAAATTTTCACCGTAAGCAATGAATTGACCAAGCTGATGAACATGTTTCTTGAGAAGGTAGAACAGTTACAAGAAACTGTTAAACGTTTCGAGGAGAAAGAGAAATTTGTCTTTTTGAAGCAGAAGGTGATGAAGATACAGATATAGAAGTTTAGTTTTATATGACTTACTAAAACTGCCTGTACTTGTATTGTGTTCAAAATTAGAAGCTTTAGGTAATAATCAAGATAAATATTTGTCACGACATTGTTTGCTCGTGTTAGAAATTGTCCGCAACGGACAAACTTTTAATTTGGTTCAAAACCTGGAACGTCAGAAAAAATTGTGACAAATGCCAAACCAAAATGTTTATACTAAGAAGACTGAACAATTCTCCTTGACATACAGATTGAAGACAATGAAATACTTTGGAACCCCAATAACAGTGCTGTCAAATACTTGGGATTATATCTTGACACTCGATTAAGTTGGGGGCACCACATAAACCAGAAGCTTACCCAAAGCTACACTAGACTACAACAGTTATATCCACTTATCAACCGAAGATCCTCGCTAAAAATTGAATGCGCAACGCTATTCTACAAAGTCCTAATTCGACCTCTCGTCCTATATGGATCACCGGTCTGGTGCAACACCTCAAATACTAACATACAGAAAATCCAACGCCTCCGAAACAAAGTCCTTAGAATCATAATCAACGCACCGTAGTACGTTAGAAGTACCCAACTACACGAAGAACTCGGCATCTTACCCATCGATCAATAAATACATCAAGAACTGTGCGAAAAAATTCATCTCAAACGCGAATGCACGTAGTGGTGCGGAATTCTATCAACTCTTTAAAACTAATATTCACACCAGGCTTAAACGCAAGTTATCACAGGACCTAGTTATAGCAAACCGTAGACGATATTAACCAAAAGTATTTTGGCGTCCTAGGCTGACAATTTTTCACCTGCCTTCCTTAAATGATAACAAGGTGGGAACGTTTACAATTTTTACAATTTAATATGTACATTTATAATGTACTTAAGAATAAGCTGCCTATAAGAAATACGCAATACGTAAAGTTGAATTAATGCAAAGCTTATGCGCTCGTTCATAATGCACTCCCGTAATTTTTACTTTTTACATTCAAACATAAGACGCGAAAAGTTGAAATCGGTTCAACTTTACGTATTTCTTACGTTCATTTGCATTAATTTTTAATTTTTCCCTAGATTAATGTTGGCAGCTGTAACAAAATGTTTGTTTTGATTCTGAAATGGCATAAACTAACATTAATATTGTCGACATTTTGGTTTCGTTTTTACAACAGATAGGGAACTATTAATTAAATTAGTAAATACGCATCTGTTCCTACACCATAAAAGGGATAACAGGTGCAAAGATAACATAATTATGCAAAATGCCTGAAAGGACATTGCTGCCGCTACTGTATTTGGGCATGCGCAACTTTCAAATGTTTACATAAAGCTTACATACATTATACGCATTTGTTATGGGTGGCTTACGCTTATGTCCAATATGAATGGGCGCTTACAATCGAAACTTCGCTAGGCGGAAGCATATAAAATGGCCGTGGGAGACGCGCTCATTGCGTCCGGCAATGCAGCAGCCGCCCGGCTATTCGGCAAAGAGCAAGAGCGGCCCTGACGTGCGTGCACGAACGCACGGACCTCATCGTGTAAATTAAGGGCTCAAAGCCAAATTTCGTATCCCCATCTTTGTTTACTTTCTGTTCAAATGTGTAAGATGTCTTTGTTTACTACGCACGGACCTCCTCGTGTAAATTAAGAGCCGAGAATCACCCCACATTACGTTGTTTACTTTCTGTTCAAATGTATAGATAGATTAGCATATAAAGCTCTCTTATTGACAATAAATTATAAAACCAAAATTTAAATTTTTACAAACTTCTTAATGGATTATAGAGAGGCAAAAATGATCCAATAAGGACGTAGGACCATGCCATAATTCGATTTTTTGTAGTTTCGTATAAAAATAATTACGATACCTCTACTGGACTGACTAAAAGCAACGTTTTATCGAAATATAAATTGGTATTGTCGTTAGAGAACACTCAATTTCATAACGATAACATTATCAACTAGGTGGGACGCTAAGTGGCTTTACTTACGCAGGTCAGTAATCGATAAAATTATATTGCGCACTTATTGTATAAAATGGTAGGAATTCTCATAAAATAATATAATCGCTAATTTTCCCAGAAAGGAAATGATTGTAATTAGAAATTGCTTGTATCATGACGTACCAAAAATTAGAAGAAACAATGTAAAATTTAGAATCAATAATTATATGAATTATTGTCATAAATGCAGGAAGATTTAAATTTAAATCAAGGCAACACTTATTGCACTTAACACAATTTATTTATAAACCGTTACACGGTTAAGATCTCTCCTTTTGGTGATAATTTAGATACCTTTCCACTTCGCTTAGTTACAATGCATTCGCAGCAAATAGCGTACTGAACGCGATAACGGATTTAATGGCCATAGCGAGAACAGATAATTTCAAATAAACTCATCTACAAAGGGGGGCATCTATATCTTTCTTTTATGAAGTAAAGCGATCAGTGCCGCACTACATCTGGAAAATACAGAAATGATTAGTTTACTTCACACACCTTACAGCCACGATCGGGAGCTTGGGGCTAAAATTAGAGGTGTTAAAAGATTAATGAAGCTGGAAAAAATAAGAGCTTGGTGTAAAGATTAGAGATTTTACACTTTCGTGTTACATTTAAATGGTGTACGTATGTAATAACTAGCGGGTAATGCTCTGCATCTAGATGAGAGTGTATTCTGCAAAATTAATGCTCGTACAGCGCATTCTCTTTGATCTGACGATAGGAATTCTTTAGGTCGTTGAAACAATGCAAATGCGCCTTGTCGATGACCTCATTGAATCACGGGATGTTGACGAATGCTAGTAGCAGTAAATTACTCGTTCACGTGCTAATGTGTAATAGTAAGGTTTTAAATAATTGCTTCCTCTGCAGCTGTTATCATACTGATAAGCGAGTATCACAAATACGAGGGTTATTTGAAATGTTTATTAACTTCTTAATGCTCGCTTATCCGATTTGCTATTCTCGTGTGCTGGTTTCTTTAATCGGTTTCAAAATTGAAAATATTTTAATTATTACTAAACTTAATTAATAGGTGTACAAATAAGTTCTCAGCTTTTTTTTTCTGCAAAATTAAAGTTTTATTTAAAAACAAACAAAAAAAGCTTAAGTATCAAAGTATTCTCCGTTGGCATCAAAGACCTTTTGCCATCTTTCGGGTAGCTTGCAAATTCCCTGGTAATAGAAGCTCACCGACTTCGAGACGATAAAGTTATCGATGCATTTTCGGACTTCTTCTTCTGTTTTGAAGTGCGTATCGGCCAAGTGATGCTGTAACGACCGGAATAAATGATAATCAGAAGGGGCCATGTCTGGGCTATACGCCGCATGTGGGAGAAGTTCCCAGCCTAACGCGTCTGCAGCTCATCCGTGTCAAATGTTTGAGGGCATCCAGCGCGTGGTTGATCTTCAAGACTAAACTCTCCTCCGCGAAATCTTTGGTACCACTTTTTGCACGTTGCATGACTTACAGTATTCTCACCATATGCAGCACAAATCATTTCGGTGGCTTCAGCAGCGTTTTTCTAAAGATGAAACGCGAAGTGGATAGAAAATCGAATATGCTCTTTTGTGATTGCCATAGTGAACACAGCTGATTATTGAGGTTATGTGCATCGAACGCCAAATCGCATGATATTTCGAAAAATCAAATGTCATTGCTTTAAAACCGCAAACGTTACATGTAAACGGTGATTTGCGTCCTGTGAAATCTAAAGCTGAGAACTTATTTATACACCTATATAACTAAAATTTAAATGATCTATCCAAATGGAATGTGGTACAAAGTGTGCGTTAAATTTTACTTCAAATTCGAGAAGAGGTGCCAATTGTTGGAACAAATTATTCGATGATGAAGCGAGTTGGATTGAAGTTAACGATGCCAAAAATGGCAGAATATATTGAACGAAATTATTAAATTTAGGAAGATCGCCGACAAACAATTCGCAATGTTTGTGAAGTTTAAATTTATCCTGGTCGACTTGGGACAAATTTTGCCAGAAGAATTTGGAATCTGCCGCATCACGGCAATATTTGTACCTTGTCTTCTAAAAAAAGAATACTGCGTTCTTATCTCCAAAAACTGAAAAGTTGATCGTCCTAGTAACCGCAAAAGCGCATAGTTTGGATCAGCACTAAATCAATTATGATTTATTTTTTTGACACCACAGACGTTATCTTTATTTTCACAGGGCGAGATAGTGAATAGGAAATTCCACTGTACTATTTTTAGGCGACTTCGATAGCAAGTGCGTGGAAAATATCATGGGCTAAGCGATGCGTTATTACAAACAAGCTCGGCGAAAGTGAGGGGGAGAGGGATAGAATTCCCCGGGCCCGTGGTCCTTAGAGGATTGGGCAAGTTTCATTAAATTGTTCTTTATTTTAATAAATTTTATTAAACAATCCATCCTTTTTCCTTTTATTTGCGCAGAAGTAAAACCCGTCTTAGATGGTATTGAAGATGAAAAGTATTCGTTCGTCATGTACGAATTGTAATAAGTGACTTTATAGTTCATTTTATTTAACATTCTAATATGTTTTTTAATTAGCTATACTGATGACTGAAAATCAAGAATAACTGCATATATGTTATATTAGTCCAAGGCACGACCGGTAGTAATAATGACAACGTTGTCAGTTCGCAGTCCGTGCTCCCACGTAGGGCGTTAGAGCCTTACCATTATTATTATAACGTGTACAAGTAGGAGAAGCAATTGCCAACTTTATTCTAAGAGTCCTCGAAGAACACAAGATTTCAGCCGTCAGTTAGCGTGACAACAGTACCAATATGAAGGGGCCTTATAAAGATGTTCAAAGTTTTATTCCGAAGAACATTTTCTCCAATATGTTATTCTATGTTTTTTGCCTGATTAATCTTTGTCGCATACACTCTGGGGAAGCTTGTCCCTATGCTGCCACGTTTTTTTGGTACCGTATAAAAATTGTACAGTATGATTTAATCTCTTTCTTAATCTTCTCTTTGGAATTACTTTAAATTTTATGTTTCTAGAACTATCTTATAATAATAAAATGATGCATCATTTAATACTGCTCTAAATAGTATGGTCTTCAACTTAATAAAAGATAATTTAATTTCACAAAAATTAGTTTCTGCCCCATTCCTCTTTTTAGGTTATCTAATTTATTCAGTCAGCTATTGATCGATCTTTCTGTTAAATTTAAGGTGTATGCAGTACATGATGATAGTGAACATCGACTATGAAGATTGATTTTTAAGGGTGATTCTGATTAGAAACCTCTTTATCTTTGGGTATTCCTAGTTAATCTAGTATGAGCTCTAATCAAGATTCAATCGCAAACTTACTCAAAATTCTTTGAATTATGTGAAGCTAATTATTTTTTCGTAAGAATGAACATTCTCTGGACTTACTATGAAATATTTTTAAATTTTGTATTACGATTTATCTCCATTATGGCATGCAATATGTTTCTAATGTGCCATAAAAGTTTCTTATGTTTTTGATTGTTCGTAAAAGAACAAATCTAATTTGTAGTAGTAGTATAAAGGGTTTTTGCCTTCTGGTAGTTTTATTTTTAGATCCCCTAATATGTACCTCTTAAATGTTTCTAGTTCCTAGAATGTAATACACCTAAAATACCCCAAGTGTCAGACATATATCATCCACATCATTGATATCAGTAATGTTCTATACTGGTGATTATCTGTTCAAATAGTAAGTGGTCACTATAGGGCTAAATAAATTTTTTACAGCGATGTAATCATTCATTTGAATAAGTACCGCTGGAATTAAAATAGAGTTTAGTTTTCACATATCCAAATATTGGTCTTTATTTTTTTCATATTAATTATTCTAAATGCTTTTAAAAGCGATTAGTTGTAAAAAGAAAAATAACCTAATAAATAATCAAGTATATTAATAATTTGGGAAGGCAAAGGAGTGCGTTTTTATTTCATCTAAGTAGAACTTCTGATGATTTTCTAATATTTTGCCATCATTATAATTATCTGCATTATTTCGCTTGCTTTCGTTTTCTTTTTCGTAGAATATTTTAATAATTATTTTTACAATTTAAGTAGGTAATCGGGCTTATTAACGCTACATTTCCAATTGTTTCTCAAAAAAGAAAACTTAAGAAACCTCATCGAATTACTTCCCAAACGAATGTCGTCTGAAATTGTAAATTATAGCCGGCTAAATAGACCAACCTATTCCCAAGCGCTTTATAGCAGGCACGTGACATTTTGTGGGGGCTTTTAACCTCCAGTTACCATACACTTCATTAATTTGATTAAATGGGGTTATTACTCCAATAAAACAGTACATTACACGTTAGAGTACATTAAAGATAAAGGGGGCTTTCTTTTCGATGCATACGATTTACATAATAATGGCGCGTTTTACATCCTATATTGCAGCATATCAATATTTAAAATGCTAAATTTCCGTGGAAACTGAAACTGTTTCATGCAAAAGGATGGCGATACGGCTTGACTGCGGTAGGTTAGAGAAAATTCTTAAGAATTCGCATCTAGTCAATACGAAGACTGCTATGGAATAATCGATTGAAACTACCAACTATATCTATGAAATAAAAGAACCTCAGACTTCTTATAGATCTTGGAGTAGGAGGTTACAAAATAAATATGGTCTATGCGATTGCTTTATGTAACAAGATAAGGCACACTTAACAATGGCCTAAGGAATAGACTGAAGCTATGTTTATAACGATCCACAAACAGGTAGCATCACTAAATACGAAAACTACCAAACAATCGCATTAATATCACACACCAGCAAAACCTTCCTTCATAAAATTAATGAAAGACTCAAAACCCATATAAATTCCTAAAATGGAAGGAAACTAGAAAGCATATAATAAAATTGAGACAACTAATATAAAAAGCCAGGGAATTCAACATCCCCCTATTGCTTCATTGACTATCATAAGGCCTTCGATAAAGTTAAATGGCACAAACTATGGGAAGTATTAGACGAAATGGAAGTACCTCAACATATAATATATCTCATAAACAGCTTATATAAAAATAGCACAGGGAGAGTCAAAGTGAACGAAATGCTATTTGACGAATTCCATCCACAATGTGGGGTGAGGCAAGAGGCAAGGCTGCATCTTATTACCGCAGCTCTTTAACATATATGGAGAATTTATAATGAGAAAACTTTGAAGGTAGTTTTTCAATCAATGGACAAAAAGTAAACAACTTAACGATGATACGGATCTGTTCTCAAGCAACGAAGAAGAACTACAAGACATCATAGAACGAATATAAAGAGAAAGCTTTAAATTAAGACTGGAACTAAACATATCTAAAATAAAGATTTTGATTATAGACAGACCACATGACAACAGACCCGACATACGACAAATAAACAATAACCAAGTAGTACAACAATACACATACTTGGGGTCACTAATAACAAATGACAGTTCAACAGAAAAATAAATCAGATAGAGATGTAAAATGACTAGAACGGCTATGAAAAAATTAACAAGAATATGGAAAGGAACACAACATATCAAAGAAAATAAAATGCAGACTGATACAATGTTTAATCTTCCCTGTACTAACACACGGCAGAGAATGCTGGAGTCTCTCCACAGTTAACGCAGATTGGAGGAGTATTTCTGTCTTTATCGCAGTCAGTGTATCTATGATTGCTCAGACACACTACACATCTGGGTTGTAAGCGACATCAGTTCTTCGTGTGGTCGTAGCGTTCACACCTGTGGGATTGTGGCGTATTATTAGATGTTTTTCATGGTTATATCCTGACTATCGTGTGATAGATATATTCGATTTTGAAGATATCACGCGCTTTTTCATTGGCCGTTACGGAGATTGGGTATTCTGTCTCTGTTGTGCAGCCGTGTGATGCTAATTTGGGAAGATTATGTACAGAGAGTTCCTCTGCTAGATCTTTTTCAGTTAGAGAGACTGGAACATTTTTAATCACAACTGAGAGTGGTCGCTCAGTGGAACTTTGAAAAGAGTGGAAACCAACTTGATTTGTTAAATAATATTTTGCTAAGGCCCTGGAGTCGTTGTCGGTCAAGAGTGTAATCTTCAGGATGGTGAAATGCTTTTAATATCTGCGATAACTGTTTTGTGATCTACTGGCCCATGTAAGAAAATTGGAGGGATTTTATTCTTGGTTTTTCACCTAACACTTCAAGGTGCGCTGGCAGATAAAATTTATTTTTCTCTAATAACGATGTAAGTTTCACTGATATTTATTTTGCAATACCCTTGTAGAAAGTGATAGGTGATCTGAGTTTCTTTTGTTTGATTGCTTTACCCCTCTAAAGGGTAGTAATTAAAATTACGTTGTAGTTCAATGTACGTATAAAATATTTCGCTGAATGGTAAATGTAAGAGTGAATTTAATTTACACAGCTGTTAGTTGATAAAGCACCCGGGCTCTTGATATCGCTGCGGTCACTCATATGCATGGCCGTTCAGCAAGAGATCTCGCGCCGAACTCCAGACCGAATAAGTGTGTTGCTATTAGATCCAGGGACATATATTGTGGAGTGCATTATTTACAGAGATCTAAATAATTTCTATATTCATAAAACAGAGCTAAACGTCTCGTTTAGTTCTGGTACTCCAGCTTGTCAATTGTAATTCATTGTATAGAACCGTCTCAAAGTGCTCAAACATCTCGTACTGTAAAAGTGGTCTTTACGACTCGCTTCCTCTCAAAGTCGAGATTTCTACACGTTGAAAAAAGGCAGAAGTGACTTCCAGACATCTTGAGTGTCATAAAAGAGGATTATTTATCTTCTTAGCAGCAGGCATAAAACGCATTCACCATGTACGTTTTGTCAGCACGACTGATTAGACCGAATAGGCCCGCTTTCAACGACAATAAAAAATAAATAAAAATTAACTGTTATTTAATAATTTTCAGTAACGAAACTTTTCCATATTTGCTGATTATAAGAAAAATTGCCTTCACCTGAAGATTGTCAAACAAACCAAAAATTGGGTAAAAGTAATAAAGATTGAGGAAAGCTTTTAAATTGCATTAATATTATAGGGCACATTTTATTAGTGAGCTCACTCGCGGTATTTTGAAGTAAATATGCCTCAATTATTAAGTCAAGCTTTGCGGGGTATTATAATTTAAAAATAATTACATTCTTCTTCTATTGTATGGAAATGAAGTGTGAGCTCCACCGACAGGAAACAGCCTGTAGAGATAACTAACGTCGGAGCAGCAAGGGTTGCTTTACATACAAGTGGAATTGCAATTAACACCTGCAATTGGTCAGCATTTTTCCGATGTCAGTTTTAAAGGCCATTGGCCTTTGGAACATTTAAAAAATCTATGCAATTACAAGCGGAATTAAACAATTGTTGCAGTATTGTCACTTTCCGAATACACAAACAAACTTGAAATACATAAAAATGAGAATAGGATAAATTTCTAATTAAAAATTTAGGGTATCTCATAATTAGAAACTTTTATTAAATAATTAGCACAGTTAAATACTCTTCCAGTGCTTGTTTTATATGTTCTATATGAACAGAGTTATTATGAGACTATTGCTCTTACTTCGACAAACAAAAAAATACTGGAGTAATTTTCTATAAAAAATCGCCAGTACCAATATCTTGTAATAAAGTGCAACAGCAAAAGCGCAATCGCAAGTCTTGTAAATTAAACGGCAAGCTCTTTCAGCCTTTACAAGTTGTATTAACTAGTTTAGTGATGACATCACCAGCCCTACGCTACCAAAACAAATTAGATCCATTTAATTTGTGCAGATGATATAAATGTGGTTAATTGAGTATTCGTTTTAATGCTTTCATTCAATTTTGCTTTGCGGTTAAAAACAGGCTTACAGAGTTGAAAAGCAGATCTGTAAATCATTCGATCTGTTCAGTATATTTGACGATTTTTATTCGTTTTACGAACGTACAGCTTCCTGGACGCCGGCCAAATGTGTTGTATTCCTGTAAAAACGCTCTTTTATCAACTTGTACTAAATGTGTATTTAAAGAGCATATCCCGATAGGCCTATTCACTTCGAAGGCATTGAAGCCTGGACGGACGCCAAGCGTTTGAGTGTGGTATTTTATTAAAGCGAACCCCTTCATCAAACTTTGTGTTGCAGATCTGTTTCACTTAGTTGCTCCAGTGCTTCTCAAAGTTTTCCTATTCCCCGGTTCCGTCGAACCATTATTTATACTCATAGTTGTCGAGCGATAACGGCGTCCTTCAATATCGGTCGCCGGGAACATTTTTGTCGGAGTTTCAAAAGTGATCTATCGATACATCCGGAGGGTCAACTAACAAATGTTTCACTTGGCGCTGATGGGGATGACGAAGTGAATCTTGAGGGGACTATTTCCGATCAGGCCTGCACAGAAGCGAGAATGGTTTTTGGGGAAATAGTCTGTCGAATCTGATTAATGCGTGCAGTTTGGCTTCTGTATTAAAGCCGAGCATGTCTTTGTAAACAGCACGTTTTAGTGTTGCAGGATGTTACCTTTTAAAATGTTGAAAAATTGTTTGTAACATGTGATTTGTTATTCGTTTCTTAAATCTAACAAATATAGCATTCATTTTCGTCCTGAAGCGTTTTATAGATTTTATTAAAGGCTTTGCTCTGCTTTTACTTGCAAAAATACAAATTCTTCATATTATATTATAAGTAACTAGTAAAAGCCCGTCCCAAGGATGAATGAAGTGCATGAAACACTGATAGGTGCGCAAACTGTCTAATTACTCCATGATAATTTATGTAACAGGTCAAACGTAACTAAATCAAAAATCTAAAACCTTTATGCGAGGTTTGGCAACAAACATCAGTGCAAATGAGGTATTTGAAATCGATTCATAACTGTAGGAGGAGGTGCATAGTTACATTTTTGCAGATAGTCAATAATAAACTATTTTGACTATAAAACCACAAGGAGTTTTGATGAAATAATCAATAGAAACGTCTATTATAATGTACTATAGATTCTGATATTGTTAATAACGATGCCCATTCTCACGTTAGAGAAAAACTCATTACCTTTAAATGAGAACAGTTTTATTATAATTTTTTAAGTCAATACATTAGGGACCCTTGCATTTAAAAAAGTTTTTTGGTTAGTAGCTTTTCTCAGAAGTAGGTGTCATTTTATTTTGGGTGCAAAAATGCTTAGATATTGTACTATGAAAATATAAGATATAGCCAGAATAAAAGTTGTCAAAATCATTTTATAGTATAAAATATGGAAATAGAAGAAATTGGCTGTTAAAGACATTTTTGTAGATTTTAATGTTTAAATATTACATTACGTTTATTCATATAAGATCTCTTTTTGACGATAATTATTATTAAGAATATTGTGCCAAAAGTGTCTTCCACTTTCATCTAACTCTAGAAAAGTTACTTGGCAGACATATCGGAGATGGTGTGTTGGTCACCAGATCGCAAAATCATCTATAGAAATACATATTATCATACGCAGCTTTGCTACGGTAGACAAAGATGACGCAAAGAACCACTATAATCGTTTTAAGTATGATACAAAGACTTGCTTATCTGTGAATAACAGGTGATATATAAACAACACCAACAACGCAAAGAGTCGCTGCTAGCCCTCCCTCCCCTTCATTTTGAAATTATGGGAAAGCAGGAGTAGCTCTTCATAGACAACGCAATGCACCTATTCTCAAAGATAGTAGGAAACGAGACATCGGAACACCGGACATATGGATGAAGGCATATTGGATCATATCCAGTATGGTCACATGGTCTGGTCTTCGCATTCGACATTAATTTCGAGGTTAATATTACGGATTAATATGAATTTACGAACGAAATAAGCAACAGGAACAAATTCGAATGGCATACAGACAGATCAAAAACCGAGCCTGGCAACGGAAGCAGGTACACGCCATAAAAAGGAGAACTTGCAGTTAAGCTTTTTATTAAAAAAATACACATCTGTTTTTGAAACGGAGATATTTGAAGGCACCCCTGAAGGCATTAAAGAACCCGAACGTAACATCCAGGCTGGTATGGGAATTGTCGTGAAGAACTCAGCTCTGGTAGACTATAATAAGTTAACTCTGTTGTGGGTACCAGGACACTACAGGATTTCAGGCAACCAGAAAGTTGATGAGCTAGCACAAGAAGGATCATCAACTCCATTCTCTCTGAACCGACTCTGAGAATACTTAAAGGTACAATACGAAGTCGGGTAAGAGAACGGATTGGAAAAAACAAAAAATGGGGACAAAGGCGCGGAGAAACCTTCAATAAAAGAACATACTTAACAGAATAGGATTCTAGACAATGTGGAAGGTAATCAAAGATAACAATCCACATCTTGTGCGAGTGGGAGGCTTTAATTTACAGGAGGCAAGCAATAATGGATCCGGAAGAATACAGCAACTAACTAATAAGAGACTTATATAGGAAGGTATAGGAGACAAGGATACTGTAAGAACTGCTGTAAAGAAAATGAGAGAAGCACAAATCTATGAGGGTTTATTGCTACTGGAGACAGAGGTCAAATGGTTCTAAACAAAAAAAAAACAATAAAACTCTCATTTAATTATCTTTGTACATCAAGAAGAAAGATATGAATTTATGGAGGGCAAATGTTCGAGTGTCGATAACAAAAATCCATGTTTTTCTAGAATCGTCAGCTGATTCAAAATTCTTTCTGTGTCCATTACATGTCTTTAACCTATGCAGGCAGTAGGGGTAGCTTGTTATTGCTACCGTTTGAGGACTTCTGCCATTAGAAGCAATCATTTCCAATTGAATGGAACGTCTTGCTCGCAGCTCTTTCCAGTTATCAGCCAGTCATTGCGTAACTTCGCGGCGCTAATTGCAGCCGTGCGGCCGAGTTTATTCAACCACACGCCCGACTGCAGCGAACGCATTTTGCACGCTTTTCCCGCAAAAACAAAGAGCCGCGCCAAGGCCAGCAGATGTGCCCGTCCCGCGCGGCGGCGCCCGTAAGTGCGCCGTTAATTAGGTCTTGCGGCATGATTTCGTGCAGCACCTCGTTTCGCCGGCGGAAAATGCGCGAGGGCCTGAAAAATTTATGGCTCCGCAGCGCGCGGCTGACGACGAGAAGAACAAAGTGCAAGAGGCTAGACGCAGGTATTGATCCGGACACGCAGCGATTAAGCCATGGGCGCGCGGCACCGGAGGTCTGGGGGCGGCGGGGCGACGCGGGCGTTTAACCGGCAGTTTTGGGCAGCGCCGCCGGCCGGCGCGCTCAATCGATGCCGGCCGAAATTGTAGCGTTTTGGGCCTTGGCTGAAAGGTTGCGGAACGGAAAAGAAAGGTTTTTTGGTCGGCTCCCCACCTAGCTTTCAGATATTCCATCCGAACACAAATTCACTTTTTTAAATGTTTTAATGATTACCATACTGACATACCTTTTCAAAGCAAGATTTTAGGCTTTTAGATTTTGAATCAACATTTCATTGCATATTGGATTGATTTGGTACCGACTTGTTGAATGTCTTACAATGAACACAAATAGAAAAGCACGTATGTTGTTCAGAAATCAATTTTATAATAATCTAAAGTTGCCTATTGAGAAGTGTAACCTTAATTTCATTGAAAAATGTGTGAATACTGAAGTGCTTTGTCCAAAAATTGATACATGTGAAACATTGGCAAATATTAGGAACAGTAAGAATGCTTTAATTCTTAGAGAATTTTATATTAAGGTTTAATGTTTGCCTTACATATAGGGTGTTCCAAAATATTGTTAATTCTTTAAATACGTAAGGTCCGAGACAACAGCGATTTCTTTCGGTAGATACTTGAATTATTCAACGATAACACATTCCACCACATGATATATCAAATTAAGATTGTATTCATGTAGACTGTGCGTTTAGTTTGAATATTTAAACTGCATGTGCATTAACAGGATTTTGTTTGCTGATGAGAGTTGACTTTGAATCACCTGCCTTGCCCTAAGACAGTTTAATTTGAAGTTTCGTGCGAATAGAGCAATTTCTACCGATTACAATGATTACGTATTTAAATACTAAAATAGGTGATACGGTGTTCATATATGGTGGTGTCAATGGGATGCTTTGATTGCACGTTGTCTCTGTGTCGAGGCGTTTATCAATCGGCCTTCAAATGTGGAACTGTTGCAAGAAAGGTGTTATGATATCGGAGGGCAGAGATCAGCATGTACACCGGTGGTAGAAGAAAACCCTAAAAAAGTGTTAGAAGAATTTTATTTGAGGGACTTTTCATGAGCAACTCCTACACCCTTTCCATATTCAACGGGTGCAAGCCCTTACTTCTCCAGATTGTCAAGGGAGAATAACATTCTGTCAATTGTTTTTACGCCCAGAGTTCGTTGCTAACACCCTTATTACTGATGAATCCGGTTTTACCAAAGATGAAATTTTTAATTTTCACAATCATCACTTTTGGTCTGACAAAAATTTCCAAGCCGTCGTTGAATCCAGACATGAACAGTGTTTCAGTCTAAATATCTGGTTAGGCACAACACTTAACAGGTCCTATATAATTTGATTTCTTGGAAAATACTTTTTCTGGCTTTTTGAAGATTATACCTTTTAATCGGGGACCAAATCTTAGGTTTGCTTCGCCGCATTTTATACTTGCTATTAAGGTACCTCTGAATTTTTTTGGAGATGGATAGGGCGAGGGGGTTCTATTGCATGAACTCCAAAATCTCCCGATTAAATTCCTTTAGACTTTTGTATTTGGGTCATTTAAAAAGTTTAGTTTACGCAACGCCTGTAGACAATATTACAAATTTGCGCCAAGAATAGAACACTGTTGATTGATAATTCAAGCAAAATCCCAGCTTTTTGAAAGGGTGCAGGCTTTCCTCAAACGAAGCTGTAAACCTGGGAAGGACTATTCGAACATTATATTTGATTTATATTTTTTATTGTAAAAACCGATAAAATCTTAATAAAACACAATCAAACAAATTATGCTATTGCAATAGAATCGCTGTTATTTAGAAACGGTTGTTTTCGATCTATGTATATAAAGAGTTTTTAACTTGTTTCGATCTCACTCCATGCTTTGTAAAGGTTTAAACATTTTGAAATACTGCATATATGTCAAGCTGAATAGTAACCAATATACCATTTGTATGTCTTAGCTGCATGTTTGAATTTTAATCGCTCAATTAACTTTATGCATTGTTTAATAACAAACCTGTCAGTTGAAAAAATAACGAAGAAAATGATGAAAACAACAGATTTCATTATATAAGGTAAAAAACGTAATATTTCTAATTTATAGTAAAGCTTAGGCACCTTGTAATAAACTTGATGAGAAATTAAATAAATTTATTTTTCAACTCCTCGAGTGGAAATGCTGAATTCTTTTAAATTTAGTGCTAGTAAAAAACAACCACATCTTCCAACTTCTTTGAAGTCAACATTTTAAGTAATATAATGAATTCTTTACCATGATAAAAGTGTTGTGTTCTTAAAAAAGTAATAATATTATTTGGCGACAAAGAAATATTTAAAGGCCGTATCTTATTCAATTGACGATCACTTAGCCAAACATCCTGTACATTCCTCCCATGCCGTGTTACAAACGACTCCATTCCGCCGCGTCGGTTCAACAATCGAAAACGACGGCAAAAAACGCCAGCCAGCATTTGTGTCTGTTAACGCAATCAAAAGCAGTCTGCTTCCTTATCACGCAATGCGAGCGCCCGGCGGACGTGCCCTCACGCAAGACATCCTCTTGGAAGTGGATGATTAACCCGGCAGAATTAATGCTCTTGGCGGCGGTGGACGTGCAGCGCTGCCAATCGATTTCCTCCCTGTTGCAAATCAGACACGCTCGAAGGCAGCGCCTCACGACGTCGTGGAAGACCCCATTGTTCTATCGCACCCCTCGCCGGCCGGACTTTCTCACTCCAGTTTTCATGTCGGAGGTCAAGCACCACATCCTACGGGGCACAATGAATTGGGCCTTTGTTGGGGTACAGGATGTGTGGAAAAAACGCTCTTTATATTGTCGCCGCTGAAAGCCAGACAAATTATGCAATTCCGTTCATTATGATGACTGAATATTGCTCGAAGAACAGCCCCTTGCCCTTTAGGGGGAGGGGGGTTAATTATCAGTCGATTTTGGTATTTGCAAACAGAATATGCATCAGGTAATGCTGTAATTGTCATATTAGACAAACAGTAAAAAAGAGCAAGACAAGAAGAGACTTAGGGAGAAAGTGCAATATAGTTGCAGCATAAATAATATAATAAGAAAAGACCTACGTAATTATAATAATACAGCACTGAAACTGTTATTACAGTGTCAAATACTAATAAAAGCATAATTTCAATTTTGAAAAATACATCTCATACGAGAGAACAACGAACTAACTTTAAAAATATCAATTAACATTTCCAAACAAAATTCAATTTGGTGCTCTTGTTCTATAGAAGATAAATAATGGCCGTCGATACTTTTTAAGACCCATGACTTCACTCAGACAAACTCTCCATAATGAGATATGTATAAATTAAAATTTTTTGTTAACAGTGTCGATTATCTATGATCAAAGAAATATATGAACAATATCAACTGCCCCACTTAAAAAGTTAAGTAAGAATATTGAACAACGAAGGCCTCTACAGCCACATATGACAATCCGATCAAAGATCCTTCGTAGCAAATCAAGACGATGACGTTTTTTCGCTACAATTTGCCCCCCAAAATCATATTCACCCTGCAGCAAAAACGTCCGCAATTAAGATCGCGATGACAAATACTCCGCGAAAGCAGACAGCCCAATCCGGCAATTAAAGTGGCTTTGGATGCGAAATTAAAATGAGATCCCCTGGAGGGACACCACAAAAACGCGGTTTGCTTACTGCACATTTCGGCCCAGCTTGCGTGAAAAAACGCGCTGGAGCGCCGAAAGGAAAACTAATTAGCGGGCTCCCCCAAAATTATGATTTTGTTAAACTGGTGCGAGAGCTCCCAGAAAGAAAATCGCCGCACGCGGAGCCGGAGAATGGTGCGCCGTGCGCACGATTATTTTTAATTTGGCTATTTATAAGTTGAGAGGCTTTCGTTTAATTGGAAAGGACTGTTGTGGGTGCGTATAATGAGATTAGTAACTGCATTGAAGAGGATTGGGAAATGTTTTATAATATTTTCCTCTTTCAGTGTATATCAGACTGTCGTTGAATAGTAGGGCAAATCAAAAAATAAAGGTGTTAGAGAGAAAGGGTGATAATTATTAGTACAGATGAATCGGTCTTATAACTTATGTTGAACATCTTGCCTAAAAGTGTAAAACTATTTCAGTATTACCATTAACTACGCTCAAATATAAAAAAATGAGAGGTGAAATATACAGATAAAAATATAACAGATGGTATAGCAGAGACAAAATTTAATTTAAAGTCTAAAAAAATTATCTTATAATATTGTAAGATATTTGGAAAACTTCTTTTCAACTATTAATAAAATTAATCAATTTTAATTGAATGATAACTGTATATTTGTTATTTTCCGAAATTCTAGTTCCTAGCAATCCAATTAATATACACACTTAATTCTATTGTTTCCTTCCTAGTTGATTACACAGAATTTCTAAAAGACGTCAAAGACCCTTATATAAAACAATACATAAATATTAGTCTTTTTGTTTGGATGCATTTATAAAAACCCTTCTCTGCCTGAATACCTTCAAATCAGCTTTCCTAGTGTTACGCAGACTAATTTATTATTAAAGTTATTATTATTCAATAAAAAGAGAAAAAGAAAAAATATTTCTTTAACAAGTTGGTCTGTCTTCTTCTCACTTTCGTCTTATTTTAAAATAATTTTATCGCGTCCCAAAGTTCTTACGAGTTTGTGTATTGTATCTCAATTCCCTTTATTAAGACTTTCATGGATATAGCCTTTTACGGGTTGTACTTTAATTTTTAAAATGATTGATAAGGATTTTTTGAGATGGAAGGGCAGCAAAGTCAACATGACATGGCATACTATTTAAACGGGCGAAGTTATTAAATCTGCACTTCATAATTATGGAAAAAGTAGTAGATAACAATTTATTGCGCGGATGCCGCTTTCTTAATGTGAAGGTCATTAGATTTGAGGACTAATACGAACACAAAATAAAATTACCTTCATCATGTAATATATTATGATAATTTTTCTGCCGAAGCAAAGAAAGACTTTCAATTTTCTTTAAGGGCATAAATACCAGTGGTATGCAAAATTTCAGAATAAAGGCTGTTTTTACATAGCTCCTCGGCCAAGATATCCTGGACCAAACGGAGAAACTGTGAATCGTACTAGGTAAGCTCACCACTACAGCTACTCCATCCCCCCGTCCATCTCGAAATAATAGTGCGACGCGTTTTTCCCCTGCCTTCTTTTTTTCTCTTTAAAAACATCACATTCTGTACAGTTCACTTGAAATAACTTTAGGTTTTTCTATTTATCATTTTATTTATCGTTGCCTATAGTGTCACAATTAAGATTTTGTTATTCACGAAGAATTCGCCAAAGATCTCAAGCTCTAAATTTGCACGTCTTGTAAACTTCCGAGGATTGCATTGGTAGGTAAACTTACCTATTACTATTTAGTTTCTTCGCTTCGTCTAGGATGTTTTGGCGAGAGAACTGTACAAAGACAGCTTATATTCTGGTATTTTGAATATCACTTCTTAATACTGTTCTAGAATTCTCTTTGAAAGCGTTGCTATACAAAATATATTTGTTACTTTAAAAATTTGAAAGAGTTCCTTTCTGCACCGGTAGAAGAATTATTATAATCCGTTGCATTTGTTGTGCATTATTCAAATGTTTCCCTGACTCGCGAATAACTCTATATAAATTAGATACATGGGTTACCATTAGATATAGGGACATATATTGTGAAGTATATTATTTACAGAGAATAAAACGATTTCTATAATATTTATAAAACAGGGCTGAGATTTCTACCTTGTTTAAATATCACGAGTGTAGCAAAAGTGGATTAGATTTAAAAACATTCGATTTTTGAGGTGGGAGGAGGGCGCTAAATCGAAAATGGTCTACAACGCTACAACGGAACATATTATTGGAGTCTTAAATTTTGTTTGCGCTTTTTTTCACTGATTACTATGGTATATGAGGGTTCAAAGCAATTGAATATACGTACTTTTGTGAGGATTAATATTTGTGACAGAAATATATTGACTGCTATGAATATGTAAACCACAAAGAAAGATAGTATAGTGACGGAAAATAGCATAAAATTGAGAAAAGATCGAAGAAGCAAAAACATGGACACGTGTCTATTAATGGTTATTATTTCACTTTGTGCAACTTCACTAACCAGTCAGAATTTACAAATTATGTGTATATAATTAAAATTTATTTTAATCCTCACTAAGTTTTAAAAATTATCTGCATGTGAAGTATGTCCTTATGTAATAATGAACAAATAAGCGAATACCTGTAGCAAGAGAAACAAAGTACACGGATCTCCATGTTGGTCAAAGATTTTCTTGGAAAAAACCCGTCCAATATAGAAAAAACAACTTTTTGGGGTTCTTACAGTCCGCGCGGGGACAGCCTACAAACTGAGAGGTTAAGGCTCTCATATGTTCGCTCTCTACTCGGTCATCACGCACCATCTTTAATACGGGACGATGTGGTAAATACTACGCCTTAAACGACCGACATTATAACCTTTTCTTAAAACGAAGGTAGCTACTCAATTATCTTTAGTGAGTGAGTGGGTCATCCGTCAGACATCAGAAAACTCCAGGAATAAACCCGGCTCCGTCTGCAGCGTAGCCCAGCATCTCAATCGCTCAGTTACTCTGGCAAAAGAAGACAACTTGAAATGAAACATCTCAGTAGAAAATCAAAGTTCTTTTTGAACAACAAAATATTGGTGACAAAATTATACTGAAACCCACATAGTTCCTGCGGTCTCTAACTAAGAGATGTGCGAAGAAATTTCAAGTGCAAAGTGCTAAGGATGATTGCAACGTCCTGTGGTACGTAAACAATCAGATACCCCATAACAACTCAAAGATTTTCTTTGTTACAAGTAAAATATCGATATTGACGTAATTTTATAGTAATTAGATGGCAAAACGCGGAATCGAAATATTAGATCAACTGCACAGCAAAGCTTAATCACAAGATTTCACAGAACGTAGCCTTAAGACTTGCTACATCAATAAAATGACAATGAAGAAGAGACACATTATTGAATATTTCCCTTGAAAGTTAATAAATTACAGCACATTTACTTAATACTTTGTACAAATGTAAAGTATAAAATAGCAAAGTTGTAAATATAAAATGTAATTTTATAATAAATGATTAATAAGTTTTGGTTTACTGCATTAAGGCAAAGTCTAACAACTAGATTATTTTTTACAGATTACATTACTTTATATTTTTCTTTAGAGAAAAGTAGTAAAAAGACAATAAACTTCCAAAATTTTGTCCTTAAATTTTTTATTTTGTAAGCAACCTTTATGTTTTAGTAGAAATATGCTACTTTTGTAGTACAAAATAGCTTTTACTAAAATAAATGTTCTTCCAGCACGTCCATTTCGCAGAGACACGATAGTAAAAGAACATATGCCCAGACCGTGGAGCCACCGAATATTAACTCAAAAGTACCACATTACCCCAGACAATTCAACGAATGGGAAAAGCTTCCAACTGGAATGAGGGTGGCGGTTCGTTAATGGCAGACAAGGCCTTCATCAACCATTTAATCCACCATCTTGTCGAACACGTCAAATTAATTACAACGGGCAAACCGCTCCCGCGAAAGAGAAAGCGGAGAACAAATCTGATTTTCCGCGAGCCCGCATTCCCTGTCAAACCGCGCATTGTCGTCAATTGCGGCCCGACCCCGGAATTTTAAATTCCCCGGGGCCCCACTTGGGCGCCGGCATTGCTTTAAAAGACGAAAAGATTTAATTACGCCCCGACAAGGCGACAAAAGCGTTTAGAATTTGCACGCTCGGGGTGGCTCGGATTGGAGAGAGCAAAATGGAAGCTTATATGAGGCAAATCGGGAGAGGCTCGAAACATTAGCGTATGGTTGGTTACCTCGCTCTTTACGATCAGGGAAATATAAAAGAAGGAATTTCCCGGGCCTATTAAGCAGTTGTGTCGATCGTAAAAATAAAAAGGGCTGAAAGATGATCCTGCAGCGGCCTCCAGACGCTACCATATGTTGCGGCGCGAAGGAAGAGACGCCCAGGGTGCGGCCTAATCGATCGCGTCTTTACCAGCAGACGGAGGGTCGCCGGGCGTCTCGGCGCCTATGACATGTGCGGGAAACAGGAAAAGCGAGTGCAGTCCACCCGCACCTGTTGCTCGGCGGGGGGCGAGACCCGGCGGCATCTGTTTTCCACTGGAAAAACCGTTGCTTTGTGATTCAGGGCGTCGCTCGTACTTATAGAACGCCCGCCAACAATTTGCTCCATAATGAATAGCGCCACTTATTTTCAAAGCCCCTAACACAATTTGCTCGATATAAAGCAATTTTATCAAACAATTGGGGCTTAATCGCCAGCCACTGGGAAAGAATTTTTATTGTATATACAACTACTGAAATTGTATTCACGAAATATTTTATTTAAGTTCCATTTTCAAAACAAAATAATTTCCAGTAATAGAGCATTAAATTGAAATTGCATTAATCAATAGAACAATGTTTTCCTTGGAAACAGCATAAAACTTGAAAATCAATGAGGACCCTACCCTCCCTCAGTATTCTGGAAAACAGACCACTTTTTTATCACTGGGGGACTTTTGCTTTCGATGGGGTGGTTAACCCCGACGGCGCCACTTTATCGATTGTTTTTGCGCCGAGTACCATCACGTAATAAAGAATATTGCATTTATTTGTTTTTGCAACCACATAAATATTATAATAACTTCTTTGGCAATTTTCCAAACATTTCAATTTTCAACATGAGTAGCAAATTTAGTCTCGTAGACGAACAAAATGTTTATTTTTCACGATTTAGAAAACTTTGGAACTTACTGTACAAATTATATTTGTCATTATCATAACTTATGTTTATGTTGTATGCATGCAGAACGACCCCAACATATCCAATTTCGGTGGTTTTGCTTTTTGTTTACCCTATTGCTTAGGTCAATCATTATACGAGAATGACTCACCGAAAGCATGTAAGAGATTTTCGGTTCGCTGAATATACTAGGAATTTGTTCAATCTTGTAATTAACACGTCTCAAAAGAGCAAAGCTATAACATCCTTTCTCAATATACCCATAACTGCGCTCCCAAAATTTCTATTCTTGCTTTCAAGTCTAATTTAATTTCATTTACATAATTACAAGAATTTGTAAGAATTAGGTTTTAAAATAATTATGTAATTAAAAGAAATATTGTACGTGTTATGTTACAGGTTAATTTTTAGAATATAAAATAGAAAAGGTAAAAAATATATTGGGAGAGCTTGTTTTAAAATAAAGCGAAGAAGTTCATCCACCTAGACGCCAATGATTATCTTTAGTAATAATTGTAAACAATTTCTTCTTCTTGCGGTTCCTATCCGTTCCGGATGTTGGCAACCATTTGGGCTATTATAATTTTGTTGACTACTGTCTTGAATAACTGTGTTGTGGTCATAGAAAACCATGTTCGCAGGTTTTGAAGCCATGATATCCTTCTTCTACCCGGACCTCTTTTGCCTTGTACTTTTCCCTGCAGTATAACTTGAAGTAGTTGGAATCTGTTTTCGTTCCGCATAATGTGTCCTAGGTACTGGAGCTTTCTTGTTTTTATTGTAGTCAGTATTTCTTTTTCTTTCTTCATTCTTTGCAGAATTTCGTCATTCCTGACTCTCTCTATCCATGACACTCTTAACATTCTGCGATAGAGCCACATTTCAAATGGCTCCAGCCTTTTTTCTGTTGTTTTTGTCAGGGTCCATGACTCTACTCCATAAAGAAGGATAGGGAAGACGTAGCATCTCAGAAATCTCATCTTTGAATTAATTGTTAAATTGTGGCTTTTGAAGATGGTACTCATTTTGTTGAACACGGCTAGCCTTTTCAATGCGGATCTTTATTTCCAGTGAGTTATCCCACTGGTCATTAATGGTGCTACCAAGGTAAGTATACTTTTCCACTTGTTCTATAGGTATATGGTTTATCATGAGTTGACATCTGGGGATATTATTTTTACTGATGATCATTAATTTCGTTTTGTTTATATTGATGTCTATGCCCTGTCTCTGACTACATTCTGTTACTCTGTTTAATAGTAGTTGTAAGTCCTCTAACTTTTCAGCAAAAATGACTGTGTCGTCTGCGTACCTGATGTTATTTAATCTTTCTCCATTTAAGAGAATCCCTATATTTGTGTTTTCTAACGCTTCTCTGAAGATGTATTCTGAATAAAGGTTGAACAATAGCGGAGACAGTACACAGCCCTGTCTCACCCCTCTCTGGATTTTTATATCTTCGATGTTTTCTTCTTCTAGTTTCATTGACGCCGTCTGATTCCAATATAGATTTATAATAATTCTTAGATCTTTTTCGTCTAGTCCTATGTTTCTTAAAATATCTATCATCTTTTGATGTTGGACTCTATCAAAAGCTTTTTGAAAGTCTATGAAGCAGGCATATACATCGCAGTTTACATCCCTGCAACGTTGAATTAATACTTGAATGCTAAATAGGGCTTCACGTGTTCCGACTGCGTCCCTGAATCCAAACTGTGTAGGTGCTATTTGTTCTTCGCATAGTTTGTATATTCTCTTATGAATTATTTTTAGAAATGATTTTAATAGGTGGCTCATGAGGCTTATTGTTCTATACTCGTTGCACTTCTTAGCTCCTGGCTTTTTAGGTAGTAGAAGGAATTCAGATTTAAGCCATTCTATAGGTATTTTTCCAGTGTCATATATATAGTTGAATAGATCTGTCAGCCATTTCACGTTTTCTTCATCTAGGAGTTTCAAAAACTCTGTCTGTATGTTGTCTGGGCCAGGTGCTTTGCCTTCCTTCATACTTTTTATTGTATTTTGTACTTCTACTAGTATTTTTGGTCCGGTTTCGCTGTTTATCTGGAAAGGTTTTGGTCTATTATCGTGAAATAGCTGTTCTGTATATTTTTTCCATGTTTCACTGATTTCATTTTTATTGATAATAATTTTCCCTTCTTCATTCACTAGTTTGTTCACAGTTCTCTTTTTATATTTCACAGTCACCTCGTTAATTTTCTTATATATATTAAAATTGTCATGTCTCGCTTGTGAGGTTTCTATTTCCGCACATTTTTCTTTTACCTCGTTTTCTTTTGCTTCTCTTATTTTAAATTTTATTCTTCTATTAATGGAATGATATTCTACTGGATGGCTTTTTGCGAGTCTTCTTTTCTCCATCAGTTGTAGGATTTCATTTGTCATCCATGTCTTTTTCTTTACGGTGTCTGGTTTTAAGAATTCCTTTTTGATACTTTCCACAGTGTCTTTTACTTTTTTGACCTCCTCTTTTATATTTGATGTATTGACCATATGTCTATTTATGTTTGTGTTTAATCTAATCTCGTCGTTTAACCTTATCTTTGCTTTATGTTTTATTAGTGGTTCTTTTAGTTTTCTTACATCATACTTATTAGTACCTTTCTTTCTTATTCTTTTTAATTTAACTTTAAAGGTGCCCACTAATGGGATGTGGTCTGACTGTATATCTGCACCTGGATATGTTTTTACACAGGTGCAACTGTTTCTGTATCTTTTATTTATCAGGATAAAGTCTATCTGATTTCTAACAACGTTTTCCGGCGAGTCTTTAGGCGATTTCCACGTGTAAAGTCTTCTTGGTGGAAGTGTGAAAAATGTATTCATTATTGCTAAGCCTTGTTCTCCTGTAAATATGCTTAGTTGGTTTCCACGCTCATTCCTTTCTCCTAACCCGTACGGTCCTATGAAATCACCTTCCCGACCTTTTCCGATTTTTAAATTGAAATCTTCCATTAGTATATTTAGATCTTGTTTTGGCAAGTTTTTCAGTAAACAATTACAGATAGCCAATCCCCAATTTTATAATAAAAATTTTCAAAATCAAGAAAAATTGCTAAACAAGATCAAATCTAAATATTCAGGTATTCTTAAAAGAAATAAAAAACTATAGCTTTGCTTTTATGGGTAATTGAAATTGAAATACGAAAATTGCAGATAAAGTTCGAAGATCTTGCTTGAACAAACTACGTAAAGTAAAAAGATGCTAAGAAGAAGTAAAAGCAATTCTAAAAAAGGGGAACAAAGCTGTGTTGACAGAGGGATTTAATAAAAAGCAAAACATTGAAATTAAATGAAAAAACCTCAGCGTTTCTCCTTAAAAAGCACCAAAATCGTACGTACATAAAGAAAAATGCAATTTATTTTGAGAATATGAGAAGAGACTGTCTATATAGAAGTAGACAGATAATGAAAGCAACAAACTAGGTGTAATAAAAAGTTTTAAAAGTACACATAATAAGAAATACTCCGTGCAAACAGACATCGGAAAGACTGCGAAGGATTAGTTGAAAATGCCGTTAAAGAATAATATCAAAAGTCAGAGTAGTATTTGATAAAATTAATATTCAAATAATTTTATAAACCTTTATACAACATTTTTAATGATTTACTTGTAATATTCAATCACAAGAAATGGGTGCTATTTAGTCATCTGTTATGTGTTCTGAATAATAGACATGGCCTTGGAAGTGTTCCCTATAAACTCACTAGATGGTAGAGTTGTGCTTAGTAACCCATTATTCAGCTTGATAGCGCATACGAGTGAAGTAATGGACACGGATTCTGAGTGGAATTAACATTAAGCTTTGCGTTAAACTGTGGAAAGCCCATAGTGAACAAAATAGGATGATATTGAGAAGTTTTTTGAATGGTATTAAAGATTGGTGCTACCAGTATGACCTTCATACGAAGTGTCAGTGTTGAATGGCGAGGTCATGGTTCATCAACGTTCAAAAAAGTGAAGCAGTAGCCTTCGAAAACAAAGATAATTTTGATGATGTTAGAGATCTTGTGCACCTATCTACCTGAAGGACAAAAAATAAACTAAAACGTCCACATTGACCACTGAAACGTTTGAATCAAGCAATTCGGTGGGCTGCCTTGCTTTGTAGGTATCTGGGTAGAGGTTTTTATTAAACGAAAATGCAAGAACTCGTACTACTGTATTAGCCAAGGAATATCTGGCTAAATGTCATAACCATGTTTTTACTACATTTCCCATATGATTTTTTGCTTTTCCAGTATCCAATGGTGCTAAAATGTAAGCATCGTTGAACCAATCCAAACAATTGTGATAGATGTAGCAACCAGGGATGAAGCCGTCTGTTTGTTTTATAACCTCCAGAGCCATCTGTCTATAAATAGCCGAGAGGGCTATTTTGACAAGTCATACAACCATTAGGGAAGTTGAATAAATTAGTTTAGTCCTGAAACTTTTCTGAAAAAGCTTGTAGATTACAATTATAAGGTGCAATTGAAAAAAATTATATAAATAGAATGCCTTTTCTCAAGTTTAAAATGGAAGAATTGTGCTTCGACTAGTAGAAATTTGAATCATTAACATCATTCTTGGTCCAAGCACCTCTATAGATGACCATAAATACTAAGGTTGCTGACATAAACAATCATTTAAGTTATTTGTTTCAGATCCTATTAACTCTAATAATAGCAGAAGCGTGAGTAGGTTTAAAAAAAACTTGTCATGAGGTGTTACTAGAGTCTCGAAAATATCAAAGTGCAAAGACAAGTTAGAAGACAGTTTTGCAGATCCGTTAATTCAACGCATCATTACTCGCATCAGAGATAAGTTTGGAACAAATCAAACTGTTTACGATGTTCATAAGTAACATTCAGGAAGATCACGGTCATCTGCTAACTCCAAGAAAAGTGTAATTGCTGGAAGTTCTCCAATTTTCGCAAATATCTGCATGACAAATGATTCGTAAAGCTAAGCATCTACCGCATTTTGAACCGAGTCGATTGGAGATGTTACAGTTCAACATTAATTCATCTTCTAAAAGAATATGAATTTTGTGAATGGTACCTGGAAGAATGCATGGAAGATGTGGCATTTTTATGTAAAATTGTCTAGTACGATGAGGCTACCTCTAAGTCAAACAACTGAATTAATCGACATACTTTCACCTACTGGGCTCTTCAAAATTTGCAAGTTGCTATGGTATAACATTTTAAATTAACAGTTACAGTATGGTGTAAAATATCAATTCTTTTGACTGAACTGTCATTGGTGATGTTTTCCCAAACATGCTGCAAGAATAACTTCCCCACTACTATCGTAATGTAATGTATATCCTCTACGTGTTCCCCAAACCTCACTCCAATGAACGTCTTTTTATGGTGGTACTTCAAAGATAAGGTTTACTGCCCAAAACCAGCAACAATCGATGAGATAAAAGAGAAAATTGAAAGAGTATTTGTTAAGACTCGTGTTAGGAAAGAGGTGGTCGTCATTTTGAATATTTATAAGTATGCATTTAGTTTTATATATTTTATAATTTGAAATCAATAAATATTGCATTTATTGCCATTTAAAAAGAGAATACGTTTTTGGGATACTTGTAGATTTGGAAATTAAGTATTCGATCATTAAGAGCTTATCCAGTATTCAGTGAAAAAGAGCTTATTTTGGATAAAATTGTTCACTATATTCTACGGCTTTTTTCTATAATAAAATTTACTAAGTAACTTGTACGAGATCCAAAATATTTAATTACCACTGAAAAAAATACTCTAATTGATATTATGCTGCATTTTGAGATATTTAAAAATGTAATACTCATTGGGACGTGGTTCATGTTCGGCGAGGCTATTAACATAGTAGCCAGAACCGGAAAGCCAACTTTAATTGAATAATTTTTAATCGTATCACAACATCCCAAAGCCACGACCCGGCCAACTCTTACAGGTTGGCAGCAGACAAGAAATTCGTTAAGCAAACCTCGACATTAAATTCAAAACTTCGGCCTTATTTCCTCCCTTTGATGTGGAAGCCACCGAAGCAATTATTGTGCCGAGCGTCGTAACCTCGGCGCTGCTCTCAAAGGGGCCGACCTTAACGGGATTCAGAGACCATGTCGCCGGCAGGATGACTGGTAAAAAATCCATGAATACGCGCAGCTAAAAGCTGAAAACGGGGAAAAGCTGCAAGCATCACAATGGCGATGCCTCGCAGAGAGCTTCGTTTCGGATTGCCTTACGAGGGAGGCCGGCTGGTTCGTGAACTCAGCACCCTCGGTAGTGACAAATGAGAACGTTAAATTAGTGAGGGAGCTAATTTTGACTGGGATCCAGATGATATATTGTTGGCGAGTCGAGGGAAACGCGAACGTTGTTAAACATTTCGAATTTCCCTTGCTTTGAAATGCTGATGATGTCTTCAGGACTAATAACTTCGTGAACCAATTAATGTTTGCATTGGAGCTGAAAACACTAGAAATGAAGTGAAAATCCATTAGACAATTCACTTAACTTAGCATATGGTGTAATATTCACTATCTTATGTTATGTTTAGGTTAATTTTGGAAATAAGACTAGCAGCCTGTTGCAAACATTTGATCGTAACTTAATTTTTTATTTCATCCACAAAAATCCAATATTGTAAAAACCAATTTTATTCATAGGTATACTAATCAATTATTTACATAAACATCAAAAAGTGTATTAAAGTTCCCCTCTTCCTACACCGTCTGCGCTTTTACATGGCCTCAAACAAGACGATAATCTTTCATGAAAATTGATGAGGGTGTCTCCACGTGCCTGCAGATTTTCCGGCTTTTCTAAAAACAATCGATATTCAAACGTAACGGAGAACTCATTACAGAACAAGCCTACGCAAACGCAATCCTAATGAGAAGTCATCTAGTGGTGCAGACTGTATGTTTATGAAGGTAATGGAATCTTATATTTATTGCATGAGCATAAAAATTAGTGATGTAATGGCAAAGAGTGCTATAAGTGTTTCCAGTTTATTATTATTTATTTAATATTATTTATATATTTATTTATATTATTAATTATTATTTATATATTTTACTACAAATTCTGTTCTTTTTTGTTCTGTTCATCAATTATATTAGATTAGAGAAGTTTTTAATGTAAAATCAACAAAAAATGGAATCGTATCAGAAATGTAGAATACAACGTGGTTAGAAAGCAGGTACAAAACGTAGTATAAAATATTTGAATTTCCTAATAAAAAAGAATGATTATTAAAAGAATCGCGACTAGTTCAATCGAATTCTAAAAACTAAAAATATCACCCTGTTACTCCAAAGAAGTAGCCGAGCAAATAAAATCAAATCTAAACCGATAAAACAAACCTTGAAGCAATTGCCTAGTGAAAATATAGTCACGTTCACCTACCTTTTCAACGCAACCTTTAGACTGAAACATGTTCCTGCCAGCTGAAAGGCCGTAGAAGCGATCATGCTGCCTAAATCAGGTAAGTCGCCTAACGATGCTAAGTCCTATAGACCCTGCTATCTATCGTTTCAAAATTATTTGAAAAGTGACTACTGGAGAATAAAACCACTAACCTAATTTCGGATTTCCAATTTAGCTTCACGCAAAAGCACTCGACCATCCATCAAGTGCATCGTATTACTGACATAAAAGAACGTTTCTTCGATAAAGTGTGTACGAAGGTCTGATACACAAATTAAGCAAAATGCTTCCGAAGCAATGTCATCGTACATATCAAACAAACTTTTCAGGATGAAACAGGAAGTTGAATATTCTGACATGGGAGAAATAAGAGTGGGTGTGTCTCAGAGGGGCGTCCTTAGATTTATCTTATACCTGTTATATACAAGTGATGTATCAACATTAAAAAGGATAACTGTAGCCACATTCGCAAACGACACTGCACTTCTTGCGGTAGATCAAAATATATCCATTAGATTACAAGCAACTAGTAAAATGATACTTCACTGGATAAAACAATGAAAAGTTAAAATAAACGAGCTTATTCTATTCACGTTGATTTCGCCAAGAAAAAGCTAGCTAACCCTTTGGATATCAAGGATACCATCATACCCTATGAGAATAATGATAAATATCTAGACGTGACTCTGGATGTCAAGCTCAGGTGAAAAGAGCATGTGAAGAACAACAGAATGGACCTCAGGTTGAGATGCAAACAGAGAAACTCAAGCTATCAATACACATTAACACAATCAGATAATGAGATCAGTGTGGGTATATGGTACTCCGTTTTGGGTCTGTGCCAGAGATAGTAACATCGAATTCATAAATTTTCCATAATAAAGTATTGCGTAATGTAGTAAACGCTTCATGGTACGTAAGAAACTGCGACATACATCGAGATCTTGGTATCCCAATGGTTAAAGATGAGATTAAAAGGTTTGATAGTAAACATGAAGCCAGGCTTCACCTTCATGAGAATGCAAAAACTCTTCAGCTGCTGGACAACCAGCATTTTGTCTGAAGAGCAAAGAGGACCAAACTATTCGAGCTTGTGTAGTGTTGTGTGTAAAAGCTAAGCATAATGCTCGGATGAGAAGGTAGATATTAGAAAAATCTAAATGACACCATTGGATGGAAAAATGGTAGGTATATCAGACCAGTTTAAATAGTTCAAACACCAGAGGTGTTTATGTAAAAAATGACTGTACCAAAGACAAATCAAGAAATTAATGAAAACTAAATATGAATAAAAGACATCCTGACTAATAAAAACAAAAAGTTCGTGTTTGAATCAATGGTTTACAAAAGAGATCAAATGATGGCGAATATAATAAAGCGGTATTTAACATTCCGTATACTGAAAGCATTAATGGATGGGAATTATAAATTCCAGGGCGCTAGCTGCAACCGCACTCGACGAGCCCGGAAACTGCAGCTATATCGGGGGTCGCTGCAACGGCGCGACGGCAATCGATAAAATCGCCGTCGTTTTAATTTAGTGCGCCACTGGAATGACGCGCGCCCTGCCCGCCGCACTTTTCAGCTATTTTCAGGCGCGCGAACGGCGGCGTGTGACAAACTGTCGAATATAAATTCACTGCGCGGAACGGGTTCGCGGCGAAATGGCGGGCGGCCCCTGAAATTTTCATGAGCAGCGAAGAAGTTTATCGCCGGCCGCTGCGCAGTTCAAGGCTCCGTCACTTAACGAAATTAAAAGCAGTTTGGGCAGCATAATGATGGAGAACGTCGATGGATACTGAGGCCTCATCATTTATAAAAATGATATCTTATTCAAACTGTGTGCAGGAAGTTGCACAATTCTCGAAATGAGATGAAGATGGCCGTCACCACGTCAAAGCTTAATCAAATTTTATCTTTCCAGATATAACTCAAAAATTATTTATTGATTTTGAACCACTTTCATTGAACAAGATGTCATTAGATGAGATTAGAAGAAACCAAATAAAGGGAGTACAAATAAGGCTCCGCAGTTTTTTTTTTATCAAAAATTAGGCATTTATTGTGAAAGAACGAAACCTTATGTTTTATTCAAAGTATTGTCCATCGCTAGCTACTTTTTCCCATCTTTCTGGGAACATACGGATACCGCGTCGGAAGAATGCTTTATCTTTTGAGGCTATCCACGAATCGACCACAATTTTGCTATCTTCATATGAGGTAGAGTGCTGCTCAGACAGGTTATGTACCATCGATCGGAACAAGTGATAATCGGAAGGGGCAACGTCTGGTGGAGTATGATTTCCCAATTGAGTGTTTCCAACTAGGTTTTGACCGGCGCCGCACCCTGTGGACGAGCATTATCATGCAGAAGAATAATTTTGTATTGTCTGGAGTAATAGTAGGCGTATTTTTCCTTGGATGCTCGGCTCAATCTCATTAATTGTGTTTGGTAGAAAGCCCTCAGTAATGGTTTCGTTCGGCTTGAGCAACTTATAATACACAATACCAAGCTGATCCCATCAAATATACCAATGAGTTTTTTCCATGAATATTCGGCTTGGCTGTCAATGTTGAAGCATGCCCACGTGGTTCCCATGATTTCTTCTTCTTTGGGTTATCGTAATGGAATCTATTTTTCATCACCAATGACTATAGGATACAAAAAGCTCTTTCGTTTATGCTTGGCAAGCAAATCGGCGTTCAAAGTTTCTCGCCTTCAGTTCATTTAGAACCCAATTTCCTTACTTTTAAATCATTCCCAACGATTTTAAACGATGTGAAATTGCATGTTGAGTCACTCCTAATGTTAGTGCGTTTGGCAGGAATCTCTCTAATAATGCTTTAAATTCCGCGTCTTCGTAGACTTTCGGCCTTCCGATACGTTCTTTGACTTCGACGTCAAACTCACCGTTCTTAAATTTATAACGACAACTTCTCTCACTTAAAACAGTCTCACCATATGCTTCTACAAGTAATCGATGCGCCTCAGCTGCAGATTTCTTTCAATTAAAGAAGTAAATCAAAAGTTCCCACAAATAACGCTTATTCGGCTCAAAACTCATTTTCACACAAAAAAATTATGTGATGTTGATACAAAAACGCTAATATATTAAGGTTATGGTGTTGCTAGATGTCCAACCTTACGATATGACGATATGGAGTGCTTTTTAGATACTTCGTAAATGACAATACTTACATAAATGTTGATGATACAGGCTTATTTTTCTTAAATTTTGAAAACGTTGTACAATGTTAGTATCATTGAATGTTTGTAGGTTTTTGTTTAATTTTAATAAGGAAGTTCGAAGTGTTTCTGGATCGAGAGGTTGCTTAAAAACTGACCAGCAAAAATCACTGCGATGATAGAATATTCTTGAAACTGGATTATTGTTCCAATTGTTTTCTAAACATGAAAAAATTAAGTGTTATAAAATAAAAAATTATACAGTTGGAGAGATATAGTGTTCAATTTTTTAAAACATATCACACAAAATGTTTTAAAGGTGCGATACATCATTGGATTTGGTATTTTAATACAAATGCTATTAGAACTTTTGACAGTCGTACACAAGCGCGAAGAAATATTAGCAAATCGAACTTCCAAAACTTTACAAAAACGACTTTGACACTAAAATTGCGAATAATCGACATGGACCGGATCGTCTAAAAAGCTAAAATCGGCATGAAATTACTTTTTTCTAACGTGGAATTAAATTATTGGAACAATACTGTGGAGAAGGCTCTTAACGATACAAGCAGTCACTATTTTGTTACGATCATGATGTAGAGGACGGTAAATTATAAATAACAATTTTTGATTGAAAAAGCAGGGCAACTCGAAATGAAACCTTCGTTTGCGCATGCGTGAGATATGGGCGGCGATAGCGACGCCCATCCTATGACGCTGTACGCAGTAGTTTAGTAGGTAATGCAGAGTCTCGCAGTTTATTCATCCACTATATCAATATGAAAATGAACGCTGCCATAGAAAATTCCGCCAAATGTGAAGCGCGTGCAGTAATACAGTTTCTGTGCACGAAAAAACTTTCGGTGGCTGCAATTAATTGAGAACTGTCTAATGTTTGCAAACTGTGTAATGTTTACGAAACAAACGTTATGAGTGAATGTGAATGGCATCTACCAGAAAATGCGTTGACGCAAAATGTCTTCCGTCTCTTGACACATTCAAAACCGTCTCGTATCTTAAATTCTGTGAAAGGATATATATCATCAGCAGATTATAAAAACTGAGATGCAGTCGGCCATCATTTCTTTTATCAACGAATTCATCGTTCATCAAATTTCGTTCTTGTGGGTGTTGTAGCAAATTGTGGTTTTCATTGCGAATTTCTGAGAATGGAAATCCACATACGTTTACACATCGGATCTAGCAATCTGATCTATGATGCAATTGCTTTCTAAAATGGAAAACCAAGCCGACAGAACATTGAAATAGAAAGAGGTATTAGTTGTTTTTCAAGAAAACGGTTCTTTTAAATATTTAATACGTGGTAGCAGAATTTTGAGGGCAGATAAATAAGCGTAACCTACAGGGAGCATGAAAATTTAACTATCCATTAAAAATTAGTAATAAAGTTCATATTTCTGATGCAAATCTATTGAAACAAATTGTACATGTTTTTTTATTACGTAGGAAAATGATAGTGAATCTTTAAATTTCAATGTAGGCACCGGTGTCGTCAACTACACTTTAGAGCAAAACTCACTAGCTACACGCGCATTTTCGTCTCCTGTTTCAGTCTAAGGAAAGTGAAAATAAAAACATTAATGAGCTTTAAAAAACCGGCAAAAAGGCAGCCGTAGGCGCGTGACAACGGGTAGGGACGATCAATTTCTTGTCTTAACATCCCTCAGAAATCAACATATGACTGGCGTTGACCTCAAGAAAGAGCTGTGTGCGATCCGAGGTGTGGTCGCGCGCTTGGACAGGAAGAGGAAGGATTTGGAGAGGAAGACTAAAGACAGCCAACCTGACCCCAAAAAAGACAGCTACGAGTCCGAAGCTGACAGCAGCCCGAAAGAAAAGGCGACTGGAATTTGCTCGCAAACATTTCGATTGGGACCTCAGCCATTGGAGTCAGATGTTATTCACCGGCGAGGCTAGAATGTGCCTATATGGCAACGAAAGGAGACGTCGAGTCTATAGGAAACTAAAAGCAGCCAACCTGACCCCAGAAAAGGCAGCTACGGGTCGCTAAGCTGACTGCAGTCCAAAAGGAAAGGCGACTGGAATTTTCTCACAAACATCTCGATTGGGACATTTGCCATTGGAGTCAAATATTCTTCATCGACGAGTCTAGGACGTGCCTATGTGGCAACGAAAGGAGACGTTGGGTTTATAGAAGGCCAGGAGAGCGATTTGCTCATTGCTGCATTCAAGAAACAGTCGCATATAGAGGTAGCTCTTGCATGTTCTGAGCGGACATTTCCACGCACAGAAAAACTGAGTTGGTTTTCGTGCCTAGCGGCGGGCGTAGAGGAGGTATAACAGCGGACCGCTACATCAGGGATATTCTGGAGGAACATGTTCCGTTTGCGGGATTTGTTGGCGAGGACCTCATGCTAACGCACGACAATACGAGATGACCCACCGCGCGAGTGAGTACTACCCATCTGTCTGATACTTCGGTATATAATGGACTGGCCTTCGTGTAGCTTAGGCTTGAATCCAATTGAGCATGTTTGAAATGCATCAGGGAGAGTGATGAAATTGAGAGCGCCGTTGATTGAAGAGTGGGAAGCAGTCCCCCAAGACAGCATAGGAAAAGTCATCTGATCCATGCGTAATCGCTTGAAAAGTGCAATTAGGAATAGAGCTGGCAACATCATGTATTGAAAAAAATCATTAAATTAATTTCAATTGAAGATTTCATTTTTTTCCTTTCATAATCACCTTATCCCTTTCAACTCTTTTGTGTTACACATATTCTTAGTCTCATAACTTTATTAAAACAGATCCGATTGCAATCGAAGTTGTATCATTTTAAACCACAGTTTTTAAGCTTTCAAATAGTACACTGAACTTGGAATGTTATTGGAGTGGATAGACATTCCTTCAGAACTCGAGCATGTTGCCGAGTTGATTGTTTTGTCCTCAAACGTTCGGGTTGGAATGCACAGTTTTCTGAAGGAAGTGGTTCGGGATAATTGCTAAGAACCGCTTGAATTTGTGCCTCCCAGTTCTCTAGCGTGCGAGACTTTTTTTGTACATCCCCACCTTTGCGTAGCCTCACTAAAAATCACATGTAGTGAGATTTGGATTTTTTTGAGGCCATTTATGAGGTCCATGTCGTTTCAGCAACGTCCTATAAAATGCTCGTCTAACCATGCATAGTAGGAGCAAAATATAGTGGTGCATCATACTGCATGAAAATAAGGTCGCCATTGTGCTGCACGAAATTTTCAAATATCTAAATGTAGCGGTTTGAATGCATGGTGTCACGCACAAGTTATGCTCTGATGAGTTTTGTTGGCGTCATTCTGCAACACATGATCACTTTTGGCCGAATGTGTATCCTCTCGACCATCTTTTTGAGATCGTTACCACGTGACGCTCAGTATTACCGTAGTTGTGACAATTGATGAAACCGCAGACATGAAATAAGGCGTCGTCACTCGAGAAGATGTTATCAAACAATTCAGACCAATCTGCATGCCTCGCGGTTGATGACTGTACCATTACTATCGTTTATTTAGATACTGTTTTCATTGTGACTCCACTAATGCTAGAGGTTCTATAGCCAATTTTTAATGCCTAGCAACTTTTCATCCACCCTGTAGTACTGATATCTCTGATACAAAGATAATAGAAAAAGAATCGCGAGGAAATTTGAAACTAAACGAAGAACACTGAGCATTATTGAATATATAACAATAATTGGATTAAGAAGATGTAGTGAGTACTATCGAGTCAATGTTATCCCAGTCAGATATCGTGGCTCACGTAATCTTCGTGCATATGGTTGTTGCGGTTGTATTCGTGGCGTCACGCACAGGATATATGTCAATGAGTCCTACTTCTCGTCATTCGGCACTACACAATTATTTTGACGAGGTTATACGAAATCCCATTTACTATCGTCTACTTGGAATCTAGTAATACTACATGTTGTACACCCAATTTTAACGTGTAGTTATTGTTAGAATTATTTTTTTATTGCGTACTTAGGAGTGTACAAAATATGTTATTATACCAAAGCTATGAATAGATATCTTAAATATAATTTATACAATCGACTCATAATCTAGACAATATTTCGCATACCACTTTTACAACGAAAAATTAATGCTACCTTACAAACAATTCATGTAATAATAAATAGCCGTGACGCTTCTCTGACGAATGTTTTCATAATTGCATGTCAGGTATTCACTTTCACAAGATTACAAAACCAAATTGCAGTAATTTCAATTCATTTTGTACCGTAAGCTCAACCCAAGATACCTTAGAGCCATCTCTGTTTTCGGGCATAATCACAACATCGCTGTGTTGCTCACCGCTTCTAATTACACTTTACCCTTTGTTTGTATTTTTAACCGGCCTCTCGATTTGTTATCAATCAACATAAAGCCATAAATCAACTCGCGGATATGAATGGCTGCTGAATTAAACAGTTTAAGTTTCCCAATTGGAGTTGAAAGGCCTATACACGGCAGCAAACAGCAAAGCGTACAAGGGAATGCCTGCAGCTCGTTTATCAAGAATTCATAAGAGGAAATTTCAGAGCGGTTGGTTTATTTTGCGGGCAACGTTGGGTTTGTTGCTCTTAGTTAATTGCAATGTATTGTTTTAATTTAAATTACACAGTAACTGTACTTAATTACCAATAAATTTTGGCTAATAACGTTTCCCTTCAATTCTCACTTGTGATCGATTGAAATCATTGGTTTAATAAGATTGCATTATTATTGCAAGAAGATTGGTTTTCCATGCAAAACGGCTGCTGATGTAAAAAAGATTATTGAGTTTTTGTGAACATAACCAGAAGTATGACTAGCAAATATGTATGAAATGTCAATTTATAAATAAAATATTAAATGAATATCTGAAGTTTCAATTGCAATTCTGATAGAAATATAAAGAAAGTTTCCGAACGTTAAAAATCCAACCCGAAAAAATTGTTTCTTTTGTTAAAGCTGATATAAAAGAACTCTAAATTGTGAGAATAAGAATTTTTCCACAATAATTAAACTTCTGAAAGGAGGTTATCGATTTCCTACGGCATGCATTATTTTCTTATCAAAATTCTTATCTACTCCTGCAAATAAAATATCGAGCAAAGTTGTGAGGCTCCCGCAAACAAAACATCGGCGAAGGATCTCAGCGGCTTAACTTTGATAATGAACTCAACGGAGCTTAAAAGGCACGACTTCTGCAGGCATCTCTTGTCTTAAAAATCCAATTTTCTTGTCGACGACGAATTAGTGCAGTTGCACCGCGAAACAGGCCGGAGTTAATTAAATGTTACGAACACCGCATTTTCAGGTTTAAGTCTTTCGGCGCCCGTTTCCGGGATTAAATTACGCGTCCACTACAAAGCCGCGGTCGTGGCGGAGTAGCGGCTATTCTTGAAGTCGTTATAATGGAGTAAATGGAATTAACAGGAATGTTTGTTGGGCGCAGGAAAGAGGCGCAATAATTGCCAAGTTGCTGTTTACAACATCAGATTAGTTACACAAACTTGAAGCAGGGGAGGAACTCGTTCGCTCTGTAAACCGATAGTGTAACCTTTAAAGCTTCTAAAATCTATGGAGCCATAGGGGGTTACATTAAATGCTAAACCAAGGGAGATACTAAAACAATTTTATGAACTAATAGCTATTTTGTATTAGTTTTACGTAATGTTTTGTACACAGTGTGGTGAAAAGGTGTTTGTGTTTTATACATTTTTATATGTAAAAGTAAATCATAGGAGAAACATCTTATTAGGTATTATTGCAGCGGAGCGAAAACTGGGAGAAAAGATCTTTTATAACCGTCATATTTTTAAGTGCTTCAGGGCTGGTCGGCACATACCGTAATTATACCGTGCCAAAATATTTGAACATTCAGTTTCTTTTACTGGCCAGATTATAGGAAATATTTACATTGACCAAGATTTGTCGAGTTTCGATTCTTACCTTCGACTGATATAAGAACGACAAAAATTGCCAGATTGCAGTTAGCTGGGGTAATGCGCACTTCTGCCTACTCAAGTTTGCCAATGTATAGTGCCACGGAGATATATATATATATATATATATATATATATATATATATATATATATATATATATATACATCGATTGCGTTTTTACTTACAAGTCACCACCCTAATACCCATATTATTATTAAACTCCTAAAGTACCTAAACATGCCAAAAGACAGCAAATCGATTATTAAAAGTAACATTTGTACATAATACATACAGCTCTTTATAACAATGAAGTAATTGAAAAATAATGAAAATTTCTCATTCTGTACAAAATGCAAGCAAAATCCCAATGAAATTGCAATCACCCTAGTCTAATTGTTCCAGTTGCTCTAACAATATTTGGCAGATCCCCGCTTTAAAAAAGTTCAAAGAGGTAGATAAATACTTCATTGACAATAATTTTTGTCTTAGTATTTACGTGAGTAAATTAAATATAGAGTCGTCAAGGTAAATTCAGAACTTTTGCCGAAAAGCCGTCTTGTGCGCATGCGGATCTATTAGGTAACGCAAGTTAACTTCACATAATCAACAACCTATGAGAATACCACCCACATGGATTCCTTAGCGCTGGAAAATCGTTGACAGGAATTATTGCTTGATTTGGGTACAAAAATACCTAAATTTACAACATAGTCAAGAAGTACAGGAGTCCGACCACCAGGATGTGGCGGATATGATCGCAAAAGAAGCGATTAAAAAGGAGATCGATCGGGATCCTGGGTGGAGCATGGCTGATCTAGGCGTGGCGACGTAAACGGTCAGTCTAGTAGTGAACTAGGACCTGCACTACATCTCTTTCATTCTAAGCTTAAAGTTAAAGACGCAAACACTGCTGAATGACATCAAGTACGACAACGCTGGTTTTCTGAGCTTCTTCTCGGACAAAAAGAACTTTATCGAAAACAGGAAGGGTAATCGGTAGAGTGACCATTGGATCTACCATGATGTCTCTGAGGTGCCTACCGTCACAGTTTCTTTCTTCTGTGATGGTGTTTGAGTTTGTGAGCAGCTAAGGGGATATCATGGCACCGCGCTTCTTTTGAGAAAGACCTAAACTGCTGGCAGCTATATAAACGTTTTTCAGACAGCTGTCAAGACCTGGATAAAGGAGATAACCGATGAGCGGGAATACGTGTTTTAGTAAGACTTCGCTCCAGCCTACCAGGCAAGAAACAATAATTTGTATTACCACTGGTCCCCCGACATGTGTCGGTTAGAGGCATCATAACACCAAGAGCAGCTTAAGGGGACATTCCAATGTGACGGGTTGAAAAATTCGAATTTTTTTTGACATTTTTCGATAGTTTTTACCCATAAAATTGATATCCTACAATCGGTTTAGGTAATTCCTGCCTAGTTGACCAGTTATAACACTCCAAAAGAGAGGCTCAAAACTGCGCGCACTCGAGTTTCGGAACAGGTATACGGATGAAACATTCGAGCAGCTATTCCGTGTTTACACCTGCGTCTATTCTTACAGGTATACAGTAGAGACGTCCTTTTTCATGATTTTAAGTAACGGTTTCGTGAAACGATCAGTATTATTTGAGATTTCGTCGTGGAAAGAATGTTGTTTTTTTTCAGAACTTGGATAAGTAAAAAGGGGTAAGAAGCAGCGTAGATCATCTTCAAGACGTCCTAGTTATTCTGCTAAAAAGAGAAAATTCCATGGAAATCAACATTCAGGTGATACTAGAACTGATTTTGCTAGTACATCAGCAAATAAATTGAGAGGGAGTCAAGATGACAGTTTTGCTGTGAGTGAAAGCGACTCTGCCACTTACTGTTTTCTCCAGTTCGCTCTTGTTTCATCACTCCAAGCTATCGTGAAATGTCGAGAATGTGATTCAAACATTACTTTTTCAAAATATGGTCAACAAGGACTTGGTTTTAAAATCAATTTAGTTTGCCAGTGCGCAGATATATTCACAGACTCGTGCCATATCTTGATTTTCATCTTGAAAAACTTTAAACGCGAAACGACATTTTTGCACCTGGTGCAGGTGATTTCTCAAAAACCACCGTGCGTATCGACTTCAAATTTTAACACGATATTCAGTACTATCATGGCTATGGCCCGAACCTCCAACTTGTTGATATTTTGATTTTAACTTATAATTTCACCTGATTTATGATTCAAAAATAGGTGATTTTGTTTACACTGTTGCAGGAAACGCCGCCATTTTGTTAATTTTCGATAAAATAAAAAAGTGGAGGTTAGGGCCATAGGGGCGATGACATAGATTAAGAAACTTCTTAGATTTTCTATTTCAGATCACCAAGTGGGCCAGAATCACCTGCACCAGCAGAAAACTTTTTTTTAACATAGCTATGTTATATTATAAATTTTCAACTCTGCTTGATCATATCTTTAGGGAAAAAAACGTTTGTCCAATTATTTTCAATAGTTCCCGAGAAAAAAATTGTTGAAATACGCCTTTTTTTGACGTTCACATTGGAATGTCCCCTTAAGAGCCACCATTATGCAGGAAGTGACATATATGGACAAGAAGGAAGTTGTGTTGGCCTGCAGGAGATTAAGGACCCGCCACGAGGTCGTAGCCGTTGATAGGGGATACACTAAATGATATGATTATTATACCATTTACTTTGATTATATTGTTTCTTGTAATTATATTTAATTATTCTTGTTTAATGTTATTATCATTGTTTGTTTATTTTCCAGATTTGCCTCGATGACCCTTTATAAAACAAAATTATTATTTTACATTTTTTGAAGCATTATAAAAATAGAAACATACAAAGTTGCTTTTTTTCTACATTATTCTAATTGAAACATTTATTTTTTCCAACGGAGAGGTAATTTTTTCATCTCGCTATTATAAAATAGAGCTAATTGTCGCGCCAGCCATTTGCGCACGAACGTTTCGACATCACATTCGTCAAGTCTGGACTCAAAGTGTCTTTTTTGGTAGTTCGGACAAATGATAATCGCAGGGCGATAAGTCCGGAGTGTAGGTAGCATGTTTCCGTTTAATTATGAACAAATTCTCAATTTTTGTCGAATTTGGGCAACTATATAAGGCTGACATTTTGTAGTAAAATATCGGATGGCCTGGATACTACAAGTTTATTCCGACCTCAAAAGAAATTTTAAAAATCTCGTTAATCAGTCGTCATTGTCGTAAAAGTGACGAACAATATGAAAATTTGGGCGGCGTCGGTGGGTTTCATTTTTAATTGCTTCTCGTTCTTCCAAAAATTGTTTATGCAACACGAACACTAGAGTCTCTTTAATGCTGTCGTTCTCAAAATTCCGAACAGCTTTATGTCCTCTGTTGAGAGAAACATAATAATCTGTTGGGCAACGGACAAGAGTGCTCTTACTCACTAACAAAAAGACATAAAGAGGCAGAGCTACGATGTACCCACCTTCTGAAAGAAAATATACTTGTTATATAAATATACTTATTTCCCTATATTTTCTGCGTTTTCTGAACGCCCTTCTATATTTCACATAAATTTAGAAGTAACGTTCGAATTTACTTAACAGTATCGTAACACAAAAGTGGCACTAATATTAGCACACAATGCCTTCTTATTTCTGTATTCATTCTCGAACCAAAAAAGAACTTAATGGGGCGTGCCTTGTTAAATGAAAAACGAATAAATGCGAACCATTTTAACTTTAGAAACGTGTAAGGCAAGTCATTAATCAAACGCAATTTACACCACATCAATTCTGCTCCAATTTAGAACGAATATAATGCGAGTTTCATGTCATGAACCTGGTTGCGCACGATTTATTGCATTTTTAGACTAAGCGTGCGCATTAATAACGTCTTGGTCTTCGCAATTACTTGTTCTGTATTATTTATTCAAAAACATTAGACGAATGTTAGAAATTATGTGCTTATCAATATATTTGTTAGGTGTATTTAGGTATGCAGATATGCATGCTAAATCTAAAATGGTAGTAGCGGAGCCTCATTGATCGTATTTTTTTCTTCCTGCTGACCATATTACTAAACTATCGCTTTTATTTCACCAGTTTAGTGCATACATTATATCGAGTTTTGTCGCTCCTAGTTTATTTCGTAGTGCTCATTAAACTTGTAATTTTGCGGAAATCTGCCCTTCTACAAAAAAATTGTTTTGTTAACCACGCCATAAAATTACCAAATATTAAAAAAACAAATTAACTGTTATTGTAATTATACTAAACCAAATTTCATTTAAAGATAATTCAAGTTTAATTGAGCCATTTTCTTAGAACAAACAAGTCCTACAAAATTCCAATTTATCACCCAGTTCCACTCGATTACGAGATGGCGTAAATAACCGAAAAGGGCGGGTCGTTTTGGGGGTTATTAAAATTTATTATACAAGGACCTGTATTACATCACCGTATTTATTTTTTGTTAAGCCTTCCAAAAAGTTTATTGGTTATTAACACGCCATGCGTGGCTTGCTTTCTTGATGATCATATTAAATTACATATCATTTAAATGCAAATTGAAAGTGTAGGTATTGTATGCATAGAGTAAAGAGGAACGTACCAGAAGCATTCTATGCAAGTCAAACAAATGCAAAAATTAGAACTGTTGACTAGAAATAAACCATAAATACCATAAAAATCATAAAAAGATGCATTTTCCATAAGTTTTACTTTATACTGATAATAAAAATGGTTAGTCTGGTTTTGATATCGACCCATTTTTTGTCAGACTGTACACAATAACTGAGGACATTAACAAAATCGAAAACCGATATGTCCTTGCCATTATTGCCTTTATTCTCAAACAAAACGACATGGTCTCTATTCGATATACAGAGAGAAAATAATATAATAATTTGCACTGCAGATCGATGAAAATGATTAGATTGAAGGAAAATAAATTTAATTAAATGTTACGATGTAATAGGTTAAGTTTTAGTACTCACAGGAAATATAAATAAAAATCGTTGTCTATCAGAAATATTAATTGTCGTAATTTAATAATACATAATGCTAGAGGAAATTAAAATTAAATTAAAGATTTCTACTCTAGTAAAGATCATTCTCTAATGCTTAGTCGATGAAATCTATTAATCTTTCAACATAAATGTATATGAAAGAATTACAAGCATATTTTACTTTAAAATTTTCTGATGATGAGGTCCTCTAATGCAATTATGTAAATTTATAACAAGGCAGGGGAAACTGACGCGGTTGGTCCTCCAGATAAGATCGTACAAGATATTTAAGCAAGGTGTTGAAACTTAGGCATTCTACAGTACAGTTAAATAGTTAGTACTATCAGTAAATGGTGATTTTTGGGTAAACTACGCATAAATACTTTTATAACATCTGATACTGAACAAAGTAAATAACTTATTAAAGAATTTGTATACTGTAATATCTTGTGACTAATGGACAATAAATATTTGAGTAACAGATTCAGATGTAGCCGTATCTTATATTCAATATCAATAGCATGTTTAAGATCTTCATATTTTACATCTTAAGAATTGGCTTAGCTTCTAGTGTTTATTTTTTTAAAGCAGATTAAAGTTTCAGAGCAGCGCAAAGATTTTTGTTCACTTGCCAAAAAAATACGATTATTGCAGAAAAAGCTTTCAATTTTGATAATTATAAAGTGTACATCAAAAGTTCATAAAAAGTAGCGGAAGAAGTTTCTAGAAAGTCTCAATCGTAGCATAATTGGGAAATAAGCTACATCAAGAATCAATGTTCAAGGATATCAGCAACCCTTATTTTGTTCATAGAATTGAACATTTCCGCAGAGCTCCGAAACCAGCTCATAAAAGCATAATAATTCAGCACTATGTACATAAGATCAAGACCGGAATTTTATAAAACGTATTTTCTATAAATACGAAACACAAATATGAAAATAATCTTTAGAAAACCTGGAAAAGAGATAATAAAAACGATGGAAGAAACTGAGTAACACAGAACTCCAAACAGATATATAGATTTGATAACGGAAAAAGATGAGTACATAAAGTGGTAAACGTAAAAAAAAACAATATTGCAAACTGGAAAAGGGTATGTGGAATAAGAAAAATAAATACATGTCTAAAAAAACAAAATTGTGGAATTAAAAGGTGAAAAAAATAAAATTAAAAATCAAGCTAGTCTAAAAGAGCCCAAATGAATACCTACCATGGAAAGATTTTAGAATGCCTCTAAAGGTAATCAAAAAAAATTGTGGATAATTGTAAAGAGAATAAAAGGAAGAAAACACCCCAAAGAAGAAATATAAAAAACAAAAATAATAAAATGATAATGAGTAAAGAAGTAACAGTTGAAACATGGAGGACGCATTATTGAGACAAATTTCAGGGTGATAAACTGCTAAGTGAAATCAATTAGAAAACTGAAGGAGCAGAAAATGTGCGCGAGACGGATAACAGGAAAATATAACAACTGGAGTATAAGAAGAACAAGTAAAACAACCACTCGAAAAACAAAATCACTTTAGAATTAATAAAGTCAAGTAGTGAATAAGTAAGAGAATGGATAAAAAAGATGTAATAAAGTATGGAAAGAAAAAAGTTCTAAAGAAATTGAAGCAAAAAATAATAATATTACTACACAACAAAAGAACCACCAGTGAATACGAAAAATATCAGAAGTCTACAGGATATTAAAAAGAACATAGAAATCGTGAAATAGCCACTTTTAAGATTTTTAGATATAAAAACTGCATTTTATAAAATATAAAAAAATAAATTTGGAAAATATTAGAAAAATATAAGACAAAGAAGTACCTTTTCTAAACAATCAGTATAAAAATGTAGAGATAACACGAGAATAAATAAAACATCAAAGACCTTTATTATGGATAGAAAACAAAGGGGTAGTTTGAACCTGCTACTGTTTATTATAGCTACGAACAAACTTGTGCGCAACAAACACAAACATCCGTTACAAATGCAGTCAACATCTATATAAACAATTGATATATGCAGATGATGTAATATTGATCCAAAATAATGAAAGGGAATTGCAAAACGCAATAAATATATATACGAAAAGAAAAACTAGTGTAGACAGAGTGAAAACTAAACATAAACATAAAGAAAAAGAAAGTGATGAAAATAACCATTAAGAAAACGTGAATGCAAGAAATAAAAATTGACAACGTGGTCTTGAAAGAAGTTATATGTATCTTGAAACCGTGATAAACGACGGAAGAATAAATAAGAAAATGCAAAATTAAGTGTCATAATTAACATTTTTTGGAAAAGAAAAAGTAACCAATGAAACAAAATTGAGAATGTATCTCCCAACTCTAATGTAGACAGCTGAACAAGTTCCGAACGACAATAACGGCAAAAGAAATGAAATACTAGAAAAGAGTAACTGGTAACACACGAAGTGGTTGAGTAAGTGAGAGTAAGAAAGAAACTAAAACAGAAAATAGAAAAATAGCACTTAAAATGGATAGGACAAACATGGGAGGATGGAAGAGTCCAGGGTAATAACAGAAATGGGAGTGGAAGGAAGGAGACCAATATAAAGATCAGAAAAAGTATAGAAAATATATAAAAAGTAGTGGGAAACAGGAAAAATAAGTATTTCACACAGACTAACTTTTTGTTTTTTGTATTTTGGGAAATTCGTGATCTAAGTTTTTTATAAATTCCCTCAGTCAGCTTTCATTCAAAAACTCAACGTCTTCCGAGTTCTAGAATTATCGTCTTGATTAGGTAAATGCTTTTATGCTCATATATATTTGAAAAATTTATAAAATTTACTAGTTTTCTTATAATCATTTTTATTCTTCTCTATTATCGGTATTGATCAGACACATAAATTATAAAAACACAATTTGTGAATATTGCAAAAACAGGATCATCAATTTGTGGTCTGTCAAGCAAGGAAGCTTGTTTCTAAAATGGAGAAGGATTGTTCTAAAAAGAAATACAGTAGTAAATGCGACCTTCCTCATAACTCACTCTTACATTTTACTTTCACGGAGAAACCAGCAAAGCAGAGGTCACACCTAAATTAAATGCATGTTCCAACATATTTGTGTTCTCAATTGAAATTCACAGTATTGTTGCATACAGCTATCGGTGCAAAGGGTAACATTCAAACTATTCGTTTATTGTTAGACTTGAGTAGTCAATGATTTTAAAATTATTAAGATTTGTCGTAAGTTGTTTCTATTTGCTCCAAAATGAGCGTCTTTTTTTGGGTTGGGAAACCGCTGATCTGGGAAAAGCATGTGTTATAATTTTATTGAATCTTTAGAGATTGACAAAATTGTTGATAAGATGTATCTCAAACATTTGAAATTTACTAACATGAGTTTTTCACTTCATAAAAAATTGATGGGGTAATAGAACTATTGTTGTACTTTATTATTATCTCCTTCATATTCCTTTATACTACATTGTGATGGGTAAAATTTGTGTATTGCATTCCTTTGAGAATAGTGACACGTTCTTAAATGTAATGGAAACTGATATCCATATCTTGTTAAAAAGCTTCTAGGATTATAAAGGAGGTTCTTCCGCCCCCAAAGTCCGGAGGAGAAGACATGTAAAGCACAATATACTATAAAATGATGATAGGTTTGTCGTCCTTCCTTTTAAAGAAAATTTTTCCACTTTTGGGAAATTCTATATTCAAGCTAAAAGGTGGTTTCTGAGTTTGTCGAAAAGCGTGTCGCAGAAGGATGAGATGAAGAGGGCTTATCATAAGGTCATTTTCGATTAACCTTGTCGTTAGTTCGCAACTCAGATTTTCATTCAGGGCACTTCATTTCCCATCATTGTGTCCACAAGCCTCCAGACTTCATTCAGAGTCAGAGTTCATGTTAACGTAGATGGTTTAAACTAGTAAAATTGATTTCCAACTTCTCAGATTTACAAAAGAGTGCGAAAAGGTTTACTACGGATTGTAGCCTACCGGTTTTTGGGTTTGGAATGGCATCCAAGCTAGGATCTTTTAATTTAAGGGTTCAAAAACGAGATGACACACTAAAAAATATTTTGGTCCTTCGGGTACGCATTGGGGTGGAAGGTATACAATCCTCATTACGTCCATACAGTGGATTTTCTTCCGGACCCTCCCTTTATTATAGCTTTGGGAATGTCGTCCACGAAGAGGAGTCAGGTCGTCGGATCAGAATATTTAATTGCAATTTTCGGCGTTATAATGCAATCTATTTACACAGGTCAAATTTTAATGTTGATATTTTTAATAATACGTGGAAAAATATTCAATAATATGATAATATGTAAATATATTTTAGAATAAAGCATGTACACCTAGAGGACTATATGGAACACACCTTAAATGATCATTGTTCAGTATAGTTAGAAGAAAATTGTGTGCCTGCAAAAAATGTAATATATTAAGAAGCAAATAAAGTTCAAAGCCTGGAAATAATATTAGAAAAGATTGTTTTTTGATCAACGAATGTAAGCAAATCAGTGTTCGTTAAAGGATAATAAATTAAAAAGGAAGAAGGAAGAAGAAAGGAATCGATTTACCCCATCGTTAGGTAAATTGTACATGTTGTAACCTAACATTAATTCTATAATGTTTTTATTATGTTACGGTCAACAAACTGAAATTTCTTTAGCACGCGTAATTATTCAATTTAGTCGCATTAAAGTTATTATTTAAATCAAATAACCTTAAGTAAACGTTCGAGTTGCAAGCGCTGCTGGAAATCACGTGAAAGCGCGAAAATTAATATTCAGCAGACGGAGGGCTGTCATCTCCTGTAAAAGCTTGACAAAAACAATTTTCGTGCCGTGTTTGTCGGACTTTCCCGAATCAATAAATCGCGCCAACCTCTTGCCCGCCCAAATAAATACCCCGACAGTCGGTTACTCTGGAATCACGAAAACACGGAGACTTACCACGCCGCCTCCGGCCGAATGCACGAGCAGGCTTTTCCCCTTGGACAGGCCGCCGAGCTCGAACAGCAGTATATATGCCACGATGTAATTCATGGTAATGGCGGCCGCGTCCTGAGGGCTCAACCCTTGGGGCATCTTGAAGACGTACTTAGCGGGGACGGCGACGAGCTCGGCCCAGGCCTTGTACTCGGGCAGGGCCACCACCTGGTCTCCCACCTACAAGAAGAGCATGTTAGATTTGTTTTATGGCGGCGGTGACAATTTCCAGGAGGCACGCTTCATGTCGTCTAGCGAGGCTGCTTTACTGCCTTGTGAAAGGTACCTCCAGGAATGAATTTATTTGGGGCTGTAAAGCCCCGGTCTAAGTTATGCGAAAGGTTACGTCAACATTTGGAGGTTTGTTATTAAATTAATTCAAATCATCTGGCAAAATATCCGGTACTTGAATTATTCATCTTTCGAATAAATTTAACATCGGCCTGTAAAACATCTAATTCCGTTCGAATCGAACGCACCAAAAAGTGACGCCGCAGGAAACTATTTCTTGCAGCCAATTAAGTTCAGCCATGCAGAAAGCTGGCTGTTCGGAGAACTGCCTCTTCTGGGGAATGTTTTTATTTCTAGCAGTAACCGTCGTTCCAGAAACGGTGCCCAAATTCAAATTCATAATTGTGTTAATCCTGGCGTGAATTTAATTAAAGGATAGCGTTTCGTCTCTTTACAGTGACGGAGCTGGGTAAGTGAATATCAATCGGATGCAGAGAACTTTTTTAATTGTATAGTACCAAGTTGCTGACAGAAAAAATATAAATAAAAAAATATGTATTTTTTTATATTTCTTTGAGTGCAAAACTAAAATTTAGATAACTTACAATTCCTACAAATCACGTTAAAAAATAAAACATTCTAAAAATTGAACTACCAAAAATTTGGATAAATAATTAGTGTTCTAATAGACCTACAGATAATAGAAATAGAAAACACTAATAAAATATTGTTTCATTTAGGAAGGCCTGCGATGGAAAAATTGTTTAAAATATAATCAATAATTTTCATAGTTTTTTTGTACGCTGATTACGAAAAAAATAATAAAAAAATTCCAGCACGCATAGTTTAGTCGGGTGGCAACACCGAGTAGCTGTGAAAACCTTTGTTTGCTTTCCTCATTCAGTGTGTCTTCTGTTACGTCTTTTGGTGGTATTGACATAGAGAAAAGGATTACAACTCTTATTTTTCTCAAAATTCACAAAACGGTAATAAGACGAGGTGCGAAAACTATAGAGGGATAGCGCTGTTAAAAGTCGGACATAAAATATTTAGTAAATTATTAGGAAAATCTTAAGAAAGTTGTAATTGGAAAGTATCAGTGCCGATTCAGAAAAGGAAGATTGATAGACCAATTTTTTACGATTAGATAAATTCTGAAAAAAAATTATGAGCGTAATACAGATTCACTTTATCATGATCAACAAGCACACGACTCTTACAATAAGAAAAGGAATATATAAACTTTGAACGATTTAAGAATACCAGCAAAACTGATCATGTTAGTCAGAAAGAAAGACTAACGTACGAGTACAGAATCACTGTTCAGAGGAATTTGTGATTGATACAGGACTAAGTTAAAGAGACTTTTAATTTAGTATTAGAAAAAGTAATACGAAGCTTTTCTATTAGTCCGACGGGGATTAACTTTAATAGTTTATGTTTATAGACTTGATCAGCAGAGCTAAAAAAGACAAGGATTAAAAGTGATTCAGAGAAAAACTAAATACATGATTATAACAAGAAATAAAGAGTTAAACAACGGGAATTTCAAAGCAGTGGAAAATTTTAAGTACTTGGGATCAGTGGCAACAGCAAAAAATAAAGTACCTTAAGATACGAGTTTAAGATGAAAACAGTTATCAGGACGGTAGTAACACATGCAGCCGAAACGCGGTACCTCACAAGCAAGGAAGAGCGTCAGTTAGAAGTTGGGAACAAAAAATACTAGGGGGGGGGGGTATTTGGACCGACCAACGAGAATGGAATATGGAAAATAAAGATGAATCATAAACTAACGTCAATGGCTAAGAGCCCAAGCATGGCGAAGAAGGTATTAGTAAGAAAATTAGAAGGCAAAAGAGCAGAAGACAGGCCTAAGAAAAGATAGGTGGAGGAAATAGGAAAAGATCTGAAAGAGCTCAATGGTGAAAATTGGAATAGAATGGCAAAACAACGAAAATAGTGGATAAAAATAATAAAGAAAGCAAATAAGTAATTATAAAATGGAGTAGAGCCACAAAGCAAATAAAGGTGCATCTAAAACTGGTTTCAAGAGGGTTAAGGAATAGATGGTCGCTACTCCCTGTAAAAATTGAACTAGTTAGTATGTTTCGTCTAATTATATGCCTGTTTTAATTAGTTTTTTCTAATATTTTTTACATTTTCAGTTAAATATAGGACAGTGTTATACATCTTAACGTTCATGTATATAGTAATTTTATAGTTGATAATTTTTTCTCATATCCTGTCTATGGAATTTCCCGTTTTTACCTCCTTGTAATTTCTCCAGACTTCAATATTCTTCTTTTTGTTCAATCTGAAGTTCATTTAGTTTTTCCTTTAACAAAAGTTAATGTATCTCTTTTTAATATAATTTTTCTTCGTTAACAGTTTTACACATTTTATAACGTTAAAACTTTTTACAAATTAGTGTTATTCTCTAGTTCTTATTTCTATAACAATTCGAATAAAAAATCCGCTAGGCTACTCCACCTTCAGCATTTTATACATAATTCACTGAATCATCCTTACATCACTCCAAATTTCGGCTTCTTGCCCGCCCGAGGAGCAAAAACTGCGCTGCTACTTCAATCTCACTTGGCTTTGTAAGAGATATGCGGTTTGAAGCAAAAACGCACCGAACTCTCGCTTTGTAGCTTCCACACGTCGTCGCCGGCGCACTAATTTGCCGACTAGTGCGAAGCAGTTTCGCGAAGCGTAAATTCGTAATAGCTGCTAAACGAAGTAAGTGCTAATGCACCGCAATTGTCCAAATTACAGCCCGGGACTTGGGTAACCGTGATTTCATTGTCGCCGCCTCTGGTGAGCTGCGCATCTGAAGAAATCGGACGAACTAACGGGGAGACAGGATTGGCCGTGTTTACCGTAATGCAGTTTTTGAAGCTCCATTTTGCTTGCCCGTAACATCGAAACGTGGACACGAAAGTTGACTTAAATTTGGCGTTATAATATTAAACTGTATTCGACATGTTGGTTTATGGAAATACAAAAATTCATTATCAATAAAAAAAATATAAGTTTATAGATAAATAGTCATACATAAAAAAATTAAAAATAATAACGTGTAAGTATACAAAAACGTTACAGATTTCTTTCTAAACTTTAAAACATATTTTATAGTTTTTGCTTTCAAAAATTACATTAAAAGGATAAGATTACAGTTGCACATTTCCTGAATTTACCACTTACTAGAAAATGATTTTTCCAACATCATACCCCCCCCCTCTAAAAACATGGCTCAATAATCTTTAATGTAATTTAAAGATAAGATAACGCTTTATTAGTATTACAAGTATTAACTGCCAATCAAAATAGCAGTTTTATCAGCACATTTGTAATTTCTTCTGATCCTGGGTATTTATTTTAATCGATCTGTGATTAACAGTTTACATGTATTAATTTTCAAAATATGTTACCGGTTAATTTAATTCCTATTTTCTATAATATTGCAGTTATTAATGTACAAGATTACTATTAAATTCAAATTTAAATTTACTTACTCGTATTTTATTCTCAAATTGAAGAAGTCCTAAGTGTTGTGTCACATATCAAAGCAACATAAAAATTAAAATTCTATAGTAATCAAATTTATCACACTTTCACCGATAATGAGATGAATTGTTAGGTGTTCCACAATGCTTTTAACTATAATAATTATAAATTCAAATATAAATATTTTTATTGATAAATGCTATTTTGTCTTAGTGTTTTTATAGGACAATAAGTGCTTTTTGATGCCATTTAGCTAGGAGTATAGATCATCTTTTACCGTTAACATCTTGCTGATATTTCGTTGAAAGTTGGGGAATTCAATGTTTTGAATTTAAATAGAGAAATGGGCAAGCAACCTTGAAAAAGCGATCGAGCAATAGCACTATTTGGAAAAATCTGAGATCAATTATTTTTCAGATTCTTTTAAAACTCGACAAAATTTTATTAGAGTCCATGGTAAGGAACGTCTAGAATCCTACAAGAATACATGGGAGAGTATGACCAGAAAAGCTTTACTTACCGAAAAGCACCCGAAAGAACGACATTCATGTGGATGAAAATTTGGAGAGGGATTGGTTCAATGTACAGGGTCGTTGAGGTTGTATTACGGGAAAGCCGAAATGTTAGGTAACATAACAAGTAAGCTTTATATAACCAATAACCTACAATTGTTGACAAAATGAGCCAAGAATACAACCGTACAGCTGCTATACTCGAATCCCTTCGAATCGGGAAATTGCATACAGAAATTTTTGCGTGATTCAGCTACAAAAAGACTCAAGCTTACGACGTAGCTAAGAAGTGCAAGGAATTTGATCACCAGGAGATAACTGCTGACGGATCATATCACATTAAGCGATCTGATTGCAAGAAAAGTGATAAATTCGTCCGCGAATTGAAAGAGAAGGTCGATCAGGATCCTGGGCGGAGCATAACCTGACCTGGCAAAAAAAAAGAGCGTGGTGAGGTGGACGGTCAGTCTAGCGGTGTACTAAAACTTACATTACAAGATTTTTGTCTTGAGGAATCGCTAACTGTTGACTAAGAAAAACAGAACAGACAGGAAGTTAAAGGGCCAGGCATTACTAAAAGACATCAAGAACGACAACACTAGCTTCCAGAGATGATTTTCGGATAAAAAGAACTTTACCCAAGACAGAAAGGCACATCACCAAAATAATCTTTGTATTTGCCAAGATGCCTTTGAAGTGCCCACCGTCATGCATATAAAGTTTCCTGCCTCTGTGAAGGTTATACAGCTTAGAAATAGCGAAAATATCATGGAGTTCCGCTACTTTGAGGAAGGCCTAAACGTAACCACCGACGGCTATGTCAAAGTGCTAGAGACAGTGTAAGCTCTAGATAGAGGTGACCGGTAGGTGGGAGTGCGTGTTTAGCTCCAACCCACAAAGCAGAGAAGACCCAGACATAGCTATACAACAATTTGTATTACTACTGGTCCCTCGACTCGTGACCATACTCCAGCTCCAATTACTCTTGACTACTTAATCGAAGCGAAGGTCAATGAAACGTATCATAACATTAAGGACAGCTAAAGGGCCTTAATTATAGAAGTAATGATACATATGGACAAGAAGAAAGTTGTGTTGCCCTGTAGTAAGTTTAGGTCTCGACTCGAGTGTCGTGGCCACTTATGGGGGTTACGGTGAATAATATGGTTCTCAATACTATTTACTGTGTAAATTTCATGTAAATACATTTAATTGTTCTTATATTTTAATGTTATTTTAATTGTTTATTCATTTCCGGTTTTACCTTGACGACTCTATGTATGTTGGTGGTTCTTTGTTGGCCTTCTGTGAGGAACAGAACATATTTATTTGACCATACAGTCTTTGGATTTATTTCTTATCTAACGTGTCCCAGTGTTGCAGTAAAAGACAAAAATTTATGAACTAGAGAAGTGGTATCCATCCAAATTCTATCCAGTTTGGTGGAACTAGTAAGAACCCTTAGTTATTCAGGGTTAGAATAAATATACACCATATTACTGTTGGTACTTATTTAGTATCTTGGCGTATTAGAAATAAATGTAATACCAAATTCCACCCCCTGTAGCATCAGGCATCAGAGAGCACCGGGAACGAACCCGGGGATCCGTCCGTACCCCAACCCGCCACTCAATCACGGGACAACGCTGGCTTGAACTTTTCTCCGATTACGCATTTAAAAGTTCAATGAGAGGTATCATGAGCACCAAGGAAAGTTTAAAGGCCTCCATCATGTAGGTAATGACACATATGGATAATATGGCCTGCTACAGGTTTAGGTTCCAGCTCGAGGTCGTGGCTACTGATGGAGACTACAGGAATAACAAGATTCTCAAAACTATTTACTTTAATTGTGCACATTAATTTAGTTTTTCTTATATGTTAATGTTACTTTCATTGTTGATTCATTTTTCGGATTTACACTGTATATTTAGTAATCTTCTTTGAGGCGGACCTGGTCTATGCGTCAGAAGAAATTTCACAGTTTATTTTAGAGAATTGGGACACCACACCTCTTCACAGAGAATTAAGTGTAAAACAGATGAAAATCTTAAAACTGACCGGATGTTTTTATGAGACTAAGTGCTCTACCGCACAAGTAATAGAATAAGGAAAGGATATTAACGGTGTCACCTTAATTATAAGTTTAGTATACATAAGAGACCGATAAGTTCGAAGTCAAGTTTCAAAAAATTTATATCGTTTATTATATATTCCCCACGCCATTGTCACCTATGGCGTTTACATTTACGATTGACACATAACATCGATGCGAGACGCACATCTGCCCAATGTTTATCGTGTTGACTTGAGTTGTCAGGTCTTTTGGCTATGTTGCATAGTTATTTTTAAATTATCACATACATGTGAGATTAATTGATTGAACTACCAGCAAGAACGTTCTTAATGGTCTTAGTTAACTAGAAAAACTGTATCAAGTCTATAGAAGCCCAAAATGCGTTTGATTTCAAAAATGTTTAGCATATTTTGCAACTGTTTTTGAGGTTTTCATTTCAGTATCATTGTATCAAAGCAATTACAAAATTGACCCCGTATTTAACATAAAAAAGTAATTAATAACAGTTCTATGATTTTTAGGACGAGCTATACCATTTGTTTAGTTAAATGTTCGTTTTAAATTTTTTGCAGCATTAACCATCTTTTAATATTGTATAATTTGGCAAACTATCAAATATCTAAGATTACGCTTTTATTTTTCTATATGTACACACATTTAAATATGCAATGCAATTCCAATAATAACTTGTATATACTTTGACCTACTAAACTTCAATTTATTTTTTACTTTTTAACATGTACGTAGAGCGCACTTTAAAAAATGCAAATAAAAAAGATCGACTTTTTATTATCCAGAATTATAAACACGCCTATCCGAGTTCCTCTTCTCATCTGATGAGAACCAGAAATTGCCTCGTAAAGAGCCAGCGCTGAACATCTGCTGAATATCCTCATAAACGCTTTTTACGTTATTAACTTCCACATCATCTGTATTCGGCGTGAGTTAACTCCTTTTTGTCGCCTAGATAACCATGCGGGAGAATTTTTTATGTTTTAAACGCTGCGGTTAAGCTGTAAGTCCGCCGGCAAGGTAATGTGAGATAAAAACGCAATCGCAAGAAAATTAACTTCGGGCCTCGTTATACCCGGACTAAATTTGAAAAGTTTTACTTTATGCGGTGCGGCTCGGGCAACTTAAGAGTTGATTAAACGGAAAATTCTCGCAAGATGAGAGCCTGCTGCTGATATGCTGTATAGTCCAGCCTGCAGGGCGAACAATGAAAAAGGCGGGTAGGCCTTCAAGTGCTTGCAAAATGTAATGCGAAAGTGGAAAAATGTTCCAGAGTTTCGAGGTGCCGAAGCGCATAAATTTGCAAATTTACATAATCTAGATCTTTGAATTTAAAACAGTATCAGCGTATGAAAAATCTGCTGTTTTTAAAACTTGCCGCAAGATAATCAACGGATGGTCAACTGCGTGAATGCCACTCAAAAGCTTTCACAATCAATTTCACGTGAATAATCCCCGAGTTTATTTATTTTTTTAACCCCGTTCGTTGAACAATCTGTCTATAGTTAAAAAGATAAGTTCGCATTATATTATACTACTTATAGTCAGAACACTGTATGCTACGTTAGTTAAACCTATATGGCATATCTGGCGGTTAAGTTTTTTTAAACGTCACAGTTTTTCTGTTTTGCCCCTAATTTATTATAGTCGAGGCAAATTAGTAAAAAAGTTCGAAATTTTTAGCGGGTGCACGTATTGAGACGTTCCAAGGCGCATTCGATTCGTAAGAGCCTCAAAAAAATGTTGCCACATACTTCTATGTTATAATGCAAAAGTGAATTTGTGCACGCAAAAAATGCATTTATTTGATGCACTTTTTGCAGACCCAAAAGAATATTTCATTTTTCGCTTAACATTGGTCAAAATAAGCTCATTCTCGTTAGTTGCAGGTTTTTGGGATCGCTGATCACAAATATGATGCTTAGAAAGGGCCCCGATGCACTTGGGAAGCATAGTTCTGGGGATGGGGGTGATTTTAGAAAAATTACCTCAAATTTGTTTGTTTTCCGAGTTTAAACTGTCTGAATATGAGTTTTTGGGGTCGCTGATAACAAATATGATGTTTAAAAAATGCCCCAATGCACTTGGAGGGAAGCATAATCCTGGGGATAGGGGCGATTTTTGGAAAAACCTCAAATTTGTTTGTTTTTCGAGTTTAAACTGTTTATATAAGGGTTTTTAGATTTCCTGATCGCAAATATGATGCTTAGAAAGTACCCCGATGGACTTGGGGGTATAATTCTGGGCAAACAAAGAAATTTGAAGTTTTTCCCGATATCGTCTCCATTTCCAGGATTATGCTCACCTCCAAATGCACTGGGGCACTTTTTAAACATCATATTCGCTATCAGCGACCCCAAAAACTCTTATTCAGACAGTTTAAACTCGTAAAGAAAACAAATTTGAGGTATTCTCCAAAATCATCCCCATCCCCAGAATTATGCCCCCCAAGTGCATCAGGGCACTTTCTAAGCATCATATCCGTGATCAGTGACCCCAAAATCCTCCCAACTTACGAGAATGAGCTTATTTTGGCCAATATTAAGTGAGAAATACAATATTCTTTTGGGTTTGCAAAAAGCTCATCAATAAAATGCATTTTTTGCATGCATAAATGCACTTTCACAGTATAACAAAAAAATATATGGTAACATTTTTTTCTGAGGCTCGTACGAATCTAATGCGCCTTGGAACGTCTCGATACGTATACCTGCTAAAAATTTCGAGCTTTTAGTGTTTTTCTTACTAATTTGACTCGACTATTACGATTCACCTCCACCTCCATTCGATTACCATATTGTACACTAGTTTTTTTAATTTTTTGTTTAACTGTTGGCACAGGTCCCTTTGTATAACAAGATTAGGTACATACTACAGTACATACACTAACGCATTTTTTTGTGCAATTCGTTCGATAATGTTATTGCTGGCAGTTCCCCAGAGCTGAACCCCATAGGTCCAAATAAGTGTAATGATCACTATAAATTAACAGTTTATTTGTCAATCTTAGTTGTGATTTTCTTCCGATTATCCAGTGTAGGTGCATCAGAGCGAATCCCAGGCGTTTTCATTTGATAAATATGTATCTTTCCCATGTCTGTCTAAAATCTAAGTGTAATCCAAAATATTTTCCATTATACGAGTGCTTATGTTATTTTCCGTTTAAGTATACTGGTGAACATGTCTTTCCTGTCGTAGTAAATGTTGCCTGTACTAATTTAACCTCGTTATCTTAAATCCTGAATTTTTAACCATACCTGGATATTAAGGTTAGTTTGAAAGTTTTTGTGGCTCTAGCGGAGCTCGGATGCGAGGCTAAAATGGCGAATCATCCACAAATGTGGCTACAGTTATTAATCTGGTCGTTGGAAAGTCGGGAGAAAAACTAGGCGAAGTACATTCCTTTGTGGAATCCCTGATGATATATAGGTTGTAGTTCCATATATTAGTCTTGGTATTTCAAAAGAAAGTATCTTTCAGATGGATACGATTTTAAGAATTCATATAAATGGTGTGGCAAATTCTTTTTAAGGTTACACAACAGACCTTCGTGCCATACTTTGTCGAATATATAGCGAATGTCAAGAAAGGCAGCCGAATCAGCAGTAGTTATGCCCTACTAGGTTATTGCTGATTTCTTTGACTACGCGATGAATTTGTTTTACGTGGTAAAAGACTTATAATGCTATGGTAAGGCACTAATGCCTCGCGTGGGAGGACGACCTGCGAACTAAGAGATTAAGGCTCTCACATGTTCGCCACTGTGCCCCGTCGTCGCGCATCATCTCTGATGCGGGGCGATGTGGCAAGCACCGCGCCATGACCGCCATTATTACCCCTTGTTCAAGTGGATGCAGGTACTCAATTATTTTTAGTGATTGAGTAGACCATCTGCTCAGCATCAGAGAGCTCTGGGAATGAACCCGGATCTACCCGCACAGCAGGCCGCCACTCAACCACGAGACCATGCTGGCGATAAGAGACTTCTTCTACCTTTCTTCTAGGTTTGGGTAGTATGATTATTTGTTTTATTTATTTATAGTTGAAAGTGATTTAGTCGTATTAATGCATTATCCCTTGTAGTATTTTTTCCTTAACTAAGTCTATACCTCAAGCCTTTTTAGGGTTACTCTTGATTTTAATTGTGCATTCGACTTCTCTATATTTATTATTCTCTATTGGTACATCATTCTAAGTATCTCGTTTTGTGAGATGACTTTGAGGAGATTAGTTGGAAAGCGCCTGCGTTTATAATCCCATTTCTTTTGAAATAATAAGTGGAGTAATTTATCTGTTTAATCTGTCTTTGTGAATAATACTAACATAATGGTTTGGAATCACACTCTATTTGATCGAGATATAGCCTAGTGTTTGATTCATATAATTTTCAATATTTCTATAATGTGATGCAGCAAATGCTATTCGATTATATAATAGACCGCATATAACAATTCATTATTTGTACAAACAAAATTATTTACACGACGCTGGAACTTCGCATTTCGCCAGTGCAACAGGGCAAAATCTACACGAACATATTTCCATCATCAAACAAGCCACTAATTGTTTGCCGACACCGCATCGCATCAGCGCAAACAAGCCCCAATTTGCATAAACCCCGCAGCATTTTCATTTAAAATTATTGTGGGCGCAACGAACGCAGTTTTTCAGTATGTGCGACCTGTCTGAGAGCCTCAGCTCACAGCACGTGCCTGGGCCACACGCGGAGAGGCGTCCGTGTTTACTAGAACAGTCTCCGATTAGTTTTGTGGCTTCCTCCGAATCGCGTTCGATGCGAGCAGGCACAACACTAATTTAATTCGATCTAAACGGATTATTCGTATTACATGCTGCCTCGAGGCGCCGGCTGGGCTAATTTAATTCAAAGCTCGAACGTCGGACGGCCTGAAATCCAGTCGGAATTTTAACGTGGCGCGTGGATCACTCCAGTTGATTGCAGTGCGCCCTCCCCGTTCGTTTTTTTCTCTCAGGAAGCCGAGTTTTAGAAAATCGGGCTTTTGCTCAAATAAAATCGAATCAAAGGAAAGGTAATCAGATTGTGGGGATATGTATTAAGTTACATCACCATATGAATCTCATAGTGAAAAATCTTTACATTAATCAACTGGCTCTAGCTATTGTTCTATATTATATTTTATATTTTAAATTTAAACAGACCCCGAACATAAAGAGGTAAAATACTAGGCGTATGGTTTGATTAAATGTCGAGATCAAACTGCTTTCAATTTATCATGCACACAATATGGATAGATAGATAATATAGATAATAACGTAAAGCTGTACAACCAAAGCACTCCAAGAGACAGAGTTAACAAAAATGTAAGCGTATCAATCAATGCATTATTATCATTTGACAACCCTCCTATACAATAAGTTACTAATACATGATAAGGTTTCTACAATGGAATAATTAGAAAATTGTAGAAAAACTAGAGCGAATAGACAAAGAAAAGGAAATAGGAAAAGAAGTGATAAATAAGAAAGGAACGCATTGGAAAAAGCGGGAAAACTAAAACAGTAAGTGAAAGATCACCTCATGACAGGAAAGACGATGAAATAAAAAAAACATTTGAGAAAGATTATACCTATAGCGCGCAAGTCAAAAAGCTAGCCAGATAAAAAATCAGAACAAACCAGAAAATATATGACCGCTATGGAAAAGGAATGGTAATAGATATGAATAGGATAAAAATAACAAAAAGTAGAACAAAACACACTATATCTGGTGTTAGAATGTCAGAATCATGTACGAAACTAGTAAAACCGAAGAAATAGCTACAGAAAGGTTAAGATATGCCATAAAAATTTTGGGATTAAGCGAAATTAGATAGGACTGCAGAAAAATAACATTAATGAATCAACACTGATTGACAGAACAATTAAACATAATCTGATTTAATGGGAAGGCACATCGAAAAGGATGGTATGGACAGTGTTTAAAATTATATTAAAAATTATGTTATAGTAAATAGTCCTACAAATAATAAAGATAAAGACATTAAGACTGAGTTTTCAGCTACTTAAAAGAAGAAACAAAAAAATTACCCAATAGACATAAAAATTTTACTAGGAGATCTGAATGCCAAGGTGAGTAATAACAATATAGGGAATAAAAAAGTCATTAGAAAGCAAGGTACATGATAATTATATACGGAAACGGAAAAAAGCTTATAAGACAATTGATGGTGGCTTATTTTTTAAACGAAGATATATACAAGGCAATGTGGATATTACCAGATGGACAATATAAGAGAACCAAATTGACCATATAATAATCGAACGAAAATGAAAAAATGCGCTAGGAAATGTAAGAGCGATAACAGACGCAGACACAGATAGCCTCCAACCACCTCTCACCAGAGCAAAAATAAAAATAATTTTAAAATTAATCGAAACTTAGATTCTTATTAAAAAATGTAGAAGAGACCAAAAAAACTCTGGAATAAATTAAGAAAAATCCAGAAAAAATAAATGTAATTAAAAAAACCACCCAGAGACCATCGGATATAAAACCGAAAAACATAATTCCTAGTTAAACCTAGTCACAATAAACTCATACAAATTAAAATAGAACTACTAAACACGAAACATGAAGAAACAAAGAAATAATTGAAGAAAAATATGAAAAAGCGAGACAAGCGAACATACGTATCGGAAGAAGTCGAAAAGTTGCCCACAACAAAGATATGAAAGCTCTATACAATATAAGAAAACAAGTGAATGGAAGTAAATGTAATCACCCATAAAGCTTAAAGAGGGAAATGGAGAGGTATATCTCTTCTCGTAATGAACTAGTCCATTATCTTAGAGTTACGTATTCTATTTGCTATATTATTTTTATTTTGTTTATATTTCTACTGGTTTCTTAATTATGTTATTTTATTGTTTATCACGTACTTTTTGAGCAGTTCTTTGCCTATTTATGCGTCAAAATATCTGTTTAATAATCGACTCTTGTAGTTTGATGCGACTTCTATAGTTTCTATTAATTCTTTATAAAATTTGTATGTTTTCTTTATTTGCTTGTTTTGTAGGATTATATGCATTAAAGATTGTTACGTTGATGAATTTTTCATTCAATCATAGTACCCATTCCTCCGTTTACTGGTCTGAAACTTTTGTTTCTACAATGTATATTCTTCTATTTATATATCACTCTCAGTTTCTTAGAATTATATTACTTCTATTTAAATTTCATCAATTAATTTTGCTTATTTCCCCATTATCTATATCTATCTGAAGACCATTACTATTGTCTTTTCTGTTGCTATTAAGTGTCTTTTGAATTTGCAATGTTTGCGTTTTATTTTAATTTTTAAATTTGTTTATTCAGACTTTTCTCATTTTCCTTATTTATAGTAAAGTGTACGTCTATAAGTTACAACCTTTTTTTCGTTAATACTATTTTTTGTATTTTTTTCGACTGTTTCAGTTTCTTCTTATGATTGTTTTCTAGTGTTTCGGTGCACACTTAGTTTGGTAATATTGTACTTACTATTCCTTTTTGTTTTCTCTTTTTCTTCTTATTCATTTCTTTACTCTTCTAGACATCCTATATCTTCTGTATATTTCACCATTTATTATCATTTTGTTATATTGTAGATATGCTCTATGAACTTAGCCCTGGTTAGCTTCATATGTCCTATAATTGTTTATTTTTTCTAAAATCTTTAGTGGCACTTTTCAGAATTGCAATTTTTGTATTAATGTTTGCTATTTTAATATTTTCTGTTTATTACGACATTAATTTCTCTTTAACAATGAGAATGCTTTTCATTTGTTTGTCTTAAAATTTTCTATTATTTTTTACGCTTATATTTTTATCTTTCAATCTCTTATTTTCTAATTTCCTACACTTCTTTCTTTAGCGTATCAAACTTTGACTACTCTTCGCTAACTTTATGTCATGTCTAATGTTTTGTTTCAAACCTGTTCTTCTTCTTTTTCTTATCAGCCTGTATCTATCCACTGTTGGACATAGGCCTCCCCTTTAAATCTCCATTTGTCTCTGTCTTGAGCTATCTATTAATTTTATGTCATCTTTCCATCTGGTTTGTGGGCGGCCCACACTCCTTCTGCCCGTCCATGGTCTCCATTCCTGTATTACCTTGTTCCATCGTTCATCTTTTTGCCTCATGGTGTGGGCCTGCCCATCTCCATTTCAATGATGCTACATGTCTCTTGACGTCTATTACTTTTGTTTTTTCCCTTATACTCTCATTTCTTATTCTATCTTTCAACTTTATATTTAGCTTTATATAGCATTTGCCTTTCCATTGCTCGCTGGGCTTTGGCAAGTTTTCCCATTAATGTTTTGTTTAATGTCCATGTTTGTGCCGTAAGTAAGTACTGGGAGTACGCATTGGTCATACAGCTTTTCTCAGTTTTAAATTGTTTGTTTAGTATTTTATTTTGTTTCCCAAGGCCATGCTTGGCTATGCGTATCATTCAGATTTTGGTTAAATTTTGCATGTTATCAATTGACCTAAATAAACATATTCTTGTACTGTCTCTACAGTTTGGTTGTCAATTTATGTTTATGTTGTCTTGTTGGTTAGTCATTATTTGTTTTGTTTATTTATTTTTAGTCCAACTTTTGCTGATTTGTTCTTGAGTTCTTCGAGCATGTTTTGTAAGTCCACTGCTGAGTTTGATATCATGATTCAAACCTGTTAATAATGAATAAATAAAATTTCTAACGCACGTCTGGTGGCCTAAGAAACAACTGACCCAACAGTGTGGATGTACATGTAAGTATTTAAAAAATTTACAAATACAAAACGTTTCGATTGTTAACATGTAATAACACAATTAATTAGTTTGTGAAATGTTTTTATTATATTTTAAAATTAAACAATAACCCAAGTACTGGCCCACTATGAATGGAAATCCTGAACATACGGCTCTGCTTTGGAAAATAAAAAAGACGTAAGTTAATCGCTTGCTTCATTTAAGGATCAGAATTACAGTTATTGGACAAAGATTAACTTTGTAACTTTACCACAAATTATAGTATGACTTACTTGGACGTTTTTGTTAACGCGATAACGGATTGTTTTTCTAAATTTCTCTTGTGTTTTTAAATGTTTGCAAATGAGGAAGTCTGTTATGTTCAGCAAAATAAAGCATATTTCCAATAGCGTAGATCAAAGTTTGTTGAAGGGACTGATTTGTCAAAAGAGTAGCATTGAATTATTCCTAAGACACTCAATGTGCAAAACTGCCAAGAGTTAATGAATCCAAAACAAATCAGAATTAACTCACATTTTATGTAAATGACTACCATTTTTAATTTCATTCTCCTCAGCCAGTGTTCCTCGTTCAACGACAAATAATTTTTTGTTGGCTTATGACAAAGTTACTTAATAATTTTAGTTTTTATATCGGACACTCAATTTTTTCTAGGTGGAGCGTAGGGCTTTAATAAATTTCTTCCATCGTGTACGATTTTGAGCCATTTGTTTAATCTTTCGTCATGTTTTACCCGTTGGGAGTGCTTCTTGCCGCACAATTCTTTGCTAAGCTGTTCTTGGTCGATCTCCTTTACTGCTTCCTTGAGGGTTCCAGTCTAGAATCATTCTTGCGTTGTTCGATTCTTTTCTTCCTAAATAGTGGCCAATCCAATTCCATTTACGAGTCTTTATTTCAGTTTTCAGTTTTTTTTGTCCTGTCTAAACACATGTTGCTGAATGCTTGAATTTTGTTACCAATTACAAAGGAAAATTTCCATACAATAATTCTATCCGAAATCGGATGCTATCTAATTAAGCTTTTTCGAGCTTCTTTTGCCAGTACTAATCCCACTCCATTTATTTTGTTCTTGTTTTCTATTGGATCCGAGTATATTAAGGTTTTGTAATCTGCAGATGCAAATTCACCTATACCCGGCCGTCTGACTTCACTTAAATCAATGATTTGTTAATCTGTACAAACATATTTCTCTGGATAGCTGAGCTAGTTGGGAAGATTCTAAGAGAGTACGACTGTTTCATGTATCGAATCGTGTCGTTGATTTTATGCTAAAAAATCATCAACCATCTTCTATTGAGGTTTCGCTAATCTTAAATTTGGGACGAGTAGGTGATTAACCTTCCGTGTTGTACATACTTTTTCATTTCCATTTTTAAAAACCTTTTATGTAGTTAATTTTATGCCGTTTAATAATTCATTCACGTTTAAAGTTAAAAATAAAACTGAAACATAATGAAAGTTATACCGAAAATTAAATATACATTTACAAAAACAATCAAAAATAAATCACCAGAGCAAATATACAACAATAACACCGACGTAACTGTTCCTATTATCATTGTAGTAGAAGCTACAGAAAATATTTACCCAGCTATGTTACGCGCATACAATTTCTATTTGTAGTGCAAGCGGAGCTGATAAACTGACAAGTCTGTGCCGAGAATTCGTATTAACTTACTGCGCACTAATACGAAGTGATTGCTGTATTTACAAAACTCTCATCCTACACTCCAGATTTAGCCGATATTTGGCTTTTCTCACCATGCAGCTGTAGCGAGCTTTATTAAAACTCTTACAAGCCAGCACTTCTCCGTGAACAAAAAATATTTTAAGGACCACCTGTTCAAAATTTAATTTTTAGAAAAACGAAAACACTTTGAAGATTTGAATTGCCCATTAAACTTATACAACGTCGTCAAACGTGATTAAATAAAACTCCCTACACGCACAAACGTTAACTTTTATAGTTCACGAAATTTAATTAAATTGGACTCCAGCCAAAACATTTTTTGTGCAACAAGTAGACGGAAAGCATATACAATAGTAATAAATCTCATAAGAAAGTTAGATAAAGGACTAACTTGGTAATGCGTGGAATATATAAAAGTTGCCCAGAGCAAATTAAATAAATTTTTTGATAAGATTGAAATTTGTTGTAAAATTTTTCTTTAAAATGTAATTTCTTTAAAAGTTATATTTTAAATAATGTACAATAAATTAGATTTACAATTAATTGCCTATATTTGGTCTGTTACATAAAATTCATCTTATCTAATTTAGTAAATATACAGAAAGATGAAAACTCACAGAAGCTTGTTAAAGATTGTAAATATCTCCGACCTTTGTAATTGCGAGTTTTCATTAAGCATAAAGGAAAAAGCTTCTTTGAAGTTTCCTAAATCAAATCACTCTTTTATTACGCAACATCTAGAGGACGCCTGTTTATTGGAAAACGTAAATAAAATCAGTCCTCTACTCGGAAAAGGAGCCTCGAAGGGAAGGTAACGAACTTCGAAGATTCATAAAACGACAAAATTTCGAGCGCAACTAAGCCTGAAACATTTCACCGACATCTCCTCGCGACGCCCCTGCCCTGGATTGGAAAACACGCAGCTGGCCGAATTTTCGCCCACCTGGCCCGACAATACCTCAACAGCGAGGCGCGATTGCGAATTCCGCCCGTCGAAGTGATTGGGGCCCGACAGCCTTCCCGCAGGAGTGAGTGGCAGCCGTCATCCTGTTATTGGAATCAGGGATCAGCGACTTACCGCAAATCCTTCGACGCCCTCGCCGATCTGCTCGATCTCTCCGGCGCACTCGAAGCCCAGGATGAAGGGGCACTTGGGCGGGGAGTCGATGGCGCCCTGGCGTACCATCAGGTCTTGGAAGTTCAGGCCGCTGCAAGAAGATGGGAATGAATTTTTCAGTGCGTAATTATTAGGAGTATTTGTTTTAGTTATTCAGTCTTCTAACAAAAATAATGCAAAAATCTGATCAAAAATAGAATTACATAAAATCTTATGCCCATGACGGAATGAAAATAAATTTACAGGAAAAATTCCAACAAAGTTTTCATGTAAGACTAATATTGCGAAAATTCGAGATGAGAAAGGTTGTTTGCCAGGCAGTTGGTGCTTAATACAGCTGTAAGTTTGTAATTACGAGCCTCGGGTAACAAGCACTGCTATCCGCGAGTTTCAAATCCTCGCTATAATCTGAAATTACCTGACTCCATCTCTACAGTATCTGGATTTAAGAATGTTTCTTCGTATTATTTTTATTAAACTATTTAAACCGACTTATTGAAACAATTCGCGTTTAAAATTATTTTTAAAAAGATCTTCACAATAGATACGATTCTATTTTTCTATGTAACATCCAGTATTACCGATTTTAATTCTATTAACAATCATAGGTGTTGTTATCGTGGCTCAGAAAGGATTACGCCCAATCACTAGAAATAACAACTCCAACTGGTATGGTAAATTAGACTATTGTCTGAGCGGGTTCAAACCAAGCTGAATGTAATAAAATTTCAGTCACTAGATGGTTGTTAATATCAAGTATATAAAATACCTTTTAAAAATCTGGTGTGAACATCACACGACTTTCTGTATCCTATTATTATATATTATACCGGGTCCATCGTCTCGGTCCTGCGCTGCTCTCGTCCCGGAACTTGTTATTTTAAAAAAAGGACGAGGCGCGAGTCAAACACTCGAAAGCTGATTAAAATAAACAGTACAAGACAATAATTGACTCGTACTTATAATTTTGCTACGTCACTGAAGGTAACCGTGCGAGCTCGGCCGCTCGGTCTTCCCCATTATCGCCTGCGTGCCCCCCTCCCCCCCCGCAGTCGGCCCGGAAGCTCTCCGAGCGCGCTGTGATTGGTCCGTTTAATTAATTTTTAATCGGCTATAACTTATTTATTTGACCTTGGATCAAAAAATTTCGTTGTAATTTTTTGTTCGTCTCGGTCTGATCTATCCGGTAATATAAATTTACCGAAACATTTTATGAACACCCGGTATATTAAAAATCCTGAGCTTCAATTTTTTTTCGAGTTCCTATTTTACCAACTTTTATTTTAAATTCATGTTTATCTCGTGATAACAAATCATTTTTACTCCCATGAATTTTTTGTATCTTCAACCGTTTAGATTCGCGACCGCTTTGCGACCGATTTTGCTACCTTGTGAACAAACTGCTCGGCCGATTTTTACCAATAGTTTTGCACTGCGTCTCCTACCTACAAGTAACTTGCATACAAAATTTCAAGTCTCTAGCTCTTACGGTTCTCGAGATATCCTGTTTACTGACAGACCGACACACACACTCACTCTCACTCACTCACTCACTCACTCACACTCACACTCACACTCACACTCACACTCACTCACTCACTCACTCTCACTCACTCACTCTCCTCTCACACACACACACACACACACACACACACACACACACACACACACACACACACACACACACACACACACACACACACCACCACACACACACACACACACCACCACACCTCACTCACCTCACTCACTCCTCACTCACCTCACTCACTCACTCACCTCACTCACCCTCACTCACCTCACTCACCTCACTCACCTCACTCACTCACTCACTCACTCAACCACCCACTCACTCACTCAACCACCCACTCACTCACTCAACCACCCACTCACTCACTCACCATCCACCACCACCACCACCACTCACCACCATCCACCACTCACTCACCACCACTCACTCACCACACTACTCACTCTCACTCCTCACCACACTCACTCACCCACTCTCTCACTCACTCATTCCTAACTCACTCACTCACTCCTAACTCACTCATTCACCCCTAACTCACTCACTCACTCCTAACTCACTCACTCAACTCACTCCCACTCACTCACCACCACTCACTCACTCACTCCTCACTCACTCACTCACTCACTCACTCACTCACAGCACGCACGCGCGCGGGAACCCATGGCCCAAACCAATTTTTTTGGTGCTCTGATGCTACAATTCACCCAGAAATGTGAAAAACTGGGTAGGTCAAATTTCCGCCGATTACATTACTTTCCTTATTATAGGATAAGGAAAGTAAACAGTCTAGACGCCAATAGAAAATAAAAATAATTATAAATTCAGAATATAAACTATTGATTCGCAATAGCAATCGATTATGATATAAAATAATAATTTTATAAATAAGAATTTTATCTCTCCACAATTTTGTATTTTTATCAAAAACCCTTTATCAGATGCCATTACAATAAAAAAAGGGTTTCAGCATTTCTTGTAAATTTTTAGTCATACATTTGTGATCCAAGCCCTAAAACTTTAAAAAGTAAACTAATCTGGCTTGATACCAATTAGTTAATTTTGTAGCGTACGAATGTACAGTTGTTTCGAGCCCAAAATAAGTAACATCCCAATAAGCAACAACCATAAAACACAAATAGCATCGAACTTTATGAGCTATTAAGATAGTCAAGAAGTGAAAGTTGTAAAGATAATCCCAAACCATAAACTTCTTTTCTTACGTCTTATTCGTTATACGTAGCGTAACTATAAATAAATTAGCTGAAATATTCCAGCAACATAAACCTTTGGGGCTAAACATAGCGGAGTAGAAGCTCGTAACCCTAAAACAAGCGTAAAAATAAAGGTCGACATAAATGCGGAACCTTGAGCTTGATCAGATTTGGGCTTCGCGGAACTTGTAGGTCTAAGCAATAATCTAGCAAAGCAAACGAAAGCTGTAGTAATCGATGCATGTTGCAAAAAATGTGCTGGATATTAATCAGTAAAACAAGAAGCTTGGCCCTTACATATTGTCATTTATTCGAACGAAAGTACAAACACAATACAATTAGATGATAAAAACAGTAAAAAATATGAATTTAAAAGGAATCTAATGAACTAAAAGGCATGGACAGCATAATACTTTGTTATATCATAATAGTTTAATTACTAGTGCAAAAAAATTCCGTATACCTTTTCTTATGTTAAGTATGTTATATTAAAGCAGTAAAAATCAATAAGCACCACTTATAAGAATTTCTCCATTGCACAGATGTGAGACATCTGACAAGTTAGCAATTTTTGGAAAGGAAAGGATCCCTATTTAACTAATATTAAAATTATTGTGAATAGTGGTTAATTTGGGCGATAAAATAAGCTCAAGCAAAATATTTAATTTCTAGTTGACATCATATAATACAAATTCTTAAGGGATAACAGCCTATAAAAAATGCTTTATTGATGATTTTTTTTCGAATTGAACAAAAGTTAGTAAGAAAAAACGCTTTAAGAGTGTTATTGGTGATATATTAAAGTACAAAAAAATTGTTATCCATAAATATCGCAAAATGGCGGCGCTAATGTCATTCTCCGCAGACAAGTTGTCAGCAAAACTGGTGCAAATGTTGATGTGGAACAAAAAAAATCGTCTTAATCTAAGCTAGTGAAAAAGGTGCGCATTTTTAAAAATATTTATTTTTGTGCAATTGGCATGTTTTTGAGGAAAACAGTCAATTTTTTGACGAAAAAAGGGCAATTATTTGTTTATAAAAATTGTTTAAATTAACTTATCAAAAAATGCGTAAGTGTTTCACTTCAAAATGTAGTTTTAAAGATGTGGTTAAAATTTCAAATAAAAATATTAAAAATTGATCCGAGTTATGGTGCGTGTCGTTTTGAAAAATGGCATTTTGAAAAAAACGCCTTTCAAAAGTTTTGAAACGAGTTTTACATAAATATCGTTTCGGCTTTTTTGGCCGATGCCGTGTTGGATACAATTATTTTGTACCTTTTTTACCCCCGTACACTTTCGCCTTCAATTTTTACTTGTAAGAACTTTAACTTAAAATAAACCTGCAAAGCTTGCAACGCATAGCGAAGTGGCGAAGCAGTCTCCCAAATTTGAGAAATCGCGTTTCTGGGTTAAAGGCCACGTAGTATTTCAAAGTTTTATGTTTAAATTAATCAGTGTTCAAAGACGAGTTGAATGATATGCTACATGTCCTATGTTGCTATTTTGAAAATTTGAAATCGTAAAGGTTACTAACGCTGACCTTTCACCAATCAGTTTCAAAACCACTAGCCTTTTTGGTCACCTGGTCGATTGGCAAAAACAGAATTTGGAAATTCTCAGCCGTTCTCGAGTTTTTGCTCGGACGGACGGACGGAAAGACGGACGGACGGACAGACGGACGGACAACATTAAGTTAGTAAGTGACTCCGCTTCGCTTCGCCACTTAATAAAACAGTTTTACATAAAAACTTCTATTACGAGCTATTAAGTTTGGGAAAAGGTGGGATATTCCAAAGAAAAAACATTTTTCACGTATAAAACTTTTTGCTGCATATTTTAGAAGCTTCACAGTATCTTTTAGGCCAAAAAAATCGATTTTTTGAAAATTTTACAGTGGTGTATCCCTTAAAGAAACTCCCTAAAAAATGAGTAAGAATATTCCAAAATAATAAAGAAAAATGGTCATAATCAGAATGGATGAAAACTGACTCTGAGGTATAATAAATGTAGATAAAAACAATAAAAACAAAAATTGAAGACAGGAAGAAATGTGTGGAATTAAATAAACAATAATTTATGATATATGAATATAACAAAATGTAGAATACACAAATAACACTAAGTAACAAACAATAAGTAGATAAAAGGCTCTTAGAAATTATAATGGATGCGGTCACAACACTATAAGAGAAATATGGAGTAAATATTAACTATGGGGACAAACTTCAAAAGATGGTTCCTGATAGGATAAGAAACAAAAAAGTTCATATGGACCAATGTCCGAAAATGAATCTGTTTTGCAATACATGTTAATACTATACTTTATTAGCTTAGTCCTCCATGAACGTAGTTATTTCCGTTAACGTGTATTTGTACGTTTCTTTCACTTGAATATCTGTTCCTAAGTGAACGTGTGTTGAAATATTATTTATATCAGGAACGAGCAGATATGATATAACCATCTATCAATGGAACACATGCATTTTCGGATATCTGTCCCAAAGGAACTTGGCTTTTTTCCTGTCAAAAATTGCCTTTTAAATTTTGTCTGTATACTACACAATCATCCTATGTAGAAAGCAATTATAGAAATTAAAAATAACTAAGATTCATAATAATTGAACCGTACAATATTTAAAAGTGATAGTGATAGACACATTAAGAAAAGGCTTTGGTCGATAGTATGTAATGAAATAGACAACGTATGTAAGAATAATTACCAAAAAACATCCAAATATTGTTCAAAAAAGAAATTACAGAAGAATAATTGACACCGACATATTTACGTAGACGTAGCTATTGTATCGCTTTCCATAAAAGACATAAATAGTGTGAAAGACAGAACAAACAAAATTATATCAGAAATACTAAAACATACGACATATGACGTTATGTTTAAACATGCATAAGAAAGAAGCCATATATACATTGTATGAAGAAAAAAAAAACAAAAAAGATCTATTGCAAAATATAAACTAAGACAAATACATTTAAAACACTCAGAAAATGAGAAGAGAAGGAATATTATAAAAAAATTCTTTTGCAAATAAGTTTTGTGTAATGATAATAAAAAATTGCAGAAAATTTATGTAAGCAAATATTTAACAAATAATTTTGGGGTTCTATAGAGAATACAGAATATCTATTAAAATTTAGTGTTGAACATTATTCAAAATGTAAAATGAATTGTTTACTTTAATAATATAACCAAGGTTACAAAAGCACGATACCCCACTGAGACAATTATATTATATATAGCTGCTAACCAAAACCGATTAGCCTCAGTTATTGATAAGCTCCGCAAAATGTCTTTCCCAAAGAAAAGGGTATATAAAGCTTCTTTTTTTGGGAAAGAGGGGTTACCTTATATGAAAATACAGTCAAAAATAAGAAAAATGTTCATAATTTCTTTTAAGCTTTATCATATGTTATTTGAGCCTTTCTTATGTGGATATTATTATACGACGCGCTAGATGGTAGGAAAAAAAACAAAGCAAAAGGGCGATAGATGGGTTGGTAAAAAGCTAAAGAAATATTTTTTTAGATGGAAATCGATCATTATTGAATATAAAAGCTAAAAGGCTCTACTGAAGAGAAAAAACGGGAAAATTAAGAAAAATGTGGAACGATATACTGGGAGCTCAAAAAGGTTCTTGGGCATTCCACAATGCTAAGAGCTTATTGTATCTAACAGGCAACCTTAAATACAATGTATGGAACAAGAATATTTTGTAGTATTTTTAAATGAGTGAGGCCACAAGAAAACTAAAGTCGTTATTGCTGCCGACTGAAAACAATGCTTTTTCATTATTATTTTGGAAGACAGAGCTAATAACACATACGACTATAATAAAGGATTTTGGAACAAATATTCAAAAAGAAAGTAGAAATAAAACAACAAATAATTTGTTAATTTAGACGGAACAAAGGCAAATTAGACAAAATTTTGAAGTAACGGTGTGGTGGTTCTGGGACGACTATTAATAATTCTACGAAATATGTAACAATTTTTATAAAATTATGTTCTACAAAGCAAAGAATTCGCAATCATAAAATAATACTATCTACAACATAATAAGAATTATAATGAAATCGAATTACAAATACTCTGTACTATTTTGAGACAAAATAGACAAGATACGTTGATAAATAAAAGAATATTAAACCAATCTTAACCAATCATTCCATTAACCGACACTTAAAGACTTAAAATATTATGTATTCCGTAGTTTCAGATAACATGTCGGATTTCGTATGGTAAGAGTACGTCTGTAATTTTCAACAATAAACTGTTTATTTTACAAAATAATCACCCCTGACATTGGTCGTTTCTTGGCAAGGCGTAAAAGTTTAGTTTTGAAGAAATCGTAGATTCACTCCATTAAATTTCGTAGTATCGATTGTGTTACGTGAGGCCTCGCGTTGTTGCAAAGAAGAATTACCTTACATCTATTGACTAGAGATGACTGTTTTAAATGTAGCTTCTCATGCATAATGTCTCCGCAACAGGACTATCCTAAGATTGTTTTACCAAGAAGCAACAGTAAACGATGTTTTTCCTAACCCACCATACAATCACCATAACCTTTATGTGACGAATTCTTGTTTTTGCACGCTATCTAGGAACTTCTTTGCGACCTAACTATTGTCTAGTTTGTTTATGATTCACTTTTCGTCGCAGGTCACAACCCGGTTTGAAAAAAATCCTTGTTATGCCTGAACAGAAAGGAAAAGGCTAACCTCTAATGAGCAAATCTTGTTGTGATCTGTCGATTAATCCAAAACCTATTTGTCAAGTTTTCAACTTTTCCAGTATTGTAAAGATGACTTGTCGCCCCTTTAGATACGTTAAAATACTGCGAAAAGTATTGAAGTAGTTAATGAATTTCAGCTTCTGCCAGTAATTTGTCTTCACCAAAGCTAAGAGTCGGTCGTACACGGCCTTTATTTTCTAACTCAATATTTCTTTTACTGAAATTTTGATGTCAACATTGTATAATTCGTCCTTCGCATACATTCCATCTAATATTTCATTAATTTATCTTGTCAATGATGGTGAGAAGAAAAGTACTTGAATATTCTTTATTCGGGGCATTTTTGTAAGAGAAGGTCAAGAAAAACAACTACCAGCTGTAGAATAACAATCAAAATTTCAACTCGAATAAGTACCTGTTCTCGCAACTACATCACAAACACAAATGATCAAAAAATCAACATTTGAATGTGAAAAACATATAATATGTAAACCATACTAATAATAGGTTAATTATTATTAAATAAATTTGAATTAATTAATAAAAACAATAATAAAAAATAATAATAAACTCATATCTAATTAAAATCATGAGTTTTAATTAAAAATGAAGAATGAAAGAATACAAAAGCTTGCTTATGAAGCTGTTAGTTTGTATTTAAAAAATAATTCAGCCATTTACAAAGCTCTCAACTTATAAAATGTCCATTAGCTTTGGAACTTTCCAATAGGAAATCATTATTTAAGGTCCCATTACCCCAAAACAACCGTAAGCACCTTGAAGCTGCTTAAGCAATCAAGCTTTGCACACAGCTGCCGCCATGTATTATTGCTGAAACAACCTCTCTGCTGGAAATTATCCGGCACGAACGTGTCGCATAAATACCGCGTTATTGTTTGATTGCGGGAGCGATTCAATTTTTGCATCAGCGGACGGCGGAAGTAACGCGTTCGTGCGTTCAATTAATTTGCCGGCCGCGGCATACGGTGGAAGACCACGCAAAACGCGGGAAAGCTTGTAACACCAGCCAGCAGAATGCAAATCGGGCGCATTTACATGCGCAAAATTAAATGGCGGGCCCGCGGTGAAAGGAAGTTCCATATGAGCGAGCTGCATTGGGTTTTATTTGTCCAAGAGATTCGTCACTTATTAAAATGTAATTAGACAGGGGTCTATGACTCGAGCGAACTGAAAAAATAATTTGGTCCTAGGGAAGCTTCCATGTTACACGATTGTTGGGCAAGTGCAGATTTTTTATTGCGAATTGTACAGCTGTGTTTGAGGTTTCCAGCCCGTGAAGAATCTTGCATTATTGTAATGCGTCTTTATTAATATACTCATTTCTGAAAGATGTCACACAGAAGAAAAATGTTAATTAATGCAACTTATTTTTGTTTTTAAAAATTTAATTAGTCAAACTTCTTTGTAATGACAATTTATTAGCTCGAATTATGATACAAAACAAATAGTTTCTCATATTTTTCACCTAAACCGATTATTTTACAGCCAACCCCTTTAATGTTATAACTATGGCATAAAATATGCATTTTCATATCTATTATATTAAATCTTAATTTTTGTTAATTTGCAAATATATTCTTTGGCTTATAAGCTCCAGATTTTTATCGCCTGTACTAATTTTCAAGTTTTTTTACTTAAAATAGATAAGGATGTTTTTCCGACGATCAGGTTTGCAATTTCCGAGTGCAGCTAGATTTCGCGTGCGGCAGTAATGTGAGCAATAATTACGCTTTGCTCTTGTTCATTTTTGGCTTAGTTTATTATAGCCTGCAACTTGAAGGTTGTGATTCCAGTTTAAGTTCTCATAAACCTGCCCAAACTTCGCGTGACGAATTGCCACGGAAACCCCAGCGGAGGAAGAACCTTCTATTAAGGTTTATTTACCTGGTGTGCAATTTGCCTGTTTTTGTAGGAATTTCTTCATATAATATTATTATAAAATATTTTACTATTAGAAATATTTCAAATAGAATATAAACATTTAACAAACAAACAAGTTTCAAATAAGAGATGTATAAGTAAAGTGCGACAAAAAAATTATATAAAATTGTAGCTTAAAATAGCACAATGTTTTCCAATATCCAACTATCTGTAGGTACTAACGAAAATAAAATATTTCTTTATGTGATTATAGAGCACAGGAGTTGTTAATTATCGTTGACTTCAATGGCCACGGCGAACAACACCGAATATCGGTTCTTCGAGGTTTCATATGACTGTTGACTAATAACTGAATGACAATACAATCAGAAGTTCAACACAACAGCTTGAACATGATCATGTTCGAAGACTGTTTAATTAACTTTTAACTGTTTGTCTAAACGATTTGAAAGGACTGGAAGTGTCACAAAAAGGTCGACCAATAACAATAACCAGAGTACGATGAGTTGCCCAACGGCCACAACTTCGGTTTTTATGCTGCTACTGGAGTAACAGAATTAAGTATTACAAGAATTCCTCACTACAAATTGGATATGTTTCCTTATAAAAATCAGGTCGAACAGCGTTTCACTAAAATAAATTTCGACCACTGATTCGATTTTGCATATAAAATTTTAGAAATCCGAAATGAGCAAATTTATATTGAGAAAGCCTATTTTATCCTTGATAAAATGTGAATAAGTAAAAGTTTCACATTTGGGGCAGCAAAAGCCTTCTATAATAGGATTATATGTTCGACTATCAATAGTAGTCTATCACAAAGAAGTTTTGGGGAATTTGATTTCTATCGTCAGACAAAGAAATGATGTGAAGTTTTCTTGGTTTCAGCAGACAGAGTAATTGCATATCAAACTCGAGAGAATTTCGATCTCATTTTTAGTGCATTCAGAAAGTAAATCTTAGTATTACACATGTGGAAAAAACTGTAGTTGATTGGCCAAGTTACTCACCTGCTCTGACCCATTGTTATCTTTCTTATAAGATTACTTAAAGATCCGGTTTTGTAAAAATCAACTCAGGACTATTCATAAATTTCAGCAAGCCATCAAAATCAATACCACTTTTGATAAAATTCAAGGCATTTCAAACCCCTCTTGAGCGAGTGGAGAAAAACATTTCGAAAAACTCATACATAAAATGTCATAATATGCTTATTATTTCCGAATGAAAATTATCTTAATTTATTATCAAGTACATATTGTAGTATTTAAAGTTTCTGAGTCTATCTGTGAATTCCACTTGGTTACCTAAGCAAGCACATTTCATTGGTTCATGTGTAAGGCAATTTCCCTTTTCATTGTTTAAGATTTTCTCATTTGCAAAATTTTGCAACAAATAGAACATATAGTAATTTGAAGTAGCTTGACCTGGTAAATTTGGTTGATGAGGTAAAACATTACGTACAAAGATAAGTAATTAATGCTGGGTGGTTAAAGACGTATAAGGTCTACCGGCACCGTGGTGCAAGACAACGTCCGTCCAGTTTTGCTAGTTTTTGATGTTTTGTGCAAAATGATTGGCCCTATCTCCTTAATTGTGAACAGTACATAGTTGAATCACTTGTTTTGTATGATATGGGGAGCTTGACTAAGTGGAATTCTTTTTTTGAGGTTGTTTGGTATGACTCACTACATTATTTCCATTATTTTTTACGCGTTACATTAACGTAGACGATTCACTTTTCGAGGTCAGTTACCATTTGGTTCAAAAATATGCCGTTTTATAGGCTTTTCTGTAGTAAATTGCAGATGAATATACCGGGTGACCAGCTGGCTTAGGTTAATTTATGCGACCCAAAAAATCCTAAGCTAAGAAATATCCGAGCTGGCGCAAATGGCTCTCTACACTTAGTTGAGATATCTCGAGTACTGGCTTTAACACGTCTTAAATCAATTTCAAGTGCCAAAATTTGGCGAATCACTTTTAAGATTCAGTTGAAAGTAAATCACACCTTCGTAATTGTACAAGACATAAAATATTACTTTGATCTCAAAACTCTTACGTTTTGCGACAGATTCTGCAGCTTAGTCTTTACTTAACCATTGATTTAATCTCTTTGTCTGTATATATTTTTCAGGTGCAGATCTTGCTCCTGCGTTAAAGCGTGGGACACTTCTCTGCATCGTCTGTTGACTTGCCTAACTTATCCAAGCGACAACTTCAAGTTGTTGTGATAGTTGTGGAGTAGTAATAGCTAGAGATGTTCCATCAATAGCTTGAGGTGACGCTTCTCGATTAATTTCAGAAAGTCGCTTGGATCAAAGTAACTTTTGAGGACTGGTGTCACTAAATACTGGCAGTCCAAAGTGTACTATTTATACCGATAGCACAAGTATTTATCGATTTACTAAGTGGTGATGGAAAAAACTGGTGCAAGGTTAGTAAATCATAATATTTGCCGAAAAAGTAATCGTTACTTGGTGGAATACCCAGAAGCATAGAGGGATCAAAGTGATTAGATTGGTGATACTGCTCACTTCAATGCGTTCCCAGTTATCTTTCATTTGTTTAATTTTTCAGTCAGAAATTTGGCTTTTTCTTCTCGAAAAACTCTTCTCAAAGGTGCCCAGTTTAAGAATTGTGTTTTTTTTTTTTGGTGGGCCATTAACTTTTCTGAAGAATTTCTTACATATACAAGTATAATGTTGTAGATAATGTACAGATATTTATTCTTAACTATTATTGCTTCAATTTAGAGCAAGAACCTAACGCAACTTCGGTGAAAACAGTGTTTTCCCCCAAGACTAAACGCAATTTCCTATAATTTTGCATTAGGTAAATTTCGTAGCAATACTACCTCTCGCAGACGCCATCATTCACTGTAGTTTAAAATCACCCACGTTCAAAACCAAGAACATTTAATTGTCGAAGAATCGTTTAGAAAAATATTCTTATCACGACTTAGATTAATTAAAAGAAAAATCAACGACAAGACTTGTATACAATCTACATGTAAATTAAAAAATAAATATTTAATCAATTTCAGCAAACAAAAGTCGGAGTTTATCAGAATCATTAATCAAAATAATTAAAATTAATGATATAGATAAAAAATATAAATTTCTATAATAGATTATCATTTTTATACACATTGATTGTGGTTATATTATTGATAACCACAATTTTTATTAGTGATATTATCATCCGTTTACTATTTGTATCAGTTGGAAATCAATCTTTAATAGATAACTGGAACAAATAAGTCCTCCTAACAACTCAAAACTAAATTTTACTATTTACGCATGAGAACGTTGTTAAGCTTAGGTATCTGTCTGTGCGCAGATTATGCAAACATCATACATTTAGAATCGCTGCTATAAAAGGCCCATAAATAGGTAAGTAGTAAAAATTATTACTTTTATATTTGTTATGTTATAGAAATACTTGTGAAGAGAATTTAGTGTTCATTTACGTAATTTGTCAAATCGCAAATAAAAGTAATTGTCTATAACGTAGTTCCAAATAAAAGTGAACTGTGTTTGCATTTATTTTTATTCAACAAATTGATAAAGTTACGACCTCTACGACCCCTTTCAAACTGATGAATATGGCCATGTTCATAGTTTTCAGATTATTTTTGAAAATGCTGATTAGAATCTTCAGTCAAAAAAATTGATTATTTTAGATATATCTTTGTGAAGAGGGAGACACAGCAGAGAACCAGATAATTAAATAAAAATTGATTCACAGATAAAGCAGTGGTGTTCACAATATCCAACAGTTCCCCTTACTATTCTTCTCACGTGATCATACAACTTCAACAAAACGTAAATTTGATATTGTGACGTCGCTTACAATTACACTCCAATATTATTCGATAAGGGTGAAAAGACACTTACATATTTCAACATATGCTCACCCTCACCAAGCAATGATGTTGAGCTTGGGTCTCGCGCTGACAAATTAAAATCTGTTTTATAACTATCTCTAGTAATTCCCTCTTACCTTCATTTTTTAAGCTATAGAGTTTGTTCTTTTTGTATTTCTCTAAATAATCAACCAATTGCTTGTATTGAAAAACTAGACACACCAAAACTGGACTAAAACTATTATCATAAAAACAGGAATAAAATAATGTTCTAATCCAGATTAAAAGATTTGAATGTTTTACTCATTGTTATGTTTAACTTGAGGTTAGCAACTGACATTATAACCTGGGTACGTATAGAGTAGAGCGTGTTCAATAGTTTGATTTTGCTTATTTGAAATTTAAAGAAGCTAGAGACATCCAAATTGCACCCATATTTTTTTCACCATAAAAAAATAATAGTAAAAGACGCCGCCGCCTTTATAGTAAATTCCTTTACGTCTAAAACATCATTCATCCGGATTGTGTTGACGAAACGTCTATTCATATCAGCCAAAGAAATTACAACGTAACCTAACTCCCTTCCGTTACGCGGCACAAAAATGTTTTTGTATCTCTCAGAAAGGCTAGAAAAAAATATATAAAAGCGTAATTCGATATGTCAGTCTTCCCGCGTTAAGCGTGGGCTTTCTCTCGCCCTAACACAAAATCCACTTTAGGTTTCAGTTTCTGAGGCTGCAAACTTGTTGAATGTCAGGGTGAAGACTTAACAAGACGAGCGTCAATTTATTCTCTCGTGTTGGACCGAGTCCAAGTCCGATGCACTTCGAGGACGGGCGGCTTTGAAGTCGTTCTGAATGAACGCTGCCTGTATGTAGGCGACCGAAAGAGGAAGAGGGAAATTTTTTATTCACTTCTGCACTTCGTTCTTTCTAACGTTTTTAGTAATTATGCCTTCAGATTCCTGCCGCGCCTCCATAAACTGGGCAGCACAGAAACAGCTGCCGCAACAAGGCGCCTTTTTGTGGGCCCTGTTAGCATTAGCAAGATTGATTGCAGCGTTGTTCGCGGCCTCCGCCCCGACACCTTCCAGCGGCGGCGCGCACAATGAGCCCACATATTGGGTTCGCAACCGAGTTTATTACGTCCTTTCAATAGCCCGTATCATATTGGGTGAAAGTGTATTGGACGTTAAGTACAGGCAATCATGGGGAGTGCCCGATGGGGCTCGAAGGGTTGTAGGGGCCGTCCAGGGTGGCGTGACGCGTGATTCCGCGACGCAGACAGCCGGCGCCCGACGGATCTGCGACCCCGCGACGGCGGCGGTGGCGGAGGGTTGCAAGTCTGATTCATGGGAGATATTTTCGGCTGAATAAATCATGCGCCAGCAGAGTGGGAGTACGAGAATAATAAATGACCTCCAAACCAGAAGTGAGGTGGCACGCTGAACCCTCCTTGCAGTTCAACTTACAGTTTAATTATTTGCTGAAACATTAAATATACAGGAAAGAATAGCTAAAATATAAGAAATATAGTAGTTATTCAAAAAAAAACAACCCCATATTAAATAAAGAATACATATTATACAAAAATTAAAAACCCAATTTTATTCTTGTCATGGTAAAAGAACTACAAGAAAAGTTAATATAAAGGTAATGCTAAAAGTAAAAAATACAACATACTATGTTGTTCAAATTGACACCCCTTATATGTAGTTTCATTTGTGACTTTAACTATATTTACTATTATAATTTGTATAATTTGTTTTTTCAATATTTGATGTTCCATAGTATAGTAGAGAATATCACACTCTATGGGGTAGAATTGTGGCCAAGGACAAAATATGTTCGAGATAGAATTAGAGCAGTAGAATTGGATTACTTGAGAAGATGTCTAAAAACTACCAGAAGAGACGGATGAGAACAGAAATATAATATGGGAAAAGATGAAAGTAACCCAATCAATCACTAAGAGTTTAGAAAATCGAGCAGTACGTTGGTTTGGTCACGTAAAACGAATGTCTGAAGATAGATGGCCAAGGAAGATTACAGAATGGTCTCCAAGAGATAAGAGGACGAGAGAAATCACTCTTAAATTGGGAAACATATATAAGAAAGATAATGGAAGAAAAAGATCTGAAAGAAGGATATTGGTTGGTTTGGGAAAACGGAAAACCCAAAAGGGTAATAAACCGAAGAAGAAAAAGATATTTGTTTCTAAAAAAAATAAATAAATATTTAAAGACTTTGCAAAGTCATCCAAATGTTAGTTAATACAAATACATTTAAAATATCCTAATGGTTGTTATATTATCTTTAAAAGGGCTTAAGTATAAGAGTGAGTTAAATATAAACTTCCTAAGCATTGCAGGTAGAGATGCCTGAAGGGATTTTCCACGGAGGTATTCTCTTTTGTCGAGCAACTATTTTAAGTCTATTATCAAATTTCTCAAAACAGGGAGCAACACCCTTAAGAATGCTTAGGTGTATGCGTCATATAAATAATATTTGGGATAACGAGACGCACTTGAAAATAAAGGCTACCGATATTGCCGAGGACTAGTGCGATCGAAGAGACTATTCTCATTGTTCGCCGTCTTCTGAAGGATAACTGCCGATTAACAGTTGCTGAAATTCAGAAGTCAGAACAAGCTACGACAATATTCAGGCTAACATTACAGACGATTTTGGGTCTCATATCAAAAATGCCAACAACTCGATGTGCATAAACGACCATTAACACGGAATCAGGTTAAAGAAAAACTTTTTACAAAATCGTTACATAGGATACAACTTAAATACTCTATTACATCCTGAAATTTAACTAAGCCAGTCAAAGAGTCAAAAGAATCTGCGCCCGCCAAAGCCAACACCCTGCTCAACAAGAAAAAAAATTTGTTCTGAATTGCACTGGAACACATTTTTTTCCACTCAGGACTCATCACTCTGCAAATTATCATTATCATTAAAAGTAGGACTTGGAGGATAGAAATTTGATAATGATATTGTTGAAGCTTCGTGCATGTTTTGATAGTTTTCCAACGATAGTAGGATTAAAATATATCTATCCGTTCAGAAAATATGTTTGTAAATTAGGATATTACATAAAAAAAGTAGCTTTGTATGTATGCATTTTTATGATGCTTCCATAAATTAAATTCGCGTTTAGGGCCCTCTGTCGAAGATATTAAGAACGTAGAAACATGAACAATAGATCAATGCCTACATCTGTTGCGAAAGATTTTAAAAAATTAAAACTATCAGATTTGGAAAATTTCTTTAAAGACACGAATGTATATTTTTGGTTATTGTTTCTGTTTTGTTAAAACAATTGATTAAGTTTAGGTTCAGAGCAAATGTGTTGATTATTTTGATAGATAATGTTACTACGTACACTTTGTTGTTGCAGAGCATAATTAATCATTGTAATTTTAATTTATATTCGAAACGATGGATAATAAATTCGGTTTACATTTGATTGAACCTCGTATAAATAACTTCGAGTAGATAAGAAAACCAGTGGCGAAGATATATCATCATCTCTCAACAATAATAATTAAGGGATGGCAAAATAACATTCGATCCATGTTTTTTGGAAAAAAGCTCGTACTTCAAATAAAATAGAAAGATATTAAGTAAAACAATAATTTTGGATAGACCATCATATACTTGAGAATTATTGAATAATACATCAGGGTAGGAAAACTAAAATGACTTTTTCAAGTTTGATCACATTTATAGTTTGTTATATTAAATGTTCTCTGTATGCATATATTATTATTTGTGAGAAGCTTGAAAAATTCCAAATAAAAATTAATTATTTTTTCAATTGATCACAAAAACGAGCCACCTCGAACCCAAAATTAATTGTCTGCAGCAACCCCAGAGCCAACTGGAAAAAGCAAGCCGGCGCGAGCGACGCGTTGATCAATTAAGCTAATTAGTATTTCGAAGGGGCGCTGTGGCCTTTTCTTGCTCTTTGCAGGACAGTATCTGGCAGTCGTGACGAGAATTCCGGACATAAATCCGTCGCTTTCATCCCCGCTGTCAGATGGGATAATCTCGGGCTCAAGGCGCCCTGGAAATGCGGAAAGTTACTGGTTTATGCCTCTTCTTATTGGGGCTCGCGCAACAAACACTGAGAGGCGGCGGCAGTAATAATAATTTAAAAGGATAATCTTGTTTATCTCAAAGACGTTCGCGTTAACGTTTCTCAAAAATATTTCTTTTCCCTAGAGCTCGGAAAATTTTTCAGTGATAGATTCAGCTGTAGCTGTTTTCAATAATTCTCATATAGCAAGCGGCGGGTAGTGATGGGAAAATGAATGTATGGAAATCGATAGGCGGCCTAATGCTTAATGCTGATTGATGTGATTAGAATGTATGGCGCTGTAAAGTATTTTATTTACAATATGGACATGCAAACGATGACGGAAGCTTAAACCGGCCATTATGGATTATGTTGATTTGTTGGAAAATAATCCGTATAATCTATAAATTACTGTAAAAGTTATTATTGGAATTGAGCAGAAAATACTGTAATGTGCTCCGCTCCACTTCATCGAGATAAAGGAATGGAAATGTTGAAATGGAAAACGCTTTCATGCGACCTTGCTGGTTTACGTTCCAAAGGGTTATTATCTAAACTTAGTAAATGTCCAGCAGCACGGCAACTTGAATTTTACAAATAACTTTATCGTAATTCTTGTAAAGCGCTAGTAATATATCATGACATAAACTACAATATTAAATGAAAGCAGTTGGATATTTGCAAACGAAAAGGGCCCATGAAGTAGGCTAACGAAGATATTACAGTGGCGAATACTTTGGCTTGTAAATATCGCTATTGTTGAGCATGCATGTCAAGTTCTTTTATCTGTTGCCAAACTAGAGGCTCCATTTTAAAACATTAAAAGGTCAAAATTATCAAATAACGAATTGCTAATTAAAATTTGAAATGTGTACTGAATGAATTAGATACAAATGTTTTTGAACATGTATCTTAGTAATTTGCGCACAATAAAATAACTTATTTGTATTTTTTCGTCTTAACATCATGCACACAACTTGTCAAACTTGTGAGTACTAAATGCGCCCTTAGCGCATTTTAATTATTTTTTTATCTCTACCCCCCCTCGTACAGGCAATAAATATGCATACTTACTTTTTAAGCACTGCATTCTTTTTGCAATTATTATAGAAAAAATGTAAAAATGGGTGTTTTGGGGCCAGTCAGCCGGAATGTGAATTTAAAAATGCGTCGCGAGATGCGCAAGATACCATTTATAATTAAGTAATTTCAAGAAAGAGATCGGGCTCAGAGACAGGTGCAGGTATAGAGTTGTGGCCCCTCAAGGATTACAGTTCCTTCCTGTCGAAGACTCATGCGTGACGAAGTCACACCCTGTTTGAATTACCCCCTGTCTGGCCGAACGAGACGGATGTGAAAACGTCATAATTCCCCTTTAGAGCGGAAGGCGGGTTGAAAGTCTAGACAACACAAAGAATAAATGTTACTTGTGACGCAGCTATACAGCAGTTTGTTTTCAGACCTTCTTTTAAATTTTTCTGCTGCTGTATTATGTTTGAATTGTGCTCTTTTGTACCTTTCTACATTTTCGGTGCACAAACTTACGTAGTTCTTTCATTTTCTGAAAACGCAGTTTATTATATGTATTAATTATTATATTGATGAATGAAAATAAACTAATTTTATGGTTTGCGTTTGTTTCGTATAATTTATTTTATTTGGGTTTTATATTATAACAAATGTTGGTTATTGCTGCATTAATTTTCATCTAAGTTTATATTTCTCTTTCAACACCTAATGCTTGTATTGCTTTCTGCTGCACTTTCTTCTTTTTCATGATATTTAGTATTTGAAATGTTTTATATTTTCGGACATTTAAATATTTAGGTGAAAATTGCAAACAGGAATAAAAAATGAACAAAGTTAAGTAGAGAAAAGTACGATAATAAATAAACTGTTGGGATTTTTTCAATTTTTATTAACAAATTGTAATGTCGCATCTTAAAGAGCATATTCTGTGGTCGACCTTAGTACACAGCACATTTCAATGTTCCAAAAACTCATAAAACGATATATTTAACATTTTTGCAAGACAGTTAATGTTACCTTTAGTAAATATATTTATTTCGATTTGGGAAAAGCTACTGTGGGAAATCATGGACATCTTGGCAGGGTAGACAATATAGGGCGATCCAAATTGAACTTTAGAACTTGTATTGCGAGCGCCGTAGCGTTCTGAGGACGTTTGGGGTTTGCATTTGTACAAGCGGTATCTAAACAAATGGCCAAGTTCACCAGAAACGTTAAACATTTGTGAAATGGGTTTTAGAAAACATAGGAGATGATGCTAATTGTTTCAAAAACTCATTTTTTAAATGGCGTTGAGTTATTAAAACTGCCGTATTTGGAGCAGTAAAAATGTATTCACAATAACGCGCTGTTTGGTGTGCATTGGGGGCTGGAGCAATCACTGGCTCGTACTTGTTTGAGGACAAACCTGATAACTTTGTTACTGTCAGTGGTGTATGCTATAGGGAGATGCCAAATAACTTTTTTCATTGAAATCAATGACTTGAAGTTGAATGACATGTGGTTTCAACAAGATGAAGCTACATACCGAACAGTAAGTGAAACCCTTATTTTACTTCAAACCAAACAATCTGGTCGTGTTATCTTGTAGGAGGGTGACATCGATTAGCCACCGTGGTCTCGCGATCTAATTCCATTAGACTTTTTCCTCTAGAGCCATCTGAAGGACATGGTTTATGTCAACAAGTACGGAAAACTTCACTACAAGAATGGTTGCATGTCAGCGGAGTCGTGAATGACATTTAGCTGCCATCATATTTCCTATACATTACACTAATAGTAATAGAAACGTAATTGTCACAATATTTTGTTTTGAGGTCTAACATGCATCATCCCATATTATTCTGTTAAAATCGGATAACATAAGACGTGCTTACCTTATCAGTTGTGAACAGATAATTCAAAGTGCTCGTCTTTGGGTAGGTTTAATTTTATAGAAAATACAGCCTTGGGTATTTTGTATTACAGTTTGAAATGGCGCAACAATGCGCGCTTCGCCTTATTATTACTAGAGAAAAAATATCACTTTAAGATTCGCCATTTCCCTGTGAAAAAATAAATGTAAAAAAATCCCTATTGTAAGCATTAATCACTACTAGATGCCCTGAAAATGAAATATTGCCACTCTTTCACATCAAACAGCAAACAACAATTAAATTTTTGTTTTTGGTAATCGACCCTTTAATTAATTAAATTTAAATAAAGTTTCAACTTCGTTGCAGTATTATTCATTTGCATAGGATGCTGAACCAAAATCATCCCTTCTAGCTTCCGTCTGCGCAAACGATTTTTGCTCTCTAGAGGTCGTCTTATATGAAGCTGGGGAGTCTATTTGATGATATTCCGTATATCCGCGCAGGGTTATAAAGCAATAATTGTTAGGGGACGCAATCTCTGCACGGTACAAATGAAATTGTCTGGCGCGGGAAAAATTTAGCTGTAATTGGATCTAACTTTCCTCATCTCGTGCTTTACCATCTCATTCAAGACATATCGCATCTAATGACAGGCGCCGTTCACAAGCAGTGGATATGTTCTATTGTGTTGTTCGCTTGCCGAGGTCAAAAACGGCCGCTTGCAACCGATACGTTGTTATCGGTGTTATTCTCTTTCAATGTAGAATACGATTTCATTAAAAGGTCAATAGCAAAGATAGTATCCGTTTAATTTATTAAAAGTGCGCATTAACGGCGCCTATGTAAACAAACATAGATAATTATAATGTTAAGCAATGATATTAAGTAATTAATTATTTTTACGAAAACCGACATTGTTGCATCTAATTAAAAAGCTCGGGATAAAAGTGGAGTTGCAAGCAGAGATATTAGAGTTGTATTTCATCAACCTTAGGTTAATATGTTAATTATGTAGCAGATCTGCAGTTTATAAACCTTGACATATTGATTGCTTACAAAATAATTATAATTATCACTAGATGTTATCGTTTACATCAAACGAAAAAATGCTTTCGCTTGCAGTTTATCGTTTTATATCTACCGCTTCCATCTTCGAGTCTCGCCTCGAATATCGAAGAACAGGCTGGAAGGTCAAATAATTGTACTATTGGTAATATTATTGATTGCTGTTCTTTGCGTTTGTTTTTGGAACAGTTTTTCAATTTACAATATTACACAAATACGGTAGAGGACGTTATACTTCTTAACCAGAAACCCAACAGTAGGTGACTGATGGTAGAAAAAATAAACTGTAAAGCATGAGTTACATGATTACACATACTCAGAATTGAGTTATTTTGGTTGTTACTCCCATCATAAATATTCTATTTTCCAAGGATTATCAAATTACTTATTAATAAGAGCATAAACTATTGCTACAAGTAGTAGTACCTACAGAGCGGAAGCTTTTTACGTCTTTTAAATTAACATTTCCGCTGTTAATGAACGTATAATTTTGAAATTCGTTTTAATTAACCCATAGATGATATTCGATCAGGTTCTATGTTGTGATTGTTTGCTCGTTTAATTAACAGTTTTTTTATACTACTAGATTTAGGATATAAATAATTTTTCAGTATTTCCAGTTTACTATAAAATGCAACTTTCTACAAAGTGGTTCCATTTTGACATGCTATTTTACGACTAAGAAGCGCTAATTTGTTCTGCACTCAAAAAGTATAATGTCTGCATTAGATGGGTCTTAAATAAGAGACACGCATTTTCTCACCTAAAGTGACGTAATAGGATTAAGAGTTATATGCCCTGTAAGTGGAAAAAGGAAAGAGATACCAATAAAAAAAATAGGCAAACAGCTGCAACCAACAATACACGTTTTTATCCTACTACGTCATTCGGAAGATCGGAATTATAAACTTGAATTAAATAAATAATGCTGATTTTTCTGTTAGGTTTATCTCGATGTACTTTTAAAAAATGTTATTTCCATAAACTTTTTATTTTTGTTGAATTGCTTATAATATAGTACGAGGAACTTAAACGTAATAATTAATGTCGATTGTAATTTCAAACAACACCATACAAAATAAGTACAGATATTTTCAAAACCATAAGTGAATTTGGAGAAAATCATTGAGCTACGTACGAGACGGACGCCGTAGAACGAAAGCTAAGGAGTGGATATTGGTAATGCAAACAGAGGCTTTAAAAACAAATAAATTACCAAATGATTAGGAAGACAATTTAATTATTCCTATACATAGAAAATGAGAAGCGGAATGTGAAAATTACACAGGGATCAGCCTAGCTTCAGTGATTTTAAAGTTTATACAAGCATAATTAAAGGCAAAATAAAAGGAATAATAAAAAGCAAATTTGAAGAACAGGCAGTGTACAGAAACTGAAGACGAATATCGGATAATATTTTCATATTAAGGAATTTAACTGAACAAGAGAATGAATAAGAAAAAGTATATATTATTATTAACCTCAGAGCAGCTTTCGTAACAAACATAACTTGCAAAGGAGAATTAATAGCGCAAGTAACTAACTGCTTTTGAATACCTTAGCACCTCGTTTAGACAAGATGGAAAATATATCTACAAATAGTGAATAGAGCAAAAACGCGACAAAAATATATTATGCGTTATACAAAACAATTTACGGAAAGAATGAATTAGAAAATAGCGTAAAACTACAGGTATACATTACGGTAGCATAAGCAGGTAAGTCATGGGCAAAAAAATACAAGATCATGGTAACCGAGGTTGAAACAACTTAACACGAGGGGATAGAGTATGAAATGAAAAATTAAGGACTTTCTGAAACAGCAACTCTATTATATTTAAAAAAAAGGGTTAAGTGGTTTGGTCAGTAAGCTAGAACAAATCAGATCAAACTAGTAAAAAAGACAATGGAAGCAAAACAAGGATTTAAGAGAAGGAAAAGAAGGCCCAGTGAGACGCGGCTGAAACAAGGAGAAAAGGTAGGAAAAGCGAAAGAAATGGCAAAGAACCGGAAAGCATAGAAGAATTGGGTGAACAATTGAAGAAAGAAATAAACTCCGACACCCCAAATGGTAAAAGGCGACAATGAAAAGAAAAGAAAGAAGTTTCTAATATAAAAATAAAATCAACTGTAAAAAACAAAAGTTTGAAGTAGTGAACCTTATAAAAGTTTCTAGAGGTTTTCAGGTTGCTAAAATATTTTATTATATGTTCTGCCATGTCTCATACATATAATTTTTGAATTTAGGATATTAATGCCACAAAAAAAGAGTTAAGAAACTATTATATTTAATTTAAATGCCAGATGTTTGCTTCAAAATGGCGCTAATTATAATTTGTTATTCCTATTAATATGTATTATAATAACAAAAAAAAAAATAAAAGGCAAATTTACTTTAATTAGCTCTTAATATAAATTATTATTATAAGCAAATCAATTAAATCTTTTAGGCAAGTTCTACAATTTAATTATTAATAATGAAGCAATACTCCTAAAAACTGATTAGCAAGCCTCGCCTATTTACACGAATTCTAACAGTTTCTATAACATTAAATTGGGCAATGGCATAATGAAACGGCAGGCGCTAAATATTTTTCGCATTTAATTATCAAATTCTTGTGTCGGGCTGATTGTCTAAATTACACAGATAGAGATGCACTTAAAGGAACTTAAACTATCACTAATTATAATCAAAATTCTAGATCTTCAATTGCATTACTGTCGTTTTAGATAATTTATTTTCGTTACTTAAAATATGAATCGAACATTTTAAGTAGACTAAAAAAGCAATTAAACAGAAAGTCAATCACAAACCAACACATGTGGAATGCATTCGCAAAACTTGCAGTTAGCTGAATGGTTGCATAATTTTTTTTAATTATTGTTCTGTTTCTGAAACGGTTAAACCTAGTGTAGTTAAAATCTGTTTCCAAGAAACTGTTAACAAAAGTATGAGTAATAGCCACATACTGAGTTAAATCGATGAGTAATTTTTACGGTGTCTGTGAACCTTAAAATATGAGGTCCTAACTTGTTGACTTTTCGCTTATTTTCATTACTCCCAAGGTGGTTGGTATATGGGAATCACAACGCTAACAAGAAACTTATACGCGATATCCTTTTTACTGGACGAAACTTTGATGAATTGAAAGAATAACCTAATCAGCTTCCAAAAATGTGTCGATTTAAAGTTCGTGTAAAAATAAAGCCAAACATTTAACAGAAATGAGTGACAAAGGACTAGTATGTTTATATTAAACGATTACGCATACCAAATAATACAAATTAGAGTTACAATGCCAAAAATTTATTTTCCTTCTTTATTCTTTCCATTTTGCCTTACGACGTTGGGTTTTGTAGCCATCTCTTGTATTGTGGTCGGCTGTTAGCCAGTCTTTTTAGTTCTTTTTCTGATTTTCCTCTTTTCCTTTTATTTTTGTATATGTAGTCCAGCCATTGCATCCGTGATCGTCCCTTTCTTCTTTCTCTTCGGTCTTGTCTCCATAACTTGCTTTTGCCAGTCTCATGTCATTCATGCGGAATACGTGTCCAATCCATTTAAGTTGTTTTTTGTTCTGGTGCCAATTAGCTAATTCTTCTTTTCCATATTTTATTAATTCGGGAGTAATTTCATTTTTTAGTCGCTTCTACTAATTTTACTTTTTAATTGCGTTTTTTACTTTTGTTATTGTTATCATATTAGTTTCGTCTTCTTCTTCTACTCTCTCATTTATATCTCTTATGGGATCTTCCTCTTTTTGCTGTTGTCTTTTAAACTTTGTTTCATAGAATACTTTCCAAGTCTTCGGAATTTTATTATCTTTATTTGTTTGTGTTTCGTTGTTTGATATTTCAGACTGCCTTTCCATATTTTCCTCTTTAGTCCTTTTAGAGTTTACCACGATTTTTCTATTATTACGTTTAAAATTGTCTTCTAATTTGTTTCCGAATTCCTGCCATATAGTTGACTCTTTCATCTTCCTCTGTTTTCGTTCTTTTCTTTCACTTTCGTTTTGACTTCGTCATTCCACCATCTTGTTCGTTTTTAAATACCTTTTGTATCGACTGTCTCCTATTTAGGTCCCATTCTTGTGGCAATTATTCTTCTTTTTCTTTTCTTGTTATTAATTTTTGTGTAACCATATCTTTACATTATTGTCTTATTTCAGGATTTTTCAGTTATTAAATATGGATCCGTTTATATATTTTATTCTTCCTCCTTTTATATAGTTTCTATCTTCAGTCTGATATTAGTAGTCTATGGTCCGTGTTTAATTCAGCTCCTCTGACCTTCACATATATTAGGTTAGGTTTTATTTTTCTAGAGTATACTATGTAGTCAATTGTTCTCTTCACATCTCTTGTTTCTGTTTCAAATATAATTTGGTGGATTTTCTTATGTTTGAATAGAGTATTTCCTATAACTAATTCAGCATGCGATTTGTGCTGCTACTTTTCGTCATTTTCGCACCAAATTGTACCATTGCTCCTAGTCTTTGTGTAGCATCGTTTTCGATTCTTGCATTCCAATATCCTGTAATTATTATTTGGTTAGTTATTCGATGGATGTTGTCTAGGGCTGTTTGCAATTCTCTGTAGAATACTTCCTTACCTTCGACATGCGTATTTCCTGTAGGTGTCTGTAGCTGAATAATTCTGAGGTTTCCCTCTATTTCCGTTATTACATCCAACACTGTGTGACTATCTGGTTTATTCCTGGTGTCATTATAATTCCCACACCCTCCTTCGTTTTTTGATTAGGTGCTACTCTTGAGTATCTTAAGGAGTGATTGTTATCTAAGGTTTTCTCCGCATTTCCTTTCGTTTTAACTTCACTAAGGCCCTGTCGACCCAGTATTTCTTCAATTCTTCTATGACCTCCAGTTCATTTCCATTTAGTATTTTGACGTTCCACGTTGCTATTCGTGCCCGTTTTCGTTTGCCTAGTTGTCGTCTTTTATTCCAGTCCCGAGGCTATTATATTTACTTTGAATATATTTACCTTACGCGAGTGATTAGCCCAGCCGCAAGGGCCCCGTTACCTCGGGACAACTGAGGTCTAGTTATACCTCCGGACGCTATGTCGCCAGAATCTCGTTCTTTATCTAGCCGAGGGTACTGCGTACAGGTAAGGTTGACATTTGGGTGACTGGATGTTGGCGCCACCCCATACCCTCCAAATTTATTTTCCTACAATACAAATTTGTCATCATCAATAATGTAACTATCACCGAACGCCAAAGACATCACATTCACACCAATCTAGCAACGAAAATTATTTACTTGCTTGCTTTAATTGCCAAATTTATTTCATGAATTTCAAAATCATATAACATCAAAACTATAAGATTTTCAAGGTTGAGTTTTTCCAGGTTTTTCGATCCACGGTTTCATTCTGAAAAGAAATCTCCTCTACAGGTCCTTTATAAGTAACCTAAATTCTTTAGGGGCTCACTAACGGCTACTAGTCTTGAAGACAGAGAGAACGAGTATTATTCTCGGAAAGGTAGCAGGTTCTACTATGTTGGCGACAATTTTCCCCAAACGGCCTTGAAGATAGTCCGGTGCGCTACAATTTCGTGTGATTTATTAGTTAAGCTGTCACAAATTCTAATTTGGGATTTGAAGGTAAAAGCACGTTCGCGCCGCTGCTTTCCACTATACTGAAATTAAATATATACCACGTATTGAACGCTATCAAGTCCCCTTCAATCGGACTCTACTAAAAGTTGTAAAGAATAGTTTAAAGATGTAACCGTCTCATATGTCCCTTTACTTAATAGATATTCAAAACTACTACAAGCTCCTAGTCAAAATTTGACTTAAAAAAACAACAATAATCCACTCTGTAATTAAAATCAAAGCTCTGTAAACTTGACGAAATGTTTTTCGCAAAAACGGTGATTGTTGAAAAAATGATACTGATTTTTAATTATAACTTGCAGTAGTTCTATCACGCTAATGCCAACTAGATGTACATTTCAGCTTAACAAAGTACTCTTTGAAGTCTTTCCAACATAGCTTCATATTGAAAGAACCTTAGCAATATTCTTTTGACAAAATTTCGTATATGAAGTAATAAAGACGAGTAAGAGGATGAAGTTAGAAGTCCCGACCGTTACTTTTTTATATTCACGTTCAGCTAACATATATTTCATACTTGATGAGTTTAATGCGAACATAAACATAATAGGAAATAACAGTAAACATTTGAAAAGCCAAATTAAATTAAAAGAAACCAGAAAAGAAAAACAATGTAGCGATTAAAAAATTTAAAAAATGAATTTTTGCAAAGGCACTTAAAGTGTTATAAAATTAATTGAGTATAAACAGGGGATTATTTTTAATTGCCCTTCTAATAATTTTTAATTATGTGGTAAGAGGAATAATGACAAAACGGATTAGAAAGTTAGTTGGTTTACGAAAACTTTTAATTAAAAAATAAAATTAGATTAAGCCTATATATTTTGACGTTTAATTACCAAAACCTTTTTAATATCAAATCCTAAGCAAAATTTTCATATAAATTGGTTATTCATTAGTTTAATTAAAATTAAATTGAATTTCCTATATATAATCTTCATGAATGGTCAAAACCTTCGTGATTTTAATTTGTCAATATTATAGGAAACAATGTAGGTCATTTTCCCTTTCCTTAACTTTTAACAGATTTTTATTTTAAAGCCCATTTTAATCCACGTTTATCCATATTTTTTTCGTATATTTTTAATTATTCTTTTAATATACTATCGACTGAAATCAGTAAACGTTTCCCTTCTCTGGAATTCATTACGTGAATAATAACCAAATTCTCAATAAATAACAAAAAAATATTTTATCTAGGGAAATCAGATGGTGGAAACCAACATTGGATTATCTCACAGTGGTCTTTACCACTTTTTATGATTATCTACTAGGTACTTGTCGAATCGGTTACAAGAATCGTGTTGCAGTACAAACTACCAGACACTTACCCTTGTAAAGTAGCTGAGTTGACAAAGGTCTAAGAAAATATGTGTGTGATATAGAATTAACAATTTGGCATAAATTCATAGGGCATGAGGTGACGGCATAACGAGTACTAGACTGTTTTAAAAGTTTCGTGAGACTATAAACCACAAGCTGATCGTCTTTTCGTGTGTGACGAGACACAATTAGGAGAGAAAGTGGAAAAAAGCGTCCACATTCGATGGGCTCAGTACCAAACTTGTCATCAAAGACTTGGTGGCTATGCGAAAGATTAAAAAGCTGGATATCTGGGTTCCATACAAATTTATCCATTAGCATTAACATGTGGTGTCTGTAAACATGTATTGTTCTTCAAAAACGTAAAGTTAACATTCTCTTTATACATTGGATCGTTAAAGTTGATAAAAATAGGTTCTTTATGAGAACAAAAAATAAACAACGTAGAGGCTCAATACTTGCACCCACAAATAGCTATAATAAAAAAAATGATAATATTCATATTTACTGTTGTCAGCTGGATGAAAGTCGCTAGAATTATGCAACAAGCATTGGGGCTCATACTTCTCTAGGATGGAGCACGACCACGTGTCTATCGTAAGCATGTAAAAAATTAACCCCCTTGGAGTAGGAGCGTATTCCTTAAAGTTGACTCTTTCAAACGCTATTTCGACCACTTAATTACAATGCTGTATTCATGCAGTTTAACGATTTCTTATTGTTAGATCACTCTAACGCCAGTTTCTGACACGGTAGCATTTTTATACTGAAAACAAGTTGGATACAGTGTGTTTTTGCTGAGGGTTGAATAAAATGTATTTCATTTGTTGTTGCAATTTTTTCTGTAATAATTTATGTCCATTACTAGAAGTACAATAAAATTAATTTTTGAAAAGGAAATTGATGTGTATAAAAATAACTGTAGCAACTTTGAAATTTAACGAAGAACGTTTGTAAATTCGTAATTACAATATTGCCTATTAGTACCATCAAAACTGCCTGTAAACTTTTAGGCTAAATTCGTAATTGAGAAAATAATACCTGTTTTCAGCTTTTCTCGTGTAGTTTATATCCCTTCGTACAAAAGAATCCCCAATGTATAAGTTACATGACATTCTCTATTTGTTCAAAGGTTAAAAATGCCAAATCAACTTTATCGTAATCAGCGCGTTCCTGAGAGCAACCAGTCATTCCAAATCGCCTAACCGTGACGCATGCCACACTGTTGTACCTTCATTAGCCCAATCAGTTTTTGCCAACAATGAGCAAGTTAGTCATCACGCAGCTTACAACCGCAATGCAGTTTCCTGTTCCATTGCACGTTTTTACGGTTCTATGAGCTCGAAGCGTTCGAATGAAACTGGGCCGCTTTCAGGTTGAATTGGTGATAATTAATTCTCGCTTAGTTTTATCGGGGCTCATACACTTTTATAAGAGCCGACCGATAAGGCTTATCGGCTGCAAGGCCGATAGCTCTAGCTGCATCCTATTATTGTTGCCCGCTTCGCGCTGCCCGCGGCCGCGTTATCGCGACTCATAAATTATTCGACCAATTAACCAATTCTTTTCTGCCAGAAGCTGTGCCGGGCTGCAGAAACAATGGATTATTTATTCGTGTTTTCCACTGATTACGATTCGATCCCGTGGGCTCTAAATTTAGAATATCAGCGCCGATGGTGTTTGTCACTATGCGAAGCTTCGATTCAAAACACTGCGGACGTCAGACCCGGCGTGTTTTCAATGATTTCACATTTCAGCCGGTTGTTGCAAAGCTTGATGTTATTGAAAGCTCGACTGTAGATTGCACTACATTAGGGCAAATATTAAATATATTTACAAACAATTATAAAATGTAAATAACTGCGTTCCCATATGGTATTCCTTGTTTTAAGTTATTAAGAAATTAAAAATAGAAAATAATTCTTTTCCCGTTTAAATTAATTATTAAAGTCCAAAAACCCCCCCATCCAATTTTTATTAACCGGTTCGTTGGCCGAAAATTGCGGCATAAATGTAGAAGCTCAACTAATAACTGAACACGCGCCGTTAAAAATTACTAGAGCGCAACGATCGTAAATTAATATTAACAATGGGAGGCACTGAAGTTACCAGAAAATGTAGCCACTTACCAAGCAAAAAGTACAGATTATCTCAATTTAAATAACATGTGCTTCATAAGCGATTGCACCACTATAAAGATCCGAGCAAGAGATTGCATTTAAATGATGAAAGGGAAATTGGTAATTTACACTGTAAATGCAGTAATATGTAGTTCAAATCGTCCAATAGGAAAATCCGAGTCTGGATTGCAGAATACAAATTATAATCTAGTGATTAATACTGTTTTTTTACTTTTAAAAAGGTTAAATTAAATTCCTCGACGTTTGTTTCGATATATAGGGATTTGAAAATCGAATAAGTCTATGGGAGTTCCATTTTCACCGGTAACTCCTAAACGGGTCGAGTCAGCGCAGGAGACGCAAGACTTTTCTGATGAACTCATAGGTGTTTTATAAAATGCCCGAGGTTTCCTTCATGTAACTATCCATATCCCATCTTTGGTATACTAATAGTTCCTCGCAACAGGCCTTGAATGTCCTTTGGGTTCGTAACAGGATAGATCTGCTACAATCTAGAGCCTACAGTGCACAAGTGTAGTAACGTGGCTAGCGCTACGTACCGACCGCCTATTATTACCCCAGGGTTGACCTCCAGGTACTCATTTATTGCAACCTGAGTCGAGCTGGGCCGTAAAAATGCCAGTGACCGAATTGGCGAGAGCGGGATTCAAACCCGCAACTCTTGGTTTCGTAGTCTAGTAATCTATCCACTAAGCCACCACGGCTCCCATCTTTGGTAATTTGTATAAATATAAACTTGTAATCAATTAGAATTAATAAAAAATATTTTAACATGTAAGAACAACATTGCAACGTTTTAATAGCCGTAGCCATATATTTCAAATCATGTGACTCAAAAATGAACACTGAAAACTCCGAATTTTATTGCTATCAGTCTAAAGTAGACTTGGCAGTTATGTATGAAATATGACGTCGGACAAATGCTTTACACCATTCCGTTTGTCCTCAAAAAAGTACCTGTAGCAAAGATTAGAAACCATTGAACACACTCGCGTCGAATCTTTTGTTCTTAGTATATCGCTTTGTTGACCTTGAAGTATGCGTTTGTCCCTTTAAATCTGAGTAGAAATGTCGCGCCCGTGGTGAGTTATTGTTAGCAGTTAACACAGTAAACTATAACCTAACACTATATGCTAGGATCACTACAGAGGAATAAATCAATCTCGTGTGTACGCGGGTACAAGCTGCAATCTTATTAAAATTCTCATTGTTTATTAACGAAAAAACGCGAACGTTTCTATCTGTTTCTGATCTTGTCCCTTTAAATGAGAGTGCTTTCATCTTCGTCTCTTTTGAGCTTTCTTTTGCAGTGATCCATCTTATAGTTTCTAATCTTTACCTCTAGTCCACAATGCACACCAAGCAGTACATTTTTGTAGACACAGTGGTTTTTTGTGAAAAATAGTTAGATTTTCACTACTCCAGAGGCAATAATTTACACAATTCTCAAAACCCTTTAAAAAAAATGACTTTTATCATTCAATATGAGTTTCTTCTTTTGTAAAAATTAGCATCAACTATTATATTCTCTAAAACTCATAAATAAATGGTGGTTTTTGGTGGACTTTGTACTGTGTACCAACTATACAAACGCAAACTTCTAGGATATAGAGTTCTTAAAAATCGTGCAAACAAATATTTCTAAAAAAATTTAACGACTCACCAAAAGACTAAATTACTATGGTCTTGTTTTTTAAAATGGTGCTGGAGTTAGCTGATGTTACCAATTAATATTTTTTCAAATGATTTCACCCCCATTTTACATGGAAATTAGTTAAAGGTTCCTATTCTGCAGTCAAATTCCAAGTAAAAAACCCTACATTCATCTATTTGGCTTGAACGATTCGTTTAAGATTAAAAGATAATTTTTAGAAATGTTAAATGTGAAGATTTTGATGCCGTAAGAATAAATCCAAAAATATTAATAAAATATTTAAAATATTGGTATTATAAATTACTCGTGAACATCTCCATTTTGATAGTTAACACTAAGTAGAAATTCAAATATCTATTACTATAAATATATACTATTGTTTATTGAAATTGCAGCTACTATAAAAATAAATTATAATGCATCAAAATTTTTATATTAGATTAGGGATACTATGATCAGAAAACCGGCGTTAGTTAAACCGCGCGGTTGAAGCGCGTGACTGCGGAGCGAAGGGACCTGGGAGCCTGGAGGGTGGCCTACTCACTCACTAAAAATAATTGAGTACCTGCATTCATTTTGAACAAAGGATAAAGCCCTGTGTTTGTCACATTGCCCCGCATCAACGATGGTGCGCCACGATCAGGCAGTGAGAACGGATATATGAGAGTTATACGGTGTAAGGACGCATATAGTCGACAGTGCAATATTAACAAGTTAACGAATTTGAAAGATTATTATTGGTTTACATAAAAGGGATGCTTTTTTACAGAAAATAGACTGAAGAATTGGTAGCCATAACAGTACCGCGGAGTGAATGTGGAACTAGTGACTTGAAGGTACTTATTTGCGAACACAGGGTCTGAAACAGTACCCAGGACAACCAACTGGAAGGAAATTTATGTTTATAAACCGCAGCGTGACTTCAAGTGTCCTAACGCAATAATAGTGGACTGATTGTCTATTTTCTCTTTTGATTACTCTCAATGGAACTAACGTCCTTTCTGCGACTATCAGTGACTTTCTGCGCCGACGACGGAAGTTACAATGGACAACGAAATGAGTCTATAGACACACGAGCGGCATAAAATCGTCCTTTTTAGTAATTCCAAATTTTGTTTAAACCTAAACGATAGTCAGATATTAATACGGCGTAGACGTGAAGAAAGGGACCAAGAACACTGCACCTATACGAGGCGTACAACGTTAACTATGAGTATTATGATACGAGAAAGTATCGGTTATGACGCTAGGCCACCTCTAGTCAATTATCAATTATCAGTCAGACCTACATCGATACGGTTTTACGGTCCGTGGTACCTTCCTTTCTTTTAAAAGGTGCTTCAAGCAATATTTCAACAAAACAACGATCAACACATATGGCATATAACACATTACACTTCCTGCAACAAAACGAAGTGAAAAATCTTCTATGGCTGGCCCGATGACCTTTCCACGGTCGAAAACGCCTGGAGTATCATTCGATTAAGGTTATAGCGTCCAAAGAATCTGACTGAATTATGGGAGTGTATCAATATCAGGACATCATTTGTTCATCGTTTGGCTCGATGCCAAGAAGATTAGATGCAATTGAATAAATCAAAACATTTGGTATCCATTTATTAGTCTTATACTAATAAATAATTCTGGTACTGCTATTTCAATAAATAGTAGTGTAACAAAATTGACAAATTCTTTTTGTAACAAATAAGCCTATAATATAGCCATCTGATTACATCTAATTCAAAAATAAAATTGTCCAAATCAACAAACAAAAAAGTAATAGCCTTATATTTTGGTATTTTCAGAGCAAATATCTGCTTATGTAATTGTAATTGGCTGCTTAAATTCTAAATTATTTCTTTTCCTACAACCCTTGGAGATTATTTGTTATGAGAGTTAAAACCTAATTTGCGTAGAAGGCTGCCATTTTAATTCATTTTGAAGGTACTTTCCAAAAGTATTTTATCATTCCTTCGATTCAAAGGCATATAAGTAAAGCATATTGTGATTAGAGATTATTTAATTTTATTATCCCTCCATGCTTTTTCTCTTATATTTTTTCTAATAAATAATACACACATACACACACACGCATACATACATACATTAGTGCGCGCGGGTGTGTGTGTGTGTGTGTATTATATATATATATATACATATATAATATTATGAAACCATGAGTCACTTTGCATCAGCCAAACAAACAAAGCTAATAGCCTTACAATTTCGGAGCTAGCCGCAATCAGCTGTACAAAAAATCTGACAAATAAATAAAAAACCGACATGTTTTGTCTTATCTTGCCCAACCCACGTCTTGTTTTCTTTATAGTTGATAACAGCCTTTCAGTACTTTTACAGATGTAAACAAATCATTAAATGTTTTAAGATTATCAATACGAACGAAAGAGAAATTTTAAGATAAATCAATTTACATTTAATTGCTTAGTTTTATCGGCCAATGCGATGGGGAGCGGAGGTTACGTACACATATTTTTGTTATAGGTAATAACAGGTTTCAAGTAATACATTTTTATGTGCTTAATGTAAAGTTTTATAGATGTGCGGATTTTGGAAAAAACGATAGAACATTGACATACGTTAGTTTATTTGTATATAACTAAAATCTAAAATAAAACCACTGCACACAAAAAACTAACCAAAATTTTTTAATTAAATTTATAGTAATTACAAAAGTAGTGTTAATTTAGATTTAAAAAAGTTCGTTTAAGATATATTCAACGAAATTGTCAATAAGAAAAGATTTGTCATGTCCTCCACGTTCTTATATACAAATTTAACCATGTGTGCTATAATAAATTTGAATTGGCTGATTTGGTGGTAAATATGTTAAATTTTTTCTAGCCAACGAGATTATTAGTTAAGCTGCATAAATAAAAGGACTTGGTTTTCCTTTTTTATAATAAAACGGATTACTTAACACCTTGTATGCCAAGAGGAGTTTAAAATTTTTTCTAGGGGGCTATTTTTCCAATTATATTATTATCTTTAAATAATACAAAAAAATCATTGAGTACAATATAGTCCACTATTTTAATTTTTATAATGTCATTTATATATGAATGCTGTGGCCCCTCTGCAAATTTTTAGTAACTTTTGGGGAGCTGGCAGGTCATTCACATAGGAATGACACAGAAAAGGATCTTATTAGCTACATATGCCAACGATGTCTTTACCGTTATAAAAATGTACATGACAATCAAGGACTTTATTATTCGTTGGGGCGGGCCCCAAAAGCTCAACGTGTTTACTAACCTGCAACTCAACTACTATAACGTTTTTTTTTGCGAATTTACAGGCACTGTAGCCGCAAAGGCTTATTGTACCCACTAACATGCACTTTAATGCTAGGACATTCACACACACCCATGGGTTAAGCGAGACTCGAACTCGCGCGTGCCAGCTAGAGGACAGAGCCAACTGGTTGAACCATCTAAGCCACCGGGTCCCCCTACTACGACGTTACATACACCCTTGAGTTTCCAGCAAGATTTGAACTTGCGCGCCGAGTCCTCAGATGGAGGAGCTTTGCCCGTGAATACTACGCTACAGTAACGACCCAACAAGGACCTTGCGTGACAGTAATCTTTTGTACGTGTTTGAGGTGAAAAGTGCGATTCTGTTTTTGTTGTGTAGTGTAAAGTAAAATATTTAGATACTACTGAAGGAAACGCAGAATTGCACCAACCAGTTCGATAGCCGTTATAACATTTAAGTTAGAATACATTTATAACTAGCGATTTATAACGAAATATTTTTAATATTTTCTTTAAAAATTTGTTAACTGCTGTCAGTTTCTATCGAATTGTAGCTGGAATAGTACAGCCTTAAATTTTTGTCCCATTTCTTTTTTTACCAACCGGTTGCAATTTTTTGTTTCTAAAATGAACAAAAAGCGGTATACTAAGGGATTAACTCAAAAAAGAACTAGAAGATATTGCAGCAACATTAGATTTGGAAAAATTGGATTCCGACTTCAACTCGGATGATTCTATGCAAGATGCTGGGTGGATTTCCGATGCTCCAGATAATTCGTCATTAGAAGATTCTTTTTATGGAGAAAATATTGAAGAATTCTTCATGACCTAGTAGCTGAGAAAGAGATGATGAGTAAATATAAACGACAGCCACTTGCACAGAATATGTAGTAAACCACAAATGTTTTTCTTTTACTGGTCGGGAGGGTTTGCAGCAAACAATTTCCCTTTATACATTTTTTGGGTATTAGTTAATGGTAAAGTAATAAATTATATCTTTTTAGAAATTAATAAATTTGCACAACAGTGTAGTACTAATCGACCACAACCAAAATTTGCGTGGGTAAACAAATGGGTAGAAACAAATTACCGAAGAAATAAGAACATTTTTGTTTTTTGTATATAAGTTTAATAGACTTTTTGAATATTAATGGTAATTCCACGGCAAATTATGCCAAAAAATCGTTTCCAAATTCTTTTGAAAATGCTATATTTCAAAAATAATCATTCAACCACTTTGTATCTAACAGAAAAAAATTCAAGAGCTTCTTTTATCCCTCAGAAGATGTAGTTATTAACAAATCTTTAGTACTTTGGGAAGCATGTTTTGTATCTATGCAATAGATATATCCCCAACCAAACCCACCAATATGATATAAAACTCTTTAAGTGTTACTCCACCAATGGCAATAATTCGACCATAAAAGTGTATTCTGATAACCTAGCGATAGATGAATGTAAAAGCGGTTTGGCTAAAAATATGTCCTTCATTATGCCAGGTTTTTTTATGAAAGTAAAATATTACTTGTTGACAATTTTTATATAAGTTATAAATTGACCAAAGATATATTAGATAAACATACCCATTTTGTTGGCAGTTATACAGCAAACAAAAAAGGTTTCCCATCAGAGGTGGTTTCAGCTAAAACTTTAGCTGGAAGACAATAACTGCAACGTAGTACGCAATGGAGAAACATCGGTAACGTCAAAGTTTTATCAATTAAACATGCCCCAACTCCCTGTAGAAACAAAAAAAAATTCAAGTAGCAATCTGCACAGAATCAACTTAATACAATTCCTGTCGATCAGGCTTCAACAAGCACCGAGTCTGATCTAGTACCCTTCGGGAAGCTAGTCGATACAGGTAAATGAAATGGGTAAAAAAGTAAAGGATCTACATCAAAGCCGCTAGCTGTTCTAACATACAACGAGGGAAAATGGAGTATTGACCCATCTGACCAGATGTCCTCCTATGCTACTACTAATCGTAAAGGAGTAAAATATTTTAGAAAACTTGGCGTGGAGGCAATATTGGAAATAACAATAGTTAACGCATAATTTATATATAAAACCGCGACAAAAAAATTAAATTTGTGCTTTCCGAGAAGAGTTAGCAGCAAAACTTCTTAACCGTCCCAGTGCTCAAAATAGACCAATAAAACATCAGAATGTCAACAATGATAGTAAAAAGTTGCGTAGAAAATGTTCGAAGTGTCACGCAAAGCTGCAAGAAGAAAAAGGACGTGAAGAAGCTTAGAAGAATGCTAAGATGGTATATGCTTTCTGCAGTTCTTGTCCAAAGAGCCTCAATTGTGTTTAGACTGATTTGATATTTTATATAAATAATTTTTACTAAATTCTTGTTTTCCTTACATTTAAATGTTTCTTTTTGCATTATTATTACTTTAGATTTCAGTACTTATTATATATATATATATATATATATATATATATATTTATTTATTTATTTAAGATTTTTTAATATCACTGTAACAACCTGCAGGTCAAGCTCTAAAACGGCTATAGAAATTGGCGCTATCGTCTTTCATATGTGAATGCCGCGGCTTATTAAGGGGAATCATTTGTCATATGAATGACAAACTACTTTAAGAAACATTACTGTCATTCATATGTGAATGAAGTGGCATTTATGGTGTTAATAAAATTAAGAGGTTGGTGTGGCCTATACTATCTATCAAATGCAGTAATTTTTTTCGATACGATTCATGCTTGTTTTAAGTTGTTTTAAAACCGCAAAAAAAAAACATCAAAATCGCCAGGTAGTTAGGTACTGACCCAAAATCTACAGAAACGTTAAAAAATCTATAATTTCTAAACGATCAATTCAAACGGCGGCCTAAAGTTGAATTCAATCTCCCATTCTAGCCTTGCTAGAGACTTGAAAATCGGCACCTTGATATCCAAAGTCTCCATCTTAACGGTACGATTCATTACCTCTTATAATCCTACTCTATTGACCAAAGCCAGAACCTTGCGAGCATCGGTAGAATTGCGATGAGTCTTGAGAAGTATATTGTGTCTTGAATTTTATCAACATTCTATCACTTATCTTAGACTATCAGACATCCTTTTGGGGTTTCTCCTATAGGCCTTGAGAAGACTGTTCTCATAGCCACCCCCAAGAAAAGTTCAAAGACTGGATAAAAAATAAACCATCCTTGCCACCCAGAATTAGACGGTTGATTATAAAATTAGAAAAGTGATGGAGATCAGATGATAAATGAAGACAATAGTATTGATTCCTCTGTAGTCTTTTTGAACTCCCAGCCCTACCGAAATGTTCTTTCCCCTATATAAGCTTGATCTCTAGATGCATGAACCATTTATTTGCTTCAGAAACTTAAAACCTCACTCTATATAATGAAATCAGATTCCAAGAAAAAATATATTACGTTAATTTATCAAGATGCAAAAAGTGGGAGTGCCTTCGTACCCAGAATTCTTCTCATAACCAGTAGTGACCTTTTCGACTTCAAATACTTAACAATTTATTTTCAAATTCGCTTTACATAAACGATAAATGAATTACAAATCAGTTTAGTACACCGGTTTGGAATTAAGGACACCTTGCTTTTGTCACGGTCGCACAACTTTGTGTTGGATGATTGCGGAACGGCCTAGCAGATAATTTGCTTTTTAGCTCCAATAGGAAGAACATTAAATATTGTTTATAAAGAACTAATTTTTGGGGGTCGCGGCTACTTATAAAAGAAATCACCGCCTCGATTAAATTAATCTGTTGTATCTCAATATTTCTTTTAGTCTGTTTATCTAAGAGTTCCGATTCCCAAACAGTAAAAATATTTACGAAAATTTAGCGGCCTCGTGTTCGCTGTGAGAACTAAGCCTTAAACCAGTGTAAGCAATGTAATTTAATAGTACTTTATAAACCGGTTGGCAAATTTTTCAAGATTTTCTGCAAATTGAAAAGCTCTAATAAGTCAGTGAAAAAGCTTCATTCATTGTGGGTTGATATAAGATGTGATAATACGGAGTTAAATTCAAGACTGGAAACAATGCTGTTCTTTGTAATCACACCAGAGTTTTCTATAAAATTTGGTACCAACTCACGGCTCAAACAATTCAGTAATTGTATTAGATTTTATTTCTTCTTCTTTTCAGATACCTGGCATTTCAGCCTTCAACTATCTGGACTTCAAAGTGTGGTTTCTATTTTAATATAAGCAAAAAAACACCTCAATATGACCAGGTAGAAGAACTGTTGTGGGGTTAATGATGAATTTCTATGATAAAAGACCACTGAGATTTAGAAATTGTGTGTGGTCTACGTGTGATCATTTTGAACATTATTATATGCCTCAATTGTTAAGCGATTCTACAGTCTATATAACTGCACTCAATGTATCAGTAGTAAAAAAACAATATTTCTAAAAACATTCATTATAGAGAAAATGCAATGCCATCTTTTAATATCATTTACCCTACTTTACAAAATAATTCTGCAAGTTACCTCCTTCAGAACCTCTTATAAAACGCAACTCATCTAAGTCTTCAATTTTTTAGACAAAATAACTTCGTAAAAGGGTAGTAGTCAGAGTTGTTAGGGGAAGGTAGAAGCTGAGAAGAGACACGCCATACAAAATTGTACATTCAATTTGACGTTTTCTTTTTTACATCTTATATTACTACCTTGTGAACCGTAACATATTCTTTTCGTTTTATAGGTGTTAGGTTGGTGACTAGTAAATAAACACACAATCGATGTACACATATATATTTAGTGATATACATAGACAAACTTGAGTAGACGGAAGTGCACGTTACTACGGCTAACCGCAATCTCCCCATCTTCTTCGTTCTTAAATCGGCCGAAGGTAAGAACCGACATTCGACAATCTTGGTGAATGTAGGAGAGAAAAAATATTTCCTATTATCTCGCCAAGTACAAGAAACCAAATGCTCAAATATTTTGGCGCGGTATAATTACAGTCTGTCCTAAAACAATTAAAAAGTATTAAGAAAAGTTATAAGAAATCTTTTATCCAAGTTTTGGTTCCACTACAGTTCTTGTGCTAATAAAAAAATGACCCTCTATTATCAATTAGCCATTTATTTACATATCTGCAAGAGTTTAATATAATTCTCTTCAAATTTTTTCCAATTTCTTTCTTAAAATATTATTTTTTTCTTATCATGTTAATGATTTCATTTTTGTATTTTTTTAAATAAATAAAAAACTTAGAAATATTACTAATAACAGCCCGCATTTTTTTTTTGAAACTGTAATTTAGAATTAGTCATGATGCAAAAATAACAAATCTGATATACACACATCTATTTTTGCCTCTGTAAATCTTCTTTCTCTGCAGATTTATAACCTTTTTTTCTTTAAGTTTCTGTTATTTTCTATTTTTCGTACCCTTTAGAAGTATCTGCCTCGTACCGAATTTCTTCAGTGGTCATTTTTATCATTGTTCTAATGTTTAATAATTTTTTTCCTAATATTTGGACATTTATTTATATGTTATTTTTTCAATAACTTTGTCAGTGTTGTCACAACTTTTTGTTTTATTTACAAGCTCTCAATCGGCTACATTTTTTAAATTTAAACTGCATATTTATAATTTACTTTTAACATGAATGAGTATTAAGTAAATTTTATGAAACCTAACTGTCATGCAGGGAGCTCTAGTTATCGCTAGTTTCCCTAAGGATTACTTCAGTTTTGGTTGGGTTGTACGAGGTCCAGTACATTGTCGTTTGAATCTTCTTGTAATGTCTGGTAGGTTAACGAGCTCATCGATGAGCTGGTTAGGATGTCCTGCCAATTTATCGTTGTACTTGGTCCAAAGCCTCTTAATTTCGCCATTTACATAGGGGATTCCTAGGTCGTTATGAAGGGTGTCATTCCTTATGCACCATGGAGCATTGGTTAGCATGCCGAGGGTCTTGAATTAAAATCTCTGAAGAATTTTTGTACGCGACGCTTTGGCGCATCCGCAGAGTTGAACTCCGCAGGTCCATATTGGCTTCAGAATAGACTTATACAGTAGGATTTTGTGTGAAATGAAAAGTTGTGAATGACGTCCACTTAACCATGTCATTTGTTTGATTTGTAGGTCTAGCTGCTTTTTTTTTTGTCTTAATGTGCGAGCTCCTAGTGAGCTTTCGGTTGGGATGCATGCCAAGGTATTTCACATCATTTTTAATTGAGATTGAGATTAGGACATTATTAATGCTGGTTTGCGTACATTTAGCACGTCTCTGAAGGTTATTTGTGCTGATTTTTCGGTATTGACCGTAATTCTCCACTGTTTTGTAGCAAGATGTTGGAGATATTGTACTGCCAGTTCAGGAGGCTGACTGATTGACAGGATGGCCGTGTCGTCCGCAAATGTCGCAAAAGTATAGAGTGATCTGTGGTTTGAGCATCTGATGTGTACAGCAAGTATAGCAACGGTCCTAGAACGCTGCCCTGCGTAACTCCAGACATGAATTGATAGATATCTGATACTGTATTGTTTATTTTGATTTGGTGGATTCTGTCTGATAGGTATGACTTGAGTAGTAAGTATAGCTGACTGGGGAATCGACTGCGTTGAGATCATATTTTAAATTTAGGAATTATCATCAACTATTCGATGAACTGACGATTGCTTGACGTTACATAATCATGACACATTCTCTTTCTTTTGACCAATAAGTTTGTATTTTGGTACTCTAATAATATGACCAACATGTTTTGATTTTTCGTCTTTTAATGATGATAATAATTTATCCGTTGTGGTGCATGAGAATTAGCATCCGTTCATTTAAGGTGTGTTAGGTTTTAAAATTTGTATATATGAAGTTTCTATCAACTTTGAAAGTTTCTGTAGAAATACATTATTATTCAGATATGTTAAATTGGTTATTTACAAATTATATGTATAGAGCGGAAAAAGGTTTATAAACAGTAATGATTCTTGTAATATGTGGAAGTCTAGAAGTCTATCTTCGATAGATAATGGAAAGTTTATTATATAAAGCTATATTTATATATATATATAAGCTATATTTAGCCTTTAAAATCACTACATTAAATTTCTCATACAAATATTGTACCGATTAGTTTAAAACCACAGCAAGCAACCCTTCTATTTGTGCCTCAACGTGTTACCGACTCTGCACAAGTACGGTTTATCAGCCTAGGATAGAAGAAAGTATTTGTGAGATTATTCTGTTCATATTAATCGTTCTAGATCCCTCCCTTTCTCTTTGTATTATGTCGATTTGAATTCTTGAAGGTTGTAAACTTACCATCTAATTATTTGGCCTGATGTGGGTGGAATAGACCAAGGAGTAAAAAATTTAAGAATTTTGTTTTAGTTTCGATATTCCCATAAAAACCATTTATTTCAGCAGATCAAAGATTTACCATTTATGTTATTCAATAATACTCAGTTTTTAACCTGTGCACGATTTTTTTCCATTTTGCAGAGATAAACCAAAAAAGCTGCCGCTCAAGCAAAACCCAAACAAAACCCTCTTCAGCAGCTGCGACGAGACGCATTGTCTCAAATTAGCGCAGCTGTTTCCCCAGAACCGCAAAGGCCACCCCGTATCACACGTCAGTGCGTCCATCTCGTTGCCGCTCTATTTATAGCCGGCTTCTGAAGAAGTCCCGCGGGCGCCCCTGGCGGCTATGACGAATGGGCATGACTCACGTCCAAATAACGACAGATTACAATAAAGCCGCAGCATAAAAATATTTACTCGGCGTTTCCCTTTTGCGCTCGCCTCGGTAGCCCGAATTACACAAAACCGGCGGTGCGTAGTGGCGGACAACGCGGAAATTAATAATTAATTCCGCCACAATAAGAGCCGACTGAGCGAGACGAGGGCGATAACAAAGACAAAAGTTTTCACCGGTAAATACATCAAAATTAAAACATTTGGTAGAATATCCACAACGGCGTTCTTTGCTTCTGAATCATGCTGTACATAATTGCACCCGGAGCAGATGTACAGCGGCGGATGGAAAGGAATTTCCTGTCGTCATTAGCTCGAATGGCTGAATATAATAAACGGTCAGGAAATTCGGGTTACTAACGCGCCTATTTTCGGCCTTAATACGGAAATTGTAGTTTTTTGTAAAATGAAAGTGTGGATCGAGTGAAAACAAAAATAGACAAAGCTCAAATTCCTTTGCAATAAAAAAGCTTCTCGCTTCATTCTTACGTGTATTTCGAGTGTTAAATGATCCACTTATATACTTAAATATTAAAGAATCAAACGTGTCTTTACGGGTAGTGGAGATTTAAAAAATATAATTACAATAAAGAAATCAACACAATAATGATCGACGACAAAGTACTAAAGAAAAGATCAATTAATCTTTCAATGATCTACAAAGTATTAGAAAACAATATGGCATATTTTTTCATGTTTATCTCTTTTTAAATAAAGGCAAAACTTTAAACTCGGCAAAAGAACATGACCTGCGAACTGAAAGATTAAATTTTTCATATATTATGTTGTCACGCATAATTTCTGGTACGAGATAATATGCCAAGCAGTGCGCCTTAAACAACCGCATTGTAACCCCTTGTTTGAATTGTGCAGTACTTCTTCTTCTCGTATTTGTTATGCTCTTATATAGCGTTGGATGTGTTTCTTCATTTGCCTCTTATCTAAAAATCAATTTCTTCCATTCAAATCTATTCATAGATAATTGCCTAATTTGTACTATTGTTTTCCTCTTTTCTTTCCTATTTCTGCTATTCTTTCTACCAGTGTCTTTCTTGGTTTCTATCGTCTTCTTTTTGTCTCTACCAATTTCCATTACTCTGTTAGCAAGTTAGTTTTCCTTCCTTCTAATTACATGTCCTAGCCATTTTAATGAAATTTTTCGATATTTCCTGTTAATGATCCTTGTTCTATAGTATTTTTAATTTTCTTCATTTATTACGTAGTCCCTTTTGTTTTTTCGTGCATTTTTTTGAGTATTTCATTTCTATAGCATTTATTTTATTTTCATGTTTTTTGGAGTATCGAAAATTCCTTTCCATATGTAAGTGTAGATAGAGCTATGACGCTGTACACGTTTTTAATATCTAATTCCACTTCTTTTTTTCCATTATTGTCTTACTTATCGCAAAATATATCTTTTTAGCGTTCCTTGTTCCATTTATAATTTCACTATCTATTGTCGTTGCTGGTTATTTTTATATTTCTCGTTATTTCCTTTCCCCATATACACTATTATTAGTTTACTTTTGTTTATATTTATTTTCATTTTGAGTTTTTCAATTTCGTCATTCCATATTTTTGTTGGCAAATCTATTATTAACACAATATCATCTGCATACACTAAACCTTCTGCTTTTATAGGTATTAAATTTTAATGTCCTATTTCTGTTTGTAATTGTTCTGTTTTTTGTTTTGTATTTTTATTTAACATATCCATTAATATTATAAATAACAGAGGACTTAAGCGGTTGCCTTATTTAACGCCTTTTTTCATTTCAAATTGTTTAGATCGTTCTCCTTTTATTTGTATATATTTTTTACTACAACTATTAACTTACTAAGTATTCCTAATAGTTCTAAACACTCTCGAGATAATTTCGCTTTGTACTATATCAAAAGCAGATTGTAAGTCTTTCTCTATTACTCTTTCCATAATATTTTTTATAATTAAGATGTTCTCCTTAATTTTTTTGTTCGCCCTGCATGTTGCTTGCTCGTCTTCTAAGTGAAATTCTATAATTTTCCTTGTTTCTTTTCTCAACAATTCTTGTGTATACTTTAAAACATATTGAGGATAAGCATATTGCCCTACAATTTCCACAAATCCCATTAAATTATGTTCCCAATCTTTCGGCATTGTGCTTGTTTCAAACTTAATATATTCATTTTATCATTTCAAGGTGTTGTCTTCTACACCCTCCTTTCCTAGTTTTTGCAGTTGCTTCTTCTACTTTTTTGCGTCAAATTTGTTATTAAAATATTTTTTCCATGTCTCTAATGTATAATGTTTTTATTTTGTTGCTTTCATATTTAATTCCTCAAAGTATGTTCTTTTGTTGTTTTCCTATTGCTTTTCTCGGCTTCAAAATTATTATATTTATGATTTAATTCCTCCCCAAACTCACTCCAACTTTTATGCCTTGGCTCTTTAATTAGTGTATTTGTATGGTTCCTTATGTTTATGTAATGTATTTTATCTTGTTCTTTTTAGTTTATAAACTTTTTCCTTGTTTATTGCTTTTTATTAGCCGAATTTTTAACATTTTTACTCCACCAAGTTTATACTTTTAATATATTTATTTATTCTTGGCTCCCCACAAATTTCTTTTGTTTTATATGTTTTTCTTCTTTCTAATCCTGTTAAAGTTCTTCTTGTTTTACAAATTGGTTATTTGTGGCCAATATTCCTTTCTCACACAAGTACTTAATTATTTTTAGTAGCTTAGTAGGCCATTCGTCGATTATTTAGAGTTCAGAATAGAACTAAGGTCTGCCTGCACCGCAGTTAAGCGCCTTACAACGTTCGATCACAAATCTGCTGTTTTTTTGTATATAACGCAACATAACTAAAAAGTGAAAAACAAATAAGTACAGGAACAAACCTGTTTTCTTTATATCCTTAGTTTATTTTTTGTCATTTTTCACGATCTTCAACACACATATCACAGTTACATTGTTACAAAAGAATTCGTTACCCAAAGAAAAATTTTTTATTATCGAGGTTTGCAGGTCTAAATTACACTATAATTTTAAAAAATACTAGTAAAAAGGCCTGTCCCAAAGACGGGCAACTCAAGCTAAATATTTTGTTCAGAGTTTCGTCAACAATTGAAGAAAAATTGAGTCAACAATGGTTTTATCAGCTATATTCGATTGCAGATAAATCAAAGTTGTGCCGCATGCGCCTACTAATGGTAAGAATTGGCCACGTAGTGCATGAAATACCGATAGATGGAGCAAAATGTTTAATTATAATTATTAATTACATCATAATAACTTGTTTTACCTATAACAGGTCAACCGTGACTAAATCGAAAATATAAAACCGTTATGTGAGGTTTAGCAACCAACCAGTTCGAATGAGGTATTGACCTTTGAAATCGGTTCATAACTGTAGGAGGAGTTGCAATGTTAGTTATAATATTTACATTTTTGCAGTTTTATAGTGTAGATTAATCAAAATCAAAAAACCACTGCATTTGTCATCTACTTCCATCTATTTCTACCATCCTCCACCAATATTATATTAAGGTTGACGCTGTTCCAAACTAATACACACCCAGAAAGGCTTCTTGTATATTTGTTTATCCATGTATGAGTGAAGTCGGGGAGACGTTAAGATTTAGATTATTCTATAAATGGAATGGCCGGACACGTCAAAGATTTCAGCTGGTTCTTTTAGAGACTTTGAACATGAATGCAAAAATCAATGCGCGCATTATCTAATCTGGTGCTGCCGTGGAATTCTCTGTTTTTGACTCATTTTCCAATATGGGCAAGTTTGGTGACAAACCAGATGATAAAATACGTTATATAACTTATTATTAATAGAGGCAATAAATATCAATTCTTAATATAGTCTTTTAGTGGTCATCACATGGTGAGTTAACATGACAACAGAGTTGTCTCTGTTCGATCGTTTCCTTCTTATAAAGTTGTTGCATAATAATAACTTGTATAATACACTAGTGTCAGAATAAAATAAATACTAAGTGAAGGCTGGTAAAGCAAAATGGTAAAGTAAATTCTTACCTACAGCTAAATAACAAACATCTGTGAACAGGTTAGCGTCAAAGTTCTCATACGCCGCTTTCATTTCAATGCAAATATAAACTAAGCTAACCGTGGTGTCTCGCAACGACCAATAAGTGCGTGTTTAAAAATGCTGCTTTCAATTGTGACTCAATTTAAAGGGAGGCACAAGCGAACAGCATTGTCAAAACGCGGCCTCCAAGAACCTTAGGGATCAATAAATCGAAAAGTGATACAAGAATATACGAAAGACTCCCGAAAAATAGCGGCTGAGCTGGCTCAGCTGTCAGAAGCACGAATACAAATGTGTCGCCAATCTCTTGGTGACACACTTCCAGAATAGCGTCGGACAACAGAGATGACTTTGACGATATACTATTTTTGATGATAGACAATAGTACGAATTTAGTGACAGTGGTAAAACCTGGGTGTAGAGGTATTAGTCAAATCAAGTGAATGATCAATTTCTTCGCCAGATTGTGTGATGGGCCAAATACATTGAAATTTTAAGTGATAGACGTGTTTCCAGAAATAAGATTTTAGTTAAGGAAAATGTTTATGTGGGGAAAATTTCGCCCATGTGATGAACTCGGTTATCCCTTTAAACCACGCATAACGCAGTTGGTCTTACAGCAGCTAAAACTCTCAGGGCTGCTAACATAAATGACATGCACAAGACGAAGAAATCTGTTATGACAAATTGTAAAACATAACCTAAGCCTAAGCGTTAAAGTCGGCACTGCGTTCTGCTTCAATCATACACTCTACCGAAAAACTATTGCTTGTTTTAATTAGCTACCTGAAAGTATTTACAGTCTCGTAAGCTACAAAGTATGATCTTTCCATCAGGCCCAATTTGAAAGGTACTTCGGTGTCTGGTAAAAATATTTTAGATAGTTATGAATTTACTTGTAAACACTCTGGTTAAAAAATTAAATAATGACTACAATAACTTGAGAACAAGGTTTATATGTAAATATTGTTACAATTTGAGGTTACTTTTGTGAAAGAATCTTTTCAATTAGTTTTATGAGGCGCATTCAAGTTATAACTTGAATGCACCTCGTATTAGTAATATTTAGTATGGACTTCGGCTCAAGTACGATTGCTTGTCGACGGACTATTGAATTGCACAGCAATCTTAAAATTCTATGTAGGCAGACCGCGCGTTACTATCGATGTTGACTGCTGGTACGAGTAACTAACTGCCGAATGCACTGCTATAATGCTTCATAGAATGACGAATTGAAAACGTAGGTAGGTAGCAAAATAATGTGATTTAGGTTGTTCTATTTTATTGATTTTTTAATAGAAATGTTACTATCATAATAAACGTTACATGTTATTTTAAAGATAATTATTTAATTTTTCTTATCCATACAATTTATCCTAAGTACAAATATTTTTTGAGCGTTAGCCCTAAGCATCAAAAAATGTCTAAACGAGATTTTCACCAAATATGCCATTTGAAATATCAACCAAGTTTGGGGTTAAAGAAATAGAAGTGAATGTACAGTTCAACCTTTCAATGATAAGAAAGGTTGTGTCCGTTTACTGGTGTTAGCAACAACTAATTGAAGATCATCAAAGGTGACCCACTCAAAACTACACGAGAAGTTGCAAAAAAACTTGGCATTGATCGTTCCATGATTGTTCACCACTTGGATGGAGCAAGTTGGAAAGATAAAAAAGCTCGACAAGCATGTGCTTCAAAAGCCGTTACGAGATCTGTTTCTCGTTTCATTCACAACAAAAACAACCCACTTCTGGATCGAATCATGACATGAGATGAGGAATGGATTTTTTACGATAACAAAATGAAGCACTTTTGCAAGCCGAAATTGCATCAAAAGAAGGTTATGATGGTCTACTGCTGGAATAATTCATTATAATGTTCTGAATTAAGGCAAAGTCATCACAACAAAAACGTATTGTCAAGACATTGATGAAATGCACCAGAAACTGCAAGGTATTCGTTCAGCCTTCATTAACAGAAAGGTTCCAGTCCTCTTACATGATAACGGGAGACCGCATGTTGCATAACTAACGTTGCAGAACTTCAATGAATTAGGCTACAAAATTCTATCTCACCAGACCTCTGTCCAACGGATATTGCTTCTTCAAACATCTTTATAACCTTCTGTGAATGAAACATTTTCGCAACCAGAAGGCCGCTGGAGACGTCTTACATGTTACAACATTTTAAAGATAGAGTTTACAAACCCATTATTTTTGCACCAACCAATATTTCGTTACGCCAACAAAGTTTATTTTCAAATTAATAGGTGTATAAATAAGTTCTCAGCTTTAGATTTCACAGGACGCAAATCACCGTTTACATGTAACGTATTAGTCCACCCTCTTGCGGTTTTAAAGCAATGTCATTTGGTCCTTCGAAACATCAAGCGATTTGGCGTTTGATGCACATGACCTCAATAATCAGCTGTGTTCACGATGCCAATCACAAAAGAGCATATTCGATTTTCTATCCACTTCGCGTTTCATCTTAAGGAAAACGCTGCTGAAGCCACCGAAATGATTTGTGCTGCATATGGTGAGAATGCTGTAAGTCATGCAACGTGCAAAAAGTGGTACCAAAGATTTCGCGGAGGAGAGTTTAGTCTTGAAGATCAACCAAGCTCTGGACGCTCTCAAACATTTGACATGGATGAGCTGCAGACGCGTTAGGCTGGGAACTTCTCCCACATGCGACTTATAGCCCAGACATGGGCCTTTCCGATTATCATTTATTCCGGTCGTTACGGCATCACTTGGCTGATACGCACTTCAAAACAGAAGAAGAAGTCCGAAAATGCATCGATAACTTTATCGTCTCGAAGTCGGTGAGCTTCTATCACCAGGGAATTCGCAAGCTAGCCGAAATATGGCAAAAGGTCATCGATGCCAACGGAGAATACTTTGATACTTAAACTTTTTTGGTTTGTTTTTAAATAAAACTTTAATTTTCCAGAAAAAAGCTGAGAACTTATTTATACACCTATTATATATCTATTAAGTAGCCCGTGGTGTGACGCTACTATCTCTAGAATTATGTGAAATAAATTTCGTTGGAAATTTTTATGAATTACGCAATAAATTGCAATTAAAATTTTATCAAAGAAAAAATCCGTTACGCGAACCAATTAAAAGTAGTTGGTCAATAAGATTATTAGCAATTTTAATTACAAGGCATTTACACAATTAAATTTGGTATTATAACATTAATAAGTTAAAACGTTTCACTGGATATCTGTACATGGATATTATTAATTAACTTAAGTGCAGAACGATAAAGCGTACACTCTACTATTAAAGAATAATACAAAGAAACATGATTATAAACAAATCGTATCAGTCGGATGTCGAAAGGTGTTTGGGAATAAATAATCCTAAATTAAGCACGACAGTTAGTTTTCAAACAAATTAAAAATGGTCGTCTATAATAGTAACAAATATATCACTTAATACTCCCTAAGACGTTGTAGTTGATAATTGTGTGAATATCTCATATATGTTGTTTGTGTAAAACAATTAAGAAAAATATTAATGAAGAGAAGAAAGAACAATATAAAATGAGATAGAGTTTCAGAACATCCTAGAGAAAAAATATTAAAAGATTGACAACGAAAACAACATTTAAACCTTTGGTACAATATTCATTGGTCCATTTTTTTGATTTCTCAATAGACAGGAATATTTAGATTTTTAAGAATAGGTGGAAGTCCGAGGAAGCTGAATCAGACTAAAGAGGTGACTAGTTAATGATGAAACCAATTCTGTCAATTTTTACTTAACAGTGGCATTTTAATTGAAACACCTTTCTTGATCATTTCTTCCAAACGATCGGTTCTTGTACGTGCGTTTCTGATCCTAGTTAGACTACCCTTTCCTTAGTTTCACTCACCTTTATTCGGCAATGTGCTATAATCACCCCAAGAACCTTATCCACACTCTCTGGTGTGATTGCGTTTTCGAAGGTTCTGAATTTAAATCATCACTCAGTCACTAAAATAATTGAGTACCTGCGTTCACTTCGAACAAAGGGTAATAATGGCAGTCGTTTAAGGCTTGTCACATCGCCCCGTATCAAAGATAGTGCGCGACGATCGGACAAAGAAGGCGAACATACGAAAGCCTCAACTTCTTAGTTTCACGAGGGATGTTGAGCTTTCCATTATATAATCCCCTGGAGGTGATTTTGAAATTTTTTTGATATATTCTTGTGTACGTTTACAAAGTATCTGTAACTATTATTTTGACATGAACAGAGCTTGTGTAATCCATAGGTAGAGTAAGCTACAGCCTTGGTGGTCAGTATATGGGGAGGGCATAATAATGAGTTGAGTAAACAAAAAAAGTGAGCTCAATCATAGAAACTTTGGATAGGTTATATCCATTACACTTTAAAATCGTATATTCATTGTTTATAGTAAAATAAATATTTAGTAATAATAAAATTAAAGCCCCTTTGGGGTCGTAACCGGATAGATCTGTTACAGTCTAGAGCCTACGGTACACAAGGGTAGTAACGTGGCTATCGCTACGTACCGACCGCCTATTATTACCCCAGAGTTTGACCTCCAGCAGCCTGAGTCGAGCTAGGCCGTAAAAATGCCAGCGATTGAATTGGCGAGAGCGGGATTCGAACCCGCAACTCTTGGTTTCGTAGTCTAGCGACCTATCCACTAAACCACCACGGCTACAAAATAAATTATTAAAAACATTTGTACTGTAACAGAAATATACAAAAATTGTTCAGGAAATTTCCAGAATTATCGATCACCGTCCGTGCCAATACTAGCGGCGTTCTTGAGTTCAAACCTTCTGATTCGTTCTATAACGGCGCGTTTGAATATAAAGTGGAACACATAGGCATTCGCGACAGTCGAGCAGGTGAAGTCATGCATCGAGCAATAATGATTCAAATCAATTAGTGTTATTATAGTAACCGTTGACCATTGCGTTAATAGTATTATCTATATAGTATTTGGTGCCGGCGACGTCCTCACTAATGTTTATGTTATCACCTATCTATCAGCTGGCAGGAGACGCATGCTTTGATTTATGTGTCCCGTCTTTGGGACGAGCCTTTTTACTAGTAATTTATAATTGTAATGCAATAGTGCAGCCATTGTAAATAAAGCTTAGTTTTAAATTAAATATTTGTTCAATTCGCATTTCATTTATCATAAAAGCTGAACAATGAGTGGCAAATATGACTGAGATGTGTTAAAAACCAAGTACAACAGACTTCAGAAAACGTTTCAAAAAGTGTCGTGAACGATAGGATTCCGTAACAAAGAAAATACTAAAACTAGGCACTTTTTTGTCAAGTAGTGTGCAGCAGTCACAAACTTCGCCATCGACTTCAATGACTTCAAGTCCAAATTGTAGTGCACCAATTTTACAGCTGCAAGAGGCTTCGAGTTCACAGAGCTTTGAAAATATTTTCAAAGCTGTAGACCCAATTATATCACTTGATGACCCGGCATTGTGACGCGTAAATGATGAACTTCGTGAATTTGTGGCATAGGATGGTATTCGACAAAACAATTACTCCGATTTTAAAAAAATCTGGAAAGCAGTACGCCACTCAAAATAAATTTTGTGCCAATCAGTAGCTTTATAAAAAGTTAATGAATGGAGAATGCATAAAGTGAAATTGGTTGGCTTATTCAAAATCCGGACGAGTATTTTGTGCACCGTGCTCTATGGAGGAACAAAGTTCCCAGCAACTAAGGGGTTTAATAATTGGAAAATAGCCAATCATATAATAAGCGATGCTGACAAAATCTCTGAACATAGAGACTACATTTCAAAATCTATTAGTAGAAGTCGAGTTTCACAAAGTAGCAGAACAGTACAAGAATGAATCTTTGGATTGCCGAAATGTTCTCTTAAGAGTTGTTAAGCTTTTACCTTTACGTGGACCGCCAATCCATGACAATAACGAAATATTAGGCTTTGTAAGAAACGGTAACTTTCTTGGCCGATTTCAAAATTCGGTTATTTTAAGGCCGAAAATGTAGCAAAATTTGAAAATAAGGTAGGAGGTGTACTCTCATACTTATCAAATACGAATGTCAATGAATTTATTGTACAGTTAGCAGGCCAAGTTAAGGTAAATATTATCAAAGAGATTGGTAAATGTCAGGTATTATTCCATAATTGTGGACTCAATGCTAGATGTGTCGCATATACACCAACTAGCTTTTGTGCTACCTGCGGGAATTCTTGTTAGGCGATTTTTGAGGTTTATTTCTTACTGGGGACTTACAATTGAAGAGGATGAATGCTATGTTGGTCGTATATTTTGTAAATATTGATCTAAATAAATGTGAAGGGCATATCTACTAGAATGTCAGCAACATGTCTACAAAGGTCTTTAGGCTAGAATAAAAGAAGTAAATCCTCTAGCCAGTGGCCACATACATCCCTTGAGCGGGCCGCTCTTTATAACTAGTTGGCTCAGTTCTTCAACCAAAGTATGGGATATCTTGCAGTCTCACTTTAAAAAAATTGTCGACAACCCAATGGAATACCCGTAATGATGCCAATCAAGCATTACACAAATCGAATGAGGAGGTTCTCGACGCTCTGGCACGCATTACCCACGATAGTGATTAAACTAAAGATGCAAATGTGATATTGAAAAAACTTAAGAATTTTGAAATGTCATTAATGTTATGTTTCTCTACCAATGTTTTTGTAATGTCTAGAGAAGTAAATGAAAGGCTTCAAGAAGAAGCACACACAAAGGTCATTACTCTATAAAGTACTTTAGAAGCATTTATAAATACCCTTCGAAAAGAAGACGAGTCTTTAAAACTAGATAGCAAAGCAAAATTGATGTGTGAAACTGACGTTTACATCTAGACAACAAGAAAGAGGAAATCAAAAGTTCTGTTTGGTGAAAACAAATATAAAAATTACGAGTTCTCTGGGCTAGGCAATATTTCGTGGTAGAACCATATTAAGCTCCAATTGATTCTTTGAAGCCCAACTCAGTACGAAAAAGAAAAATCAATACAGAAATACCTAAGAATTTCGAATTTCTATGGGAAATCACCCACTTGGAAAATGACCGCTAGCAAATTGGTTATTGGAAAAGTATGCTTCTAATTTAAATAAAATATTCCCTGAGGAATGTGTGCATTTAGCAGCATATTTAAGAATTAAAAAAAAATATTGAAAAATAAGATAAGAATACCAAACCAAAAACATACTTAGAATCGCAAAGACTGCTAACATTATAGTGGTCATGAGACGTAGAATCTATTTTTCCCAAAACTACCATTGTTCTAAAAGTATTTCTAAATATGGCTATTAATAACTACATTGGAGAACGATCTTGTTATATTTTTAAGAGAGTGAAAAACTTTTTAAGATCAACGTTGAAACAAGAAAAATGATGGGTATTGAGAGTGAGTTTCTACAGTTCTTCTATTATGAAAATATTTTTAAACAATTTTTTTAGATGAAATCGACAATCTTATTTTTCCTTAATGATGTGTGAATGCTTGTCAATATAGTAATGAAGTATATGTATGTAATGAATATTGAAAAGATCAAATAGATGTTTTGTCTAAACGATTTTGCAATTTTTTGATGTCTCAAACATGCAAAAATTTGAGGGAAGCTGTGTGAAATTTTTTATCCCATGGAAGCCAAATACTTTAGTCAGTCTGGACATAAATGTTCTTATTAGACTTCTAAGACCTCTCTTTTATCAGCTTCATTAAATACATCATTCTATTGTGTTCAAATTCTTTTATTTGTACTGCTTCTTCTGCTGTTTCTGTAACTTAACCACTTGTATGTTCTATTTAGTTACAAGTAATCAACATATTCGTGCTATTCTGACAGGCTTTCAAAAGAATTTTCCTATTCAATTTTTTTGTTTTACCCACTAGGGTAGGATCGACTGTGAAACCGATGTGCAGATTTGTTGGCGGCGTAACACTCTAATAGCTTATTTTGTTCCTCAGTTCTTTGAACCTTAATTCTTTCCCGGTTGTCATTCTAGTATAGAAACATTCTATTGCGCCAATTTTAGAATGTATGACGTGATAATAATGGAAGGGCAAAAGATTGGCCTTAAAATAAATAATAAAACAAAAATAATGAGGGTGGGGAAGGACATGCAGAGAAGAATGGTTAAATTATGTAACCAGGAATATGAAGAGGTAGATAAATTTAAGTACCTGGGGAATATGATTTCCAGTGTTGGGGACAGAGGAATAGAAATAAAAGATAAGATGTTATCTGCAAACCGAGCTTTTTAGGCCAATAAGAAACTACTAAGGAGCAAAATTATTTCAAAGAAAACCAAACTAAGAATTTATAAAACACTAATAAGGCCAATACTAATGTATGGAGCAGAGACGATGACAATGGCGAAAAAGGAAGAAGAAAGTTTAAGAGTGATAGAGCGAAGAGTTATATTTGGAGCAATAAAATTTTTTAGAGAACGAATACAGAATAAGAACAAACCAAGAGCTAATACAAGAAATAAAGGAAGACATTGTGAAGAAAATAAAACAGCAGAGAGCGAAATGGTTAGGGCACGTACTAAGGTCAAACAACCAGAAAATGACGAAATTAATAATGAAGTGGACACCGGCCGAAAAGACGAAGGAAAGGCAGATCAAAGTTAAGATGGACTAATAAAGTGAAAAGGGATCTAAGAGATAAAACGAGATGAGAGAGAAGAGATGACCGTAGATGAGTTAGTCAAAGATAGGAAATTATGGAGTAGGATATGTAAAGAAGTTGGGAACGGACTGGACGGGGACTGATCTACCCAGAATCGATCTAGAAAGCTTCACTAGAAGCGGCACTACCTCTCTATGGGGTGTTAAGCCATATATACATACATACATGAAGTGCTAAGAAGAGGAACTATTAAGAAATACTATGGGTTTCGCATTTTTACGCCAACTTGAATAAGTCTGAAAGGTCGGTTCTACTTTGTGTCGGGGCAAAGGTCTGGTATGTTCTGGACTTTTGGGTGACCTTTTTTGCAGAGAGACTGAAGTTGTCAAGTATTGTAATTTAATTTGTACCCTCATTTTTACAAGTGGAAGACATTTAAAGCACCAGTAAAAAGAAGGAATTTGGACTCGGGAGATAAAATCGAGTATTTTGGAAAACATCTGATATTCCTCGACTCGAATATAAATCGGAAAATTCGTGGCTTACGAAAAAATGTTTAGATAAAGAATCAACGCCTACATAAAATACAAATTAATCATAGATCCCAGAAATGTTTGCAACGATGATTGCATCGGTATTTAAAATAAAAATTTGAACTCGTCACACCTCTTTCAATTTTCCCATTCGCCCTACAAGTAAAATGACAAAAAAAGAGTTGGATGTTTCTTAAACAAACAGAAATTAAAAACCATGATTACGTACAAACCAAATAATATAAAGTAAAAAGAAACAAATAATTAAGGAAAAAGCCATGAAAATATTTGAGATTCGATATGTTCCAAAATTCAATGTTCTATCATAGAAATGTTTTAGAGTCGCTCTGTGTCCATTTTCTGTAATTAATTTACAGGGTGCGCCAACAATTTACTTTATCGCGCCCTCCATGAAGTCTATCGGACTCTAGGCATATCCAGAAAGCAATTTTCCGGCTCGCCCATCTCGATCGATCTCCGTCGACATCGGCAACGCAATGGAGCACCGACGCCGTTCAGGCGTCGAAACAATTGAAACCGATGCTCGCGTGTCCGAGACAAATGAAATTCGAGCCCGGACGCGCCAGGCAAATTGAATTTGTTTGGGCTCGAGGAAACGGGCCGGGTTACGACACAAGGAAGGAACTTACGCCCGGCGCGCACATGACCGGGCTGGCTCGCCGCTCGGCATCATTTATTTAGGGGCTGGCTGCAGCGGCACCAGCACCCACCGTAGAATAATCGCAATATTTAATGGTGCCTCTCCGCCGCGTTACCCAGCGTTCGTTGCGACACCCGCCTCATTGGCCGTTGAAATTCCAGAAACGACGCGGCCACGGGCGTAGCCCGTAATTATTCCGAATTGTCGGCCAGCAACGTTAATGACAATGTCGCGTCGAAATTGGGAAAGAACCGCCGTGGTCGCGGCCACTTTCACCATATGCTAGCAAATTTTCTCCTCATTACATGCAAAAGCAGCGGCAGCTTGTTGTTGCATGTTCCTAATGGAGTTCTTCCATTACCTCCCTTTCAACGGAATAAATTAAAATTAAGCTCCATCCATTACCTGTTCTGATTTCAGAATTTGCTATTTGCATTTTAACCCACTTTTGCGCCATTTGACGTGTACTGAAATTTCACCAAGACAAAGCGTTCTCGCCAAATCGGCGCTTTCGTTGGAATTGGTGTGCAGAACTGAATGTTTCCAGCTCAACGGCCGATGCATTTAAATTGCATTAAAAAACCAACAGAGGGTGAAATTCAAGTATTCTTCATAGTTACTATTCGTTCGGAAGCTTTCCAAATACAATTGAAACAAGTGAATGAAGAAAGCCAATTATTGATAATTCTCGGTTTATGTATTTTGTAAATTTGAAAATTTAAATTTCACCGAAACAATGGTTTAGTTATTTCCGTAGGATTAAACTACGTAAATTGTAATATAATTTAGAGGTAAAACTGTCCCTTGTAAAATTATTCCTTTTAACGAACTGTTAATGTTCTTTTTTTTGAAAAGAGCCAATTGACTAGACTTATCGTCCTCCACACAGCCCAGATTAAGGTGACCAAAGATTTTTTATTTTTTAAACTACATTAAAACTAGATCTTAATTATATTATATCATTAAACTTGGTAACTAAACCTCTCAACCTTTCTTTTCAAGGCTGTTCTTGTAATTCAAAACCCACCCTCGTGCCATCGCAATCGATAATCGTACCCAGAACTCTGCAAAAGGGAGAGTTGGATATGCAGCAATGAGCAAGGGTCGTAGCATTGTCGTGATATTTGCATAACGACTCCCCGGAACCGCACATTCCACAGCAGTTGCTTCCAACCAATGGAGATCGCCATCGCATTGGAAGCGTTTGCATAAAAATGTGAAGGCGATAGAAATGAAATTTTCGAAGTAAAAATTCTGCCGCCACCCTGCTTCGGACCAATCAGCGGCCAGAAACAATTGCCCGTCGTCATGTCAGGGCGAACTTTTTATGCTCTACTTGCCGACTGGAGAAAAATCGCATGTTTGCCGGAGATAGCGATAGCGGGGTTATTTACGGCGCAAAGCCGAGCGCCTTATCGGCGGGGAAAAATCGATCCCCGTCGCCGGGCGGCCGGAGCCCAGCCGCCTACGCCACTGACCACCCTTGACGACCGAAAACATTTGTCGCGGCGTTTGTTTCCCACTTGCGCCGCACATGCGGCAGACAAAGCGGCCGAGGCCGAGAGCAAGATCAAGAGCAAGCTTACCAGGCCTTGACGCGGATCAGCACCTCGCCCTCGCCGGCGGACGGCTCCGGCTTCTTCAGGATCTTGACGGACTTGAGGCCGCCGAAGCCGGTGAGCACGACGGCGCGCATCTCCTTGGGCGGCTCGGGCTCCGCGACGGGCTCGGCCTCGCCGGTGCCGTTCTCCTGGATCTCCTTTTTCTCGGGGGATGCATTCTCGGGCTTCTGCTCTTCGGCCTGCGCTACTGGCTCTGCCTGGTCGGACATCTTAGCGAAAACTGAAGATCTGCTGCGAGGCGAGGACGAGAACAAGTGCCGGCCGGCTCGACGACAACTGGACGATCTCCCACCACGGGCGAGGACTGAAGAAGAGGAGTGCGCGAGTAACAGGTGCCCCTCTAGGGCGCGTCGCCCGCAGGGCCTGCGCACTCGCCGCCGCCGAAGCAGACAAAAGCCACCCCTAACGTTGCTCCATTTGATTCCTATGAAAATTACTCATTTTTCAGTTCTATTCGTCATACCAGACACTGCTACAATTTTTCTAAATGAAGTCTAACTTCGTTTATAATTTTTAAACGCGCAAATAAGAACTGAACAATTTTAGAAATTTATAATTTTTTCTACTAGTATTTGCTTGTAATTAATTAAGCTTAATTAAATTTTTAAGGTTTTTATATATAAAATGTTCAAGTGCTATAATTTTAATTATTTGTACAGGCAACACACCTTACATCATGTATGCAACTATATAAACACGGAAACATATTACATATGTTTTGTTCTCATTAGCATTATATTAATATACTGTAAATAATAACAGTATTATTATTGATATACGATTTTAATGCTTAATTTGTTAGTTATTTTTATGACGATATCACCAGTTTTAATTAGACACTAAGATTAGTGTAAACTGAAAGTATTAATATTTCAAATTTAATTTTTTATTTATCTGCTAGCTTTTTCTGTGTCTTCAGCTTTTCAGCTGGTTTGTCGCAGCTCTCCATTCCTTCTATTCATACATTTATTTTTCATAGATCTATACGTGGCACATCCTGTGTCTTCCATTACTTGTTTAATATATTCCATCCGTGGTCTGCCATGAGCACCCTTTCCTTCTATAGGCCCTTCAGTAATTGTGGTTAATAGTCCTTCCTTCCTTATAATGTGTCCCATTAGTGTGATTTTTCGTTTTTGTATGTTCTTCCACAAACACTTCTCTGGCCTGATCCTTTTCAGTACTTCTTCGTTTGTTCTTCTATCGAGATAGTTGATCTTTAAGGCTCTTTTATAACACCAGTGTTCGCACGCGTCTAGTCTTTTTTTGCATGCCAATTCGAAGGTCCACATTTCGGCCCATACATTCCAAATATATGTTTCGATAAAATTTATTCTAGTCGAAATGGAGACTGCGCTTGTTTTGGTAGAAAGCCCTTTTCGCTAGTGCAATTCGAGTTCTAATTTCTCTTTCGCATCTTCCATCTCTCGTTATTATGCTGCCTAGGTAGGGAAATTCATTAACTTGTTGTAGTCGTGTCCCATTTAGGTCAGTGTTTATAGTCCTTATATCGTGTTTACCACATACCATTATTTTAGTTTTCTTTCGGTTTAGTTTCATCTTATAGTTTGTATTTAGTGTAACCGCCAGTTGTTCAAGATGCACTTTCAGTTCCTCTTCATTTTCAGCTAATAACGCTGTCATCCGCGTACCATGTTATATATATTCTCTCTCCACGTATTTTTATACCCTCGTTAGTCTGCTCTAAAAATTCATTTATAGTTTGTTGTATATATATGTTAAAAAGTACCGACGTTCTTTCGTATCCTTTGTCTAATTTCATCTCCTTGTATTATTGTTGTAATTTGATTATCATATATTGAGTGTACAAATAAGTTTCCGCCGTTTTTTTATAAACAATTAAGAATTTATTGTAAAAAAAAGGTACAAATAATGTCATTCAAAATATTGCCCATCGCTTTCTACTACTTTTGACCATCTTTCGGGCAGCAAGTGGATACCCCGTCTAAAAAATTGCTCGTCTTTTGAGGCGATCCACGAATCGACCCATTTCTTCAATTCCTCGTAAGAAGTGAAGTGCTGCTCAGCCAGACCATGAGTCATCGACCGGAATAGGTGGTAATCTGAAGGAGAAATGTCTGGTGAATACGGCGGGTGGGATAGACGTCCCAATTCAGTCTTTCCAACGTTTCCTTTACGATTTTTGCAACGTGTGGCCGAGCGTTGTCATGCTGAAAAATGACTTTATCATGTCTTTTGGCATATTGTGGACGTTTAATCTTCAATGCTCGGCTCAATTGAATCAGTTGTTGTTGGTAACGTTTGATTGTTGTTGGTCACGGTTTGATTAGGTTGGAGTAGTTCGTAATAGATTACTCCAAGCTGATCCCACCAAATGCACAGCATTAGCTTCTTGCCATGAATGTTTGGCTTGGCCATCGAAGTAGAGGCATGCCCGGGCTTACCCCATGACTTCCTACGCTTTGGGTTGTCGTAGTGGATCCATTTTTTGTCTCCCGTCACGATTCGATGCAGAAATCCTTTGCGATTTTGCCTTTTGAGCAATTGTTCGCAAGCGAATAAGCGACGCTCGACGTCTCTTGGCTTCAGTTCGTAAGGAACCCAATTTCCTTGCTTTTGAACCATACCCAGGGCCTTGAGACGTTGTGAAATAGCTTGCTGAGTCACTCCTAACTCTTGTGCAAGTTCTTCTTGCGTTTGGCACGGATCTTCCTCCAGTAAAGCTTCCAATTCTGTGTCATCATACACTTTGGGTCTTTCACTACGTGTTTTGTCCTCCACGTCAAAATCACCACTTTTAAATTTCTGGAACCACTCCCGACAACTTCTCTCACTCAAATTAACATTACCGTATGCTTCTACGAGTAGCTTATGCGCCTCAGCTGCAGATTTCTTTAAATTAAAGAAGTAAATTAGCAATTCCCGCACATGACGCTTATTTGGCTCAAAACTTGACATCTTAACACGATGAAAACTAAGTGATGCTAGCAAAAAGTCAGAGGTATTAAAAGGTTATACTGTTGCTAGATGTCAACATATACTGTACGACTTTTTACAGCTGACAATTTCGATGTTATCTTATCGGTGGCGCCATCTTTTGAAAACGGAGGAAACTTATTTGTACACCCATTAGTTGTTTCGGGATCCTTTGGTCTTTATGTTTTATTCCTATCTTTTTAGTGAAGCCAGCTTCCAAGCTGGAGATCAGCTTTACTTTTGTTATGTCCGTCGTCTGTCACGCCTTATAACTTTTGATGAAGGCAGCTTCCAAGCTGGAGACCACCTTCTATTTCTGTCGTTTCTGACATCTGTCACGCCTTATAATTTTTGATCTGTGATAGATAGTAAAATAACGTTTTCAGCATTCAACTAAGGCCCATAAGTCAAGTCCAGATGCCAAAAATCAGCCTGATCGGAAAATCTCGAGACCGGTTTGACCGGTAGTGGCCGCTAGTTTTTCGGTTCCGACCGCTAAATTTTTGCCGCTATTCGCTTTCATTTGAATATAATTCACTGTCATCCGTTTCAACAAAATTTTTGTTAAACCCTATAGATTAGTTTCATCATAGGGTCCGCCCTGCTTTACCTGTAAAGCAAATTTTTGCTGTTTAGTGCTGTAAACATGATTTCCCAGTTCACATGGTCAAAGGCCTTTTGTAAATCAATAAAGGCTATAAATATATTTTTATCTTTCCGTATCCTTTTTTCAGTTATTAGTCGTAGTGCAAAGATTGCCGCTTTTGTCTCTGTATTTTTGTAGAATCTAAATTGGCCTTCAGTCAAATTTTCATCAATATTTCTACATATACTTTTGTAAATTATTTTTGTTAAAATTTTTGATACATGTGTTGTGAAACTTAACACACGGTGATAAGCACGCTCCGTTGCTGCTGATCCTTTTGGTATTGATATTTTGGTGATTGTAAAATCCGTAGAAAGTATTCCTGTCTCATATCTGATATACATTAAAAAATATTAGCTGATCATTTTTTACATTTTGATCATTTTCTTTCAGAGCAAAGCAAACTTAACATAAATCAAAATAATACTGATAATACTAGCTTTCAATAAACAATTAAGGACCAAATAACACAAATTCTTCTATAACTTGACTATCGTTTACTTTACCTTGAAAGAAGGTTGGAATTCGCATTTTAATAATTCGATTATTCGAATATCTAACGACTATAAGTTTCAATTTTTATAATTAAAACAATTTGAAAAAATCACTAATTGGAATGTTTAAATAATTGACGTCAGATTTATTATCGAACCGTAATAATGAAATAATAGAGCCTGATTTAAATTACCAATTTTAAATTTTTAAATCAAAATGATTATTAAAGTTGCAAAACTCAAAAAGATCTTTGCGCTAGCTTAAGAATCAAACCCAAATTCATCGCTTATAGAACAATTACCATTCTAATTACACCATCGTCACTTATACGTAAATATAAGTACATCGACATATGCAAAAATAAATTTTTAAATCCATTTGTCCTATTGCAACTAAAACCACGGACACCGACAATATTTTTTGAAGCATCTTTACGGTTCTTTATGTGTAAGACTTTCTTCTTACATTTGGATTATTTTCTTTAATTATTTAAATAACTACATATGCCTTCTTCTTGTTATGTATTTCTGTAGATTTTATTGTTGTTTTAAATAATTATTCGCTGAATTTGGCAAAATTAACCTGCAGAGGCGATTGCAAGGGGCGCACCGCAGTAGAAACTACCAAACGCCCTTACAAAGTAGATAAGTCAGTGCATTTGTGGACATAGGTACTTCAGACAGATCAAAGCAGAATGCGACGTGATGGAACAACGCGATGTGTGATTAGTGATATTGCACGAACTCAAACGTGGATGTAACAGTTACCAATATCAATAAAGAGCCTATGACGGTACAATGCGTAACACGACTTATACGTAGAGGGTTTTCTAAATTCCGTGTCGGCGAATTGATATCGACCATAAGTCAAGCGTTCGGTTGTCGCGAAGTGCCAGACTGACGATTCGCTTGCGTTCAGTCAGGTTAAAATTAAATGTAAAGCAGGCTCCTATGAAAAATATTTACTAATTTTTTTTTCTTTGAACTGGATTGTAGATTCTTTTAAAAATGAAATTGAAACTTTATGAAATTCATTCCGCTTGCGCTCCAATCAAAAATATTTTTTGGCGATATTTGCTGGAGCGAATTAGAGTTTGAGTGAGATTTAAATGGAAGTCTGGACACTTCATTTTTATAAAAAGAATTTTACAATATTTTTACTGAGACGTGAGCAGAGCGCAGTGTTTATCAACATTTTTAAGTTTTTGTCGTGAGATTAAATAATCCCTACTGACGAGTACTATCATCAGTTACACGAGTGTCACTAGAAATTGCACAACAAAGAACCATCGCTCGGCATACGTTTGATATTTTTTTGAATAAAATATATTTCTTTGTCTGTTACTGCTGATATATTATTTGTGTCAGAATCGATAGTTAATTAAAAAGTAATTTAATCTATTAATGTTTTGCAGTTTATCAATTCTCTTAGCAATTTAATTTTTTTCTTCTATTTCACTATTATTTAAATAATATTTCTTATTAAATGATAGAAACCAAGTCGTCATTTTATGCAAGTATTCTATAGAGTGTTCTAAATTGAACCTTAGGATTTGAACTGCGCAGCGTTTGCGTTTTGCGAACGCTGAAAATTTGCATTTACCATAGGTAGTGTCTAAACATACGGTCAAGTTGTTAAAGCAGCGTATATTGTGCAGCAACACATCAATATCATTCAAGTTTATTATAAAAACAAGCTAGAGTATTCAAGCTTATTCTTCTTTAAATGACTATCCACGAATCGACCCAATTTTTGGTATCTTCATATGATGTGAAGTGCTGCTCAAATAGACCATGTGCCCATCGATCGGAACAAGTGATAATCGGAAGGGTGAATACGGCGGACAAGGTAGAACTTTCCAATTGAGTGGTTTGAGTTCAAGTAGGTTTTGACCGGCGCTGCAACATGTGGACCAGCATCATTATGCAGGAGAATCATTTTGTCGTGTTTGGAGTAGTAGTGGGCGCGTTTTTCCTTGAGTGTTTGGCTCAATTTCATCAATTGTGTTCGGTAGAGAGCCGATATAATAGTTTCGTTCGGTTTGAGCAATTCATAATACACGACACCAAGTTGATCCCACCAAATACACAACATGAGTTTTTTCCATGGATATTCGGCTTGGCTGTCGATGTCTAAGCATGGCCACGTGATCCCCACGATTTCCTCTTCTTTGGGTTATCGCAGTGAATCCATTTTTCATCACCATATGACTATATGACGCAAAAAACCCTTTTTTATGCTCAGCAAGCAGCATTTCACATGTGAAAAATCTGGGTTTAAAGTTTTTCGGCTTCACTTCATATGGAACCCAATTTTCTTGCTTTTGAGTCATTTCTAACGATTTTAAACGATGTGAAATTGCTTGTTGAATCACTCCCTAATGTAAATGCAAGTTCTTCTCGCGTTTGACAGGAATCTTTCTCCAATAATGCTTCCAATTCCGCGTTTTCTTACATTTTCGGCCTTCCGCTACGTTCTTTGCCTTCAACGTCAAACTCATCGTTCTTAAACTTAAGAAACCAGTCTTGACAACTTCTCTCACTTCAAGTAGCCTCACCATATGCTTCTACAAGCAATCGATGAGCCTCAGCTGCAGTTTTCTTCAAATTAAAGAAGTAAATCAAAAGTTCCCGCAAGTGACGCTTATTCGGCTCAAAACTCGACATTTTCGCACGAAAAAAATTATGTGATACTGATACAAAATCGCTAATATTTTAAAGTTATGGTGTTGCCAGATGTCCAACCTTACGATATGACGTTTTACATCTGATAGTTTCAACCATAACTTACAAGCGGGGGACACTTGTGTACTCCCTTTAACATTTGGGGTAGTATAAAACTATGTGCTATTCACGAAAAACCAATGCACCTATAAAAATGCACTGTTTGGTGTGTATTGCAGGCTGAAGGAGTCATTGGTCCGTACTTTATTGAGGATGAAGCTGACCATGCCGTTACTGTCAACGGTGTACACTGTCGAAAGATGCTAAGCATGTCACATGGTGCGTGAACATTCATTTACATTAATCTAAATTTCCTGGTCATGTTACCTCACAGAGGAGTGAGATCGACTAGCCATCTAGGTCTTAGGATTTAATCCCATTAGAGTTGTTCCTCTGGGGGCATTTGGAAGGAAAAGATTTATGTTAACAAATCTGTTAGGATTCTAGAGCTAAAAGAAAACATCAGACGCGCAATTGGTGAAATAGAGGAAAATTTATGGGAAGCTTCGCTAAAGGAATGGCCGCATGTTAGGAAAGTCGTGGAGGGCATTTGGCCGACATCATATTTCACACATAACTAGACTGATAACAAGAAAATTTGGATTATTCTACTATGTTGTGCTTTATTCAGAAGAAATATCCAAAAGTTCAATTTGGATGTCGGATTGTTTGTACGTTTGTTCGTTATTTCGTCCATTGCATTAGTCAATCTGTTGGTATTAAAAAGACAAAAACAAAATATAAAGATTTTTACCTTGATTTGCAATTCTAACAGTCAAAACTTTCTTGGGCCATTTCTTTTATACCTGCAGGATAATTACACAACTTATATTTGCAAATGAAAGTAGACATATGATCTTAACAAAAATAACATAGATACTAAGTAAGATTCTGTCTCAATTGATGAAGAAAGCAGTAAATAGATATACTGACCTACCTTATCAATAACCCTATTAACAAAAATCATAAAACAATCTTTAAAAAAATGAAAATGTCTGATATAATATTAAGGAATTATTTAGCCGTACCGACAGTAGCTACAAATCAAAAAATTATAATTATAAAGGGTGTTTCAAAAATAAATATATATATATATATATATATATATATATATATATATATATATATATATATATATATATATATAGGTGTATAAATAAGTTCTCAGCTTTTTCTGCAAAATTAAAGTTTTATTTAAAAACAAACAAAAAAACCTCAAGGATAAAAGTATTCTCCGTTGGCATCGATGACCTTTTGCCATCTTTCGAGTAGCTTGCGAATTTCCTGGTGACAGAAGCTCACCGGCTTCGAGACGATAAAGTTATCGATGCATTTTCGGACTTCTTCTTCTGATTTGAAGGAATAAATGATAATCGGAAGGGGCCATGCCTGGGCTATACGCCGCACGTGGGAGAAGTTCCCAGCCTAACGCGTCTGCAGTTCATCCGTGTCAAATGTTTAAGGACGTTCAGCGCGTGGTTGATCTTCAAGACTAAACTATCATCCGCAAAATCTTTGGTACCACTTTTTGCACGTTGCATGACTTACAGCATTCTCACCATATGCAGCACAAATCATTTCGGTGGCGTCAGCAGCGTTTTTCTTAAGATGAAACGCGAAGTGGATAGAAAATCGAATATGCTCTTTTGTGATTGCCATCGTGAACACAACTGATTATTGAGGTTATGTGCATCAAGCGTCAAATCGCATGATGTTTCGAAAGACCAAATGTCATTGCTTTAAAACCGCAAGAGGGCGGACTAATACGTTACATGTAAACGGTGATTTGCGTCCTGTGAAATCTAAAGCTGAGAACTTATTTATACACCTATTGGAAAGATTCGTAGTGGACCTTTTAGGTTCAGAAATTGGTCTATCTCCTTCTGTAAATCTTCCAACACAGCCTCTTTCTATCTTTTCCTTGGTCTCTCCTTCTTTCTCTTATGTCCAGATTTTCTCCAGGTTATTTCCTTTACTATTCTTTCCTCTGTCATTTTCTCAATGTGTCGTAGTCACTGTAATCTTTTTGCTTTTACAATCGTATTTATTTGCGATTTTTAGAAAATTTTATAAATTTCTTTATTTGTTATTCTTACCTATCTATATTCCGTCTTACTTCTCTCATGATACTTTTCAGAATTTGTCTCTCCCACCTTTTTAGTGCTTTTTGTTCTTTGATTGGGTACCCAAGTCTACACCACATAAGGCACTATTTAATTTTAGAAAAAACTTTTTATTTATTTGTTAGTTACCAAAGTTATGACATTATTTTAATGACTAAACATTAAATGTAGACTAGAATATTTGACAAATATCCTCCACGACTCATTTGACATTTTCAAATTCTTCTCACAAAATTTCATTTGTTTGCATAACTGCCGCTTAATTAGGTCGATAACCCTTCAAATTATTTATTCTAATTCAGGAATAGTTGTTATTTTTGTAGCATAAACTTTGGTCTTCACAAATCCCCAGAGGAAAAAATCTCGGTGGTAAAGTTTACTTCGCTTTAGGAGATTAATCGCCCATTAACTTTTTGCTCCAACAATTAGATTACTTTACGTGCCGTAAGACAGGTGGCGCCGTCCTGCTGGAACCACAAGTCATTCAAATCTGTGCCGTTCAAATCACGCTATAAAAAATTTATCATCTCAGGATAACGTTCATCAGTAATAATCACTGCGATTACGGTTTCATTTTCAAACAAGAACAGCCCAATCAGTTCACCAGTATAAAATCCATTCTAAACTGTTACTCTTTGGGTATGCATAGACTCGAGGATTTTTTATGTCTCAACTGCGACAATTTTGCTTAGTGACATACTCGATGTTTAAAATGCAGATGCAGATCTTTTGTTAAAATCCGCTGCATAGATGCTTTTTGAAATGTTTAGGTGTATTGACCGACAGCATACTGTGGTTTCTAGTCGCTCTGTTACACTATCGTTTGCAACGCCAATGTTTTCAGCTGAGCGGCCGGCACGAGGTCGGCCTATTTTCTTATTGTCTACAATTGAGCCTTTTTGTTTGAATTTTTTAATTAGTCTTTTCACAGTTGTTTTATTTTGTGCATTTCTCCTTCTGAAAAAGGCACATAATTTGTTTACAGTTTTGGCGAAACATTTATACTTGTAAAAAATTTTAATAATCTCCACTCGCTTCTTTATTGAATAGCGCTTCATAATGACTAATTGCAATGCGTTTGCTACAAAACGTCACCAAGCAGAACGTCACCACTCGTGCATAAAAAAGTGGCATACAATTTAAATTGATAAAAATATAAGAAACATGGTTTTGACTTCGTTGACTTTTACACACCTTCTTTAAACGTGGTAAACCAGAAAACTCAGAGTAGAATTACTAAGACTTTATTTTCGAGTAGTAGCCGTAGATACATGTTTTGAAGAAATATGGTTCATTAGTAAAGCAAGTCGCAAACAGCTGCAGCATGGTACTGTTTTTGTTTTGGGCACAGTAGTCTTTTAATGCCAAGGCTTTCCGTCAAAAATTCACACACAAGTTTTTGGAATTATCATCTAGTTCAAACTCTCAGGCGCCAATTTCGGTTAGTTGTAGCTTGGATAGATTTAACATTTTCCATTATACTAATTGTTGTTGGTCTTTTAAACTACAGATCGCTGTCGACAAATTCCCGGCAATTTGTGTTGCACTCATTGCATCGTTCTGAATCATCCGAATAGTTTTTGCCGACAAATGTTGCGGTGTCACACAATTTAATGCAAAATTGTTTCATCGATTGTCAGGTTACATTTGTAGTAACAACTATCGTATTTTTAGGTAAGACTATTTTCTGGACAGACTATGTTTACAGAGTGGTCCAGTGGTTGAGGCCGGGCTGCGATGCGGACGGACCCGGGTTCAATTTCCGGTGCTCTCTAAAGCCTGGCGGGTGGCCTACTCAGTCACCAAAAATAATTGAGTACCTGTGCTCGCTCGAACAAGGGGTAATAATGGCGGTCATCTAAGGCGCGGTGCTTGCCACATCAGCCCGCACCAGAGATGGTGCGCGAAGACCGGGTACATTGAGCGAACATATGAGAGACTTGACCTCTCAGTTTGCAGGCCGAGCTTCCACGCGGGGCGTTAGAGCGGTACCATTATGTTTACAGTGTACATTATACTATTGTTATATTTACTTTTAAATATCCCATGACCATATAGTTTAGCCAAAATTTGTTTTGATAAAACAGTGTGTATTTAGTCTAAATTTGTGAACATAAAAAGGACAATTGAGAAATTTATTTTTCAAACCGTCTTTTGGATAATTTGGGACAAGATACTAGCTACTTGAAAAAAATTGTATCTATTCTAGAAAATTAACTGTTTTATTGATCATAGTAGCCAAATAAAGAAATTTTACTTAATTTATGAAGATGTACCAGTCTACAAGGTTTTTGCTTTTGACATTGGTGAATAATTCGTAAACATTTACTAAAACTACCTTATTTATTCTACTTACAGGTAATCAGAATCACTTAACATTATTTCTATATACGACACATACAATAGATAACGTAGAATTATAATGTATTTATCTGTAACTCTATTTATATCGATGCGTACAGCTTCTAGCACTTGGATTGACTTCACTTCGCTGTCTCCACTTCAGTTTCCGTGGCTGTCCCACTCAGCGATGTTTATGCCTATTTGCGACCTACCAGAAGGGCCACAAAATACCTGGAAATGCCGTACTGGAAACATATGGAAGGTTTGATTTGCATGTGTGCAAACGGCAGCTGGATTCCTAGAATATATTATGTCGGCCGCCCGAGTGTGACGGGGTGTTCAAAAATTTGTTACAATACAAACATTTGGTTTTATGTAATTTAACAATATCAAAGTAACTGTGAAAAGGTCACAAGTTATAAGGTCGTAATTGGTTAGATTGTCGCATCAGAAATATGAGTAACTTGTTAAGAACTAGAGTAAAATAATATAGCGCAAGTAGACCTCATAATTTTTAAACGCGATAGTTGTTTCATTTTAATCAGTCATTGCTGAACTTTTCAGAAATCATGCTACATATTTATAGATAGTTATATTCATTGCGATATAAGTTAGCCATATGTAGATGAAAATTTCAGACACACTGCAGTTTGACGTAAAAATATCTATATTTTTCAAAGCTGATAATATTCAAACCCTAAAATCTCAAAAGTCTACATTTCAATATTTCATGAGGCACAATGTGCCAGACTTATAAAATCGTTACCACATGCTCATGGAAATATTACATATTCTTAAAATTATTTGCAATAAAATTTGAGGAAAAATACTTCAACTACGTAAAACTAGATTGGTTTGCTATAAAATTAAGACGATTTGCTAAAAACTTCAGCAACTATAAAATACTAACAATAAATTTTTTAGGTGCGGAGTTGTTATAGACGATATTTATATTTGTGATCTGAAAACAATAATTAATCAATTTTAATTGTAAAAAAGTTTGAAATAAGTAAGATGTCTAGGTGAGACAAAAGCACACATACATATAAAAAATCTAAAATTTTAGATTTCTTGAACATCGGTTATAATAGATTTCAGACTAATATTAATTTACATCGTAAATTGTGGGCTAAAAAATATAATGCTTTCATATTCATCACAGAGCACAGATTAGGCGTTATAAAAATAATTTAACAAAGCTTGAAGTGTGTCATTTTCGGATAGCTCAGAACATCCAAATAGTAGCAAGGTATTGCTATGAAGGTTGACCGCAATGCTGGGATTACAAGTACTCTATTTTGAAGAAGGTTAATTTTAATTGCTTCTACATGGCGGAACAAAGCTACCTTCTTAAATTTAAAGAAATATTATGAAGGAAAAAATGTCCGTGAATAGAGAAAGTGATTTTATTGAATGGAGATAGTCGGGGAGTTTTGTCTAGAAGGACAAACATGGACGAACAAAGCTTTTGTCAAAGCGTACATTAGAAACGATGACTCTGTTATAGTCTTAGAACGTGCTTTTCAGAATTTTCTCTATAGGCAAATGTTAAGTTTGTTTCTCTCTGTCACTTATACTAACGTAGAGGTCGTGATTTTATGTTTTTGGTTGGTGTTAGTAATTATCTTTTTCCATAGTCCCATATCTCCAGCAGATTTTAGGGTTGTTTGTAATAATTTTCCTACAACTTTCTCTATTTGGTCTATTCATCTGTTGGAAGATCAATTTAATGTCCTCTAACCGCCTGTTCTTTCTTATACTCTTAGTCTATTTTCGTTGTCTTTTTGTCTTTCTTTTAGAAGTCTTTTCTTTTTTGCTTGTTGTTACATCATACAAAAGTATTACAAAGACCATACTGCATTTTTAACAGAGAGTGAAAGTTTTAAACAAGTTAACAAGTTATATATGCAATACTGTGCAAAAAAAGCAAATATGAAGTAACAAAATTTTATATTTTACTTCTAGTTGATAATACGTTTATTATTATTAAACAAAGTTCACTTTAATAAATTTTGAAACTTAGCTAACTAATCTCGTAAGATTATAGTTCACTGCAGGTGTAACTTAATAAAAATATAAAACTAAACTCAAATTTAAGATTATTTCAAAATATGTTTGAAGATATAACAGAAAAGGGTAAAAAGCAATTCTTTAAGTATATTTGTCCAAATGCTTTATTGTGAGTCATATTATAGCGAATGTTATTTGGATATTTGATATTAAAATAATTTCAGGGAGAAAAACTGTTGCATTATGGTAAATAGCACCTTAAAAGAAAAATATTGTTGCGAGCGGTTGCTATGTGCTTTATTAATCGCTTACCAACACGCGCCAGCTCATACTAACAGGGCATACCTGTTAAATAGTCACATCACCTTTTAAACGGCAATTAGGTTACCCCTGAGTTTATGTTATGGCCTTCCCGTTAAAGCTTAGCAACGCCCGTTAATTTGTTAATTTAGCTATTTTGCTGCAGTAAAACTAGTTCTTTCATAGTCGTTAACTTTGCCTTTAATGCTATAGTTTTCTGATGGATATTATGTTATGTATTGGCGATTGTTAAATAAACTATGTTTTAATTTTAATTTTATGTTCATAGTACCTAAATAAAACATAGTAAAGGTACCAATAGTATCATAATAAGTTTCAACTCATTTCTATATTAGAAGTGAAGCAAATAAAAGTAATTTTATTATTATAGCTTTAATGCTATTGGTTAATTAACACCTGGAAATATTTGTAGTTCCCGTAGATTTTTAAGAAAGAATATTTTTATAAATAACAAGTGACACAAACATTCGGTTGAAATAACGCGTTGTTATCGAGTCTCTAACAGGTGTATGTTGTATGCCCAATAATATTCAATCGAAGAATGGAGCTGTCTGTGTAGATCAGTAGATAGTGTGATGATAGTAAGATATGTATGTACGTGTATTGTTGCGCACATTTATGTCTGTGTTTTTTGATACTTTGTATATATTTTGGTATTTCTAGTTATATATACCATACACATGCAACTATCACCTACATAACTATAGCGACAGGGTCCAGCAGAAGGATCTCCCCTTATTGAATTGACCGACGCGCGCAATTTGAGAACGGTGATACTCTGATTGTGACGCAGCGGCTATTTCGTAAGCATTTCGGAGTAGGTTTTCACGGAAGAGTTGTTGGTACAAAATTTCCGGTAGATTGGTTCAGCATTTAAACTAAGATTACCAAATAGATCTCATAGCGTTGGGACACTACAGAGTATTGTAACTGTGAGGCAGGCTGTTGTCACAGGGCAACAATATTCCACCGTTATGTATATTCTCATCTTGAGAATATGTATCCGAATCGTGCGTAGATTTCTATATTGCGATCTTATGTTCCATCTATACAAACTAATGGTGGTCCAGGAACTCAAAGAATGTGACTAGTACGTCCGGAAAGCTGCCTGCAAGGACATGTTGTCAAATCTTTTAGCCGATTCTCCAATTTTCTGGAGCCCAGACTCGACAAATATAGAAATGCACCACTGTGGTTCCAACAAAGGGCGCTATCATACATATGGCGAGAATTTCTTGAGAAATTCTGGAATAAACATTTCCAAATTGCCTCATTTCATTATATGGCGACATTGCATTGACGCGGGGACAGCTAAAGCTAAATTTTAGAAGCAGGCCGCGGACTATTGAGGAATTACAGGATGTCATATCATTTGAAATAACTGCAAGCAATGCAGTGAGTCTGCAGGAGCGTACCGGTTCTACGGGCAAACATTTAGACTACATAATCTTCAAAAATAGTGGATGACTAAATGGCAAGCATTGTTATGTATGATGGCACAATAAAACATTGACTATGTCGTGCTTTTTATCGCCGTTTCGAAAAGGTGACGTTATTCTGTCGGACCCTGTATAATGTAACATAACCTTCTGATAAAACCATATATTTTTTATTTTAGAAAATCTGTATCCAATGAAAGCATTCTGTAATTTAACATAAAAATTTTAAAAATCACTGGCTACATTCCAACGTTAGCTATTATTTTTTGTCGCATTATGGTTTCCTTTGGAACTAGACACTTGAAACCTAAATATTCTATTGTAGTCCCACCATTATTACAAATATAATTTGCATGTATTCTACCATGTTCGGTTAAAATCATTGTAATTTCTGGAAATATCGGAAGACCCTCATCTAGCTAATATGCTCTCTCTCTCTCTCTCTCTCTTTCTCTCCCTCTCTTTCTCTCTTCTTCCTCTCCCCTCTCTCTCCTCTCCCCCCTTCTTTTCTCTCTCTCTCTCTTCGTTCTATTTTTTTCTTCTATAAATGTTTCAATATGTTCTTTATGGTGCACGATATGTCTAATGAATGTCTTGTGATTTGTCTTTTTTCTACTCTTTCTAATACCTCCGTATTTGTTATTCTATTGGTATAGCTTATTCTCAGTAACCATTTGTAGGACATCTCCAAAGCTTCTAATTTCTTTATTGCATGCCATTGTCCAAGATTCGCTTTCTTAGAGCTCAGACAAATGTCTTCAGATGTTGTTTTCTGGTCTCAATTACAATATTACGCATTATTAGAAGTCTGCCCTTCTTGAAAAAGGCTCATTTGGCTAATTGTATGCTGGTTTTATTTCCTGGTCGCTTCTTACATCTTTTGTTATTCTGGTTTTCAGATATCAAAATTTTTCCACTTGTTTTATAGTGTAATAACCTAGTGTAAATTTTGTTTGCTGTTTTGGTGGTTGGTATTTTAAAGACTTTTTTTAGTTTTTTATCGTTTACTTTTATTTTGTAATCTTGCAAAATGCTGCTCATTTCTGTGAGCGCTTGTTTCAAGCCCCGCTCGTTTTTCGCCATTGGGGCTATTTCATCTGCAAAACTAAGCATACAAATTTCTTTCCTTGTACTTTAATGTCCGCCTCAATTTTCTTCTATAGTGCATTTAATGACGATTGTATATGTATTAAATAGTGGTTGTGATACGCATAGCCTTATGTAACCTCTTTTTCTATTCTTACCTCTTTACTTACTTCTCTAACATATATTACTACTCATATAATCCTACATATCAAAGGCCTTTTGTGTATGAAGGCATTTACGCTTGTACAGTGTATCTAGCAGTTGATAAAAATCGAATAATCGAATATCTAATAGTAAGACAATTAATCGTTAAATCGGGAAAATGATGCCTAGGTAACCGAATTATAGCAGTTCCTTGGAATTCTATTAGTATAATAACCTTGTAATGTTAGGGTAAGTGGGAACTAAAGAAGGACCAAGCAGTAGACGCCGTTCAATTGTAATTGCACTTGACGTGAAATCTCAGGATATTAAAATTAACTAGTGTTATATATGTTTATGATGGAGAAAATAGATATAGGTATGCTAAATTATATATATTTTGTTGTATTTTACTGCCTTTTTAACGTTACTCATCTATCTTATCCAGATACTAAACAGCAGGAGTTTTACAAAACTTGTAATCCTCTGCCCCCAAAAAAAACATTTATTATATAATAGCAAGAGTTTGTATTTTTGCAAGCAAATGTAGAGCAGAACAAACTATATATTGCGACCTGTATGCATCTGCCTATATGTATTTGTCGGTAAGCAGATTCATGTATATTTCAACTGGCGGTTTGTATTTTTATAATATAATAATAAAGAATAGGCTAAAACGGTGCCGGTTTTCGACGACGAGATTCTAATATATTTAAAAGCTTACTTTCTATTTTTTGCTATTATGTGGATCATTTAGTGCAGACTCGTCTTTTAATGTTGCAAATACTTGCAAATTTTTCTCAAAAAACGTTTCAATTGGAGTAAATATTGGTAAATGCTTCGATGTCTCGATTTCAGCAAAAAAAGCAACTGCTAATAAACGCTTGTAATATTTAACAAGATTTGATGAGTATTTGTGGTTTAATATGTTGGGCTTGAAATCTTGATGGGAAAAGTGCTTACGTTCAAAAACATGCTTTTTTAAAAATGACAGTGGTTTTTCGATTCAAAAGTGTCGCTTACGAAAGATTTAACTCTGTCCGAGACGGAAAGCTCCAGTATTAAGTGCAAAGGTCGTCCGAGAAAAACATTTAGAGAATGTTCAAAGAAACTTTAAAAGACGTAGAGTAGAAAATATAATGAGAAAACATGGTGCGGATTAATTGAGTTTTGTTGCTAGTTTATCACGGCCGTCTTGAGCAACTACTTTTTCAATTTTGTAAATATTAAGCTACCAAAAAATTAATTTTGTTAAACTTACCTTCTTATGGAAACCTTCAAGAATATTTATGGTATAATTTGACGTGGCATGTCTATTCACAAAATAACCGGTTATATCACAAAATAAATAGATTTATATATAAATAAGAGTATGACCAAAATAATGATAAATAACTTAGTGGAACAAGAAATCGATATACAGTTGGAGAACGAAACTACAAGGTTAGTTGACATTTACGTTTATTTTGGTTAACTTATTTTATTACACTACCATCATACAGTAAACAGGAAATATATAGAAGGGTAAAACTGGGTTGGGCCGCATTTGGAAGATGGAGACACATTCTACAAAGCAAAATTGGCCACAAACTAAAAGAGAAATTTATTAAGTCAAAACATGCTCCCTGTATTAACGATACAAAAATTAAGAATATCACAAAGATCAATGAAGCCCAAAATAGTGGAAAAAAATCTGAAAGATAAAATAATAAACATACGAATAAGACCAAAGACAGGGGACGCGGTGGCTCAGCAGGTTCGAGCAGTTGCCTCTGTCCTCTAGCCGGTGCACGCGAGTTCGAGTCTCGCTTAACCCATGAGTGTGAATCTCCTAGCATTTAAGTGCATGTTAGTGGGCACAACAAGCCTTTGAGTTTGTAGTACCTGTAAGTGCGCAAAAAAAAGATTAAAGACAAAAGTATAAGGTGTATTTGAAAAAGAGTTTAAACTGAAATGGTCGTGGGTTGGGCACATTGCAAAAACAGAAGATAGCGCAATGGAGACCGAGGAAAGAAAAAACTGGAAAAGCAGAGGCAGACCTCCTCTTAGATGGACAATTGACATAAAAAGAAGGTCTGATTATAACTGGTTGCAAAAAGCGCAAAAAAGAGAGCAATGGCGAATGCTTGGAAAGGCTTGTATGCGATAACGAATATATATAGTCAGATGATGATGATGATGATGATAACGAGATGCTTAGTATTATTATATTGTCTTTGATTTATTTCTGTAAAATATAATAATTATCCACAAAAACAAAAAAAAGATATTAATATAAAATGATAAATGTGCAAGAACTAAACGGTCATCATAAAAAAAATACAGAACCTTCTCAACTTATTAATGCTCTCATTAATAACGAAAGTAGCATATTTTTACTCCTATGAATATGTACTGCCGAGAAATGCTCTTAGCTACGTAGTAAAAGTTATATTATACCTATTTATAGAAGAGTAGTTTTTTTAAAGTATCAAATTAAATTGAAGCAGCTAGAAAATTAACATATAAAGATAAAGAAATTAAATAGGTCGTTGCACAAATTTAACCGGTTTTGAGATAACGTTGCAATTTTGGTATTATTCAAAAAGCTTCATAGCATTTTTATATATAATCCATAGCACTTTTTTATAGGAGGAAGTCTCAAAAAAGTTATGTGAGTGCTATTCCAATTTCAGTACAAATTGGTCCTGAACAAGAGTGCATCAGAAGTCGCCAGAAACGTTTGCAAGGCTTGTGGTGATAACATTGTTAATGAGAGCACTGGTCGATATTGGTTCAGAATGTTTAAGGAGGAAAAACAAAGCTTGTTTAACAAGGAGCGTTTCGAATGACCACAGGAAATTGACCGTTGTTGATCTAATCGAAGAAAAGCCGTCAATGGCATGCCGGATGCTGGCTGACGAGTTCGGCTACCATTATTCGACGACTGACAGAATTCTGTTTGAGACCGGCAAAACCTGGAGGAAGCTCGAAAGACAAAACGTATTGATGTTCCAATTTAGACTAACTCAAGTTATATTAAATGGCCCATCATCCTGTTAAAAATACACGTGTTGAAAACGTTTCTGCTCAGTTATCGGCAAAACATTTTACATCTTCGTGGGAGATGTTATTTTTAGTAGCATCTTAAAACATCCAATAAAATCATCAGCTCAACTGGTTTATTGCAGTCCACTATATGAGAGTGTAGAGATCTTTGCAGATTAGTCTCTGGCGGTCTCTTTCTCAAAACCAACTATTGTGCTTATGTATGAATTTACACTTGAGAGCAAAACAATCAACTTACTAGCTGCACGCGTATTTTCGTCTCCTGTTTCAGTCTAAGGAAAATAAAAATAAAAACATTAACGTGCAACGAGTATCTTTGTTATTGAGCTTTAAAAAACTGTTGCTATTGCATTAATCGGATGACGCATTCAAAAAAATATGCATTACAAACGTAAAACCTCGTTTGTTCTTGCTAATTGAAACGCACATGCGCGACGAATGTGATCGGCCATAACAAGTTTGCAATCCGGTGATTTATCTCAGTCACTTATTCGAACTTAACATAAATAAGTGACGTAAATGCTCGTGTGAATAGCAAGAAAAAGGATACCACAGCCGCCGAAGCAGTCGAGGCAGTTGTATTATTGAGAGATGTGCCGAGAGTGTGGCGCCGGTACCGGGAAACCAATGGCTACGTCCGCCCGCAAAGAAGCGGCCGTAGGCGGGTGACAACAGAAAGAGACCATCAATTTCTAGTCTCAATATCCCTCAGAAATCGACATATGACTGGGCGTTGACCTCAAGCAAGAGACAGTGAGAAGAAGACTGAAGGTAGCCAACTTGACCCCAAAAAAGCAGCTACGTCAGTCAAAAGCAAATGCGACTAGAATTTGCTCGCAAACATCTCGATTGAGACTTCGGCGATTAGAGTAAGATATTATTCACCGACGAATCCAGGTTTATAGAAGGTCAGGGGACCAAATGATATCTGGTAAATTGAAGTCTTCAAGATGAACAATTTTATGGCCAGGATACTGACTTATAATATGTTACATGTTTTCGCAAGAATTTGGAATGGTTGACGGCATTCTGATGATTTATAGGCTAATGATATGAGTAGAATGTAGATAACGTCTATGATGATGTTAAATAAATGTTAAATAACAGATGTTTTCACGATGATTTCGTTAACGGTGTTATTGAGGCTTGAAAGCGACGTCGCCGCATACAAATATTTCGCGGCCAATAATCTTTCTCCACTTTTTTACTAATGAGAATCATAATGGTAAGGCTAACGCCCCGCTTGGGAGCACGGTTTGCGAACAGAGAGATTAAGGCTCTCATATGTACGCCACTGTAAATAGATCTATCAGATCTAAAAATATTGTAACGGATTTTTGAATCCGCATTCCATCTAATTCGGCATCCTGACACTTCTAGAATCAATCCACTGGTGCGCAAGTGTTCGTCCGAAATTCGAGAAGGTTCGAATACGGCGCCTCGCGAGGGTTCGCATCTGCTCTCGAATTCAAGTGCTGTGTTGACATAAATAGTGTACCGTTTACGACAATAATTGTATGCATTGTGTATATAAACAGCGTTGTTAATCTGTACAACCTGGAAGTAGAGTAAATAAGTAGTTTTAGTGAATTTGCACATTTTATTCATTACTGTAAAGAGCAGAAACGTTATAATATGCCCAAAATTTTAGGAGCTAAAAGTAGGTAATGAAAAAATAAAATTCTCAAATTTTTAGTCCTCCACCCTGTCCGGATCCAGAGATATGAATTTTTGAAAATTGAAAATAACCCTTATTTTGCTGTTTTTAAAAAATCCATATCTCGGAAGTTGGGTCAATCGCCCAAATAGGACGCATTTTTTCGTCTGTGAGTCTACTTTCAGGCCATCTGGATCCGGTCTATTTGTACGTGCCTCTCTTTTCTTGGCAGCTTGAAATTCGAGAACATAAAAACAGCAAATTCTTTCATCATTTTTATCATGAATTTTAGTTTTTGCAAGCCGGACATAGAAATCACAATCAGCGTTTCTATGTTCATGGCAGGTGCCGATTATAATGCAAAGCACACGCTCTGGGGCTCTCAAATCTCACCTCCAGGTAGAGGTAAAGTCCTATACAATGTTGTACAAGAACTCCGATTAGGACACTTTTCAACCTAAGAACCAACATACTGGCCCACCGATCCGAAGAAAAAACCGGACCTACTCGACTTCTTCGTAACGAAAGGCATAGCGCCAGGGTACCTCACAATTGCATCCTGCTGGGATTTATCCTCAGATCACTCACTTGTTATTGCTACAGTAAATAGTTTCATAACCAACAAAACTCCCTCGCCAAAGCTCCATAATAAAGACACTGATTGTGATTACTTCAGGGCATTGATGAAAAACCAAATAGATCTAAAGATACCACTAAAAACCACTAGTACAGAAATCTGCAAGGGAAGCCACTCCGGAAATTCCCATTAAAAGAGTAAAGGAACAATGCCCCATAGCAATAAAGAAAAAAATAGCCGAAAAGAGAAGGTTGAGAAGAATATGGCAGTCTTCACAATTAGCTTCAGATAAAAGCCGTTACAACCGAGCGTCCAACGAGCTAAAAGAACAAATCAGAAGCCTTAAGAACAATTCATTTCAAGATTTCCTTGCTAAGCTGGACGCCACACCTGTTTCAGATTACTCACTATGGACAGCAACCAAAAATATCAAGCGTCAACACCAGCCCATTTCGCCCATTCAAAAAGAAGACGGAACTTGTGCAAGATCTGATAAACAAAAGGCAGAAGTATTTGCTGCGTACCTTGAATCAGTCTTTCAACTGAAGCCACTGAAGAGGAAGCAGAGATAAAGACAACACTCGATGCACCATACCAGATGTCACCCCTACCAAAACTAGCTACAGTCTCTGAAATAAAGGAAGTAATTAATTATAACTTAAACCCAAAAAAATCACCAGGCATTGACCTTATAACCGGATACCTTATCAAGCAATTTCCTCGCAAGGGCCTAGTTATGTTAACTATGATCTACAACGCAATATTAAGGTTAGGCCACATGCCGACTCAATGGAAAGTAGCACAAGTGATATTAATACCTAAACCCGGAAAGCCAGAAAATGCTACTTCCTCTTACAGACCAATAAGTTTATTGTCACAATTAGGCAAACTATCTGAGAAATTACTTGCTAAGAGGCTAGAGCCGATTATTGAAGACATGGGATTTATTCCGGATCGCCAATCTACGATAGAAAAAGCCCACAGGATTGTTGGCGTCATAAATCAAGCTTTCGAAGACAAGCAGTATTGCACTGCCGCATTTTTAGACGACAGCCAAGCCTTAGATAGGGTATGGCATGACGGGCTGCTATTCAAATTAAAGAAATCACTTCCACACAGCTACTTTGTCATTCTCAAATCCTTTTTATCAGACAGGTTCTTCCAAGTCAAACATGGTCAAGAAATTACGGACCGGCATCCAATAAAATCAGGCGTTCCCTAAGGAAGAATATTAAGTCCCATGCTCTACCTGATATTTACAGCGGATTTTCCGAGGAATAACCATTCTACCACAGCTACTTTTGCCGACGACAAACCAATCTTAGTTAAACATGAGGACCCAACAATCGCAGCTACGCTCCTCCAGCGGGACTTATACGAAATAGAAAATGGGCGCAAAATGAGTCCAAATCAACAACGAAAATCCGTACATATCACATTCACAAAACGTAGAGGATCACCCACCAGTTTTATAAATAACGCTCCACTCCAGCAGGTTCAAGAAGTTAAATACCTAGGACTACATCTGGACAGAGGATTAACGTGGAAAAGTAATATATGGATAAAACGGAAACAACTGGGCCTCAAATTCCGTAAGCACTACTGGCTGCTAGGCCGCCAGTCCAAACTATCAACAACAAACAAACAGCTAATTTGTAAAACTGTTTTTAAACCTATATGGTCTTACGGATTTCAGCTCTGGGGAACTGCCGCCTCTTCCTCGTTACAATCTATAGAAATATTTCAAAACAAAGTGCTTCGTGTTATATGTGATGCGCCCTATTTTGTCAGAAACATCGACATCCTAAGTGACTTAAAAGTAAACACAGTGCGCAAAGAAATAAGTAAGTGTAGTGCTAAATATTTAATTAGATCCAAACTTCTATGCAGTCAATCTGCTTGACAATAGTGAACAATCACATAGGTTCAAATGGTTTAAACCTTTAGATTTGCCTCACAGATTTTAACGTCTTTGTCTTGTTGTAACTTAAAACCGCTGTGCCTTAGCAAGTCAAAACAGAGAGGTATTCGTTGGAATACTCTCACATGCCATTAGTCACGCCCTATTGTTATTATTCCAATAACCCTGTATTTACTTATTGTATGTTATACAGATTGTAAGTAGTAATAAACTAAATAAAAAAAGCGTTTTCTATAGGGTAATACGCGTTTATCACTAGCCGAGAGGTTTTCACACTTAAGGTGGACAAGGTATTTTAAAACGCACACTTTTAGCCATTTTTGTATGGCTGAATCATCGAGGTTTATTTTACAAACGCCATTTATTTATAAATAAATTAAATAAAATAGATGTGATGGCAATTTCTTCACGATACAAACTAGATAATTTTTAGTGTTCAAAGTTAAAATAGGGAAACACATTATTAGGAAAGTTCTAAAATTCAGAAACGAAAATTATCATTGGGAAAGGAAACGATAAGCACGAAAATATATATGTCACTTAGCACAAATACCACAGAACTAGCTACCAATGAAACTAAGATCAAGATCGCGGTTGTATTGGTGGTAAACCAGCCTCATCTTTGTTTAACTCACAGTTTAAATTAATTGTTTGATCTATATTGTAGGGCTCTTTAGTTTTAAATACCAAAGGAAATTTGAAAAAGAACAATTTCATTATCAAGATTAGATACAAGACAAAAATAAAATAACGAATGGACTAATATAAAATTTACTAAAATCTCAGAGGACTAAATAGTAACTGCTACTTTACCTAATAAACTTCTTGGTCTTTTAAATCGTCACTTGTATTGCTGAAAAGGACTGTTAATAGTTTTGAAATATCAAATGATTCCTGAAAATAATGGAAGTATTTCATGTAGACTTACATTAGTTATACCTCCGTATTTTAAGTAAATGCAAAAAAAGCTTTTCTATGAAGATATTCATATCGGGGAAAAGGTTGACAAACATGAAATGCAAAGAATAGAAGATTAATTAGTTTCACATACTAGACTACTATTTTATAATAAACTAACATTATTTGTTTATAGTATTTTTTATTTTTATAAGTCTGCACTCAACTGCATAACCTGATTAAAGGCGCGCACATGTTTTACCTGCATTTATAGAGTAAGAGGAAAAGTGAAAAGCAGCTTAATTACTTTACCATTAAGCCTTGTACTAGCCACTTTCTAGAGACGATCATTTGGAAACAGCTGCTGTTATCACGAAAATAAAACAAGCAAAGAATTTAGCACACTCTAGTTAGCAATGACTGATTTCTATTTTTCATTGTTACTCTTGTTAAAAGCAAATCCAATTAACTAAGGAAGACGTTTGCACTTTATATAAAACTCATTTTCGTTTTGCTATTGAATTAAGTTGAGTGGGCGATATATTTTATATTGCTCGAAAGCAGTTTATTGCATATTAAAAAGTAAACTCAGGAATTGAAACGTTAAGGATAGAAAATTTGAGTTACTTGTATTTGGGGAATGTTGCGATATTCATATTATTGTTGTGGTATAAATTAATTAATACGAAATAATTTGAATTTTAGTGGTATTTAAATTTTATTTTAATAATTAAACAACGATGATTATAGCTCCTAAAATCTCTGTAGTATTAAAAATATTTTTAATTATTATTAGATCTTTTTTAGATTTGTTGTTTGTACTTAACCCTTCAAACGCGGGAAATTAAAAAAATTGTATAAAATGGAGAAGCATTTTTATTCGCCATTTATAATAGTTTTATTACTAGAATGTAAAAAATAAAGACACAAATTTAAATACAGAGGAAAAACTGATTAATAATTTTTCTGAGTGTGGTATGTATTGAAGCAAGGTTCCATGCACAAACCAACATTGCAATCCTCGCGCCAGCTCCTTGTTTCAATTAGAATTTTCTGTCCACCGGAAGTTTTTTTAGAATAGCATACGGCGCATCTGTTGCGTGATTCTTTTTTAACTGAATTTGGAGGAATGTAGGATATGAAGTGCTTTCCTATCAATCTTGTAATTCAATTTTCTTGCATATGTTGGGGTAGGGTTTGTAGATATTTTTCAAAAACCTCTTCAATAATTTCCATTCTAAATCTCAAAACAGATTTTTCGTAACTTTTTGGAAAATAATAAATGTATTGGATAGACACTGATCGATGAGATACCAAAACACTTTCCTGGAATATCTCTTTCGCGGTTTCCGAGTGGTCTCGTAATAAGAAGGATCTTTATCAGCCCTGTCAACGCTTTCAATTGTGTTTTTATAGTCGCATATTAATTGAAGTTTTATGATTTTATCACATTTATTTGATTTTACTATACACTATGATGGGTTGTGAATTGTGTTTAATGCACAAATTGTTTTCTTATCTTGTCGTTTTAGGATCACGGCTTTGCCTCTTTAATAAGCTCTCATGTCTTCTTTTTTACTTTTTATAGCACCAAGCGTTGACAGACCATATTTTCTATTTGCTCGAAGAGTTCTATAGATATATGTTCTGCGGTGTAACAAATAATCGACAAGTTAAAGAAATATATAAAAATAATCAGTTGTTGCACAATATCTTTTGTCTAATAAAGGATGTTAGATGTGACCCAGTTTAACTACACATAGGATACTCGTCATACTTATCCATGAATGGCATACTTTTATTTGTAAATAATAAAAAATTACATATGTAGCCTGATTGCGATACACATTGATTTTATGCCAAAGTGGGATCTTTTCAGCCGAATGAATTGTTTTTAACTCAGTCTTCCTTTCAATAATAGCAAACTTTCATCCATTTCAACGTTTTTTTTTTAGAACTAATGCAGAGCTAAACTTATTGCGTAAACATTCAATAGCTTCATATAATTTTTGTAACTTTGGACACGGATGTGTATTTTGATTGAATGTAGAATTATCGGAAAAGTACCAGTATTTCATAATCAATCTAAATCTGCCTAGTGACACGACCTTTGAAAAAATTGGAATATGAATTAACCCGCGTTTCGACCAGCACCATTCTTGTCCAGGTAAATTGATTATACTTTATATGACAAACTACCCATAAAAACTCTCATTTCTTTTTTACTCACAACTTTCCGGTTTTCGTACTTATTGGTTTCAGTTACGAGAATATAAATCAAAATATTGTCAACAAATATTTCAAAATCGATAACTTTTTCATCTTATTATGTCAGCAAACTGTTTACATGTAAGATATAAGAACGGAGAAAAAACGACTCGATGTTTTAAAAGAAAAATAATAGATTCAGCAAAGAAATAGCGTCTTCTGCTGCTTGAATATCCTAAAATTACTTGCAACGCTATCATAGCGCATATAATTGTATAAAATAAGTGAAACGCGGTTTTTACGTTGCCTACAGCTGGAGATTTAATTACAACGGTCACCAATGACTTTGGTTCTCAAAAGCAAATAGCTTGCATAGAAGGCGGCTTTACACGACGCTGTTAACTCGTACGTACTGGGGCGAGTATTAGAGGCGAGCGTTTCACAGGATTAGTGGTGTCTACACGCTAAAATTGGTGTTTAACGTGTAGACGCCACTCGGTTTAGTGGAAATTTTTAGTAGTCGAGTTTTTTCTCTTATTTTCTTGAGTAAAAATTTGCGAAATCGAACATTAAAAATGGACCTGCCGAATTTCATTCGGTTCCCTGCACAATTTTGTAATATACGCAGGAAATACTCAAAAAATTTTTTTGTTGAAAATTCGAATTTTCGGCGATGTTATAAACAAATACATTTTTAAACGCCTTTTTCTTCAAACTGCAATTTCTCCGAAAATACGCGATGAAAGTTAACGAAACTTTCAAGGTAGATTTGTGAACAGTAATAGAAATAAATACAGAAATAAAATTTTCAAAAACCCTGTATTTGTTTATAAATAATTAATTTTTTAATAAAAAAATCTCGTAGGGCTGGGAAAAAATCATTAAACTGTAATGTTTCTTATACTCTAAGCTACACCTACGCGAAAGAAAATTACTGGATTTCCCATGGAAAGAGAAGTTATTGATGTTTTAGTGGAAGAGTCTCGCGGAAGCCGGAACCTACAAGGTGCGTTATGAAAGTGATGCGTATGATTTTTGTACATAGCAGCGCGCTCCGCTAGGGGGAAAAGTAGTGGGGGGTTTGTCCGGGCGCCCATCAACGGCTAAGATCGACGACAATGTGAAACGTGTGCGCAATGTTTTGAAATCAGGCCGTCGATTAAGCATCCGACAAATCGCTGTATATGTCAACATTTGCGGATGGTACATGGGATGTACCGATGGATTGACCGAAGGTCTGAGTTGTGCAAAGTGTTACGGAAGAGTCTGTGCGAAGCTTGTGCCAAAAGTGTTGACAGAAGAACAGAAAAATTGGGAGTCCGTGGAGAACATTCATGGGTTACAAGAGTTCTAAACGACATCCTGGCCAATGACTCTAAGGGTGCCTTCCAGGCATGAAAATCGCGACTGCACAAGTGTGTTTCTATTTGTACAGATCGGATCAATAAATCAGTTTTTATATGACCATGCGTATTACTTTCACAGCAGACCTATCCTGTTACGAACCCAAAAGGCCTTCAAGGCCCGTTACGGGGAACTATTATTAATTTCATAATGTACTTTGCATATAAGATATACTAGCACTACGCGCGAGGTCGCGCACTACCAGGTTAGACCACGTGCCGCTGTCTTCGTTTACTTGCCATAATTCTTCGATTTCCACACTGAAAATTGTTTTACATGTTATTGACGAGTTGCTCTTTCGATTGATAAGTTAAAAAAACACATACTTCAAGAAAAAACAGCCTGAACTTGTAACTATTCTCATTGTGATGGAGGAGTTTTTGACCAAATATAATAGCACCACTAGAAATAAATAGCAGGTCAAAATCTATCAATTTATATCTTTCTATTATTTTTTTTTTGGCTACTTGCTTTCAATCGTGAGCGCGGGTTGACCGTAGCGCGCTCCATTAGAAAAATGCACCGCGCATGCCCTATACGATTCGGGACGGCTGTTTCAAATGTGATAGGCTTATGCAAGTACAAATAAGCAATAGTCGGCGTGTTATGTTTTGTTTTGATTTTTGTGTGTGCGAATACAATAGTTGGCTTATTGTCGTTGAATAAGGTTATTGTCTACGTAATGACACCTCCGCAATCCTTTCAAAAAGAAAGGCTACAGTTGCTACCGAATAAATTTAGTGTTCTCGACAAATATGTGCGATGAAAAATTCTTCCATTTTCACGGCCAATATATTTGTAATTTATGTAGGACACAGCTATATAAGAAGAAAGTTCAATTGAAAACAGTAAGTAACGTGGCAGAAAAACCAATGGAAGAGAGTAGAGAAGAGATAGATGTGCAAGATAGAGAAGAAAATAATATGAATATCAATGTGTCACTTAATAGATTCATTTCTATGAAATGATCTTTCAAGTAGAAATCGTAAGTAGACCAGTGCCAGACCTCACGCACGTACTCTTCCACTAAAACATTAATAACTTCTTTCCATGGAAAATCCAGTAATTTTCTTTTGCGTAGGTATAGCTTAGAGTATAGGAACATTACAGTTCAAAGATTTTCCAGCCCTCAGAAGTTAGTAATTTTTCAATTGTTTATTAAAAATAATTATTGACAAACAAATACCGGGTTTTGAAAATTTTATTTCTGTATTTATTTCTATTACTGTTCACAAATCTACCTTAAAAGTTTCAGTTAATTTCATCTATTCTTTCAGAAATTGCAGTTTGATAAAAATTAAAATTGATTTGTTTATAACATCAAATTCGAATTTTAAGAAAAATTTTTTTCTGAGTATTTCTATGTATTATCTACAAATTGCGAACCGATTGAAATTCTGCATGTCCATTTTAGTGTCCGATTTACAATATTTTACTCCTTGCAAAGATGAGTATTATATGCCAAAAGTATTTGATGAAAAGTGTTTAATGACGTGTTTAAAGTGTTGTCGAAGAATTATGGAAATCATTGAATCGGAAGAAAACGCCAACAAGAATATTAAGAAAATCTGGCTACAATGTTGCCTCAAGTACGCTTCTAAGGACCTGTGCTTTAGAGATATCCGAATACCGAAATTTGAATGTCCAGATTTTTATTACCGATTGAAAATATTTACTACCTTGACAACAATGAGAGCTATATGCCGAATAAGTTGAATCTCTCATATGCAACTGGAAATAGCTTCCGAAATCTTCATCAACAGTTCCGTGTTTCAAGACCTGCTATTTCAAAATTTATACCAGAAGTCTGCAATGCAATTTTCGATGTCTTAAAAGAATGTATTAAGGTAAGTATTTGTTTTTCCAATTAGCTAGCATACGAGGAGTGCAAGGAAAAAGGAGGTAGGTCATCTACTATTTCTTATGTTCCCAAAAATGGGCTGATCGTTCAGTCTAGTAAAAAATTACAAATTTGAAATTTTATAATGAAAATTTAAATGGCTTACCACCTTTTTTTCCGCATCGTTCATATATATATATATAATAATATGTACGTAATGACAATTTATTTTGCTTTACAAATCATGAAATCTAGATATTATAACATAATTATATAATGTGTACCTAATAACAACTTATTGTGCTTCACAAATTATGAATTGCTGATACAGCCTGTGCTATAAGGTCCGTTTTTTTTGGGACATTATGAGCAACCATTGGTGGTTGTGGTTTTATATCATACGACGATTCGTAGCCGTATGAGGTAACAGATTATGGAGAAAATACTATTGAATTCGTGTTGCTGCTCGACAAAGGAATTTCTGTGAGCAAGTTACTTTGTTTCATACTTTTTATTATGTAACTTGTTAACAGCACCTGTATTTCACTCTGCGCTAATAAGTATCTTCAAGATATTTTTTTTAGTTGGGCTGCAACACTGAGGCCAAAAAGTTTGAATTTATCATATGGTTCGTCTTCAACCTTCATAAGACACCCGGCCAAGTTCTTAAGATCACTGACACATGAAGCAACTTCTTTTACTCTGCTATTTAATAGCTTCTTACGCTTTGGTGCAGGTCCGGGACTTGTGGCATGAGTCTGTTTGTTCAATTGATTTTCACATAGACTATTATTTCTCCCTTGTCTTAATTCCTCTTGCATGTCTTGCTCATCTTGGACTAGAAAGTCCTCTTGGGTTAAAGCTTCTTCCAATTGAGATACCTCTTGATGCATTTGCGACTTTTCTTCATCGTGTGTTCTTCGTCATTCTGCAAAATAATAATTATACTTATTATAACTAAACTAAATGTATTAACAGCATTAAATTAAATTTCATATGACATTTTTTTGTTACAGAGACTAGAGAGGAATGGAAAACTATAGAACGCGATTTCAACACTAGTTGGAATTTTACAGGTATTACGGAGCAATCTATGACAAACATGTCAACATTCGCGCTCCTCCCCATTGCGAATAATTTAACTATAAAAAGCAAAACACCATCATCTTACTGGCTGGGAATTACTGTTTTCGATTCATTGACGTAGGATGTAATGGAAAGGCATCGGATGGAGGGGTTTTTGCTCAAAGTCCTATTTCTACAGCTTTGGAGAACAACATTTTACTGAATGGAGGATTTATTGCTGGGGACGATGCCTTCCCACTAAAATCCTATTTCTCAAACTATTCAGTTGTCAATTGAACTAAAAATATTTAACTATAGATTATTCCGCGCTAGAAGGATAGTTAAAAACGCCTTCGGGATACTAGCCAGCAGATTTAGAGTCTTCGAGAAACCAACAGGTTGTGAACTTACAACTGTTGACAAGATCGTTCGTACTTGCTGCATTTTACACAACTGGTTAAGATGTACGACCGCAAATGTTTATTTACTTAGAGGATCAGTAGATGAAGAAGATATTAAGCATGGTTCAATTATTCCGGGAGCATGGAGGGAGGAAATAAATAGTTTGCAGTCGATTGAATGCATAGGAAGTAACCAGTCACCTCAAATCGCAAGACAATTAAGAGACAAATATATGCAGTACTTTATGAACGAAGGGTCAGTTTCTTGACAAATTTGAATGATTTATTAAAGAATGTTAATTGTGAATTCAAAAAATAAATATATTATTTACCATGTTATTGTAGCTTTCACGATTTTCATAAATTTCATAACTACGAACCACGCAATTTTTGGCTTGTAAAGTTCTTGGGTGTTACTCAAATCGTGTAATCGGTCTACAACGGTGTTAGTACGCCATACAATCGAGTATTGTGTGGGGGAACAGACTCGTTCCAGTAAATAGGATTGTTTTCTATTTACTCGACTGGCATGGACACTCGCAGCGAGTACTCTACTGGAATACAGAACACTAATTTACAAAATCTGGTGTGAACATCACACGACTTTCTTTATCCTATTATTATATATTATACCGGGTCCAACATCTCGGCCCTGCGCTGCTCTCGTCTAAAAACTTGTTAATTTAAAAAAGGATGAGGCGCGAGTCCAACACTCGAAAGCTGATTAAAATAAACAGTACAAGACAATAATTGACTCGTACTTAAAGTTTTGCTACGTCACTGAAGGTAACCGTGCGAGCTCGGTCGCACGGCCTTCGCCATCATCGCCTGCGTGCTCCCTCCTAGTGGCGAAGCGCTCCCCCCCGTCCTCCCGCAGTCGGCCCGGTAGCTCACCGAGCGCGCTGTGATTGGTCCGTTTAATTAATTTTTAATCGGCTACAACTTATTTATTTGACCACGGATCAAAAAACTTCATTGTAATTTTTTGTTCGTCTCAGTTTGGTTAATCCGGAAATATAAATTTCCCGAAACATTTTATGAACACCCGGTATATTAAAAATCCTGAGCTTCAATTTTTTTTCAAGTTCTTATTTTACAAACTTTTATTTTAAATTCATGTTTATCTCATGATAACAAATCATTTTTATTCTCATAAATTTTTTGTATCTTCAACCGTTTAGATTCGCGACCGATTTTGCGACCTTGCGACCAAACGGCTCTGCCGATTTTTACCAAAAGCTTCGCACTGCGTCCCCTACCTACAAGTCTCTAGCTCTTACGGTTCTCGAGATAACCTGTTTACTTACAGACCAACACACACACACACACACACGCGCGCGCGCGCGCGAACCAATGGCCCAAACTAACTTTTTTGGTGTCTTGAGGCTATAATTCGTCCAGAAATGTGAAAAACTGGGTAGGTCAAATTTCCGCCGATTACATTACAGTAACAAGGAGAGTACTAAAAGTGAGTATTCGGTTTTAGTGACTCGTACGAGTTACTAGCGTCGTGTAAAGCCGCCTAGAAGCATTTTTTGCGCTGAATTTAGAAATGTAGTCCGTATTTTGCTATCACGTACAAATCGGTAGATATTTTTAAAAAATTGGTATTGAATATTAGATGCTTTATGAGTAGGGGTCTGTTCATAAGTTGTCATCCTGTTCAGTGTAATTTTAGTTTTACCCCATAAGGTTGTCAGCAGTGTATTATTTAACAAATGTTAACAGTTGAAAGCAACTACGTAACGGTCCTGACTCATTGTTGTCTTTCTTCCAGTAATGTAAACTGTGTATTGTGCGTATTTCAGTGATTCTCGTTTAGTTGTGTTTATAGTGTAGGTTCAAACTGATTTCTACTCTGTGCTGCATGTATAATAAATTCATGAATGAACAGCCTAGAAACATGTCACATAAATGTACAAATGCCCCAGACAATTTCTGTTACCTATGTTATGTGGCTAGTTCAAAGAAGGTGCATTATGTCCCGTATAAAAACAGCTCATCACCTGTACTTTGGGTGCGATGTTTGTGATCAAGACAAGAAATGGACATCTTAGAGTTGCTGTGTTTTTTAGAGATTCTCGTTCACCTATGCTTCTTTCTGCACATAAAAAACAAGTTTCCAAATGTTAGTAAGACAAAATCAAAGAGGGTATATTTGTTGGCCCACAAATTCGGGATTTGATGCAGAAAAGAAAAATATGTCTAGGAATGCTTTAAAATGTCACAAAACATTTCTTAGGGAACAGGAAATACCGAAGAATACAGAGATTATGTGGAAAGAATGTTGGTGACCTACCGTGAGATAGAGTGCAACATTTCTTTAAAGCTTCATTTTTTGAACTTCCACTTGAACTTTTTTCCGGACAATTTAGGATATGTCGGTGACGAACATCCATAAAGACATTTTAACAATTGAAAAGAATTACCATGGAAAATGGAATCCAGCCATGTTAGCAGATTACTGTTTATCAGCAGCGAGGAAAACACCAGCAACATCATACAAACGGAAGAGAGCCAAGAAGTCCATTTAGTAAGACAAGTATACTGAAATAAGTACCTCACTTTTTGCAATTTACCAAATTTGATAAGTGATAAACTTGCCGATTTCTCAAAAACTATACGCGATAGGAAAAAACTGAAGACATATCTGTACGCGATTTTCCGTTAGAATCAATTACTTTCTCCCAATAACCAGGAAAAAAGTTTAAAATTGTTGAGCTGTGTTATCAGAAGATCGATTGACACAAATAAAAACAAATTCAGTATTTGCATTTCAGCTCTCAAGAATCTAGTTTCTAGAAAATTATATGGAGGGCATTTGCATGTAAACTAATCAAAATAAATATATGACACACTTTTGGTTTATGTGACCATAGAAGGAAGTTATTGTATTACGTTGGTGCAAAAATATTTGCGGTTTTTATTATTTTAAGTTTTTTTTATTGTAGTCATGCAATAAAAAAAGAACTGCTTCTGCTATTACAGAGGTTCTGATTGTTCTCTGATCTTTACATCTCCCAGTTCTGCACTACAAACATTCTGTACTGTTGTGAAGATATGTATTAATTAAGAAAATTAAAAAGTATGATAACCCTTTTCTCTTAAATGTCACCCACCATTTGCAAATGTTGTCTGACAGCAAATGGCAATGTGGGAAAATATCAGAGTAGAATCGCTTAACCTGTAGACTATTTTCATTTTCCTCATATCGACCAATTTGTATCCGCGTCAATTAGTTTTAGAATAATCGGACGAGTTCGCATTTACTTATTTTATGATAAAAATTAATCTTATCATACTAACAAAAATTAAGTATTTTGTTTTATATTTACAAAGCAAACATTGAATAAAAACTGATATTTTTTAGGTTTTATTGTGAGAAAGCCAAAAGGCCGTCTTATGTGCATGCGGAATCTCATACAAAATCGTCAAGGCAAATAATAAAAACAAGTAAATAATGGAAATAATATTAAAATACATGCAAAATTAAATTTATTTACATGAAACTTTGTACGATTAAAGTAAATAGTATTGAGAATTATCAGCTTCTCTAGCCGGGATCAAACCTGCCACAGGCAAATACAAATTGCTCTTTCTCTGTATGTACTATACCCATAACGGATGCCCTTAAGCTGTTTGAGCTAGAGGGTGGCCACAAGTTAATGAATCATTGATAATACAAATTGTTTTATAGCCTTGTCTAGGTCTTCCTTGCCTTGTGGGCTGGAGTGGAGTCTTGCTGGAACAAATACTTCTGCCCAGTGACCACCTCCTCTCTCCAGGGCTTCGTAACTTTCTCCATAGCTGTCGGCGGTTATCTTTAAGCATTCCTCTAAGAAGTGGGCGTCATGGCATTACTTTTGTTGCTCACAAACTCCACCTTATTGTGTTACCTAAAAGGTTATTACATATGCGCTAGACGACTCTGTAATACACAACACATTAAGTTAGTTTTATATCACTAACAACCTACACTTATCGTCAAAATGAGTCGCGAATACGACCGCTGAGTTGCTATACTAAAATTTCTTCGTGTAAATCGCCGATAGATATTATTGCATGGTTTGGTATAGAAAATCTAGCCGCCAAGAGAAGCTAACTCGTGACAGGGCAACTCACAACGAGCGATCTGATCATAAGAGAAGTGATGAATGCATCTGCAAATTGAAAGGGAAGGTCTATTGAGATTCTGGGCGGAGTATGACTTAACTGATAAAAGAAATAGGCGTGGCGAGACCGACGGTCAGTTTAACAGCGGACCAGGACCTGCACTATAAGTCTTTTGTTCTGAGAAACCGCTAACTTTGTAAAACTTTGTAAAAAATAAGATAAACAAAATTTAAAGCATTAGTACCGCTGAACGATATCAAGCAAGACAGTGCTGACTTGTGGCCACTCTTCAGTCCTGACTGCAATCGCTTGGACTACTACGTGTGGGGCGTGGTCGAAGCGATGATCAATAAGAGCCATCATGACATCAAAGACATATTGAGGGCTTCCATCATGGAGGAGACAAGGAGAAAGTGTTGTGGCCTGCGGCAGGTTTAGGTCCCAGCTCAAGAAAGTTGTGGGCGCTAATGGGGGCTACATTGTATGATTCCTAATACTCTCATGTAAATAAATTTAAATTTTCTTGTGTATTAATGTGATTTTCCCTGTATATATTTTTTTGGATTCACTTCGACGATCTTGTACATGTTTTTGAATATTCATATAAAAAAATTGAAAAACGACAGTATTTATGTACTTTATTTACTTTATTAGTTTAACTACAGAAGCACTTATGGTAAAAACAATTTATTTAATTTTCTAAAGTTTATAATTCTAGCTTAATTTAATATTTAAAAAATTCCCTTGGTAATCCATATTTAAAGATCTGCGTCTTTCTTCTAGGAAGCAGTTTTGGTCCATATTTAAATGATATTTTTGGTTCATTTTAACCTAAGATATTAGTATATGTACTTTGGCACATTTTAAAATATCCTGTATTCTTTATTGATTTTAACTATAATTATACAACCAATATGTTATGCTTATCAGATCTATGTTTACATGGGTGAACATGAGCCCACAAATGCGTGTTTAATGTTAACATCACGAAGTTTTATGTATGCCCACAGTTTCGCGCTGTTTTGTTGTTATTACGTGTCTAACATGAGCACGCAATATTATGATTAGCTAGCCCTTGAGGAAGCAGTTGGATTTTGCTGAAATCTTGCAAAAATTGTTGCGCCAATACGATGTTTACCAAACATACTCATTTAATTCTAAATTTTCAACGTTATATACTTTTGTATTTTTAACTTTGACAAATTAGAAAGCCGAAGTAATACACTAATTTTGAATTGATATTAAAATAAAAACTGCTAAGCATGATTATTTGTATCGTTGTTTAGTTAAATTGTAGGTTGTTATTTTTCAGTTATTCAGTCCTGAATTATTAAATGATAAATTTACATACATTTATTGTATCGTATTGAGCAAACCAGTTTAAAAGAGATAAAATATTACATGATTTTTAAAAATATCGAATAGACCCCGTATATTCATGTATATCTTTCCGTGAGAATGCTATAACACCGCAAGAAGAGTTATAGCACTTACTTAATAAAGAGATGGAGGCGTTGCCCTCTTAAATATAGGGTTTTCATGCTTTGCATTCAACATAATTATAATTCCAGACATGTCTTTAGCTATCTCAAAAATACATGACTTTACTTGATTAAGGATTATGTCACATTATGTATATTTTTATGTTTTGGCGTATTTTTGCAAGAATGGCATTAAAATATTGGAAAAGGCTACAGATTAACGATTTAAATTTAGAATTAAACACAGTTATAGCTTGAAAAATTTAAAAAGTTAATTTTTTACTTTATAATTTTGACTTGTTTTTGATTATAAATTGAAAAAGAAAAACACGAGGGCGTGCTGAAAAGTAATGCCTCCGATTTTTACTTTCCTTATCCTATAATAAGGAAAGTAATGTAATCGGCGGAAATTTGACCAACCCAGTTTTTCACATTTCTGGACGAATTATAGCCTCAGGACACCAAAAAAGTTGGTTTGGGTCATTGGTTCGTGTGTGTGTGCGGGTGCGTGTGCGCCTCTCTTTCTCTCTCTCTCTCTCTCTCTCTCCCCTTCCCCTTCCCCTTCCCCTTCCCTTCCCCTTCCCCTTCCCTTCTCTCCCCTTTGTTGTCCCGTGTGTGTGTGTGTGTGTGTGTGTGTGTGTGTGTGTGTGTGTGTGTGTGTGTGTGTGTGTGTGTGTGAGACTTGAAATTTGGTATCCAAGTTATTTGTACTTGTAGGAGACGCAGTGCGAAACTTTTGGTAAAAATCGGCCGAGCAAGGTAGCAAAATCGGTCGCGAATCTAAACGGTTGAAGATACAAAAAATTCATGAGAATAAAAAAAGATGAACATGAATTTAAAGTAAAAGTTGGTAAAGTAGGAAATCAAAAAAAAACTAATGCCCGGGATTTTTGCCAGAATTACCCAAATAATAGGATAAGGAAAGTTGTGTGATGTTCACACCAGATTTTTTATGTTAAAAGTCAAAGCTTTTTAAATAAAACCAACTTTATTAACATTCTACATCTTTATTCTTCTTGTCTACATATTTATTTCTCAACATAGTCACTCTGGTGACCAACACATTACTTCCGACGAGACCAGTTTGTTGATGCCGTCACTGTAGAATGTCTGACTTTGTTGACGGAGCCACAACCTCACCTCTGCTTGTACCGCTTCACCACTATCCAAGTGAACTCCTCGAAAGTGTGCTTTAAGTTTTGGAATCAGATGAATATCGGATGGGGCCATGTCGAGATTGTATGGAGAATGATCGATGACAGTAAACCCAAGGCGTCGGATTGTTGCAGATATCGCAGCGCTCGTGTGTAGTCTGTCATGCTGAAGGAGAGGATGTGTGGACGAACTCTTCGAATTCGTACTTTCAATTTTCTGGGGGTCTCGCAGTACTTTGCAGAGTTTGAGGTGGTGCCTTTAGGCATGAATTCCAAATGCACCACACCTTGAACATCTCAGAACACTGTGAGCATGAGTTTGCCTGCTGATGGCATGGTCAGGAACTTTTTTGGCGTCGGCGATCCTTTGTGGCGGAACTCCATTGATGCTTTCTTGTTTTCGGGGTCAAAATGGTGAATCCAGCTTTCATCACCTGTCACAATGTTGTCAAGGAACCCATCACTCTCACGCTCAAAAAGCAAAAGAAATTGTTGACAGATGTCCAATCTCCTCTGTTTCATGTCTGGAATGAGCGTTAGAGGCACCCACCGTGCACACAATTTTTTGTACCGCAATTCTGAAATCATGGCCTATACAAGCTCTCGTGATATGCCACACTTACCTAAGGGCTGTGTCTGTGCTATCTGACGATTTTCTCTGATGAGTTCATTAATCCGATGAGCCTCGTTGGTTGCCGTACGTGGTCGTCCAATCCGAGCTTTGTCACATGTTAGCTCCACTGTTTCTTTAATTATGAGCACGAATAACCCAACGTCGCACATTAATGATGTCGGTACAATCATTACCATGCATAGCTTTTATTCTTCTATGGATTTCAATTGGAGGCATGTTTCCTGCGGTTAGAAACTCGATTACAGCACGCTGTTTTTCATGAACTAACGTAGTTACGTTACACATTGCTATGTTACACGCTTCAATTCAGAGCCCTCTAGCGACAAACGGTTGCAACAACACATTACTTGAATAACATGCATGACATGTAATACCTCAACCGATATTGAGAACAAAATAAAACATGGGGCCGGCGAAGAGATTGCTCTACAAGCAATCCCAGAACGAACTTAAAAATTCGAAATCGAATATCTCGAATTTTTTCGACTTCATTTTCGAATTCAGCGTAAAATTTCCTATAAGAATCACATTTAAAATCGTAATGTTGAAAATTTTCCCGAAATTCAAAGTCGAATATCTCGAAAACTATTAGAGATAGAAATTTTTTAATTTCGAATTCGAAATCAGCGTAAAATTTCCTAAAAGAATCCATTTTCAAATTTTAAAAAATCTCAAATTTTGTGACGGACCGACAGACCGACAGACAGACATATAGAATTCAGTAACTAACTTTTTAAGTTCGTCGACAAGTACGTAAGTGGAATTCCTTTTCTATCAATGTCTGGGGCTTCTATACATAAACAAAAATTTGCGGCCACTTCCGGTCAAACCGGTCTCGAGATTTTTCGATCAGGCTGATTTTTGGCGTTTGGACTTGATTTATGGTCCTTAGTTGAATAGTAAAAACGTTATTTCTCTATCTATCACAGATCAAAAATTATAAGGCGTGACAGATGTCGGAAATGACAGAAATAGAAGCTGGTCTCCGGCTTGGAAGCTGCCTTGATTAAAAGTTATAAGGCGTGACATATTGGAAGCTGGGTCCCCTAAAAACCCTTATTGCATTGTTGTAGGACATCCCACCTATTCCAGCTCGCGGATGTGAACCCTGTATGCCACAGTCTTTCGAATAATACCCTCCTTATGTCTTTAGGTTCAGTTGTTCTCGAGTTGAAAATCGCGACGGACAGACAGACGTCCGCATCGATTTCATTAGGCTACCCTTTCAGGTATAGAAGACTAAAATTCTGAGGCATTACTTTTCAGCACGCCCTCGTACATTAAGAAAATTCATTCTAAACTGTATAAAAACAATTATTTATTTTCTAGAACACTGATACAATTCTTATTTTTCTAATTCTATATCATATAATGTGTTCTTTATATGCACACCATTTTTATACATTTAATTTGATTTGTATTATTACTATTTCTTGTTTGTACTACTTTGACATACTTATTTATTGTGGCAAAGGCGTTCAATTTGAATTTTTTATTTTCCAATTTTATGTTTATTGTAGAGTATATGTTTACGTAAAGGTACCATTTCGTTTTAGCTTCTTTGTTCTCAATAGCTTCTGCTGTCAGTTGAGATGTAGCTAATATCAAAAAATATTGATCTTTTTTCTCAGCATTTCGATGAGATCGCAGATTGAAATACACGCCCAATATATATGCAAAGACAGAATATAGTGCCACGTGATACAACTAGATGACTGGAACGCGCAGAATAGGTAACGATTAATTTGTGTAGCACTGCAAGTGCAGTTGTGGACAACGCATTAATCATAAAAACAGACAATCTATATGAGATTAGTAGTAGAAACTCAGGATAGAGTCAAAGGACTATGTTTTGCTATATAATAAATTTGTAATGTAATTATAAAAAATCTGGTGTGAGCATCACGCGACTTTCCTTATCCTATTATTATATACGAGAGAACCCGCAGGCTTCGTCGACGAAGCCTGATCTAGACGCCAGGTAGTCGTGTAGAACATTCCACATGTTTTACGTACATTTAACACTACAAACAATAGAAACATTGGGAGGAATTTCCCTTGTAATCAAAATATTTAAATAATTTAAAAACGGTTAAAATTAGACGGCTGATTTTTTGACCCGAATTATCAAATATAGTTGTGAATGTGAAGTTTCAAGGAAATCGGTTGAAGCGTCTAGGAGGAGATATAATTATAAGTTTAGTTAGGGAGATAAGACAAATCTATATTAGATTATACCGGGTCCATTCTCTCGGCCCTGCACTGCTCTCGTTCCGGAATTTGTTATTTTAAAAAAGGACGAGGCGCGAGTCCAACACTAGAAAGCTGATTAAAATAAACAGTGCAAGAGAATAATTGACTCGTACTTAAAATTTTGCTACGTCACTGAAGGTAACCGTGCGAGCTCGGCCGCACAGCCTTCGCCATTATCGCCTGCGTGCTTCCTCCTAGCAGCCAAGCGCTCCCCGTCCTCCCGCAGTCAGCCGGGTAGTTCTCCGAGCGCGCTGTGATTGGTCCGTTTAATTAATTTTTAATGGGCTATAACTTATTTATTTGACCTCAGATCAAAAAATTTCATTGTAATTTTTTGTTCGTCTCAGTCTGATCTATCCGGTAATTTAATTTTCCGAAACATTTTATGAACACCCGGTATATTAAAAATCCTGATCTGCAATTTTTTTAGAATTTTTGTTTTATTAACTTTTATTTTAAATTCATGTTTATCTCGTGATAACAAATCATTTTTATTCTCATAAATTTTTTGTATCTTCAACCGTTTAGATTCGCGACCGCTTTGCGACTGATTTTGCGACCTTGGGACCAAACGACTCTGCCGATTTTTACCAAAAGCTTCGCACTGCGTCCCTTACCTACAAGTAACTTGCATACCAAATTTCAAGTCTCTAGCTCTTACGGTTCTCAAGATATCCTGTTTACTGACAGACCGACAGACACACACACACACACACACACACGAACCAATGGCCCAAACCAACTTTTTTGGTGTCCTGATGCTACAATTCGCCCAGAAATGTGAAAACTAGGCAGGTCAAATTTTCGCCGATTACATTACTTTCCTTATTATAGGATAAGGAAAGTAAAAATGTTAAAAGTCTGTACACAATGTTCTTTGAGTGTCTATTCATTATAATCAAATCATGATCTTGGAATTAGTCGACAAAAATACTCCAATATTTGGAATGTCATCAAAAAGTTACGGCTGGTATGGGTTATTCCAAAACAAACGGTAAACTTTTGCGATCAGAAGTAGATTCTGTTGATAAATTGGCTGCGCTTTTGCAAAATTAGGAGACCAGCGAACAATAGTTAAAATCACTGAACTGACTTTGATGACTTATTTATCCACGATGCATTGCTTCAACATAACAATGCGAGCTCTCATATCAGTCATCACAAGCTCTCAAGTATAACGTGTTGCCTCATTTCCTATATTAGATCTTGCGCCGAGCAACTACGCTCTGTTTAAGGCAATGGAAGAGGTAGTTAAAATTAAAAAATACTTAAATAATGATTTGAAATAGGCCAAAGCAAATTGTTTATCTCTAAATGATAAAAAAGCTATATGCTATGGCTTTCATAATATTTAGTCATAGTCAAAGTAATAACATAATTCAGAGAATTAGCATTGTTAGAAGTCTTAGCATTATGCTTATCGAAAGACTTGGCTTTTGTCAATATACATATATTCTACATCTCTCGTAAAACTCAAATACACATAAGTACATGCTACATGCTTAAGAACACTTATCATCATCATTCCCAACGTTTAAATATTATCCTCCCCAAGCTGTCGCCATGCCGTTCGATCCGCCGTCGCTCCCATCCATTGTGTTTTTGCGACCTTATTGATGTCTTCTCTCCATCTGGTTCTCGGTCTTCCTCGTTCCCTTATTCCTGTCCTTGGCCTTTACTCTGTTACGTTTTTGGTCCACCTATCGTCTTCGAGTCACATAAGATGACCTGCCCATTGCTATTTCAAGTTTGCCTCGTCCTCAACTTTGGTTTTATTTCGAATTCATTCCATTGATTTTTACTTTCCTTATCTTATAATAAGGAAAGTAATGTAATCGGTGGAAATTTGACCTACCCAGTTTTTCACATTTCTGGGCGAATTATAGACTCAGGACAACAAAAAAGTTGGTTTGAGCCATTGGTTCGTGTGTGTGTGTCTGTCAGTCTGCCAGTAAACAGGATATCTCGAGAAACGTAAGAGCTAGAGAGTTGAAATTTGGTAAGCAAGTTACTTGTAGGTAGGGGATGTAGTAGTGTGGTAAAAATCGGCAGAGTCGTTTGGTCGCAAAGCAGTCGCGAATCTAAACGGTTGAAGATACAAAAAATTTATGAGAATAAAAATGATTTGTTATCACGAGATAAACATGAATTTAAAGTAAAAGTTGGTAAAATAGGAACTCGAAAAAAATTGAAGCCCAGGATTCTTGCCAGAATTACCCAAATAACAGGATAAGGAAAGTCGTGATGTTCACACCATATTTTTTATCCTGTAATCGCACTTTCAACATCAATCTTTCCATTATTCTTTGCGCAACTTTCGGTTTTTTCATCACTGTTTCCATAAGGGGTCATGTTTTCGAGGTATATGTAAGTATTGGAGGAATGCATTGATTAAACACTTTAGTTTTAAGGTGTTGCGAGTATGTTGTTGTTTCGAACACATTCCTTAGATTTCCATAAGCAATCCAACCTAACTTTACCCTCCTTACAATTTCTGTTGCCTGGGTATCTGTCCTAAAAGTAAGTATTTGTCCTAAGTATATATATTCGTCGACAATTTCTATTAGGCTATTCTTACTTCTCGCAAGTCTTTAACCATTGTCATGAAATCTTCTTTGTTATTTGCTAATAAAACAATATCGTCAGCGAATCGTGAGTTAGACAGATATCTTCCATTGGTATTAATTCCTAATTTATTCTAGTTCAAAGCATTAAGACATCTAATAAATTATTAAAGAGCTTCGAGGAAATTCTTCTTATTTTTATCGGGTTCGTCTTTTCGAATATCTGGAATGTCACTGTTGCATTTTCGTATATTTACTTGATTAAATATATAATCTACAACCTATTCCGCATCTCTTTAATTCATTGACCAGCGCCCACGTTCTCACCGTGTCAAATGCCTTTTCAAACTCGATGAAGGCTAGGTAGAGAGGTTGGATTATAATTGTGCGCTTTTTCTATAGGTGGCCTTACGCTATGTGATCCAAGGTGCTATAATCCTCTCTAAAAGCTACCTGATCTGAGGTTTGAAATTCGTCTAGACGTTTCGTTATTCGTGTTGCTATTATTTTTGTTAAAAATTTATGTATGTGGGATAACGAGATCTTCCGATAGCTTTTTAGGTCTTTTTTATTTCATTTTTTATAAATTAGCATAGCATTAGCGTTTTTCCATGATTTAGGTATTGTGCCTTTATCTAGGCACTAGTTAAATAGTATTTTCCTTTCCTTCTTTTATTAGTTCTATTACTAACCCGTCCGCGGCTGCAGATTTATTATTTTTTATTTGTCTTAGTGCCTATTTTATTTTATGTTTACTAATTGTGAGTATGTCCTCTGTACTCGTTTTTTGTTTGGGTTAGTTGGTGGTTCTTGAGACGAGTATAGGTCCTCGTAAACATTTTTCAATATATTCTAAGATTTACCGCGATTGCACAATGCGTTTCCTTTCTCATCTATTGTATTTACTGTTTTTTTTCTTCTTCTATTCTTGTCTTGAATACTTTTGGAGCTTTGTTTCTTTTAAAGTTTTCTCTAATTCGTTGTACTCTGATATCTTACACGTTTTTTATGCCTTTGTTAATTCCTTTTATCTCTTCTTCTGGCATATTTAGTTTTTCCTTTTTAAGTACGCTGTTTGCAGCTTTTTTATGTTATTAATAATGTAGTTATAAAGATATATCTTGTATAATGTTCTTATGGTCTGAGAAGATAAAATCGATCTCGTTTTTTGTGATCCCAGTAGAGGTTTTCCACGTACATTCACGGTGTTCTTGTTTTAGAAAGAATGTATTCATTACTTTTAATTGATGCGCTTCGAGAAAATTCAATAACACTTTCCCTCTGTCATTACGTGTTCCTACTCTATATGTATACATGGATTTCTCTCCTCTTTGGTATTTATCAATTTTGGCGTTAAAGTCTTTGATTAGAAGTGTATAATAGGTTTTGTTTTCATTCATTACCTTCTCTGTGTCTTGATAGAACTATTCAATTGATTCATCATTGTGTTTAGATGTTGGTATGTACACTTGAATAATTTTTATATAATACCGATTAGTTATATTATTAGTAATGTAAGTCTTGATGATATTCCTATCATTGAACTAATATTTTTGTTCCATTCTCTGTTTATCAAAATTCTAACACCATTTATACTGGCGTCTTCTTTTCCCTTATAATATAATATGCTTCCTGTCTTCAGAATCTCTTTTCTTGACTTTGCTCAGTCCAACAATGTCCCACTTAATATGTATCAGTTCTTCTTCTAATTGAGCTAATCTGTCCTCTGTACAGAATGATTTTACATTCATAGCTCCAATGTTCATTTTCACACGAAGGTCTATTCTTTTGTCTTTTATTTTCAAAGTTTTGTCTCTCTCAGAATCCTCGAGGCAAATCAGAGTATCGGTGTGGGATTGTGGTCGATTAATCCTATCCACCTGGGGTATTTGAGTTATAAAATTTTTCTTCATGTTATTTGAGGGGTTAATTTGGCATTAAAACGCCACTATTGCCGAGCGGGTTGGCGAGTTTTTAATCACCTACTCCTCTGGAATCACACGCTGTGTGCGCCTGCCCAACATGAGTCCAGACTCCGCTATTTCGCCTCTTCCATCGTTGTAACTTTGCCATCCTCCGTCTTCAGAGCCGTTGTTATTCTTCCCCTGTAACCCTCGGTAGGAGCTCTTACACGGTGCTATCAGCCGGGCCAGCTGAACTCTGTTTTTTAGCGAAGTTGTTACTGCTCCCCCTTCTCATTATTTAGAGCCCACACTATAAGATACAAAAATAAGTTAGAAGCTATTTATTGAAGATAATTGGTTATATAATAATTATTCGTAGAAAAGAAATAAATTACAGCGAACTAGAAATTCTTTCAGTTTTGCCAAAAATTATGTTTAGACACAACTTCCGGAACTTATCCTTTTTTATCAAATTGTTAAACTGCATTTTTGTTGTTAAAAATTTAATGTTTATAATAAACTTCAATGTCACGGCAAAGTCTCAAATATTTTTATGCTGATTTCACTTATATATATTTTTTATTTATTATACTAGCTTTGAAAATTTGTATTATATTTTCGTATTTATATCCTTATTTAGCAAATTGTTGTATCAATAGGTTTATTTTACATGTACATTGAATTTATTACTATTAATTAGCTTTTCTTTAATTTATATACAATATATATCTTGAATTGAATTAGTACTGCTGAGAAGGAAGTTTTTTAAGAGTAGAAAATATATATATATATCGTTTGGCAAATATAATATTGTGTTGGAAACTCTTTTTGATAGTTCTTCATAATTATAAAATATTATAGATTATCACTTCCATATTAAATTTAAAAACTAAGAACACTTGGCCATTATCCTTACTCATTGATTCCATTTTCTTCAGTTAAGTAGACAATTTTAATTTCATATTCGAAATCTTGAAGCACTTGCCTAGGAAAGGTATAGTCATGCTCACCTATCTCTTCAATGCAGCGTTGAGACTACAACATGTTCCCGACAGTTGGAAAGTTGCAGAAGTAATTATGCTGCCCAAACCAGGTAAGCCACCAAACGATGTTAAATCCTACAGGCCCATCTCCCTGTTACCAATCATATCAAAATTATTCGAAAAGCTACTTCTCAAGAGACTCAAGCCATTTATAGAAAATGGTAACCTAATACCGAACTATCAATTTGGATTCCGACAAAACACTCAACGATTGACCAAGTTCATCGAATTACGGATGTCATTGAGTGCGCTCTAGAAGAAAGGAAAGTCTGCTCGGCAGTCTTCTTAGATGTTGCACAGGCCTTCGACAAGGTGTGGCATGAGGCCTGATACACAAATTAAACAAACTGCTCCCAAAACAACATGTAGAGATATTAAAATCATACATCTCGGACAGACTCTTCAGAATAAAACAAGAAGACCAGTATTCGGAACTGAAAGAGATAAAAGCAGGTGTACCTCAAGGTAGTGTACTGGGCCCCATACTCTATCTGTTGTATACCAGCGATTTACCGGATCTAGAGGGAATCACGGTTGCCACATTTGCCGACGATACAGCTCTACTTGCAGTAGACGAAGACCAAGAGTTATCCACTAGAAAACTACAAACAGCCAGCAACATAATACTTGACTGGACCAAACAATGGAGGATCAAGTTAAATGAACTAAAACCTACTCATGTCAACTTTACCAATAAACTGCTCAAACACCCGCTGTCTTTAGACATTAATGGTACCATCGTACCTTACGAGAACAACGCCAAGTATCTAGGCATGACTCTAGACGCCAAACTCAGGTGGAAAGAGCATGTGAAGAAGAAAAGAGCAGAACTAGCCCTAAAATATAGACAATATTATTGGTTGATTGGAAGAAACTCCAAACTTTCAATCTCCAATAAACTACTGATTTACAATCAGATACTGAAACCAGTGTGGCTTTATGGCATACAGCTCTGGGGCTGTGCCAGTGATTCTAACATCAAGTGTATCCAAACATTTCAGAATAAAGTTCTACGAAACATAGTAAATGCCCCCCTGGTATATCCGAAATTCCGATCTTCACAGAGATCTACGAATTCCAACCGTTGAGAATGAGATCAAGAGGTTTGCTGAAAAGCATGAAGCTAGACTTCACCTCCATGTCAACGCAGAAGCTCTTCAACTGCTGGATAACCAACATCAAGTCCGAAGACTGAAGAGAAGAAAACCACGTGACCTTGTGTAGTGTGTTGTGTATAAAAGCAGAGCACAGTGCGCGAGTGCAGTGAAGTACGCAAAACAGAAGAAGCCTAGAAGACATCATTGGATGGACTCTAGTATAGACAAATACCTAGTTTAAGATCTCAGATGAAAGTTAATGGTTAGTCCTATAGACTAGTTTTAACAGCAGGCACACAATGCCAAATAAAAAAAAAAAAATATTCGAAATATTGAACTTTTGTTTGTCATTTGTTTTCACAACCGTTCTTTTTTGAGTTGGGTGGTGATTTGACTGCTTATGAAAGTATCTGTACGCGTGGGTTTTTTGTACACGTCGATTCTTCGATTTCAACACTTGTACGTTTAAAAAAGCAATCTTATCGTTTGATTCCAGTTCCATGGTAAACTGCATGCTTGGTATCTTAGTCATATCGAGGGTTTTAAAGGTCCTGTATTGATGGCGATCTCTTCAAATTTCTCCATGTAGTAATTGGCGATTACATTAAGTGGGCTACCCATTGCTACTCCGTCTTTTTGTTTGTAATATACGTCTTGCCAAACAAAGTAACTGAACGTAAGGCACTGATCAAATAGCTGTAAGATAGGAAAAACTTTTTTCATGTGATCCAGGGCATTTTAAATCAGTACTTTAGTAAACAGGGATGTTACATCAAAACTAACCATTACATCTTCCTTCTGTAGCTGAATGTCTTGAAGAAACAAAATGTGCAGTGTCCTTGATGTAACTGCTGGTATGTCAGATGTACGGTTGCAACAAAATGGATAAATATTTGGTCAGCTTGTAGGTAGGGCCACCGATGGCACTAACAATGGGTAGCATCGGTACGTCATCCTTGTGTATTTATTAGTCTCTTTTTGATGGTGTTATCCAGAGAGGAACTCTTTATCAGCTTGCTCTTGTCGTGTAGTATCCACAATGTTGGATAGCGTTTGAGCAGGGTGTAAGTGTTTATATCAAGCAGTTCGGTCATCTTCTTCATATAGTTCTCCTTTGATAGTACAATTGTGGCATTATTTTATATGCTTGTAAGATTATGATGGTGTCATCATTCTTGAGTTCACATAGAGCATTTAATTTCCCCCCTGGATAAGTTCTTCTTAAGCGGGTTAGCTTTCGTTTTTCGATAAATTCGTTGGGCTTGAGGAATGTGCAGGTGGTGTTTGACCTGTAAATACGTCGGAATTACTTTTGATCCGACAACGCAGTAAGAAAGCAAGGTTGGACAGTACCTGGAATTTCTTCTTGGGTAAGTTTTCGAGTTGTCTTACAGACTTGTAAATCTCCTCTCCATAGAGGAAGGGCTTTCACAGCCAGTTTTATGGTGCATCGTGTGGTTGGCTCTCAAGTTATAAGGCCGTGGTCGGAGTTCAGAAACTCTTGACTTTTCGGCCTCTTCGTCGACTTCATGAGAAAAATATTAATTCAAAGCATTTCTTCAAAAAAAAGACTTCGTTTATGTGACTTCCCGATTTGAGGGTAGATTTTGTTGTCTAAATAAGGTATAGGTATCTAGAATATTGCAGAATAGCGCAATGAGCTGTCATTTGTGATCCATTAGATTCACTCCAACTTTATTCTTATTAGTCTAAAATAATGTAGTTTCCCTTTCGGTGTTGCTTCATCATAATGTATTCAGCTCAGTAGGATAACGCATATATTTTTTTTTTTTTTGGAATATAACTGACCATTGTGAAGTTGTTTTAAAAGGCAAAGAGCTTGTTTTTGAGACTTTTGAGTTCCAGTGGAATATCTCGTTTATTTTGTCACAGCATGCCTACAATTGTCAAGACCCTTTTCCAACAAATATTCGGCAAGTGCGTGATACACTTGTGAAGAAATTATCCAGTTATGTTTTTGGAAACTAGAAATTTGAGGATATTTGCTGGTAGGTCGCGTTGTAATTGCTGGTCTGGTTGCTTTGGACATAAATTTGACCAAATATGTTAAGTAGTTAAATATAACAGCAAGATTAAGTATTTGACTAGGTTGCAACTAGGAAAGGTAAGTAATAAGCATTTGCCATCTATGTTAAAATTTTAATTGATGTATTACAATACAAAGTGGTAAACATATTCTCACATGATTAAGCAAAAACTAGCACTAATAATAAATTGCCACTACATAATAATCAGGATCAATCCTCTGCATCATTGCAATGGAAGTAGCTCATTGACTGTGACATCACCTGTCTGGTGCAGTAAGGCTAATTTTGGCCAGTTAAAAGTACAGCAACAATCAACTTAAAACGAGATTTAAGATGAGATCAGACCTAATCAGCAGTAAACTAGATAGGTTACAATAAAAGCACTTAGAATAAATCACTATGTACAGAAATAAAACTAAACTGTAATGGAACTGACTTGATCAATAGCACAAATAGCAGAAGACACAACCGCCTCTGCATATTTATAACCGTCAAAATTACAATCTCCACTAAAATAGCAAAAATCACAAATAGTCATGATCAAAATAGAAAAAAGTGTAAGCACTTGTCCAAGTTCAATAGCATAAAAAAAGAAAATACACAATAGTTGCACATTCTAAGCGCATTGAATAAATTACAGATATCCTCATCATATTTTAATGAACATAAATAAAAAACATACTATTTGCAACACATAACCTAATAATTGGGTTCAAATATAACAACTGCTAGTAGCTACTCCAAACAGGTCACACAGTGGATAACATGTATCTACTTAAAATATTTCAAAGGGTAAACCTGCATGAAGGTTAATAAAAACAGAAAAACTGTTAACAACAAATTCACTCGGTGATGTGGCTAAGCCTTGCTTCCACCAAAGACTGCATCTTTTTACTAACAAAGCGCTTGTTGGGAGTGTTCATCTCATCTTCATCGCCCAATAGTCGTTTGCTTACAACGCTCTTGTTAATAGCGTTATTTATTTTTTCCAAATCCTAAATACAGTTTTGTACATATTTTAAAATGTCAATTTTACCACTTCACTTTTACCTTAGATGGGCTCCTGCTGAAATGATACTCCAACAAGTTCTTAGATTTAACACCATTGTTGTTGGGAACATCATAAGGCATGATGAATAGATTGTTGGTTATTTGGCACCTTGGTGATGCCAGATTGTTATTCACAAGTAGGGGCAGGGGGCTTAAAGTGATGGTCGAGTTCTAAATAAAATAAATGATAAATGTTTTATCGAGTTTTTAAGTATTAACAACAAATGCATTACCTGATTTGAACAACTAGAAAATTGCAGGGCAAAGCTCCTCATTGCTTGTACATAGACGCTGTTGTAAAATGATATTAAATCGCCACGTTTTTCACCTTCACTGGTAGGTTTCCCTAAAACAATATTAGCAATAAAATCAAAAAATTTATACTGGCTGCCCTACCTTAAATTGATTAATAATTTTCAAAAAATTAACAAACATTATGCTGACAATAAAACATCAACAACAAATTTGATAGAGAAATAAAGGGAACCTGATATGAGTGAAAAATTTGAATTACACGTTATTATTTAGGTAACAAAGAGTTGTAAAAATTTATTGCAGTATCCTGCTGCAAGAACTTTATGATGTACTGGTGCTATAAATTTTTGCACAAACGTCCATTGAATTTTCCATGATGCCCAGTGCCATTTAGATGGAAACTTTTCGATGGTTTCAACTGCTATACCTGTTTTTTCGATATTTACCCCTTTACGATGGATCAATATTGCTCAATGAACCTTAGTTCTGGATTGTTTAGTGGATTCATTTGTTTTGGTAAGTAATCCGCACCATTAGCAGCGTACCACTCCTTTGTTACCTTAGAGTAGTAACACGTCACAAAATCTGATCGAAAAAGCGGTTTAACAATGTGTTGCTGCAACAACAAAATACGTTTTTGATGTCTGAGTTGATAGATCCAGTGATGATAAAAGCTGTGCTTTCCAAACCGCAACTGCATATAGGTTGCATTTTGGCTTTCATGGCTACCTTTCGTAAAGAAATAGTTGGATTGTCTTTAAAAAGCTGCACTACTTTCTGTTCCTTCTTCTGATCTATCACTCCATGTTCACCTCCAATTCCTGGTTTCCTTTCCACAATATCCGTAGTCTGTTTTAGCACACAAGCAACAACAGTATTAGAAACATTTGCTTTTTGAGCAAGCTGACGAGTTTGGGATTGTGGACATGTTCATGCAAAATTAATTTGCGGTGTTCCACTTCATCCAATGACATCATGGTAACTGACTCATCTAGAGAAGTTTGTCCATATCAAGTGATATTTTTACGCTGACTGGACAGTCTTTAGATAGGCAGCTCATAAACTGCTGTACTTACAATATTATATTTAATTTTCGGTGCTCCAGTTTTGCTGTATTTAACATTTATTATGTTCCTGAAAAGTAATTTCATTTTCTTGTTATTTTACATTCTTCATTTTCTAAGATGTTAAACAACTATAAACGACATATGCCCCTTCAGCACTGATGAAAAGAAATTATCTAATCATTGCTATGTTTTGTTGTTAAATTCTTGTCCATAGCATTGTAGAGTGCTTAGAAAAGATGGCAATCCATTAGTGGAATTTTTGTTAAGTAACATGTCATGCACTGTTGTACTGAAGCCAAACTTAAATTTCTATAATTTATGGCGGCACCTTGAAGTTAGTCAATTATTTGCAGTAGGAGCTTGAAGTAGATAATGTTCAGTTCTGTAGGTACAGTTTTTGTATTAATTGGAGTTATGGCTGTCCACCTTGTTTAATCCATAATCTTTTGTACTTAATAGTAGCGGGTAGATACCCCTCTGCGATCCCAGCAGAGGGCAGATCTACTTCAGGAATGCGATTCCCCCCATCCCTATTTGGGGGATATGTATATTATGTCCCATAACCTCTATCCTGGCCACACTACTTCCCTTTCCCTTCCATAATCCACTCGCCAACTCGCACTTGGCCAGCGCGGCGAGTTATGGCCAAAAACCCCTCAATGATGACAACAGCGATCTCCGAAAAATTTCCCCAGGTGGGTCAAACAAACGGTTTGGAATCCCACACCGCAAAGGCGGTCTGCCTCATGGAATATGGGGGAGGCAAGATGTCGCATTCATCAAGAAGGCAACAACACGAACCCTAGTAAACATATAACTGCCAATCACTGCTGAATGATTATCAACTGCATGATCTCGAGATGATCGCAAAAAAGATAAAATGGGACATAATAGGTCTCGCCGAAATACGAAGAAAAGAGGAAGGGGTCATTGTTCTGCAGTCTGGTAACACCCTGTATTACAAAGGTCATGAAACTGAAAGCCAGAAAGGCGTGGGTTTCCTAGTAAGCAAGAGAATAAAACCGAACATCAAAATGTTTAAAGGAATATCAGAACGTGTTGCATATATAACAATAGAAACAAGCAAACAAGAAAAAATGAAAATAATTCAAATATACGCTCCCACATCTACCTATGATGACGAAGATGCCGAACTATTCTATGAAGATGTAATCAGAGCACGAAACGAAAACAAATGCAAACACATTATCATGGGCGATTTTAATGCGATACTAGGACAACAACAAACAGAAGAAGAAATGTATGTAGGGAAATATGGACTGAGACAAAGAAACCAGAGGACATATGTTGATAAATTTCCTAGAATACCAACGACTATACGCGATGAACACCTTCAATAAGAAACAATAACGCAAATGGACCTGGATAAGTCCGGATGGCAGAACAAAAAATGAAATAGACTATATACTGTCGTCATCCAGAGAACTTATTCAAGATATCACCACCTTAAATGCGTTTCACACTGGCAGTGACCACCGAACAGTTCGAACCAAAATCATTATAACAACGAAGAGAAACAAATATAAACCAAAACAAAGAATAGCAATAGATACAGAAATCCTCAAACAGATGAACCAAATGTACAGAGAAAATTAAAAATCTCAATAACCCAGATAGATAAAACATAGGAAACAGAAGATGGATTGAAGAAAGCGACAAAACAAATAAGCAATGTTATAAAAGAAGCAGTTCTGAAAGTAGCAAAGAAAACACTGAAACAAAAATAATGATTGAAAAACGGAGATCACTATATAGAGAAGGAAAATATGCTGAAAAAGACGAGGAAGATGATACGAAAAGATCTAGATAAACACTTTGAAGATATGACACAAACCATCATCGAACAAAATAAAAACCTGAAATGTTTAAAAAGAAACCTAGGCAGGCATGAAATAACAACATTGAAAGACAAAACTGGAAGAGAGGAAAGAGACAAAGACAGAATATTCAACATTGCTGAAGAATACCATAAGACCTTGTATGCATCATAAATTAAAAAACCCAGGTGGAGAGGAAAGTAATGAATATTGGCTCGGAAGACATCCCTGAAATTGCGGAAGAGGAGATAAGCTATGCCTTGAAGTCAATGAAGAAGAACAAAGCGCCGGGAGAAGATGAAATACTGGTAGAAATGCTAAAATAACGGCAAGAAATACTAATACATAAATTAAAACAGCTCTTTAACATCTGCCTTAAAGAAAGAACAATACCAAAGGACTGGACTAATGCAGTAGTGGTAATTCTATTAAAAAAAAGGAGGTAGATCACTAATCCAGAACTACAGACCGATAAGTCTGCTGTCTCAAATGTACAAGCTACTAATCAAAATAATAACAAACAGAATTACGAACAAGCAAGATGACTATCAACCTGTGGAGCAAGCTGCATTTAGAAAAGGCTTTGGTACTTGTGAACACCTCCTGACAATGAAGATACTAATAAAAAAGAGCATCGAATATAACCTCCCTTTGTATTTGGCGTTCATTGACTACGAAAAGGCATTCGACTCTATCGAGCATTGAGCAATTATGAAAGAGCTAGACTGCGTCCGCATTGATCATAGATACAAAGAGTTACTCAACAACATCTACAACCAAGCCAAATCAAAAATTAAATGACATGAGTGTACAAATGCAATAACTATCAATAGAGGCATCCGACGGGGGGATACCATATCATCCAAACTTTTTACAATGGCACTGGAGGGAGCGTTCAAGAAAATGAAATGGTCCAACAAGGGAGTTAATATCAATGGAGAGAAGCTCACCTCAGATTTGCGGACGACATAGTCTTAATCGCAGACAATACAGAAGACCTACAAGAAATGATAACACAACTGGAACAAGCATTGAGAAACATAGGACTTAAAATGAATTTGGACAAAACCAAAATAATGTAACCACAAGAAACACATATAACAACACGGTTATAGACAATGTACAGCAATATATATATATACCTTGGTCAAATCATACAAATGAGCAAAGAAAATAAGGACGTAGAGGTGGAAAGAAGAAGGCGTTTAGGTTGGGCAGCATTTAGTAAGCTATCGAAGATCTTAAAGAACAAAAAAATCCCCCAATATATAAAATCACGAATATTCGACCAATGCATACTCCCTATATTAACATATGGTGCACAAACATGGACGCTTACTAAACATATAGTCACAAAGCTGGGAGTTACACAAAGAGCCATGGAGAAGTCGATGATTGGTATCACCCTTAGAGATAGGAAGAGGAATAGCTGGATACGACAAAGAACCAAAATTACAGACATAATAAACAGAATTACACAACTGAAAGGGAGCTTTGCAGGTCATGTAGCATGATTAACGGATAATAGGTTGAACGCTGTAATTATACGCTGGAGACCATGGACAGGAGTCAGAAATAGTGCAAGTGCACGCTGGTACGACGACATCAAGAAGGTTGCAGGATTGAGATGAACGGACACAGCACAGAATAGAGAGAGTTGGAGAATCAAAGGGGAGGCCTATGCTCAATACTGGGCGCCACAAGGCTAAAAAGAAGTTGCATAAATATATTATTTTTCATTTCCCGTCACGCCAGAATTGAGGAAGACATTGGTTTGACGATAAAACAGCAGTAAAACGGCAGCTTCTGAACACTACTGTAGCAGTTGGTAATCAACAGAGCGTGAGACACCCATTAGTTCAAGAACATCAACAAGAAGTGAACGAAACTATTAATAACTATAATAGACAGACTCAAAAAGAGTTTCTACCAATCAGAAATTAAACAAATTATCACAAAACTTCCAATAAAAAAAATCACCGGGACCGGACATAATCACAAACTCAATATTGAAACAACTCACAATAAAGTCACTAGCGTTCCTGGCAACAATATTTAATGCTTGCCTACGACTTGGGTATTTTCCAAAGAATTGGAAACGAGCCATCATTTTACCATTTCATAAAAGTAGAAAGGATAAACATAAACCAGACAGTTATCGCCCAATCAGCCTTTTGTCAACGTTGTCAAAACTTTTGGAGAAAATTATTCATATACGACTAAACGAAATTTTGGAAGAGAAGAATTTGGCTTAAAAAAAAAACACTCGACAACGCACCAGCTTTTAAGAATTACGGAAATAATAGAACAAGGCTTTGAGGACAAGAATTACGCAGTTATTTGTTTCATCGACCTTCAAAACGCATTGGATAGGGTGTGGCATGATGGGCTTCGATTTAAAATGATAAAACTAGAGCTACCACGCTCTTATTGACATCATTACCTCATTCATTACAGATAGAGTATTCGCTGTTCAGGTACAGGCAACCCTATCTACTAAAAGAACTATTAACGTCGGAGTACAGGGAAGTATATTAGGACCAACTCTGTTTAACATTTACGCACATGATCTACAAACCACAAATAGTGCCACCATAGCAATATTTGCTGATGACACAGCAGTACTTACATAAAATGAAAATCTCCAGACAGCGATTAACCAACTACAAAACGCTCTACACCCAATTTGCACATGGAATTACAAATGGAAAATTAAAATTAATCCAACGAAAAGCCAGGTGAAAGTCTTCACTTTAAAAAGAATCCCAGACCTTCCAAACGTAACAATCAATCAACGTATAATAGAATGGAACGCAAAAGATATGGCAGTCAAATACTTAGGGGTTTACTTGGACCCCCGACTTGGATGGGGAATCCATGTTAATAAGAAGATAAATGAATGTTATACGAGACTCACTGCTATACCCATTAATTAATAGAAAATCTCGCTTGCGCATAGAGCGCACCGTGTTAATATACAAGACCATTCTACGCCAATCATGACGTATGCGTGTCCAATTTGGAGTACTACAGATAAGACTCACTTACAAAAACTCCAAGTCCTATAAAACAAAATCACAAAATCGTCAGAAATGAACAAATACACAATAAACTAAACTTACCTAATGACTTTATAAATATTTTGTGTACAAGATTTTTTGCCTAAATACCGGAGTGCCCAAGTGCAGTGTTTTATAACCTAGGCTAGAGGAATCAACATCAGAGACTCAAAAGAAAACTCCCACAAGACTTATTACCATAGTTTAACTAGTTACAATTAAGCGTGATTAACTCTTATTCATTTCACATACAGTTGTAGCGGTACAGAGGAGTCAAATGATGACCTCGCTATGTATTAATTAAGTGTTTTGTTTAACAGAATCATGTATAGCAGACGCGTGCTGACCTGATTAAATTAAAAAAAAAAGTTCAGGTTTGACACATAACTTAATGAATACATGGTACACATAACTTAATGAATACATGGTGTCTATGTACTCCAAAGTCTGAAATCTCATAGTCAGTCGGATGTGGATTTTGTTTAGTTGATTCCATCAATGGTTGAGAATTGTCATATCCGTTAATTGAGACTAAAGTAACCACCACAAAAAAAATTTAGCCAACGTTATGCCATGTGCCCTTTGACAATATCTTTACCAAATATGATATGAATCTAACTTCATTATGATACTTTCAGTCCCATGTTGAAAATGTTTAATAAATAATTGCACATTAGGAGATCTGTTTATTGAAGGACTTAACATAGAAGGTAGCAAAATTGATTGAAAGAAAATAGAAATGCACAAGTCATTTTTAACAAATTAGCTTCTATACTTACCAACTTTTAGTACAAAAGTTAACTTGATTTGATACATCAAATTGTGATGCATAGAATAAGCCCTTGCAATTACCAGCTGCAATTTATAATTCAAGATGGTTTCTTGTTTCATTGTAATCCTTACTGAGGCTAGGTTACATAGTGGAGAGAGCAAAGTTTAATTTCCAGAACTTTAATGAAAGAAATTGTAACGTGTTGAGATTATGAAGTACTTAATGGTGGCAAATTTGATTTAGAAAGTTTTACATAGTTTGCTTGTTAGTGTACCATCTGATCAAATTTTAATTTAAACCGCGCGCATAAACTGAATCGGTAAAAATTTCTTTTTTCTAGGTTGGTACACCCTTCTTTGATACTCTTGTGAAGTTTGGGCGGGATACGTCAATTAGTGTGAGTTTGGCAGTCATTTGTTTACGATGTGAAAAATTTTTACTATGGAAAAAAATATTGAACGAGTTTGCTTAAAATTTTCGAGCACAATTTCCTTCACTTTTTCTATGTTATCGTCGTTAACAAAGGTGGATGGACGACTCGCATAAGCCAAGTTTTCTACGACCTCACGACCCTCACTGACTGCTTTCTGCCTCTCAAATACTTGTTTTCTCGATAGAGTAGATTCCCTAAAACACTTCTGCAACATTTTCAATGATTCTGTAGCCGTAATTCCATCGGAAACACTCGTTGTTCAATTTTTTCCATAGTAAAAATCGCCCCACAAACTTTTCGTATCCTAAACAAATGGTTGCCAAACACTAAATGACGTATCCCACTCAAACTTCACACGAATGTCAAAGAAGGGTGTACTAACCTAGAAAAAAAAAATTTACCGATTCAGTTTACGCGCGCGGTTTAAATGGACCAGTCTAGGTCAAATTTGATCAGATGGTACATATTTAGATTCTGGTGGTAGTAACAGAAACAGCTTCCCTTTCCAACAGAAGACAGTAATTTTTTAGAAAGTGTCTTAAAATTTCTTAACATCTTGAATTGGAATGTGGACTTTATTGTCAAGACAAATTGGAATTATCTTAACTAGGCCATTTTTTAAATTTACTTTTAAGTTCTGTATTAACAGAATTTTAGAAGCGATTGTTCTGAATGAGGCTCACAACATATATTACAGGCCAAAATAAAAACATTTAGAAAGAAGTTTTAAGAATGTCTGAATTTATTTTACAAGGGGAGTAAGAATTCTTCTAAACATTTTTTGCTGAAATTTTATAAGAACAAAGTATTGGTTTAGAATTTATTCGAAGACAATATGCACCTCTTAATTGTTTTTGAGAAATCTTGAATTAAAATTAAATGCGTCAGTTAGTAGGAGGGAGCAGCACGCAGGCGATAATGGCGAAGGCCGTGCGGTTGAGCTCGCATGGTCACCTTCAGTGACGTGCAAAATTTTAAGTACGAGTCAATTATTGTCTTGTACTGTTTATTTTAATCAGTGTTGGACTCGCGCTTCGTCCTTTTTTAAATTAACAAATTTTTAGACGAGAGCAGCGCCGGGCCAAGACGATGGACCCAGTATAATATATAATAATAGGATAAGGAAAGTCGTATGATGTTCACACCAGATTTTTTGTATCTTCAACCGTTTAGATTCGCGACCGCTTTGTGACCGATTTTGCGACCTTGCGACCAAACGGCTCGGCAGATTTTTACCACTGCGTCCCCTACCTACAAGTAACTTGCATACCAAATTTCAAGTCTCTAGCTCTTACGGTTCTCGAGATATCCTGTTTACTGACAGACCGACAGACCGATAGACTGACAGACAGAAACACACACACATGAACTAATGGCTCAAATCAACTTTTTTAGTGTCCTGAGGCTATATTTCGTCCAAAAATGTGAAAAACTGGGTAGGTCAAAATTTCCGCCGATTATATTACTTTCCTTATTATAGGATAAGGAAAGTAAACAGGTAAAACAATATTGACATGCAGGAAAATATAATTAGGACCCTATATTTTGCAAGCACATTCTATTTGCGGCAAAGTAGAAGGATAACATGTCTCATTAACATTGAAAAAGATTACATGGTCATGTGTCAGTTTCTTCAGAAATATATAATAAGCAAATTTAAAATTTTCTCCAAAAAATTTAGCTGATAATAAAAATATATCAAATAGGTTGCTTTAATTACTGTTTAGCTTTGCCTTCACAGTATCTTGCCAAGATCAAACAATGGTTCCTAAGTGTATATAAACTGAATAGTGCTTGCACATCCTTCAAGGGCAACGAATCTATTGAAAAATAGAAGCCGGCTTAGAGAGCAAGTGCACACCATAAAGACCCTTGCTCTGAATTTGTTAGAAATGATGCAGTTGCATATCGGCCTGACTAAAAGGGTTCATAAAGGGACTGGTATACCATAAACCATATTATATTTGATTTTGTGGGAAACCCTGGAACTGCTGGCGTCAATAGACAATCTCCAAGTTTTAGTGTCTTAGAATAAGAGTGCTCCTTCAGAAGTATTGGAAATGAAATGTAAACTTAGTGAAGAAGTCATCAGTGACCTCAGCAAATAAGAAAAGTTTGTGATAGTAGCCATAAAAAACTTTCCAGCAACTGAGCAGAACAAGTTTAGATTAGTATTTCATGCATTTTACAACACGCTGACTTTGAAAATACCTACCTAATTTGGAATTAAAAACTTTTTTGGATCTCATAAACGACAATATTATAATCTTACCAGCAAATAAGAGTAACTGTGACAGTCATACTGTCACAGAACCATATAAAGATGTAAATGGTTTAATTCAAAAACTTATACTGTTGTCAAACGTGATCTCACAACACAAATAATACGCGACTTTAACAAAATAATTAAAAATTTCACTCTGGACGATGCCATTAAGAAAAGAATAACATCATAGCTGCTACCCTCAAGAATATATACACTCTTAAAAATCATTTTGAAAACCATGGCTCCTATTATTCTAGATCTTGGTTTGCCACTCTTAAAGACCAAAAAACAAATGTCATCAGCAGCAGTCCCCTATTACCATCCCTATCATATATGTGCAAATATAAAAGCTAAGATGCATAAGATTTTAGAATATTTTTCTTCTAAAAGTCAGTTCTAGTTGTGGATGAAATGATCTCTAAATACAGCCTCAATAACTCAAGAACAGACTACATAATGTACCTGTTCAAGTTACTTCCTTTTCTTTACTGTCATAAAACCATCCAAGATTTTTAAGATCACTATACAAATTTGATAGGTATTGTGGTATTTTATTTGTATCAGTGATTGTATATTCACAAAAATAATGTATACTGGTTTTTCTTTCAAAGTTGTTGCCTTGCTTCCTTCTCTGCAGCTATTTCTTCCGGTATTTTTTGAGAACGTCGTTGTCGTCTTGCTTAGTTTTCTACTTCAACTTCCTCCGAAGTTTTTTCGGCACATATACGTCGCCGCGCTTCATTTATTGTTGCCCTTTCATCTACAGTCTGCTCACTTCTTCGTTTTCTTGGTGTACCCATTCCATACCAAAGAATGCTTATTTGCAAAAAAGAACAGAAAAACTAAAACAATAGGATAAATAATTTAATTTTAATTTAAGTTATTAAAATTGCAGTGTGCTTTAAAGACATGACAATCGTTCGTGTCTTTCTGCATAGCCCTGAACACGTTACTCTGCCAATCAATGCTTTTCACACGGCCGCGCAAGTGTGACGAACCAACACATAGCCTTATACAAAAGAACATATGATAGCAAAGGACAGCTTAATTTTTGGAAGGACCACTAATTTAATTATAAGCCCTATTAGAAGAGATATACTTGTTAGATAGGTCAATTAAATAATAAAAAAGTGTGTCTACCTTAACACAAAATTAGGACTTTTGCATATCATAAGTAAAAAAGCCATTGGAATTTGATCATTTAAGAAAACAAAGCTGCAATGAGTTTTCAAGATGATGTCTAAATTTAAACTTTGGCCTTTTGTTGTTTGTGAGAGGTTAGCAAATTTGATTCTTTCATTATTCTTCTGAGTAGTAAATATGGAACGTTATACAAAAGAGCGAGTTAATATTGTTAACTAGTTTGTCTGCCAGTGATCCAACTGCTTTTTAAATAATATTGTTAAGTATTAGTTTTTGTAGCAACCGTTACTACTGCTGCCCTCTAACGACTTTTATATAACACTTTGTTACACCATCTCCTGCCAACAGTCTATATACTGCTAGTGTTCATTGGAAATTCAATAAAAAATTTTCCCGTGAAAATTTTGGTTAAAATAGTATATCAATTGAATCAACTGTCCGAAGACTGATTACAAAACCTGATGATTATTAGTATGTGGTAAGATCCTAGGAGAAAAAAAAATCTGAAAACAACTTGGCATTGTTAAATATTAATTAAAGAACTGACCTTTATCTTTACAAGTACAAAATTTAACTGATACAAGAACCTAAGCTTGCTAACTATTTGAGCCGCCGACAATTCGTCGTTGCAGTACTATGATGCAAAAAAATCATTTTTAGTAAAGAGGTTCATTTTCAACTCTACAAATGTCTCATTTGGGGTTTAGATAATCTTCATATAACTCATGAAACGCTAATGCACCTCCTAATCACTGCTTAGTGTGGATTTTGGTATAATAGGTTCAAATTTCTTTAAAAATGATGCTAGAAATCCTATAACTGAATGGCGATAGTTACTGTTACATGATAACCCAGTCTTTCTTTGACATAAACTGGGCAACAATATATTGATATCAGCTAGCTAGCAAAATCTGGGGTTGCTTGAAATCTAAGGTCTATGCTAGAAATTCAAAAGCAGTTGAAGAACTCAAAAACCAACGTGTTATTAATGGAATTGATAAGATGTGCGAAATTGTAATTGAAAATTTTGTGAGAGAACCAAGATTTACAGCTGAAGGCATTTTTGTCACACTTAACTTCCCATATTTAATCAGAGATTTTGTACTTTAATACCCAATAAAAGGCCAATAATAAAATAAATTCAATAGTCATTTCTTTTAAAATATTAATCAGGCATTTAATTTGGGTCACCCTTTACAAAAAACTTTTTTGTTATAGACTGCAGACTTACAAAATTTTGAACCATTTCTTGTTAGTGATTTCTTGATGGGGGCATTACACAAGCTAGTTAATCTTACCATTCTTTGGTAGTAAAGTAGTAAATTAAACTGTAAATTTATTGTAACCAATGTCTAAAACCATCACTAATCTCATTCACGATTTAACGTAAAGTAAAATTTCATATATTAGCAAAACTGGAAATCTTAGAGAAATTCTGCAGAACAGGCCAATTAAATGTGACTCAAATGGTACAAAAACACGACTTCTGGTATTACGTAGTTAAAAAATAAAATTAAAATACGAATTCACAAAAATAATACGTTAATCTAAAACAATAAATCTAAGCTTTACCTATATGACAATGAATGATTTTTTATCGATTGTTTGTGTATTGTGTTATGTGTAGTTAATGCATATATATTTTTGAACATTTTTCCACCTTTCATTATAATATTATTTATACTTAATTTCATTAATCATTAGAGCAATAAATATAGAAAATGAGTTTGAATCTTGCCAACAAATTTTTTTTGAACTGCCTCAAACTGCAGGTTGATAGCTTGGGCAAAAGTAGAATAAAAACTCTCTTATAGGTCCAACCCTCACTTTCACTCTTTTATAGTCAAAATGGTGACTAAAGTTTGAAAGACTTTAGAAAGGCTTAGAAGATCTCTTATATTAGAAAGTTACTCATTATTAAAGAAATGCCTGCATTTTATTTGTCCAATGCTGCACTTGCCCATGACAAATAATGCTAAAAAGAAAAAAAGTAAATTGAAAAGGTATATTACATAAATAAAAATATTCCATGAACAGAATATAAATTACTTCACCATTGTAAAAAGCGTTGTTTTAAAATTTAATTTCAACTTTTCTATTCTAGTCTAGTTGCTTACCAGAAACATCGGTACCTCTACTAATTAGAACATTTCTGTAAATGTGGCTGCTAGCTTGAGGTTGCACCCTGTAGTGTTCCATAATCTCAGCAAACTTCCTCTCCCTCGTGCTTGTTACCTATAAAATGCAGGAATGATTACCAATTAATTTATATCAAAAATTTGGTAAACAACTAAGCAATATTACACTAACCTTACACACAACATACACAGCACACATTAGTAGCTGATCCAGGTGGCGGTCTCTCATTAGATCAGTGTGTTCACGTATTGAATGCTCAAACACTGTCCATATCTTTTGCCTAAATTTCAACTCACTAATGTCTAAAAGTGTGCACAGGTGCTCCATACGGAAGTAAGCTAGGTTGTAAAACTGTACAAAGAAATTGATTAAAGCAGTTTGTTGAGAAGCTGCTTCATGTTAAAAATACCTTGCGCACAATAATAGACAAACTGCCCGTTTTCTTGGGCTTTCCCGATCCGGCTGGGGGCAATACTTCAGTTTTAACCACCACTGGTTCTGTTTTTGGCAGAATTACTTCAAGCTGCTTGTCTGGTAGTTGTATGATCTTGTTGCTTTCCTTGTCGAATAATACTGTAATAAAATTCATATAAAATTGTTCTATATGTTTTGAACACTATATGGTCATTCAATATAGAGATGAACTGTAATAATAGAATTTTAAAGATTAAGATACTACATTTCTTTCAATAATTTATTTTCAGCAATTTAGATGGCTAATGTTTCTATTATGAATAATTCTATTTAAGGGATGATGGTCTTGTCATATTTTTTACTGTTTGGCTAGTCCTTTAAAGTCCCAAAATATTATCGTCGCATGATTGCAAAAGAAATAAGGTACAAATATAAAAAATACAGAATGGAGCAGAATTCCCTCTCTTATTTCGAAGAAACGTTATGAAGCAAAGATCCAAGGGCGAGGGTAATTATTTTATTAAACGTAGGCAGTTTTGCCTAAAGGGGCTTTCAGTAGCCAATAAGTCTTAAATGAATGGATAGTTTTCGTTAATAGTGTACATCGGAACAATAATTCTGTTGAGGCTGCACAACATACTTTTTAAATGTGCTTTCATTTTGTGCCTTGGGGCTTTGTTCCTGATTGAAAATAGATTTTGTTACAAGTAGGGAATTTCAAAAGTACTGGTGCTGTAGTGAGAAAAGGAAGAGGAGCTTGTAATGTAAGAACACCGAAAAAATTTAATACAGTAAGATGCTCCATTTTGCAGTCTTCAATTTTATGGTTGTATAGGAACTTTCCAAATGTGATTGGTCACTCTTTGGTGTGTAGTAAGCAAAATTTTGAACCTTACTTTTTTTGTAAAGGAAGACCAATGTGTTACTGTCACTTTCAATACATATGTGAAAATTATTTGAAAAGTTATCACACCAAATGTTAATGCACTCCAATTGGAAAACGTTTAATTCCGATAGGATAGATCCACAGCTCATATAGCAAAAGCTTTGCTTCAAGTGCAAAGTCACATGTTTCCTAAATGCTTAATTTCTCAACTTGGTGACTTGGACAGTACTACTGGACCTCACCTCATATGACTTTTTTCTATAAGGATATCTCAAAGCTTAGATTTATAAACATTGTTGTAGGACCCTTCAAATTTTACAAAATGCAATACAGTCTATAAAAAACAAGGAACATTATCTAGAGGATATCTTATTTAAAAATTGAAATAAAAATTCCAGTTTTGTAGTTTTACTCTGAAAAATCAATTCTACTTAAAAGAGGGGGGAATTTGTCCCTTCCTATAGAGCGTGGATCAATATTGTCACAGGCAAGTTCTTCGGTAAGATAAGTCTAAAATTTTTATACACTTTGGTAAATGTACTTCTTTTTTGCTGATCAGCTTTCAAAAATGACATCATTGCAATTCATAGCCACAATCAGCATTCATTTGCATTCAGAATATTTTATTTGACAACTTTCATGTAAATTCTGATAATAACCCCTCTATTCATTGATAATTAGGGTATGCTTGAGATGAAGGTAAGTAATAAGATTCAACCTAATAAAAAATCACACAATTTTATGGAAAGTCTATACCACCATTTTACTGTAATTCGGGTTTGTACTTCAAAATGTTACCCTAAGAATTTTTATGTCTTGTATAAGTTTTTTCAAATGCTTTGGTTCCTTTGAGAAATATCTGCTTTGTATACTATATGCTATATATAATTGCCAAATGGTTATTCAGCATAACAATATTAATAACATGGGGCCGGTGAAGAGATTGCTCTGTAAGCAATCCCAGAACGAACTTAAAAAGACCTTTCGATTTCGATTTCGAATTTCGGGAAAATTCGAAATCGAATATCTGGAAAATTATTCGACATAGAATTTTTTCTTCATTTTCGAATTCAGCGTAAAATTTCCTATAAGAATCACATTTAAAATTGTAATGTCGAAAATTTTCCCGAAATTCGAAGTCGAATATCTCGAAAACTATTCGACATAGAATTTTTTCGATTTCATTATTGAAATCAGCGTAAAATTTTCTTTAAGAATTACTCATAAAATCGCAATGTTGAAATTTTCCCGAAATTCGAAGTCGAATATCTCGAAAACTATTCGAGATAGAAACTTTTTGATTTCGATTTTGAAATCAGCGTAAAATTTCCTATAAGAATCCATTTTAAAATTAAAAAAAATCCATAATTTTCTGACAGCGACAGACAGACCGACAGACATATAGAATTCAGTAACGAACTTTTTAAGTTTAAGAAAATCATGCTGTTCAAAATCACTATCAACATTTACAAGATCCAGGGAATTTTAGTATCAACAGATTTGATTATTACTTTTTGTAAATGAATACCTGTATAGTGTAAATAAAAACCTGGCACCAATGTTCCTATTTTCAAGCTGTGTTTTAAGCTGTTCAACTCATTACAAATCCATTCATTCATTGTGAATTAATAGTTTATTAATTTAAAGTTTATTGCCGAATTTTTAATATTAAAAATATCAGCTTGGATCGACTCAATCTTTGAGAAACGCAAAAATGTTATTGCAATTTTCTTTGTTCTCTCTTTAGACCAAGAGACAATAAAACGCCTTTCGTTTATTAACCAAAGTAAGGTAATTTACATAATGCTCCTAAAAAATATATATTATTCTTAAAATTTTCAATGAAAAATTTTAGGGCATAATTTTTTAAGCTGATAATTTATTAAAGCAGATGTAGTAGAAAAATTGCAATCGCTCGAGTTTGGTCTAGGTTTTCTCGAGATTCATTACTGAACTCCTGGACAATATATAATAGCAATCTGCTCATTAAAAAGTTTGTAAAAAAATTCGCAAATTATATAAAAATAAAAAAGGTTAACATGGTAAGTGAAATACTGGATTCCCTTACTATAACATACATGCTGATGTTATCCTGTTACACAATAGATCAATATTCCTTGGATCTGTTCCATTTTATCTCTAGACTACTTTTTCATGCACGATTTATTCATAAAGTAAACAACTGATTTAGCATTAGATATTGGCAATGTTTTCACATGATAAGCAACTTCTTCCTGAATTTATTTCTATTCATAGTAAATATATCAGATTTAATGGTTTTGATTTGACATTCTTCATATAAATGCAAATTACGTTTATTTCATGTAACATCACCATTTATTTATTTATTTTAAATAAAAACAATTAAGAATTCTACAGAATGAGTTTATATAGATCACATATACCAAAAATCAAAACAGAACATTGAGTGACAATTGCTAAGAATCTTATGATGTGCATATTTTTCTTAATTTCCAAAAAAACTATTAATTGGATACCCACAATAGTTTTAGAATTTAAGGGCAATTATCATCACTGTTTCTATTGCCTCTCTCGTATCAAAACTCCAGTAATCATCAAAACACTAAATCAATAAAAAATCTGACTGGTCAAAAGATTTTGGTAAGTTTTGTTTCAGATCTTAAATTTATAATTGAAAACAGTTAGATACATTAACTAAATTTCCTGTAATCTACAAATAGATCCTGTTGTTTTCCTGAAATGAATGAAAAATACCTAGCTATTATTACGGCAAACCGTATATATCCAAGGAAAAATCTAGATTAAATGTTGAAACGATGTAAGCTATTGTTAGTTGTGAGACAAATTACGCTAAGAAAGTTTTATGGTAAGGCATTAGAAGACTCAAATGTATTGTCCAAAATTACTTGACGGAAGAAACAGTTCACTATAATTTTTGTATGAAATGTCACTCAGGAATAATGGTTAGCTTAATACTTTTTTTATGAACATAAGATATTACACTTTTGTTATCCGATTGTTCCATTTTTGTCTTAGGGCACATGCCTAGTTACTTATTAAAAATTATGATTATAATAGGATTATGATGAATATCAAATTAAATTACATCTTTAGAGTATTGAGCTACAAAACTCTTTCTTTTTTGTTTTTCATTCAACTTTGATTAGGAGAAATGAACAAAATCCATAGGTTTTATTAAATATTTAGGTTTGAACTTCTACAGAACTGCCAAACAAAATTAATATGCTTTCTGTTTTCACTTGTAGTAAAAAAAAAAAAAAAAACGAAAATTTTCGCTTTCAATGAACTTAACAAATAATTTTCTGAATAGGTAATACTTAGATTCAACTCAATGTGATTTAAAAATTCCGATATAACTGGTATCACAAATGCAAATTTTGATGTTTATAATCTTTGAGGTTTATCATATAAGACCTTTCAACTTTTGTTAGAGAAACTTGAAATTCACCACATAGTGAGCTAATATTTTTAACATTAGACGATTATAAAAATTCATCACCAATTTGAAAATATTGTAAACTCAAGTGGTTATGATGATTTGAAGAAATTTTATTAATCGATTATACAGTCATCATTATTTTCTACAATGGGTTCCTCACCTTGAACAACCTTGTAAAGTCCTTCTTTGTCAAATCCGCTTGGTTTTTCTTAAAAAAAAATAAAAAACATAAATAAATAAATAAATAGGTATTTTCAATAGTATTCATAAAACCACATTTCATGTTATTCAAACTATTTTGCAGAAAAGGGGAATAAATGAAAATCTGAAGAATATTATAGGTGCTAGAGGATTTTAAATTTTAACTCCTTATATTTTGGTGGTTGAACAGCAAGCAATTTGATGTCAATGTTATGGGGAATATCACATGAGCTATTGGTCTAAATCAGATGTTTTTCATGAATTTCCATATTAAACTTGCTTATATGCATACAGTACTTTGTTGTGATTGTTTTGAAAAGTGAAAAAAGCTTGAAGAAAATGATTTCCCTATAATCCCACCAAACAAGGAGCAACATCTTTATTGGATTCTAAGTAAGTTTTGCAATTTCACTTGTTTGTTTCTAGGTTTTTTTTATTGTATGCTGTACAGAATTATTTTTACCTGTTGTGACTCAATCTAAAAAGGTCATTTTTTTCATACATCCATGCGGAGAAATAGCTGAAGAGATGCAATTCAATTATTGTTATGTTAAAGAATGAGTTTGTAAGTAAATCCAAATTTCTTTAAATGGGAAAATGCAAGCGAATTAACAATATTCAGACTCAATAATCTCTTCAATTGTAATGCTTGAATTATTTTTCACCAAAGTACACAAATCATGATTTGTACAGAAGTCATCCACAGTGGTCAATCATCCAGGTTATAATCAACATTTCAAAATCTGTTAAATTACTTTTTAGCAACTTAAAAGCAGAAGCGTAGTTCTGAATATTTCTCGTTTCAATTGCATTTTCAATTCTCCATTTTGAAAAACTTTTCTTATGGGCAAAGTGTGATATAATATAAGTATCCGACGCTGCACTGATTCATAATTCTACCAACTGTCTTTTGGTATATAGCATGGTCATAAAACAAACACTACCACTACTATGCAGAAATGATGTTTCTGTAATCATTTCTAATTCATGATGTAATCTATAAATTTTATCTCCACAGGATGTAAACACAGGGCTTGTAATTTCTGTATTCAGAAAAATTAAAACATTAACTTACTTATTTGTGATCCTAAAGCTTTGTTGACTTGTACCGGCTTAAAAAGCTGTTTCCGAATTTCAGCTGACTGAGAAGGGTTAACTGGTGATTGAAACCTATCTACAGCAGAAGGTCCCGGCGATTGCGCTTGCTCTAGGTGTTTAAAAAATTTCAGTAATACTCACAAAATAGTAATGTTAAATGGTTACCATTAGGAAATTTACGCATTGTATTCACAGATGCAGCTTGCTCCTCAGTGTACACCATATTTCCAGGTAGAGCTGTGTCTTCAAATTTTGGAAACTCTTCGCCAGAGTGTGCCAATACCTGCCAAATAGGGCTGTCCGATTTCCAAATCAGAGATTCGATTATTTTTTGTTCAACCTACAAATTTTTTGTCAATTATGTGTTATTATAAATAATTGTACAAATGAGCAGTACTAACCACACTCAAATATTTAACAGCATCTCGTGGCAACTGATCCTGTGAGCGAACAATTAGCTCGATAACTCTTACAAAGTAGAAAGGTTTTATGTTCAATGCATTTAAAATCCAAGGGAACTTTCTTTGGCAGTTGTAGGAGTAAATAACAATTTCTAAACTGCACGCTAACGTACATTCATAGAAAATATCCTTCACTGCTAAGTGCTGCAACAGAAAACACTGAATGAGTTACATTTTTTGGAAAACAAAAAACTTACAGAAATGTCTTTATGCAAAGTCTGCTCATTTTGAAAGATGTCTTCTACAAATTTGTAAAATAATGTCACAGCCAGTCGGAGACGCTGGTTGGCATAGTCAGGAGGCACAGTAGGAAAGTTACAATTTTGTCTAGTAAATTCAGCACGAAACTTGTCTCCTATTGCCTCCACCACTTGCTTTATTCTTTCAGTTGGATCATCCCTGCAAGTCCTAGAAAAGGGTTGTTTATATAGTTTTACTAAGATCACAATACTTACTGGAAAATTTGAATAAGATTGTCACTAGGGCATGGCTGGCGACCTGTTAGTAGATTTTGAAGACGCACCACACACTTTGTTGCTGTTGATAAAGGAGTGAAGTCGCTTTGGGGTCGCAACGAAGATTTCTTTATGGCTCCTGGAGTTCCTGGCAATGAAGCCTGTTAAAATTTCAACAGTTGAGAAATTTGTATAGTTTCCTTCCTTAATACAATTTATAATTAAAAACCAGCATCTTATGTTAAACATATCTATGAAAACAAATATTATTATTGTTTACATTTTTGGTAATAAAGTACTATACTTAAGAATAAAAAGTTAGCCCTCTTTTTCATTTTGAAAATATATATTTTGCTGTGATATGGATTTAGCACTAAAATACATGCAATAACAGATTATTTAATTAGTTATAAAATAGGGGTAAATTATTTTGTATTTCGTCACTCGTTATAAAATTAATAGCTTTTAAAATGCCCATTTTAACAGAAATATGTGGATAAGTAATTATAAATTCAAAACATACAAAGCAATAATAAAAAAAATATTATCCTATAATAATTTGTATTGTAATACTTCCTTCCATGTCTTCATAATATGATTGTTTGATTGAAATAATGCCACAATCAAATGCGTCATTTAATTCCTCTACTACTTATATCTCAGAGGTCAGGAATAGTGAAAATAGAGCAAACATGATCTATAGACCCTCTTCTTATCTCACTCACCTTATAATTGTTCTATTTGGTTAGCTATTTAATTTATTCAATCTTAATGTTTACTAAACATTTGTGTCGCTTAGTATTATATAGGAATAACATTGTTTTTGATAAATCTTGTTTAATTTCAAATTAAGAATGCATCATCTGCATAGTATCTTCTTCAATGACGTCAACATGCCCGCCTGTCTTCACTTTTTTTGTTTTGGTGTTGTAACCATTTCAAATGTTTTTTCCTTCTATAAAATTTTAAAGTATTACACCCATTATTTTGTATTTATGATATTGATTTTTACAGTCTCACCAATTTCAGTTTGTCTATTTTCAGCATGAGCATTCTTGTGATTTGTGTAAGTCCTTTGCCAAGTCATTTGTGAAACTTTACCAATATTCTTCTTTCAGCTGTCTCATTTTTAATTATTTTTCTTTCATGTGCCTATAATTGATAATCTTCTGATTTTCCAATCCTCTTATATTTCATAAAGGCTTTCTTCTTTTTCTTTACTATCTCTTTAACTTCATTATTAAATTAAAGTGCTTTATTTCTGGGTAGTAATATTGTTCTAACTGTTCTTTTGCTTGGTTGCTTTTACAATATTATTTTTAATGTTTGTATATGTTCCTTCAGTATTATCTATCTTCTTCATTTGTTGGCTTATCTTTTATTTTTAATCAATTAGCATATATTGCCTGGTGTTTTAATTTTGTAAATCATTTGATTAAAAAAAAAGTATTTTAAATTTCATTTTTTATTGTTTTTATTCAATGTTTTTAATTTTGGGTAGATTTTAGAGAAATCTCTTTTCTTCGTTTCATATTTAAATATTTTAGTTATAGAAATAAAAAAATATAGACGCCCCTAATAGACTTCAGTGAGAAGTAGAAATAGTTGAGAATAGCATTTAAAAAGCTCTTTTGGATGTTTTAAAAGGCGTTTCAGTAGGTACGATATCCACTTTATATTGATGTACCAACTAGTAACTTTATTTGCACTTGAGTGTGTCAAGAAATTCGATATTACGTAATTTTTAAGTTGAGATGATCACGCTAAATTTAACAGATTGACATTAGATAAAAGTAGATTTGTCTTTTTAAAAACTGCATCGAATTACTGCAAGTTGTATTATTAACATGGTTGAAAATGGCGTGGTAGAACCAAAATCATTGTAGCTTATGGAAAAAACAAATCGAAATGACAATTTCACAACAAAAAAATTTTATTATTAGTGTGTGACATAACTACTTCAGCAATAACACAGTTCGTCTTTCTGAAATATTAAAAGTAAATTTTTAGAAGAGACTCTTCTAGGTGATGTATTTGTTAGAGCCCCAAACGGATAGACAGCTTTTTGCTAATTTTTTAAAATATCATCTGATCAAATTTTACCCAAACTAGTCCATTTAAATCGCGCGCGTAAACTGAATAGGTAAATTTTTTTTTCTAGGTTGGTACACCCGTCTTTGACATTCGTGTGAAGTTAGAGCGAGGTACGTCAATTAGTGTGTGTTTGGCAGTCATTTGTTTACGATGGAAACAAAAATTGAACGAGTTTGCTTAAAATTTTGTGTTTCCAATGGAATTACGGCTACGGAATCATTCAAAATATTGCAGAAGTGTTTTTGGGAGTCTACTCTATCGAGAACGCAAGTATTTAAGTGGCATAAAGCATTCTGTCAGGGTCGTGAGGTCAGAAAACTTGCCTCATGTGAGTCGACCATCCACCTCTGTTAACGACAACATCGAAAAAGTGAAGGATATTGTGCTCGAAAATCGTGGTGTTGGCATTAGAGAGATAGCACAGGCTCTCAACATTTCTTATATATCGACTTAACACATTTTGGTTTATGTTTTGGGTATGGAGTGCATCGCTGCCAGACTCGTAACGAAAGACCTGATTTTTTTGCAAAAAGAACGTCGAGTAGAGGTAGCAAAAGAGATGCTTACCAACGTAGCTGATGACCCTACATTCATCAAACGCATCATTACTAGTGACGAGACGTGGGTTTATGAATATGACATGGAAACTGCCCAATAATCTAGCAAATGGTGCGCCAAAAATGAGCCGAAACCGAAAAAACCACGTCAAAGTCGGTCGAAAATCAAGGTGATGCTCATCGTTTTCTTCGATTACCATGGTGTTGTTTACCATGAATTTGTTCCAGAGGGTCAAACGGTCAATAGGGAGTACTACTTGGCCGTTTTGAAGCGTTTACGTGAAGCAATTCGTCGTAAACCGCCGGATTTGTGGGCAGACAATTCATGGATTTTTCACCAGGATAATGTGCCGTCACATTCCAGCCTGATTGTGAGTGAATTTTTGGCCAAACATGAAACAAAAGTCATCGTTTAGCCACCGTATTCGCCAGATTTGGCTCCTTGTGGCTTTTTTGTTTCCGAAACTCAAATATTCGCTCCGGGGAACGCGCCATTAGTCGACTGAGGCCATAAAAAGAAATTCGCTGAAGGGACTAAAGGCCATCCTGGCCGAGGCCTATAAGAAGTGTATAGAAAATTGGATTAACCGTTGGCATGTTTGTATTGTCTCAAAAGCAGCCTATTTTGAAGGCGATAATAAAGATTTGTATTAAAATACATAAAAACGTTTTTTAACCAGTCCGGGGTCAACTTTGATGAGTTGTACAAAGAAAGTAAATATACTGCTTTTGTGATCATCTGGTGTTAATATTGAAGCATAACAATCCAAGCTACATAAGCATAAAAACATCAATCATGTAAAATAAAGTGGTAGTTATATGTTCTCATTTTTGTTCCATTGCTATCACAAGCTTCAACTTTTGGTTGTAGCAATGTACAGTCGACATAATCTAATTACATATGAAATCATACAAGAAGCCTCACCATTTCATTCAGTGGCATGGCAGGTCTTATTCATTTTAATCTTAGCTAAAATCATTTCCTGCAGAAACAGTTTCTCAGACTAAAAGATTCTGCCCCCGTACCAAAAGTTACTGAATTTAGTGCTAGTTCTAGACCACACAAAACAAAACTTCTGAAAAACTATGTAATATACAAGCCCAACGCCATAAAGAAAAAGATACATAAAGAAGAAAGTGAAACTGATAATATATAAATACTACAATAAAGAAATTATGGAAAAAGAAAATGCAAAAGGAATTTGTTTTTGACATTCCAAAATTTTGAAATTAATCAGTATGGAATTGAGAATAAGAGTAGGAAAAAGAAGACTTTGAGAGAAAACATTTTTTTATGGACTATATATATGGTTGAAAATAATTTTTTCTATTAAATGAGTTAAAAATGTTACTAATTAACGACTATCCAAGAAAAAGTGATCAACAATAGTCATGACAAAATTCAAATAAAACAAAAACTGCCAGTTAGAGCTGAATTGTTTTTATTTTTAACAACTGCTCTTTTGTACAGTTCTTACAATGTTTTCACTCAAAGGTACAGTTTAACGAATAGTTACACTAATAGTAGCATAGCTCCTATGAAATTAGAATAAAACAATCATAAAAAAAGATCAGTTTGGTTCCCCCTCATTTATATGAATGAACAGATGCTACCTGATGTTTGATAGGTGAAGCTTTAAAATAATTTTAAAAAGAATTTTTCTAGTAATCAAAAAGATAATAGAAATTTATTTACAGCTGTTTTTATCTGTCAACTTTAGATGAGGAAATTCAAAACATCTTTATCAAATGTACAGAGACAGTTTTATTAGTATGATATTTTTTCTATTAAATAAATAAAGATAACACTTACCTCTCCCCGAGGAGAATCGGTAACCATTGCATCACCTACAAATAACAAATTAGTTACATATTGTATACAAGAATAAAAATGCAACAGGTGATTAACACATTAAATGGTAGCAACTATATGAAATATTATTCCAGCAAACTCAAAACGCTAAAGCAGTCTACAAAAGTAGTAAAGCAGCTTCAGAAAGTTATTACGTGTGCAACATTACAAAACAAAAATAAGCAGAACTTGTATAGGCGATCTAAGTTGCTCTTGGTTTGACTTTTCTGAATGAATTGAGATAAAGCTGCTCAAACTGATCATGAGGTAAGAAATTTCGGCAATAAACAATACCATACCTGGGCTGCCAAATGGCGAAAACGGAAGGGCCCCATTCGTGCTATTTAAAGCTTGTTCTTTCAACATTAAACGTCTTCGGTATTCCGCTAAATTTTGTGGAAACAGAAATTTGCTTAATGGGTTTAGTCATCGCTATACAAGTTAAAAAGCAGTTTGCTTCTCAACACACAGCATACCAAAATAAACAAGCCAGTTAAAGTCTACATACATCAATAGAGTCAAATTCAAACTCATTCGTACCTAGGAATATCCTCTCATCAAAATCACCCCTATTCAGTAAATGTGCCTCGTAGGCCTTAGTCAGGTTCTTAAGATTTGCGTCAAAGTTTGCGGGGTCCAACAAGCCAGTGAAGCTGCTCTCGTTCCCCTGCAGCACCCCACGAGAGAACAGCTCTAGCAAATGGTTCTTCCAGCTGTACTCTTTGCAATATTTTGCTTCTGTTGCAATGCCGTTATGCTTGGAGCAGAGGTAGTTGATGATGCACGGAGCTTCTTTAGGCGTTATGTAACTTGGGTCAGACCAGTTGGATGGCAACTCTGAGTTAAGTAAATGACTATTAGAATTAAAACGGCGCCTTAATATGTGCAGGAGTCTTACCAGAAAAATTGGGGTTCAGCAAGTCACGCCTGTCATCCAGAAAGGCGTTCTTAAAAGCTAAATCGCAGCAGGCTTGAAGTAGATGGTATGACATCACAATGTCTTCGCTATATGGAGGGTTTTCTCCCTTTACAGTGGTGAAAAGAATCCAACAAAATTCGAATACCTTTGTAGGGGTACATGGTGGTGCTCTATTAAACAAAACACATTTTAGTTTTAACAAATATCAATATTTGCAAACATAGAGAATTTGTATTATTGACTTTAGAACTACAAATAGTTATTAATATAAATAAATCATAACACAACTAAATAATGGAGTTTTATTTAAACATATTTATGAATGAAAAATTTATATGTAGCTTTTGTTTTTCGAGTATATTGTATTTACCTATAATAGACATACAATAATTCAATATTTTTAAAATTTTTGTTAAGTCAACACAAAATACTAAATAAAGCTTTCAAAAGACATCAATTTTTCTCCTCCAAAATTAGTAAAGACACCAAATATGTTGTTCTCCCAGATGAAATCAGTGTGCCTAGTAATGTAGGGAATGAATAACATACTAACAGCAATACTTAAAAAGGACTATGCATATATTAGTTATACTCACAATTGTTGAGTTTGTATTAATAGTGATTCTTGCAATGTCTTTAACGACAGTCAGTTAAACGCACGAGCATTGCAATTCAAGTATTTTATACAAATAGTTTATATAGTAAACAAAAATTTGCTTGTGGGTTCAATTGTATAGCTATTCAATAAAAGATATGTAGATCCTTAAATTATTAATTCTATCTTTTTAAGAAACCTTCTAATTGGTAGGTATTAAAGTAATCTGATTGTTAATTTGATTGCATAAAAATTACAATAGTCCATTGATCAAGTGATACTTAAAAATCTCCAGATTACATATAGTATGCATACTCTTTTGTACTTCCTAGTTTTATAATTTATAAATTGTATAATTGAAATTAAATTTTTGTTGATCAACGTATTTGTCTCATAAATTTAAAAGTCTGTCTATTTAGGGAAAAGTTTATTTAATACATGGGCACTTAACAGTTTCAGATGAAATACTTGAAAGACATCAAGTTTCCTGTGCAGTTTTAAAATCTGAAAAGAGAGAAAATGGCTTACTACAGTTGCCAAATAGGGGCAGCATGCAAAAATCTTTGCGAGTAAAACGGTGAATCAATGTAAGTGGTACAAAGAGGTAGATGATTTACTAGAACAAAGCTTTACAATAAGTGTATTGTATAATAGAAATGTCCATAAAGAAAAATAATCTGACTTTAACATTGAACTTTGAGCAAATATTTGATAGAATGACCGATTATTCTGCCTTCCATAACAAAGGAAAATTAAACAAATACACCATAATAAAACTCTGAAAAAAAAATCAGATTCAGATAGGCCATGGAAAATAAGGACTGTGGTGTTCCGTGATAAATCCTCCTTTTGGGAATCATTCCAAAGAGAAAGACGTTAACAAAGTAAAGACAGCCTTTATTATATGTGCCAGTTAAGCACAATGTTACATGTTAATGACTGAAGCTGTTTCACTTGGTTTTAGTACTTTAATGCTAAAAATTTCTAAGTCTTAATCAAGAAATAAATGGTTTGGTAAAAATGATCACAATTAGACTTTGCAGAGTATAATGATCATAAGCACATCAGTAGGTGTTACATCAAGTAGAAGATGCAAAATGATATCAAAGCTTTGAATTAAGAATGCATAGTCCTTCAAAGCATGCACTTTGAGACAAATGTGTGTCAAGTTCGAAGCAACTTTTATTCAGAAGTATGAAAGTTCTGGTTACAACTGGCTGCCCAAAGATTATATCAGAACATTTATGTAATGCATGTCTCAACGTTGCTGGATCATATGTAATTACAGCGATTGGATTATATTCTAGGTAAGAGCATAAAAAGCCTATTCAATAAAGATTTAAGTGAACCACAGAATACAGAGTACAACATACCTATGATTTTAAAAATGTTTTTAAATAATTTTTTCTCTATATTAACCTGAACGTGTTCTTAGTTAACTGACTGTATAACACTTATATACTTGTTTTAGATGGAGTTTACGCATAAACAAAAACGATTGCTGATATTGAATGAGTATCGTTTGGGTTCAACTGTCGCTGAAACTGTTCACCGAATCAATGAGGCTTGGGGTGAACAAGTGGCAGGAAGTGATTGATATTGAGGAAGAGTACTTCGGCAACTAGTTATTTTCTTGTTGGATCTTAATTTGTTGAATAAATCATATCAAACACGCTAAATTCCGGAAATTTTTTGGACAACTTATTTTCCTCGAAAAGTTCAAAAAATCGTGAGCAGATACACAGTCCTACATTATACAGCTGTTTCTCAACTATGCTTCATTAATCTAATCTGATACTTGTGATGAAAACAAGTTGCTGTTTATAGCCTTGATCATGGCGGTGCGGATCCTCTCTACCGACCTAAAACGGGCTTTCAGGTTGGATTTGAGTTTTGCGAACAGAAAGAAGTCGGGCAGGGCCAAGTCTGGGCTGTACGCCGATTGAGGTAACATTATGCTTGACCAAAAATACCCTCACGAGCAGCGACCCGTGGCTGGGCACGTTGTCGTGGTGGAGGGTCAAGGTATTGGCTATCTCTTTCGGATGCAAACAACCCTCTTTCGCAGACGTTTGAGCACATCAACGTAAAATTTTGCGTTCACTGTTTGTCCGGCAGGTATGAACTTTGTGTACCACACCTTTTGTGTCAAAGAAGACAATGAGCGTTGATTTCATTTTTAACTTGTTCATGAATCTGCCTTTTTCGGGCGAGGAGATCCGACCACTCAGAACTTTGTCTTTTGGCCTCAGAATCATACTTGAACACCCATGTTTCATCACCAGTTACCACCATCTCCAAGTCAAAATCAGACGCAACACGTTCCACCAGCTCTCGGCAGATCAACATGCAAATACTTTTGTTCTTGGATCAAAACCTTTGGAATGAACTTTGCACAATTTTTCTCATTTGCAAATCTTTACACAATTTTATGCACTATGGTTTTCAGTAAATTCAACTCTTGTGCTATTAACAGAACATTTAAACGCTGATCAGATCCCAAAAATTGTTTCACTTTCGCCCAATTTTCATCATTACGGCTCGTTGACTGTCGTTATATGCGTTCTTCGTCTTCCACGGCTTCTCTTCCCTCGAAAGATTTTGGGTCATCAAAAAATTCTCGTTTTTGACATAGCTTCCCTTACTAGGTTAAAAGTCCCAATGCTGGATTTTTTGAGTTTGACACAAAACTTCACCACATAACGTTGCTCTAACGTACTTGCATGTCGAGTCCGTGACGTGTCACCAAAACACGGTTAGAGGAAGCGGATCCTCTCTTTTAAGGCAAGAATGTAGCAAAACAAACCTGGAAAATAAAAGAAAAAAAAAGAAAACAATATTCATGTTCCTCATATTATGCTTTTCCACTTAAAAAAGTCTAGTCATTTCGCGATCTCAATTTGTTCAACTAACAAATAATTATCGAAAGTCAAATGTTGAGAGTAATTTGCTCACTTCAAATCTGATATGTAGTTGGAGGACAAGTCAGATACAGATTAACCATCGTAATTTAATGACTAAGCCCTTCTGGCAGTTATGGAAGAAGGTTTGACCACTGGGATGCTACCCAAGGACTTAAAACGTCAGCCAGTCCATGATAGTCGCCCATCTCAAATTACTATGAAACAAATGAACAGGTATAATTGAAATTGATGGTGACTGCTTCACAATGATCACTGTAACATGTTTTGTTTTTCAATATAAATTGTTTTTAAAAAACGTCAGATAGTTAAGCATCATTATATTTTTAAGTACGAAGAGTATTGTGTTGGTATGGGTGTAAGACAAGGGTGATGCAAACCTCTAAGAACTAGTAGCAGGCAGACAAATATTGTTTCGTTTTTAGCTTGCTGAAATATGCAAATAAGCGAAATGATCATCAGCCCTTACACTATCAGAACACATTGAAGGTACCTAAAAAAATTTAGAACATTTAAACTAAAGCCAGTTTTCTAACCTCTGCTTTCGGTTTCGGTGCTGTCGAGAGAGCTCGGTGTCGATGGGGCCCTTAAATATCTCACTAAAAATCGGAGTAAATTTCTTGAAAATGTTGTAGGATACAGCAAAGTTGCCTTCGATCCTCTTTATCCTGTGGCGGAACTCATCGGACATGTTCGCCATGTCGGCCCATTTTGTTATCTTGTTGAAAAACTGTGTCAAACTGAAACGAGAGATTTGCAAACATTGCACGCAGCACATGACCGGCAACTTACCTTAAATTGCAGTGTCGCAATAGGCTCGTTAGGTTCACGCCATTTCCTTCGACTAATGTACGGCTAACTGTAGGCGTCACCGCCTTCTTGCAAGCTACGTATACGGCACAGCCCAACCAGTGGAGCGGATCTCCCTGAAAGGAATGAATTTTAACCTCAAGTTACGCTGCTCCTAAATGAAATATTTATGATAGATCGGGGATAAGCATCGAGCCACAATTTCCACTTTCACCTAACTTTCCCTCTGAAGGAAACTTGTTTACAGCTCTGAATGACAGCAGCTTGGTAACTAATGAAAAATATGAATTTCCACGGGTAGATTTACATTCGGAATGCGCGGGGACGCAGGAGAAGCCTGCGAAGTCTCATATTTAATAGAGGAACTTACTTCGAGCGTAAAGTTGGTTTGAATGTTTTGGAAGCTTTCCCATGCCTGCGAGACGGTGCCGACATCCAAATTTAGTTTGCTGCACAGTTCCTGGTGCTTTTTAAACAAGATATCATCCGAATCCTCCGACAAGACCATTTTCAATCACGAACACTTAATTACCATCAGCACGATCGCACGCACAGCGCTCCGACAGCACCGAAGCCACACTTGTGCGTAAATTAATGCGCGCCGCCGCCTAAAAGCGCGGGAACGCAGATCGGCGCCAGTATTTTCGTTATGCTACCAGCGAGTTCCTTATATGATCATTGTCGTTGATAGAACGTTACGGGAGCCACTCATGGTCAAATGATAAAATCCGCAGAGGCGTAGAACTTATTAGTAATTATGCCCTGATTCTGGTACTATTTCTTACTGCGCCTTATGTCACAAAACCTAACCTTAATCGAATTTCATTTGATTAACCAGAATGCAGAACAAATTGTCGAAAGGTGATATTTCATTCATCGAATTTTATATATTGCGTTACAATTTACAACATTTCAATGCTTTAAATGTATTTTCAATTTTGCTCGTTGTAATTGGAGTCGTCACTAATTTGCCGCCATTTTTTTTATTTGCAGCTGATTAACAACTTCTATATATGGGGTGCGAGAAAAACTATACTAAATTTTTGGTAATTATTTAGTATTATGATGCACTCTTGAAACAATTATTTGAGAGAAATAATTGTAGTACATGAATATTCATTGTTGCTCAAGAAATACGTTTTACCCCCCGCCATAGCGCATCTTGAACTTATTACAATACTTTGAAGCATGACTTTGTTGGATATTTTTGTAATAATGATTTAGGTGTAAATTTGTGAAAAGTGCTCTAATTTGCTTATATATTCCGCGCTTGTATTTCGAAAGTCTAGTATATTGAACCAAATAATAAAATGTTGCCAACAGGGAACGGCTCTAGTTTTATAAACAATAATTATGGAACTATGCCGCCACCTACTTTTACACAATATTCCGCAATAGTAAATTTAACAATGCCACAATTATATCTACCGCAATCAGCGAATAACTCAATGCCTATAAATACTACATACTTTCCACAGAATCAGGAACAATCTAAAATACATATGCAAATGCAAAACTTATATCAACAGCAGCAACAAATGCAGCAAGCTTCAAATCAGCAATCGCAATCGTTTAAAAATTATCCTTCGCTTGAAAGAATGCCATTTACTAATGATGAGGAAACTGATAATCCAACTACTGAAAACCCTTGGCAGGTAGTGAAAGGCATTAAACAAAAAAGCAAAAATTTTCCAACCAAGCAACCTGTAGTGGAAGAAATTAATTTAAATAATAGATATGACATTCTAAACACAGACAATGGCGAACCCTTAAACACAAACAACACTCAAGAGGATATTCCAAAACCTCCCTCTATTTTTGTTTACGGGGTGGCTAACTTTCCTGAGATGAAGAAGAAATTAAGTGATATTGTAGAAGAACAGTATACTCCTAGAAGCTTAGCCAACGATACTGTTAAAATTAACTGTAATAGTCCGGATACATACAGAAAAATGGTAAAGTTTACGTTAGAATCTAAAATAATATATCATACTTATCAACCTAAGAAAGATAGAGCTTATAGAATCGTGATAAAATATTTACATCACTCTATAGACATCCAAGAAATTAAAAATGTTATCGCAAATCTAGGCCACAAAGTCAGAAATATCGTTAATGTTAAACAAAAGCAAACTAAAGCTCCTCTAAATATGTTTTTTGTTGACCTCGAACCAGCTAGCAACAACAAAGACATTTACAAAATACGCCACTTGCTAAATACTGTAATACAAATCGAACCACCCAGAAGAAATAACATTACTCAGTGCATGAGATGCCAGTTGTATGGTCACTCCAAAACTTATTGTAACTGTCTATTCGTCTGCGTCAAATGTGGTGGCCCTCACAGCACTATAACATGCAAAAAAAGCAAGAAGACTCTAGCTACGTGTGCTCTATGTGGGGGTGCACATCTAGCAAATTATAAAGGGTGTGAATACTACCATCGTCTCTATAAAAAGCACTAGAGTCTCCAACAATGCTGTTAACACTCTACCAACTCCAGAGAATGTAAACTTTTTGCCCGCATCTTCTAATCCAACACGTCCCAAAACTAGCTATGCCAATGCACTCAAGAATAATACAATTAATGCCCCCAAACGCAGTACAACGATGATACCACAAATATCAACTCAATACTTGGGAAATTACTAGATGAATTTAAAAACATGTTCCAAAAACTAGTCCAACAAAACAGCATGATTTTGAACATGCTTACAATGCTGATAGGAAAGAAATAATGGCTAAAGCACTTAGAATAGCTCTATGGAACTCAAACGGCCTAATGCAACATAAGAAAGAAGTAAAAATCTTTCTTCACCAATACCTAATAGACATACTTTTAATTAGCGAAACCCACCTCACTGATAGATCATACTTTAGGATACCAAATTACAAATTTTACACCAATCATCTTGACAACACAGCGCATGCTGGCAGTGGAATATTAATAAAGGAATCAATTGAACATCATGAACTACTGGGCTACGCAAAGGACTACCTCCAAGCTACATCAATCAAGGTCACAGCACTACCATACAACATGCCCACCTCGACAGTAAAAAAAGAAAACTTTACAGAATACTTCACAACCCTTGGTCTCAAATTTATATCCGGAGGTGATTATAACTCCAAGAACACTCTATGGGGATCACGTCTAATAACTACTAACGACAGAGAAAAGGCCAAAACCATACAAGAGAAAAAGTATACATTCCTATCCACGGGCACCTCAACCTATTGGCCGACTGATTTAAACAAAACACCAGATTTGCTGGATTTCTTTGTAACAAATGGAATTGCTCGCTCCTATATGGATATAGAACCGAATTATGACCTGTCTTCGGATCACACGCCTATAATTGCAACAATTGCCACATCAGTAGTAAATGTTAAAAATATACCCAGATCACACAAATCAAGGACTGACTGGGAAGTCTATAAAGCCGTACTCAATGAAACTGTAGATCTAAAAGTATCCCTTAAGAATACTGTTGAATTAGAAGAAGCCATAAATACACTAATTTCACTCCTACAACAAGCAGCAAGCCGTGCAACACCAACATTGAAAGTCCAAGGAAGCTTTTTTAACATCTCACTTAAAATTAAAAAACTGATCAAAGAGAAAAGAAAAGCCAGAGTAAAACGACATCGGTCTCATTTAATAGGTGGCAAAACTATATACAATCAACTAAGCAACAAACTCAAAAATAAGATTAAAGAAACGCAAGACAAGTCATTTCAGGATTACGTAACTAATCTCAATAGTTATGACAATTCTATTTGGAAACCAATAAAGGCTTCTGCAAAACCAACACAAGCTAATCCCCAATTCGCATTGATATTCCAACACCTGGGAATTGGGCTAGAAGCAACAAAGAAAAGGCCGACGTGTTTGCTATACACCTAGCCGGAGTATTTAGCCTTCAAAATGCTGTACCTTCACACGAGATGTTAGCAGATATGCAAAATTATGTGGAAAGTACTGGGCATTTAAAACTAATTACCCCCAAAAAAATTAAAAAGAAATCACTTGTTTAAATACCAAAAAATCACCTGGACCTGATCAAATACCTCCAAAAATGCTAAAATAACTCCTTAGAAAAGCTATTGTACTCTTTACATATTCAATGGAATACTTCGTCTACACTACTGGCCTACTCAGCTAAAAGTGGCCGAAGTAATATTAATATCCAAACCTGGTAAAAATTAACACAATGTTTCCTCATACATACCTATAAGTCTCCTATCTACTATTTCCAAACTTTTAGAAAAACTTCTACTCCCCAGAATCATTCCCATCCTGGATGTTATTCCAAACCACCAGTTCGGGTTTCGTCATTCCCATTCCACAATCCAGCAGTGCCATCGGGTTGTACAAACAATAAACAAATCAATGGAAGAAAAACAATATTGCACATCCGTACTTCTTGATATAAGCATGGCTTTTGATAAGGTGTGGCATGATGGTCTACTTTACAAAATTAAACAAGCCCTTCTATCTTATTATGAACTCCTTAAATCCTACTTGACTGATCGTCAATTTTGAACTAAAGCAAATGGAGAATTCTCAAACAATTTTCCAATCAAGGTTGGGGTTCCACAGGGCAGTGTGTTGGGTCCCGTGCTTTACCTTCTGTACACATCAGATATACCTACTATACCTAATACTACAATCGCAACCTTCGCGGACGATAGAATCATCCTTGCTAGCCATGAAGGTCCAATAACTGCATCCTCATATGCACAATCACAACTAAATCTTGTACAAGATTGGATAAACAAATGGCACATAAAAGGGGGGGGGGTACAAGTTAAACCCTTACCTGACAAAACTTTTGAATACCTATATATCGTACAACCGCCATTATTACCATTTGCTCGAGCGAGCGCAAGTACTCAATTATTTTTAGTGACTGAGTAGGTATCAGAGAGCTCCGAAAACAGAAACCGGGTTCGTCAGCACCGCAGTCCGCGCTTCAACCGCTGGAACCACTCTGGCGTGAACGTTTGTAATTAATGTGTTTAAATAAAGCAAATATAAAAATCATGTCTATTCTGGTAGCAATAGATGTAGTTATCTTGCATGTTGTGTGTTTTGAATGGTTTCCTTAAGCTTATTATGCTATTCTCCAAAGTTTTCTTATTCTTGACTCCTAAACTTTGTAAACCTTATTCTACTTTAGTAAATGTTTTTGAGATGCTTTAAGATTCAGAGCAGTTTACACTATTTTTAAGTTAAAAGCGGACATTCTGGTATTGTGTTGCTTATTTTAATGTGCAATTTTGCTAGGTATACTTTGTGGTTTCATAGTCTAATTAATCACCACCACCACCATTATCATATGTCATGTTCGGTTTCTCGAATGCTAGCGATGAATTCGGCGAATTTGTTTCGGTTTAAATGGTCTAAATAATTATCTAGTTCTTCAGATTTCTATTCATTCTTAAATATTCTTTAGCCATGAAGCTCGTTTTCTTTACACTTCTCTATGACTTCCGATCTTACCCTTGAGTATTAATTAAGGTATATGAATACAAGGTTATGGATATTTGTTTTTTTAGCTGTTCTTTATCGTGTATTTTTTTCAACCTTATTTTGATGTTGTCTACATGCGGATTATGATCCAAGTCAATGTCTGACCCTGGATAAGCAAAAACAGCATTTCTGTAGCGTTTACTGATCGAAATATAGTACATCTGGTTTTTAGTAGAGTTGGGGTTACTGGAATCGACTTTTTGGCACTTTTCATGTGAATATTCTGTGTTTTGATGACGATCATGTGATTCACTTTGTAGAAGCTATAGAGTTTGCATTTTAGATTATTGGAAAATTATTTTAGCAATAAAATCCCTCTCATTATGTAAGTAATTTTGTCAGTCTTTAAACTTTTAAAGGTATTAGCAATTTGATTACAATACTTTTATTTTACTGTCATATTTATTATCTGCTGTCGGGTCGTATAGTTGTAGAATGTTTGTTTTAAAAGCTGTAATTGTATAATAATAACTTAATCTAAAAATCTAACAATTGTTTTTATAAATTTCTTGTAATTATTTGTTTCTTATCTATATGCCAACTCCGATTCTATAATGTGAATCCTCTGCTTTATTTCCAGAATAGAGAGTGTGGTTTAGTCTGTAGTACAGATGCCTTCTCCGGGCCATCTTAGTTTGTTTATCCTGAGTAAATCGATGTTCATTCGTTTTTATGCCTTTATCTGCGTTGTCTGGTTTTCCAGCTGCATACAAGCTTTTTACATTCTCTTTTGCAATATCAAAATGCTATGTTAAGACAGAAAATTAAGTTTCCCGCCATAGTAATGTCCTAGGGATTCAATTGGCCCCAAGTGGTATCCCGTTAGCTTCTCCGGATAGTAAGGTTATAGGAAGGATATATATGTTAGTAAAATTCATGGTCCCCCCTCAGTATTAGAAGGTGAGAAGAAAAAGCATGAGGTCGCATGGGCAGGGCCTCTACTGAAGTAGAAATATCTTCTACCGAGATCGTAGGAAAGTTTCTACTCGCTACTCATCATTTAATTTAATTAATCACCGCAAAATTTTAAAATACAAACGGAAATTGTTCCGCCATCTGATCGAGGCGATAAGGCAACCAAAGCTACTCTCACCGATTTTGATATTATTACGTTGAACGGAAATTATTCGTTGTTTGGTTATCTTAATATATATTTTTATATAATTTTGCAATATTATTCCATGTTTTTGGTATTGTTTAAAAGTTTGCATTTTCCCGCATATTTGAATATATAATACTTATATATTTGTTCTAGATGGAGCTTTCCCGTGAGCAAAAATCATTGTTGAACAAGTTGGGTTCAAGTGCGTCTGAAGCTTGTCACCGAATTAATGGGGCTTGGGGTGCAAGTACAATTGGAGAGACAACGGTTCGGGATCGCTTTAGAGAATTCAGAACACCTCAGTCACCAGAAAGGAGCCAACGTACCATGAGAAATCGATCGAAATGCGGCAATTGGCCAAGAACAGATTCTCATTTTGACGGTTCAGCAAAACTTGAGAACAATTCACTCGCTTGGTCTTTTGATGATCCGTAAGTTTATTGGGCCAACATGAAGAATCTTCAATTGCTGAAAGAACTCAACTTGTACTGATGTAACATCAACAATCTTTTTTGCTCTGGGCAAAGCTCCAATCTTAAACAAATATATAAGTATTATACAGGGTATCCCATTTTAAAAGTTGCATGCAAATGTCTCGTCAGGAAAGCTACCATTCGACAAGTGACCTTAATAAAAGTTGTTGGATTCGAAGGGAGCCATCTGATTATGTAGTCAGGCATCCTGGTAAGGCCCTGTAATATCCAACTTTGTTTTTTATTGCAGAATCTGATTCCAGGGTAAAAATAAATCCAACATGTTTTTTAATTTTTTTTAGAAATCCGGGCTTTATCCGGCCCCCCTTTGAATGTTTTTCTCCTAATATCTCGTTAGAGGGTAACCAATCTTTAAAAAAATATCAGGTCGAAAAGGGCCATCTAATTATGTATTCCGGCACCGGTTCCGATACTCTGATAAGGCCCTTAGATATCCAACTTGATGCTATTGATCGAAAAATCTTAATTTTCAGTTTGTTTCTACAAAGAAAAATACGCCTTATGTGATTTTTCAATTTTTTTCCTTATTGAAGAGCTTTTACAATGATAGTGGCATTTGTCAAGTTTTAGTTTATTTTTAAAAATATACTACAATTTTCTGTTATAAAAAGTTGTGGTATATTTTCAAAAATAAACGGAAAATTTGTAAGAAAATGTTCTTGTATTCTACCTTACATATCTATGCTATGAATGGAATACCAACGAAACCCTTTAGCATCTATAAATTTGATTTACAACTGTTCATATGATAGAGGTCGAAAAAACACCAAAAAGTGCATTTTTTAGCAATTTTTTGTATACAAGGAAATCGATAAAAAATTCTGTGACTAGTCATTTCTTCATAATCAAATGGCGCAATGAGATTTTGGAAAAAACAATAAAAAATTGTTTAAACAATAATAAATTTATAATTAGATGACCCCCTTCGAACCCAGCAACTTTTATTATCACTTGTCAATTGGTGGCCCCCTGATGAGATATTTGCGTGCGATTTTTAACATGGAACAACCTGTATATACAAATGTGCAGGATAACGCGAGCTTTCAAACGATACCAAAAACATGCAGGAATATTCCAAAATTATATCAAAATATATATTAAAACAGCGGATAATTTCCGAAAAACCTAATAATTTATAAATGTAAACGTATAACTAAATAATATTGGCAAATTATGAATTATGAATATATTTCTTATATACAATATATCTTTCAAAAACATCAACTTCAGTTGTTTAATTTTCGTCGTATAAGAGAAAATCAATAACGATATGCATTGAAACGAAATATCTTGACTACAGCTATCTTATCTATTTATATAACTAATCTCATTATATGCTATTTTGATTTTTCTATAACCTTTTCCGGTCGAAAAGTGATTGGTGTTAAATTACGTTTGAGAACCACCATACTTTTTTCCGGTTTGACTTATGCTCTTCTATACCCACGTTGTTTAATTCTTCATGGAAGATTTCACACTTATACAATTACAATTCAGTAACGCTATACCCTCTGAAAATTAATTAATTGTTGGAGAAAGCGTCACCAGCATATCTTGGACGTAGATATCGAATAATTTTGAGAGCAAAATAGAACCTTTAAAAGAAATTTAACTGCGAACAGAAATCTTAGAAATAAACTTGTTATAATACAACTTTTGTTCTATTTCTACTAGATAAAAAATGGCGAAAAGAGATAGGTCGTAATTTTAATGATTAATTAGAATTATGATGACGATCATATCTTCTGACGCTTCTAAATCACTCATACCACAGCTTTCCCAAAGTCGACAAGAGACTAGCGGGTCAACAGTTCTGGAAAAGTAACATTTGTAATCATAAAGATAAAGTAGATTGAGCATAGATTCTGGCACGCCGCCAAGACTTTAGGTATTGTGTAGTTTTATTATTTGGGTAAGATAAAAAATATTTTCTCGTAAAGTTTTCCCTCCCTAAGTGCCTTGTAAATAAGTTAAAAGTATGAAGACTGACATTTTTACACCTGAACTCGCATTATCCTTTTAGCCCATTAATAAATATATGGCACAGAAATAGAGAAATTGTGATATTTTACGCCAACCTTGACTTTTACGATTCTTTTGTATTTTGGCAATTTTTTACTATATAGAATTTGTACTCTGCGCCATGGTGTGTTAGTATTTGGAACTCTATAATTTAATAATATATTTTTAGAAAGTGTTACATTTAAGAACAGAATTGTAATTTTCTCTAATCGAACGAAACCAAGCTACTCCTTGAAGATCGCGTCCTGCTTCCGGAAGATGATGCTTCTGAAAATATGTGCGACCTCGCAGTGGCAGCCGAAAGCATGCGCTGGGTTTTGTCGACCAGCGATCTTATCCTTTTACTCTTTGGCAGTGGTAAATTGGGAGATAATTTTATTTCTGCTACCTCGTAAAGATCCAACGCTAAATATGGGGCACCCTGCGATACGTAGTTTTGCATCTATAACGGATTTATTTGTATTTTGTAACAGATGATTCGAAATAATACCTGCAGCTTTTTAGCTTCCAGTGTTGCTATTTGATAGTTGATATGATTGTACAAGTTATCTTCTCCAAGAAGATCTTTACTTAAGATGAACTTTAATGAGTCTACATGTTTAGAGAGTTTATCATCACCGACTTCTGCTTTGGGTGTTAAGTTACTAAAATTAAAATAAACGTTAATTTCAACAACTTTGCACGTGTAGCGCAACATACCAATCAACGTTTATACTATCATTACAAATTTTCCAGTTAGTTGGAATTAACACACTATTCTGAAGTGGAGGGTGGGGCAAAACGGGCATGTCAAAGAATTCTTCCCAACTTTCCGAGAAAGTCAGGTTTACGCGGGCCATATAATTACAACAGGTTACGAAAATGTGTGATCTTTCCCATAATGCCTGTGATCTAAAAATTAGGATTACAGCGAAAAAAGTTTACTTTAATGCTATTCTTACGAATGCATTTTTGGTTTGTCATTATTAAGGTTAAGTTGTTTTTTTGGACCTGGATAAATAGCATTTATTCCCCATTCTATAATTTTACCCAGAACACTAAATGATGGAAATTTAATGTTTAAAGTTTGTATACATTTCTGTTCCTTCATAGACCATAACTTTAAAATCTGTTTAGAACAGCGAAAACTTTTAATGCTGCAGTAAAATGTTTAAGATTTATACCCCATCTCTGGAAACGCTTATAAAAAGCTGCTGCTGTTCCATTATCTGCACGTCCACGATTCCACTTTGATGATCTTTTAATATAGCAACTGGTTTTGAAGTTACAACGATATTCCACAGACGAATGGTTCCATCATCGCTTCCCGTGACTAATTGTTTCAAAAGTCTGCTAATTGAGAAGCACGTAGTGCCCTAAAAGTAAAACTAAACTTATCTGTTTTATACTCCTTTTCTTTTATACTCTCTCCATTTTGAATTTATAAGCGTTTCGTCTGTTTTCCGGATGTTTAATTACGACAGACGAGTTAGCATCACGGCTGCAACTTATTATGGTGTTGTTGTCAGCAGAATATCTTATCGCTCTGACGTTGTCGTCATGTGATTTACCGTAATTTCGTATTGAAACAAATTCTATTTCACTTTGAAGTTCCTGAAGCATAAATAAAACTCAAATTTAAAGATGTAACAATAATTTTGCCTTACAATCCAGTAAAACAAGCTTAGTTTATCGTTGTGCTTTCGACGTAGAAACCCATTTTTAGGCTGTAAGAAGCTCATGGATATTATTTGACCCTTATCATCTCCCATAAAAAGGATACTATTGGCTTGGTCACTTCTTGAGTGGTAAGTAAGACACTAATAAAAACTAGAACTTATAATAAAGTAGATTGTAGAAAGTAACTTTAACTTACGTTAATTACGTTAGGTAAGCTGATAATTAACCACAACGGTACATGCTTTAAACCAGACGCATCGTAAATAGTAATGTTTCTGGCTGAGGTAGTAATAACGAAGATTTGTACATCTTCTAAGAATACAGCGTCCGTAATCCACGTGTTGCGCCTTCTTCGATCTTCATCCTTTTTTGTAATATCTTCCCGTGATATAATTATGTGGTACGACGTAAGAAAATTCATGTTTCCGTCGTAGAGACCCACTCGGCCGTACTTGGATAAGATAGCGTAACAAAAATACTTTTCGGTTTCTATCAAAACTATCTTATAAATTGTTTCTCTCTAAAAGTCCTTCCAATTTATTATTGCCGTTACTGTTTTGAGTTTTACCTTTACATGAGGAGGGGGGAAAATATTGCCCAAACTCATTTTAACTGGTTGCTCCAGCCGGGGATTGGAATTCTCTATAACAAAATCCAAGAACTGATCCCATGTAATTTTGTGGTTATCCTCTTTATCGATTTTAGAGAACAGGATGGTAGCTTGTAAGGAGTACTTGCAATTATCTTCAATAAAAACATATTATTGGGTTAATATGGTAGCAGCGTTCTAATATGCGTACCGAATATTTCATCGACAGCATTAACAAATTCCTCTTTGGAAAGTCCTCGTTCCGCTTTCGGCTTGCGCGCTGATGTACCGTTTTTGTACACGTGCTCTTTGAATATTGCATGTAGTAGGTCTAAGTGAAAGGGCGATAGTTTGTGAATTAGGCCGTGCCACGGTTCTGTTTCATCCTCCTCTATTGAATCTAAGCTGATAGAGATTGAGGCAAATTTTATTTTAGATTGTAAAGTGCTTACCTTAAATTGGATAAACCGGAGTTCATTTGAATAGAAGCTGAACTAGCTCGTTTGTGCATTTTGTTCATCGACTTCGGTAATATTATGATTCTAGCGAAATTACTAACTTTGGGACGGTATTGATCAAACATAATAGTGCGATGTTACAAGAGGGTGACTGTTATATACGTTTGCTTGTTATGTATTAAGAGGTCAGAGCTCAACTGCCAAGTTAACTACTAAGTGTCGTCAGTTAAATTTTGTTTCTTTGCTCCCCTCCTGTTCTAAATAAGGTTTTAATTGAAAAATTTGAAGATCCCCTTTTCTGATGTTGCTCTTAAAATGAAAATAATAGACTTAGGAGACGCTTTTAATTCAAATTATGAAAATAAAAACATATTTTTTCATCAACAGGCATTTGGTCAATACCTATCTATTATAATAATGCGGATGCTAAACTCCAAGGAGACATTTCAACGGGAAAATCAAAGAAAATTATTCTCAACAATGTACAATTTGTCACACCCATAAGAACCACAGTCGAGCAATCATTTTGTATAGTCGAATATAAAACAAGGTAATTGCAACTGGTTTTGTTACTGCTTTCGATGCTAGCAAGTCAAAATGCAATCATGATTAGCAGCATCTCGATCTTAAGAAATCGTTTTAAATATCTGCATATCATCGTTATCGATCAATTTACAGATTATCGTAATTTCCGCTAACTACTGACAGTAGTAGATAAATTCAGCAAATGGCTAGAGGCAGTGCCAATTGAGAGTGGACAAGCAGATATTTTGCACGACACCTAGTCACATCATAGTCTTTTCGTTTTGCCCTATTGATCTTTATAGTATTATATCGTGGAACGCAACCGAATCACTAGTTTCTGTTTATTTCGCGTAAAGAAATCAGTCAGCCAGCATTTAACCACCCATTGAATGGATTGCCCTATCTCAGAAAATGCACACATGTTTTTACTCAACGCTAAGTAATTTAAGGTCATCTAACGCCTTTCAGAATTCATTGACGTCCTCTCATTAATGTACGGTCGTTCAAGTGAAAATAAGCAACATCGTGAAGCCCTACAGTTCACTTCCATCTCGTATGAGCACAGCTGAGAACATATGTGGCGTAAAATTGACATCACACAATAAGTAAAAGTTAGTGCAATCAAGTGGACAGATGTTATACAAACTGCCAAATATTCAGCCGCATATAAGAACATTCTTTAGCCGCACGGAAGAGTGACAATTCTGCGACACATAATAAAGAAACGGACCACAAAATTAATTTCTCTAAATTTTCTATTATACTGGCAGAATTACTCTACGTTTCTAGCCTTTTCCTCAAAAATAATTTTACTAAACTTTGATGGGTTCATTCTATTCATCTGTCCTAGCCACCCTTCTGTATTGGTTGGTTATACAGATTATTTAGTTCCAAATTAAATCTTCTACGCCTTTTCCATTGCCATTACAGAGCTCTAAATTCTTCATAAAAATTTGTTTTCCAGACATTCTATGCGTGCTCGTCTATTTATTAAAGTCCACGTTTGCGCTCCGTATGTTATTATCAGTCTTACAATTGTTTTCTGTATTGTAATTTTTAAATCAATTGATATATTTTTTGATCTAAACAGTTGTTGTATAGCATAATAGAATTTATCCTTATCATTATTCTTGCTAGTATATCATTTGAAGTTTAGTTTTTGTCTGTTGGAACTTTTTTGATTATATCAGTTAGTTTACTGTTTTTTGTCTTCAATTTTGACTTATTTTGATATTATATCAGTCCTGTCTTTTATTGAGCATGTTTTAGTTAATATTGGTGTGGCGGCCTTTTCGCGCTTGAACCACTTGTGTATCGCGGCGGCATGCTGGTGGCTTTGATATCTGCCGCCACGTTTTGCTATCGCACACAAAACGGTCAGTTTCCGCGAGTGAAACGGTGCGGACACTACGTGTACGCTCCGTTATCAGTGCAACGCAGCTAACCACAAAGCTATCTAATAGCCTACATTCCTCATTCCTCAGGACCCAGCGAACGAATCCTCGAGTGCTGGCAGGAGTGCGAACCTTAGAGCGGCGATCAGGGCTTCGGCGGCTCCTGTGAGCCGGGCCTCCGATCGGCAACCGGGATCATCCTGGAGGGCTGCGGGACACGGAAGCCCTACTGGCAGCTGCTGCAGTCGTTTTGGCCCGCTACATGATCCTCAAGAAGAATCCTTGCTTCCAAAGGCCTTAACTCGTCATTTGTTGTCGTTTGGCTTTGCAAATGTAAGGCTGTGTACAGCCGCAGCCGGAGTCCGAAGTTAAGATAAACGGTGACCCCGCGGTCACAAACAATTTCTTCGAGTGATATCAAGCGACACACACAAGTAAGTGACCTCCAGGTCAACAGCCGTTACGCTAATCTTTTAGCTTGCGTATTTATATTTATATTATATTCATACGAAAGTCACATAAATAACTAAATTAACAAGCCTTATGGCTTATTATCAAAATGCATCCCATTATACCCAACAAAGCGAACCGATGCAAGCGGAGCAAATCGCAAGCCCTCACTATTACGTCCCTGGATATCCCACGCCAAACTTTCAGCAAAACACAATAAATAATACACTACCACACTATGCAACAATTCCAAATCAACAGATGCCTACCGCAAACTTTAGTATTCCATATATTCTTTCACAACCTCAAAATCAAGTGTCACAGGAGCAAGAATGGCAACAAGTAGAAAGCAGGAAACGAAGCAAAACACCGACAAACTGGAAATTCAAACAAAACAGGCTAAAACTGAAAACTATTGGTTAAATAAACCAATAGCACTGGCAAACCGATATAATGGCCTAGAAAATGAAAACCCAGCCGATAACACAGACCAAAGCGAAAATAAAGGACCCAAAACCGCCACCAATTTACGTCTCTGGAGTGAAATTCATGGCGCCACTACTGGAACTACTGGAGAATATAGCAAAAGATGACTACGAACTAAAAGTATTATATAATGACGAGATAAAAATACTGCCAAAAACTTCTGAAAAATACACGTCAATAATCAACGGCCTAGCAGAGAAAAAGACAGAATTCCATACCTACAAAACAGACAAGAACGTAGCTTCAGAGTTGTCTTGCGAAACATTCATCCTCAACCGATACAGTTACAATTAAGAAAGCTATTGAAGAACACACACATACAGTAACAAATATCTCTAACATCCGAGAACGTAAAGGAGAGTTGAAAATAGCACTCCCACTATTCTACGTCGAATTGAAACCAGCACCAAACAATAAAGACATATATAACATAGACAGATTGTTACACTCAATAGTTAAATTTGAACCACCCCGGCCAAAAAAAGAAATACCCCAATGTACTAAGTGTCAAGGTTAGGACACACTAAAAACTTCTGCAACAGAAGTCCTCGTTGTGTCAAGTGTGCAGGTAACCACCTAACCATACAATGCCTACGTAAAACAAAAAGCCCAGATGTAAAATGTGTTAATTGCAGTGGGAATCACCCGGCAAACTATAAAGGTTGCGAAATATACAAACAATTACAACAGAAAACATTCCCTGCTCTCAGAACAAAACAAATAACCAACAGGGGACAATCCTCACTAATTCAACCGGGTGTAACACATGCCCAAATAGTCAGTGGCAGAGCTCACCAAGCACAACTCATAAATACAAATCATCAGCAGCCATTAGCACCACCCTCCCATCAATCTAATGAAATGTCCGAACTGAAACAAATGATGAAAAGCCTTATGGAACAAATGTCAACAATGTTAAACATACTAACAACTCTCGTCACAAAATTATCATAATGGCTCAATTTCTTAAGATCGCACTCTGGAACGCAAATGGCCTACAACAACATGGACCCGAAATTACAACATTTATTCAACAACACCATATCGATGTCATGCTAATCTCCGAAACACATTATACTGCACGAAGCTATTTAAAATACACAATTACTCCATATATGTCACACCACACCCTGATGGAACTGCACATGCAGGAACTGCCATTATTATAAGATCTTCGCTAAAACACCATGAAGTAAATAAATACCCTGAACCACACCTCCAAGCCACCACTATCGTAATTGAAGATTGGCTAGGACCGATAACTCTGTCAGCGGTTTATTGCCCCCCGAGACACGCAAACAAACAAGATCAGTACAGCCACTACTTAAATACCCTTGGACATCGCTTCATTGCTGGGGGAGATTTTAATGCGAAGAATATATACTGGGGTGCAAGAGTGACAACTACGAAGGGAAGAGAACTGTTGAAAGCCATAAATGCAAATAACCTAAGCCCTCTCACTACTGGAGAACCAACCTACTGGCCCTCTGACCCAGACAAACTGCCAGATCTCCTGGATTTCTGCATTGTTAAAAATATAAGTATGAATTACCTTCAAGCTAAAACTTGCTTGGACCTATCGTCTGACCATTCACCTGTTCTCATCACCCTTGGTACACAAGTACTGCATATTGAAAAACCACCGTCACTTCTCAACAAAAAGACCGACTGGAACTATTTTAAAACTAGAGTCAATGAAGCATTGCAACTAGACGTACCATTACAAACAGAAGAAAATCTCAGAGACGCAGTCGAACATATTACTCAAACTATACAGGAATCTGCGTGGGAAGCTACACCGAGTGAGCTAGAAACAAAAGCAATCATCGACTGTCCAGTTCTAGTCAAAAAGAAAGTTGCCGAAAAAAGGAGACTGAGACGCCGATGGCAAACCACTAGAGCGCCGATTGATAAACAAAATCTAAACAGGGCTACAACTGAATTCAAACAATTACTAAAAAACTTAAAAAACCAAGTAATACAACATTATCTGGAGAATTTATCTCCCACTGAAGCGTCCGACTACTCGCTGTGGAAAGCCACTAGGAAATTGAAAAAAAGGTCTATATAACACATTCCACCTCTCCGTAAAGTAGATGGAACATGGGCAAGAACTACTTCAGATAAAGCCCTCACATTTGCCAGTCACCTAGAAAAAGTTTTTGTACCTTACCCAGCCGAAATTACACCAGAAGAAGAAAACCAGATCCACCAATTTCTAGTGGCGCCATTTCAAATGAGTCTTCCATGTAAACCTTTTAGTAAAAGGAAGTAACAACGGTAATTCAAAACTTAAAAAACAACAAAGCACCAAGCTATGACCTGATAACAGGCAAGGTCCTTAAAGAGTTACCAGAAAAAGGCATTACACTACTTACCAAGATCTTCAACGCAGTTCTCAGACTAGGGTATTTCCCTGAGCAGTGGAAGGTTGCCACCATAATTCTTATCCCAAAATCCGGAAAACCACCAGAAGAGGTCGCTTCATACAGGCCAATAAGTCTACTGCCTCTTCTCTCCAAAGTGTTTGAGAAACTATTTCTAATCAGACTTCAACCAATACTTAAGAACAACAATTTATTGCCTCTACACCAGTATGGCTTCCGCGAACAACACGGTACAATCGAGCAAGTCCACAGAATAGTAGAACTAAAAAAAAGCTCTTGAAGAAAAGCTACTGCTCCGCAGTGTTTCTAGACGTCAGCCAGGCCTTTGATAAGGTCTGGCACGAAGGATTACTTTTAAATTAAAAATATTTTTCCCGTTGACCTGTATCAAGTGATCAAGTCATATTTACTTAACAGATACTATTCCGTTAAACTCCAAGGAGACTCCACCAGACTGTACAACATAAACTCCGGTGTTCCACAGGTCAGTGTTCTTGGCCCTTTGCTATATCTGTTATACACGGCAGACATTCCGACTACCGGGTCAATAACAATAGCTACATATGCGGATGACACCGCCATCTTATCGACACACCCTGACTCTCGAACAGCTTCACACCTTGAAAAGGTACAAGACTGGCTAAAGAAATAGCGCATCAGAGCAAACGAGTCAAAATCCGCTCACGCTAAAACGTGAAACATGCCCACCAGTTAGTTTAAACGGACAACAGATCCCACAACAAGAAACGGTCAAATACCTTGGTATTCACCTCGATCGACGTCTCACGTGGAAACAACATGTCTGGGCAAAGAGAAAACAACTGGGGTTGAAATACAGATCCATGTACTGGCTATTAGGTCGAAGATCAAAGTTATCGACAACCAATAAAATTCTACTGTACAAAGCAATATTGAGACCAGTGTGGACATATGGCCTACAACTTTGGGGCGCTGCAGCTAACTCCACAATCGATATTATCAGACGGTTTCAGGTTAAAGTGCTAAGAGCAATTATTGACGCACCCTGGTATGTGCCTAATGAGGTGATAAGACGCGATCTCCAAATAAGTTCGGTCAACGAGTTAATTACAAAAGTGAGTGCCACCTATCGCGATAAACTCAGTGCACATCCAAATGAATTAGCAAGTGACTTAATCAACAATAATGGTGAAGTGCGGAGGTTAAAAAAATTTAAACCCTCGGACCTACCCAACAGATTTGAATAGTTTAATCTGCTGACTTTGATATAACATACAACAATATTAATATTGTGAACTTAGTTTTAGGTTAGTATAGTTAATAGTCAAAAATACCTAGCTATTCTAGGAATGTTATAAAGGGAAATTGCCATTGTAGGCAAGATCCCACAAGTCATTTAGATAATCATATTAATTACTGAATGCCTCATTTATTTGGCAGATTGTAAACTAAATAACTCAATTTAAAAAAAAAAAAAAACAAAACGGCATATGGGCTTTTGTTCAGTCGGCGAGTCTGCATACGCCGTCGGCGGCACCTTTTGAGGCGAAAAGCGCTGTCGAATTAAAATTTCCCGCAAATGACCTACCGCTAAGCCAGGTGCGAAGCCCGGTGACATACTCGACCCGCATCGCGGCCAGTGCGGCCGCATTTAACCAACCCGCAAGAAATATTCGATCCGCATCGCATCCCGGCCAGTGCGTTCGTGTTTCACGCACGAAGACATCACAACAAGGTGGCCACCGTGAAACCAACGCCGCCGAAGCCGAAGCCGATTACAGGTGAGCGATTTGGCAATTACTCATCGGTTGATATCGGTAGCCGCCCCCATCCGCTTTCGCGCCGGCCGTTTAAGGGACGATTTGGGCCTCAACGTTTTACTTTTCAAAACGGGCCGTACTTAGTTCCCCACACCGCACCACGAGAGCACGGCTATTTACACGCCTGCCTCTCCAGATATCATGATGAGGTTATCTGCATATGATAGAATCTGGATTATTCTATTCATTATAGAGCCTTTTTTATTAATTAATGATTTCATTATTATTTTTTCAATAAGCATATTAAACAAAGTAATTGATAATGAATTCTCTTAACGTAATCTTTTGTTCATTATAAACACTACCTTAAACCCTTACTCTTGCCTGTGCATCTTTTAAGCTCAATTTTATAAATCTTGTGTAATTAAAGACGTTTTATTGTATTATAATTTTGGCAAAATTCTACAAAAAATAATAATACGTTGATGTCTTTTACGACTTTTTTCCCATATTCGTCTCAATGTAAACATGTTATCCAAGGTAAATCTTTTCGTTTTAAAACCTCTCTGATAATTACCCTAATTCTTCTCCATTAACAATAATAATAATAATCATAAGCTTTAGGCCCATCGGACTATAGCCTGCAAACTGGCTTTCTTTTGGCCGGTCGTCGCGTACCATCTCTGATACGGGGCGATGTGGCAAGCACCATTATTACCCCTTGTTTCAGTGAACGCAGATACTTCAGTTATTTTTAGCGATTGAGTAGTCCATACGCCAGGCATCAAAGAGCTCCGGGAATAAAACCCGAATCGGTCCGCATAGCAGCCCGCGCCTCAACCGCTTGGACCGCTCTGGCCTTTTCCATTAATAATGTTAGATTATTGATTATAGTTGTACTTAAAATTTTGTAGCATAAGCTGATTAGAGCTATCTTTGTTCTTGTTTAATTTATCTCTTGTGCGGTTTTCTCCTCCATATCCATAAATAGTCACCCTGAGTTTGAAATATTTTCTCTCTTATTCTCCCATTTCTGTAGAACTTTTTGGTTCGGTTTGTGTCATTTTTATATTCTTATCGACTTTTCTGTTTGTGCACACGTTTTTCTGCATTTTTAAGTATATTTTCCTTCCGCATTCCAGATTCCAAAGTATACTTTTTTCATTCACATCATTTAACAGTTTTAGATTTGCTAAATTGTATTGATGATATGCACTCTATATTGTACCACGCTTTATCCTTGCTTCCTTTTTCTTTATTTTTTACGCCCATACCACGGTTGATAATATCTTTTTTATTTCTCCCTCTCTTATCACCCATTACATTTTCTTACTAGCTATTTTTCCTCACTATTTTCTAAATCGTCTTCATATGTCTTGTCATAATTTGTTTATTTTGTTTTCATTCCAAAATCAAACACTAAATTTATTGCTCTATGTTCTCTTTTCCTCATTGGGATTATTTGTTAAATTTAACACGGGGTAAAAAACGGTAGCAATCACAATGCGCTCCTTTCGAATTACGCACGTATAATATACTAGGAAAAACCCGTATGCATTGCGTAACACTTGATATATAAAACCTTAAATACAAACAACTTTAAGTAATAGTGGTATAATGAAGCAAATCTTGAAGAATCAAAAATATTTTATGAAAATAGTATCAAATACAATAATATAATACACTAATGTTTTTTGTTGCATTGTAATATAATAAAACCTGTCAACTTTGCGTTTTATAAATGTTTTGATAGTATTAAAAAATTACAGTTTAAAAGTAAACCAACGCTGATTGTTCAATATCTTAGAAAAATGGTATAAATAATTAATATCAGGTAAACTATAAAAGCGATGCGGTCAAGAGCTGTACCAAGTAAAATCCATGCATTTTGTATGTTTTCATCGCATTTTATTGACGATACATCATCCAGTTCTCCGTATTCTTCGGATACCTATAAAATTAGTATTACATTAAAATACAAGTTATACTCCTTGAAATGGTTGAAGTAATGAGTCAACGAGTGGAGAAAAAAATTGATACGCTATACCTAGACGTGTTTTAATATTATAACTTCTGTGTTTGAGGTGTTGCTATAAAATAAAGAGATTGGACAGTATATTCATAATAACAGAAACACTGAGAAACAGAAAAACAGAACAAATAAGACACGACAATTTATTTTTAACATATTAAACATTTACTAAGTCTGATGTATACCCATAAACTTGTCGGTATTATTACAAATAACGATCAGTACAGTCCGAAAACAAAGAGAATTCGATGGAAAGTTTATACTTTTACCGAAATAAACTAGAAAAGAATGGAAAGTCACAGTAAGTTAAAGCAGTCAAGAAGTTTGTACTTAAAATGTTATCAGTTTTAAAGATAATGCTTTAATTGGTATTTTCTAAGTTAAAAAGTAGGATAAATAATTGAATAGAAAAGCAGCATTTTACTAATAAATCCCTGATACAATCAGTGAGTATAAAGCGTGTTATGTAAAGTACCTACCTGTATTTTTGGCAAAAGCAAAACCTTCTGCACCACACAATTTGTTAAAGCCTTCCAGATATAATGCGGCATCTGTTCTTTATACTGAGACCGTGATAAATTTATCACAACTATGGATATAAGTATACAAGTTAGACTGCCAAAGCAAGAGTACGCATAGAGTTGTACTAAAACATCTAAATTTTTTACCAATATAACATATGTGCTTTGATGTACTTAAGAAAGGAACTTTGTCGGGATGAACTGGAATAAAACTGGCCAAATTGACTAAAACCAGCGAAATCACTATTAGCTGAAAGCACCCCAAGCTTATTTTAAGCTGGCCGAAAGGCGAGGCCCAAAACGTCGCTAGCATGGAAACGGCTACAACTAAAAGGCGACACCTTTATGTAATTTCAGTTGTTAGCACATTTACCACAAAATGGGGCGAAAAATACGGCGCCATAAACACTTGAATTGCGCCTTATCTTGAATGCCAGCTTCAAAAAAGGCGCCTCCGCACTTTTGGCGTATCTAAGGACAGGCGTGTAGTTCCAAACGAAGTTTGAGACCTTGGTCACTTGCAGAACTTCCCACTCAGTTTGAAATTGGTCTCCCAGCTACCAGAAATTGGACTGTTGCTTTAACATACAACTGCGGTTGTGGCATAATGCTTACAATCTTACTATCTGCGTCGTCGAATTGCAGTTTAAGGAAGCCGAAATCAGCCCAAAAGCCTAAAAACACCTCACAGGTGTGCGTATCGGTTGGCCAGTGTTCCAGCTCGCTTGCTTCGCACCAAACTTTCATTTCAGTCGGAGGCGTCCATTGCACAGAACCGTTGCTGGTTACCAGCATTGTGCTTTGGCTTAGGATGTCGCGTCCTGTTGAATCTGCCGCGCTGAAATCAATGTAAGTATAAATTTAAAAATGTAGCAATATACAAAACTCCATATAATACAATATGGTAAAGAAACAAAATAATTTTTCTAATTGCTGTATTAACATCTCAGTTACTATTTTCCGATTGTTGTGCATGTTTTTTAATTCCTAAATTGTTTAAGGGTTTAGTTAAAAATATAATCATTTCTTGAAAAAATTCATTGAACTTCAAAATGAAATTCCAAAATAATCATGAAAAAGACAAAATATAAAAATCAAGTAAGACATCGATATTTGGAATCGTCTTTTTATAATTCTTATAGTTGAACCTGGAGTGATTTGAATAGATTCTATTACCGCTACTTTTAAAGATTTTAGATGCAACTTAGAATGAAACTTAGTTGTGTAAAGGACAGAGAGGTTGTTTATTTACATAGTCTTTGGACGAAGGAGTAAGAAGTAAAAGAAACAATGTACTTTCATACGTTTGCGAGTCCTTCTCCAATGAGGGTTTAAAATGTCCTTTATTTTCCTGGTACGCAAACCGCCAGTGATACAAATCTACATACAGTATCACTTTAAGCTCTCAGGTTAGGATTTCCACAAGAAGGAGAGCTGCTAACGGGCCCGAAGTGAGTAATTGAGGGCCATACAAATATACCTAAGCACTTGATACAGTACTCAAAATTCCGGATAGGATTGCTACGCAAGCGCAGCTCCTACGATGTGTCGAGATCAAGTCCTGACCAGTGTCTCTGCGAAGGAAATATGCTGTCAGGCATTATCTGGTACCTTTACTCCCCTTATCAATAAGGATTGCAGGAGCAGGTCCCACTATAGACAGTGACCAGGCCGCTTTAATCAGTGTTTCTGCGAACGAAAGTTGTCAGTCAAACCCAAAGTACCGTCCGGTATTGGCGTTTCTGGTTGATGTTGGCTTCACTGGCGAAATTAGAGATACCTGGGTCTAGCCCTTAACCTATGTCCTCTTGAAACAACGTGGTGTAAATGGTGGATGGCTTTCCGGAGAAATCAGGATCTTTGTGCGCCCGTGTCGAATACCTCTGGCCACTTCATAATTATATAGGTCACGGATGGTAAAATTTTTGTGGCCTTATACGCTGTTGTGTAACTTCTAAGCACTTAAGGAAATATATTCCTAGAAGGTGGAAATGCCGGCGTCTCGATGTAAGGCATGGCTCCTTACGAAGCACTGTGCGGTGAAGACGAACCATAAGGTCCGATTCTGGACGAATTGGAGCTTGTTAATATGAATTTTACCGACCGAGTCCCAAACTAAAACCGTATATGTCATAATTGGGCAGATAACTGTTTTGTATAAGACCAGCTTATTGTTTGTAGATATCCGGGTCCCAGGGCATAAGAGGGAGCTGAGTGCTGCTCTCGCTGCCTTGGTCTGTCGATAGGAGACCTCCAGGTCAGTTTCCGGTCCAGAATCACCCCGAGGTAGAATATTTCTTTGTTCTAGGGTATCTCGTTTTCAAAGATCCTGAGATTAGCCAGGTTATCTCGCCAATGAAGTCGTTTCTTTGAAGAGAATAGGTCCGCCGAACTCTTCTCTGCGCTGATTTCCATTCTCCACTATTCGTACCAGTTTTTTAATCCTTCCAATTGCTTCTACAGTTTCCGCGTGATCAGAGATGGTTTCAGCTAGCTGAAGGGCGTCGTCGGCATGTGCCAAACGTAGATGTTTTAAAGCGTCGGCTTGTCCCTGACGCTGTAAAACCGGAACTTTGGGGACGCCGGCTCAGAGACTCCTTTCCAATGACCTTATGCTACCGAACTTGATTCGAACTGGATCATCTTCTTCTTCTTCTTGAACCTTGTTCTATCCATTGTTGGACATAGGTCTCCCTTTTTTCTTCCACTCATATATATTATGCTCAAACAAATTTACAAGAAAACAAAAAGCCAAAATATTCGACATGTGTATTATACCCGTACTCAGTTATGGCATGGAAACAACAACATTCACCAAAAGAATTATCCAACGCTTAAGAAAAACCCAAACAGCCATGGAAAGAAAAATGCTAGCAATAAAGCTGAGCGATCGAAAAACAATAGAATGGATCAGGAGACAAACAGGAGTTAAAGACTTAATTGAACACATCACGAAACAAAAATGGTCGTGGGTTGGACATATTATAAGAACAGAGGATGAAAGATGGACCAAAAAGATGATGGAATGGAGACCAAGACAAGGAAAAAGAGGGGTCGGGAGACCACCACAGAGATGGGTTGCGATATCAGAAGAACTGGATCATAGGCAATCGTATTGGACTCGAGGTCATCTTGTACACTAGCCTGTTGTGCCACATCTTGTCCAAGGCCTTGGTACGTTGAGAAAGACTACGAGTAGTCCTCGGTGATGCGATTCACTACTCGAAGAAGCTGGAGGGTAATGGAGTGACCGGGGCAGAACCCGAACTGATTTTCCAGAATCTGCAGTAGGTTGATTTAGCACTGAGTTTGGCACTTACCTACAATACAGGATGTATTAATAACAACATAAAATTTCAAAGCTATAGTGAATAATTTTGTATATGAATTATATAAGGAAATGAGAAAAAGCAATTAATGTAACATTGAGTAGTGAAAATTAATAACTATCCATAAATAATTATCAGGAAAATTGTCATTTTAAAAAATATGTAGATAATGTTTTAAAAAACTGCTTAACCATTGAAAAATAGAAAAAAAGAGCAAAATTAGGAAGATAGATAAAGTAAACCTGTAAGTATAAGACTAGATAAAAAGAAAACTTACAGCAAAACAATTATAATGTGTAGCAAAAACAACAAAAAAAAAAGTTACAAAACTAAAGGAAATATAAGACCTATTTTTCAGAAAAGATCTACCAATTAACTACATATTATAAATTAACAAGAAATGTTAAAAAAATAAACATCTCTGAATATAGTTCTATAACAATTTAGTTTAGAAAATATTGCTTTAAAAATAAGGGAAAAAGCCGAGGAATGTTAGTCCTTATTTGTGCCGCTAGTTGCCTGCCTACACTTACAAAAATATGAAACATCGTATACAACATACGTAATCCTCCTCGAAAGTATCGAGATAACTATTTAAAAATATTAAAAATAATAAAAACATGTATTTAGTAAATATAGTACAAGATACAAGAGACATTGTATGTAGCCCCGCCATCTCCATTTAAGTGATTACCTCGCGATCTTGCACACTATTTCCAGTATTGTTTTCATTGTTCAAAATATTATTATATATATATATATATATATATATATATATATATATATATATATATATATATCTTATAAAAGGCGATTTGTTGGTTCGTCACACTTGATATTATGGTTGCCAGAGTAAAGCATTGGGGGTCACGCGGAAATACACGAACGATCGTTGTATCTTTAAAGCACACTGCAATTTTAAAAACTAAAATTAAAATTAAAGTATTTATCCTACTGTCTTAATTTTTCGCTTCTTTTTTGAAAATAAGCATTCTTTGGTGTGGAACGGATACAAGACAGCTGAGGACGACAGAAATTACATGGTAAAATGAAGAAGTGAGCAGACTGCCGATGAAAGGGGAGCAATAAATGAAGCGAGGCGACGTATATGTGCCGAAAAAATTCCGGAGGAAGTTGAAGTAGAAAACCAAGCAAGACGACAACGACGTTCTCAAAGAACACCGGAGGAAATAGCTGCAGAGAACGAAGCAAGGCAACACCGAGGTTTACAAAGAATCCCGGAAGAAATAGCAGCAAGAAACAAAGCAAGGCGACTAAGACGTTCTCAAAGAGCTACAGAAAGTTCGTAGTACTTGCATTCTCTATAGCAGACAAGCGTAGCTGGCTGAATTTTCTAGTAGATTGATAAATATCGTAGTTGGACAAGCAGATATAAACAAATATGCTGAAAATGTTAAACATATAGGAATAAACAGTTAGACAGAAGTTGATTAATAAATTTATAAAATTTTATATTTGTAAGGGTTTGAAGAGAGCAAAAAGGGTTTTCACAGTATTTAAATACACAGGTGTAATACATTGTTTGAATCAGCGCGCTAATTAGAAGAACATTAACTTACAACAAGAAATCGGAGAATAGAAAAATGGTAATTAGCAAAGACGATTCAAATGATGATCAGCATTCATAAACAAATAAATGAACAAGCCAAGGAATTAGATGAAAATATCGATGTCCACATTAGAAATAAGGTAAGAATATTTGATGAATGGGATATAAAAAAGTTGATTAACCTAAAAAATTGAGATGGATATTGACGAGCATTTACGAAACCTAACTAATAAAGAATAGATAAAACGTTGTCTACCAATAACTTTCTAAATAATTAAAAAAGTTTAAAGGAGTAGAAGACAAATTTGTACAAATAAAACAAAACTGCCAGAAAATCAAAGTAGAAAAGTAATAAAATATGAATTTATAGGGTAAATAAATGGCAATTTAAATATTTAAAATACTTCGATAGCATGTTAAAAGCTTTAATTAAAAAAATAACTAACTACTTCACCATTTCATTATAAGTGCCATTGTCAATGAATGTATAGAATAGTAAAGAAAAAGCTACGATCTGATTGTATAAAATTTCATTAAATTGATCCAGTTCACCTATCAAAAAGGCTCATTACAAACACTTTATGCAAAAATAAGAACCTAGTTCATACCTTACACGTTTCAAAGAACTAAATAATCGATTACTAAAAGTACTAATGTTTGCCTGAATTATGTACTTATGTGGGTGAATGAAATACAATCTGAAATTATTTTTAAATTTATTGAAACGTCATAAAAATTAAAATACACAAAGTTATTTATCTGCATAATTTTCTGACTACAAACAGATAGGTGGTCCTAGCAACAACCAATTGTTTCCAAGCAACATCGTCATCAAATCTCTGTCCTCCAAGTGTTTCTTTTAGTGGTTAAAGTCCAAAATCCAGGGAGAGTGTTCTAGTGTAATCAAGAACAGGTTCTCAGTTTTTGCCGAGTTTGGCATTTTATTTGTTCCAAAAATTGACAAAGCAATTTTAGCAAAATTTCAAATACCCTCCAGAAGGTGACGAATATTATTCTTCGGCCACACTTTTTAAAGATGTTATCCCCGATTTGTGTCTTAAGGTTTTTTAAAATTATGGACGATTTTATGCATTCTGTTCTGAGAGATATGATAATAATTTGTTACGTAACGGATTACCCTAACATCGTGGTACCGACTAAGGAAACGGTAGTACAATATACTCAGACCAGTGTTCTTTTTTACAGCCAAAGAATGTTTTTATATGCGGCTTGATATTTGTCTATTTGTTTGACCTATGTAGATTCTGTCACAGTCACCACAAGGTAAAAGAGATTAATAGGGGTAATGGTCCTTAGCCGAGCGGATAGTCAGCTATTTTATTGTTAGTTATAAACATTATTTAGCATACGGCCTATTTTGTTAGTAATGCCTCTAGTATATAAGACAAGAATAGTTTTACTTTGTCGGAAAGGTCTTCAAGTTTGGAATTTGTATTTTTGTTAATATAATGTGGGCAAAAATTTCTGGAATATTCGTTTCGTATAAAGATTTGGATAATTTTTTAAATATTAAAAAAGTTTGAGAGACCTGGCAAAGGGATTTTGTAACGGAGTAGATTTGATAGAATTTAAAATTTAAGTAACGATTACTATGGGCAGGAGTTCTGTAGTGTGATAGAAATTGACGTCGGGGGACATTAGGATGTTCAAGAAATAGAGGAATTGTTTTGTTCGACTTCCAATCTGAACTTTATTCAAGTTTACTTAGGCGAGGAAGAAACTGTCTTGCCCATGAGGACAGATGATAACAAGAGTGTTGTAAACGCACCTTATCAAACATGTAGGTTTCAAGGGAAAGAAACGCTTTTATCTCAAAGTCAGATATAGACAGGTTTGTTACGACAGTTGAAAGTGGAGAACCTATAGAAGCATCATTGGTTTGGCGATAAAATTTGTTTTAGAAGTTAAAATACATAAGTATTGGTTTGGTAACGGTTGACTAATTTGAGGGTGTCGTCTTTTGGATTGTAATTAGTTTTTAAGAGTTGCAAAGTTTTAGGGATGGGAATATGAGTAAACAGGGAGACAATATTACAGCAGACTATTATGCCAACTTTACGTATGAGCAAGAATTTGTTAAAGAAGCTGGAGAATTTTGGCTGTTGTGTATAAGTGAACCAAAGGATCAATAAATCGCAAGAGTTTTTGTGAATTTTTGGAAAATAACTTTGGAACGTTGAGGATTTTTCTCCGGTTAAAAGGAGTTTCTTGGTATCAGGGGACAGCTTTCAATTGGAAATAAGGGTTTTGGTTTTATTTTCAAGGTAGGTTAGGTTAGGTTGTTGGACCACAATCTGAACTAAAAATAACTGTAGTGCTATCCTTGCTTACCGGTAAGATTATAACGTTTAGAGCTTGTAATTTAGAAAATTTAATATTGGGTTTAAGCAACACGACTATGCGTAGCACTTTGGCTAAATCTTGCCTGATTTGATTGGCTATGTTTTCGAGGAGATTGCTAATAGAGGATTCTATCTGGGATTTGATATACCTGGTAAGGACTAAATAGGAGTGATAGCAAAGTTAAAACTTTTTTCAA